>OU611780.1:18762500-20012500 GCA_914767645.1 Hydraecia micacea
GGCACTGCTCACTCACGATGCGCTAGTGTGTGTGCATATACACGACGACACGCGACACCCCGCGCGGGCGCGGGCGGTGGGGTTCGTTCGAATCGGGACTTTGTTGTCAGCAGCGTTAGACTATTACTTTACTTTATTTGTTTGCTAAATAATAATTGTATTGTAATATTTCTGACACTATTGACCTATGCTACGAACTTGGATCTAGATTTGCCTTGTGATTTGGTATCGAGTAACCTACATTCTTATTTATTATTTATATATTCTTGGGACACAGCTGCCTCCTCTCAGTGAGAGGGAGTGGGCCGTAATACACCACCCGGGCCCAGTGCGGGTTGGCAGATGTCGTCTTCGAATTTTTTGATGTGAAACATCTATAGCCGCACGTAAAACCGATTTCTGGCGTGGCGACGCATGCCGTGGCGACGCGTCGCCACGCTATATGATGGTATATATATACGGTCTATATGCAGTAGTGTGTATGGTGTGGCGACGCGTCGCCATGCGCAATCGACTGTGCGATTTTTTATCATTATGACATATTTAGTTCCTACCACAATCTGTTCTTTTCTGCATATTACTTTTACAAAATAATGTCGATGTTTCACATCTGCCAGCCGTCCCGTGACGGCTCACAATTATTGATGTGAAACATCTATAGCCGCATGTAAAACCGATTTCTGGCGTGGCGACGCATGCCGTGGCGACGCGTCGCCACGCTATATGATGGTATATATATACGGTCTATATGCAGTAGTGTGTATGGTATGTCGATGTTTCACATCTGCCAGGCGTCCCGTGACGGCTCACAATTTTTTTTTTAAAGTTGAGACCACAAAAAAATAAACCGGTTCTAAATAAATAAAGACAATAGGTAATAATAATAAATATGCCAATAATTTATGTTTACGCGACATGCGTGCAGCGTGTGACAACTCTAGGGGCCAGGCCACACGGTGCGGCACCGCACCGCATCGCATTACTCCGCACCGCACTGGCGGCCACACGAGCAGTGCGGCGTCGCAATGTTCTTACGGCGCCGCTGCGGCACCGCAACATGCTTGGCTTGGCTTGCCGAGTTGACGCCCTATGCCGTATAAACAACTGAGCGGCGCCGCTGCGGCACCACACTGCTTGCACCCCTCCCCGCCTCGTCTGCCTCGCGCCGTTGTCCGGTGCGCCTGCGGTGCGGCGCCGGAGCCGTGCCGGACGTACCGTATCGCATACCATACATTTTTATATGTAGGAAACCGTTGTGGCACCGCTCAGGCGCCGCGCCGGAGCCGCACCGCACCGTATGGCCTTCATCGCGCTCGCGTCGGTCGGTCGCGGTTTGCCTTTGAGACTACGCGCAATAACGATATATTGCCAATTGGACCATACATTCCTTATCAGTTACATGTAGGTACATTATTGATACCACTGAAGTAGTCAATGTGCTCTTAGTATAAAGATTATCACTACATAGTATAAAACAAAGTCGCTTCCCGCTGTCTGTCTGTCCCTATGTATGCTTAGATCTTTAAAACTACGCAACGGATTTTGATGCGGTTTTTTTATAATAGATAAAGTGATTCAAGAGAAAGGTTTATATTTATAATACATGCATAATATAGTAGAGAAACACTGATAATTTTAGAGGTTTTTAATGTGATGTCGTAAATAAACACATTTTTTTGCGCTTACATTGCAAACGCTGGCTGCCCTACGAGATAGATCAAAATAATGTACTACAGTATTGTACACCTTAAAAAGGTCTACAAAAAAGTTGCCGATGGTATATGTTTATCTCCTAAGGATAACCCACTGTAACCATTTTTATCTTTTACATATTACAGAAAAAATATAGGTTATTTACCAAGCTATTTTAAACAATACAGTATTATTCCTTATCCAATTAAATACATTAGATACGTTGTGCGTTTCGTGTAGATCAAAATTGCCCTTTACAGCATATCATTACAATGAATATCTTAGAAGATATCAGAGATTTAAAAAGCGGGGGCAGAGCGGCTGGCGCGGCGGGGCGGTACGAAGTTCGCCGGGTCAGCTAGTATATATATACTATATAGGATAATTGAAAAACCTGACAAATACCTTGTGTATGACGTATCTACTACATTTTCTCTACAAGCCCTAGATTTCGAGATAATTATTCCATTTATTCCAATATGTTGAGATATTGGCATTGTAAAGAAATTTCCAAAAAACGCATTACTAGTCTGTACATTCACTAACGATTCCCCAAATTAGGCAACAAAAATAAAGCAAACAATGAACATACCTAATTATAATTACCTACCTACTAATAAATAGAAATGCTTTGCAGTGCCTTCGGGTCGTTCTCGTTATGAATGAATACACACACACGGCTGCGCACCGTGTCCCTCACTCGCCTACTTTTGCGAAACAGAGATAGCAGTATTCCGGACGAATTTTGCCGTCGCTTCGAATTGCATTTGCGAGCGGCCTTCGCCGGCCCCTCTCGCGGTAGGAGTAAACTCGGAGATACCATCACGTAACGAAAAAGCGTTATTAAAAAAAGTCGCATAGAAAGAGACAGAGAGAGAGATATATAGTTGTTATGGTTTTCGATGGTGCTGAAGCCGATAATGAGGTTAATATGAAAATACAAGATGGCGGCTGCAAAAATTTTAACAATTTGTATCATGGGTGTCGTTTTCAAGGTTCTGTGTACAAACCCAATAACACGACTTGGTAATCGAATCCAGGATACCTACCGAGCACATTCGTAAGAAGCTGGCAATATCATCATCAAATAAATACCATGTTCAGCCGCCCCCGTGCAACTACTAGATCAACGAGGCAGTACATTATTAATTAGTACCAACGTAATCCTACTATCCTACTTATAATATTATAAACGCAAAAGTTTGTGAGGATGGATGGATGGATGGATGTTTGTTACTCTTTCACGCAAAAATTACTGAACGGACATCAGACGGAGCTGATGTTGAAAATTCGGGCCGGGTTGTTTTGAAAAATACTAAGTTGGTACTTCGCATTTAAGCTGTATAGCATCTATGGAGCAGGACCAACATGTTTCCAAGCATTCTTAAAATATTAACGAGTAAAAGTGTCTCTTAAAAACTCTGTCTCTAAAAATAGAAATAAACATTTCATTTCATTTCTTTTCTTGGATATAATCCTCTAATTTGTAATATGCCTGTTTACAAAATGTACTTGTAATATTTCTTTCATTTAATTGCAAAAATATCACAAGGTATTTTGTTGTAACATTTAACACAGTACCCCATAAAAGATGTATTAGTTTTGATAATCTGAAAAATGTTTGATCTATTTTATCTTTATTTATCTATTACAATGATGTCTATCGCTTATTTTATTAAAAAGATTTAGATTTTTTCTTACATACATAGACAATTAAACATATAGATCAGCAGTTATTTTTTCTTGATTATTGTAGATAGTAATTCAAACACAGAAATCATTATTAACATTTATTTTAAATTCAATAATACTTTCAAATATCACAACATTATAACAAAATAATAACTTACAAAAATGAAAATTTTACAACATGATCAAATATCTCAATACGCGATATATCCAAACATTTCCATTTTAATAAATGTTGCAATGAGATATTTTACATTTTCATAAAGCGTAAAGCTACTCGTTTATCTTGTTCAAACATGTCCGGATAACATGTCGTGTTGGTGGTTTTGGGATAACATTTAGATTGTAAGAGTGCATTAGTATTTATGTCTAGAATCAAAACAATTTATTTTTATTATCCAAACTCACGACTTTTTTCTACGGGGGTAGGCAGAAACTGCAGAACCCTACATTCCCCGGACCTATTTGAAGAGTATCACCAATAAGGCCTTCATCGCCGGATGGCCGTCTAGGGCGTCCCCAACTCCCCTGTTCTCCCTACCCGTCGTTTGTACTTCACCTTTGCATACTATTTTATCTTAAAAAAAAAGGGTATGCTCTTTTATCTTAGAGGGGCCCGTGGCTAAATAATAACAGCCGCACAGGTCGATCGATCAGGTTAAGCTACGCTTGCCACGGTTGGTCTGTAGATGGGTGACCAATGACCATCTTTACATACCGAGATCCCTCCGTGCCTCGGAAAGCACGTTAAGCCGTTGGTCCCGGCTGTTATTCTTGGATCTTTGACAGTCGTTATGGGTAGTCAGAAGCCCGAAAGTCTGACAACCAGTCTTACCAAGGGGTATCGTATTACCCAGTAACTTGGTTGTGGAGGTCAGATAGGCAGTCGCTCCATGTAAAATACTGGTATTCAGCTGCATCTGGTTAGACTGGAAGCCGACCCTAATATAGTTGGGAAAAGGCTAGGCAGATGATGACTCTATTATCTTAGTCGATCTTCAATGTTATTTCGCCTTTTACTTCACTCACTAGTGTCTTATGATGAGATTATAATATTAATAACCTTATTATGATTTGCCCTTCATTGACATTAACTTCGCTCAAAGTTGTAACAGATTCCTCTTAGACCAACACAGATATCATCTGCATCATAGGGACGAGATAAAATTAAACGCGTTGACGTGCGCTATATCCTCATATCACAAACAAAACACTTGAAATATCTTATCACCCCCAAAAGACTAGTATATAAACAGATTTCCACAGGAGACAATATATCAATCAGTCATGTTTCTTATAAAGTTAGTCGTGGTGTTCATCACTTTGGTCGCCACCGTTCATCTAAAGACGATTAAACAAAGCGATGCGATAGCAGAATTGGAAGCTTATATTGAAGAGAAGAAGGCGGAAATCAACCCGAGGTATAGACTACACTACCACGTGGCGCCCCCTGTGGGATGGATGAACGACCCTAATGGATTTTCACACTACAAAGGAGAATATCATCTATTCTACCAATTTTATCCCTACGACAGTCAGTGGGGTCCTATGCACTGGGGTCATGTCGTGAGCCCAAATCTTGTGGATTGGAGACAACTTCCCACAGCCTTACTGCCTGAACAGGAACAGTGCTTCTCAGGAAGTGCTGTCGTTAAAGATGATACCCTGGTCCTAATGTATACGGCCCACGAATTAACGAATAAAGAACCTTTCCACAATGAAACTCAGTATTTGGCGTTCAGTGATGATGGCATAGAATTCCACAAATACGAAGGTAACCCAGTTCTACCAAGTGCACCCAACGGACACCCAGATTTCCGAGATCCTAAAGTATGGAAGCATGGTGACCACTGGTATGTTGTGATTGGGAGCAAGTCTGACGATGATAGAGGCAGAGTATTGCTTTACAGATCGTTAGACATGATTAACTGGGAATTCTTACGTGTCCTAGGAGAATCTACGGGTGAAATGGGCTATATGTGGGAGTGCCCTGACTTCTTCGAGCTTAAAGGAAAACACATTCTCCTGATGTCTCCTCAAGGCATGACCCCGCAAGGAGACAGATACAATAACACTCACCAAACAGGATATATTATCGGAAGTTTTAATTACGAAACTTTTGAATTCTTGCCTGAAGTAAGTTTCCAAGAAATTGACTTTGGCCATGACTTCTACGCCAGTCAAACTACAGAAGAAGATGGAAACAGATATCTGATCGCGTGGTTCGGAATGTGGGATGTCCCACATCCCGAGGACGTCGACGGCTGGGCAGGAGCTATGACTATCTTCAGAGAACTCGATTTAGTTGGCAACCGTATCCTGATGAAGCCTGTTGAGACGATGACCAGCCTGAGAGAGGAAACAGTATGGGATGGGAAGGTTGCAGAGAATGTTGCTATACAATTTAATAAGACTGGAGAATTACTCGTGAGTGGCGACTTGAGCCAAAACATAGAGTTGGAAATCAAAGGCAGTAATGGGGGCGGTCAAGTTTCACTGCGATGGGACCCTCAAGTCCGTAAAGTTGTGGTAGATAGAGAAGGAGATGTCAGACAAGTGGAGTGGCTTCCTCTTGGTTCCGAAGTGTGGAGGATCTTCTTGGATGCTTCATCTCTGGAGCTATTCTGTGGCGAAGGTGAGGTAGTGTTCAGCACGAGAGTGTATCCTGACGGAGGCTGGCAAGTAACGAATCTGAGCCCTCAGGCTCTAGACGTTGTAGCTTATAAATTAAGGAGAAGCGTTCCTGAATAATTTATGAATATTAATGTTGTGGACTTTTTTCTGGGGTAAATTACTCCGAAATACTTTTAGATTATTATTGTAAAATTTTCATTTTTGTAAGTTATTATATTGTTATAATGTTGTTGTGATATTTGAAAGTATTATTGAATTTAAAATAAATGTTAATAATGATTTCTGTGTTTGAATTACTATCCACAATAATCAAGAAAAAATAACTGCTGATCTATATGTTTAATTGTCTATATATGTAAGAAAAAATCTAAATCTTTTTAATAAAATAAGCGATAGACATCATTGTAATAGATAAATAAAGATAAAATAGATCAAACATTTTTCAGATTATCTAAACTAATACATCTTTTATGGGGTACTGTGTTAATTAATGTTACAACAAAATACCTTGTGATATTTTTGCAATTAAATGAAAGAAATATTACAAGTACATTTTGTAAACAGGCATATTACAAAATAGAGGATTATATCCAAGATAAGAAATGAAATGAAATGTTTATTTCTGTTTGTAGAGACAGAGTTTTTAAGAGACACTTTTACTCGTTAATATTTTAAGAATGCTTGAAAAAAAAATATACCTGCCTAGTTTTGGAAAGGAAATTTGAGAGAGAGTAACACCCCAACAGCGACACACTTTTAATCACATTCCGAAGCATTATGACAAACATCCAAATCTATTGCGGCGTAGGTTTGAAAAATTCGTCTGCTCAACGTAGAACCGTCTACTTTCCTTCCGACTTTTTGGAACGAAGTTCTTTAACGGAGCTCGCGGTAGGAGTAAACTCGGAGATACCATCACGTAACGAAAAAGCGTTATTAAAAAAAGTCGCATAGAAAGAGACAGAGAGAGAGATATATAGTTGTTATGGTTTTCGATGGTGCTGAAGCCGATAATGAGGTTAATATGAAAATACAAGATGGCGGCTGCAAAAATTTTAACAATTTGTATCATGGGTGTCGTTTTCAAGGTTCTGTGTACAAACCCAATAACACGACTTGGTAATCGAATCCAGGATACCTACCGAGCACATTCGTAAGAAGCTGGCAATATCATCATCAAATAAATACCATGTTCAGCCGCCCCCGTGCAACTACTAGATCAACGAGGCAGTACATTATTAATTAGTACCAACGTAATCCTACTATCCTACTTATAATATTATAAACGCAAAAGTTTGTGAGGATGGATGGAGGGATGGATGTTTGTTACTCTTTCACGCAAAAATTACTGAACGGACATCAGACGGAGCTGATGTTGAAAATTCGGGCCGGGTTGTTTTGAAAAATACTAATTTGGTACTTCGCATTTAAGCTGTATAGCATCTATGGAGCAGGACCAACATGTTTCCAAGCATTCTTAAAATATTAACGAGTAAAAGTGTCTCTTAAAAACTCTGTCTCTAAAAATAGAAATAAACATTTCATTTCATTTCTTTTCTTGGATATAATCCTCTAATTTGTAATATGCCTGTTTACAAAATGTACTTGTAATATTTCTTTCATTTAATTGCAAAAATATCACAAGGTATTTTGTTGTAACATTTAACACAGTACCCCATAAAAGATGTATTAGTTTTGATAATCTGAAAAATGTTTGATCTATTTTATCTTTATTTATCTATTACAATGATGTCTATCGCTTATTTTATTAAAAAGATTTAGATTTTTTCTTACATACATAGACAATTAAACATATAGATCAGCAGTTATTTTTTCTTGATTATTGTAGATAGTAATTCAAACACAGAAATCATTATTAACATTTATTTTAAATTCAATAATACTTTCAAATATCACAACATTATAACAAAATAATAACTTACAAAAATGAAAATTTTACAACATGATCAAATATCTCAATACGCGATATATCCAAACATTTCCATTTTAATAAATGTTGCAATGAGATATTTTACATTTTCATAAAGCGTAAAGCTACTCGTTTATCTTGTTCAAACATGTCCGGATAACATGTCGTGTTGGTGGTTTTGGGATAACATTTAGATTGTAAGAGTGCATTAGTATTTATTTTTAGAATCATTTTTGTAACATCTATAGAATCTCGTCCATAACACTTGTTTTCGATAAAGACTGTGGCGGCATCTACATCGCCACCATGCGAACTACGCATCACACTGACATCACGCAAAAATCCTGCATCCCGCAAGCAAAGTTTACCGCGCGACTAGCATTATAACGTCCTGACGTCAATCGTTGGCCAGTAGCCCATCAGACACAACACCCGTCTGTTCGGAGGATCCTCCCCTTTCTATTTGACTATCAATATTTCCATAACAGGTTCTTAGGGGAGCTACACACATGTTCAAATTGGCATGATTTGGCACAGGTGGGCGGCAGAGTCAAATTATGTAAATATTATGTTCGGAAAAAAGCAGCTACGCTTAGCTCAAATTGTGCAAAAACAAAATATTGCAATGAAGGGAAGGATATCTGACAATACGGCAATATATCTTTTTACACTCATTATATCCTTCTGCACTTTTCTCATGTAGGCAACTTAGATCCCCATTTTAGCTTTGTACACTTAACAAACATACAGACAGAATCAGTTTCGCATGTATATCATTGGAGATGGAATTATCTAATCTTTAACTGCATTGGATGCAGTATATAGATAAGATGGTACATTCTTGTGATCACTGATATCAGCATTTATCGATGTAGGTAACTTTCGAGCCGACCCCAGATACGGATAAGGAAAACAAGAAAAAAATGTTTCTATAGGTATTTGGATTTGACCACTTAAAAGTGATAGGAAACGTGAGTCTACCTACTACTATCTCTTCTTGGCAAAATCCGTGCAATAATATTGATCGTCGATTTGCTTTTTTACAATATGGCGTCTGGTTGTCGTCATATTAAATTTTGATTACTGTCATATCTTTAGTGACACTCAAAAGATTAAGGAAAATCAACTGAGGGGCAATTCTCGCAATTTTAAGAACGTTCACGTACATGCGTCATGTTCGTGAACGGGCGCCGTCAGTGGGGACTGTGCTTTTCTTTTCTCGACTTTTCATTATGGACGCTTTTAACGTTCTGCATCGTTCTCACATGCATAATTTTTAACATGAATGATGTAATCAAGACTTTGTAAACATATTATTTTGATTTAAAAGAGTGTCCATGGAGTTTCTTTCCCGTTCTTCTCCATAGGTACAGTACGCTTTGGAATGGGCAACTAGCTTCATCTTTCTGACTGACCGACCGCACAACACTGATGTTATCTTCAGTCGTCGCCGTAGAAGGCCGTCCCTCACGCAGATCATCGGTGAGATTAATGCGACCACGTTTAAACTCATTAAACCAGTTGTAAATAGTGGCACGAGATGGGGCTTCATCGTGAAAGGCCAATCGAAGTCTATCATAACTTTCTTGTTGACTTAATGACATCGAAAGTTATAAAAAATCATTCTACGAAAATTATCTCGCCTTAAATTCATGCTGACGTGACACAGACGATTTTCAATTTGCCGCCAAATCGTAAACAAATGATAAATGCATAAAATAAATACACAATAATATTGGCAGAGTTCCATTTTCAAAAGAACTTATTTTTTTAGTATATCGTTTACAAGTGGCCAGTTCTAAAAACTTTCAGTGTCACCCTCGTATTAAGCGATGGCGAATCTTCCTACAATGAAACTCAATATTTGGCATTCAGTGATGATGGCGTGGAATTCCAGGTTTCCGGGATCCTAAAATATGGCAGCATGGTGAGAACTGAAAATTATGTTGTTTTAAGTGTCCTAGGAAAATCTACGGGTGAATTGAGCTATATGTGGGAGTGTCCTGACTTCTTCGAGCTTAATGGAAAAGATCTTCTTATATATACCATGGGGATGGCCCAACAAGGTGAAAGGCGGAGGTGAAGGGGAAGGTTGTATGCTATTTAATATCACGCTACGACCCTTAGCTAAGTAATATAACTTGGAGTGCTTGGGGTGTTGTATACCCCCAACTAAAAGGACCACACCACCCCTTCAGTTCTCCGATACTATATATACCTACGTGGCCTGTTCCATGTGTATTAGTTGACTGTAAACAAATTATAGTGACGATGTTAGTTTTGCTTTGATTCGTTAAGGGTGGATTTCAATAACGCGTTTATTTGTGCCAAATAAACTTGCGACAAAAGTCAAAATTGTAACGTTATTGACAAGGTACGTTTTTGGTATAACATTCCATGAGTACCATACCATGGTCTTACCATAATAAGTTTAAACGAATCCCATTAATGAAATTAAGACCACCTCTCCACGGTAATATTATCTATACAGTATTCTATCTTGAAATTGCCTTCACTGTACATATATGAAGTTGCTGTCTTCGTGAAACAAAATCCTCAACTTTTTGTGTTAGCATCTGAAGCTTTTAATCGTACTCAAAGAGATGAAAGTCGTCTCTGTGTTCGCAAAACTAATACTGCCTTAATGTATAAGAGTATTTTTCATATGGCACCAGTCGTTTATAATAAATTGCCAAAAGAGCTAAAGAAATTGCATGTTAGTTTATTTAAGAAAAACTTAAAAACTATGTTATGTCAAAAATGGTATTACAGTGTTTCAGATTTTTTAACAGACAAATCTTGACATTATGTATTATTGAACTTTTTTATTACCTGACATTTTTAATATTATCTAAAAAAAATTTTTATATAATTCTAATTCGACAATATGACATAACTCTAGAATAATTATCTGACTGAAGCATTTATTTATTTTGACATACATTTTATATTAATTTTTGTTTTTACTGTTGACATTTTTAAATTATTATTTTTGCTGAATTCACTTTAAATAATTAATTATTCATATTTGTAAATGATAAATTATTTTATTTCTGTAAGTAGGTTTGTACAAACACTTTTACACGTCAATCATATTTTTTTAAAGCTAGATGAGGTCGGCGTTTCCTATCTGACTACTCTGAGAAGAAAGGCCGAAACTAACTCAGAGGTCACAGTCTCTTTTAAAGTCCAGACAAAATCTTGGTCAGATCATGTGAAGACCATGTAGATTGGTGTCTGAAATGGTCTTTTGAGGAAAGAACCACACAGATTGAGCGGACCTGTCCAGTCAGTGCACGCATTTGTCAAAAATCGTGCAGCTCAACTCAGAACTTGAGGAGCTCAACGATTCGACGAACAATACCAAAGAAAGGACATTTGGGTAGGCCGCGTAAATTACTCAAACTGCCAGATCATGATTAAAACTAACTAAGAAGGAAAACAGAAAAAAGAAATGACCCACATAGTCCTCACATTCACAATAATTAAATAAAATAAAAATACTTTACAAAGTAAATATTCATGTCATTGTATATATAAAATGAATAAATGTCAATGTGTATATAAAAATCCAGGGGGTCTACTCCGAAGTGACACATTCGAATGATCGGAACGATCCGACACACGGCCGAACCGAATATTGTTGCCCTACTACGAAAAAGGTTCGGATTGGCTCAGCTTGGTCGGGACCATAGTCAATGTTCGAAAAGAGTGTCGGAACGAACGAAATGTAGTGCCAGAGGTGAACGTTTTATCGATATGTGTTTATAGTAATTAATACTCATTTCGATATAATTGAACTGTTGAATTACAGAGTAAAATTATTTTTTATAGTAAGAAAATAGAACTTTGCTTTTAATTCAATATTTATTCCTAAGAACATTTTAATATTTCTCGAAAAAACAATATATTTGTAGCTGGCAGACAGATTGATTTGCCGATTGTCAAAATAAAAAGAAAATGGATAAAAGTCAAAGGATGACATGTAAACAAACAAAGGGAGAGATTGTGATTTTTATTATTGCAAAATTGAGAAAAAGTACTTTTAAACTCAAACCAACTCATCTGTCGCTATCCCTATAGCGATAATCGTATTTCGGTCGTTTATCGTCAAGTGCTGACTGAAGTGTAAAGTGTAAAAGTCAAGTTATGAGATGTATACAAAAAAACAAGCTAAATATACTATAAACTACATAAATTATTCACTTTACGCGTGATAAAGTGACCCTTGGGCTTATCGTTTATCATGTTCGTGTTTTGGAAGTTTGGAAATGAAAGTTATGAACAAACATTCTGCAAGAACATGTCACCATGTCCAGACCGACAGCGGCACAAATGGATGCTCTCCTCATCGAGATTTGGCCCAAGGCAACTTGAGGAGCATCGACAGTCGTACCTACGCTGAATCATCGACTGTGGGAAGAAATTTGCACCACGCTGAATGCTATATTATTTTTAGTCTTACTTGTAACAAATTGAAGATTAGTTCTAGTTGTTTAGTATTGTAAAAATATATATTATTCATTATTATCTAATGATTGTATCAGTCTTTCCCTCTCTCTTTGTACCCTCCTCAAAGCATCTGCGACAAATCATCAGCAAATATAGCAGGCTGATAATATATCACCTGCCGGGAGTTCTCAGATTCAAAATCATCTTGGGTTAACTCCGGAGCACTCACTCCGGCCCTTACCTATGCACATATTATGCAAAACACAGCAGGGTAACATTATTCTGCCTGCTCTATGTGCATCCTAGTGCACCTCTCTTGCTGCCAAGAGACACCTCCATCAACCCTTGAATATCCCAAATGTGTGTTCAATGGTGGAGCAGGCACGCTGTTTACAATAAAAAAAATCTAGAGCATAAACCTTAAAAAAATAGGTTGGTACAATTTCCTTACACAAATCTTTTAATATCTTCCGAATGCGTGGTCCGAATTACATAAATCCAATTGGAATATTAGTTTTATACACAACTCTATCATTTAAGACCAAATTTATTTCAATATCTACATAAACAAAAAATCACATTTTCAAGTTACGTAATTATACCTATATGACAATCCTTACACATATTCCAGAAAATGCCTTACAAACTTACTTTAATCAGTGTTACTGGATTAGGATATGAAAACTAATAGTACAACAAAGCTAGATAAACTAATTACAAACAGTAACAAACATAAAATTGTAATAATTCATTAAATTCGATATGTTACGATACTCAAAAGGTAGCTACTTTGCTGTCGTGTATTTTGACATTAATTTCACGATGTAACTCTTGCCAAACTCAAATTATCGGTCAGTCTTTTCTCGTTCAGAGTAGGGTTTACGATACAACAAGTGTCAGAATGAAGTTCAGTCGGATCCGAACCTACCGAACCAAATAGAATGAACTTCGTAGTAAGAAATGACCGAACATTCGGCCGATACGATAAATTTAACACTTCGGAGTAGACCCCCAGACATAATCTTTGAGGACCATGTAGATTGGTGACTGAAATGGTCTTTTGTACGCCGTCATCGGCAAAACATAGTGTACCTATATAATTATTTTATTAACAACACCTGTTTTTACACCACCTATGTTTTACAAATAAAAATACTTTGACTTTGACTTTGACTTTGACTTCATACAAACGGTCGGAACGCGAGTCATACCTACGCGCCTCGAGTTCGGTTTACACTCGGTAAACAAACAGTCCCGAAAAAAAAAAAAAGGGTGCCGACCTCAAGACAGTTGGGAAAAGGCTACACAGAAGACCAGCAGAACCTAACCTTAATTTACGATACAACTACGTCATATCTAATAAACTATCTACCCATACAAGGAGGTAGGTGAACTATTCAAGAACGTGTGTTCCCATAATAATTAGTTTTCATATGTAAAACTGGAGCTGACTTATGGAAGGTGGCAGCTGGTATGTTGCCCAAAGATTTGCATTTCTGCCGCAGGGGTGAATGAATATAAAATACAATATATATGATGAGCCTTAGACAATCACCTTAACCTCCAGTATCTACCTATTTTAGAAAAGATATCAAGGCGTTTCATATACATTGTGTGAGCTTTTAATAAACATTTATACTTCCTCTTATCATCATCTGCCCAGCCTTGTCCTAACTATGTTGGGGTCGGCTTCCAGTCTAACTGAATGCAGCTGAATACCAGTATTTTTCATGAGACTTCTTCTTACAGGATTTTTTAATACTTTAAAATTTTTTTTTTTTAGTCATGTGTCGCGGAGGAATGCCGTGGAGGAAAACGATGTAAGGAAAGTTTTGTTATGTACGATGGATGGACTGTATGAAAAATGATACAGCTAATAAGGGGATGACTTTTGAGATGTTCACGTGGCTGCGAGAAGTAGTGCGAGTCAATCATTATTTTACGAAGAAAGAAACTTCATGCCCGATAATGTTCGCAGTGTAGACGGCAATTATGGTACAACTATAAGTAAGTATAACAAACATTTCGAAATGCAAAAAGCAAACATAAAAAAAACTTTATTAAAAAAAAACAACCGACTTAAAAAAAAATACAAAGTGATACTTAAATGACTTTAATTTCGGAAGTCGGTGTCGTTGGTTCCGCATTTTCGTTTTTTGACACCGACTTCCGAATTAAAGTTATTTATCACTTTGTAGTTTTTTTTTTGAAGTCGGCTGTTTTTTTTTGTAAAAAAGTTTTTTTTTTCACTTTTTGGTTGTACCTACTCCACACAAATTCAAATAACACTAGTGCATTGAAGAATTGAAGACACCGACTAGAAGAATCATCAAAATTCGCATAGAAATGCCGGAGATGCATACATTTATGCATATAACATCGTACACACGGCTACACATCAAGCTATATATAACCAGTTTAAGCTGATTTCTGATTGTACGAAAAACCTATACAATGCGAGGTCAGCTAAAACTGGAAATGTATAGCTTGATGTATTATATAATGTATTATATACTAAAACCTTCCTGAAAGTATGTAGATCACATTAGTAAAAGAATTATCAAAATTGGTTTATTTATTATAAAAACTAATAATATAATTATGGTTTATATATTATTAGTTTTTGAGAAAATCGCGGACATACAAACATACATACATACGGGTCGAATACAGAACCGCCTTTTTTGAAGTCGGTTAAAGAAGTCGGTTAAAAATAGGATCTCATTACTTAAACATGTGAAAAGGATGACGAAACACAAACAGCCAGATACTACTTCGTTTACAAGAAAATATTGCGACTTTCCTCAGAAATGAGACTCACGACACTGAGACGCTGAGCTTTAAACATTCTTTAAATGGAAAGCGTTGCTTTGTACTCTTAAAGTTTCTATTAAACGCCGTCTTTTAAACAACATACTCTAAATTTTCAGACATAAAGTCCAAAATAGTACGAAATAGAGGAGCAAAATATTATTTCGCATTTCGGAAGGGCTATGAGAATCTTCAAAATGGTGTTTCATGATGGCTCGTGAGTTCGTGACAGTAATTTAAACAGCCTACCCAAATGTCCTTTCTTTGGTATTGTTTGTCGAATCTTTGAGGTCCTAAGTTTTGAAATGAACACGATTGGACGCACTGACTGGACAGGTCTACTCTGAGGTTCTTTCATCAAAATACCATTTCAGGCATCAATCTACATGGTCTTCACATGATCTGACTGTCCAAGATTATGTCTGGACTTTAAAAGAGACAGTAACAAACTCAGACGGAGTTTGTTTCAGCCTCTCCTTCTCCTAGTAGTCAGATAGGAAACGCCGACCTCATCTAGTCTTTAGAATATGATTGACGTGTAAAAATGTTTGCACAAACCTACTTACTTGCATTTTCCTTTAAATCCATCCAAATGTTGTCTTTGCAAGTCTGATTAAGCACGTCTGCTTACATCCTCCTAGGTTGCACTGCGAGATGTCATAAAAAATAAAATAAAATAAAAGATCGCTTTTAGCTATAAGACCTCCCATTGTATGTAGGTATGTAAAATATCTACATTTCTAACTGTAATTCGTATGGTGTACAATTAATTGTACATAATAACGAATAGTCTATTCTATTTTATAAGATTGTGCGCAAAACGCTCAACCATTCAAAAATTGTAAATACACAGCGTGCATTCAAAATCAGCAATATCCACAGTAGTTAGTAAGCTGTCCGCCCTATTCAACGTTGTGAACGAAACCATAGCGCGATTCAGGAATTGAGTCTGAGAGAACAACGCCATCTATCGAAGAGTACAGAAGTTATAAACTTGTACAGTTCCTCTACTAATACGTTTTTTATAAAATTTTGGGCCTAATTGGGTAAATACGTGGTGTAAAAAAGTGTTAAATAATTATTATTACATATCTATACATACTTATTATAAATTAAAGCCGCTTTTCATGTCTGTCTGTGTGACTGCGTTGCTTGATGCGGTTTTCACCATCATTTCTAGAGGATTTATTCTGGAAGGTTTATGTGTATTGGTTGATATTAAATTTACATATTATAATAAAGAAATCTCATGTATATAAATAAAACAAAGTCGGGTTAGTTACACCATTTATAAATCAAGAACGGCTGGACAGATTTTTATGATCTTTTTTTTGGTATATTTGTTGGATTTGTCTTCGCCCCGAATAGCAGAATAACTATTAAAACATTAGAAAAATTCACGAAAAAATCAAATTATGAAGATAATTCGTTTTCTCATACATTTTGTATTTATTGATTCTGAGGTGGTACGAAGTTCGCCGGGTCAGTATTAATTAAATTCTGTATCCTGCATTCTATTACACACCCACACCTGGTGTCTGGGAATTGTGTCGAAATTAAAGTCTTCCAAGGGATCTGATTGTCTTTTTTTTTAATCTTTATTTGTTAACGAGTGTGGTTGATCACGTAGTGACCATCATAGGACCCTTTTTTTTTTTGTTAGCCTGTACTGTCCCACTGCTGGGCAAAGGCCTCCAATAGGACCTTTTGTTACATCTATTCCCTAAATTAACTTGATTGGCTCTAAATAATCCATTTCACCAATCACAGCAGTTGACATACGTTTGACATTTTAATTAACTTTTGTGTTGGTTTTCGTTGTAACCTCGGCGAGGTTATGGCCTAACACACTAACAATCGCAATGCCTTTCATTTTAACAATCCGACAACATTCATTGCATTGAGCAGAAGATTTTTTTAAGCATATAGAATTTCCGCAAAATTTATTGTTAAAGAAAGTGGGTTACGTAATTATGTGTCAGTATCATCGTGAGGAAACCGGCATATCCTAGCCAAACCAAACCAAACCAAACTCGAAGACACGTGACATCAACCAACCCGCACTGGGCCCGCGCGATGGATTACGGCCCACTCTCTCTCACTGAGAGGAGGCCTGTGTCTCAGCAGTGGGAACATTATAGGCTGAGTAGTGATTATACTATGTACTAGCTGTGCTCGCGACTTCGTTCGCGTGCATGACGGGAAACGCTTCAATTTTTTTGCGCGGAACCATAATTCTTTTTTTTTTATAAAAGTAGCCTAAGTTAGTCCTAATTACATCAGCTATCTGCCAGTGAAAGTCCCGTCGGAAAATCGGTCCAGCCGTTTCAGAGATTAGCCGGAACAAACAGACAGACAGACAGATAAAAATTGTAAAAAAAAAAATTTTGGTAAGTATATGTACCGTGTATACATCCATATGCATTTAGTAAAAAGCGGTTATTTTAAACACTCCAATTTTATTTATTTGTATAGACACGCCATATACGCCTTTATTGGATCGGACAGGGTTTTTGTTACATATTGTATAGTATTGCCAGTGTTTTCATTTATCGTCGTATTGTCGTCTCTACATTGCACCTATACGTATAGCCGTAGATCGAAGCAATTGTACTAAAGTTTACAGCTTTTCCTCAGACCATTACAGTAGTTAGTAGTCTACAAGAGTTTGAAAGCGAAATATAGCGCAAGTGGCGCCTACTTATAAGACGGAATCTCAATTACATCTCCACGGCGACTGACTTGGAATTTAATTAGATATAAACGGAGAGTTGTCTCCGCGACATGAAAACAACATTTTTGAAATCAAGTTGTTTGATCGTTCAGACAACCTATCACTATAGGATCCTGTAACTAAGTATAATCAATAGCAGGGCAGCATAGCTTTCACAACGATACGATTCCGTACCGTATCGAATATCAATCAATATTATCGTAGGAGTCCTCTAAACGCTGTTCACAAAACCCGAATATTTTATCAGTTTAAATAAATTAGACGACCGCTATTCTTCCTACAGCTGTTTGCTGTCGGGGGCAAGGCAAATAAGATTATCAAAATGTGTCATTTTCGATACGATAGCCTGTCGGATGGTTGTGAATAACTGCTGGTCTGTCTTTCAGTTGTTGTTGCAATGCACATGGTTCAAAATTGCTTGACACTTTTTATTATTCATCACTTTTTGTCATACATTGACCAACCAATTAAACACCGTGAAAAAGGTGATCCACAATTCCTAGAGGTTGAATGATAGCTCACTTCACCTAACATTTCATGGCAAGATATTTACAGAATACCGGCTGGATTCTGTCAAATGTTTTATTCATGGTAATTTGTAACCGAGGGGTAACGAAAACGAGGTTATAAAGTGAATTTTGACAGACTGATTACAAGTATTGTTTTACATAATCGGCCTATAATGTTCCCACTGTGTTGTGGCAGTGCTGGGACACAGGCCCCTTCTCTGTGAGAGGGAGTGGGCCGTAAACCACCACGCGGGCCTAGTGCGGGTTGGTAGATGATATATATCTTCGATTTTTTTGGTTATAAGACATGCCGGTTTTCTCACGATGTTTTCCTTCACCGCACCGTTTTGAGAGCAGTGGTGATGATATAATTTATACATAGTACAGCATCTGTCTGGGTTCGCACCTACGACCTACAACTCGTAAGTCGCGGCCGTTACCACTTGCCCATCACTGCTCCGTCAGTATTGTTTAGCTTTTCAGAAATTGGTAAGTAAGTATCATTGATATCCCTAGCGCCGCAAAGCTGCTGTACTTGAAAGACATTTTACCTAATGCCAACTTGAAACAAATGCCATTCGAAGGATATTCCTGGTGGATTAGCAATTCACTTCGATGATTAAACATTTAAATACCTTCTCGAAGTACGTGGAAGTTATAACGGCAGCCATTATGGTTCTAATGACGCTAAGATATGATGCTAAGGTACTGTTTCGTCAGATATGGATTGTTTTAAGTTTCAAGCCGGTTTGCACCGATGGTGCTTGCATTTAGATGAGTAATCAATATTAGCATAAGGTAGACGGGCTCTTAAGAAGTTACAGTTATTCTAAAATTTCAGGTAGATAATTACAATATCTATACATCCATAAATACTACATACAAATACCAATATACTTCACTACATGCAACAAATACATTCGTTTGTAATGTCAAAATGCTTTTTTACTCAGTGCAGTATTATATATAGGGTTCTTATAACAAAAACACGTCTTTTTTATGTCTGTCTATTCCGGATAATCTCAGAAATGGCTAGGCCGATATTGACGAGACTTTCACTGGCAGATAGCTGGTGCTATAAGGACTAACTAGGCTACTTATAATTTAGAAAAAGAAAGAAAATCAAAAAGTATTAAGCTTGCTCTGTATTAGAAAAGGCCTTTATCTTGCAGTGGGACCATAATAAGCTAGAATTGTTATTATAATTAAGCTTGCATTATGACCTTTAACGCCCCTATCCGAGAGGTAATTAGATAATACACTTTCAATTGCAATGTCATTTTGACAATTCGACAAAATTCGTTGCGTTATTTTCATTGTCTAGCAGACGTATGTTTCAAAAATAAGAAGCAATGGGTTAGGTAAGTATTTCCTTACTATCCTTCGGATTGTGAAAGAAAGTGGGTTACGCAATTGGAGTACTGGTTGCCTGAGAGAAGCACTACGAAACGGTGAGTATTTGACATCGATACTCACAAGTCAACTATCAAACAAAAAAAAAAAAACAAAATCGGTTCAGCCGTTTGGGAGCTACGATGGCACATGGCACAGACAGACACACAGATACACACGTCAAACTTATAACACCCCTCTGTTTTTGTTGGGGGTTAAAAACAAGACATAAAAATACTTGAGAACTCGGAGTAGGTATATTAAAAGGGGCTTTTAACATATTTTATGTATTAAATATTCTGTAATAATAAAGGTACCTATATACAATAGTTCAATATCACCGTGAGAAGTAAGTAACCATAATCAGCCTATAATGTTCCCACTGCTGGGACACAGGCCTCCTCTCAGTGAGGGGAAGTGGGCCGTAATCCACCACGCGGGCCAGTGCGCGTTGGTAGCTGTCACATGTCTTCGAATTATTGGTTCTAGGTAATGCCGGTTTTGTCACGATGTTTTACTTCACCGTTTTTTGAGAGCAGTGATGATGAACAAAATTACACAAAATAACGCGCCTGCCTGGATTCGAACTCACGACGTTTTATCTCGTAAGTCACGGCCGTTACCACTGGGCCACTGGGCACACACTACTCTAGAAAAGTAAACGATTGATGTTTAATAATTTGGACTTTGTAAGCCTTGTAGACTTTAGATCTGTAGACCATTTTTTATTTTATCAAGTACCTGGTACTTTTTGACAGGCCTACGCTGTCCTCCCATACCTACTGTAATTTGAAAACATTTTAAAAGCCAATTATTTTTAAAAGAGTAACCATGGAGTTTCTTGCCGGTTCTTCTCCATAGGAAACGACCAATTGGAACCGTGCAACTAGCTTCTGACGTTTCATAAGTGGTTTATGTGAAATAAAAATATTTTGATTTTGGTTTGACTGAATAATTTTTCTTTATTTCAGACATACAGACAATATAATAATGATTACAAAAAAAGCATTAGTAGGGTTGTTAGACACAAAATACACATAAAAATATAATAAAAAGGTGATCTTATATCAAAGCACGTACGAATAATAAGATATTGCTGAACAATACTGTTGTACCATTGAATTGCAAACAGCAAAAAAAAAAGTTTCTACTTCATTTAAAAATAATTGCAAGCGTAGAAGTCTTTGTTCTTGCGTTTCAAGTGTTACAATAACACAAAACTGCCTCTACAAAAATAATCTATAAATACTATAATAAAATAATGCGCATTGAATATTTTTGAAAAAACTAATTGCTACGAGGTTTCTGAACCAGTCTGATGCCGAAAAGAGAGATTTTAGAATTTTTGTCCGTTTGTCTGGATGTACGTTCAGGAATGCCGCAAAAACGGCTGAACGGATTTGGATGAAATTTGGAACACGGATAGTTTATAACCTGGATTAAGAGGACTACATGACCTAAAGCGCGGTCTTTGTCGGACTGCATAGAAAAGAAAGAGAAGCGCGATGACACAATGCTGGTAATTTATTGCAAAATATGAAGCAATTATTTACGAAAAATCTATTGTTTGGACTAAAAAATTAAAACACTAGTTTTAGTATGTTGATTGTTGAATAATCTGACAAAAAATCATAATAATTGTATGCATACTAGTATGGTTTATATTGTTAAAATAAGTTTTTAGATGTATCTTCACGATTTTTTTGTATCGTACCAAATAAGATGTATTATATTTTCAACACACTATATACCTAGCATATATCCTGAAGAATATCATATATTTTTTTATTTTGTTTACTGTCATATACTTTATTGTTTGTAAAACTTGCGTTTTGTGCGTTTAGGTCCTGTAAGCCCCTTAACACATAAGGAACTTATAATCCCGGTAGTACGTTCTCGTAGGATGTTTTCCGACATATACGGATATAGAAAAAAAAATAAAAAACAGTAACCATACCACAACATAACATAACATTGAATGGTTTCATTCTATCGAATCGTGAATTCGTGATTGTATCAGAAAACATCAATACAGTTTGTACTGTGGTTTGGACAGCTGAAAATGATCTCTTTTGATGCCAAATATTTGCGAGAGATCTCATTTTACTTTCAAAGGATATAATTCAAAATTAAAATGATTTGGTTTGGCATTTCAATAATCTTGATCTTAGCTGAGAGACAAAGGAGATTTGTAATGTGAATATGTACATGTTAACATGGTAGATCCAATATAGAATGATAGTAAAGATTTTTATGGATTTGTGGACTATGCTCGGAGTTTCTTTGAAGGATAAAATCAGAAACGAATTTATCCGGAAGTTACCGACAGAGCTTGCAGAATAAGCGAGCTGAAGCGGCAGTGGGCTGGTCATTTTTGTCGAAGGACTGATGGGCTATGGAGCAGACGAGTCCTGGAGTGGAGACCACGTATATGCAAGCGTAAGACGCCCCCCCAGCCAGATGGACCTCAAAGGGTGGCGGGACAGATTGAATGCGGCAGGCGGACGACAGGGTGTTGTGGCGCAGCCTGGGAGAGGCCTATGTCCAGCAGTGGACTGCGATAGGCTGAGTTGATTGATTGATGGATGGATAGGCCTAGTGGTATCAGCCCCGACTTACCGAGTTATAGGTCGTGGGTTCGAATCCAAGCAGGCGTTTTACTTTGTGTAATTAATTTCATCACCACTGCTCTCAGAACGGTCTTCACATGATCTGACCAATATTATATCCGGACTTTAAAAGAGACTGTGACTTCTGAGTTTCTTTCGGCCTTTCTTCTCAAAGTAGTTAAATAGGAAACGCCGACCTCATCTAGCTTATTTTTTTATTATATTTTATAATATAACGTGTAAAAGTGATTCCGATATCCTATTTGCAGAATAATCAATTTCATTTCATTTTTCTCTAAGTCACCTGTCCATCATGAAATCTAAGCAAGTTCTCGGTTTCCTTGTATCCGTAGGTATACTTTGAGTTTTCTTTCTGAAAATACAATATCCTGACCCCGGAGGTTTCGGTTTACTCAAAAGGGTTCATTTTGTATTTAATTATAATAGACTACGTAGCTATAAGGAAATGTTTTGGCGTTTTTTAAAGTAACAGGAATGTTGGTAAACTTTTTTGCACGGCATTAAAATAAGTCCGGTCTATTACTTACATGGGAGCTATTTTATAACTGAAGACCAATTCTCGTAATTAAAAACGTTTAAAATCTTCTCGATCTTCTATCTAAATAAATGTCTTTTACTAAGAAGTGGTACATACTTATTCCATGCTTTTCAGCGACAAACAATGTCAAAAAGTCAATAATGTAGAGGTAGCATGGAATTAGCATGTACTAAGGTAGTATTATTGACAGATGACCCGAGGGCTGGCTTTTAGCTTGGCCATAGTCTAAAAGCATTGCTGATGTAGATGTGGCAATGCTGCCACTGTTTCGAGACATTACCAGTGGACAGCGATACGGAGGAATCTTTCGACGACATATTTCAGTTTGTTCATAGTTTTAGTTTAGGACATATTTAAGTTGTTATTTCATAATTCATATCATTATCATTATCTCGCTTATACATTTTCATACTTATTAATTATACATTATTAAATATTTTTATAAAAATATTAATTAAAAAGCTTTTAAAAACAGTTAGGGCTCCAGAGACAGGAATCTCCTAAAGATGCGAGGAGTACTGCCTTCTGAATCAGCCCCTTGATCTAACCGCCTAACGAGAGCCTCAAGAGATGTTGATCGAGGATTTCGGCCATCAGGCCATTGGCCGATACGACAATCAGCACAATGACAGCCGAGCTCACATTCCACATGTCAACAACCTCGTGTGCTAAAACGAGACCTTTAATTTGTTGCACTTTCATATCATTGTCATTAGGTATCATTTTAGTTCTGAATAAACGGCGTCAAAGATAAATAACGACATAGACGTTTGTAACTTCGTATTAACTTATTAACTTCAAATTCTGCCAATTCTAGACCTTTAACAAGAATGACCCCAATGTCAGCAGAACATTTCCAAAAATCCTGTCTAC
Organism: Hydraecia micacea; assembly: GCA_914767645.1. NCBI lineage: Eukaryota > Metazoa > Arthropoda > Insecta > Lepidoptera > Noctuidae > Hydraecia > Hydraecia micacea. The sequence continues at coordinate 18,786,385 of OU611780.1, forward strand.
CTAAAAATCCTTTCCGCAGCCTTTCAGCAGATCTGAATAAGCGGGTTGGCGCTCAGTTGCTCCGTTAAGGTGGCACTGGTCGATTCGGGAGTGTATAAATCCACTGTTTGACATTGTACATCCAAAGTTAAGCATGATATCGTTTTTTATTATTATTAATTGTGTATGTACGGAATCAGAATAGTAAAATACAAAGCCATTAAAAAGTTATAAGCCAACAAAGATTCGTTTTTCTTGCTAATTGTGACGTAACGTTGGGTGTAAATAATAAGTAATAAAAGAAGTGTAAAATCTTCAAAACAAAGTCGGTACCGAAAAAGCTCAATTATCGAAATGTTCAATAAACTAATTGATATAGATATGCAGTAGTTTTTTCATAAAACTGGATTTTCCAAAGGCCTTTTCGTAATTTTTTACGCGCGTTATAGTTCGGAACGGTGTTTGTGTGCGTGCGAACTTGACGTTGTGCGTGTGAACTAGCTTCTAACTGCTCATCACCGATACTATCTCTGTCGGACACGATGCCAGGTGAGACAGCGTGCTTTTTGGCCATGCCCACCAGTGCGTTTGAGCTCGCGACTAGTTCCACCTTAAGCTGAAGTCGTGACTTGTTGGATAAAGTAGTTATACAAAGAAATGTTTGGGTAATTTAGCATGAAATCAATCGTCTGTATACTTCGCTGGTTTTTGTTAAGATTGATTGGTATTTTGGACAGTTCTTGGTGAAGTGATGTCGCTTTTTAACCTACTTCAAAAAGGAGGAGGTTCTTAATAGGGTTGTATTTTTTTTTATATTTTACGCGATATCCGGAAATTGTGGATCAATTGCCTGTAGACCTCAGGGGTGGTCCCATAATAGTTTCGGTTATTTTTGGGTCAGCTTCGATTATACGTAATTAATCCTCTTTGTCTTGATGATGTAGTCACTGTTATTAATATTGCAACTAGTGGAATGCGAATTAGTGTTGCGTTACCATAATTAAAAAGAGAAAAATAAAAAACTTCTTTCCAAACAAATAGAAACACTACAAAATGAAAAATAACATTAATTTCGGAAATCGGTGTCCAGCTCATCCCGCCATCTCCGTCTGGGCCTGCTGCGATGTCGGGCAAGGATCGAAGGATTACCGGTGTAAAAACTCTTGACAATAAGCTTTAAAAAGCATATTTACTTGGGCAGCACAGCATCACCTTTGTACGTATTTTTTTGTTCTTTTCTTTTTGACTGTTTATGTGTGAGCACATCAAGCTACCCGAAACTGTAAAATTTTCCCAATCAACTTTGAAACTTGTGCTTTAGCGATAAAGTTGAAAATCTAGTAATTAAAGAAATTTGACAGATTTTAGTAGCTTGATGTGCTGGCATCTGTACATACATAAATCGTTAAATAAATAAATTAATTAAATTTTATCGCTTCTAATGTACACCGGATCTTTTTCCTCGAGAAAAAAAAGACGCCTATTAAATGTCCTATTGTTTTAATAATTTCTTTCCTCCATTCATTTAAAGGAACTTTCCAAGGTCTGCTCTGGAGGTTAATTTATTTAAGGCAAAAATATAAAAGAAAATCTTTGGAGCAAAAAGGTCGACAAATAATTTAGGATTCATTAAGAGAATAATTAATGAAATTGAGGATGTTGTAAGAGGAGAAGATTTGAGGGGCCCCTGGCTAAATAATAACAGCCGCACAGGTCGATCGATCAGGTTAAGCTATGCTTGACGCGGTTGGTCTGTGGATGGGTGACCATCTTTACATACCGAGACCCCTTCCTGACATTCTTGGATCTTTGACAGTCGTTACGGGTAGTCAGAAGCCCGAAAGTCTGATAACCAGTCTTACCAAGGGGTATCGTATTACCCAGTAACTGGGTTGTGGGGGTCAGATAGGCAATCGCTCCATGTAAAATACTGGTATTCAGCTGCATCCGGTTAGACTAGAAGCCGACCTGGAAAAGGCTAGGCAGATGATGATAAGAGGAGAAGATTGACATTCTGATTATGGGGTGTGATTGAAATGGACTGCTTGAGATTAGCTAAGTCGCTCGTCGCCGTCGCGCATTCGCTGGTCGTTGCTCGCCAACTCGTTTTTAGTTGCCAGCTCTACTCGCTTCTCGTTAATCGCCGGCGGTAGGACAGGTGCCAAAGAGGTACTGAGTTCGGTTTCCGGACTTGGCACTATTGATGTGGACCTTACAAGGATAATATTTAATCTAGTTGGAGGATTAAAGAGGAATGGTATTCGTGCTAACCCCTGTAAATTAAGTGGCGTAACTGTTTTTTTTATGTGTGTGGAAGCAGTGGTAGCCCAGTGGTAACGGCCGGGACTTATGAATTGTAGGTCGTAGGTTCGAACCATAGATATATGAATTTTACATTTCTATGGTACGAACCCAGTCAGGCGTTTTACTTTGTTTCAATTATTTCATCACCACTAGTCTCAAAATATTGAAGGAAAATATCGTAAGGAAACCGGCTTTTCTAAAACCAAAAATTCGAAGATATGTGAAATCTACCAACCCGCACTGGGCCGGCGTGGTGGATTACGGCCCCTTTCCTCTCACTGAGAAGAGGCCTGTGTCCCAGCAGTGGGAATATTATAGGCTGATTATATATTTAATTTTCTTTACATTTCCACTGATTTCAGTACCTTTACTACTCCCATTTTTAATGAATTATAGACCAAATTTGTTATCCATATTAAAACCGAAAGGAATATATGAAAGCCTACTAAGGTAATTTAATTTCACCTGCAAAGTTATAAAGTTTAATTATTCTAATCAAATACACGCTTAATTAACTTTTATTTCAAACTCATTTTACTTTTTAAACAACGTTTTAAAGGAGGTCCATAATTATAAAGAGGAAAGATTCGATTTTTGTTTGATGTTTGTTTGCTACGCTTCCTTGCTAAAACGGCTGAACGAATTTGGATGAAATTTAGCAAATTGGTAGACTATGATTGGATTAGGACATTGGATACTTTTTACCCCGATATTCCCACGGAATCGAGATTTATGCGGGTGAAACCGCGGGGCATAGCTAGTGTTGTAGTATTTGTAAGATTTATGCGGGTGAAACCGCACAGCTAGTATTGTAGTAGGTATTGGAAGGCACAAAATTAAAAAAATATTGTTCTTTTCCTAGAGTTGGCCCCGAGAAATCTTATGATCTCGAGTGACGTTGACGGGGGTGCTGTTGGTAAAAAATTGTGTTGTTATGGGAAATGTTCTGAAAAAACAAGATGAAATTAAATTAAATTGTTTATTCTGTAAATAGGATATCAGAAATACGTTTACGTGTCAAAAAAAAATTGCTAGAAGGCGACGCCATTTCCTATCTGACACCCCTGAGAAGAAAGACCGAAACAAACTCAGAGGACAGTCTGTTCTATACATATTATGTCCAGAGATAATGAAGAGACTATCTTGGTCAGATCATGTGAGGACCACGTAGATTAGTGTCTGAAATGGACTTTTGAGGAAAGAGCCACGCAGATTTGAGAGGACCTGTCCTGCCCAGGACCTGCTGAAGAGTTTGCTTCTTCTTCCCAGCTGAAGCACTAGAAAGTGGTGAAGGGCGAGCGTTTCGGAGGACTGTCCTATATAATTTTGACGTTAAACAAGTACTATTATATCTCGGACTATTTGATTGTCTTTTGATTTGATTTTGCCATACTTTTACTTCTAGCATATAACGTAACAGGGTCGCTGACTCGATGCAGCGATGCTGTTCTAACACTGAGTGGCGGCTCTTCGAGATGATCCGGCGCCACAGAGACGCCAAAGGGTAACGTACTGAGGGTAAAATTTACGCGAAATCGGATACCTAGCAACGTACAATCAACCGTACGTATATGGTTACAATTTGACATGGACAGCGCCTTTTTGTAGCGGTAGGGGAGGTTTTTGTAGGTCAAGTGTGTGCTGCTGACCGAACCAGCTCCGTCATTTATGAAACGTTGTTATCTCATAATAGGGCAAATCAAACATTATAACTTGTTAAAATATTATATAAAAATAATCTACTTTAACAATATTTGTAAATATGTGAGCACCATGTATCTATCACATAATTGATTTACCTGTCATTGCTTTATTTTTAATTCTTTTTACCTTTTGTTGGTAGACTAATTTTTATTCTAGATGCATCGTCTTCACATATAATTATATAATGAATGTATACAAAATCTTGTAAAAGATTTTAAAAGAGTAACGGTGGAGTTTCTTGCCCATTCTTCTCCATACGAAAACTACCTTTTGGAATGGGCGACTAGAATCAATTCGTTTTATTATAATTTTTGACGTTCAAAAGTGCCTTTAGTGTGCCTATTTGAAATAAATGATTTGACTTTGACTTTGAAAAGGCTAGTTGACAGTTTTTGATCAACATTAGTAATATAACAAAATTTTCATTTTTATAACGTAATTTAATTTTTATTGTCAAAACAAGGTAGTCTGTCGTGCGCGGCACGAGTGTACAATTTGAAACAGTCGTCTGCAGAAAATGATTTGTTACTTCTTCACGCACAAACCGCTGGGTCAATTTTGATAAAATTTGGTGTGGAGGTAGCTGACACCCTGGGTTAACATATAGGCTACTTTTTATCCCGATATTCCCGCGGGACCGACACTTATGCGGGTGAAACCGCGGGTCGCTGCTAGTACATTATAAAAACAGCAAAAGGAACTTCGTTAAACCAGGTGCCGCATGACGCCTCTTGACTTTTTTCTATTAATAAACTAGTTCTACAATGCCTATGTAAAGGTTACCATTTTTTAATCAACGGCATGGGTGTCGGCAAGCTTTTGCAAAGGTAAGGTTACACTGAACCATTGTTTCATAATGGAGCTATTTAAGTGAGTAAAGATTAAACCAGGGATGTGAATATAACATGGGTGTAGAAGTAATATATTTAGAAAAATCGTAGCTATATTCAAAAATATGGTAATTTGATGATTATCATAACAGCTTTTGCAACAAATTTCTTTTAGTAACGCGTAGAAAGGCCATAAAGTAAAAATATACGGATATTTGATTATTATGTCTAAAGAACTAACTAGGTCTATAGACAATCTTCTCGATGTTGCCTAAGGGCTGTGAAATGATAGACTATTGCTACGTCGTAGGCGTAATGACGTCACGCCTACGCAAGCTACGGTGTCATAGCGGATCAAGGTGCTACGCAATACGTCTGTACTGATGGTATATTTTCATCCAAACAGAACGATGTTTGGACAGCTAAAATTGTGTCACTTAACATCACATAACATCACGCTTATTATGTCATAAGGGTCAGGTAGAGGTGTACCTACAGTACAACCACATTTCGCAGTTATGTTTAAGTCCCATGTAATAGGGGGCGAGCCTATTGCCATCAACCGGACACAAATCCATACATCGGACTACTACTGAGAAATTCTTGATGGAAAACCCAAAAACAATTTGCCCGACCTGTGAATTGAATCCAGGACCTCACGCTCAGTAGTCCCGCTTGCTACCACTAGACCAACGAGGCAATTCAAAATTGTTTTCAATGAATCAGCCTAGCCTTTTCCCAACCATGTTGGGGTCGGCTTCCAGTCTAGTCGGATGCAGCTGAATACCTATATTTTACATGGAGCGACTGCCTATCTGACATCCACAACCCAGTTACTGGGTAATACGATACCCCTTGATAAGACTGGTTGTCAGACTTTCGGGCTTCTGACGACCCGTAGTGTCTGCCAAAGTTGCCTGCGAAGGGGGGGGGGGTGTATGTAAAGATGGTCACCCATTCACGGACCAACCGCGGCAAGCGTAGCTTAACCTGATCGACCGACCCGTACAGCTGTTATTACTTAGCCACGAGCCTCTAACAACGTGCTAATGTATAGCCAAAAAAAATCCTTTAACTAACTGTTATTAATATAAGAAACACAATCAAAATTGCTTAGTCGAAAATAAAAAGCTATTTATAAACAAATTCATTCATCGCCCGTCATCTTTTAATAGCAGGAATTCATTATTTTCACAGTTCGTTCGCGAATGATTAGGGTTGACGATATCCCTATTGTTTCACCGATCATTTGTTTTTTTTTTGAGGATAAAAAACTGGGGTTTCGACTCGAAATCCCAGCAGCCCGTTAGGCTGGTAGCAAACACCAACATTGTTGGGAAATGGCTGGACAGATTGATTGATTGAGTTTATTTATGGCTTACCGATCTAATGGCATACTTTCGAATTGTTGTTTTCAATTGGCAAATTGATTATTTATTAAGGGCGAAGAGATTTAGCAATTTCGGGTACATTAAGGGTAAATTATCATCATAAGGTTCTCTAGAATAGCATTATCGGGCCAGAAACATTAGAAATAAAAATTTAAATAAAACTTTATTTTAGACTATTTGCTGAAGCTGGCAGTATACAACGCTAAAGTTTTCTAATCGTTTGTTTTATTTTTCTTATTAGTATATTCTTGTATTTATGTTTATATTTATAAGTAATTAGGTATTTATAAAAAAATATTTTTACTTTTAAATAGCTTTATGCGTAGGTATATATACTTATTTAAAAATATGTATTCCTCCATTTTCATGCACCTACCACTGTTTGTCTCTGCACCACCCAAAGGTTGACTGGCAGAAAATGCCTATGGCATTAAGTCCGCCTCTGTACATTTGTTTGTTAACGTAGGTATTAAATAAATGTTAGTAACAATAGTGTTTAGGTAACTAGGTTAGTATTGTTAGCTTTCATAAATTACATTTTATTCATTCAGTCTTGTGACTGTCGCTACCCAGGGTCCCTGAAAGGCACAGTCCGCTCTGGTAGCGATCATTGCCAGAATGCTGTTGTCACTACCATGCAGGCACTATAGTATGGAGTCCGCTTTCCTTCGCATGATGGCAAAGCATGAAGCGATTGCTTAGTTAATTGATCTGTTGTTTGTTTTATAGGAACCAAAAACAACAAACGAACAACACAGAGTAATATGAAACGCGTTGAAAAAACAACCGTCCCAAAAATAAAAGCAGTTCGTTTTGTTTCGTTTCACACAAAACTAAATTCATCTGTTCGAGTTATTCGGGTGCCATTGAAGGGCACCCAGCAGGAAACCTGACAAAGTTAATGGCTTATGTAATGGTGAAAAACTTCGTGACCCACATTCCTGCGCTTTGTAAACAAATGGCAGGGTGGTGTGTAAATAAGTGCTGATGTGTTTTGTTATTTGCTTTTTTGGGAAGGCTAGGTGACTGGAGAGTTTTCTAAATCATTTCAGCCTGATTGGATTTTTTTCCGTACATTACAAAGCTCATTTCAAATTAAAATCGATAGGTACAAACTTGTTGACTTGAAGGGAGCATGGCAATTGAGAGTATGTCATGTCTCACTGATGGTGGCGCATGTGTTGGATCATTCGGTTCCCTACAAAATGGTTGAGCTCGATGGGGCTGATCCATGCGTTATGTTCCTGAATGGGCGCCGTCGGTTGAGACTGGTCACCTCTTAACGGCTAGGGCTTACTTTTAATCTTATATTTTGAATTATTTCTTCATTTTATTTTTTTACATTGTTGTCACATATAGAAAGTAAGAAAAAAACGAGAGAGTGAAGTTTCTTATCCGTTCTTCTCCATAGAGATTTACGATTTAGAATGGGCAATTAGCTTCAACTTTCTGAATAACTGACCTACTCATTCGGCTCAAAAGTGCCTGTAAATGGTTAATCTATACATATAATAAAATCGTAGGAAAGTCAAAACTGTACATTGAATATTTTTTTAAAAGAATACTTGGGGCGTGATCTACAATCGATTTCGAAGCCGAAAATATAATTTTTAGAATTTTTGTCTGTTTGTCTGATTGTCTGTATGTATGTCCGGGCTAATCTCAAAAAGTGCTGCATGGATTTACATCAAATTTTGCATGAGTATTACTAAGAGGTCGGGTCAACATATAGGCTACATATTATCACGCTATCACCTACGGGGGAGGAGCTGTGAATCTTTATTTTTCTTACGCATTCTGTGACAGCATGTAATCTAACGACGCATATTTAAATGTTATTTTTGAGTAAGCCATGCTATTATCTAGCTTTACACTATAAAAACTACGCCATTTAAGTAACTTGGGCAGAGAAACATAGTTTAATGAATGTTAGTAGTATAAAGAAAATTTTGAACCAGCGCCATCTAAGAGATTTCATAAAAATCAAATCAAGTTACATGTTAACAATTTTTGGAAATTAATAATTTAAATTTGATCATGTTGGCGAGGTTAGTAGTTAGTTATTCTTAAAATTCATAGATGGTAATGTACATTTTCATCATACAAGTTGTATCGTATAGTTCGTTTTGACAAATTCAAGGTCCAACAAAACCCTCAAAATCTTGAGCAGAGTTGAGGAAGACAATTTAAAAAAAATGCGGTGTTAAGTATTACAAGAAAGTTATGTTCATTGATGATGATCATTTATTTCTTCATCAATTTCATGTTGTTAGTACAAAATAAACATTGACTGTTAATACTTTTGTTCGGTATTTATCTGTGTGATTATTGCTTGGTAATTAATATATTTTCATGTCGTATACCTAATTTATAAACTTAAATGTGATGTAAAACAAATCCCTTACGTATGACGAGGTGCCTTCATATTACACGTACGACAAGCAAAGGGGTTTATTTAACCGACGTCGACGAGGAGGTGCTGTGGAAAGTTTTCCAGGAATTTTCAAGGACACCGCATTGGGTAGGGTTTATACCGTGCATCCGAATAATGGCGAATGCTATTTTCTGCGGTTGTTACTTCACACTGTCCGAGGCCCAACGTCTTTCGCCTTTCTGAGGACATTTGATGGCGTGGAGTATCCCACTTACCGCGCAGCCTGGGTAGCACGTGACCTTCTCGACAGTGACCAAAATTGGGATGAAACCCTCGCGGAGGCGAGCGTCAGTGACAGTCCCAGCCGCATGCCGTCATCTTGGTGTTTTGTGGAGTCGCGAAACCGGTAGCTTTGTGGGAGAAGTATCGCCATCATCTGTCTGAAGATTTTCTACGAGCTTTGAGGCGTGCTACTGGAGACGAAGTCGAAGTAACTGATGAACGCGTGCTGAACACCTGTCTCAGTTCACTTCAAGATGTGGTCATTTCTTTCGGCGGCAATCCACTGATCGAATATGGGTTACCAGCTCCCCAATCATCACCGCATCAAGACCGTGGAAATCGGGACTTTAAAATTCCCATCGATTTAGAGAGCGCCGAAACGCCTGTTTGTGGTGTGTCACGTAACAGCGATAAGGGACACGTGCTCAAGGATTGCTCTTTGATCGAATGGAATGAGTGTACGATGGCCAATAGGAAGGCAGTTGAGGCCGTGGACAGAACCCTGCAGGACATCCGCAGGAACGAACATTTGATGGGTGGTGTCACAGTTCTGTTCAGTGGCGATTTCCGGCAAACGCTTTCCGTGGTGACGCGAGGATCGAGGGCTGACGAGGTGAATACTTCGTTGAAATGATCTTCGTTGTGGTCACGAGTTCGTACGCTGCGCTTGACCATTAACCCATCGTATGCCGGAACTTAGATCTACGCGAGACACAATGGCTTTTTAATTGTGTCTGTAATTACGACATTCAACCGTTTAATATGAGAGCTCGGCTGGCAATGCACGTGCTCAAGAATTCTCCGATGTCCTTTTAGTCTTGGCGAAGGCACTCTACCAGAAGAGAGAGGTGGACAGGTGGTGCTTCCAGAGTCTCTCGGTAGAGTGGTATCCAGCATAGAAGAACTCATTCGCTGTGTGTACGGGGACATCAGTCGTATACCGCACCAGCAAAATTCTTGGGTGTGTGAGCGGGCCATTTTGACGCTTAAAAACGATCAGGCTGCAGCAATTAATGAATGCATTCTCTCGGAAATTGAGGGGAATGAAGTAGACTACACCTCGATAAACACTGTTGTCGAGCAAGATGACGCCACACATTATCCCGTGGAATTTCTGAACTCCCTGTCAGCAAGTGGACTTCCAGCGCATACCATCAAGCTGAAGGTCGGTGTCCCGATTATGCTTCTTCGGAACCTATCTCCTCCGAAGTTGTGTAACGGGACCCGCCTTAAAGTCATCTCGCTCCACAGACACACAAATTGAGGCGGAAATTCTTACGAGTTGTGGCGTTGGCGAGGCAGTATTTATACCACGCATTCCCCTCATACCTCATAACTTCCCGTTCCAGTTCAAGCGCGTACAGTTCCCCGTGAGTGTTTGCTTCGCGATGATCATCAGTAAGTCGCAGGGGCAGACACTGAGGGCAGAAGCAACTCGTCCTGAGGTCGACACTGTCGACCTCAGGACGAGTTGCTTCTCACACGGGCAACTGTACGTCGCTTGCTCCCGCGTCACCAGTCCTGACTCTGACATTTTCACATAATTTTTTTGTCTGACATTTTGGCTCCTGGCAGCATAACTACCAACGTACGTTATAGGGAAATGTTGTAAGGTATGATACCTTTGTACGTATTTTTACTCTTTTGTGTCCTGGAATGTATTCCTGCATTATTTTCTCTATTTCCTTCAGTCACATCTTATGACTGAACTCAGCAGGATTCCAATATAACTCTCTTCACTTGCTTCGCTTGCAAAAAAAACTTATATTTTAAAAGTTGTTTACTTATAATGCTATAGCGACACTGGCATCTTAGGTATTTTTGGTGCTGTAGAGCCTTCACGCAGACGAAGTCACGGGCAGCAGCTAGTTAGTAATAAAACTAAATTTTCATTTTTATAACGTAATTTAATTTTTATTGTCAAAACGGGGCAATCTGTCATGGGCGGCACGAGTGTATGTACAATTTGAAACAGTCGTCTGCAGAAAATGATTTGTTACTTCTTCACGCACAAACCGCTGGGTCAATTTTGATAAAATTTGGTGTGGAGGTAGCTGACACCCTGGGTTAACACATAGGTTACTTTTTATCCCGATATTCCCGCGGGACCGAAACTTATGCGGGTGAAACCGCGGGTCGCTGCTAGTTTGAAATAAATGCTTTGAGTTTGACAACGGTTGAGGATTTTATGTATTTCAAAGTGAGGCGATTTAGTAAATCGAATGACAAAGTTGCCATCATGAGATTCCGAATCGGGGCGCAGGAGCAGGTACGATCTATGTGGTCTCTCTCATAATCATGTAACACCTTTTAATGCCGGCAGCACAAATTAAGATCAAATTACTAGTTGGTCCGGACTTAAGGAGGAAGATAAGCTTCCACTCTTTGGAGTTAAGAGAATAAACGGCAGCGATAACGCTGTCGTTTATTATTAAGTCCGTTTTAAATGACACTACGCGACACTTAAAAGTAACGCTTAATCAAAGCGCAATAGGATTTTCAACTCTCGGCGTTCAGCAGAACGTTGAAAATCCAAGAGAGTACTTTTATTGGGCAAAAATACATTTAGATCTGAGCAGTGGTGGCCCAGTGTTAACGGCCCCGGCTTACGAGTTTGTAGGTCAAAGGTTTGACGGCGCTTTACTTTATGTAAATAATTTCATAACCACTGCTCTCAAAACGGTGAAGGAAAACATCGTGAGGAAACCGGCATGTCCTAGAACCAAAAATTCGAAGACATGTGACATCTGCCAACCCGCACTGGGCTCGCGTGGTGGATTACGGCCCACTCCCACTCACTGAGAGGAGGCCTGTGTCCCAGCAGTGGGAACATTATAGGCTGATTATGTTATGTTATGTTCACTAGAGAAGCTGGATCAACACACATTGCAAGAAATCTTATTTTTGCGAGTCGCCGAATCCTACAATCACCTACTTTTGTGACTGAATAGCTTCCCATCCGCAAACGAAAATATTCAAGCCCCTGCCTTGCTCTGCTGCCTCACCGCCCCTGCATCTTCATGAATAAGTTTTTAATAAATCCTTTTTGCTGATGTTTTTGTGCCTCGAGGGTTACATGGTACCCTCATATTGGACACTTGTTGAAAGGAACCTCTTTTCCTGTGCATTCAAATAAAACGTAGAATATTACCATTATTTATTTTGTAGAATTTACCTTTATTATTATTTCGAAAGGGTTTGAGGGCTTAAAACAACCGTGTAGCTACGCATAGAACAATTTGCGATGTTAAGCTAAGCTCCCCACGGAGTTTCTTGCCCGTTTTTAACAGACTTCAGAAAAAGGGGGTTCTGTATTCGATCCGTATGTATGTATGTTCGCGATTTCCTCAAAAACTATTAATCCGTTTTGGATGGAGTATAGTAATGGGCAACTAGCTTCATCTTTCTGACTGACTTCGGTTTAATTGAAATAAATACTTTGAGGATTTTTTTTGAGCTGTCCGTGCCTGCCGAATGGAAAGTCAGAACCCGAAAATCTCACAACAGCATAGCTATTCACAACCACTCGATACGCTTCCGTACCGTATCGAACCTCAATCAATGTTATCGCAGGAATCCTGTAAACGCTGTTTACAAGTCCAAAACTCGAGAATTTTGTCAGTTTAAATCAAAAATCAGATAGCCTGTCGGATGGTTGTGAACACTGGTCTTACCATAAGGTATTACCCGGTACCATGTACCCAGTAGCAATAGCACAAAACAAAAGTAAAATCATTTATTTCAACATTCACAATTACAATATGGAGGTATCGTTGGTCCCAGACTAGGCACAGCCTGTATCTCGGGTACCATTAAATAGGTACAACATTTAGATAATTTTTAAATAAAATAGAAGATGAAAATTGTCTACAGTTAAGCTAGTTAGCCTCATCGAGACTACGAAACTAAGTATTACAAATTAACTAATGAAGTGATAACTAAAATAATTTCTTATAATAAAACATTAAACTTGGTATACTTTAAGTTTATGCTGCTGTTCTGTATTGTGCAAGGGTGTGTGTGGGGGTGTGATAGGGTGTGTGTAAGTGTGTATACGGGTGTTTGTGTCGGTGCAGTGTGAGTTGATTCTATTTAAAATAATAATGCCTATATTATGTATAATTCAGTGACATCTGGTTACTTTAGAAATTACTAGTAAGTCATCATCTGCCTAGCCTTTTCCCAACTATGTTGGGGTCGGCTTCCAGTCTAACCGGATGCAGCTGAATACCAGTATTTTACATGGAGCGACTGCCTATCTGACCTCCACAACCCAGTTATTGGGTAATACGATACCCCTAGGTAAGACTGGTTGTCAGACTTTCGGGCTTCTGAATGCCCGTAACGACTGTCAAAGATCCACGAATGACAGCCGGTACCAACGGCTTAACGTGCTTTCCGAGGCACGGAGGGTTCTTGGTATGTAAAGATGGTCACCCATCCACGGACCAACCGGGGCAAGCGTAGCTTAACCTGATCGATCGACCCGTGCGGCTGTTATTACTTAATAAATGGAGGTGGCCCCCAATAGTACCCAATAATGGGATCACAATTGATAGAATACATTTCAAAATCAAAAGTAACGGCCAAAATATCCTCCCGTATATTCCCGGCCCTCACCGGCTATTTGGTAAATTGCCACCAGATGCATAGCCTTTGTGAATTATGGCCGACAATATATTGCCTAGTAAATCACTATTGCACGATTTGGGGAGGTAAGACTATGGGTAAGACTATGGGTAAGACGGACGATGTGATTTAGAAAGCACGCACGCGAGGGTCAAAACAGTAATGCCCGACGTAGACAGAACAGTTTTGTCTTGTATCATGAAACAGTATTTTTTCAGTAGATTTTAAGCAATTTTGACTGGTTACGAATGTGCGCGCGGTTATTATTTTCATTAGAAAAGACCGAACCTAAGCCCGTCTAAAGAAGCTCCTAGGTCCTAAGTTGATTTATTAATAATTAAAATAAAAGTACTATTTCACTGCGCCGGTGACGCGCGCTCGCTCTGGCTGGAGGTCTTAATTATTTGAGGCATCCACAAGCAAGCCCGGTTAAGCAAACGACAACCTCACGGTTGAACTGCGAGATGCCATTTATAAAAATAAAAAAATGGTGTTCAGTACCGAAATGTAAGAGGGTTAGGTCTCCGTGCCAAAATAAATTGCTATTTAATTAAGTCAAATAAGCTTTCAACAAAGAAATGAAACCTATTTTTGGAGAAAGTTCTTCTGAACAAATCCAAGTCTAAAGGCGACACGCCATTGTCTTCATTTTCATCACATTAACCTATTTCGCCCACTTAACCTTTTAAGGAGTGGTCACGCGGGCACCTAAAGTTGCGCAACTCTTAGAAATTGTGGTTAAGTGAGACGGATGAGGAAGTGTAGAGATAAACCATTTAAAAACTGCACGCCCCTCTACTATAATTTCTATACAAACATTTGAAATGTGTATGCAAAAAGCAGTGGAGGGGCGTTCATTTTTAAAATGGTTTATTTCTACCTGTGTTTGCACACACACTTGTGCACTATTATATCTCCTGTGTACCTACTTAGCTTATCGCCGCTGGGGTTGGCCACCGTGGCTGAAATACGGTCAGGAGGATATTATTTATGTACGAGTAGTCACAAACTCACAACAATTAACTGCTATGCTAAGATCGTAGCTATTTTAAAATTGCTAGAGAACCGCCACATCTTGTTAGCGTTTTGGAGCAACTTACAAGCGAGTCATGTTGCGCCGACACCAAATACATTGGGATAAGGGCAACAGATTGATTATGATGGAGGAACTAAGTAAACTCGATTGCGAGAAATTATTACTGGATTGTGAGAAATTACTTGAGTAATTTCTCTACTACCGGTAACTGTTGCCTGCAACAATTGCTTATATAATTGCCCGTGTAAGCGGAGCATTACAGAAAACGTGTCTACCGCGTGATGGGTACGATACGTCTCGCGCGAAATATCCCTCCATCCTTTTCAAGATCAAAGACGAAGGAGTCTGCAAATTAATTATATTACTTGCTAATTAGAGTAGAAGGCGAGAGAAAATCTTCTTATATGATTTCCCTGAAGATTTGGTGGAACTTGGTGTTCAAGTAGGATTTTCAGCGATTATAATATGAACTTAGTACAATCTGCAATAACGGTCCGTTATCAATGTCACACTTTTACTTATTACTATCAACACACATTTATTGTGACTTATAAGGTTGCTTCACAAACAACGATTCCAGAGTATTTATTTAAAATTTAAAATAACATTTTAATCCTGTTTTCCACTAATGTAGGCTATACAAATATGATATCTACTATGTATATCTAATACTAAAAATAACAACACATAATATAACATCAAGCTTGTAATGCTAGAAGGTTTAGGCAGAGTTGTACCTAAAGTACACCCTTATTTCGCCAATTATGTTCAAGTCCCATGTAATAGGGAGCGAGCCTATGCTATCAACCGAGCACAAATCCAGACTCCGGGCTGCTACTGAAACCAGAAAAAAAAAACCGGCCAAGTGCGAGTCGGACTCGCACACGAAGGGTTCCGTTCCACCGTACAATATTTAAAACTACATAATTATACCTATGAAAAAATCACGTTTGTTGTATGGGAGCCCCCCTTACCTAACTTATTTTATTTTAATTTAATTATTTATTTTTAAAGTGAATATATAACTAAGTAGCTATTCTTTAAATATTTCAAGCGTCTACCTGTTGCCGTTATTAATATCGAGCAAAAAACGGCAAAAAAATCACGTCTATTGTATGGGTCCCCTTAAATATTTATTTTATCCTGTTTTTAGTTTTTGTTGTTATAGCGGCAACAAAAATACATCATCTGTGAAAATTTCACAGACAGACGGACGGACAGACAGCTAAGTCTTAGTAATAAGGTCCCGTTTTTACCCTTTGGGTACGGAACCCAAAAAAGCAAGAAAACTAAACACAATCATAGAAACAAAAGAAAACGAAAATAAAAACAGAAAGTCATGTACGAGGCCAAATAAAGGGCCCTCGGGACTAAAAATTTCTGATGGAAAAACCTAATAACACTTTGCCCGACGGGGAATCGAACCTTCATGCTCAGCAGTGGCGCTCGCTTGATGAAATTTGATTCGATAAAATATAGATAAAGGTAAAAAAAAACGTCAAGTGCGAGTCGGACTCGCGCACCGAGGGTTCCGTACAAATTTAAATATTTTATCACGGTATTTTTTTTTAACGCAACTACAAATTTACTGTTTTTTCCTTTCCTTGTGCTACATGACCTTGTTTCTTGCCAAATTTCATGATTCTACAAATTTCATGGTCAACGGGAAGTACCCTATAAATTTTGATTCCCTTGAGAGTGTCGAAATGTACGTTTTTTGCGACAGAGGCATAAACGGCCGTATCTTTTTTTTTTTACGTTAACTTAGAAGTTTTATTTTTTCACAGCTTCAAGGGACTGAGTATATGGTTTTAATTTCAACTTGATACCTCCACGCGTTCCCGAGATAAAGGGTCTTGACAGACAGACAGACGGACAACAAAGTGATCCTATAAGGGTTCCGATTTTTTCTTTTGAGGTACGGAACCCTAAAAATAATAGGTATATAGATCTTAATACATACTTGTTTTTTTATTTGGCCTCTTTGTTGGCCGCAAGTACACCAAAAACCCCTGTGTGTTTATTATTTACTAGCCGTTCGTGCCCGGCGTCGCCCGGGTGAACGTCAAACTGAATGTTCCATTTTTTCTATTAAGATTTTCATATAAAAATACCATCCAGACCGACTTACAAGGTGGATTAAAAAAAAAATCTCATATGCAAACTTTGTCCCGACAGTTACAAACACAACAAAAAAAAAATCATTTAAACATAATTTAAACTTTTTTTTTTACTTTTGATCTATAGATCATTTTAAAAATGACAGAGCATAGCTTTTAGTGGGTAAAAAGATTTAAGGCCGACAAGCGACACACGTTCTCTCTTGAGTTGAACTTAGGGCGAGTTCTTATATCTTTTATTGTGTTAGGAAGGTGAACGGAATAACAAAAACCACTTCTTTATTAACCTGGGAATTATATAGGTCACCTACTGACCTGACTGACCTCTTGAGTAAGAGAAACTAAACTATATTAGTTTGATGACGATTGATATGACATGTATGGTCGAACAATTTGCATAACAATACATTTCCTTGTCTGTACATTACATAATCAGCCTATATTGTTCCCACTGCTGGGACACAGGCCTCCTCTCTCTGAGAGGGAGTGGGCCACGCCGGCCCAGTGTGGGTTGGTAGATGTCTTCGAATTTTTGGTTCTAGGACATGCCGGTTTCCTCACGATGTTTTCCTTCACCGTTTTGAGAGCAGTGTTGATGAAATAATTTAAACAAAGTAAAGCGCCTGCCTGGGTTCGAACCTACGACCTACAACTCGTAAGTCGCGGCCACTGGGCCACCACTGCTCTGTATGTACATTATTAACTACCAACTTAAATTGTCCGTAAATTCAAATCACAACTGTCATTCTTTGTCAGTCGTATGAAACTGTTAATGTCAATTTGCTTAGCAATTAATTTCCTTAGCTATATATAATAATGTATGTATCATATGATGCGGTGATTCGAGTGGGACAATGCGCAAACGTAAACAACCGGATTCGGAATGGTCGGAGGCGATTAATACATTGGCGATGGAATTTAAGAATACCCTTAATGAATGGCGACGCGATTTGGATAGTAGCATTAATAAGATATGTGACAGCGTAACTTCTATTAAAGACGAACTATCAACAATTACACAGACCACAACAGAAATTAAAAATGACATTCAATCATTGCGTGGCGAGCAATCTGTTATAAAACAAAATGTTTCTCAACTAGAGACTAAATATAATGATCTTTCGCAAGAGATTGACCGTCTGAAGGAGTCGATCCGATTTGCTGGTGATGAACAGTCTGATATTTCGAAAAAAGTTAGTCATGTTAGTAAACAGATTCATGAGTACACGGAATCTAAACATGTGATATCACAACTAGTTGCTAAAATTGACTCCCTAGAACAGAGCGCTCGAGACTGCAACATCGAAATTTGCAACATCCCCGAAAGGCGTAATGAAGACCTGGTTACACTTATGATCAATATTGGTTCCGCCATAAAGTGCAGCTTAAAGCAGAGCGACATTATATCAATACACCGGGTTCCACACGCCCACCGAGATAATGATAAACCCAAGAATATTATTGTGAAACTGACCTCACGCATATTACGGGATAACATTCTTAGCGCTCAACGTTTATATAAGGAGCTCAATACCGAAAAACTGGGCTTATCGGGTACGTCTTTTCCTATTTACTTGCACGAACATCTGACCTTAAAAAACAAGAAGTTGTTTCGTGAGTGTCGCGATGCAGCAAAAGCGAATAATTACCGGTTCTTATGGGTCAAGCACGGAACCATCCTCGTTCGTGAGAAAGAGGGAGCAAAATCATTCGCAATTAGATCTCCAGAAGACATTGCTAAGATCAAGCCCGGCCAGTCAATCCCCATTCCCGAGATCACAGAATGAGCGTATCCGCGTAAAAGTCATCACTCTGTATATTTTTTTTGTAGTTTTTAGCGCTTGGCTTGTAATGTTACTCCTGTGTTGTTTATATACAATCAAAATATATCTAAATAGCTTATTCCCTCTCGCTGATCATTTAATCTATAGGGTGTGGAGAGAGGCGTTTGTTTATATTCATATATATTCATCAAGATATAATCAGCTACTTATAGTGCAATACTCTGTCTTCATAATTTCTACTCAACTGTTGCTTTATTGTGACTTCAGGTATATGTTAGTATGTATGTTTTTAATGTATCTTCGTTTCTTAGATGTTAGCTATGTCGATAAATGCTGCTGCACACTACTATGCTGTCCCACTGCTTGGTATTGGAGATTTTTGTTAGTATCTATGTTTTTCTTACAGATTTGTTTGCGTGCATGTAACTCTGTCTTGCTGCATTCGGTCAAATTAAAATATTGTGCTCTTTTGTTGTTTATTAATGAAACATATAATGCTGGCTTGATATCTTATTGTAAAATTAACTATTTCAATGGCAGATAATTTGGTTATTTATTATCAAAATTGTCGTGGGATCCGCACTAAACTGCACATTTTATACATGAATATTTTATCAAATTGCTACGACATTATAATACTTACAGAAACCTGGTTAACACCTGAAATATTTGATAGTGAGTTCATTGATTCTCGTTACGTGGTACATAGGTGCGATCGAGACCGTACGGCCACGAAGAAAAAAGACGGGGGTGGCGTCCTGGTTGCTGTACTGCGGGGATTGCGCTCTGTAAGAATGGTTCCTCGGTTTGCTCTAGAAGCTGACTTGGAGCACGTCCTTCTTAGATTTCCCAGCTCTACTAGAGGGAAGAACCAAATTGTCGGGGCGGCCTACATACCTCCTAAAACATCTGAATCCATTTATGTTCAATATTTTGATCTTCTACAACCTCTACTTGATGACACTAACGTAGAGCAGTTTTATCTCCTAGGCGATTTCAACTTACCTGATATTGACTGGATTCCGTATAATAATAATGGATCGGGATCGGGGCTAGTTTGTAGTGGCAATTCTACGATTGGTGGACATCTTAGTGTATTTATGTCTTTCCTTAATGCACATCAGTACAATACTATCAACAATCCGACTGGGAAATTATTAGACCTGGCCATCAGTAACAATGAATGCTCTGTTCTCCCCCCCACGGACTATTTACTGCAACTTGACAATCACCATCCTCCATTCTGTTTACTAATACCGTTTAAACCCCCCCATACAAACATGATTCGAAAGTCTTTGAAAAAGTTCAACTATTATAAAGCTAATTACGAGAAGATAAATGAGGAATTAAGTAACATTAATTGGAATGAGCAGATTGGGTTGGAAAACTCCGTAGATGTGGCAGTAAATAAATTTTATAATATAATTTTTAGCATAATTAAATCTAACGTTCCACTCGTCAATTCTAAATCCACGAAATTTCCGTTTTGGTTTTCAAGATCGCTGATACATATTTACAAAAACAAGTTAAAAGCCTGGGTTAAATGGAAGGTGTATCACAATATCTCTGATTATGAACAGTTCTCATTATACAGATCTAGATTCCACATTGAATGCAATTCCTGCTACAAAAAATACATGGAATCTGTTGAGGACGGCATTCGCAGTAACGTTAAATACTTCTGGACGTACATTGCTAATCGGAAGTCTTGTTCCGGTATACCTTCTGACATGAAATACAAGAACCAAAGTACCAATGACCCCGAAGAAATCTGTAACTTTTTTTCTGATTTCTTTAATTCAGTTTATGAACAATCCTCTATGAGAGGTATTTCTTTGAGCGGGGATTCTGATCGCAATTCCCTCATCAGTAAGATAGAGCTAAGCGCGAATGAGATACTGGGGGCACTTAATTCTTTAGACTCAACTAAGGGTCCAGGCCCTGACGGTCTTCCAGTCGCGTTTCTCAAAGCTACCGCTAAACATATTTGCACTCCTATACATATTTTGTTTAATAAATCACTGGCACAAGGAATTTTCCCCGAGGTATGGAAGAGTGCGAACATAACGCCAATATATAAATCGGGCTCTAAGCAGGATGTCGAGAACTATCGTCCTATATCCATTATGTCAGCCCTGCCGAAGCTTTTTGAGAGATTAGTCCACGATAAAGTATATCCTGTTCTTCATCACAGTATAATTCAACAGCAACACGGATTTGTAAAGAAAAGATCGACTACCACAAATTTGGTGGCATTTATGGATTATTTGTTCAACAACATGGATTCTCGTGTTCAGGTGGATGCCATTTACACTGACTTTCGAAAGGCATTCGACAAGGTTGATCATGAGTTGCTACTGAATAAAATTTCATTTAACGGTATACGTGGTGATTTACTCCGATGGTTCTCTTCATATGTCACGAACAGAACTCAAAGGGTCGTAGTGAACGGTTTCAGATCTGCTACAACTATTAATGTAACTTCCGGTGTACCTCAGGGTTCGATTCTGGGACCCCTTTTATTTATTTTATTTATAAACGACATTGACACTTGTTTTAGAAATTCTAAAGTCTTGCTCTATGCTGACGATCTCAAAATTTATAGGCCCATCAAAAATTTGCAAGACAGCACATTATTACAGGAAGATCTAGATCGCTTCAGTGAATATTGCAAATATAATAAATTGCAACTGAGTCTGTCTAAATGCTGTTGTATCAGTTTCACGAAGAATAAGAATGTTTTCAAGCACCCATATTCTTTGGATAATACTTCACTATCAAGGGTGTCTCTTATTCGTGATCTTGGTATTCTCCTCGACGACAAACTTCACCTTGATGCCCATATTAACAAAATTGTAAATAATGCCTATCGGATGTATGGTTTTGTGATGAGATCTGCGAAGGAGTTTGTGCGCCCCTCTACCTATTTATATTTGTACAAGTCTCTGATCAGATCACAGCTCGAATACGCAGTGCCAGTGTGGAATCCCTTTTACAACACATATTCAGAACGTATTGAAAAAGTTCAAAGAAAATTTTTAAAAGCCATGCATTACCGTTGCTTCCACAAAGATTTATCTTATGATAATTTGCGTATGAAGTATAAATTACTTGACCTAAAATCAAGACGCACTCTCCTAGAGACCGTATTTTTGTTTGATTTGTGTAGCAATGTATATGACTGTATTGATATCCGTAATAAAATAAGTTACATAGTTCCTAGAATGACAGTATGTCGCGGGGTGCGCACACGGCCGCTGTTTGCAGTTACCTCTTGTCGCAGTAACGCAGGTATGCGGGCACCCCTGCGGCGACTTACTAATAATTTCAACAAAAAATTCCATCATATCGATATGTTTGCTCTCTCTGCTGGTAGATTCAAAAACATTATACTGAAAATACTTAGTCACCAGTCATTTTAACTTTAATTAAGATTTGCATGCCTTCTGAGTTTTTGCTTTATTTCCTAAAATTACTTTTTTTTTTTTTTACTATTTAACACAAATAATGTTTTCTTAACTTAAATTATTGTTGTAGGTTTTAGTTTTAGTTTAAATAGCATGGTTTGTAAAGATTATTATTTTTTATGTGTATCCGTGGAAAATGTTGTTGGTTACACATTTGACCGTATCTTTTTTGTATTTCTTCATACAAAATGTAATGTGTCACTGTTTGTTTTCCCAAATAAATAAAATAAATAAAAAAATCATACAGTTAACAGAGCTAACGGAGAATGTTCTAACTTAAAACATTCTCCCTTCATTCATAAATCATAATACAAATCAACTAACTTTCTTCAAAGTCCTCTTTGCTCCTTAAACTGTAATATTATTCAAGATGCTCCCCATAACTTAATATGATCAACATTACCTCAGATGGCTGTAACACCTGCTACAGGTAAGTAATAAGGTTTTAAGTACCTACTCTGAATTTCAGGAGTTTGGTCCAAGGCACAAGAGGCATTTGAGGTATTGTGCACAAAAATAAATGCAAGATTTTTCCTGATACTGCTGAAGTTTCATAGTCTCCGCATAGGCACTATTCACCAAATAAATAAAAAATGTAACAGAATTTTCATAACACTGTTTTTCTTTCAGTTTTTGCATGAGATAACCGTCAAAATGTCAAAATTATTCCTCGAATAAAGTTATCAAATGGTTGAAAAATCAGCCCTAAATAAATCTATGTTATTAGCCAGATCAACCAAAACTCAACCAAAACTAATTTAAAGGAGATGCAAAAAGAGATGCAACAAGCTCTGCCGTACCTAACTTGTAAAAAACATG
This sequence comes from Hydraecia micacea, assembly GCA_914767645.1. Taxonomy (NCBI): domain Eukaryota; kingdom Metazoa; phylum Arthropoda; class Insecta; order Lepidoptera; family Noctuidae; genus Hydraecia; species Hydraecia micacea. The sequence goes on from OU611780.1 coordinate 18,809,104, forward strand.
ATTAAAAAGTCATGACATTCTGAATTTTTCTCCTAAAGATTTCTACAGAAATAACTTCAAGACAGAAGATCCATAAGGCTCAATTTACATTGCCACGAAATGCAAAGTAAGCGACTTTTTGTAACGAAATTTTACAAAGTGTATAACGTACAAACTAGATAGGTACGAGACGAAAAGCAGTCACGAGTCTTCCAGAGAATTCTCGCGTATCCTCGGGAATTCCCGCAGCTAGCAGCAGATAAAGCCCACTCTTGATGCTACTCAAAAGTAACGTGTTAAAACTCAAATCACCAATGAGATTTCAGCATTATCATCATTTCAGCCGAAAGACGTCAACTGATGAACATAGGCCTCACCCAAGCATCGCCACTTCGACCGGTTCTATGATTCTCGCATTCAGCGGATTCCTGCGGACTTTACAAGGTCCTAGGACCACCTTGTGGTAGGCCTTCCAACGCTACGCCTGCTGGTACGCGGTCACCACTCCAGTACCTAGTCTCCAACACAACTCACTGACGCCACAGAATAACTAATAGTACTAACGTGTTATTAACTAGTTTGTGATTGGTTGCGTGGTTTACTCCTTGGTGATTTGAGTTTGTAATTGTTACAAACATCGTTTGTGTCTGTTTTGTGTTGTACACATTAAGAAGCGTCGCAGACGACGGGCCTCAGGCTCCTGTCCCACTCCCGACGAGGAAGCGACCGGCTATCAACCTGGTGCTTCCCCCTAATGTAAAATGTATTGTTTAAACTCGATCGCAGCCTTTAATTTGTGGTTTCATTTGTTTCTGCGCCAGCAAAACTTATGTTTCGCTGTGTAGACTGTACTCTAGTAACTTGAACCTTCTCGTCACCATCTGTGGACCTCATACCATATTTACACATTCTAAGCTTTGTAAAGTGACTTTCACAACTTTTGGGATCTTCAGAGACAACATTATGAAGTAACTGTTTTAATTCTTTCCAAGACTCTTAAGTGAACATAATGTTTCACAAGTTTTGTACGAGCGAGCGTTAATTTGCGTGTTTTAAGTGGGTGTACATCTCTGCCCTCTCCCTCTTCTCGCTTCATGGAGAAAAGACGTGAAGTTGTGGTATGTTAATTTAATTTGTCACTGTGTGAATGTTGTGATAGCCCGGTGGCTAAGGGCCTGTCCACATCTCCACGTCACGACGTCGCGTCGTCAACGTGGAACGGTGCGGTATCGCGGCACGGTGCGTTAACATAACGTGCAAATTTACGTTACCGTATCGTAAAAATACACGTCACGACGCCGCAACGTTACACGTCGCCGTGCCTTGTAAAATTCCGGTACATTCTTCACTAACGTACCAGAGAAATAACAGTCTCGTTCTAGATATGGACCGCACAATACGTCTTCTGCTTCTGCTATTGTTAAAAAGACGGAGAGAGAGGTTGGAGACATCTTTTATTCACAACTAATCGCTAAGACAATGAAACATTAACTGAGCGAGCGCATCGTAGCCACGTCGGCTTACGACGACGTCAGACGCGCCACGTTCCACGGTGACGTTGCAGTACCGTGCACTAGCACGACGCGGCAACGCACCGTTCCACGTTGACGACGTCGTGACGTGGAGATGTGGACAGGCCTTAAGGCCTCGCCTCTCATGCACGAGGTTATGGGTTTGAATCCGAGTAAATATCTACCAATGTGACTTTTTAACAAATTGACATCATTGAAGGAAAATGTTTTCGTCTGAAATCGCCAACCTGCCTTGAGCAAGCGTAGCGATCAATGCTCGTGCCTTCTCTGTGTGAGAAGAGTCCTCTTTACTCTTATTTTTCCGTGGGGAAATCCTCTTGGATACCCTCCATCTGGGAAGAACGGAGGGTTATGTCGGACTCCTACCAACTAAAACCCCACTGTTCCTTTTAGTACCATGAGTCGGGGGCCCGGGAGATACTTGTACATTCGCCGCACCCCCGACTGGGAGTCCTTTACCCGGCAGTGGCAAAATAACAGTCTGGTATTATTATACTGTGTCAATTTTAATTTATAAATTATCATTTTATTCCAATAAATTGGTTTTAAAACTAGATGAGGTCGATAAATTTCCTAACAAACTACTCTAACAATAAACACTGAAACAAACTCAGGTCACATGCTCTTTTGAAGTCGAGACTATCTTGTTTAGGTCATTATGAGAACCGTGCAGATTAGTGTCTGACATGGTCTTTTCAGAAAACAAACACAGTTTTGAGTGGACCTGTACCTGCTGTAGTGCACGCATTTGTCAGGAATCGTGTAGAACAATGTATAACTTAAATCTATCTTTAAATCCTTTGTAATTTAATGTGATTCTCGTAAACAAAGTCGACCCGGAAAACCATTGTATTTTAATGAGAAGGAGAGCCATCCACTGCAGATAATATTAATAATTACAATGAAAACTTAACGTTGACTACTAGAAGTAACTTTTCTCATAATATAAGAACTTTTAGTATTTATTCAAGTGTCCTAGTTTTCAGCTTTTAAATAAATACCAGTTGAAACTGCGCATTCTCAAGCTTTTGCAGTAAAAGTATTCATGTTTCTATTAGGTATAAACATTTATATTTAATTTCATAAATACTTTAAAAAAGTACTTTACTTTTTTTCTTATAGGATGCATACATAGAGATTGGCCAAAGTCGTCATACAGTGGGTGCCTGCAGACAGGCGTCGTCACAGAGGCAGGCCTAAGAAACGCTGGGGTGACGATTTGGACTCGTTCCTTACCGATTGGACGGAGAAGGCACAGCACAAAGAAATGTGGAAGAAAATGGGGGAGACCTTTGCCCAGCAGTGGGACAGTACAGGCTAATGGAAAAAAAATCATTGGCTCTGGTCCTGGTACCTAGTCCTTTTGCTTCGTTTTTACGTTCATATATCTGGTCATAAACGCACATTGGTTGCGAGTACTGCGCATCTGACCTTTCTGAAGAACCTCACCAAAAAAATGTTATGGGGTCAGTAACCGAAAATTATCCGGTGGTTAAGCGTCCTTCTGTGTCTGTCAAACCTAAAAAAATCTTTGGTATAAAAGGAAGACATCGCCGTCGAGGTAGCCCACGGAGGAGGTGGTGTGACGATCTGAGGGGCAATTCTCGTAATTTTAAGAACGTTCACAGTCTGATCTCAGTCTCAATCTGTCAAAAATGCCTCTAATTTCCCTACATTTTGTCAAGTTTTTGACATTTGTTTGTCACAGAGATTTGACTGCGACTAGATTTTGAACGTTTTAAATTACGAGAATTGGCCGTCTGATAACGTTTGCAGGGCCAACATGGAGGTTTGGAAGGAAAAAAGGGAGGCTTTTGCCCAGCAGTGGGACGCAATATAGGCTAGCAGCAAAAAAAAAAAAAAAAAAATCTCATTCTTCGCTCATTTCCTAACATGCAAAGTACTTTTAGTTTCTAGTTCACTAACGTGTTACAAAATGGATAAAAAAAAACTACACGACGCTCGACAACGGCAGTCCTCACTTGACACTTCACTTTCATAGAACATGCCTTTGTGTCATTATGACTTCTCTTCCCAAAAGGAGTACTTGGAGTTCTTTTAAAGTTTCTAGTATTATATTTTGGAGTACTTAGGCATGTTTTTCATAAACACTTCTTGGTAGGAGTGCACACATGTTTAGGTGACATATACCCTAAATGCCTAACAGTTTCAATCACAATCTGAATAATTTTGAAGGATATTGCTAATCCATTGCTTCATATGTTCGATAGGTACTTAGGCATGTTTTTCATAAACACTTCTTGGCAGGAGTGCACACATATTTAGGTGACATACACCCTAAATGCCTAACAGTTTCAATCACAATCTGAATAATTTTGAAGGATATTGCTAATCCATTGCTTCATATGTTCGATAAATTTGTCTGCTCAACAACGTAAATAACGCAATGAATGTTGTTGGACTGTCAAAATAAAACGCATTGCTACTTACTGTTTGTGTGTTATGCAATTACCCCGCGGGTAGATTGATTCGGCAGTATTTGTTGAACTACAAAGCTGACCCGAAACCATTACCACACAGTCATATGCGGATTGCATTGGTTTAGTGCTGATCGGCAAAATTCGTTCAGTGCATCTACTCTCGCCTAATTATGTTCGGGTTGGCTCGGCACCATTCCAGCTGAGCTGATCGGCTTTCCCGATTATCTACCTACCTACATAAGTATTAAGTATACTCGGTTTTGTCGTCCGGCTGTGCCATATTATGCCGACCATTTGCTATTAGGCCATGTTGCTAATAGGACGAGCTGCTCACAGGTCTTTTTGCTCTTAGGACATTGTGCTCATAGGACGTTTTACTTAAATGTCCTCCCGATACGAATGGGAGCTGAACGCGTGTAGCATCCCTAAGAACAAGTTACCTTTGTGTCATTATGACTTCTCTTCCTAGTACACGTAGGTACAAGAGTTCTTTTAAGTTCCTAGTTTATTAATATCAAGCACCTACTTACCTACTACAATCTGTTAAGTTTCTTTAATAGATTTTCAACTTTATCGCTAAAGTATAAGGTTCACAGTTGATTGGGAAAATTTTACAGTTTCGGGTAGCTTGATGCGCTGGCGTCTGTACATTATACACAAACACTTCTTGGTACAAGCGTTTTCCTGACACATTGGCGGTGTTTACTCATCATCTGCCTAGCCTTTTCCCAACTATGTTGGGGTCGGCTTCCAGTCTAACCAGATGCAGCTGAATACCAGTATTTTACATGGAGCGACTGCCTATCTGACCTCCACAACCCAGTTACTGGATAATACGATACCCCTTGGTAAGACTGGTTGTCAGACTTTCGGGCTTCTGACTACCCCTAACGACTGTCAAAGATCCACGAATGACAGCCGGGACCAACGGCTTAACGTGCTTTCCGAGGCACGGAGGGGTCTCAGTATGTAAAGATGGTCACCCATCCACAGACCAACCGCGGCAAGCGTAGCTTAACCTGATCGACCGACCTGTGCGGCTGTTATTATTTAGCCACGGACCCCTCCGTGTTTACTGTTTGTGTGAAAAGAAAAATAACTTATTTACTTATCCTATATATCCGAACGAGTATATAGGTACGTACACTAGCTGATCCGAGAGATGTCCTGTCCAAATAGCGTAACGTAACTGGCAATCTTCCAACAAGCTAGCAACTTCCCACTTTTCGTGCACGACTAAAGTTTTTAAAGCACTTTTTGGACTTGCTGCAGCATGTGGAATCAAGTAAAGACGTGCTTCGAATTGATTCAGATTTGAATAAACGTGGTTCCCGGATATGAGTTCTTATTACATCGTTGGCAGCAAGTTATCGAATTTTGTTATTATTATATTTCCTTCATAAGTGTGGCTAAATAAATGGCGTGTATTTAGGATATACTCTACATTTATTATAACATTCGACTTACATTCAAAAATATACCCGTTGAGACTCAACACGGCTAAGAATTCCTTCATATCAAAGCACATTATGTCATAAGAATTGCTTTATCTAGGCAATTAAAATTTTCAACAATGTTCCAAAAGAAATAAGGGAACTCCCTCTAAAACTAAAGCATTACATCAAAACTACACAAATGGCTTTTTGGTAATTGTTTTTATAGTGTAAAAGAATTTTTTGATAAAAAATAGCAGATATAAGCATAATATAAGATATGATGCTGAGATTTAATTGTATTACTTTATATACCTACCTATTATTCTTATTTGTTCAAATAGATTCGAAACCCTAATAACCAATGTTATTAGAAATGTTATAATTTTAATTTTAACAAATTAATGTGTTGTTACATTTAATTGTTTGTTTAAATACATGTTTAAATATATGTATGCCAGTCCATGGCGAAACATGTAAGATCATAACTTTATCTATAAGACCTTAATGTACCATGTTTTAAAGCAAATAACTATATTATATTCTATTCTATGTGAATGATAAAACGAATCGCCTATACGTTTGTGACTTTTCTTAAAGTTGGGAATATCCATATTCTTATATTTTCATGTGTGAGCACTGTTCGACGTCAGAAATACGTACGGTACGGTACGGTATACGATACGGGAAAGTCATGTTTGATGGTAGGATTTTGCATTCCTTTATGTACAGACGCCAGCACATCAAGCTACACAAATTGTCAAATTTCTTTAATAGATTTTCAACTTTATCGCTAACGCATAAGGCTCAAAGTTGATTGGGAATTTTTTTCAGTTTCGGGTAGCTTGATGTGCTGGCGTCTGTACTTATCATACTTATCACATGCATCGCAAAATCAGTATTTTGTATGGAGCGACTGCTATTTGGCTGCCGACACCTTATACCGATACACGGTTTATCTGTTGGTCTATTCTGTAAAGGTCTCACCATGAAAACTTAGGTGAAATGAGCTGTCAAAAGTGTTAGTCCCTAGCGTTAGGTGGAATGACAACTCATTCACCTAAGTTTTCGCGATGAGATTATTACGGAATAGACCGGCTGGTGTCAGAATTTTTAACGGCATCCTAATTGCGTAACACACTAGCAATCTCCTCGATCTGAATAATTTTGAAGCGTATTTGATAATCCATTGCTTCATATTTTAGAAAAACTTGTTAGCTCAACAACGTAATTAACGCAATTAATGTTCCTTGAAATACGTGTTCCTGTTATCGTATTAAAATAACTATACATAAGTACATAAATAAGGTACCGGTGACAATGCGAGATCACAACCATTTCCTATAGCAATGGATTTGTTCAAGCATTTGTCCCAAAAAAAAACTGTTAGTGACCGAACTTCACTCGCAATAGTCGCATATATCACCAAGTTGCGATTATGTGAACAAATCAGGCCTTAGGTCCTTAGGTCATATATAATAGGAATATAATTGAATAATCCCTGGTACAGCCGCGGCTCACGAGATCACAGTGACGTTGATTGAAGGCATAATTAGGGTAACGTCTCTCCGCGCGTTTCGAACTTTTCATCCGACGTAGTCCACAGTAGTGATGGGCTTCAATTGTATCGACACTTTTATTTGTGTTTTATTTTTAATAATATGGTATACCTACGCATATTATTATGCTTAATTATGCTATGCTATTTATTATTTCACATAATATGAAAAATAATAATTTTGAGAGAAAAATGGTTTTGTTTTTTGGTGTACGCATACTTCATATCCGTTGATTTAGTCACTTCTTCATATACTTCTGCAATATTTGAGAGACGCTTTGCTGATCGATTGTTTTCATAAATATGTGTAAGATAAAGTTAGTTTTTCTAGTTAAAATGGTAGCTAAGTTCACAAATTATTATTCTATCAAAATAGAGAATTTCTGGTTACCTAACACCAACCACAACGACAGTCAAAACAATTTCATATCGGTTCAAGCTCAATGAGTTTTATTTTAAAACTTGAACCCAATCTAAGTTACAAAGACCAATTCAGTAACAGTTGCTTAACATTCCGAACGAGTTTACAATCAAGTGATAGAAACGGCTCGCCTTGCCACTTGTACGTAACTGGCAATCTTCCAACAAGCTAGCAACTTCCCACTTTTCGTGCACGACTAAAGTTTTTAAAGCACTTTTTGGACTTGCTGCAGCATGTGGAATCAAGTAAAGACGTGCTTCGAATTGATTCAGATTTGAATAAACGTGGTTCCCGGATATGAGTTCTTATTACATCGTTGGCAGCAAGTTATCGAATTTTGTTATTATTATATTTCCTTCATAAGTGTGGCTAAATAAATGGCGTGTATTTAGGATATACTCTACATTTATTATAACATTCGACTTACATTCAAAAATATACCCGTTGAGACTCAACACGGCTAAGAATTCCTTCATATCAAAGCACATTATGTCATAAGAATTGCTTTATCTAGGCAATTAAAATTTTCAACAATGTTCCAAAAGAAATAAGGGAACTCCCTCTAAAACTAAAGCATTACATCAAAACTACACAAATGGCTTTTTGGTAATTGTTTTTATAGTGTAAAAGAATTTTTTGATAAAAAATAGCAGATATAAGCATAATATAAGATATGATGCTGAGATTTAATTGTATTACTTTATATACCTACCTATTATTCTTATTTGTTCAAATAGATTCGAAACCCTAATAACCAATGTTATTAGAAATGTTATAATTTTAATTTTAACAAATTAATGTGTTGTTACATTTAATTGTTTGTTTAAATACATGTTTAAATATATGTATGCCAGTCCATGGCGAAACATGTAAGATCATAACTTTATCTATAAGACCTTAATGTACCATGTTTTAAAGCAAATAACTATATTATATTCTATTCTATGTGAATGATAAAACGAATCGCCTATACGTTTGTGACTTTTCTTAAAGTTGGGAATATCCATATTCTTATATTTTCATGTGTGAGCACTGTTCGACGTCAGAAATAGGAAGGTAATAAGATAGTTATTATTCTTAGTCTCCACAAACAAAACCATTGCAGGCACTTATGAAAGGAATAGAAAGAAACTGCGTTTATTGGCATCACAGGAAAAAATATAACTTAAAACTATAAAAAACAGAAAACAAAGAGTATAATGCCAAAAGGGCCTCAGCATAATGTCAGATGACAACACAAGGACGATTCCAATGGGCGGCTATTTTACCGTTTCCAATGAAGATTAATACATTATTGTTATATTTTTATCGATATCGAGTGTCCCAACACTACCGCTTCAACTGTTGACTGACACGAGGGTTATAACAAAATGGCTTTTTAAATCGATGCCTCCAAAATGTGTTTGCGAGTCATGCAGGCATTAAAGTGGCTTTGTTTTATAATTACTATTTAATCTTTAATAAAGGGTTTGTAAATATACAGAATATGTGATTAGATTTATACCGGTTTTAAGTAAAAGCCTTATGTATACATTTTTTCGAATTAAAAAATAATAAAGTGCGTAAATTTTTCTGCACAAACAAAACGCACATTACAAAAACAATTACAAGCAATGCTTAAGCCGTTGCATAATTATATGAAAGTAGTAGCGATCAAGCACATCTTTTATGATCTCGATGAATAAAAATCAACCTACAATCCGCGAAGAAATCGTCTACCAAATAAGCGAAAAAAGGAATAAGAATAGCATAAATAGCACTGCTGGGACACAGGCCTCCTCTCTGTGAGAGGGAGTGGGCCATACTTCACCACGCGGGCCCGGTGCGGGTTGGTAGATGTCACATGTCTTCGAATTTTTGCTTCTAGACCATGGCGGTTTCCTCACGATGTTTTTCTTAACCATTTTGTGAGAAACTCAAACACAAACTCGAAGCATTTATTCCAATTAAACCATTTAAGTACATACTTTTGAATTGTCAAGGAGACGGGCAGACAGAAATATGAAGCTAGTTGTACATTCCAAAACTTAGTAGGTACCTGTGGCGATGATCGAGCAAGAAACTCTATGGACACTCTTTGTAGTTAAAAAGGCAAGAGCCAAGAGGACAGCAAAAGCAGTCGCCTAAAACAAACTACGATCAACAACCTGAACGCATCTACATCCTGAATCCCGGATGCATTAAATCAAAACACCTGAATACTTTAGCAAACCAAGCAAGCAAGCGATCATCCATCTTGGAAATAAATCAGAATAAAACTTACTGACCCGCTCGAAAAGTCCGAGAAGTTGTAAATAAGAGGGACCTGCTTGTACATTGTGTGTTTTCTTAACTTGTCCTAATTGGTAAACAAACATTGTGTCGCACTACGCTTTTGATGTTGTGTTGACCAAAATCAACCTCGGCCCCCAGATTCCGGCCGCCTTGCTATTTCTGATTTTGGCGGGGGTCACGGTAACGGCAAGGGATGGGGGTGGGGTGCTAAATAAATGTATTTTATTTCTTTCTTTATTAAGCAATTGCAGAGGCCTATGATGATGATGAAATTATCGTGTTTAACGATGTTGCTCTTTTTGATGTAATCCATGCCAAATGAGCGTCTACAAATATCAAGAAGTTACCAAACCAAATTTATTGATCCGAAAACCCGTGCTTGTTGTAGCGTGTTTGTTTATAAAACGTGACATGTAAGAAAAAACACACTATACATAATCTTGTAAAGTGGATCCCTTTGGCCCGGTCTGTTTAAAGGTTTTAGTCACGTATTGGGACAAAATGGCCGCGATTTAAGCTCGTGTGGGCAAGGATACAGATTGAAGATGGTATGAGAAAGTTTCAAACTGAGCTTTTTTATTTTATTTGGAAACTTAAAATTAATAATTATGTAATCAACAGCGTTATTAGCGTATGTACCTACAGGCATAATATTAATAACGCGCTTCAAAGAGAACATAAACGTTACAAAGTAATGAATTAAAACTTGAGAATGATTTTACTCAATACTCAATACTTTATTGCATTCCATAATGTGTACATAGTTGGTATGTTTAAAACATTGAATCAATTATGGACCCTGTCGGGCACAGCAAAGTTAATTTTTAATAGGAGAGAGGATGAAGGCGCTTTTTACTCATTTATTAACCGACTTCCAAAAAGGAGGAGGTTATATGTTCGACTTTATGTATGTTTTTTATGTATGTTCACCGATTTCTCCACCAATTTATTGTGGACCTATTTTAAAAACTCTTTTTATGTTTGAAAGGGTAACTATGCTCTCGAGGTGGTCCCATTGTCACCAAGTCGGAATCTGATGAGGGAAACCCATGGAAATCCAGGGAAACTCTAAGATTTCGTGGGCACACCTAAAGCGATTTGGGTATTTTTTATAGTAGGTAACTCGTGCATTTGTTCTTGGAAAGCATCATTTGGTGAAGTGGAACTGATGATGAAGACCACAGATGGCCATCGGAATTACTCAGTAATAAGTATTTCACCGGTTGCGATTCGATTAGGTACTTTAATGTGAAATAAAAAGTAGTAGTAAATGCTAAGCAATTTATGCTCGTCATAATGCGTATGAGTGAAGTGGAGCTCATAGTGACTTCTCAATCAGCTCCAGTTCTCCTGGTTCTTACTAGGAGAACTTCTCAAAAATTAATGTCCCTGCATCGGGAAAACAACATTAAAAGGTGATGAGCAGTTGACATTAGGCTATTGTAACTTAGATAAATTACAAACGGACCCACTAAAAAGAGAAAAATAAAAAACTTTAAAAAAAAAAAAAAAAAAACAAAACAACCGACTTTCAAAAAACACTACAAAGTGAAAAATAAACTAAAACACAGATCCAAAGACACCAAATTCCGAAATTAAAGTTATTTTTCACTTTGTATAGTGTTTTTTTTTTTTGGATTCACACCTCCATGTGGGCGAAGCCGCAAGCAAAAGCGCTAGTTAGGTTATAACATCTATGTAAAGCCAACGAAACTTCTCCCTATTAGCTAATGAGACACTGTTCTTAGAAAGGAAACGAGCTCGATAGTGAAGTACGCTAGGATAACTTCCAAGAAGGCACATATCTCGTTAGTAAGTACTAGCTCAAGTTTAACTATGAACTATGTTTGAACTTAAAGGACATCTAATGGGTATAACGTTACCATTGTTGTTTTAATAGATTAGGCAACCGAATCTCCCACTCAACCCAAAAAGAGGCCAATCTGAATCAACTCCGATCGAACGAGAACGACGTTCAAACGTTCGTTCGTTCGTTTCCGCTCTCATCTGAATCGTACTGAAACAAATCGTCTTGACTAGACAAGAAGCGCCAAATACGCAAGAGTTTTTTACAACCTCATTTTTTTAGAGGAGTATTAAAGGACAAGACGTTCATTATTGCTGTGATAACTCAGTTCTGTTCTATCAAATCTAATACATTTTGGTTTTGCTAGCCATCAGAGGGCGCACGAAAGGAATGAAAATTAGTCAGGGTCTGTTAAGTTACTTACTTAAGTATCTAGTACTTGTTGACAGGCCTACGCTGTGCCCCCATACCTATTAACAGTGTAATTTGAAAACATTGTAAAAGGCAATTATTTTTTAAAGAGTAGAAGGCGCAAAGAGTTTGCGTTTCTTGCCGGCTCTTCTCGATAGGAAACGACCAATTGGAACCACGATTTTGTGACTTGCCTTCCACTATGGAAGCAATTTTAAAAGTCAAAAAGTCAGAATACACTAAGCGAATACAAAGTTATAGCGTAGGCAGGCGATGCGATGCGATGGGGTGGGTCGGGGGAACAAGAATTTTACGCGGACAAAGTCGCGGGAAGAAGTTAGCGTGAAATAAAATATTTTGAATTGAAAAGATTTTCACATGGAATTACCGTTGAGTTATTAAAATGGTTCTAAAATGTTCATGTTATTGCACGAGGATAATGCTGGTTCATTAAATACACTCCAGAGCATAATTATAATAAAACAACCATTTATTTTCAAAGCGGTTTCATTATGTATGTGCGGTTTTTTTTTTAATAGGCTGCAACAATATTTTAGCACCACCCTAGCTGTAATATGTGGTTATTAATTATTTGGTACCACTGAGTTAGGTCGGTTGGTTAACCAATATTACGATATTCTATGCTTCAATTCATTGCATAATCAGCCTATAATGTTCCCACTACTGGGACACAGGCCTCCTCTCCTCGAGATGGAGTGGGCTGCAATCTATCTCGCGGGCCCAGTGCAGGTAGATGTCATGTCACATGTCTATGAATTTTTGGTTTTAGGACACGGTTTCCTCACGATGTTCACCGTTTTTGAGAGCAGTGATGGTGATGAAATAATTTACACAAAGTAAAGCGGCTGCCTGGGTCGTGGGTTTCGAACCCGCGACCTACAGCTCGTATGTTGGGGCCGTTACCACTGCTCTTTATTGCTGCTAATTTACTGTGAGTTAATGAACTGTTTTCATACGGAATAGTGCTCTCGACATGTTTTATGCCAGGCCTGATTTAGGTTATATCCAATAACCTTTTTCTATGTTATATATTTTGTATCGTTTTTACTTTTGTCTAAGGAAGGGCTCGTGAGTCGTGGCTAAATCTACAAACAAAAGAAAAACTGGATAAAACCGGAATGAGAAAGCTTATCTATACATATAATAAAATCGTAGGAAAGTCAAAACTGTACATTGAATATTTTTTTTAAAGAATACTTGGGGCGTGATCTACAATCGATTTCGAAGCCGAAAATATAATTTTTAGAATTTTTGTCTGTTTGTCTGATTGTCTGTATGTATGTCCGGGCTAATCTCAAAAAGTGCTGCATGGATTTACATCAAATTTTGCATGAGTATTACTAAGAGGTCGGGTCAACATATAGGCTACATATTATCACGCTATCACCTACGGGGGAGGAGCTGTGAATCTTTATTTTTCTTACGCATTCTGTGACAGCATGTAATCTAACGACGCATATTTAAATGTTATTTTTGAGTAAGCCATGCTATTATCTAGCTTTACACTATAAAAACTACGCCATTTAAGTAACTTGGGCAGAGAAACATAGTTTAATGAATGTTAGTAGTATAAAGAAAATTTTGAACCAGAGCGCCATCTAAGAGATTTCATAAAAATCAAATCAAGTTACATGTTAACAATTTTTGGAAATTAATAATTTAAATTTGATCATGTTGGCGAGGTTAGTAGTTAGTTATTCTTAAAATTCATAGATGGTAATGTACATTTTCTTCATACAAGTTGTATCGTATAGTTCGTTTTGACAAATTCAAGGTCCAACAAAACCCTCAAAATCTTGAGCAGAGTTGAGGAAGACAATTTAAAAAAAATGCGGTGTTAAGTATTACAAGAAAGTTATGTTCATTGATGATGATCATTTCTTCATCAATTTCATGTTGTTAGTACAAAATAAACCTTTTGTTCGGTATTTATCTGTGTGATTATTGCTTGGTAATTAATATATTTTCATGTCGTATACCTAATTTATAAACTTAAATGTGATGTAAAACAAATCCCTTACGTATGACGAGGTGCCTTCATATTACACGTACCTACGACAAGCAAAGGGGTTTATTTAACCGACGTCGACGAGGAGGTGCTGTGGAAAGTTTTCCAGGAATTTTCAAGGACACCGCATTGGGTAGGGTTTATACCGTGCATCCGAATAATGGCGAATGCTATTTTCTGCGGTTGTTACTTCACACTGTCCGAGGCCCAACGTCTTTCGCCTTTCTGAGGACATTTGATGGCGTGGAGTATCCCACTTACCGCGCAGCCTGGGTAGCACGTGACCTTCTCGACAGTGACCAAAATTGGGATGAAACCCTCGCGGAGGCGAGCGTCAGTGACAGTCCCAGCCGCATGCCGTCATCTTGGTGTTTTGTGGAGTCGCGAAACCGGTAGCTTTGTGGGAGAAGTATCGCCATCATCTGTCTGAAGATTTTCTACGAGCTTTGAGGCGTGCTACTGGAGACGAAGTCGAAGTAACTGATGAACGCGTGCTGAACACCTGTCTCAGTTCACTTCAAGATGTGGTCATTTCTTTCGGCGGCAATCCACTGATCGAATATGGGTTACCAGCTCCCCAATCATCACCGCATCAAGACCGTGGAAATCGGGACTTTAAAATTCCCATCGATTTAGAGAGCGCCGAAACGCCTGTTTGTGGTGTGTCACGTAACAGCGATAAGGGACACGTGCTCAAGGATTGCTCTTTGATCGAATGGAATGAGTGCACGATGGCCAATAGGAAGGCAGTTGAGGCCGTGGACAGAACCCTGCAGGACATCCGCAGGAACGAACATTTGATGGGTGGTGTCACAGTTCTGTTCAGTGGCGATTTCCGGCAAATGCTTTCCGTGGTGACGCGAGGATCGAGGGCTGACGAGGTGAATACTTCGTTGAAATGATCTTCGTTGTGGTCACGAGTTCGTACGCTGCGCTTGACCATTAACCCATCGTATGCCGGAACTTAGATCTACGCGAGACACAATGACTTTTTAATTCTGTCTGTAATTACGACATTCAACCGTTTAATATGAGAGCTCGGCTGGCAATGCACGTGCTCAAGAATTCTCCGATGTCCTTCTAAGTCTTGGCGAAGGCACTCTACCAGAAGAGAGAGGTGGACAGGTGGTGCTTCCAGAGTCTCTCGGTAGAGTGGTATCCAGCATAGAAGAACTCATTCGCTGTGTGTACGGGGACATCAGTCGTATACCGCACCAGCAAAATTCTTGGGTGTGTGAGCGGGCCATTTTGACGCTTAAAAACGATCAGGCTGCAGCAATTAATGAATGCATTCTCTCGGAAATTGAGGGGAATGAAGTAGACTACACCTCGATAAACACTGTTGTCGAGCAAGATGACGCCACACATTATCCCGTGGAATTTCTGAACTCCCTGTCAGCAAGTGGACTTCCAGCGCATACCATCAAGCTGAAGGTCGGTGTCCCGATTATGCTTCTTCGGAACCTATCTCCTCCGAAGTTGTGTAACGGGACCCGCCTTAAAGTCATCTCGCTCCACAGACACACAAATTGAGGCGGAAATTCTTACGAGTTGTGGCGTTGGCGAGGCAGTATTTATACCACGCATTCCCCTCATACCTCATAACTTCCCGTTCCAGTTCAAGCGCGTACAGTTCCCCGTGAGTGTTTGCTTCGCGATGACCATCAGTAAGTCGCAGGGGCAGACACTGAGGGCAGAAGCAACTCGTCCTGAGGTCGACAGTGTCGACCTCAGGACGAGTTGAGTTGCGGGCAACTGTACGTCGCTTGCTCCCGCGTCACCAGTCCTGACTCTCTTTACATTTTGGCTCCTGGCAGCATAACTACCAACGTACGTTATAGGGAAATGTTGTAAGGTATGATACCTTTGTACGTATTTTTACTCTTTTGTGTCCTGGAATGTATTCCTGCATTATTTTCTCTATTTCCTTCAGTCACATCTTATGACTGAACTCAGCAGGATTCCAATATAACTCTCTTCACTTGCTTCGCTTGCAAAAAAAACTTATATTTTAATGCTATTTTAAAAGTTGTTTACTTATAATGCTATAGCGACACTGGCATCTTAGGTATTTTTGGTGCTGTAGAGCCTTCACGCAGACGAAGTCGCGGGCAGCAGCTAGTAGTGGATAAGACAAAGTTTAAAAGAGAAGACGAACTAGCAGGGGATCGACGGTTGGTGTTCAGGTGATCAGACCGGAATAAATCATCATTACAGAGGCACGGGTCGATCAAAAGTTAAGCTACGCTTGCCGCGGTCGGTTCGCGGATGGGTGAACATCCCTTACCATATCGATACCGTGCCTCGGAAAGCTCGTAAAGCCGTTGTCTCGGCTGTCATTCATAAATCTTTAAAATTCGTTACGGTTAGTCAGAATTCCATAAGTCTGACAACCAGTCTTCAGTTAAGGGGTATCGCGTTACCTTATAACTGGGTTGTGGAGGTCAGATAGCCAGTCGCTCCATGGTAAATACTGGTATTCAGATAGATCCGGTTAGAATGGAAGGAGTCCCTAACATTATTGGGAAAAAGGGTAAGCAAATTGATTCATTACTTATATATCTGGATAGAAGTTTGGGCTAGTGCACAGAACAGATAAAAGAAGACCTCTTTTACTGTTCTGTGGGCTAGTGCTGTGCAGTCGATGCAACTTCAGTGGTAACATTAGCAATAGGAAAATCACCTTTACTTCTACGACATTTGCGCTGTCAATATCAAATTGTTACCACTCTGCGGTTAGTTTGGATCTCGCAATCTAAATTAGTTTTCTCAAAAATGCTTGGATTTTTTGACAACCTTCTTCGAGATAAATCGGAAATGCTGTACTGGTTAAATAAAGATGAGCAGCGGCCGGCAATGTTAGTATGAAAATCCATATCTGTCATGTTCAGTGGCGTCTCTCTCTCTTTTCTCTAACTCTTATCAATCGTGTAATTTTTAAATGGATCGTACTTTTTACTTCGAAACGTGGCAATCAAGGAGGAACTAAGAGAAACCGACAACAACATATACATATTGCACGGGTGGAGAGGACTTCACACGTCTAGGCAATTGGCAAAACAAAAGTAAATTACAATTGTAGAAAAAGGGTATAGATCTAATGCACTTCGAGAGCGAAGTACTGTCAGTATGGCCGTAATAGATTATCATAATTATATGTACATATTGTTATTGTTATCATTTTACTTCAATCATGAATCATGTAGCAAAACATAGAAAATATTCCAAACAGCGGTGCTATTCTGTAAAAAGATCACCGTGATAACTTAGGTGAAGTGAGCTTCAAGTGAGCTGTCATTCCACCTGATGCTAGGGATTGACACTATTGACAGCTCACTTTAAGCTCACTTCACCTATTTTTTCACGGAGAGATTTTTACAGAATAGCATTACTGATACGGGAACCTTTTATGTTGTTGATATTTTGGATGACGGTAGATAGAAACGTCAAAGTTGTTCTGTTCACTACTATAAAAGGGGGAGCTCCCAGTGGCGGGGATCATTCTTGTTTGAGACATCAACCAGAACGGAGCTCCAGCCTACAGTCAGTTGATTAGTACCAGTGACGTTATTATGTGGAATAGATCGACCAGATGTCATGTAAGTTAATTGATATTATTATTATTATATATAAAATATAACTATCGTTTCTGTAAATGTAATGATATGGCCAATAATGCCAATGTTGTAAGGTGTATAATGGAATATTCCTAGCTATTGTTATTATGTTGCTATTATTCTGAGTTCTCTTGGATCATTGTCCAAGAGGTATAATTAATTGTTTTTAAAATAATGATAATTTATGGCAATATAAGAAACTTGTTGATAGAATACTTTAATACTGTTTCCATGGAGTTTCTTGTCCTTTTTCTCCATGATGACCTAGATTTGGAACGGACAACTAGTTTTCTGATTAATTACTGACAAGTCTAAATTGAAATAAATGTCTAGCTTGTCTTTCTGTGCTTTATTTAATAAAATCCTTTCCCTACATACTATATTCATAGTTGTTTTTACACATATTAAATAACTCGTACCCATTCTGATATTCAAAGCTTTATATTTGGGTATACATATAGACTTTTATGGATAGATTATACTTCATCATCTAACACATGCGTCTTTAGCAGGCTGTTCCAGTAACTACTAATTTCGCCTCATATAAGTATATGAATGTTAGAAATATAAATAAGACAATTTTAATAGGAAAATATGAATTCTTTAATTAAACAGTTGTAGCTGCTTTTGGGTCCTAAGTAAAATACCCCGCCTCGGGTTCCGAAAGATTTATAGAAACAGGATATTCGAATCGTGCTTTTGCAGGGTCTTTTTCGCACATAAACATGGCTTTGACATTACACCATGTGTCATCCAGTTTGCCCGTCTTTAACAAAGAACCACAGTACTGCTCATGGCTCAGGTTATCCGGCTGGCCCCATCCCCAAACGTGGTACACATTTTTTATAGTGTCACCTGTAAAAAAATCATGTTCTTAAAACTACAGACGATAATCTCTCATGTCTTACCAAGGGGTATCTGTTACCTAGTTACTGGATTGTGGGGGTCAGATAGGCAGTCGCTCCATGTAAAATACTGGTATTCTACTGGATCCGGTTGGACTAGAAGCTTACCCCAACTTAATTGGAAAAGAGATAAAATAACAAACACAGCTGCCCATTACGTTTTGTCGATTCATGTAAACGATGTATGGAGCTGATTTTTCTTGGGATTTCAGAGTTGGTCCCATACTACACGTTTTTCGTAACGATGACTAAAAACTGATAAATAAAAACTTAAAGGACTATTCAAACCTAAGCGGTATTCGCTACCGTCTGGGGTGGAGAAAATCGAGTTGTTAAGCGGTAATATTACTGTTCACACCGAAGCAGATTTCACTATCGTTATGGGTAGAATACCGATTTCAAATTTCGCTCAGGAACAAGCGAAACAATACCTATGCGATACTATGGTACCAACTATTCCGCTCTAGCCGCGGAACTTGATACTAAATGCCTGAGCGAAACCCGCGCGGTATGTACCTCTACCCACAGCGGCAGCAAATACCGGTTAGGCTTCAACAGGCCTTAAAACATACCTTGAACAGTAGTCCAAGTGCCGTTCTGATTCCAATCACGTAGACCTATGAACATTGGCTCCCAGTCGCCATACTTAGAAATTTTGAGAGGTCTATTTGAAGATATATTCTTTAGAATGTTGGCCTCTTCTTCATTGTTGATGACGGCTAGGTACCCTCCCTCAGCTAAGCATATCGTGTTCGCACGCGACCACTCTTCACGTTTTTCGTGTAGCTTGTAACAGCTGCCTGTGAGGGGTTCTAGCTTATATTCTGAAAACATAACAGGAGTTGTATTAAACTGTGGGCCTGACAAGAACCTGCGGAGTAAAAGTAACGTAAAACCGAACGATTTTAAATTGAAAATGCTCGTTCCGCACTTATTATTTACTTCGAATTTTAAAACTTTATCCATATGTATGGGTGATTGTGCTTGTTACAAAATTTTAAACCAAAATGCAATAGAATAGCTGTAGTTCGACTTTACTTTACGTCGCGCGTTTATGCTAGGGCTCCTGGCTAAACAAGACTGATGGCCATTGGAGCAGACGACTCCTGGAGACAAGACTGCGTATCGGCAAGCGTAGCGTGGGAGGCTTCCCAGCTAGATGGACCAATGACCTCAAAAGGTAGGAAAGACTGGATGCGGACAGCGGAGTCGCCAATGTCCAGCAGTAGACTGCTATACCCTGAGTTGATTGAATGAGCGAATGCCATGACGAGATCATTACTCTGCTCCACCATTTCCTTTTCATGTCCTAGCAGTGGAACCTTATTATTTTCAGCCCGATTTTTATCAGCTGGATGTCAGAAGTCTATATCTGTGGTGTCTGGGAGAAACCTGTTAAGTCCAAAAACGTAATTTTTCAGTATAATACTTTTAAGGTTCAAGTTTACCAGTTAGGTAAAGTAGAAAAAGCCAACCACCGCTACGATTCTCCCACTCCTATGATAGTTACACTTATCAGCAATAGACCAAAATAAAATATGTTTTTTTTTTAATAACAACATAGTACCAAACTAAAAAAATGACGAAAATGGAGTTATCAGGTTTCTCCCAGACACCACAGATATATAATATGTCCGAGAGCGTATTCTCGAACAAATTATATGTAGTCTTAAATGTATGGAACATGTTGCATTATATCGCACCCCAAGGAGCGGAGCTTTGTTCCGATGTGAAGGGTATGGGTCCCGGTGACCAGGCAATTGAAACATTTCAGTCTCGGCTCTGAGGTGCCAATAAACCTGCCAAGCTTCTGGTGTTCCAGATGCGGTTTGCTAACGAAAAAAAAAGTTGGTTGTCTGTAAAGTCGGTTTACGGACGATAATTTTACGTGATAACGTCATAAGAAAACATGCCTCTCTATCGCTTGTTTCGCGCTCTCGCTTGCACGCTCGGCTCGGGTGGAACGTGACGATAAGTCATGCTTTTTCGTGCGTGCAGCCGGCGTTTATCGATTTATAAGACGTCATCAATCTTTATCAATTATATTAAAAAGACGGCTAATGGTTACTTGACTACGTTAATGACAATAATAAAAGTTACAATAAATTATGCTTACTATTATCAAAGGTGCCACATTCAAAATTAACCGGCTGTTCTCTGCGGTTCCTATAACACATGTAGGGTAGCAATCTAGTACAGTTACTTGTTTTTGCTCGTCTATTGCCTATCAAAATGACGCAGTTCTCATTGGGGTCGAATCCATACGTGACAGAGATCGGCATGTCGTTTAGAGGAACACCTAAAACAGACAAGAGCACAAAAAATAGACAATTAAGCCAAGCGCACATAATATCCGCAACGGGTGGCAGCGCAACGCATTTTCATACAAAGAAGTGCGGTGCGGCGCGTCTGCAGTGTGCGTTGGGCAAAGACTATACAGAATGACTTTTTTACCGGTTCCAAATTTTTACAGGGTGTTCTACCCATGAATATGAACAACTTTTATTATGGGACCAACTCTGAAATTACGAAAAAAAATCAGCAGTTTCATACGTTTTGATCAAGTAGGTATTGAACTTTTGTATTAAACAGCTGATTTTTTTTTTCGTGATTTCAGAAATGGTCCCATAGTGAAAGTTTTTCATATTCATGGGTAGAACAGCCTGTAAAAGTTTGGAACCGGTAAAATTCCAAATCATTCCGTATATACTCTTTGGCGTTGGGTCATAAAAAATGTAAGAGAGTGATGAAGAAGGATTTTTGCAGTGCGTTGCGTTACGATGCAGCCCGCTCCAGTTCGCGCTATCCTTTGATAAGAATGGATCTTCCAAAATGTTGATTGGTTTCCAAAAGAAAATTTAGCTAAAAACTATGATATTTGATTCTGAAACAAGTCGTGTTGTTACAAAACATAATGCGTTTCTAAAATCTTTTAACCTCGGGTCCTTGGCACCCTACGGGACCCAAAAAGAAGTATCTACTTGTTACTAATATAATGGCTCGACTACTATAACTAGACAAAGCTATAGGACAAACATAAAGGGCGAGACTGTTGGCAGTAGTCAGGGGAAAATCCAGACGCTGGGCGGCTACTAAGAAAATTCTGGTGGAAAACCCCAATAACATTTTGCTCGACCAGATCGAACCCAAAACAGCGCATCAGTCACACTTGCGATACGAGGCAGTTACTAGCGTAATGTAACAAACTGCTCTCACCCAAAGGTTTTAATAACTATACAGCCCTCACCTTTGTGGTAGGATAACCAACTCCAACTTTCGCAAGATACTCAAGTGGCTCCCCATTCGACTTCGCAGGAACTCTCGGATACTGTGTCTGCTATTCAATCTCCTTCACAATCCCAAAACACCATCCTATCTACGGGAGCGTTTTTCCTACGCCCGTCCTTCAGATGCGCCTTGCAGGTCGCATCTTAAAAACCTTCTCAAGTCCCCTCCCCATTCCACTGACTTCTACTCCTACTCCTTCACAGTACACGCGGTGCGGCTGTGGAATTCTCTACCGCCTGCAATTAGGGACTGCCAAACTGTTGCAGCTTTTAAAAGAGGAGTAAAAGAACACTATCTTTCCACTTTATCATAGTTGTGTATGTATTTATTATTTTGATTACTTTATATATTATGTATTTTAGAAGTATGTATGTTTATTTGTATGTATGTAAGTATATTCTCATATTATTTGTGTAGTTTTATTTAGTGAATTGTTTTTAGTTTTTATGTATTTTTTTTTTTTGTCTCCTTTACTCTTTTACACGCTGTCTACATCTCTTTATTTCTTGTCCTATCGCAGGTATGCTGGAAGAGATTTCTTATGAAATAAGCATCACCTTTGTACCTATTTTTCTGTTCTGTTCTTTCTTGTCTGTTTATATATGTGTGTACATAAATAGTAAAATAAATAAATAAATAAATAATAAATTATATGAGGACTAGAATATAAGAGGAAGTCTGAAAGAGGCACCGGTGGCTGAAAAGTTGTGTGGAAATCAGTTGTCGTGAGGAAAGTTTTGAGTACCTATCAATGTGGAGAGCAATAAGAATAGGAGAAGACCAAAGAAACAATGAACCAGTGCGGATGTAGGGATATAGTGCTCCATATAACCCTGTAGGGTCCGGTAGTGATAATTGGAAAAAAATCTCCAAGTATCCCAAACAGAGGAGATATATCAGAAGGCGAATTCTCTTAATTCAAAACGTTCAAAATCTAGTCGCAGTCTCATCTCAGCGACAAACAAATGTCAAAAACTTGTCAAAATGTAGGGAAATTAGAGGTATTTTTGACAGATTGAGACTTGCCCCTCTTACTATTACGAGAATTGCCCCTCAGTAAGGATATAAGGAGCAGGGGGAATGGACTGTGTGAAAGATAATATGGTTAGAAAGGGGGTGACTACCGAGATGACGACTAATAGAATATGAAAGAAAAAGACATGTTCCGCCGACCACAAATAAATTGGGATAAGCAAGAGAATGATGGTGAGTAGTGGTGGTAGTGGTTTTTTTTTTTTTTTTTTATTATTTATGTTTAGAAATATAACATAATTAAGGTTTGAGTACAAAGGTACTGCTTATTTCTTAAGAAATTTCTTCCAGCAGACCTGCGAAAGGAGAAGTAAAAAAGAAATGTAGACAATAGTGTGTGAGAACAAGAAGAGAAAAATATGAATGTGTGAAGCCTAAAACTAAAATATTAAATAAACCTACACATATAATGCAAACAAATTAACATAAAGTATCTATACATATAATAAAATCGTAGGAAAGTCAAAACTGTACATTGAATATTTTTTTAAAAGAATACTTGGGGCGTGATCTACCAATCGATTTCGAAGCCGAAAATATAATTTTTAGAATTTTTGTCTGTTTGTCTGATTGTCTGTATGTATGTCCGGGCTAATCTCAAAAAGTGCTGCATGGATTTACATCAAATTTTGCATGAGTATTACTAAGAGGTCGGGTCAACATATAGGCTACATATTATCACGCTATCACCTACGGGGGAGGAGCTGTGAATCTTTATTTTTCTTACGCATTCTGTGACAGCATGTAATCTAACGACGCATATTTAAATGTTATTTTTGAGTAAGCCATGCTATTATCTAGCTTTACACTATAAAAACTACGCCATTTAAGTAACTTGGGCAGAGAAACATAGTTTAATGAATTTTAGTAGTATAAAGAAAATTTTGAACCAGCAGCGCCATCTAAGAGATTTCATAAAAATCAAATCAAGTTACATGTTAACAATTTTTGGAAATTAATAATTTAAATTTGATCATGTTGGCGAGGTTAGTAGTTAGTTATTCTTAAAATTCATAGATGGTAATGTACATTTTCTTCATACAAGTTGTATCGTATAGTTCGTTTTGACAAATTCAAGGTCCAACAAAACCCTCAAAATCTTGAGCAGAGTTGAGGAAGACAATTTAAAAAAAATGCGGTGTTAAGTATTACAAGAAAGTTATGTTCATTGATGATGATCATTTCTTCATCAATTTCATGTTGTTAGTACAAAATAAACATTGACTGTTAATACTTTTGTTCGGTATTTATCTGTGTGATTATTGCTTGGTAATTAATATATTTTCATGTCGTATACCTAATTTATAAACTTAAATGTGATGTAAAACAAATCCCTTACGTATGACGAGGTGCCTTCATATTACACGTACGACAAGCAAAGGGGTTTATTTAACCGACGCACAGTGGGCCCATACTGAAAATTAGTGGACTTAGGCAACAACGTTCCAATATCGATGCGATTTTTTTTTATATGACGTGTTATGATATTCCTGACAACTTTTATTCTTATAACATTTCTTCTAAAGTTGATAGTTTGTCTTGAAAAAAATCAATTAGATTATTTTGTATGGAGCGAATCACGTTTAATTTTTTTTCTTCAATTGTACTAATATGTTGGGTGTGTGGCGTGAGTATATGATAGCTAGGGTCATTCTCTATCCACGAAAAAAAAAACAGCGCCGGCCATCTGCGGCAGCGCGAGTAATCATTCGGTAAAAAAAAATGTTTTGTAAGATTTTTTTTTGCCATTTAAAATAAATTCAAAGTAATTTTTTTGTGTCATTAGGCTAATTCACCTTTTCTTTATTAAATATATAGTTTTAACAGCGCATAGGTACTTATAACTAATTATTCTGGTAGAAATTTAGTAATTATTGCTATGTTATCGGTAGCACCTGCATTGTGATTGATGACTCATTTGTTATTGCGCTCGTCTAAGCGTATAACTAATGAGTCGTCGAAAAATGCTTGTCTCTGATTGGCTGTGTTATTTTTTTAACTGCACGTTATCTATTGTTGAATAAATATCGTAATAAGTTTCAGGTTATACTAATTTTGTTAATGATAGGTGAAATAATTTAAATTTGTACGGGCAAGTCGTTGATAATTATCTACATAATCAAGCGTATGAAACTGTGAAGTAATTGTAGCCCTGAAAAGGGCTGTTTGTCATATACCTAGCCCTGATGGGCTTTTGTGAGGATAATCTAGAGCCGGATCACATTATTTCTTGTTCCAGAAGTGCTAGTGGGTCCGGCAAATTTTCGGACTCTGCTATGAGGCATTCTTCTTCCTCCATAATCTCACTGTCACAGGGAGGCTCAGTAGTCTGTAACAACTGAATTGCTTCAGGCAACAACTCATTATGACCCTGTTTCAATATTTTAGGCCTTATGTAGGATATGTGGGGATCAGAGCTTATTAGAAGTCCATGGAGGATGTCTTCGTTTGTTGCTATTCTCCCCGTTTTCCGAGTGTGCCACTCCCTGACGTTTCTGAAGTCCTTATTACGGGCTTCCGAAGCTTCTTCAGATAAGATACCTAAAACGAATAAGTACATACATTTTAATTTCAAAACGCAATTGAGTCAAATAATAGGTACATCAAACTATATTTATTTTTTACTTACCGATTGGCAAAACACCAAAGTGGTTACAGATGTCTGCACCGTGCATTAGAAGTTTATGTACACTAACTGGCATGTAGTACCACGAATAGTGTTGCACGTACACATCAGCTGTTTCTCTGCAGTATCTTCTAAATTTTTCACAGTCAATGTTTTTGCCTGATGATATGGCTTGTAGAATAACGGAAAATCTGAAAATCAGATTTTCGTCAATTCCCGTTATTCTGGATGATCTTTTGTAATCTTGGAAAAAGCGCCTCGCAGTATTCCCGTCATTTGTAGTTCCAAAACCCTAAAATGGGAAAACAATACTGTAATATACAATACATAGAGATATAATACACAAACAACCTAAAAAGAGCCAAAATTAAATACATACCTGTTTGACTATATCAATCAGCATTCCAGTTTGCTCACGAAACTCTTGTTGCGTGGTATTTTTTTTAGCTTGTTTCAAAGCCTTATGTTCGCCTCGAGCAGTCCATCGTTGAAAATCCAGATTATAAGATATATGGAGAAGACATTCCATACACCGAATCTTCATATGCAGCGAAGAAATTCCTTGTTTGTAAATTTCTTCACGAAGTGGTTTGGAAGTCAAAGCGTCTAAATTATTCATCTCGCTCGGTTTTGCCAAGCAAATAGGACACGTTGCATATGATGGTACTTCAGCAATAATATTGGCCACTTTTCCATCAATCATGGTCATATGCAATTCATGTGATACAATAATATTTCCACACTGTGTAGATATTCGTTCATCAATTTGTTTTTTCATCTCAGACTCTTCAGACATTATAAAATCAGCTGTCTCCGAAGTGAAAGTGAACTTCACCGGTCGACAGTACAGAGTTGAGCAAGGTGTGGGGTTCTCCCAAACTATATTTTCATTCCCAGAAGATGGGCTAGTAGACACTAGCCGAAGAGGGACGATGCTTATCATGACTACTGATGAATCATCGAACTCTGTAGACGTTTTCTGTTTATAATTGCTCTGCGACGAAGAACCATCAAGTCCCCATTTCCAGGTCAACTTGAGTTCTTTATTTTGAGACCTATCAACAGAATTACTAATACCTAGTAAAATCCTTTCCACAGTGTGGTCCAATAGCGCTTGCAATTTAATTTGAGCTCCTTTTTCGGTAATCTCCATACTCTCTTGTGGTGGGTAACATCTTTTCTTGGCATTTACAAGCTTTGGATAAGATGGAAAGGCAGCACAGTTTTCTTCTTTCAGAAATTGTCGAAGAGCTAAGTACTTCCATTTCGAGAGCGCAAGTGATGTATAAAGAGCTAAACAGTTATCTTCAGAGACAGTACTTAAGCTCTGCTTTTTGAATAGTCGCTCGTCTACTTCGGATAGGGCATCTGGATTACTGGAAAGGTATTCGATCACTTTTGCCAGATTCGTTTTGCCGTTGTCTTTTAATTTTGTTATGTACCAGGTCTGCAACTCTTCTTCGGAATTTTCTTCTACTATGGAAGTAGAACGTCTTTTTTTTTGCTTCTTACTTAACTCTTCGAATGGTTTTCTGTGCTCCTTTTCTGTAGATGTTCCCGCTTCCGCAGTACATACTGCAAGAGTAGGAACATGGGAATCTATATCCACAGGTTCAGATAAGACTGCGTCCGAAAAGCCCATCTCACTTCTCAGGTCAACACTGTCACAAACAGGCCAGTTGATGTTTTTTTCCAACCACTTGCGATTACTTACACGATTCATAAAAGTTTTTTGGTTTCTACTTGACTCTATCCACTTTTTATTTAGATTTACACAAAAAAGTCGACAGAACTCCTTGATTCGGTTCTTGTCTTCTTCAGAAACTTCGGTAGTCAAGACAGAAATGATACTTTCATATAGAAACATATGATTTTTCAGATCACCGCCACTTCTTAATTTCACAAAAAAATCTAGGTTGGTACAAAATCCAGCCATAGTTCTAATGTGAATATAAAAATAAAAGTATTTCACTGTGTTCACAAATAAGCGACAAGAGCGAAACTAGATGGACTTAATGAATGTCTTTATATTTATAGACAGTGTTAATTACTCAAGTAGTGGACACTGTTGTCAGTGAGTGAAAATTATTCAGCCAATCAGAGACGAGCATTTTTCGATGACTCATTAGTTATGCGCTTAGCCGAGCGCAATAACAAATGAGTCATCAATCACAATGCAGGTGCTACCGATAACATAGCAATAATTACTAAATTTCTACCAGAATAATTAGTTATAAGTACCTATGCGCTGTTAAAACTATATATTTAATAAAGAGAAGGTGAATTAGCCTAATGACACAAAAAAATTACTTTGAATTTATTTTAAATGGCAAAAAAAAATCTTACTTAACATTTTTTTTTTACCGAATGATTACTCGCGCTGCCGCAGATGGCCGGCGCTGTTTTTTTTTTCGTGGATAGAGAATGACCCTAGCTATCATATACTCACGCCACACACCCAACATATTAGTACAATTGAAGAAAAAAAATTAAACGTGATTCGCTCCATACAAAATAATCTAATAAATTTTTTTCAAGACAAACTATCAACTTTAGAAGAAATGTTATAAGAATAAAAGTTGTCAGGAATATCATAACACGTCATATAAAAAAAAATCGCATCGATATTGGAACTTTGTTGCCTAAGTCCACTAATTTTCAGTATGGGCCCACTGTGCGACGTCGACGAGGAGGTGCTGTGGAAAGTTTTCCAGGAATTTTCAAGGACACCGCATTGGGTAGGGTTTATACCGTGCATCCGAATAATGGCGAATGCTATTTTCTGCGGTTGTTACTTCACACTGTCCGAGGCCCAACGTCTTTCGCCTTTCTGAGGACATTTGATGGCGTGGAGTATCCCATTTACCGCGCAGCCTGGGTAGCACGTGACCTTCTCGACAGTGACCAAAATTGGGATGAAACCCTCGCGGAGGCGAGCATCAGTGACAGTCCCAGCCGCATGCCGTCATCTTGGTGTTTTGTGGAGTCGCGAAACCGGTAGCTTTGTGGGAGAAGTATCGCCATCATCTGTCTGAAGATTTTCTACGAGCTTTGAGGCGTGCTACTGGAGACGAAGTCGAAGTAACTGATGAACGCGTGCTGAACACCTGTCTCAGTTCACTTCAAGATGTGGTCATTTCTTTCGGCGGCAATCCACTGATCGAATATGGGTTACCAGCTCCCCAATCATCACCGCATCAAGACCGTGGAAATCGGGACTTTAAAATTCCCATCGATTTAGAGAGCGCCGAAACGCCTGTTTGTGGTGTGTCACGTAACAGCGATAAGGGACACGTGCTCAAGGATTGCTCTTTGATCGAATGGAATGAGTGTACGATGGCCAATAGGAAGGCAGTTGAGGCCGTGGACAGAACCCTGCAGGACATCCGCAGGAACGAACATTTGATGGGTGGTGTCACAGTTCTGTTCAGTGGCGATTTCCGGCAAACGCTTTCCGTGGTGACGCGAGGATCGAGGGCTGACGAGGTGAATACTTCGTTGAAATGATCTTCGTTGTGGTCACGAGTTCGTACGCTGCGCTTGACCATTAACCCATCGTATGCCGGAACTTAGATCTACGCGAGACACAATGGCTTTTTAATTGTGTCTGTAATTACGACATTCAACCGTTTAATATGAGAGCTCGGCTGGCAATGCACGTGCTCAAGAATTCTCTGATGTCTTTCTAAGTCTTGGCGAAGGCACTCTACCAGAAGAGAGAGGTGGACAGGTGGTGCTTCCAGAGTCTCTCGGTAGAGTGGTATCCAGCATAGAAGAACTCATTCGCTGTGTGTACGGGGACATCAGTCGTATACCGCACCAGCAAAATTCTTGGGTGTGTGAGCGGGCCATTTTGACGCTTAAAAACGATCAGGCTGCAGCAATTAATGAATGCATTCTCTCGGAAATTGAGGGGAATGAAGTAGACTACACCTCGATAAACACTGTTGTCGAGCAAGACGACGCCACACATTATCCCGTGGAATTTCTGAACTCCCTGTCAGCAAGTGGACTTCCAGCGCATACCATCAAGCTGAAGGTCGGTGTCCCGATTATGCTTCTTCGGAACCTATCTCCTCCGAAGTTGTGTAACGGGACCCGCCTTAAAGTCATCTCGCTCCACAGACACACAAATTGAGGCGGAAATTCTTACGAGTTGTGGCGTTGGCGAGGCAGTATTTATACCACGCATTCCCCTCATACCTCATAACTTCCCGTTCCAGTTCAAGCGCGTACAGTTCCCCGTGAGTGTTTGCTTCGCGATGACCATCAGTAAGTCGCAGGGGCAGACACTGAGGGCAGCGGGTGTCGACCTCAGGACGAGTTGCTTCTCACACGGGCAACTGTACGTCGCTTGCTCCCGCGTCACCAGTCCTGACTCTCTTTACATTTTGGCTCCTGGCAGCATAACTACCAACGTACGTTATAGGGAAATGTTGTAAGGTATGATACCTTTGTACGTATTTTTACTCTTTTGTGTCCTGGAATGTATTCCTGCATTATTTTCTCTATTTCCTTCAGTCACATCTTATGACTGAACTCAGCAGGATTCCAATATAACTCTCTTCACTTGCTTCGCTTGCAAAAAAAACTTATATTTTAATGCTATTTTAAAAGTTGTTTACTTATAATGCTATAGCGACACTGGCATCTTAGGTATTTTTGGTGCTGTAGAGCCTTCACGCAGACGAAGTCGCGGGCAGCAGCTAGTATACAATAACTTATCATTGATACACAGTCGTTCGAACTGTAAACTATGTGGGTATAATAATAACAGTGTCTAAGTTGCGAAGATACTAGATTTTTGGAACTAAAAAATTGAATGACTGTACAATTATTTGAGGTTTTGTGGCTAAGTAATAACAGCCGCACGGGTCGATGGATCTGGTTCGTCCACGCTTGCCGCGGTGACAAGTGACCATCTTTAACTCCCAACGTGCCTCGGAAAGCACGTTAAGATGTTGGTCCCGTGGATCTTACACATAGTCGTAACGGGTCGTCAGCAGCCCGAGTCTGACGACCAATCTTGCCAAAGGGTATCGTATTACCCAGAAACTTGGTTGTGGAGCTCAGGCAGCGCGATCCGGTTACTCGCGCAGTTCTTAGATTCTCATGAGTACAGGCGCCTGGGCATTGTATATAGGCAAGTGACTGGCCATCTGTATTGGGCCATTGTCTGCCATTTAACACCAACCAGTCCCACTGTGTATTAGCACTTCACACACTTCTTATTCACAGGCGGAGTTTTGAGAAGGAATTCGGTTCTCTAAAAGTAAATACTACCCGTTCACGCTAAGTTTGCTGACCGTCAGCAAAACTAACAAATATCGAGAAAACTGAAGAATATTAAGGTGTCGAGTAAGTAATATTCACACACGCTTGCGATGACGTTGCTTCCGGTACTGAGAGGGCGATTCAGTGGTGCGGTAGGCTGTTGGGGGGAAAGAGACGCGCGCGCGCAGCTAAAGCATGGTTTTCCTACGACAGCGGTGGCCGCAACATAACGGCCGCAGTGACGGTCGTCATAAAAATGATGAGTTACGGTGACAAAAAACTCACTCTAGGGAAAAACATCAACTTACTTTCATAAACAACATTTTCAATGACGTCATTTGATGGTAAATTGCGGACGCTATATGTAGCGGACACTGCAGTCTTAGGAAACACGAACTCACCCCAGGCGTGCAAACGCTACACGTTCCGCTTATGCAATCGCTCCCGCCTGCCCCTTACAGTCACATCCTTAAGTCATACGAACATTTCAGCTTAAGTAGTTACATTAATAAGAAGTAAGTGTTTGGCCAGACTGGCAGCGCTCGTGGGGGAGGGGCGCGGGTGCGGGAACGCGCGCTAACTGCCTGTCCGCAGACGCGCTCGACGCGCTCGTACACTGGACACTAGTCCAGTGTTTGTCAAAATGTAATATGGATGAAGAAGACTTATTTTTACTAGAAAAAGCTCGAACTAGTTTGAGAACCCCGGTACACACGCGGGCCGCCCGCGCACCCACTGCGACCACATGTATGAACGAGCTATAGCGTGAGTTGCCCGCGCGCTCCCCGCGCTGCTCACCGTGGCCACGTGCCCACTATGGACACTTAAATGAAGTTCTTATGTTTGAGTACGCCGCGCCGCGCCCGCCCCGCGCCCACGCTGCCAGTCTGGCCAAGCACTAAGAAATCGTCTTACGTCTTTCATTTCAATCATCAAAAGGTTTATATTAAGGTCTATTCTGGTCTGCATTCATCCCATTCACAATACATTACATTGAGTAATAAAGGTTGCCATTCGGTCCGCGACTATTTGGAGGCAGCCATTCGTGTATCCCGTGAATAGGGGGTTATAAATCATGTCTTCTTATGTATGGGTCTTTTATGTTAAATGAACTGGTAATAACGGAATTATCTGGAATTTTGGTAATTAATTTTGGATGATACCTTTACGGTTTGGTTGTCTTCTAGCTGCCACTTATTTTAATTTCTGAATTGTTTTTTATATTTTTATCTTTTTTTTATTACAGACGCTTTTACCGTGCACATCTTTCTACATCGTTCTCACATGTATAATTTCAATGACGTCTGACTACAAACGCACGCCACTTATGTCTAAAGAAAAAAAATTGCGAATTCAATTGTCCAGTCGACCCACAAGAAATAAGTGGCTAAGCTTACAAAGTCCAATTTGACATTGCCCTACAAACATCCAATATTTTCCTTATCTAATGTTAGTTTCAATATAGTAGTTTCTCTCGTCGTCGAACCTTTTTGTATTGTTATCGGATTTCGGTTAGTCGTGATATTTTTATCCCGGGAAGTTTCGGCGAGTTCGGCAGAGTTCGGCTAAATCTTCCGAGTTTGTGTTCAGAATCGGGACACGGTTGACAGAGCAGAAAACTTTCCGGTCTGTCCCCGGCATTGAGGAAATAGAGGCGCTTATATCTATTATCTATACCTGTTCGATGGCTGAATAGTAGTAAAGGAATATTGGCGTCACAGTGTAAAAAAAAATATATTCTATTTTTATTAACATTGGCAGATGTCACATGTCTTC
This sequence comes from Hydraecia micacea, assembly GCA_914767645.1. Taxonomy (NCBI): domain Eukaryota; kingdom Metazoa; phylum Arthropoda; class Insecta; order Lepidoptera; family Noctuidae; genus Hydraecia; species Hydraecia micacea. The sequence continues at coordinate 18,841,507 of OU611780.1, forward strand.
GAATTTTTGGTTCTAGGATATGCCGGTTTCCTTCACCGTTTTGAGAGCAGTGGTGATGAAACAATTTACACAAAGTAAAGCGCCTGTCTGGATTCGAACCTACGACCTACAACTCGTAAGTCGCGGCCGTAACCACTTGGCCACCGCTGCTCTCCCGCACTGGGCCCGCGCGGTGGATTGCGGCCCACTCCCTCTCACTGAGAGGAGGCCTGTGTCCCAGCAGTGGGAACATTATAGGCTGATTATGTTATGTTATGTTTTATTAACATTCTAGCTTCTGCCCGCGACTTCGTCCGCGTGAAATTTCTTGTTTCCCTGACCCACCGTCGCATCACCTGCCCGCACTGTCACTTCGTTTTCGCCTAGCGATCTTTCTGACTTTTTTTCTTTTTGCTCGGCTCCTAAGGCGCTATGACCTAGCGTGATGTTAAACAGTCTTCCTCATAAATTGGGCTATCAAATGCAAAAAGAATTTTCATAATCCGACCGGTACCTAGTCACAGAGACCAGCGCGTTTAAGCAAATCAAAAATAAAAAAAAAAAACTCTTCAGCTTTATTATTATTATTATATTTTTAAATATATTTATTTAAACTTCTCGCATACAATAAGTAAGGCACAAAGGTGGGCATTCACTACCAGTCAACCAGCCCCACGACCTTAAGATGGCAGGTGCCCTGTTGGAGAGGATAAATAATAGAAAAAAAAAATAACATAGGTACTTAATGCTAATTTTTTTTTCTTTATTAATAAGAACTAAAGTCTTTAGTAATTGATTACAATATCTAGCCTGATAGACTAATAAGCAATTTAACTCTAACTTAATATTTTACGATATAGATTATGTTATAACTAAGAATAGTGTCAATTTGCACTGTTACACAATTTCGTAGCACTTTCGTAGGGTCTGATAAATTGATAAAACACGTAAAGCACCATTAGCACCGCACTATTTTATTCATTCACTATATAAATACTATACTAACTCAAATGGCTAATGAATTATAAATTCACTGCAATACTTTCGCAATGTTTGTGGATGCGTATATCGATGATTTCTTCGCCGTCATCAGGAAAAGAACTGCATCGATGATAAGCAGGGTCCGTGGTAACACCAACACTGTCCTCAGAACGTTAGCGTGCACAATTGATAGTCCATTTACTGGAATTATGGTTTTCTTTATACATAAACAGAACCATAATTCCAGTTAAGTTATAAACAAATTACTAACACCTTTTTATTTTTATGTTTGTGTGTAAGTACTACTAACAACTCTACTAACGTCTTTTTTGTAACTATTTTATGGACACTGCAAGGACACTGTGTCTAAATTAAAGATAAATAAAATAAAATACGATATAATAAATACAACTATGGAGTTTACAAAATCAGTGGCAGCAAAAAAATATACATAATATATTTTTTAGGGTTCCGTACCCAAAGGGTAAAAACGGGTCCCTATTACTAAGACTTCGCTGTCTGTCCGCCCGTCTGTCTGTCACCAATCAGTATCTCAAGAATCGCGATAGCTAGACAGTTAAAATTTTCAAAAATTATGTATTTCTGTTGCTGCTATAGCAACAAGTACTAAAAACAGAATAAAATAAATATTTAAGGGGGGCTCCCATACAACAAACGTGATTTTTTTGCCGTTATTTGCTCGATATTAATAATGGCAACAGGTAGACGCTTGAAATATTCACAGAATATTTAGTTGTGTATTCACTTTTAAAATAAATAATTAAATTAAAATAAAATAAATATTTAAGGGTGGCTCCCATACAAAAAACGTGTTTTTTTATATATGTAGTGTTAAATATTATAAGTACGGTGGTACGGAACCCTTCGTGTGCGAGTCCGACTCGCACTTGGCCGCTTTTTTCTTTTATAACCCCGAGCTGTTATTATCATAAAGACCAGGATTCTGAATTCAACCGTATGAAAGAAAAAAAGAAAAATGTATACTTTGTCATAGAAACACGTGCAAAGATAACTTGAATACCTACAAAGAGATTTAAGATACTATAGAGAGGTTTTCAAAAGAAATGCCTTACAAAAATTTTGATGCCACGTCTCAGTGACGCCATCTAGCTAGCATTATTACTTGCTAACAAGCGATATTTAAAAAATAAATATCGTAGCGCTGGTATTCTGATAGGGCCTGCTGTAATGCTACGGACACGTCTACGGACATCTACAAATCACAATAAAAGAATAAAAGTCAGTGTCGTTGCTTCAGCATTTTCGTTTTTTGACACTGGCTTCCGAAATTAAAGTTATTTTTCACTAGTGTTTTTTTTTTTTGTAAAAAAGTTTTTATTTTTCACTTATTAGTTGTAGTACCTACCCCATACAAATTCATATAAGACAATTGCTCTGTAAATATCAGTGACAGGAAGTTATTAAAACATCATCAATATAAACTAAGTGGAACAAAATCGTATTACTCGTATTGAAGCTAACTCAAAAACTACCCAAGCAAACTTAATAAAATTTATATGGAGACCCTTAGGCATACCTTATCCTTTAAAAAAATAATTTTTCAAATCCGTCTGTATATGACGATGTTATGCCCGAAAATACATAAAAAAACAGTGGCACTCCGGGAGTGCCGACATAATTAAAAACAAAACACAAACAGAATACTTTGCCATCACTCACTGACATATCGGATATACATTAATACAAAATACAGCCCGAGCACAGCCGAACACATCCGAAGCGGTGTCGGTTACGGTAACAGTGGCGCGAATTCAATGGTTTTTCCATCTCAAAAAATGCCCAACGCGCCTAAAGATGTTTTCAGTTTAAAAATATATTATATAAACATCAAAATTGAGAACGTCCTCCTTTTTTGAAGTCAGTTAAAAAATAAATAAAACAATGATATTTATATTAACAAAAAAAAAAACATCTCACATACATCAAGCAAGACAGCCAATACACAGATCTATCCAACGCTTATCATAACAGGGTGTTATTGAATTAACGCAGAACCTCTTAAGGGGTCGTTGTACTCATCGTTATGAACAACTTTTACTATGGGAACAAACCTAAAATCGCAGAGTATAATGACCCCTTAGTGGTTTTGCGTTAATTCAATAACGCGGTGTAACGTTCCTAATATTTATAGAGCTTTCCTAACAAACTCCATATACCCGTACCAAAACTATCAAATTCCAATACATAAATCGAGTACTAGCCAATATATATCAAATGATGAAGCTCATCAGCATTCCGTTCGGGAGCGAGCGGTTCATAAATCAAAAAGAATCCGCATATGGATCACATTGATAAATCACGAGCATGATAGTTGAAATAATATTGTGAACGTGATATTTTGGATGTAACAAAGTGTAGGCAACAAATTTCTGGTTAATCGGCCCTGTAGGTGGACCTACAGCGTCGACTAACCAGAAATTTGTTAATTTGTTTGTGTGTGTGTATGTGTGTGTGTGTGTGTAAGATCGAAAAATCTTAAAGTTGGTTAAGCATAATGAGTCAATAATGTTCCCACTAGTGGGACATAGGCCTTCTCTCTTCGAGATCCCAGAGTAGTCTGTATTTAATCCACCACGCGGGCCCAGTGCGGGTTGTTAGATGTCACATGTCTTCGAATTTTTGGTTGTAAGACGTTTTCCTCACGATGTTGTCCTTCGCCATTTTGGGAGCAGTGGTGATGAAATTATTTATTACGAATCCACGACCTACAACTCGTAAGTCAGGGGCGACACCACTGGGCCACCACTACTCTTCAGTTGGATAATAATACCTAATAATAATAACTCCACGGCTGTATTTCTACATTGACGTCGTGTTGGGGATTGCGCGCTCCTATGAAATCTAGGTTTGTGCCGAGAGAGTTTACTTTGCCGAAACAGGAATAGGGTGAGAAGTCGGCAAACGTGTCCGGCTCAGTCTCACTTGACTGCTTTTTGGGTGACTGTGACAGTGAAGTTGGTAAATAAAAAAAAAAACTAGTTTCAAACATCATCATCATCTGCCTAGCCTTTTCCCAACTATGTTGGGGTCGGCTTCCAGTCTAACCGGATGCAGCTGAATACCAGTATTTTTATATGGAGCGACTGCTTATCGGACCTCCACAACCCAGTTACTGGGTAATACGATACCCCTTGGTAAGACTGGTTGTCAGACTTTCGGGCTTCTGACGACCCGTAACGACTGTCAAAGATCCACGAATGACAGCCGGGACCAACGGCTTAACGTGCTTTCCGAGGCACGGAAGGGTCTCGGTATGTAAAGATGGTCACCCATCCACAGACCAACCGCGGCAAGCGTAGCTTAACCTGATCGATCGACCTGTGCGGCTGTTATTATTTAGCCACGGGCCCCTCTAGTTTCAAACATAATAATTGCTTAGTTTTAAGACATTTTTTCATATCTATTTTACTAATTGTGATTGTCGCAAAGTTTTTAGTCTATAAGATGGTTGGATTTTCGATATAAAAGTCGTTCAAAGAGGTTTGAAGGTCCGAGCCATACTTACCTGTTCGCCATATTGTTTATTATTTTGACGTTAAAAAAACATGGATGTCACGTGATCAACTTTGAACGTTAATATCTCGGAAGCGTGACGCTTTATGGTGTTTGGTCTTATTATATTTTCCGTTTGCATTAATGCCAGCTATCGATTCATATAGGTTACAGCGAGCCGCCATTTTGAAAACAAAAACAAAATGGCGTGACAGTATGTAGTAGGTACGCTAGGCTCCTTCTAAATATTCAATCCCCTTTACGCTACGTTTACACCGCACTTTCGTTCGTGCTAGGGCCTCACTTGGCGTTTTAGCTGACAAATTGGCTTCTGCTTTAGGCATTGTAGTTTGATATTATGGTAAATAGAACCTGTTTGGAGCAGCCATGAGGCCCACACAACCCTTATTATTCACCCTTATTAAACAATTTTGTGAAATTGAAATAGTTTTTCGGTGCGGGCAAAGGGACCAAAGATTGGAGAGAAAGAAAAATGTTTATTTGTTGTGACAAATAATAGTAGATTGTACAACTAGTGCATGAAAGAAGCCATTTTACCCCGAGGTGGATAGTTAAGTCACTCTGCTTTTCACTTCGATTGCGAGAAAATGAAACAGGCATAAAGTATATAACAGTCATTTCACACTTTTAAAAATGTTACAAAATTGACGAAGAGAATAGCTAATTCCCGCCACAAAACTTATTATATTTTTTTTTAAATTTTCAATATGATTGTGTCATTCGACTTGGGTACCTACTTCATACTGCCAAGTCATAAAAATGTTTCTTTGCGTTTTTAAATAATAAATGGCAAACTATTTTATCTGGTTTTATTAAATTAACGATAGAAAACACGGAAGTGATATAAATTAAAGCAAATGAAATAAAATAACGACTTTAATCTGCGACGTTTTATTGTGCGTATTACATATTTTATTTTATTTACAAAATAAAATATGTCTATTCTATTCTATTCTATTGGTACACCTCTGCCTTACCCTTCTGGGAGTACAAGTGAGATGTTATGTTGATATAAAATCATAATAAGACTCAAGTAATTGTCATCCTTTCGCAGTAGATTAAACTCGGTACAGAAACGCCCCAATTTCGTGGTTGTAGGTATACAACGTTATGTATGCGCGTGATTAACGCACCCCACAGAGTATTAAGATTACAACGAATATTAATGTTGGCATAATAATTAGAATTTAGATGCGACACCAAAAAGGCGTCTAGGTGAGTTTTGTAAAATGAGTTGTGTTATAGTATTGTTGTATACTAGCTGACCCGACTGACGTTGTCCTATCCTTTCAATAATTCACAAAAGAGGGCTTTCAGTTTTTCCCAAATTTGAAAATTTTCCGGGAAACTTCAGGCATTGACTGATACGGCGGTCACCGCGATGACTGAGAACAATCGATTTTCAATAGAAAAAAAAACATATGTGGGAACTGTAGCGCAGGTCGTTGTGGCCATCCTTGGGGGATATTCATCACTACATGTTTTGTGACGAATTTAGAACATTCCATCTAATCTACGTATGTTTACATAATTATAGATATAGTGTGGTCATATTTAGGGGTATGGTACATACCATCAAAGTGAACAACTCTCTCCATGGGACCAACATCATAATCAGCCTATAATGTTCCCACTGCTGGGACACAGGCTTCTCTGTGAGAGGAAGTGGGTCGTAATCCACCACGCGGGCCCAGTGGGTTAGTGGATGTCACATGCCTTCGATTGTTTGGTTCTAGGACAAGCCGGTTTCCTCACGATGTTTTCCTTCACCGTTTTGAGAGCAGTGGTGATGAAATAATTTACACAAAGTAGAGTGCCTGGTGGCCCTTACCACTGGGTCACCACTGCTCTGGGGTCAACATTATAACCGCAAAAAAATAATCAGCTGTCCCATACAAAACTTCAATACCCCCCTATACTCGACCCATATCAGTACAAATCCGACCACAATGCCATACATTGTATACTGTGGCCCACAATTTATGCGCCACACGCCTCCGCGAGCCGAATCACGAGCCTAACGACAAATTAAAATTTAATTCAGTTGAAACTACCCACTCGAATAAATCACGCTTTCCCCGAAAAAGGGGCCAGGCAGAACTGTAGGGTAAGTTAATTAGCGCAGAGTTATACGGCTTCGAAGGTATTAAATCGCCGAGTTTGCTTTGATTAGTAATATGCATAAATAATTATTGCTAATTGGATCATGGTGTACCTATATATGTAAGAAGATTTAACATCGAGTTAATTGTAATTTTGGATCAAATTGATATTAATAGAGTTTGCTGTAGGGTTGTTCTTCCATATTTATACAGCGTGCCGTTTTAATGGCGACATTAATTTATCACACGTATACGGTTTCGCGTTTTCATTTTATGAAGATACTAGCTGCGCCCCGCGGTTTCACCCGCGTATATGTCGATCCCGTGGATATATTGGGATAAAAAGTAGCCTATATGTTAATTCAGGGTGTCAGCTACCTCCATACAAAATTTTATCAAAATTGTGAAGTATCAAGAATTTTTGGGTGCGCCCGTATCTTCGTTAATGGACCCTTAGTGAGTAGAGCCCCTGAGTACAATAAGAAGTGGTCACAATAGCATTCTGAAGGCTATAGCGACAGATACTTCCTCCGCTATAATAAGCCAATTTGTGCAAAGACTGAAGACCCTAGATTGCTGTTTTTGTATTTAGTTGTTGGGTGGCATAATTAGCTTATAATGTTCGAAGGGGCGGGCCATAATCCACCATGCGGGCCCAGTGCGGGTTGGTGGGCTTTCCATTAATTCGTCTTAATGAGACACAATTGATTTTCTCTTGTAATGGGCTGCTATGGGCCCGCGCCGGGACGGGCCGATTAAATTACTAACAATAGTATTTTAAGTGCAAACCTTTTACTAACAATTTATGGATCTCATAATTGTCCGAACGCTTTAGCGAAATGCCCAGCTCCCCACATGCGGGCCCATCCAGTATCGACCAACGAAAGTGTGAGCCTTACACAGTTAGAAGTTTTTGTTTATTTGAAAACTTTTAACGTTTTTTGTTGGTTTTATAGAATTTTTGTTTTTCTTTTCTTTGTTAGCTTTGTTTTAGGAACATTGTTCGCGGTGGGTGGCGTAAAATAGTTGTTGTTTTTAGAGTCGTTTTGCCTTTTTTATGTTAAAAATAACTGGTGTACCTACTCTTGATAAGTAGATCGTTTTATAACTTAATGAAAACCCGTTCAAGACAAGACAGAAGCAGGAAAAAATACGAATGAAACCATAGTAAAATTGTAAATCATACTTTCGTACCTACGCGTATCTACCAAATAAATACAAATAACTCTATTTATTTAAGCTTATATTTATAGTATGGAAGAAAAAGACATGTTGGGCCGACCCCAAGTAAATTGGGATACTTATTTATATAAGTTTTGGTATACCTATCTATATATTATATTTATAGTTTTGATAAGTTTATGCGTACTACATGAATATTAAGTATTACGCACAAACTGTCGATCCGTCCGTCCGTCCGCCCGTACGTACGTTTTTTTATTCCTCAATTTTGATTTTTGTACCTGTCTCTGCATCGCTCAAAGGTAGACTAGTAGAAAAGACACACACAAATATATGGCACTAGCTTCTGCCCGCGACTTCGTCCGCGTGAAATTTCACCCTCCCCCCCATTCACCCTCTTAGGGGTGGAATTTCGAAAAACCCTTTCTTAGTGCACCCCTAGACCTCATAAGGAACCTACATGCCAAGTTTGGAAACTCTAGACCCAGCGGTTTGGGCTGTGCGTTGATATGTCAGTCAGTCAGTTCTCCTTTTATATATATAGATTAAGTCAGGCTCTGTAAAGTGTGCTTAAAGTATTAAATAAATAAATAACTCTAGAACTGTAAATAGTTTAGTTGAAGGCTATAATTTATGATCCCAGCGCCGCCTCATATGTTATAGTATCGGAGTCTGGGACCGAATACTAATCGCTTAATGTGATCAGGTTAAGAAGTTTCCCCATATATTGTACCTGAAGTTTATTCGAGTCATTTGGCTCTTTATCGTTCTTTATACTTTTTAGTAATGGTTAGTGTAGAAGTTTTTCTATCTTCTAGTACTTACAGCAAATTAGACTGTTATAAAAATAACAGAGGAAAGTTCTGGAGGAGAACCTCAAGAACTTTTAGGTTACCAACCGAATCGAAAACGAATTACAAATGGCGCACACTAAGTATGCGACATGCGACTGCGACAGTTCGGCGATCAGACGCAACGACAGACTGCGGCCGACAATTTTCATATATTTTGTTCAAAGTCGCACTTGGCGTCGAGTTGCAAAGTCGCAATGACAAGCTAGGGGAGTAGAAAGGTCCCGCTATTTGTCGCAGCGACTAGATGCACGGTGCACGCGTACACCCAAAGATAGTCGCATGCGACAGACCAGCGCCAGTCACTCAAAAGATGAACAACAACGCAATCATCTCCCATATATGATCGCTTCCTGCAAAACTTCTAGTCGCACACGCAAATGACAACTCTGCGTTTTGTTGCAGCGACAAGACGCACAGTTTGCGCTGGCACTAAAGCTAAGGTTTCCTGGAAAAGCGTTGACCGCCCACGTAGCGTCCGCCATTTACCGGTGAATGACGTCACTGAAACGTTTTTTTATGAAAGTAAGATGGCGTGTTTTCCTAGAGAGCATTTTTGACACCGCACCGTAAAGTCAAACCCCACTTCCCAAAGATTTAAATCGCTAGATTTGCCCACACCGTACTTAGTCACGCTAATAAGTGTCCACACTGAGAAGAGTGAGCTCACACATTATTATATAGCGTTTCCATGACAATCAAGTCACTGCGTCATTGTGTGTCAGAGGTGTGAAAACGAAACAGAAACGCGACTGTCTTTTATCGCGGTCGGGCGTATCTAACTATTTAAATCTTTGCCGCTGTCATAATTTTCATGACTGTGCGGCCGTTATGTGCAGTCATCGCTCTTCTAGGGAACCGTATCTTTGCGGCGAATGTCACCAATGAAACCGAATGCAATCAGCACAGTCATCTAAACCGCGTTCAAGAGCCTTCAGTGTCAGTATTCCACAAAAATGATGACATTGACAGATCTTGATTGGGGTTTAGATGCTCTGATCGCATTTTGTGTCATTGGTGAAATTCGTCCAAAGCCGCTGTAGAAAATTCGTAGGTACGTGAATTTATCTATAATAGGGATGAAGACAATTGGCTTGTTTGTTTTTAAATTCAAAAATAGATTTGTCTAGAAATAGTGCAAAAACAATACTTTAAAAAGTCTAAAAGTTTAAAAAGTTGCCATGTTATAAACGTTTAAAATAACTGCTAGAGATGGACGGTTTTATCACAGAAGTGACGTCACGACTATGTTACTTCATACTAGCGCTACACAAAAACTTTTAAAGCGTGTAGCTTCTCCATATTTCCATCGATTATACAGATTTTTTCGATTATCTCATTTTACTCTTAGAAATTACATTTGTTGTTCGAACATTTCTAATATTAGTCATCATCCCTGTTAATTTGAATGAAGGAAAGATCTATGTAAATACTACTTTTTTACCTACAAGAAAACACAAAAAATTAAAGCCACAACTCTTGTAACATTTGCTCTAAACGTTTCGCAAAAGTGAAAACAAATTATTTGTGTCCGTTTAAACTGTTAGAAAGAAAGGAGAAAATTTGAATTTTTAAGAGTTATTGCCAAAATTTTCGCCCCATTTTTTGTCTAAGTAGGTACCTTCTTAGTTCAAAATTAAGTACTAAAAGTAGCTGTAGGGGTCATTACTTTTAACACAGAAAATAAGAATAAGAAATAATTATTATAGCTGAAAATTTCGTCAGAAGCCCGAAAATCTGACAACCAGTCTTACCAAGGGGTATTGTATTACCCAATAACTGGGTTGTGGAGGTCAGATAGGCAGTCGCTCCGTGTAAAATACTGGTATTCAGCTGCATCCGGTTAGACTGGAAGCCCACCCCATCATTGTTGGGAAAAGGCTAGGCAGATGATGATGATGACCTATTAGTAGCTGATTACGCCAAATTCGAGCTTTGGCGTGGAGTTGCGGACACCAGCACCGTTCTTCTTCTAATTTAAGAAGAAGATGCACCCTCATTTCGTAACAGACTATCAATCTCAATCTGAATAATTTTTAAAGATATTGCTAATCCATTGCTCCATATGTTCGAAACACTTGTCTGCTCAACAACGGAAACAACTCAATGAATGTCGTTGAATTGTCAAAATGAAACCCATTGCTACTGATAGTGTGTTACGCAATTATCCTGTTGCCCGTATTACCCTAGTAGCTATAGTAATGAGAAACGTTCTACATATAGTCAAATAAAATTGGAAGGACAGAATTTTAGCATTTATTTCAGTTATTAGAATGTCAAATTTCTTTAATAGATTTTCAACTTTATCGCTAAAGCATAAGGTTCAAAGTTGATTGGGAAAATTGGACAGTTTCGGGTAGCATGATGTGCTGGCGTCTGTACCTACTGTTAAAACTGCGAAGAATCTGACCATAGTCGTTACATTAAGAGTCTTGCTACAACTAGGAACACAGTAATTCTAAATGTGCCTAGATCACAAAGGCCGTTCGCCTGTTCATAAAATAACCTTCACTACAAATATCATCATCATCATCTTTTCAGCTGAAAGACGTCCACTGCTGGACATAGGCCTCCCCCAAGTACCTCCACTTCGACCAGTTCTGTGCTTCCCGCATCCAACGGGTTCCTGCGGCCTTCACAAGTTCGTCGGTCCATCTTGTGGGAGGCCTACTACAAATATAATTGCAATAAATTCCGAACAGTTCTACTATTCAAAACATAAATAAAACAAAGGTACACTAACCTGAAGAGTTCAGTATAAATTAATCCGGAATTCGCGAAACTTTTCACTAATTCACCTGCCTCCCTCTAATTACGACACCTAATGTTTTCAAAGCTACCCTCATTACAATCATACAAGACCATTCCTACCCGCAAACAGTACCTGAGTCACCAGGTGTTTATTTCCCACACCTCTGGAACACTATTTTAGCAGGTACATGAGTAGATATTCGACAGAGACCAAGTTTCATCATAATCAAAATAAAAATATTTTATTTCACATAAACCTTCATGGGCACTTATGAAACGTCTTAAGGTCAGGTGCACGGTTCCAATTTCATTTGGAAACTCCACGGTTACTCTTTTAAAATTCATTGATTCTATGTTTAGGCTGACAATCAGCACTTTTTAACGTCAAAATTACATGAGGCAATTCTCAAAAACACCCACCTTTTTGGTGAAAGGCGGGGGTGTTGAAGCTCTATGAAGTGGTCTTTCTAGTGTTATAGTTGGGAAGAAGTGGCGCAATAAACTCCACAGAAACACAGCTGTCTGTTAAGTTAGAAGAACTTGTATAAAGTGTTATAGAGAATTACTAGTAGCAGCTCGTTGGTTGGATTCGTGCCTTATGAATGGCCATAGCTCGCCTCCTCACATACATGGATGAAACGTTCACATAAATCACTGCGACATAACTCAAAATGTGGCTCTCGTACAGTCAACAAGTATGCAGGATCGTCGGATATAGTTTAAGTTTTGTAAGACCCGATGGATGTTCTCGAATAAAATTTAGTTTTATTAATAGAAAACAAACAGCTCATTTATCAAATTTTCAGTCGACAACATCCATCAGTTTCTTACTAAACTTGAACTATATCCGACGATCCTGCATACTTATCTCTTTTGTTGACTGTACCAAGCATTTCTGCATACCCCTTAATCCTCTCAGGGGTAGGCAGGTGTATTTTTAAGATACGAAGCATTATCCAACAACTCAAAATCAAAGCATTTATTTCAAATAAACCAATTACAGGCATTTTTGTATCGTCAAGGGGTCGGTCAGTCAGAACGATGAAGCTAGTTGTCCATTCCAAAGCGTAGTAGGCTGTTGTATCTATGCTAGTTGCGCGGTAAATTCTGCTTGCGAGATGCAGGATTTTGCGTGACGTCAGTATGACGCGTTGTTCGCATATGGCGTTGTAGATACCGCTAAAGTACCAATGGAGAAGAACGGGCAAGAAACTCCAACTTACTATGTTTTCAGCAGTCAACTGCCACTTCATTGTGGGGTACATCTGGCACACCCTGGATAGTAGGCCCAGCTAGCGTCTTCATAATCATCATTATCATTGGCATGCCACGCTTCCCTGGTCTATGCGAGTTTCATCCAGGTGTACTCCGCGATCTTCTGTAGGTCTTTCACTCACCTTGCCGTTGGTCTGCCAACGCACCTTCGACCGTCTCTCGGCAACCAATCCGTTAGGGCTTGCTGCAGCTACCATCACCATGTCTAGCCAAGTGTCAAAGTGTTGCTGCTAATGTTTTCAGTTTTTACCATGTGCTATTCGTTGGTGCTATACGAGAAAAGCAGTTCAGTTGTACTAAGCTGAGTGGTATCTGTAGTATTATCTACTCATGTGCGTCGAAGTACACCACCAACTAAGTACGTATTTGTGTTCGAAACCATAAGAACCGGTACAGCTGAGCCAATATACCATCCCTGATTCAACACAGCCTTCTCACGTCTTCATTATTAGGTGGATAGGTAACATTTGTTAAAAAAATAGATGTTACGTCGCGGATAAATAGTTCCCCGAAGTTTTGATAGCAAATGGCTTCGTTTTGGGTACTGTTGACGACATGAATAACCCAACCTTAAATTTTGTTTTATCGAGACCCATCCGTGTCTCGGAAAGCTGTCATTCATGGATCTTTGACAGTCGTTACGGGTCGTCAGAAGCCCGAAAGTCTGACAACCAGTCTTACCAAGGGGTATCGTATTACCCAGTAACTGGGTTGTGGAGGTCAGATAGGCAGTCGCTCCATGTAAAATACTGGTATTCAGCTGCATCCGGTTGGACTGGAAGCCGACCCCAACATTGTTGGGAAAAGGCTAGGCAGATGATGAACTCGTCAAAATGTAGGGAACAGCAGATTATTTTTTCGCGATTTCAGGTTTGGTCCCATAGTAAAAGTTGTTTGTTATCATGAGTATTATCACGTGTTTAGGTATCGGTCACTAATTACCAGTCAACCTATATATGACGGAGTTATGTCCGAACATACATAAATACTCCAAGAGTGCCGACAGAAGTGAAAACAAAACAAACGGAATACTTTGCCATCACTCACTGATATATCAGATATACATTAAAACTGAGTACATCCCGAGGACAGCCGAACACATCCGAAGCGGTGTCAGTTACGGTAACAGTGGCGCGAATTCAATGGCTTTTTCCCATCGCAAAAAATGCCTAACGCGCCTAAAGAAGTTTTCACTTCAAAAAATGTAGGTATATACAAGTAAAACAAAATTAACAAACAAAACACAACACGATAACACTTGTAAAATAAACAAAATGTAATCAAGCGACAAAAAAACTATCAAACTATTTATTATCTTTCATCAAACTTTTAGGCTGAAAAAAAAAATAATTGTAGCAGTGCCACTGTTACAATTACTATTTTTTCTCTGTGGTTTGCTATCGAAATATAAGAAAACAGCAAACTATCACAAACACCATTGAAACTTTCATATTTCTATGTCAAACATTGTATATTTATAAAAATAAATCTGCTCAACATAACCACACACTCGGTAGCCGTTACGGGTCTACCGCAATAAAAGGTGGAACCTAAAGAACCAATTTACCTTATTACATATAAATTAGGTAGGTGACTAAGTATAGTTATATTCTATTATTGCCAGCCAGCTAAAGTTCGTCGTGGGGAGTTGGAGATAAACCCAGTACTGTTCCGTTTAAAAGTTATGCTAGATTTACTTTTTAAAGTGTATCAAATTTTACTGCCATCCTTTTTCTGATAAATGATGATGATCATGATGATTGGATCTAGTATTACAAGTACAGAAGATTCCTTAATTATAGCGGTGCACATAATCCGTAAGTAACTTTGACCCCAAACTTAGGGATGCGTACTAATTGGTGTTAACGGAACCCTACTATGTAACTTTTAGCGGCTTTTTAGGGTGCCCTTGACATAAGTTTTTTGTCTTTGCTACTGAGAAATTAGTAATGGAAAAATCCAATAACACTTTGCCCGACGTGGGAATCGAACCCAGGACCCCACGCACAGCAATCCTGCTTAAGACCACGAAACCAAAGGGGCAGGTAACGTTACAACGTTCTGGTGGATGGAAATTTAGAAGCGTCTTCATATTATATTTCTGTACAAAGGATTTTGTATAGCTTTCCCCTCAGAACCTTTCGAAAAATGTATTCTGCCATTTCTAAAATTAGTAGATAATATTCTTATTAGGTAAACGTTAAAACTCTTCTTCGTTAAATTAATTAAAAACACTGATGCACCCCAAACGCACAAATTATTGCCAATCACAGTAAAACAAACGATAATGAGAACCGCATCACTTTCCCACCAACACTTATCTTGGAAGCACAATGAGTTCGAAAAAAAAAAGTGATAATAATAATATCGCCATCGTTTATCACCATGACAGCTGCTTACCGTCTTTATGACGTATCAGCACGCGTAGCATGACCGCCGTAGAAACGGGTTTTGTCGACGGAAGAATAGACAAAATTACAGATTGTAGACATATTTGTACGCATTCTACGCGTCTAAGCATGGCAACGTGTCATTTTGTCTATTCTTCCGTCGACAAAACGTCGTCATGCTACGCGTGCAGAGCGAACCTATTTGTCGATAGGCCGATAGTAATGATTTATTGTCATTTTTGCCCTATCCTTCGAAGAATGAAGGAAATTTGTTGACGGCTGACGTCAGCAAAAGGGATAAAAAGCGTCATTCACGCGTCTTGCCCTTTTCCTTTCTATGCGTCGGTCGGTTAAAATTTGGGGTTTGCGGGGTAATTGCGTAACACACTATCAGTCAGTAGCAATGGCTTTCATTATGACAGTTCAACAACATTCATTGCGTTATTTACGTTGTTAAGCAGACATATTTTTCGAACATATGAAGCAATGGATTAGCAACATCCTTCAAAATGATTCAGATTGAGATTGAGATTGTGTTACGTAATCAGGGATGGATTTGGATTTTCAACGCACTGCTCAGCGTCAAGAGCTGAAAATCCAATAGATTTTCAATGCTCGGCTCAACACCAAGAGTTGAAAATCCAGTGCACGATATTTTTACGTCGGCTTAGACAGTAAAAAAACAAAGAAATAAATGGTAGTTTCCTATACTAAATAAATATGTTTGGCAGTAAGTAAATGTTTGCCTGGTAGATACATTATTTTCTTTCGGCTCTTATCCGCAAGTAAAAAAATGATGCACTGGCCAACAAGGTCTTTGCGAGTAGATTATTTTTAGGCATTAGAGTACCTCTGTCGATAAACAAGTAAATTAAATAACTTGATCTGATTGATTTTAATTTTTTAAATTCTCAAACTAAGTAAATACGAGTACTTAAATCTCGCGACAAGCTTTTATATCATATAAATTGTGTAAGTACCTACTTAATGACGTTATAAGTTGGTAGTAAAAGTTTTAAAGGAAAAGTTTATTTTATTCATTTTAGCGCATTTAACTAAAATATTGTTTCTAAAAAAGTTTTTTACTTTTTATTTATTTCTATTCTAAAAATGAATGTTGAATTTTTCAGATACTGACTGGTTGGACTATAATTTCCATTTAAATGTAAAATTAGATTGGACTGTAGTTTGTTTTATTTTGTCTTCAACTTCCGAGGTTTTCTCGGTTGGTTAAAAAAACTATCGAGATGTTATTTCGCAGAGAAAAATCTCGTCTTTATTTTTATGCCAGTGTATTTCTTGATGGAGTCTGGTTTCATTAAAGCTGCATGTGGGAGTGAAATATTTTTTAGTAACTAATGAAACTTGCATATCATTTCTCGCAGAACAGATGGCCGATTGTGCCGAAGTGTTTTAGAGTGGCGAGGATGTACCGGGAGACCTAGCGTTGGAAGGCCTCTCACAGGCATCTCAGTGAGTGGGCCGTAATCCACCACGCGGGCACAGTGCAGGATGGTTGTAGAATTATACACATGTTATTTACGTAGTTTTAATTATTTTAGGGATATAAAAATACATACACTAAAATCACAGAAATCGATTGTACTACTTTCATACTGTGCATTTTAATTCAGTTATATACACATTGTATAAATCACGAGTAAATCTCGGGCAAAACCAGTATCAATACTTATGCTAGCAACCTATTCACATGACACAAAAGCGTATTTTGTTTCCGACCAGCTCGTTGAACTACACAAACTTGGGGACAGTGAGTGATGGGCACTCTGGTTCACAGATGTGTCCCCAGTTTATAGAACAGATTTTTCGGGACATCTCTATTCGGATTAAAAAGATGTTATTAATACTGGTTGTGATAGAGAGATTTTTGTTTGGGAGGGAAAGAAATTAGGAAATACAGGGTCAAATTAGATTAGTTAGCGAAACTCCGCAGACGTGATGGGCATCGATATACAAACATGATAGTGAAGTGGAGTAGGACAGGACATCTATAGTCTCAGTTTATAAGTGTATAGTCTATGATCTAGACGTTGCCTGAGGTAGCAGCGCGGTGCGAGAGGGATGTGGTGATATGATGCGAGAGCTCAGTGATTCGTCAACTTGTGACAACTATCACCCCTCCCGCACCGAGCAGCTACGCGGAGGGGGAGGGGTTATAGTTACCTCAGGCAACGTCTCAGTTAACCGGTGGGCCTATAGTTAGATGAGGAGACGGCCGATGGAGTAAAGCTGTGACCCAATGGAGGCCAAGGTTAGGGATAAGGAACCACGGCTGTTCAAAAGCGCGTTGGGTTGACGATATCGTCAAAGTCGCGGAAAACACCTAAAGAAGGGGCGCACGAAACCGCAAGTATGGCAGAAGAAAAGGGAGCCCTATACACAGCAGTAAAGATTATCCCACGGGAACGTACTCGTACCTACTACCGAGATGAAAAGGATCCTATAATCTAATCCAGGTCATGGTATATCCATGTTCCATCCAAATCTGGTCAGGCGTGAAAATTTACCTAACAGACTGACAGAGTTCCTTTCGCATTTATAAATAAAGAAGTCGTGGTGGTTCTGGCAAGCTTATTTTTTTTTTGTGACGGTTTTAAATCAACCACAATAGACAATTTCCCAAACGATTCAATTTCTGTCCTAAATTTTAAATTGTGTCAGCCTTTGTGGACTTTTGCCCTAACGGACTTTTGCGCGAAGTGACACTTGCGCTAAAAGACATTTCCGCGAATACTTAGTCTTTTGCGAGTATGGACATTTGCGCGAATGTTCTTCGCGCAAGTGTCTTTCGAGCAAGTTAAAAATGTCCATTCGCGGAAATGTCTGTTCAATTTCCAGTTCAAGAAAAGTGCTATATCGAAATCCACAGTAGCACCCTTTCAGCATTTGATTTGAAATCTCCTACATCGTTATTATTGGGAACTAACCTTCCCGCGGATTTAATCCACGTGATAGTGTGGTCTCGCACCATTAACCACAATGGAAATCGACATTCCAATTTATCAACCTTCTGTTTTGGGAATATCTGACTGGGTAGGAATAGTGTAATGGCAATAGTAGGTATAGACCTAACTGACTGTTAAGTTTCATACATCATTCATTCATTTCAGCCGAAAAATGTTTACTGCTGGACATTAGGCGTCCCCCAAGCACTGCCACTTCGACCGGTTCTGTGCTTCCCTCATCCCGCGGATTCCTGCGGCCTTGATAAGGTCATCAATCCACCTTGTGAGAGGCCTTCCAACGCTACGTCTTTCATTACGTGGTTGCCACTCCAGAACATATCAAGTAGAAAGAAAGAAAGAAACAAAGAAAGAAAGAAAGATAGAAAATACGTTTATTTGCGGTGAACATGACACAAAACTAAAATAAAAAAAAGAAGGTAAGGGAAACATGCGTTACATCCACACAAAACGGCTATCGCTCAGCATTCTGCTGCGACCCTATGCAAGACAGAGCCCCAGTACTTCCACATTTCTACTGATTTATTTAATGAATGGTTGCCTCGTTGGCCTAGTGGTCACAAGCGCTACTGCTGAGCATGAGGTCCTGTCTTCAATTCCCAGGTCGGGCAAAGTATTATTGGTTTCTCATTATATTTTTTTTTATCCCAGAGTCTGGATCTGTGCCCGGTTGATGGCAATGGCTCGCCCCCCATTACATGGGACTTAAACATACCTAATTGGAAAAATGTGGGTATGCAGTAACCAGTAAGGTACACCTACCTGTACCTACTCTGGAGCTCTGTGGTCCACAATATATCCAAAAGGCTTACTCTTTCTTACTTTTCTCTTATGCTCTACGTATGCAATACAATAACGCATTCAGGGTATTCCCACAGTGCATCAAAGCCGTCAGTGCGTGCATTTGCAGACGCACGCACTGACGGCTTTGATGCACTGTGGCGTAAGAAATCTGTCTCGCTACTCCGCAGGCTGCGTGGCAGTCCCAACATTATCCTGCAATCGATAGCCGGCAGGGCAGACAGCCCGCTAGTGTGGGCGCTTACCAATAGGACCCGATCTGTTTTAGTTATTAACCCCGTCACGTGTACAACAAGTGTACATAAGAGAAAGTGCTCGAAACGTCAACGTTACACCAAGTGTACACAACAGTGTCATTGTCATTGTTGAAACAATGACTTTACTGCGCCCATTCAACTACTCCGACGCGTGAGGTGTTTCGACAGGTAGGCGGGAAAACGTGTGAGAGGTTAAACACTAACATAGACTAAGCTATTTTGCTAACACTATACCTAGACCGCATTGTAGTCTGAACAAAGAAATAAATAATAATAAAAATATGCCTAACCCTTCGGGGATTACTTGATTGCCATGTTAAAAACATGAAAACACTTCATTAAACCACAACAATCTTAGCAAATCGCCCTTAACTTGTATCACAAAGTAAATATCAAATAAACTTTACGGTCTATTCGATCAGTACTGCTGAGCATTTGCATTTATTATGACTATCGTAAAGCCGATGAGATCTAGAATACTAAGAACTGTCGTAAGATTGTATTGGATCATGAAATAAAGTATTCGACGCTTAGTATTGATGGCTTGTGCCGCCATATTGCTTTTAGTGATGAAAAGGAAATGCGATTGGTAATAGAAAATGTTATTTATACAGCTTATGGGGATGCCCTAAGCTAGCCCGCGAAATTCAGATTTACTTACGTTTTTTTGCAATTTTCAGGCCAGTGTCATGCTGTATGTTGGTTAAAATATGATTCGCAACCGAATAGACCCCTATCCGTATTGCCGGTTTTCAGCAAATAGAATACCGTACGACATTACACTATGAAAATAGCTAAAGTAAACTAAGCGGGCAGTCTCTATATCAGTTAAATTACGAATTTTTCTAACAGCGTATGCTGCAGAACTTAGCTTTTTTGACAATTTGTCTATATGTGGACCCCACTGAAGCTTAGCATCCAAAGTTATGCCCAAAAATAGGTACTGTGCTGTCTTCAGGATTCAATTCTTCGCCCTTTATCAACACATTCGTTTTCACCTGCCTAACGTGAGGTTGCGTAAACTTAAAGCGTTTTTTTTTTTCTCGTTTAGAAGTAAATTTAATATTGAACCAGTGGACTACTTTCGAGATCGCGCTATTTACATCGTCAGTAACCAACTGCTGACGTTTAAGTTTAAACAAAAGTGAAGTGTCATCTGCAAACAACACTATATCATGATTAGTTCAAATCAGATTATAATTTTACGAACAGTTTAGTTACACTAGCGAATCACACACTGTAGGTACACAACCCAACGATACATGCAGGTGTTTGGAAAACAATACTCGCAAAATAACGCACTTGATTTACTCCCAAATATCGCAAATTTGATGATTACTTACAATGATTGTCACTGATTAGATCAAATGACTAATTGTTAAACTTACATTTCGTGCCAATGGATTTGTGCGTGTGCACCGCGTGACGATCACATTCAAGAGTGATCGCCACCACCGCCATGACACTCACAACCCCATTCGGTGTTACCCGCTCTAAATAAAAAATACCACTAAAGAAATAAATTCTAAACCACAGGGTAAAAATAATCAATTACAACTTTTAAAAAGTATTACAATAAATCGACTAAATCATCACGCGCCGTCAAGTATAATATACTTTTCAAATCTATTGCTTTAAAAGCTCTCTTTATGTTGTGCGTAGACGACATAAAGGGCATAAACGAGCCATTTTACCCCTCGACTAAACTATTCACCCTCGCCTGTAAATATCTCGAAGTAAAATGGCTTCTTTTATGCACTAGTTGTACAATCTACTATTATGTATGTACCTATTGTATTATGTAAATGGTACACCACAGACTACCTACAGTATTTGTCTCTCCTTACCCTTTTTAATCCACCCAAAGGTTGTCTTTAAAAGGTCGCTCTTAGCGATAGGACATTGTGTCACCCTTTGTAAGACTTCTAAATTTATGACTGTAATTTATATGGTGTACAGAATAAAAAGCATTCTATTCTTAACCTGATTGATCGACCCGTGCGGCTGTTATTACTTAGCCACGAGCCCCTCTGATAAAAAGTATCTAAAACCGCAGAAAATAATAAAAAGATAAGCCTTAAATAAAATACAGAGCTTTGTTAAAGGTGTAACGCGAAATAGGTTTAACCAAAGCACAAACACAACAAATGCTTTTAAACAGACTGATATACGCAAAGAAATAATATTGAGCGAATAAACAGACAAGAAAATTGGGAGAATTTTCCTTATGAACAGATTTCTTTAAAATTTTTCCTGTTCCTTCAAAATGAAATTATTTATTCTTTAAATAGGATATCGGAATCACTTGTACACGTCATATTATTAAAAAAAATAAGCTAGATGAGGTCGGCGTTTCCTATCTGCCTACTCTGAGAAGAAAGAAGGTATATATTGAAGGTCAAAACTACAACGTTTACTTACATTATTTTACGAAATCAAGTTTCTAATGTTATAACACAATTTTAAATATCCCTACGACTCCTTTTTAACACTACCGCAAACAGGAAATGTTCACTCCAAACTAAAAGTCGTTTCACTGCAATTATTTTTATGCAATGTTATTTAGTTTGATGTACAGAATTCGTAGTTAATAGCTATGCGATGGGTCGTTTTACACCCTGTACCTATACCTCTGTCTACGCCTTCCGGGATCATGCGTGATGTTATTTGAAATATCGGTTCTTAATTAATTCTCTGCTCGACGTCCGTATGTTACTGCAGGGATCCAGCAGAATATCAGCGTCAGGCACATTAGCCTGTACATGCTGAGCTGGACTCCCATTTGGTGCAACCTTGAGACGCACACCGCACTTTGTATATTCGTCTTTTTTTTTAATTTAAAGTAGGTATGTCATAGTGTCATTATCTGTCTAGCCTATTCCCAACTATATTGGGGTCGGCTTCCAGTCTAACCGGATGCAGCTGGATACCAGTATTGTACATGGAGCGACTGCCTACCTGACCTCCACAACCCAGTTACCGGGTAATACGATACCCCTTGGAAAGACTGGTTGTCAGACTTTCGGGCTTCTGACCACCCTTAACGACTGTCAAAGATTCACGAATGACAGCCGGGACCAACGGCTTAGCGTGCTTTCCGAGGCACGGAGGGGTCTCGGTATATAAAGATGGTCACCCATCCACAAACCAACCGCGGCAAGCGTAGCTTAACCTGATCGATCGACATGTGCGGCTGTTATTATTTAGCCACGGGCCCCTCTAAAGTATGTCATAGTGTCACATAATTTATTTAAGCAGGTATGTTTTAATTTTTCATGTTGGCACCTTGTTTTTAAATTCATCATTTAATTGTGTTTTTGTGTGTTGTACTATCTTTTGTGTATACCAAATAAATGGTTTATCTAACTATCTATCTAATTGCCAATTACCAGCCTGTTATTACACAAAGCGAATATTCACCTACCGTAATAAAACACTCCCTGGTAATATCACAAATAGCTCATATTTCGAAGTAGTCCAGTCACTAGTAGCACATGCGTGTGCGTGCGTGCGCTGATTTTGCGCGTGGCGAGCGCGGGTGAGAGCAGTGGTGGCCCAGTGGTATCGACCGCGACTTACGAGTTGTAGGTCGTAGGTTTGAACCCAGATAGGCGCTTTATTTTTTGTAAATTAATTCATCACCGCTGCTCTCAAAACGGAGAAGGAAAACATCGTGAGGAAACCGGCTTGTCCTAGAACCAAAAATTCGAAGACATGTGACATCTACCAATCCGCACTGGGCCCGCGTGGCGGATTACGGCCCACTCCCTCTCACAGAGAAGAGGCCTGTGTCCCAGCAGTGGGAACATTATAGACTGATTATGTGAGCGCGGGTATAGGGCGGGCACATTAACGCGTGTGCGGGTCCTGTGCGTGGTCGGCGCGGGTTATCGAAACACGCCCTAAGGGTCAAATTATATTAGCTAGCGAAACTCCGCAGAAGTGACAGGTATTGATATCAAATCATGACAAAACAATGACCGCTGGTATGTTACTTGAAGTATGAGTTGATAATACTTTTTATTTTACTGTGTTTAAATAATTGTCGATACCCAACACGTATATGATATGAAGCTTACACAAAGAAAACTGATTTTTAAACTGATATTGCAAGTGACTTGCGATTGATGACCCCAAAAACAAACTCATCAAATTAATTTCTTATTTTTTTAAATCATGTTTACATATGGCTCACATCTGCGGAGTTTCGCTAGCTAATTCAATTCGACCTTGTATACACAGTTTTATTGTCATGTAAAATACCTATAAATTAATAGGGAAGTAAATAACATTTATTAATATCAAGCTGAAATTCATAGCTGAACAATTTAAATCAGCAGAAAGTAAATGAATTTCGAAGCAAGAATATTAGTTACGTTTCAGTGCGTTTAAAAGACACCGTGCATTCTATTGAAATATTTCACTGAAATTGTTGAATGTGTCATTATTCGACGAAAGAGAATGCAAGGTCTGTTAATAGATGTTGGCACACAGTATATTTTTATATTTATTTAGATTACAGAATTTAATCCCAAGACGTTGTACAGATCAAGTTACAAAGAAAAAGTGACTTTATAGTAGTAGGCTAGGTAAAATACAATTTAAAAAAAAAGTGGAACTCCGGGAGTGCCGACAAAAGTGAAAACTTGAAAAATTACGTGTGTATTTTTGAATCTACATATAAACAAAACACAAACAGAATACTTTGCCATCACTCACTGACATATCGGATATACATTAAAACCGAGTACATCCCGAGGACAGCTGAACACATCCGAAGCGGTGCCGGTTAAGATAACAGTGGCGCGAATTCAATGGCTTTTTCCCATCTCAAAAAATGCCCAACACGCCTAAAGAAGTTTTCACTTCAAAAAATGTATACTTACAGGGTGGAATTTTGTAATGCCACCTGAAGGGAAAGTAATGTTAATACTGTAGATAGAAAATTTTACTCAAAGAAAACATTCCTTTATTTTTTTAATTGAAAGAAAACTGCATTCAAAGATTTTCGAAAATTCGCTTGCCATACCCGGGAATCGAACCGACTAAAATCTGTAAAAATTACACCCTGTACTTTTATTGCATCGATCGACCCGCTTTCTCACAGGCCGCGCCGCGCCAGGCCAGGCTGACAGGCCATGAGAACCCTCGCATCCAATGAGGCCTGCGGCGGCCCGTTACCGCGCGTCCTATCCGTCGGGAGTTGGTAAGTTCAAAGGCGCGGTGTGGCGCCTGTCGCGGCCTAATACGGCCTGCACGGGCGCGTTTCTTTTTGCGTTGATTATATGGGAATGCTTGGCACGGGCCGCGATAGGCGTAGTAAAGCCTGGCGCCAGCATTAGACATACATCCACGTACTGCGGTGCAACTGGCATTCGTTTTTGAAAGTTCCTTACGTACGCGTCTGTGTGCGTGCGTTTTCGCTAAATGGAGCTGGTCTTCTGAACCTAAATTTGGTTTATTCCGGTCTGCCCCCCTCCACCCCCCCTGCTCGAACCCCTGCAAGTTCGTCTTCTTTTGCGCTGCAGACACTCCGTGCAATGTTATTTTGCCTTTGATTTTGCATAGTGATCTTTATTCTCGTAGCAATTAGGTTGTAGTTATTTATTATGCTATGGGTAATATTACTACGAAAGGTGTAAATATGATTCATCAAGCTTTAGAAAGATACATCTAGACTCTAGACAGGTATGAGTGATAGAGGCGGCGATCCAGAAACTCAATGTCCGCTATTTACAGCCGGGTTTATCTCAAAGCCACCGTCTATTTATGGTAGTATTAACCTTTATACTGAAACGTTCCGACGAGCGATCCACGTGAGACACAATGGCTTTTTGTTTCTGTAATTACGGCATTCAACTGCTTAAGATTTGATATAATTACTTGCCATTAACCGTACACAAATCCAGACTTGGGACCGAGCAGCTATTGAGAATTTCCTAATGGTTAAACTCAGAAAACAGTTTGCCCAATCAAACCGAAGACTCCACGTTCAGGTTCTGTTATATTATAGAGTTTATCGTGATTGGTTCCTGAAACAAAAACAAGTTTTATTTTTAAAAATTTTCAAAATATGAAAAATGAATAGAATAAATAGTTTCAACATGCGATTTGGCATGTACAGTCAACAAAAGAGACCAACCGATGGGTGGTGTCAAATGAAATTTAATTTGATAAAAGAGCTGTTTGTTTTCTATTAATAACATTTAATTTTATTCGAGAACATCCATCGGTTTCTTACTAAACTTCAACTATATCCGACGATCCTGCATACTTATCTCTTTTGTTGACTGTACATTGATAGTTTTCGTAGTCGGTATGAAAATTTACGCATGAATAGTATTGATTTTACCAGCCGCAATAATAAGTTTGTATTTAAAAGTATTTCTCATTAAAGTTATGAAAAAAAAGTTATTTCTGTGGTTGTACCCGAAAGTATCCAGTCAAAAACTGATGACTTAAATAGCAAAGTCACTTAGAAACATCATAATATTTTTAAATTTGGGACCCAACACCCCACACAGTATGTACATTGAATTTATTTTTACCTCTGATGTTTACATAAATATCCAATGGCGATTGCCACCATTAATTAATTGTTTTCGTAGTTTTAGTCTTTCATTGTTTAGCGGTGCATAGAATAGGTACAACTCTTTCCAATGTTCAACAATACAGGGTCAAATTAAATTATGTATTAATTAACAGATGTTGATACCCATCACGTCTGCAAAGAGTTTCGCTCGCTAATTTAATTTGATCCTGTACAGTGCTCGTTTTCGAGTAAAATGGCTGTGTTATGTTTGCATCCGAACAGACGAACATGACGAAATTATAAGGGTTCCGTTTTAAAAACGTTGTTACCCTTCTACTTCCAGAAACATCCTAAAAACATCACGAACACATACGATTAAGGTCTTAAAATCTTACACTATAAAACTCTTAAATTATTTGCTGTTACAACAGACTCGCACAGATTGTTCCCAGGAAAAGTGCAGCTAACCTTTTTAGTCAGCTGCTACGTCACATCCGCTTTTTACTAGAGGCTTTTAGTAGCACTAAACGTTTTCAGTAGTGAAGGTGAAAAATGGAAATTTTTAAAAGCTGGCTCTTTTAATTTGATGTCCGTTTTTATTGCACTTCTGGTTGGTGCATTTGCACTAACCGAAATGTATTAGTGATTAAGGTTAAAAATAATCGGATCTCGGTGTTATCTTGATTGATTTTAATTGCTGTAAATATAATTAAGTATG
Organism: Hydraecia micacea; assembly: GCA_914767645.1. Classification (NCBI taxonomy): domain Eukaryota; kingdom Metazoa; phylum Arthropoda; class Insecta; order Lepidoptera; family Noctuidae; genus Hydraecia; species Hydraecia micacea. The sequence goes on from OU611780.1 coordinate 18,867,865, forward strand.
AAATAGAGGGGCTTAATGATGACCGCACCGGTCAATTGAAGGTTACGCTACGCTTGCAATGGTCGATTCGTGGATGGGACCATCTATATTCCTATATTCTCCGTGTCTCGGATATCACGTTAAGCCGTTACTCCAGGTTGTCTCATTGGTGAAATTTGGGCTTATTGTATATTTCGTAATTGACAGAACTCCTGGAGGAGCTTGTAGTCACCTTTTTTATTATAAATGTGTTTGTTTGTCCTTTTTTGGAGATTCTCAATAAATAAATAACATAAAATAAAACTATAATAAAACTACCTGCGGCGCCCCGGCGCGGTGTGCGTGTACAATAAACCAGAAGACCAATTCTCGTAATTTAAAACGTTCAAAATCTAGTCGCAGTCTCATCTCAGCGACAAACAAATGTCAAAAATTTGTAAAAATTTAGGGAAATTAGAGGTATTTTTGACAGATTGAGACTGAGATCAGACTGTGAACGTTCTTAAAATTACAAGAATTGCCCCTCTGGTGTATGAACGTAAACGAAGCAAAAGGTGTATGTAAAGATCGTGGCAGGTGGCGTTCTGTAGCTTCTGCCTATCCCCATGGGAAGAAAGCGTAAGTTTATGTTTGTGTATGTTTGAATAATGAAACTGAATCTTTATTAAACGTCAAAGACCAAACACAATAATATCAATGAATCAACTCAGCCTATCGCAGTCGACTGCTGGACGTCCCAGACTGCGCCACAACATCCTGTCCTCCGCCCTCTGCATCCAGTCTGTCCCAGCCACCATCGTAATATAATATCTCATACTCATATTGATAAAAGAATGTCAAAACAGCTATAACAATAGTAACGACCCGCATACAAGTAGGCACTCGTAAACAAGACCCCATCCATTGTATACCTCGTAAAGTTAGCCAACAATGTCTGTTAGACGGCTTAAGTAATTGTTCCGTGAACATAAAGTAACTTAGGAATTAATTGAGTTTATTTATCTTTTCAACGGTTGGGTACAGCAACTGGGGTAGATGTTATATGTAAGTAAATAGAATAACAGAATTAGATTGTAGAGCAATGCTTTTAATAGTAGATTGTTTGCCAAGGGAGCAAACAATTATTTTGCAGGCGAGAGTGTTTCGTAGTCAAAGTACGTCACTCGAACTTAAAATAGTGTTGCTCCCGAGGTGGATACTCTACTTTTTATCACCCTCTATGAAAAAATAAGTAAGTGCAACTTATGAATAAGAATAGTACGTTTAATTTTGAGTAAACAATTACGAAAGAAGGCAGAATGCTTTTCGCGTCTTTTTTATTTTTTCACATTTTTTTTTTCAATTTGACTCGCGCGCCTTTTACTTTATCATACAGCCTGTTACTTATTCATACAATGTTCGTGAATTCGTGATTGATCTCTTTGATGATTGGAACTTTTACTAACAATATCCACATTCCAAATTCAAATCACTTTTTGTCCCAAGGGATTAAAGAGCTATTTTAGTCCCTGTTTACGAAGAATAGGTACACTAGCTCTTTTTCTCTTTTTGAAAGGTAGTGATAAAAAATATATTATTTTTAACGGGCATTCGTCAAAGTGTAATTTTAATTCGTAATTATACAATCAATAATATTAATACTGACCTAATAATCTCTGTCCTGTAATAAATATACAGTGTCCTCCAAACGTTAGTTGACATTTTTCCACTTCAGCTGTGTTGCAACTCTTGCTACATTATGATTTGAAATTCTTCTGATCCAAATGCTTGAACTGATATAACGTTTTTGTTGACTAATTCAACTAGCTATGACAATCATAAAAAATAATCAAGATGAGTACCTTATTATTTCTTTATTTTAAATCATAATGTGGCATTACAGCTGAAGTGGAAAAATGTCAACTAACTTTTGGAGGACACTTTATGTACAGACGCCAGCACATCAAGCTATCCGAAACTGTCAAATTTTCCCAACCAACCCTCAACCTTATCCTTTAGCGATAAAGTTGAAAATCGATTAAAGAAATTTGACAGATTGTAGTAGCTTGATGAGTAGCTGGCGTCTGTACAGTCAACAAAAGAGATAAGTATGCAGGATTGTCGAATATATATAGTTGAAGTTTAGTAAGAAACTGATGGTAGTTCTCGAATGAAATTTTATTTTATTAATATAAAACAAACAGGTCATTTATCAAATTAAATTTCAGTCGAATCCCTGGGTCGGCCAAAGAGTAATTGGGTTTTCCATTACAAAATTATCAGTAGAAGCACGGAGGCTGGATTTGAGAGCATGGATATTATTACTAGCCTGTAACTGTCAGATATCAGGACCGTAAAGGCAAAAACCTCTTTTCAAACAGAAAAGAATGGAGTATGTATAATAAGCCCCTTTTTTTTGTTTTCGGGGGGAAACGTTCAAAAGGCACTCGACCTCCGGGGAAGGAGGTCGGGAAGTGTGGGAATTTTACCTCACTAAAACCACCCCGGTGATCACCATCAGCACATAGGGGCGGTCCCGGTTCCTCTTAAAAGACCAATTCCGAAACCCCCCCGTGCAACGCCTGTAAGTCACATTCATGGGGAGACTGTAATGAGGCCTCCTCTGAGCCTCGATATGCATGGCAGCACGTGACCACTGTTCCACCGTCTTCCCTGGGGGTATAATAAGCCCTGGGGCCGTATTATGAAGTGCTAAAGGCATCATGATTCCAGCGTGAAAGAGAGATGGAGCTATGCAGGATGTATAGCACTGTCCCTCAACGGAATCATCATGGCTATAACATTTTATAATACGCGCTTCTGGGCACCAAACATAATTTACTCTAAGAATCGAAGCCACGCTTTTCACGATACCTTCAACCCCCATACCAACTTCCACTACGCCAATTAATCAATTTAAACAGTTCATCCTTCGGCAATAATCCCTTTATCCTCATTCTATCAGTATTTAATCTTGCCCTCACGCCTCAGAGAACAGGATCAAAGATACAAGTTCAGAAAACTTTCCTCCATCAGAGATCAAAGTTATCTCTTTAATTATATCCATAGAACAGGGACACAGCCGCTGCCAGAGGTGGCACTATCAAGACTTTCCATACAAACCAACGTATCACCATTTAGACACACTATGACACAAAATAATGACGTGTAGAAGCTGATGGCTTTGAAGGCAGTCCGTGACAGAAGTTGCGCATAATCAGCCTATAATGGAAGACTGCTGAGACAGTGGCCTCATGTCTTCGAGAAGGAGTGCGCAATAACCTATCACGCGAGCCCAGTGCGGGTTGGAAGATGTCAAATGTTTTCGAATTTCGGTTCTAGGACATGCTGGTTTCCTCACGACGTTTTCCTACACTGTTTTGAGAGCAGTGTTGATGTAATTATTAACACAAAGAAAAGCGTCTGCCTGGGTTCGAACCCACGACCTACAATTCTTAAGTCGGGGCCGTTGCCACTGAGCCATCACTGGGCCACTTCTGCCATCGGAAATTGTGCATTTTATTAGTACTGACGTGTAAAGATGGATTTTGGTGGTCAGATAGGAAATCGCTTTATGTAAAATACTGGTATTCAGTTAAAACCGGTTAGACACGAAGCCGACCCCAATATCATCATCATCGTCATCATCTGCCTAGCCTTTTGCCAACTATGTTGGGGCCAGCTTCCAATCTAACCGTAACCGGATGCAGCTGAGTACCAGTATTTTATGACCACCACAACCCAGTTACTGGTTAATACCTTACCCTTTGGTAAGACTGGTAGTCAGACTTTCGGGCTTCTGACGACCCGTAATGACTGTCAAAGATCCACGAATGACAGCCGGAACCAACATAGTTGGGAAAAAGCAAGACAGATAGGTCGTCTTTAGACACTGACGGTACGGCGATTCCGAGCTCTGTGATAACGCAATTTTCACCCACAATGTTTAGACATAGTATCTTTTGACTAAACTTTTTGGTGTCTAGACGAATATAAAAAGGTTTTATGCTGAAGCATCTGTTTTGGGATGACTCGTGAAATGTAAACAGTTTGTGAGGACATTAGCTTTGTGGAGATTGGGTATTTTATTTTAGGGGTTCTCTCACCTTTAGTTGAGCTTGGGAATAAAATTGCCAAATTTGAATCAGCATTTTTATCTCACGAAACGACGCACGCTTTACTTGTAGTAACTAATTGTGCAAACACGCTGTAAATGTATGCGTGATGACGAGTAACGTCAGCACATAAAGAAAGAAAGAAAGAAAAAGTATTTATTGCGACTCGTACAGGAAGACCACAAACTAAACTAAACACAGTAAAAAATAAAAAATCAAGTTATACAACAAAAAAAAGAAAGTAACAAAAAAAAAGAAAAATGAAACAGAAAATCCTATACGAGGCCAAAAGGCTCCTATCTCAGCATGATGCTGCGACATTTAAAAAATAAATGTCGCAGCGCTGGTATTCTGATAGGGCCACACACGCAGACTTCTGAATTCGCCATTGTCTCGGACTGCACTGAGAGCTCCTTTTTTTTTTGGTGCCCCGTGGAATTTCTTTTGGACTTCCTCCATCGTGGGTGTGACAGAGGAGCATGTCGGACTCTTACCGGCCAAAATACGGTCTGAAGGACTTTTTTTTTTAATATTATGTAGTTCATCAACTCGGTTTGTTGCAGTCATCTGCTGGAAATGGGCCTCTCCCAAGTCTAATTTATTGTAAATATTAACAGCGTTTTGCTAGTTTCATGTTCTAACGTTTATTAAAGTTATACGTGCCTACACAATAATTATTTCTTATCAACAAACCTTTTATCAAACTATTAGGAGTACATAATGGTCAATTATTTAAGAGTAGGTCCAGAACAATACAGTTACTACTACAAAAACAAATCTTCTATACATACTACATATACAAATAAATAAAAGAATAACAAAGAAACAATTTTTAACTTTTTTGTCTGTCTGTCTGTTTGATCCGGCTTATCTCCAAAATGGCTGGACCGATTTCGACGGGACTTTCACTGACAGATAAGTAGCTGTTGCTATAAGGAGAAACATAGGCAACTTTTATTTTAGAAATTTAATTAGGGTTCCGTGCATAACTTAAAACGCTTGAAATCCAATTTGTTTTCCGACATGAAGTTGCGAGCATACTTACTCGTAGTTAGTATTTAATATTAATGTCAAATTGTTAAGACTACTAATTAATTTTTAAATAAAGTCTGTTTTAAAATGAAGAATAATGGTGATACATTCTTGTTATTTAAATTATGTTTATTTTTATTTTTTATTATGGCTTTCAATGTCTTTCTCGACGATACAAACTAAATATGATTACTTGTGTGTTGTGTTTTACGTTTTTGTTTTGTTGTGTTGTTAAATTATGATTAATCATAAATTCATAATTTGTGATGGAATGGAAAACATCGTGTGGAAACCTGCATGTCCTAGAACCAAAAATTCCGAAGACATATGACATTCGCCAATTCGCAATCGGCCCGCATGGTGGATTATGGCCCACTCTCTCTCACAGAGAGGAGGCTTGTGTCCTAGCAGTGGGAACCTTATAGGTTGATTATGCATATGCTTATGCATAATTTGTTTTATAATGTAATTTTTCTCTCACCTCAGTTAGATTTTTGCCTTCACCATAAAGTACTGATTAAATTCTACAATACGAGTAAAACCGCGAGAATGGGTAGTAATACAGTTATGTACTTGATATTAATGAGCAGAGCTAATTATAAGAACAAGTCGCTAACAGTACGGGCGAAGAAAGTGCGTCTTTCTGATTCATACAAACGCGTTATCAAGAGAGTAAGTAGAAATGAATAAATTATTTGATTTAAGATTATTATCGTAGGCTTACATATTAAATATTTCATGTATAGATTGATGATGACGGGAGGGTTTCGTGGTTAAGTAATCACAGCCGCACGGATCCATCGATTAGGTTAAGCTACGCTTGCCGCGGTCGATCCGTGGATGGGCAATCACCTTTACATACCAAGACCCCGTGCCTTGGAAAGCACGTTCAGCCGTTGGTCTCGGCTGTCATTCTTGGATCTTTGACAGTTATTACGGGTCGTCATAAGCCCGAAAGTCTGACAACCAGTCTTACCCCACAGAGTACTTTTTGCTTACCCAGTAACTGGGTTGTGGATGTCAGATAGGCAGTCGGTCTATGTAAAATACTCAGCTCCGGTATTCGGCGGCATCCAGTTAGACTGGAAGCCGACCCAACATAGTTGCGAAAAGACTAGGCAGATGATGAGAATGACGATGTTGGAACTTGGCGTTTGGTAAGATGTTGGCCATTATAGTTTAAATGTCTACGTCTATATATTTTTAAATACTTCGAGTTAGCTACCAAGTAATATTTATCAATCCAGGCCATTAAAATAACATAATGTACAGTCAACAAAAGAAATAAGTATGCAGGATCGTCGGATATAGTTGAAGTTTAGTAAGAAACCGATGGATATTCTCGATTAAAATTTAATTTTATTAAAAGAAAACAAACGGCTCATTTATCAAATTGAATTTCAGTCGACAACATCCATCGGTTTCTTACTAAACTTCAACTATATCCGACGATCCTGCATACTTATTTCTTTTGTTAACTGTTCATAAGTCACGGAATCATCAATTCGTTCTTAAGGTAACTGAGTTCGTTCTAAAGATAACCTGTTTGTTTTCAGGCGATCAACAATCATGATAATAAATGCACAAAAATATATTGCAGTCAAACGTTTTGGAGAATACCCGAAGGGAAGCGACTATGTACTCATGAAGTACGTAATGCCTCAGCTACCTGAAAATCATATCCTCGTCAAGGTGGAGTGGGTCAGTGTGGATCCCTATCTTTTTTCATACAGCACCAACTATGAACTGCCTTACGATCAATTTGGTTACCAGATCGGAATAGTTCTAGAGTCGACAGACAAAGGCTACCCTGTTGGCACCCGCGTAGTGTCGCATAAAGGCTGGTGTGACTATTGTATGATTGATCCCAACATAAGAATAAAGGGCGTCAATTTTTCCATCATAGACTTCGGTTGTTATAAACTACCAGATTTGAAGGGTCTACCTATATCCCTGGGTATTGGCGCCGTTGGCATGCCGGGTGCGACTGCCTACTTTGGCCTCCTCAATATCTGCAAGCCTGTACATGGCCAAACGGTGGTAGTTACGTCAGCTGCTGGTGCCGTTGGGTCCATCGCTGGGCAGATAGCGAAGATCAAAGGTTGTAAGGTGATAGGATTTACGGGCAGCGATGAAAAGGTAAAATGGTTGACGCAAGAACTTGGCTTCGATCACGCGTTTAACTATAAAAAAGGAGACCTCAGTGAAGCCTTACTGAAAGCCGCTCCAGATGGGATCGACTGTTTTTTTGATAATGTTGGTGGAGAGCTAAGCTGTACCATCATGAGGCACATGAACTCTTACGGGAGAGTAGCTCTTTGTGGGACTATTGGTGTTAAAAATGAAAAACCTTCCAATCAGTTCGAACAAAACGTTATGCAATCGCTTATCATGGTGAAGCAACTCAAAGTTGAAGGGTTTATAGTTTTCCGGTGGTTTCATAAATGGCCTGAAGCATTCGACGAGCTGACAAGATGGATAAGGAGTGGGCAGTTGAAGGCCAAGGAACATGTAACTGAAGGTTTGGACAATGTTGTAAATGCCTTTGTGGGTATGCTTAAAGGTGAAAATTTCGGGAAGGCGGTGGTCAAGGTCAGTTAAATCAAGAGTTCTGTACTTACACAATAAATTAACGGTGTGTGATGGTAGTATGAAAAGTTTTATTTCTACGATGACAAAAAGCTAGTTCAATGAAATTGATAAAGAATTTGGTATAAATTGTGTAGGTACTTCTTTGTAACAATTTTATTCGTTTCATATACGAAGGTTAAGAATCCGTATTAGCTACCTAGGTATAGTCTCAACCTTAATCAGTTGAATGAACTGTAAAAAAGAAAATAGTTAATTCTTATACAGTTCTATTGAGGTCATCAAGACGATGATTATTATGACAATGAAGAAAGATAGGCAATGAAGCATAAATACTTAACTGGAGCTAAATCTAATAATAACCTGCTTTATTGTCAATTCGCAGACGAGTGATTTATCAAACAAGTTAGTAACATACACAGTGATCAAGCCCTCTATAAACAAACAAAGATAAAAAAAAAAAGAAACATATACACAGGGACATAGAAGTCATCATCATCATCAGCCTACAGCAGTCTACTGCTGGACATAGGCCTCTCCTATTGCACGCCATTCAACTCGATTTTTGGTAACTCTCATCCAGCTGCTACCAGTCCTCCTACGAAGATCGTCGCTCCACCTAGCCTGAGGGCGTCCTACCTTACGTTTGCCGATTCGCGGTCTCCATTCAAGAACACGTCTACCTCAACGGTCATCGGTTCTACGGCTAATATAGCCGGCTCATTGTAACGTTAGCTTGCTTATTCTGTGAGCTATGTCGACAACTTTGGTTCTCTGCCGGATCACCTCGTTGCGGATTCAATCCCTCAGAGAGACTCCCATCATAGCCCGTTCCATAGCGACCTTAAATTTATGGACCAGCCGCACGGAAATATATATCCCCTTAATGACTATGTGTAGAATATAGATTAAAACAGAGACTTTATCAGCGACCAAAACGTGTTGAATATTTGACATCCCTTGTATATTTCGTTCAGAAAGGAAACATTAAGAAATTAATAATATATCAACAATTTATTTTGTGAACCATCCTATCTCCACAGTCTGAAACTCTAATAATAAACGCCACGTCAGCTCTCAGTATATTCAATGTACTCTGTGACGTCAGCAGCGGCAACCGTGACAGCATTGCAGCTGACAACGTACCAGTATTCGGAGCAGACATGTGTCTTTGGTAAGTCGCCTTTGATCTTACATCATGTGTGTGTGTGAAGCTTAACGTCACGACGATGGTCCCGGAGAACCCTTAAGTAGAGATGCATACCTAAACTTTGCCACATATGTTTAATATCCTGTATCTACATTTATCTTTTTATTTACTCGGTGATTTTGCAGTCAAAGAAAGCCCTCAAGGCCTAGTAGGTACGAATGCGCAGAGGAAACGAATAAAAGAAGGAAAACGTAATTTCGCATACACTATTTTCTTGGTTTTAACCAGTATTAACGAGGTATTCCACTCAGAGCACTGATTTGAACCGCACTTGGACGAACAGCACCTGAGCACTTCCACTAACCGCACTGAAACAAAATTTTGTAACATGCGGACACAATAGGATACTTTTTATACTGAAATTCCCACGAGATCGCGAATTATGCGTGAAATAATATAAGTAATAAAAACACTGATTTCGGAGAAATTGCCTTATTCTTTAATAGTTATAAGCTTTTTGTTTAAATATTATATTTTAATGTATGACATAATTATTGCTCCTGATGCAATGATAAATAATATTGTTTTAGTCGTGTTTTATTTTATTGTATTGTATAATGGGCTGATGTCCACAGCACCACATCCAAGTGCGTATTTTGAGTAGACCCATATTAATAATCCGTTAATTATAAATCTACAAACCGCCTTGGAGTGAAAATGCGGTACTGTTCCACAAACGCTGGGACACCTAATATGGGGTCCTGCGTGTCCCATCGTCTGCACATTACAGGAACTGATGGACGCTAGTGATGACGCCAAACACGTAGCCGAATTCTGTCATCGACACGATAAGAAAGAGAGAATCTACAAACGCTTATCATAGCTTCAAAATGTAATTACTTAGGTAAGCTAATTTCTGTAAAGACAACAGGAACCTTCACAAAAGTTTGTGTATTTCCCTGTAGAGTGATAAATTCAAAGCAGTGTTTAATAAAGATCAAGATAATTTGCCAAAAGACTGTCCATTTAAGATAACATTAGGTATTCGTTCGCAAAGATAAGTAAATCCTGTGGGGGATTTAGGTCGATTTTCGCTGTGCGGCTGCCGGCTGGTCGCTTACCATTCGCCTCGCAAGCAGAATCGCCACCCCATTCACACAGGTCGATAAAAATCGCAGGTGACTAGTACATTTTGCATCAAAATGTCGACCTTCATGCGACGGGCGATCGCCTGCAACTTAGCATTTTCACTGCCGATTTTAGTTACCCGCCGCTTGCGACCTGTCGCCGCACGACAATACTCGAAACCCTGCTCTACTTTGGAACTTGCGATTTTTCTCACCTGCGGTTTAGCCGAATTACCATTTGCGGCGTCAATCGTACGGCTGTACTCACTTGTGTAAAGCCCAAAATCGATTGACAGTTTTTATTTTTAACCGACTTCTAAAAAAGGAGGAGGTTCTCAATTCGAATGTTTGTATTTTTTTTTTTTTTTAGGTTTGTTCGCGCATAACTCCGTCGCTTGCCAACCGATTGGAAAAATTCTTTTTTTGTTGGAAAGGGTATACTTTCCAAATGGTCCCATAGTCAACAAGTCGGGATCTGATGATGGGATCTTAGAGAAATCGAGGGCAACCCTCAAATTTTATAGGCTCACTTATTGTTTTTCGCATATTTTATGAAGGATCTTGTGTATTTGCGTATGGTTGTCACCATCTCAGGTAGCTGGGCTGATGATGGAAGGTACAACTCCTTAACAGTAAGAAGTTACTCGAACAGGCAAGGACTGTTTTAGTAAATTGTTTTGATGTTTGATAGGGCATTTGCCACATTTGTTCTCATGATCATCAAGTCATGACCTGATGCTGCAGTCAGGATAGTCTGCAGAGTGCCTAACTCCTCGACAACTAACAGCAGATATATCGTGTTTAGGCTCATTGAAAAGGGCTCGATGTGTGGATAAACGTACTGTTAATGAAGAACACGAGAGAGACCTGATGCTGAAGCCAGGAGCATCAGAAAAAGTACAAACCTTGAAATTACAGCACCGTAGTCGTTTTTGGGATCATTTTAAACGGGACTAAATTTTAAGTTCAATGCAATGTTGACATAAGTCTGGCCTGATGCTGCAGCCAGGATTATCAGCATCTAGTCTAATTAATGAATAAGGTATGCTTCAGAGGTGGTCCCATATAAATTTTATGAACTTTGCTTGGGTAGTTTTGGAATTAGCTTCAACAATACGTTTGTTTTCCACTTAGTTTATATTGATGATGTTTATCTTCCTGTCACTAATATTCACATAGCAAGTAGTGTTATATGAATTTGTATTATGGGGTAGGTACAACTAAAAAGCGAAAAATAAAAACTTTTTTACAAAAAAAAAAACAACCGACTTCCAAAAAAAAACACTACAAAGTGAAAAATAACTTTAATTTCGGAAGTCGGTGTCAAAAAAACGAAAATGTGGAACCAACGACACCGACTTCCGAAATTAAAGTTATTTTTCACTTTGTAGTGTTTTTTTTTGGAAGTCGGTTGTTTTTTTTTTTGTAAAAAAGTTTTTTTAATGGAATACTTATACCTATTAAAATAACCTATAACCTCCACAAGTGGGGGTCCATGGAAGGCTCAGACCTCCGGTGTTTATGCGGTGTCTCTCCACAGACAAAGGCTCACCTGCCATCTTGCACCGCATGCCCTCTCCCCTGCACACGTGAGGACCTAATGGCCGCGTCAGCGAATGGTATCCGCGTTGCTGAATTTTGGGCCAAACAAATAAAAAAACTTTTTTACAAAAAAAAAAACAACCGACTTCCAAAAAAAAACACTACAAAGTGAAAAATAACTTTAATTTCGGAAGTCGGTGTCGTTGGTTCCACATTTTCGTTTTTTTGACACCGACTTCCGAAATTAAAGTTATTTTTCACTTTGTAGTGTTTTTTTTTGGAAGTCGGTTGTTTTTTTTTTTGTAAAAAAGTTTTTATTTTTCGCTTTTTAGTTGTACCTACCCCATAATACAAATTCATATAACACTACTTGCTATGTGAATATTAGTGACAGGAAGATAAACATCATCAATATAAACTAAGTGGAAAACAAACGTATTGTTGAAGCTAATTCCAAAACTACCCAAGCAAAGTTCATAAAATTTATATGGGACCACCTCTGAAGCATACCTTATTCATTAATTAGACTAGATGCTGATAATCCTGGCTGCAGCATCAGGCCAGACTTATGTCAACATTGCATTGAACTTAAAATTTAGTCCCGTTTAAAATGATCCCAAAAACGACTACGGTGCTGTAATTTCAAGGTTTGTACTTTTTCTGATGCTCCTGGCTTCAGCATCAGGTCTCTCTCGTGTTCTTCATTAACAGTACGTTTATCCACACATCGAGCCCTTTTCAATGAGCCTAAACACGATATATCTGCTGTTAGTTGTCGAGGAGTTAGGTACTCTGCAGACTATCCTGACTGCAGCATCAGGTCATGACTTGATGATCATGAGACCAAATGTGGCAAATGCCCTATCAAACATCAAAACAATTTACTAAAACAGTCCTTGCCTGTTCGAGTAACTTCTTACTGTTAAGGAGTTGTACCTTCCATCATCAGCCCAGCTACCTGAGATGGTGACAACCATACGCAAATACACAAGATCCTTCATAAAATATGCGAAAAACAATAAGTGAGCCTATAAAATTTGAGGGTTGCCCTCGATTTCTCTAAGATCCCATCATCAGATCCCGACTTGTTGACTATGGGACCATTTGGAAAGTATACCCTTTCCAACAAAAAAAGAATTTTTCCAATCGGTTGGCAAGCGACGGAGTTATGCGCGAACAAACCTAAAAAAAAAAAAAATACAAACATTCGAATTGAGAACCTCCTCCTTTTTTAGAAGTCGGTTAAAAATAAAGTATTTTTATTTTTTCTATTTTCCCCATCGACACGCTAAGAAGAAGAAGAATGGAATACTACTTATCACTTGTTAGATAAGGAGTAAACTTGCAGATTAATCAGAAGGCCAATTCTCGTAATTTAAAACGTTCAAAATCCCCGTTGTACCGTTTGCACCATTGACCTGCACCATCAATGGTGCAGAAGAGACAATTAGTTTCGTTTGCACCATTAATGGTGCAAATGAAACTGCATTGATACTATGGGCTCATCTGCACCATTGACAATGGTGCTCAAAATCTAGTCGCAGTCTCATCTCGGCGACAAACAAATGTCAAAAACTTGTCAAAAATGTAGGGAAATCAGAGTAATTTTGACAGATTGAGACTGAGAGCAGACTGTGAACGTTCTTAAAATTACGAGAATTGCCCCTCAGATCTTAAAAAATGATGTTTGACAATAATAAGAATCTAAAAGCAAATCTTTTGTTTTTCTACTGTGTTCGTCAGTTGTATTTTAGGGCTTCGTACCCAAACGCTGCCAACGGGATCCTATTACGGCTCCGCTGTCCGTCTGTAGTAGTGTTAAATATTGTACGGGGGTACGGAACCCTTCGTGTGCGAGTCCGACTCGCACTTGGCCGGTTTTTTTACGTTTAAATCAATTTAAATACCATTATGTTCACTTTTATGTACAGACGCTCAAGCTACCCAAAATTGTCAAATTTTCCCAATCAACTGTGAACCTAGCTTATGCTTTAGCGAAAAGTTGAAAATCTATTAAAGCAATATGACAGATTGTAGTAGCTTGATGTGCGCATCTGTACATTCTGAAAGTGGATTTAGCACTCGCAAAAAAACGACAGCCAAAAGCTCGGATACCAGCCTTTTCTCAACCGTAAAATGACTGTGAAGTATCGACAGTTCTCTAAAGTGTGGCCAAAGTGAGAAATTGCAGGTGGAGTTTTTTTTTCTTTGTTTTAACCTCAAAGGAATTGGCAAAATTGCTCCAACGAGGTATTTCAGGCCACGTAAGCGTTTACCAACTTTTAAGTGCCGGCTTTAAAAGTCGTAATATATAAGTATAAGTAATTTAAATGTTCCCGGTGAGAAGGGTTTTTTAACGTCCACTGTACGATGAAGATAGGATAATTGGATATTGAAATTAATAAGCGTTTAATTGAATTTGCGTGTCAATGTTACAGTTTGAGAATATCAGCTTTATTATATAGGAAAAAATGTGTTAAATATTTAGCAGTTCCAATATCCACCTCCCACCATACAGTACCAGCATGAATATTTATATTAACCAAACAGACCTATCCTTCTGCAGAAAGGTGTGAGACAGAGAGACGTTATCTCTCCGAAACTGTTCACCGCTGCACTGGAGGATGTCTTCAAGGTTCTGGACTGGAAAGGGGCTGGCATTAATATCAATGGCGAGTACATAACTCACCTTCGGTTTGCCGATGATATCGTAGTCATGGCTAAGACTATGGATGACCTCAGTATAATGCTCGATGACCTCAGTAGAGCCTCCGAAAGAGTGGGTCTGAAAATGAACATAGACAAAACGAAGGTCATGTCAAATGCCCATGTAACACCCACTCTCATGAAGATCTCATGAGACTCGAAGTCGGGGACGAGTATATTTACCTAGGACAAACTGTCCAGTTAGGTAGATCCAACTTCGAGAAAGAGGTCAATCGTCGAATCCGACTCAGCTGGGCAGCGTTCGGGCAGTGTCTCAAGACGAAAGTCTTTGACCAGTCCGTGTTGTCAGTGATGACATATGGTACTGAAACGTGGTCGTTCATAATGGGCCTTATTAGAAGGCTGAAAGTCACCCAAAGGGCAATGGAGAGGGCTATGCTTGGAGTTTCCCTGGGTGATCGAATCAGAAATGAAGAGATCCGTAGGAGAACCAAGGTAACTGACATAGCCCGAAGAATTGCCAAACTTAAGTGGCAGTGGGCAGGGCACACTGCTCGCAGAACAGATGGCCGATGGGGCTGAAAGGTTCTGTAGTGGCGAACGCGTACCGGAAGATGAAGAGTTGGAAGGCCTCCCACAAGGTGGACCGACGACCTTGTGAAGGCCGCGGGAACTCGTTGGATGCGAGAAGCACAAAACCGGTTAAAGTGGAGGTGCTTGGGGGAGGCCTATGTCCAGCAGTGGACGTCTTTCGGCTGAAATGATGATGATGATAACAAAATAGCACGAACACATCACTGTCAATACCTATGTCCTGTTTAAAATGCGATTTCTTAAACTACTGCTGTAACAAATCGCTATCAATAAGCTATCAGCTCGCGTCCGTATCCACACTGTCATTTGTCATTGTTGCACTGCGGAATGCAGATACTAAATGAAGTTTTACTGAAAGGGACTTACAGCTTTTCAGTAGTGAATGAATAAGAAAATGTTATCTGTGAATGCCAATTTGTGGTGCATACATTTACTGGGGATGCGTTAAGGCAGCTCACGAAATTCAAAGTTTCTTACGTTTTTTGTGAATTGTTTTGATAATTTTTAGGGTTCCGTACCTCAAAAGGAAAAACGGAACCCTTTATATGGAGGGGGGTGGGCCATAATCCACTACATAGGCCCAGTGCGGGTCGGTGGATGTCACATGTCTTCGA
The DNA here is from genome assembly GCA_914767645.1 of Hydraecia micacea. NCBI lineage: Eukaryota > Metazoa > Arthropoda > Insecta > Lepidoptera > Noctuidae > Hydraecia > Hydraecia micacea. The sequence continues at coordinate 18,883,253 of OU611780.1, forward strand.
ACTTTTGGTTCTAGGACATGCCGGTTTATTCACGATGTTCTCCTTCACCGTTTTGGGAGCAGTGGCGATGAAATTAAATAATCAAAGTGCCTACCTGGGTTTGAACTCAAGAGCTACTCGTACGTCAGTTGGGCCACCACTGCTGTATGACAGCGACCTAACAAACCACTTCTGAAACACAATCTAATACTCAATCATTTACTATGATCTTAGCTAGACTTGCAGTCCAAACACTTGGATCTCAGCGCATTTTCATTAGGCGCAAATTATCTTAGATGCGTTGAATCTCGAGACATGTTTATATACGAGCTGCTAACAGTCTGTGGCGTATTGGCACTGGAGGCGCAGCGGTGGTAAGGAAGTAGACACACTGAGAGCGTTTTAAGCGTTGTGGGTATTTTAAATTTGACGTACGATATCGCGTTTTATTACGCGTTCGTGTGTTTTTTTGTTTTAGCTTGGTTATTTATCTATATATATATATATATAATTCAAAGTCCTGACTGACTGATGTATCAACGCACAGCCTAAACCGCTGGTCCTAGAGATATGAAATTTGGAGGGTGTGTTCTTTGTGAAGAGTAGGTATCCACTAAGAAAAGGTTTTTCGCATACATATTCGGTTTTTCGAAATTCCACCCCAAAGAGGGTGAATGGGGAAGGGTGATATTTCATGCGGACGAAGTCGCGGGCAGACGCTATTGATCTTATATACGTTGACCATGGTTTGGATGTAAAGTCAGAAAAAATATTGTTAAGCTAATTGATTACCAACTTGTAAAATTGTCCGCATATTCAAATTACAACAGCTGTCATTCCAATTACACGGCTAATTGACGTAGGGTGTAATGGACATTAGACATCCTTCATTTAGTACCCAAAAATTTAAGTAGGTACTTTTTTTCTCGGCCAGAAAACAGTATTTTCTTCTTATGGGAAATAACATCTTGAGCATTTTTGGGGTTACGTACCCAAAGGGTAGAAACGGGACCCTATTACTAAGAATCCACTGTCCGTCTGTCTGTCTGTCTGTCTGTCACCAGGCTGTATCTCATGAACCGTGATAGCTAGACAGTTGAAATTTTGACTTTCTTGACAGTTTATTTTCAGACTGTTTATTATTAACCTCCTTGCGGCTACTTGAGATTGAAAATGCCAAAAATCATATTTTTATAACAAGTTTTTTAAGCATAACATGCCAACTTTAAATTGAATATAACATCCCTAACATGTTTTAACTATTACAACATAGATCTACAATCAAACCCCTGGCTGCTATTTGAGTTTGAAAGTAGGTACCAAAAATCTTATTTTTCCCAATAATAACTTTTGGACATTCGTATAAAGACGCAAACGGAAATGGATTCTCTGGTTTTTAGTCCTAAGCTTGTTACCCCAAGGTAAAAAATTAACACGAGCGTTAGGTATACAAAATAAGTATTAAAAAATAACGACAATAAGTTTGAGGGAAATGTTTTTATTATTTTATTAATTTTCCTGACTGTATATACGAAGGAAGAAACTCCTCAGTGTAAATAAAATTGATCTTCTCCTTCTTGTTTTTACTGAGATTTTAAATAAGAAACAGCCTAAATTTAAGTTAGTGTGTGCACATTATCGGTTTAATTAAAAAAAAAAAACATTTTAAACGCGCCTTTCCTCTCATTGTGTCCGAGCCCCTAAACCGCAGTTTTCACTCGAAAATCTAAACACAGCTGAGGTGTGGGATGTAGTACATCTTCAATTAATTACGTATTCAGCCACAGTTTGTGCAAACAATTTATTACTATTGTTCTCAATTCCAGCAGTTTTGCTGTTTATTCTAAATAATTAATGAGATTCTCATGGGCTTAAAGGATATTCATGTACTTTTGGGGGTTTATGAAGTTAGCAGGGATTTACAAATTACGGGGTTAAGTTATATTATTGGCTGGGTAGGTACATTATTCCTTGTTGTTTATTGGGTAATATTATGTTGTCTATACTATAATAAGTATTATAAAGAGGTAAAACTTGTTTGTTTGCTTTTATGAAGGGGGTAAACTCCGGATATTACCCCCTACTTCATCATGTGCCAAGCCTTTTCCCAACTATGTTGGAGTTGGCTTCCAGTCTAACCAGATGCAGCCGTTTACCAGTATTTTACATAGAGTGACTGCCTATCTGATCTCCACAACCCAGTTACTGGATGATAAGATACCTGATCGATCGACCCGTGCGTCTGTTATTACTTAGCCACAAGCCCCTCTTCAAAATTGAGCAGATACTCCTTGTAAAATACTAGCAACTGCGTCTGGTTAGACTAGAAGCCCACCCCAACATAGTTGGTAAAAGGCTAGGTAGAGAAGGATACGTCTTAGCATAAATAAAACGAAGTAAGTAAAGGACTAAATCTTAAAGAGGTTAGGAAGAGGCCTTTAATAACTTATCGCCCGCTACAAGCTAAAAGCTTTTGCATAATAAATGTGAATAAAAGCAGCTTACTTATATACAGGATCAAATTAAATTAGCCAGCGAAACTCTACAGACGTGATGGGTATCGATATCTAAACAAGATAAAATAACAAGGAAACTTCTTGTTTGACGCTGCTTTTTGTGGGGTCAACGACCACTTGTAGAATTGTTACTCGCAGTATCAGTTGAGAAAATCTGTTTTATTCTGATAGCCATCACGATTGTGAAGTTTACACAGATAAAAACGTATTTTAAACTGATATTTCAAGTAACTTCATTACCTGCGGTCGATGACCGCATCCATATCGTTTTAGGGTTAGCGGTCGTTGGAGATAAAGTTCTTTCGGACTCACGTTATTCGGGTTAGCGTTCATTCGGGATAAAGGGATTTGGGATAGCGTTCATTCAAGATAAAGTGATTCGGGATAGCATTCATTCGCGATAGCATTAATTCGGGATAGCGTTCATTCGGGATAAAGTGATTCGGGATTTCGAGTTTCGGCCTAACGTATACGAGTCCATGTTGACAGGTTCCACGTCGATGTCCATGCCACCCTGTATGTACATACTAATTCCATGACAAAGTGACAAACAAATGGACAGGCAGTGTAACAGACTATACAGCAGCGTGATTTTATCAATGCCTTCTTTACGAATCCAGTTCAAAACACTACAAATACCTACAAAATAGAGCACAAACTGGCTTACCCATATCATTTACACACTTATGCGTCACGCCTGGTTTCCCCGAAAGGTTAAGCAGAGGTGTACCTATAGTACACCCACATTTCATCAGTTATGTTTAAGTACCACGTAATAGATGGCGACCCTATTACAAACGGACACAAATTCGAGACTCCTGACAGTTACTAAGAAATAATTTAATAATCATAATTTACGTAGCTTTAAATATCCAGAAGTGTTTATTCCCAGTTTCGTTAAGGAAGGCTTCTATAAAACAGATTTGAATTACGTTCGCAGTGTGTGCACACCGATCATTTATTCATAGGCTCGGAGTCTTGGAGTTTCTTAACTGGATTACTAACACAAAGAGTAAAGAACTTCTTTTGAAATGACGCCATAACGGTATTACTTAAAGTTTGGTTTACTTTGTGGATTAAAAACAAAAATAAATCGATGTCGCGAATACTCGCGATGTGGCTTCTTTCAAAGTAGGTACCGAATGTGTGCGCTTTTTAATTTTAATCTATGGTTTTTTTTACAGTTATGGATCAGGTTTTTTTTCTTGGAATTTCCCTAATAGTTATGAGGCTAAAACTTTGAACTTGGGTTTAGAAAAATAAAAAATATTGGTTCCTCATTGGCCTCTCTTTTTATGTGCCAGCCTCATCTAGGTTCCTTCCATCTCGCCGTAAGACGACCGACAATTCGTCTTCTAGTCCTTGGACAAAATATAAAAATGTTAATATGAAAAATTGGTTACTGGTTGTCATTAGACTTCTCTAGCCGTTCTTACTATTATTTTAAAATTATGTTCCGGAATGTGTTTCTCATAAGAAATAATACTAAACAAAAACATTTTAATACATTTTGGTACAAGCTTGAAAAATATAATTAAAAACATTTTTAATACATACTTTATACCCTCAAAGCCGCAAACTCTTGACTCCCTGCCAAGAATCCACCTTAAAGATTCTATGGTCCCATTTGGCAACTATTTCCTATTTCATTCATCTTCAGGTCTAACCCAGATTTAGAGACTATTCATTCCAATATGTAGTCTCGGCATAGTGTGTGTGGTTTTCAATTTGCTGTCACGTTTACTAACACAATGTGGGGGAGGCCAAGGAAAATCTATTAGGTCTCGCTTTGTGAGCATGAATTTGTGTTTCACTAGACTTTTACGTGGGACAAATGTTTAGGTGAAAGGAATACTTGGTTGGGGGTTCTGTAATATAAATTGAATCTTCAAAGTCAAGTCGGCCTGTATTTACACGACGGAATAACACATTTATTTTCTACATGTTCTGTCTTCTAGTTTCGTTTATGTTTTACACTTAAAACAAGTTGTCAAAACTTTGTCGAAAATATGAAGTAATTAATATATTTCTAAAACAACGTCAATACATGATACAATATATGCTTTTGTATTAACAAAACTCGTTGAAAAAAAGTATCACATCTAATATAATATATATGGGTGGGAACGCGGGGTTTAAGAAAACGAAGTTTTAAGTTTTTTAAACCAAGGTCCCTGATTTCAACCACTCTGCTTCTCTGCGGGTGAATATTCGTGCCCGTTGTGGCATCGTTCCGCACACGCCAAGGAAGTTGGGAAGGATGTTGCTCTGAACGAAACATATATCGAACAATCACAGGCTACCTCAATCCGACCTCCTCAGCAATATCCCACAGCTAGGCTAGAACCTCCACACGTCCGATCCGTATGAAAGTTGCAAGCGCAGTGACCAAACAAAAACAGGGCACCACACACCCTCTATTTGGCGCTAAACTACCAATGCAACGTCTGAAAAGCAGGCACAGTTTCTTGAAATCAACAGCGTCTCTACCGTAACCCGGTCGACGCCCTTTGCAAACTATTGCAGGATATCTTTCTCCTACCTACTTACCATCTACAACCAAAAGAGCATCTTCTTGCAGGATACAACCTTCCTTGGTCCACTTGGAAGTGCCTGAACCGTGTCTGCCCAAGTGGGAACATGTAAGTCAAACCTCGTAAAGTGGGGCTAACTCGACGGAAAGCAGTAGGGTGTGCATGTGGAGATGTGTCACAAACTATTCTCCACCTCCTATCCTGCCCTTTGTGTCCCAAAACATGCAGCCAAAGTGACCTCTGCTACCGATAACGCTGTGGAAGTAGCGAAGTTCTGGATCAACAAAATTCAAATAACTGTCGTGTCATCGATACCGTAGTACTTATTATATTATCTGTGGCGATACGAAGAAAAGGAAGAACGCGGGGTTAGAAGACTCCTAACCACAGTGTGTGGCTCGGGCTCGTTGGATTAATTCTTTATTGTTTGTTAGCAAAACGCTGAGCTCCTTATATTATAAAAATCCTCAGTAAGCGGCAGCATGAATTATAGATCTGTGTCGAGTTAATGGCGATAGAGGTTATGAGGGAACAGATGTAATTTGAGAACATTGTAAAAGCCAATTATTTTTAAAAGAGTAGGTAACCGTGGAGTTTCTTGCCGGTACTTCTCCATAGGAAACGACTAATTGGAACCGTGCACCTAGTTTCTGACGTTTCATAAGTGCCCATGTGAAATAAAATATATTGATTTTGATTTATGATGAACATACATATACCCAATACCGGTCAAAATCATAATTCAAAAACCCAAAAATGTACTGTGCACATTAGATGATGTTAATGTGCTGTGTTCTTCGGGTTTTTATCATAATCCTCCTTTTTGTTTCACCGTAGTTGGAAATTACAGCGTTGCTATTCTGTAAAAAGATCACCGTGCTAACTTAGGTGAAGTGAGTTTAAAGTGAGCTGTCATTCCACCTGATGCTAGGGATTAACACTATTGAAAGCTCACTTTAAGCTCACTTCACCTAAGTTTTCACGGTGAGATTTTTACAGAATAGCACTACTGTTCTGCCTAAGCCATCGGTAAATACAGGCGCAATGCTCCTAATTACTTTTCCTTAATGTTGGTACAAGCTCATCGTGATAAAAAGGTTCTATTTATTTCTCTTCCTGCAGTAAATAATTTAATTTTACCTCTTATAAAGTAACTTATTTCTCACCGTCGAAGCTGCAAAGAACATTTATACAGTTCTTGTTTAATTGAAAAAGCGGAGTACTAATTAATTTTGTCAGGCTTTAAGAATTAAGAATATCTTGGAGATTTCTTAACAACTAGTTTCTGTCCGCGACTTTGTCCGCGTGATGTTAAATAGCCAAAAAAATATATTATTCTTCCTGGTAGTTCCAGAAGTTAGCGTGTTCAAAAACACAAACTAACACAAACAAACTCTTCAGCTTTCTTATTAGTATATAGATAATACAGTCTGCCTGGCACGTGTCTACGAGTAAACTAAAGATCATCATCATCTGCCTAGCCTTTTCCCAACTATGTTGGGGTCGGCTTCCAGTCTAACCGGATGCAGCTGAATACCAGTACGAGTAAACTAAAGATATCAAAGATATTTGATATATCTAGCGTAATACATTTAAAAACTTTTAACGCGATCAGAGTCTTGGGTACAGCTGCTAGATACATTAATATCAGTTACTAAAATATGGCCAGAGAATATGTTAGAAGTTTGAAAGTGACGTTAGTGACAGACATGTGGAAAGGAAATCGTCGCGACTGTCGCGTTCATAATAATATCACTTTTTGTTTGGAAAAACAAAAGGCGCCCTCTGTCGGCGCGACCACGCGTTCCGGTTAACCGAACAGAAAGTGACATGTGAACACGATGATCGCTTTTGGTTAGAACGCGGCCTAAGTCTGCTTAGATGTAGTCGTCAATCATTAACAGCCTCGGTAAGACCTACATAGATGGGCTCGTGGCTTAACACAGCCGCACAAGTCGATCTTCAAGGTTATGCAATGCTTGCTGAGGTCGGTCCGTGGGTGGATGACCATCCATTGCATACCGAGACCCGTCCTTGTCTAACAGTCGTTAACGGTAGTTAGAAACCCGAAAGCCCCTGTTACCCAGGAACTGGGTAATGGAGGTCAGATAGGAAGTCGCTTCCTGTAAAATACAGGTGTACAGCTGTATCCGGTTAGACTGGAAGCCGACCCCAACATAGTTGCGAAAAGGCTAGGCAGATGATGAGAACAGAACAGATGGCGATGGGGCCGAAAGGTTTTGGAATGGTAACCACGTACCTGAAGACGTAGCGTTAGAAAGGTCCATGAGGTGGACCGTTGACCTGGTGAAGGCCACAAGAATCAGCTGGATGCGAGAAGCACAGAACCGGTCGAAGTGGCTGTGCTTGGGGAGGCCTAAGTCTAGCAGTGGATGCAACAAGCTTTTATATATCATAAACAAATTGTATAATGTAATCAATTGATGGGTGTGATTCAATTTAAAGTTTATATTCTTCTTTTTAGAGCATTTTAAAATTAAAAAAATATACGTATACATAGACATCCGTTTGTAAAAACGCATATTGTAGCAAAAGTGTCGTAACGGTCAAAATGTTATACGTATTTCGGTTTAGCTCTCATTTGCCAAGTGTATAGAGTGCGTAAAGGAACTTCGTTCCTAAAATGAAATATCTACTGAAGTATCGGGTTACATGCAAACGTAAAGCCATAAAAAATGGAGCTCTTTTGAAAAAGTTCCGAATAATTATGTTAGAACCCAATTTTATTCTGACAATCGGTCGCGTGGGAGTGTTATTCTATGTTCCCTATACAATAAAGAAATTCGGAGTCTCGTATTGATGGCCGGAAATATTTATTTAGGGGCAAGTTAGTCAAGTGAATGATGATCGAATTACCTTCGTTCCGTTCGAGTGACGTTTTGACAGTAATTAGAAAAAGAAACGAAGGCACGACCGAGTTGGATCCCTGGTTCTGTTTATTACTTTCATGTATTTCGTCCTGTTCTTGTTCGGAGACCTGTTAATAATAAAATTATTATAACGTCTTAAATGCACTGTCCTTGGTTACTAGCAATCAACATATTTATAGGTAGGTTCTCGAATAAAATTTAATTTTATTAATAGAAAACAAACAGCTCATTTATTTATTACAAAAGGTACTTTTACATTGTTTAGTTATATTATAATCACTAAAACGGATAATAGTGGCCACTTTTATCCGTTTTAGTGATTATGATAAAACTAAAAAATGTACCTAAAACTACCGTTTGTAATAATTACGAGTAGGTATCCAAATAAAGTGGCGTTAAATATTCTTCATATTAACTATAAAATATTGTAATTTTATTCAATCAAACCCATTTTTGCTAACAAAAATTTCGTCGATTTTCTGAAAAGTGTAACTATACTGACTAACAAAATATGATCTACACAGACCGTTGAGACTGTCTTAAATAGATACATAAATAAACATTTAATTTCATATCTTACCTCCATAATCCATAACCCAGTTACTGGGTACGATACTAAGATATCATACCATTAAATAATCCATAACCCAGTTACTGGGTACGATACTAAGATATCATACCATTAAATAACATTCCCATGTATGACATACACGTTTGCTCTTGCCTAAAAATTCAACGGTTACCGTAAAATTACATCACAACTGTAATAGCACACAATGTCATAACTCGTAATGTCGACTTATAACGTAAAACCGTTTGATTTATGTGAACAAATTTTTATTACGTTGTCATGCTCCTAAACATGCACGCATTTTGCGTAATTGTATTATTTTATGCCAAGCGGCGGAAAGATGATTATGTTTTTTTACGTGAAAGTTATTTTTTGTTGGTTGGTTGGCTCAAAGCGCAAGGTCATGCATGGATGACGATAGATCCAGGGCATTTTTTGTGGTCTGAAAGTTCTGTTTTTATACAGACTGCCCCATTAGCGGAGCTAGACGGGTTAATCTACATGCGAGCTTCGAGAGAGAGCTCTGAGGGGAAATTCTCGTATTTTTAAGAACGACCGCATTTTAATTTCAGACGCAATCTGTCAAAACTACAATCAACTGTCAGCAATCGATTGTCTATGAGATGATGCTGCGACTAGATTTTTAGATTTTGAATGTTTTACTTTTTTTAGCTACAAGCATTTAAATCCTATTTATTATTGACTGTCAAGTGGCGTATCTGTCGAGACGCGCATCTGACAAGTTGCGTATTTGTCGAGCTGCGTTTTTGACGTAGTGCGAATCTGACGAGATGAGTTTCTGTCAACATGCGTTTTCTGGCGAAATGCGTATTTGACCACTTGCGTTTCTGATGACATGCTAGTAATCCTTTTAAATTACGAAAATTGGCATTCAGGTCGTCACTAGCCAAATGCGGGTACCTACCCTTTCAGGGAAAAATTACAAGATGTCGTTGACGAAAAAAAGTAAGGGATTATTTATTATTTTCAATAAACTAATTGGGTACTTAGCTTCGAGACAGTTGGACAAGCGAACGAATGGTTGAATGAAAAACGGAATGAATGAACCCAAAAACTGGACTTGACATGTGTCACAAAAGTTTTTATTACTAAAGTGAAATGTGCTGCAATAATATATAACTATTTTCTGAGAATTACAAATGATATTTTATTTTAGCTCTGACGTTTTAGGGATGTTTACCCTTGCCTAAATAAAACAAAGTATATGCGGGACTGTACTAAAATAAAGTTGAAGTGTTTGTTCGTTTGAACGAGCTAATCTCTGGAACTGCAAGTCGGATTTAAAAAAAATCTCTTTGCATTTGATAGACTAATTCTTGAGGAAGGCTATAAGCTACGAGATTTGACATGGTAAGACCCTTAGGAGCCGAGCAAAAATTAATAATAAAAATCAGAAAGAACTATAAGCGAGACGCGCGGTCAGGCGATGCGATGCGATGGGGTGGATCGGGAGATCAAGAAATTCACGCGGACTGGCAGAAGCTAGTATTTTATACATATTGGAAAACAAAACAGTTCTGTATAAAACACAACCACCTGTGAGCGGAGAGAAAACTATTCCAATACGAAAGGTTTCGATTAATTATTCGAATCACCTGCTCCCGCATACCATTAAGGACGCTATCACATTTTGAACTCGCTCAAGTTTAGGTATCTAAATCGCAACACAGCAACATTACGCGCACGCACACATTGAAACCATTGTTCGCTCGATTTTTATACGTAACTGAACTAATCTTGGTACTTGAAGATATTTTTTTTTAATTTTGCTGGTATTTATTGAGTAAAGTTAGTTGTAAGTTCGCAATCGAATTTGGTAAGTGTTATTAGTACTTACTATCTGCGTGATAATCATGTTTTTAGTATTGTTGAAGTTCATCAGTCAATACGTTCATTACTAGGTACCCAAAAACGACCTTAACATTTTAGTATTACAAGGAACATCCACATTTATACCACAGTCTGCTGTTAGTTTGAAAAGATGTACCTAAGTACTTTTAAATATTATTTTTTATGTCAATTGTAGGAGTATTACATAATCAAATACTAGCCTGGGAGTTTATCGTAGAGTTTCGTTGTGATATTTAAAAATAATCATTCCCTTATGAAAACAGTAAGTATTTTATTTACTTAAAAATTAAAACAAAGTAAATCACAAGTAATTTATTCAAATTAGGCTGAGAGTCAGCACTTTTCGAATGTCAAAATTACAAAAGACAGTCCCCCAAAACGCCCGCCCTTCACTTCTTAGTGCTTTCACTGGGAAGAAGTGGCGCAACAAACTCCCCAGCAGCACAGCTGTCTTTTCACATAGAAAATATTTCATTTCTACTACTACTATACTCCATAGGTTTAGGTAGCTAAATAAAGGTAAACAAAAAAACCACGCGACTTTGTTAACCGACTAAACGTAATTACCAGTCTATTTAGTTGTCATGCTACGTCACAATTGTATTCTTCAATATAGCAACATTATAATTCACTAAAAAAATTACTGAATTAAAGAGTAAAACTGTGACGTAGCATGACAACTGGATATACTGGTATTATGAAGAAATTGGCCGTAAGTCGATTTGTCACAAACAAAAATCCGCCACCTTGAATAAAAAATGGATGTTATATTCGTAATCATCACCCCGAAAAACCCCAAAATCGACTATTAATATCGAATGTCTAAAAAAAATTTCCATCATTTTAATTTGATTATAAAATAATAAAATAAATATTTATACAAATTTTATCCGTCATCTACATCCACTAAATAAATAAATTAAAAGTAAAAAAGTTTTTTTCAGATTTCAGACTCGCATTTACTTAGTTTGAAAATTAAAAAAATTAAAATCAATCAGATCATTTGTTATTTACTTGTTTATCTACACAGGTAAATCTCGCAACAAGCTTTTATATCATATAACTTGTGTACTTAATGACGTTATAAGTTGATAGTAAAAGTTTTAAAGGAAAATTTTATTTTATTCTTTTTAACGCATTTAACTAAAAGCTTGTTTTTAAAAAAAGTTTTTACTTTTAATTTGTTTTTTACTTTTTAGTTATCGCTGGACAGGTTTTTTTGTGGAGTTTAAATCGCATACGTATTCTGAGCAAGACCTTTCATTTGATACCCATGTTGTAGGAAAGCATAAAAAACTTAGTCCGCTATCTTTAGAATTCCGCCATATTGCATTTAGAGTGACGTCACATTGTTTTTTGAGTTATTCTCAGCAAGCCCTTTCATTTGATACCCATATTGTAGAAGTGCATTAAAAATAACTAGTCCGTAATTTTTTGGTGTTCCGCCATATTGGATTTAGAATGCCGTCACTTTATTTTTCAAGTCATCCTCAGCAAGTAATTTAATTTGATACCCATATTGTTGCAGTGCATTAAAAATAACTAGTCCACCATCTTTAGAAAGATGACAGCCATTTTAGATTTATAGTGACGTCACTTTATTTTTCGAGTTATTCTCAGCAATCCCTTTCATTTGATACCCATATTGTAGGGGTGCATTAAAAATAACTAGTCCACCATCTTTAGAAGTCCGCCATATTGGATTTAGAGTGACGTCATTTTATTTTTCGAGTTATTCTCAGCAATCCCTTTCATTTGATATCCATATTGTAGGAGTGCCTTAAAAATAAGTAGTCCGCCATCTTGGGCGTTCCGCCATTTTGGATTTAGAGTAACGTCACACAGCTAACCATGCATTGTCATCTAAACTAAACGTGCATACAAAATTTCAGCTCAATCGGTTGAAGATATCTGCTTCAAAATTTAGTTGCAAGAGTCCACCCGAACAAACATAGTTACATACATTGCAAGTTAAATAAAAGCTTGTAAAAATTACAACTAAGTATTTGTTTCTGAAACAAATACCAATAATCGTACTTAATTTTATTTCGGTCCGAAAAAGTATCAACTTCGTCCGACCTCAGTACACAACTCGGAACTCACTTTTTTACGTAATTATTTTTTGCGAGAAAGCGACACAGACGTGCTTCCACGAGCGCCTCTGAGCGCGGAATGACGAACCGCAAGTGTCCGCGGGCAGAAAATGTATGGAGAAATTTGAGAGCGTTTCTTATTTGTCTCATAAATGAAAAAGTTATTTATTTATCTACAAAATATTTAGCTTGTCGTATAGAGGACTATATAAGCAACAATATCTTCTTATTTTTAAGTTAAAATATGCAGTGGATTTAGCTATATAGGTCCTTATTCAAACCCCTTTTTATTAAATTTTTTGCGATTACTGTGATGGTAAAAACGTATTTGTGTGAAAATTTTGTATGGGGCTATTTAATTGTTATGGAGCCATTCTGGAGATGAATATATTATCTTTAATTTGAAACCAAGATATCCTTGCAGTTGCGACTCCAAGTTCATTAAAATGGTACCTGAAAAGCACTGTTATTCGTGGAAAAATGTGATAGCGTCCTTAACTGTGCGAAACGGATTCCTTCGTGTAAAATCGATTGCCAACTCCATCTGTGCAGAGTGCTTGAATTTATAAGGGTGGATTCCCACAGCGCGTGGAATCACGAGCTCGAGACGATGCGATGGCAGCATTATAGCTATTCACAACCATTCTACAGAATGTCTAATCGAAAATTACACACTTCCATTTACTAATTTGCCTTGCCTCCGGACCGCAAATAGCTGTCGGAAGAACGGCGATCGTCTATTTGATCAAATTTTCGGGTGTTCGATTTGTGAACAGCCTCTAGGACCAGGCCTGAACTCTTTTGATAACATTGATTATTTTTCGGTTTGGCACAGAAGCGTATCGAACTGTTGTGAATGCGCAAGGTGTGAAACAGATCGTGACTTGTGCTTAGTCGCACGATCGGGCTGACGTGGTATGTCACATATCTAAGGTCTGGCCGCGCTAAACTTGCCAAAGATTCGTTTGGATGACAATTATTATGGTTACTATGACACTGGTTGTTTTAATTTTGGCATTAAGCTGTTTCAGAAACTTTTATAGAAGGTTTATAGCATGGGTGTAGATAAATTAATTAATTAATTGTGAGGGCGCTAAACGCCATGCAATAATACGTTATCGTATTGTACTATTCATCATTTTGAGTTAATTTCTTTTTGAAGTCGATTTAATTTGCCGTGACACGGAAATAAACAAAACTGGGGCGGTTGCAAAATATTATGTTGTTTTTGTTAGGTCAGATTTCTAAGCTCGGTTGGAAACAGATTTAACAAGGTTTACTGTTCAACAGCTGGAACATGATAGCACTGTTGCTTTTGAAATTGGGTTAGCCCAAAGTGGATTTCGAACGATTTTAGGGACTGTCTTTTATATTTTGACGTTCAAAAAGCGTTACAGTATTTTTACAGCGTTTTCCTCTGTTTTTTATCACTGTTTGGATCACTGTCATTCCATTCGTTTGAAATTAAAAACTACAGTCCGTTTGTAGTTAGTTTACCTCTGGCAGCAACCTTATTGTAACGAGAATAAGGATCACTGTGATTTTGACAGACTTATCAGTGCCACCAACCCAACAGCAACCTAATTAGAATTAGAATAAAGATCGTGATGCAAAATCAGAGGATGTAACGGAAGAGGTTTACGTGGGGAGATAAATAAATACCACATAAAGTGTCAACATATGAAAAGGTATATTTTTATAAATATGTATAAGAAAAAAAATCTGCTGTTTAAGAGTCCCTATCAATTTCGCTGTCTAAAAACAGAAAATTCCATTTTTTTCAGCGCAATTTTCTCAATATCCTTAAGTTATCTACTTTTTTTTTAAATGCACAGTTATTTATCATCTATTTATCTAGTAAGTCTACAAATTAAAATTTTGATAACTAGTTAATATAAATTAAGAAAAATAAAAATCTAACACACGTTTTTACGTAAACACGAAACACCATGTTTTTCAATTGCTTTTTTAGCTTACTGGTAGCAAATAACAATCTGAAAAAAATCCCAAATATTGGAAACATAGTATATTAGTAAGTCTACAATTTATTTTTTAAAAGTTTAATGAATTAGTACTTGTAAAAAAATGTTGACTACGCTGAAAAACTCCAATAAAATCATGTGCAAAACCGTCGTCTATGTGCAAGAATTGATTGAAAATAACAATAAGTGTTAAATATTTTAAAATTTGAGGTGTTTATCTACCAAACTCAATTTTTATATTTTAATTTAGACTACTTATTTAATTGTAGTAAAATATTTAAATAATGCCTTATAAACCGATGCGCTCGCTCGATGCATTCAGTCGCGCCCGAGGGCTTCTCGACGACGGACCTGTGTCGCCTGTGACGTTCGCCGCTCCCGACGTAACTAGCGAATCGCGCATGATTTTGTACTACGCCTGACCAGTTTTGAGACTAAGTATATTTATTTTTTTATTTTAATAGTGTGACTTATTAATGTTTTGTATTGTACTATTAGTAATATGGTGAATATATTTTTAGAAAAAGGGTCGAAAAAGTGAACTTTATTATCATGGAAAAATCAAAGGTAAAAAGAATAAAGTTGAAAAAACACGAAAGGCACGTGCAGTTCTTAGGTAAATAATAATTGTTGCAATCACCTTAATTAAGAAAATTGTAACAATTTACTATTATTTATATAGTCTAAAAATATTTTAATTGTATTTGTAGAGAATTACATGGCAGAAATCGACCAAAAATCAAATATTACTTGGAACATCATCAATGAGCAAAAACACAAATACAAACACACAAACAAGACAAATTATAAAGTAACAGTGTACTCATTGTTGAAAAGCCTAATAAATAAATAAAATAAATAAGACAAAATGGCTCGCTATACTATACTCTCATGGTATGCGGTCTTATAGCGAGGGAAATACTACAGACCCCTTCGTTCTATATTAGGTAAACAATAACACGTGTAATTCGTTTCAGACGTACCTTGTATACGCTGGTCACACTTTGTAATTTGCTTTTGCTATAGTGAATACTAGGTTAAGATGTTTTTATTTCAACGATATTTATTGTATTTAGGGGACCTAAACATAACATGTCATAATCACAATAAAATCCATCCAGTATTACGGAATCTTAGTAAAAACTATGGAGTACTAATAATAGCGGTTCCGGACCAAGATTATTTGTTCCCGCTTCATCGTACGCTTCAACGCACACTACGATTATCAGCTATAGTTCGAACGCACACAGACACATTGCGCTCCTATAATTACCTAATCTAGTAGCGCGCAGAAATTGATAGGGACTCTTAATACAATCCCATAATGAAAGTTGTTCAGTTCAATGGTCTAAAGTGGGTTAATTTTTTAACACTGTGTATATAAGCTTATCATAAAATAAACGCTCCATTAACTAACATATACAGGGTTATTTTTCAAAGACCAGCCAAATTTAAGGGTGCAGTACAGACCATCAAACTGAACAACTTTCTCCATGGGGACCAACATCGTAATCGCGAATAAAAATTCAGCCATCCCATACGTTTAGGTCGAGTAGGTATTGAAGTTTTCTATGGGACAGTTGATAAATTTTTCGCGATTACGATATTGGTCTCATGGAGAAAGTTTTTCAGTTTTATGGTCTGTACCACACCATTAAATTTAGCTGGTCTTTGAAAAATAACCCTGTATTATTAATATCCAAAATACTGTTTAATACCTTTTAGGAACAAGCTATCGTCCCTGACTACAGCATAACTCCACAAATTTCAGCTAAACTAAATGTTACGCTAAGCTGAGTTCACTTGACTAAAACCACTCGTTAGGGAAACCACGGAAGTGATGAAATTCCTACTCATTTTCAGGAGTCCCTCGGTCACTGCGGTTATGACTGAATTTCAGAGAATCTGACTGGTATTTGTAGGGGAGTTTGGTTTGAAGGCTAAAAAAGTGTCTTTGTTTTAAAGGAAGTAAGAATAGGTAACTAAATGGGTTTTTAGTAGCAGCCAAAAGTTACTCGCATTAGCGGTGCAGGCACGGATATTTGACGACAATGACGACTCGTAAAAAAGCCAAAAACAATCGATAATCATCGAAGGTCAGTCAAAGATTAACAATAAATCGTATCTAAGCCCCGTTTGCCGCCGGGGTAGCGGGATCGTCCGAAAGGGTTACCGCTGCCCCGGAACATAAAGGGCTAAGGAAGGAACACGGGTGGGTTTTAGTCAGTAAGAGTCTGACACTCCCTTCCGCTTCACCCAGAGCGGGAGGAGTCATTAGATGATTTCCCATCCAAAAAAAAAAAAAAGCCCCGTTTGCCGGGTAGCGGGATCGTCCGAAAGGGTTACCGCTGCCCCGGAACATAAAGGGCTAAGGAAGGATCACGGGTGGGTTTTAGTCAGTAAGAGTCTGACACTCCCTTCCGCTCCACCCAGAGCGGGAGGAGTCATTAGATGATTTCCCATCCAAAAAAAAGCCCCGTTTGCCTTCACCGTCACACGGGGAGGCGCAATACTGAGAAGTCGCAGTATAACGATTTAAATCTTTGGTGTCGGTTTTTTATCCAAATCTTGGACGAATAAAATCGTCAAATCTGTCAATATAGACGGATAAAATGTTAGTGCATGCACCGTAAGTATGGTCTAACTGCTTCATATTTTATATAAAGTAAAAGTGCACAGTGCTGCCATACCCCTACTCTATTTCAAGTTACACAAATATCAACTTTATTTCAATGAAAATTATGTTGATTTCAGAGTGACTAGCACTATTGATAAAGTTATAAAAATGTATGAAGTTGTAGTGTAAACTGAACTGTATTGTGTAGGAATTAAAGTTATTTTTCCATTAATTCATATTTGTTTTCATTTTTGGCAAGTAAATCGCGAATGCACGGTAGGTAAGCTGCGTTTCAAAAACCGGTCACAATCACAGTACGGGAAACATTCGTTGTTTCTTGAAATCGTCATTGACTTGACGTATTTTTTATCTGACCTCTACAACCCAATTCATCATTTCAGCCAAAAGACGTCCACTGCTGGACATAGGCCTCCCCCAAGCACCTCCACTTCGACCGGTTTTGTGCTTCTCGCATCCAACAAGTTCCTGCGGCCTTCACAAGGTCCACCTTGTGGGAGGCCTTCCAACGCTACGTCTTCAGGTACGCGGTCGCCACTCCAGAACCTTTCGGCCCCATCGGCCATCTGTTCTGCGAGCAATGTGCCCTGCCTACTGCCACTTAAGTTTGGCAATTCTTCGGGCTATGTCGGTTACCTTGGTTCTCCTGCGGATCTCTTAATTTCTGATTCGATCACGCGGACCCAATTACACAACAACCAACCCAATTATTGGGTAATAATTTATGATAACCCCTTGGTAATACAGGTTTTCAGGCTTTCAGCTTCTGACGACCTGTAAAGACAGGAACGCCACCAGTCCTGCAATCTCCGAAGAGTTAGGCAGAGGTGTTCCAGTACACCCACATTTCATCAGTAATGTTTAAGTCCCATGTAATAGGGTGCGAGCCTATTGCCATCAACTAAGCACTAATCCAGACTGCGGGCTGCTACTGAGAAATTCCAGATGGAAAAACCCAAAAACACTTTACCCGACCTGGAAATCGAACCCAAGATCAGAATGCTTAGGAGTAGCGTTCGCAACCACTAAACATAACATAACATCTTCAAGGTAAAAAATTACTTTTTAAAACATTCTCCCTTGCAGAAAATTCGACAGTATGTTAAAGCCTCAGGTGTATTATTAAGAAGATGATATTTAACTCAGACATGATTTATAATATTTTTCCTGTTACAAAAGATTTATGGACGAAAAAAGTTGCCTCGCTCCCGGCAAAATCGCCATGTTGTAAGTAATAAGTTATGTTTGTTATTATGTTGAGTGACAGATGAGAAAATATGGGATGTGCAGGCAGGGTTTAGAGACGGATGGATGGATCGATGGTGCCGTAAAACACGTGGCATAGCACAAGAAAGTCTACTGTGGTTTCGTTGACTTGGAGGCCTATAATAAATAATATAATTATTAAGTAAATTTATTTTTTTGTTGCCACAACTATTAAAATGTAGACAGTTTATATTTCAAAAAGTTTGAAGTTGGAGACAGGAGCCCACTATACATCTATACAAATACATAAAATTGGAGTGTCTGTTTGTAATATTAAAATGACCGCTTTTTATTAAATGCATATGGATGTATACACGGTACATGTACCAAAATAACATATTTTTTTAAATTTATGTTTGTCTGTTTGTTCCGGCTAATCTTTGAAACGGCTAGACTGATTTTGACGGGACTTTCACTGGCAGATAGCTGATGTAATAAGGAGTAACTTAGGCTACTTTTATTTTAGAAAAAAAAAAAATAAAAAAAATAGTCCCACGAAAAAAAATTTAAACTGAACAATAACTTTTTGGTTAAATTCCACGCAGATGAAGTCGCGGGTAACAGCTAGTACTAAGTAAAACCGTCCCTGCAGGTGTGCTCCTGATCTCCTTATCTCGAATACATTATAGAGAGTGTGTGTTATAACTTCTCTGTAATAATTGTATAACAGTTTCTCCGTATCGTCATAGGTAAGTATTAGGAACTGC
Organism: Hydraecia micacea; assembly: GCA_914767645.1. NCBI lineage: Eukaryota > Metazoa > Arthropoda > Insecta > Lepidoptera > Noctuidae > Hydraecia > Hydraecia micacea. The sequence continues at coordinate 18,902,299 of OU611780.1, forward strand.
ATTCAATTTGGGTACCTAGTGGATAAATTGTAAGCAGCTTGTTTGCAATATTATTCAGGAATATGACAGTGTGTGGTCGACACTATCCATGTAAAGACGCCAGCACATCAAGTTACTACAATCTGTCAAATTTCTTTAATCGATTTTCAACTTTATCGCTAAAGCATAAGGTTCAAAGTTGATTGGGAAAACTTGACAGTTTCGGGTAGCTTGATTTGCTGGCGTCTGTACGTTGTGGACTCGCGCTTGGTAGGGGCACTGAAATCTTTATACAAGGATTCTAGTGATTGTGTTCTACATCTAGAGGTGTGTTAGACAATTGTGTATCGTCACCGTGACTCTTTTACTTGTACGTGGATAGATATCTGATAGATTTGGAAGAGGGTGAGTCGAGTCCGGATTGAAGATGAATGAGTTGCTTGTTAAATGCCTTTTCTTCGCAGATTATCAAGTTCTACTTGCATCGTCAGCAGAAAAGTTGCAAGAAATGGTGACAGTGATGGATGAAGCTTAAAAGATGAATATAAATGTGAATAAGATGAAGGACAATGACTAAACTCTCGTTTTATTTCCATGTAGGTAGGCAGAAACTACAGAACGCCACTTGCTATACAGGGTTATTGGAAAAACACTAACAGCCTCTTAAGAGGTCATTGTACTCATCATTATGAACAACTTTTACTATGTGACCAAACCTGAAATCGCGAAAAAAAAAATCAGCTGTTCCCTACATTTATGTTCGTATAACTCGTAAAAATGTAGGGAATATAGTAAAAGTTATTCATAATGATGAGTACAATGACCTTTTAAGAGGTTGTTAGTGTTTTTCCAATAACCCTGTATATACGATCCTTGCATACTCCTTCTGATTTGTTTACGTTCATACAGTGGTACTAAGAACTTTTTGAAGAACATCACAACATGTCCTGCTAGGCCGTTTCTTACATCTTCCTTACCAAAAGAAGTCTGATAAAATTATTTAATGTGTCTTTCTATTTGGTAATTGGTACATTGTTTTACTCCTAACATAATTTAATCAAATCTGACAAAGAAGGCAGTGTAGGCTCGGAATAGAGTGAAGGACAAAATTAACTATTCGCAGGCAGTTTGTTTAAATCCGTTACATAAACTAAACTACAGAGAACAACGGTTGACGAGACAGCTTGACATAATGTCCGTCCTCTGACAATCAAAGTTAATCAAAATATGTCGACACCAAGCGCTTCAATTAATCTGACGAGCCTCTTCCCAACTATGTTAGGGTCGGCTTCCAGTCTAACCAGATGCAGCTGAACACCAGTATTTTACTTTGAGCGACTGCCTATCTGACCTTCACAACCCAGTTACTGGGTAACACGATATCCCTTGGTGAGACTGGTTGTCAGACTTTTGGGCTTCTGATTACCAGTAACGACTGCCTAACATCTACGAATAGCTGCAGGGGCCAGAGGGCGTTCTCTTAAGTCCGTCAATTAAGATACGGGTCTGTCCGGAAGTATAGATAGTGCCATCATCCACCAAGACGCGCCCCACAGTTTTTCTTAATGCTTACAGCACAAGTGTGAAACATTTCGCTAGTGTTTTAGTTTTGTCGATACACTCTAATTATTATTAGTGGGTAATTAGTGTGCATCGAAAAAACTAAAACACTAGCGGAATTAACTAGCGATAACCACTAACGGTTAGGAAGAAGAGTGGGGCGCGTCTTCGTGGATGACACTATCTTTGGTTTGATACTTTGGAATTAACTCTACTCTTGATTAATTGACTTCTTCGGACGGACAAAATCGCATCAGGATTTAGCAACGTCGTCGCGTGGTCTTTTTTCGTAGGAATGGTTTTGATTTTTTTGCGCGGAGCCCTAATTATTTTTCTAAAATAAAAGTAGGCTACGTTGCTTCTTATAACATCATCTATCTGCCAGTGTAAGTGCCAGTTTTGTATGAAACAACCTGTCAAAATTAAAAAAATATTCCTCGAATAAAGTTATCAGATGATTTTAAAATCTGCCCTTAGTGTTGTTTCTTCAGCCTTTAATTAAGTTTTTCTAGCTTTAAAACCGTTAAAAGATCATTTAACATTCTTCTTTATCTTAGCGTGTGATGAAAGGATTAGCCAATCAGCGTGGATAACTCGCTGATTGCCCAGGGCGCGCCGGAGTATATAGTGATCTGTAGATACGTCGCTCGGAGAGGCTCCTTTCATGCACCCCATCATTTAACATTACATATTGCATTATATATTGCTGGGATATTTGTTGCGCGACTTTTTATACGCAGCGCAACGCGACAGTTATTTGCTTTAAAAATCACGAATATTGAAACATGCGAACAGGATCAAAGAATAATTTGTATAAAAATTTTATGGACACTTCTTTTTTTCCTACCAGTATCTCGTCGCACAGTCGTGTTGCGCTTGTCTGCTGGAGCCTGAAACACTAGTGCTGAAGAGCGGGCGTTTTGAGGAGTTAATCGGATTGTTTTATGTAATTTTGATTTCATCTAAATCGGTTCAGCGGTTTAAGCGTGAAGAGGTAACAGATAGACACACTTTCGCATTTATAATATTAGTATGGATGCGAAAGTGAGATTGTTTGTTTGTTACTCAATCACGCCAAAACGGCTGAACGGATTTAAATGAAACTTGGCACACAGATAACCCATGAGTTGGGTAAGGACAAAAGCTACTTTTCGTCCTAGATTGCAGACAAAGTCGCGGGCAACAGCTAGTACTTTATATTAGCACTTTAGTTCCTAATACCAACACAAACACGACAAAAACACAACACACACACACACACGCAACACAACACTAACCATCTCAAGCCACATTGAAAGTCACCTCTCCCCTTCAATTGGCCTAATCAGTTATGTTCCTTACCATACAGCCTTATTGGCGATATGATCAAGTTAGCCCAACTTCGTAGCTTCAAACCCGGCTCACAGTTTGACTTTAGCTCAGCCATTCTGTAACTTTGACCCAGTGTCAATTGTAATTCGAGAAGTATCTGTATTCCGATGCAGAACGCGTTTTCTGATGTTTGTTTGGGGATTCGGACACGAGGCTTTTGTCGCAGCCGGAGATGATAATGGTCTTTATCGATTCACAAGGCTATACTGTCATACTAACAAGTGAGTCTTCCAGGTTAAATGTGGTAAATAAAAATTGGTACCTAAACTAATTTGAGATAGTTTTCAAGTTATGGAACAACAAACTGAATGTCATACTTAACAAAGTTCAACATTGCAACAAACATTTATAACGACCTTTTTGTCACAAATGGTTACTCAAAAATCAACTTAGAATACATTGCACTAAAGTAGGTAACTGATGGACTAAAGTGGCGTTGGAATGTAAATTATTTGAGATTATGAACACTGCTATAGGTGTTCCTTTTCTCCAAATGGAGCCAATGACCACTTTGCCCTACTTTTTAAACCTGAAACAGTCAAACATTTTCCTGAACAAATAACACCGACCATCTGGTAAAAATAAAACAATCTTCACGACTAAAGTAAATACTACTTAAAACTCATCTCACGTCACCAAATAAAAAGGGCATGAAGATAAAATAATGGTGTAACAGCGACTAATCATCCCAAGCTAGTCAACTGAACACCTTCAGGAGTCCAAGTTTCCTCACAAAGTTTCATCTAAACTGGACCGGAACGTGACCGGATTATTTATAGGGTGTTACACGAGGGTAAATCTGCTATTGGTAGTGAAATCACCCATGAATAATAATATATACAACAGATTAAGCTTATAAATAGCAGAAAATAGTAAAATAGTATTGAATTATATATAGTACAGACGCCAGCACATCAAGCTACGCGAAACTGTCAAATTTTCTCAATCAACTTTGAACTTTATGCCTTAGCGATAAATTTGAAAATCTATTAAAGAAGTTTTACAGATTGTAGTAGTTTGATGTGCTGGCGTCTGTCTGTACATACCCACAGTCCGACTTCACCGACTGCTGGACATAGGCCTCTCATTTCATGTGCCGATCCCCCCACGCTTCTGTGCCAGCCTCGTCCAGGTTTAGCCCGCGATGGCAACAATATCGTCTGCCCGCTGGACGACCGACATCCCGTGTCCCAGTCCTTGAACGCCACTTTGTCACAGCCTTACTCCATCTGTCATCCCTGTGCCTTGCCAGGTGTCCTGATAACTGGTAAATGGAACTGCACAGTATCACATGCGTGTTTTAATACCTAGTTAAGGTATTAAAACACGCATGTGATACTGTTATAAACTCACACTCGTGTTTTAATAACCCCTGTTATTATAACTGTTTTATGAATTACAGAAGAAGGCTCGTGTTTGAGATATTATTATAAAGGGGGCAGTGCCATGGTAGCCTGCGAAATTAATTGTTTAATTAGCCCGCGTAAATTCATATTTCATGAAATAGTCATTCAATAGGATTACCTTTTTTGTGTGAAAAGTTTAAATAAATAAATAATTAATTTATGAACTTAGAGGGTTGTATTGACGATTTTAATGATTATCTATCACACTAATATTATAAAGGCGAAAGTTTGTGTGTGTGTGTGTGAGGGTGTGTTTATATGTTTGTTACTTCTTCACGCTCAAACTGCTGGACCAATTTTGATAAAATTTTGTATGGAGGTAGCTGACACCCTGGATTAACATATAGATTACTTTTTATCCCGATATTCCCACGGGATCGACATTTACGCGGGTGAAACCGCGGGGCGCAGCTAGTAATTCTATAAATATATACTTGTTACGGTTGCGAATTATACTTTTTGTTCAACATACAACCTGATACTGACCTGCAAACTGCAAAAATACAAGAAAATTTGAATTTCACGGTCTACCTTAGCACATCCCTCTTTAAAAAAACTTTTAGTAATCGCAAAAGATAAATAAAACCGTTGCTGTTTATGAGTGAATTTCTCAAGCGTAATTTTTAGGTGACGCAGCTGAAAATAAAACTGTATCTTAGACAAAACGTACAGTAAAGTTTATTTTTTTTAAAGAAAGTCGACGATCTTGATCAGGCGATCATACCTCGATATTTTATTTAGTTACATAATTATTATGGTAATGTTATGAGAGTAGCCTGATTAACCATTATCAGATAATGTAAGGCGATAATGCGGTTGAAGGCAAGCCTTGCCAAGACGAAAGTTATCCGATCGTAACTTAATTACAGACTTCGACTTCGTAAATACTCATCCCTCCTTAACCAAATTGAATTTATTTTGGAGTAGCATTTGTATATTTTCCTATCTATACATTTCGTTCAGCAGTATTTAAGTGTCCTTCTGCATCCTTGCCATCCTTTTTCAAACTCGAAGCATTTATTTCAATTAAACCATTTACAGGCACTTTTGAATTGACAGGATATCGGTCAGTCAAAAAGTTGTTGCTAGTTGCCCATTCCAAAGTGCAGTAGGTATCAGCTATGGAGAACCCCAGGGAAGACGGTGGCACAGTGGTCACGTGCTGCCATGCATATAGAGGCTCAGAGGAGGCCCCATTACAGTCTCCCAAGGGATGTGCCTTGCAGGCGTTGCACGGGGGGTTCCGGAATTGGTCTTTTAAGAGGAACCGGGACCGCCCCTATGTGCTGATGGTGATCACCGGGGTAAAAATCCCACACTCCCCGACCTCCCTCCCCGGAGGTCGAGTGCCTTTTGAAGGTTTCCCCCTAAAAAAAAAAAGGTATCTATGGAGAAGGACGGGCAAGAAACTCCACGGTCACTCTTTTAAATCAAAATAATATGGTTACAAAATGTTGGTTACATCATTCATGTTGAAATTATGCAAATTATGAGAACGATGCAGAACGTTAAAAGCGCCCGTAATGAAAATAAAAAAAAACAATTAAAATATGAAATTAAAATGAACCGAGGCAGCTAAGAGATAATCAATCCCAAAATCATCATCTCATCTGCCTAGCCTTTTCCCAACTATCTTGGGGTCGGCTTCCAGTCTAACCGGATGCAGCTGAATACCAGTATTTTACATAGAGTGACTGCCGATCTAACCTCCACAACCCAGTTACTGGGTAATACGATACCCCTTGGTAAGACTATGGTTGTCAGACTTTCGGGCTTCTGACTACCCGTAACGACTGTCAAAGAACCACGAAGGACAGCCGGGAACAACGGCTAAACGTGCTTTCCGAGGCACGGAGGGGTCTCAGTATGTAAAGATGGTCACCCATCCACAGACCAACCGCGGCAAGCGTAGCTTAACCTGATCGATCGACCTGTGCGGCTGTTATTATTTAGCCACGGACCCCTCAAAAAAAATCAGTCCCTAAATACAAAAAAAAAAATATTTTCCCCTACTTACACCTAAAGTGGGGATGATTTTTTTCTCGTCTATCCCATTTTAAGTGCAAATTATTTTAGAGTACTTGACTCAAAAAAAATCGTCCCTCCCTCTGAAACCTAAAATGTTGTTTTTTGATAATTATGTTCACGGCAGTAGGAGGTATGTATAACGAAGTTATAAGGAAAACTATCACAGCTAAATATAGGCTTTACAAGTGAACGAGTAAGTCACACTCGTCGACGACTGCAGTTGCATCTGCCGATGACGCAAGTCGCTCGTGTGTATAAACACTAATAGTCGACCAACTTAAATTTGCAGTTGGAATGTTTGGGACAACACGTTTTTCAACTACTTACAATGTTAAGTTTGTTCTTGTTATAAATTCATCCCGGAACCCTCCATTGTGCGTGGTCCAATACGAACTTGGCCGGTTTTTTTCACTGGTCTTCTCTTCCCCATTCATTTGTCAACACAAACCGTCAACAAAAACATCTTTGTTACAAAATAAATTCCTTTCCTTTGTTCGCACAAGTCCCCAATGGTTTGTATTTCTGTAATGTGATTCATGTAAACATGAGGCTTAGGCACTGACACGCTAATCGTTTTGTTGTCTCTCCTTGGCCGTGCTTACAACCTAACTCATGGTCAGTGACATTAGAAGTTCAACCTTAAAATTTATAACTGAAGGTTGAAATTCGATTGAAGTAAGGAGTAAGTTATTGCGTTTAGAGTGTGAGGGCCTACAATTTGAAGGTTTTTATGAATATAGGTATAATGGTGTTAACTGCCGTGTATTTTTATACCGATCCTAAATTTAATGAACGTTCCAGGCATAATATGGAATATTTCAACTTGTGTGGTTTTCGCGTAACATATAGAAGGCTAATGGATTCAGAGCGAAACCTTTTTGGCCTTTAATGACGTGTTTAAATTATACCTAAAGCCATTTATAACGCAAACTTCTGAATTAAAATGATAAATTTCGCCACAAAAGCCAAGCTTTCTAATTCAGTCTAGAACACCTGAAATATTCATGAACAGCTTATTCACGTTACGTTCCGTTTTAAGCTTCTTAACTGTTCTATGAAACATATGCCATGCAGCGGCGGTACTGCACCAAACTGCTTAGAAATATTTAACAGGGCGTGCGATTCTTCATAAAAATGTATTCAGTTTTTTTTTTCCAGAATAATGCCTCTAGAGCAATATTTTTTTTTTCATAATTTTCGGTTTGAGCTTCAGCTGTGCCTATCACACACTACGGGGGCAGACTTGAGGTAAGGCGACGGCAATAGTTTCTTCAAATACCTATTTTTCAAGTTTAATATATTCTGTATTTCTCGCACTAAACTATCCTCTTCAAAGACATTACAAATCCTTTACTCACAAACTCCTAAAATGTTTACAAAAGTTCTAGAACTAACAATTTAATATTTTATTACAAACAAACGAATTGAATATTTAATAATAATTAGTAGCCATCTACGCGGGAGATATAGGTACGAGTATATAAGTGCACAAGTGTGTGCGCAGATGCAGATGCAGGTGCACTGACTCTCATAGTCCGATGGGGCGGCAAACTGACATGACAGCAGAGAGATCATACGTCGGACCATCTAGATTCCGGGATCAGTCGGCATTTCCTAGCCGACTGACCCTGAGAAGAAATGCCGAAACAAACTCAGAGGTCATTCTCCCGAAAAAGGGTTACCGCTGCCCCGGAACATAAAGGGCTAAGGAAGGAACACGGGTGGGTTTTAGTCAGTAAGAGTCTGACACTCCCTTCCGCTCCACCCAGAGCGGGAGGAGTCATTAGATGATTTCCCATCAAAAAAAAAAAAAAAAAAAAAGGGTCATTCTCTCTATTACAGTCCTTATAATATTATTAGGATTTTATGCAAGTCAAGGTACTTTTTTTATTGCTCTTGATCTCGATCACGCCTGATGGATAGCGATGGATGAGGTCTATGATAGAACGAGCGTGCCCAGAAGATGCCTAAGGCATTGGAACTCCCATGCATCGACGAAACATAGCAGACTGCTTGACGCCGGACTCCGGTGGGAGAGTGGTCGCAAACCAGGCGGGCGTAAGCCCTACCACCGCAAGGGAAGAATGGGCCAATCAAATAAGGAGTTGGGTGTGAGTGTTCAGGATGCGCCGAGCGCGAGCGTTCAGTTGAGTACATGGCAGAACAAACTGCCTGCGCTACACGAGGAGGCTTCTTCATGCATCCCTAAAACTACCGGACCTCCACCTAACAAGTACCGATACCTCATATTTTTAAAAGGAACCTAGTACGGTTGGCAACCTTGAAAGTATTTTTCTAATGCATATTAACTACCTATCCTTTTAACTTACTATAATTGTTTTCTCACACTTTCTTGCGGAAATATTTGTTTGGTTCCGGTACAGTACCGCTAATGATTAGAAATACGAATAGTACAGGTATTACGTCGAGTACCAGTACCTATATACAGGTACTACTCAGGTACCGGTATCACAAGTCCAATAGTACCGGTTTCTTCAAGCCCTGTTTATCATGATTAAACACTTTAAGTGATTTTAGTACTTTTTACAATCATTAAGCTAATTATTGTTGTTATTTTTAATCCGAATACCTAGTCACCGTCTATGTAGGCTGCCTGCTAAAAAGGGCCCAAGAACATACTCCTTATCCTGAATAGCTTCCTTACAAGCTATGTCTTCAGACATTCTGCATTAATTATTCTAAGCTTCCTTAGAAACCACGTTTTCAGTAATCCTGTTTAGTCCACTATCCTTACCTTCTTTGTGGCTAAAGCTAGGTCTACATTATTTCACAAGTCAGCTTCGCTCCTTCGCACATCATCGATGAAAAGCCAGCTTAAATTATATCTACCCGTGCCTTGTTTCTCTCATCTAAGGCCGGACCCTCCTCTCCGCTGACGGCTACTTTGAATAGGTTTCGTCTTTCGACGTACCTACAAGGAGCACCATTTGAACCTTTTGAAATGCAAATGAAAGTTCCTTTCTTTGAATTTCATTACTTGAAGATTTCGTACTTGAGGTAATTTAGATATAGAATGTTAGGAATTATTTTGGTATCTTTTAAATGGCTACGCTAAAATGTGTCTATTATCCACTGTCTTAGGAGCGCTTATCTCATACTAGGCATTTACAACTACAATCTATTGACCGTTATTTTACTTCTGATTTTGCATCACTGATAAAATCACAGTGATCTTTACTGTCGTCTTAATAAGGTTGCTATTGGGTTGCTGCTATTGCCAAGTCTGTCAAAATCATAATGATTTTTATTTTCATCGCATTATGATTGCTATTCGGTTGCTGCTGTCAGAGGTAAAATAAACCAAAGACTCGTAGACCGTTTCTTACTTCATTTAGGTGATACAAATTTTCTAATTATGACAAGGAGTTTAGAAGTTATGGGGGAACTGATGAACATACATACAAACATACCGGTCAAAATCATAACCCTCCTTTTTTCTTCGCCGTAGTCGGGTAAATATAACAATACATTCATGAATCCCTCTCACAGGACTTCTGACTTGCCAATAAAATCTTCGTCCATTCATCCGCAAACAAATCGTTTGTTGTATTAGAATACAAGAGACCATTAAGGGTCTAAATAGACGGACTGCATTCCAGCTGCAACATCGCAGTTTGGATGCAGTTAGTCAGATTTAACTGCTTCGAAACCTAGTTATGTGAACTGCATCCAAACTTCGATGCTGCAGCTAGCATGCAGTTCAGATGCAGTCCGTCTGTTTAGACCCTAAGTGCGACCAGAGTGCGAGGTACTGAGGACTCAGCACATGCAACGGTGCCGCGTGGGGATACAGCAAACAGCCTGTGCTTTCTGCTATACACACAGCATGCAGATCAGGTCCCTTAATATTGCCACGGAGCGTCTTGCAGGCCATGGTGAGCTGGTACTAATTTGGTGCTCGCCTTACTTCTAATAATATATCCGAAGCTTTCTCCGTCCGTGGATGGGTGACCATCTTTACATACCGAGACCCCTTCGTGCCTCGGAAAGCACGTTAAGCCGTTGGTCCAGGCTGTTATTCGTGGATCTTTGACGGTCATTACGGGTCGTCAGAAGGCCGCAAAAGTGACAAGTCTTACCAAGGGGTATCGTATTACAGTAACTGGGTTGTGGAGGTCAGATAGGCAGTTGCTCCATGTAAAATACTAGTATGCAGCTGCATCCAGTTAGACTGGAAGCCGACCCCAACAATATAGTCGGAAAAAGGCGAGGCAGATGATGAGAGGTAAGAATGAAAACCATGTTAACGCTTATATATACTGTGGGTCCCCCACGGCACAGCATCGTGCTGCCTTCTTGTATCAGTCACCACACAATATACCCAGGATTTTGTAATTTGGTGATTTAAAAGAGTGTCCATGGAGTTTCTTGCCCGCTCTTCTGCATAGAGATCTACGTTTTGGAATGGGCAACTAGCTTCAACTTTCTGACTAACTGACTGACTATTTAATTCTGACAATTCAAAAGTGCCTATACATGGTTTAATTGAAATAAACGCTTTGAGTTTTGATGGTAGGTATTAGTCTTCACACTAATTGCCGTATTATTTAAGGTAGAGGAAGTATCTGCCGCCACAACTTTCAGGATGCTATTGTGACTGCCTCTTATTCTGCTCAGGAGTGAGGCTGTTTTTTTGCGGATGTTGGCATGAAACCCATCGGTATGTGTTACCGTGCACGTTTCTGAGGTACTGCAAAAACGAGGCAATCGCAACAGTAACGCGTAGGACATCCAGCGACATTTTCATAGTAATTAGCTTGCGTCGTAATATGCAAAGGGGTCTAGAGCACTAGTAGGTCAAAGGCCAGAAGAACGAAAGAAAAGCTGTTGGTGTTGATTGCACTTTGTGCTGAAATTGTTGAATTGTTTTGTTGTGAATTATTGTTGAATTGAGCAGTGGTGGCCCAGTGGTAACGGCCGTGATTTACGAGTTGTAGGTCGTGGATTTGAACCCCAAGCAGGCACTATACTTCGTGTAAATTAATTCACCACCACTGCTCTCAAAACGGTGAAGAAAGACATCATGGGGAATCCGGCATGTATGTACTAGAACCAAAAGTTCAAAGACATGTGACATCCGCTAACCCACTGGGCCTGCGTTGTGGATCATGGCCCAGTCCCTCTCACAGAGACGAGGCCTGTGTCTCAGCAGATGGGAACATTATAAGCTGATTAAGCATTATTAGGTATGCATGTTGAATTAAGTCTGTATCAATTTAGCATTTTGAGCGCTTGGTCCATGATTGGTTAGAATGATAATTGATGAGAACTGTCCAGCTCTCGAATGAGGCAACATGAAATATTAGCCCAGTGTTACATGAGAAATGAAGCTAATGATGACAAGTCATAGATAATAATGTTGCAAGCTCAGTAACTTTTTTGGCACGATGGTACCACATTTTCCTCTAAAATATGATTCTTCATTACTCCTAGCTCCCTCTATACGCTGAAGATAAAAGCTTCGTTGCACACGACCCCGATTTTATGATAAAATGACAAAAGTAATTTGTTACAATATCCGTCTTCGCAAGAGTTCAACCAAGTTCTGCAAGGTGTGGTGCTAGTAACAGAGGAGAGTTATACAGCGTTAGTTTAAATTGGTTAGCTAAAATCCGCAGACGCGATGGGTAAATAATTACGATAAAATAAAATAAATAATACTTATTTTTTTATTGTGTGAGGTCAACGACCTCTGTTCGTTTTGTTACTTGAACTGGATCGTCCGAAAGGGTTACCGCTGCCCCGGCACATAAAGGGCTAAGGAAGGAACACGGGTGGGTTTTAGTCAGTAAGAGTCTGACACTCCCTTCCGCTCCACCCAGAGCGGGAGGAGTCATTAGATGATTTCCCATCCAAAAAAAAAAAAAAAAAAAGTATAAGTTGAGAAAGTTTCGTCGTGTTTCGATATCGATACCCATAACTTCTATGAAGTTTACACAAAAAACACAGATTTTTTAAACTGATATTTCATTGCGGTCGATGACCCCTAAAAAAAAATACTTCAAATTATTTCATTTGTTGTTTTATCATGTTTAGAATTATAGTAATGAATTAGATTCTCATCAGTGACAATGTACTCGTAATTTACTGTCTGACAAAAGGCCGCGCCAACCAACACCTTGGTCTGAACGGAGCATTAGTTGTAACTGTTGCGAAAAATTTAATTGTCCGGAAAGCAATAATCTACATATAAGCAAGCAAATAAACGTAGATTAAAAAGGTACGTAAAATGGTAAAATGTTTTTTTTTATAATGTGTGTTTTGTTTGTGCAGAATAAACAATTTTTCTTTGTTTCCTTCTTTCTAAAACGTAAAAAGTCGATGCGTTAGTTAGGAAATTACTACAAATGGAAACAAAAACTTGAAAGTTCAAACAAGAACATAATTACGCAAAACCTGAACTGTGAACACGTAAACTCGTTGAAAGTCAGCGTCAGCTGTCTAAACATATTTGGAAAAGTTAATTTATTTACATTTTCCCGATCATAAAATCGAGAACCAAACCAACTGATCTGTCTCAGAAATGATTTGTAGCCTCCAGGTACTATAACATAAGAGGAAAGCTGTTTAAAAGACAGACTGTCTGTCTTTGTCTGTCTGTGTCCTTAGCAGGACACATAGTGGCCTTATTGGATCGTTATTCTGAAAAGTTACGTGCGTAGTACTCGCAACCGGCGTGTTTGACCAGAAGGACAATTCCCTTAAAAATCCAGTCGCAATCTGAAAGCCAATAAATTATTCTCGTAATTTAAAACGTTCAAAATTTAGTCGCAGTCTCATCTCGGCGACAAACAACTTCGCGCCTTCGCTAGTCACCTAGCGTGTACAGGATGTTATGTCATTGGGGTCTAAGCGCTAAGCAAACCACCTGTTAGTGCGTACGTAGCCTAACTAATGGAATCAGGCGTTACTTTAAAGAAATCCATGATTTACCCGCCGTTACTGACACCCCACTAAAAACTAGGACAAACTTTGCTTTATTCGAGGCACTCGATCCCAGTAAAGCCTTCACATGATGTATGCTTATCTTAGCTCATCTCGCTGCTTATATGAGCTTTATTTCAACAGTTTTGTGACTTATATTTATGGTTTTAAAAGAAAATCTACTTTTTTAGGGTTCCGTACCTCGAAAGGAAAAAACGGAACCCTTATAGGATCACTTTGTTGTCCGTCCGTCCGTCCGTCTGTCTGTCTGTCTGTCAAGACCCTTTTTCTCAGAACCGCGTGGAGGTATCAAGCTGGAATTTATATCAAATACTCAGGTCCACTGTCCCCTAGAGCTGTGAAAAAATCAAATTTCTAAGCCAACGTATCAGTAAGATACTTACAGCCGTTTATGCCGCAAATTCCCGTAAATTTTCGACACTCGCAAGGGAATCAAAACCTACAGGGTACTTCCCGTGAACTCAGAATCTTGAAATTTGGTACGAAACAACGTCTTATAGCACAGATAAAAGAAAAATTGTGAAAACCGTACATTTTTAGTTACATACCTACAATACGGAACCCTCGGTGCGTGAGTCCGACTCGCACTTGACCGGTTTTTTTATCTTTATAATGTATCGCAATTATTTAGGGCTGACTTTTCAATCGACAGATAATTTTTATTCGTGGAAGAAAATTGACGTCTGAGAGTTTTTTTGTGGAACAACTGTCAAACATTCAAAATCATTCCACCATTAAAATTATCTGGCGTTGGAAAAATTTGCCCTTACATTACAATCTAGCCTATTAGCTGATATTTAATTTAAATATAACTTAAACCGCTAAGTAACTATAAAATTTAAAAATCGTCCCCCGTCGCAACGCATCGCCCGTCCGCGCTACCTATATTATCTGTGGCGCTACTAAGAATACTCAGAGTACTGTAAGTTCTTCGTTTCGCTTAGCGTTCTTTCTGACTTTTTTCATTTTGCTCGGCTTCCTCGGCTCTTAATCCTAGCATGATATTAAATAGCCTATAGTCTTCCTTAAGAGTTGGGCTATCAAATACAAAAATATATTTTTAAATGCGACTTACTTAACGTGTGAGATGGTGGGACGAGCTGGATAGGTTCCGTCAAACCTGGAAGGAGGACGCGCGGGCTCGCGAAAGATGGAAGGAGCGGACGGAGGCCTTTGCCCAGGAGTTGACAGCGTAAACTAGTTAAAAACAATGTGACTGGTAGTCTAAAGATTAACGCAATCAAACAAATAAACGAAGTATAGATAGATAGATGAGTCCTATTGCTAATGATGAAGCCTAATGCCCAAAGAAGGTTAGATATTTATATCTTTATCATCCTAATTATTAGTTTGCCACCATATGCATACGATAATTGAAATTTATACTATCAATCACATTATTCTTTAGTGATTTTGGAAAAGCTTTGAAAAATTGGCATTGTCACAATAAAATTTCATTTACATTGCTCCCAATTTTATTTATCCGAAGAAATAAGCTGACACATTTTAAAACCAAACCGACGAAAACTAAAGGCTACTTAACGTCAGTCAATTACTGAACTGACATCGGACAATGCTTGGTACAATCTGACGGGTAAAATGTTTTAAAATAACATTTTTTCATGACAAACTTTTTAATTGGCTCGTAAATTTGACATGTCGATTGAAAGTCCAACATGGCGCCCAACTAAACTTCTGTTGGATTTCCCAGTATCTATTTTTTACTTCTTTTACTTACTATTTCTCATTTCTATTTCATGCAGGAATACCTACATAAATATTTGATTTTCAGAGAACATTTAGGTTTGTTAGCGAACGGGACTTGTTCTCGCATGCAGATGATTTTTTAAAACAGCACAACATCAACCAGCTGTCTACCAGGTTGTCGAATCGAAAATTATACGTTTTCAATTACTAATTTACCTTGCCTCCGACAGCAAATAGCTAGCGCCAATGGCGGTCGTCTATTTGATTAAAACTGACAGCCTTTTCAGCCTATATAAGATTCTTTTGATAACGTTGATTGATGTTCGACACGATGTTCTTGATGTGTGGCACGGAAGCGTATCGAACAGTTGTGAATAGCTATGCAGATGTAGTACTTACTTAATTTCAGAATAAAATATTGAAAGTTGGGTTTTCTAAAGAAATAACTGTTAGTCACAGCGATGGGCTCTGTCAACTATTACGGCAGATGTTTTAATAATTTTTGTAATGGCTACTAAATCAATTTATTTGAATCAATCAAACAAACAATCTATCAAGCAGTAGTCAAATAAATCATGGCATATTTTTAATTAGATCCATCCTAATCTTCTCATGTGCCACATCTAGGGTTGCCAACTTTTTCTAGAAGAAGTAGAGTATATCTGATTTCAGAGAGGGTAAATAAAGAGTACAGATTAATAAAAAAGAGTACCAGAGAATACCAGAGAATACCATATGTATTTTTTAGCACTTTTTGCGGTACATAACAATTTTTATTGTTTTTAGAAGAAATGTAGGACTCCAAACATATTTGCCTATAAACAATGAAAAATTCTAACTTTTTCAAAGATTTTTTTGACTTTTTTGAAGATGATTGTTCAATGGGTTTTAATTTCTGTTTTGTTGTATAGCCAAAATATTGGTCAGTAGGTCGTCTTAGGGGCGGAGTTTTAGGAGATTATCTTCGTCATCCATTTTTTTAAAAGTCAGTTTATGTAAAAATAGTATTTTAGCATACTTTATTAGTGTTATAGAATATAGAGCACATCAACAAGAAAAGGTTCTTGTATTATAATATCAGCAGCCTTTTCTCCTATCATGACTACTGCAGCGGTATATTGCCTTTTACGTAGGTTGGCATAATACTTGCATCTGTTACTCTGAGTCTGTTCACACCATGGACACGTAGTCTATTGTCTACTACAGACCCCATCGCTCAGGTCCTGCTATAGTGTCCTAGACTAACCATCAAACATAATGAATAGCATCGCCAGTAGGTACTTTTTTTTTTTGGCAAACCCGAATGTGTCGTCGTCGCGCTGACAGACGGATTCCTGCGGTGCTATTCTGTAAAATGATCACCGTGATAACTTAGGTGAAGTGACCTTAAAGTGAGCTATCATTCCACCTGATGCTAGGGATTGACACTATTGACAGCTCACTTCACCCAAGCTTTCACGGTGAGATTTATACAGAATAGCACTGCTGGTTTTCCAAACAAATGATCGCGGTATCGCGACGACCGCGTACGTATTTGCGTGACGTTTATATTACACGGACGCGGTTAAAGAACAACCTTAAACGATAAAAACATGTCTTCGAAAACCGCTCATCACTTCGTTATTACCAAAAATTCATAATAAATCCTTGGGAATAAATAATATAGAAGGTATCGGCTCATCCATCATCTAAACCTGTCAATTTTAACGTAAAAGGAGACATTAGAAACTCCGCTAATAATCCGTACTAATATTATAAGTAACTCTGTCTGTATATTGCCTACTTACTTAGCTTCTGTCCGCGTCTTCGACCGCGTGAAATTTCTTGTTTCCGGACCCACCGCGTCGCATCGCATCGCCTACTCATGCTCTAAATTAGTTTTCGCTTAGCGTTCTTTCTGAGTTTTTTTCCTCTTGCTCAGCTATTAAGGGTCCTAGTGTGATGTTAGATAACCTATAGCCTTCCTCGAGAATTGGGCTATCAAATGCAAAAAGATTTTTTCTAATCCAACCGGTAATTTCAGAGATTACTCCCTAGATACAAACAAACAAATTTTACCTCTTTATCGAGCAATGGTGACCTTTTTCTCGAGCAGTGGTGGCCAAGTGGTAACGGCCGTGACTTACGAGTTGTAGGTCGTAGGTTCGAACCTAGACAGGCGCTGTGTAAATTATTTCATCACCACTGTTCTCAAAACGGTGAAGGAAAACATCGTGAGGAAACCGGCATGTCCTAGAACCAAAAATTCGAAGACATGTGACATCTGTCAACCCGCACTGGGCCCGCGTTTTGGATTACGGCCCACTCCCTCTCTCCGAGAGGAGGCCTGTGTCCCAGCAGTGGGAAAATTATAGGCTGATTATGTTATGTTATGTTTATAATATTAGTATAGAAGTATACCTATAGATTTACGTCTAAACTACTTAACAAATTTCGATAAAATTTGGCAAAGAAATAGATGGCATCCTGGGGAAGGACGTAGGCTACTCATTGGCCCGGTAGCACGTTTCCGTGGGATAATCTCCGACTTCCATGCGGGTGAAACCGCGTGTAGAAGCTAGTTTTATAATAAATATAAAATAGAACTTGTAATAGATCATTGTGACAGCTAAAGTAGGTACAACTAAGCATTCTACAGACAGAATAACATCTGTGGAATAACTGTCTCCTGGATAAACCGGCTGGGTAAATACAGACTCAGACCAAATTAATTAAATAATCAAGTTAATTACATAACTGCGAGTCGTGCATCTTTTGCAAATATTTGACGGATCAGCAGTATGCTGAACGATGGCTGTTTTGCGTGGATGTGATGCATATTTTAAACCAACTTGTTCTTTTTTACAATCATGTATCTCGTAACTATGTTTGTTCAGGTGGACCCTTGCAATTCAATTTTGAAGCAGATATCTTCCTTCAACCGATTGAGCTGAAATTTTTTATACCTACACGTTTAGTTTGGATGACAATGCATGGTTAGCTGTGTGACGTCATTCTAAATCCAACATGGCGGAATAGCCAAGATGGCGGACTAGTTATTTTTAATGCACTCCTACAATATGGGTATCAAATTAAGGGCTTGCTGAGAATAGCTCGAAAAATAAAGTGACGTTACTCTAAAACCAATATGTCGGAGGTCCAAAGATGGCCGAATAAATTTTTTATGCTTTCCTACAATATGGGTATCAAATGAAAGGACTGGGTGAGAATATGAATGCGAGTTAAACTCCAAAAAAAACTTTTAGTCTTGGTGGGTTAGAGTGAATTATTCATACTTGACAGAAAACGTGTTAGCAACAACACTACTTATATCGTTGAACTCTTATGGATCACTAAGGCTTATATCTCACTTGGACACCATGGTGGCGCAACCATGGTTGCCCTGCCAGCAAAATATATACAGCTTTATGGTGGGTATCTGATTCTCACCAGGCGTCCAATTGGATGCGCAACCAACCATACATTTTTTGGCAGTGCGACCAAGGTTGCGCCGCCATTGGTGTCCGTGAGATAGGGTTTTTTCTACGGCACGGATTATTCACCGTGCCTTCACGAAACCGTGCCGTCTACAAAGGCCCTTATCCAGTTACTAACTAATAGCCATAATAAACTTGTCTGTTACTTATTCCCACTTTCTATTCCAATCTTCTTCTGGAGATCGTTGGTACTCGATCTGGCCTTCGTAACGGATAACTTAAAAAAAAATTCCCGATGTCGAAAGTTTTATCACAGTTTTCTTCATACATG
Source organism: Hydraecia micacea (assembly GCA_914767645.1). Lineage (NCBI taxonomy): Eukaryota > Metazoa > Arthropoda > Insecta > Lepidoptera > Noctuidae > Hydraecia > Hydraecia micacea. The sequence goes on from OU611780.1 coordinate 18,921,063, forward strand.
ACTGGCTGGAAATAAATGTTTAGTTTACATAATGATGACACATTCGTTCAAGGGTTATGTTAATAAAGGATGTATTACGTGCCTTTTTTTGCAATGTTAATAAAATTACCAACCCGCACTGGGCCCTCGTGGTAGATTACGGCCCACCCCCCACAGAGATGAGGCCTGTGTCGCAGCAGTAGGAACATTATAGTCTTAATATGATAATATTGTTATGTTAATAAAATCGATTTGTCGAATACGAGGTACTTGTGTGGGCGGAATATGAGGCTTATTTGTGCAGAATAAACAAATCCTTCTTCTATGAATTCAATTAAATTATTTTTTTGCGTTCGAATATTATCCAGCATCAACCGAAAACAAAGTGTTATTTATACCGTCACTGTTCTAGAAGATGTTTTTTTCAAAAATCAATAATTCAAATTAATATCTAATACAAACTGCAGTATTTTTACCTATGCTGTTTCTAGCCCAAAACACATAAGCAGTCTTGGGGACTGCCGACAAGTGCAAACTTAAACTATGAAAAATTACAGTGGTTTTTTCATAATACACGTCATCCTGATACCATTAGCATGTCGATGACGTCATGTGATTTTCCCCTACTAAAAATTGCTTAACGCGCCTAAAGAAGTTTTCACTTCAATAATCCCACTGAGCCATTACCTAACGACATTTTAAAGACTTTCATATCCTCTGGTTACACGAAGATTCCGGTGAAGAAAAAATACGAAGGAATACACTTCTATTAAGAGCAATTGTGGCCCAGAGGTAACGGCACTGATATACGAGTCGATCATAGGTTCGGGCCCAAACAGGCGCTTTACTTTGTGTAAATTATTTTCATCGTCACTGCTCTCAAAACGGTGAAGGAAAACAGTTTGAGGAAACTGGCATGTCTTAGAGTAAAAAAATCGAAGACATGTGACTTGACATGGTCTCCATCTCATCGAGAGGAGGCTTGTGTCCCAGCAGTGGGAACATTATAATAACAGCGAAATAAAACGAAACAATTAACTGCTTTAAACTGAATTTCAATTACTTACCAAGACTAGCGAAATCGCAACTACTCGTATATCGTGAGTTGGCACTGAGTAATCTAATTAAAAGTTGCCACCCCTGCATATTTCAGCCATTTTAGCCCGTATTGCCTGTAGCAAACATGACATCTTGGGCATACAAGCTGGAACTTTCATTTAATTAGCATACGACATTGTGAAACCTATTAAAGTTGCATCCACACTGCGGTCGATTGACGTCGAATAGTCGATGTTGACCCTTCAAAACATATTCGCTATTCCCGTTCCATGTCGATTGCGATGTTCGATTGATGAACGACGATATATGGACGATTTTATATGCTTTTTCCCAACTATGTTGGGGTCGGCTTCCACTCTAACCGGATGCAGGTATACCAGTATTTTACATGAAGCGATTGCCTATCTGACCTCCACAACCCAGTTACTGGGTAGGTAATACCCCTTGGTGAATGTTTATCAGACTTTCGGGCTTCTGACGATCCGTAACGACTGTCAAAGATCCACGAATGATAGGTGGGACTAACAGCTTAATGTGCTTTCCAAGCCACGAAGCCACGGAGGTCTTGGTCTCGGTCTTGGTACGTAAAGATGGTCACCCATCCACGAACCAACAGCGGCAGGCGTAGTTTAACCCGTGCGGCTGTTATTACTTAGCCTCAAGCCGCATGAACGATCATTACTATAGTCCGCACGGAACTACATAGTTGGCCGCGCCTTAGGTATGTGAGCGGTGGGACGGAGGGGCGGGGGGGCATTACTCAGTACGTGCGTTCCAAACTGCCGCCTCACCCTTGTCCCCACCTCTGCGGCCAACTTATTCCGCGCGGACTATAGCGAATCACCATCGATTAACGTCAATTAAAAACAGTCGATGTCCTATTAAGACAGTCGACGATCGACCTGGCTGGCCATACACCCATAAAATTATTAAGATCTATACTGACCTCAGTCAATTTGCCAATCCACAGTCTGGATGCACCTTATGCGGGTAGTTTAGCGACGAAAACGCTGTTACGTTTCCGTTTTCGAAACCAAACTTTGAAAAGGAACAGTTGGTTGGAAACTAAAATGAAATGAACTGAATGACTTTATTCATGGTGACACACGGCCTGGGAAAATGGCGATCAATTTTCTAGTCTACCAGCCTATAACGCTCCCAATGCTGGGACACAGGCCTCCTACATCATCCTCCAAATTAGAATGCAGTAAAGTATTTTTTTTTTTTTTTTTATTAACCATTAATGTCCCACTTCTGGGCAAAGGCCTCCCTGCTCTCCTTCCACCTCTCTCAGTCCAGAGCTGACAAGAACCAATATTTATTAAAGGAGTCCAGCTCATCCCGCCATCTCCGTCTGTGTCTGTCATTAAGCGGGACCCACTAGGTCCTAAAGTATTAGTCTATTTTAATTCTGTGCGTCATTTTGGACCGAAACCCTTGCTAGCTGGTAGAAGTATCAGACCATGTGTCTCCATCATGATTGATTGCTACTGAGAGTAAAGAATCGCTAAATTAGTAATTCATTGGCATTGCCCGGATCAGTTACTCTGAGCAATCCATCTTCTGCTTGATACATTTTATATTAGACTAGATATTTTATTAATCAACATTATACGGTTAATTAATATCCAGCGAGATTTACCGCGAGATTTATCCAAAGATATTTAGCGAGAGTTAGTGGACCGATGACCTTGTTAAGGCCCCAGGAATCCGCTGGATGAGTAAAGAACAGAACCGGTCGAAGTGCGGTGCTTGGGGGAGGGCTATGTCCAGAAGTGGACGTATTTCGGCTGAATAATGATGATGATGGAGGCTCTGCCGACTTAGTGCAACTGATAGATAGATAGAATGCTCTTTATTATGACACAAAAGAAAGAAAAATTTATTTATTTGTCACAGAAACACATACACGTTTGACATTTTTTTGTTTTCTTAATAGACCGAATCAGGTTTTTACGGTAAAAAAATGTATAAATTTTCCGGGAAAATCGATAAATTCGGGAAAACTGAATCAAATGAACTACCTATTGTAAATGTAACCGCATAGGAATTGGTTAAAATACCCGTACGTATACGCTTACATTTAGGATCGTTGAAATCTGTGCTCATAAAACAGGGTTTCCCTCCATGGACTACGCATATTACTCAGGAACCACACCTTCGATCCGGAACCACAGACAGGACAACGTCTATCTGGTCAGCTAGTTTACAATAATAATAATAAAATAAGTGCAAAGAACACAAAAATAACGTATATAAAAACAGTTTTTTCTAGATATTATTATAGTCATTGCATAAAGAGTAAGTAGATATTTATCATAAAACAACTGTAAAACTAAACCATCCGATGCATACATTTATTTCAGTGTAATTGCAGAATTTCGTCATTATTTCATATCTAATAATTAACTACCTTCTAAAATCGTTTCCACAGCTTTTTCTGCGAGGGCCACTACCAAGGAATACACCGTACCTCCAATGGTTTTGGGAAAAACACTGGCATCTATCACTCGAAGCCGGTGCACTCCCATCACCTTCAACTTGCTGTCCACCACGGACCCCATAGAACAAGTACCGAAACGCCTTCCTGTGGGCACCATCATGCACAAAGCATAGCATCTCCAATAATCCCTTGATCCAAACTCAAACCTACTGCATTTCTCCGTTGCTCTCAAAAACTCAAGACTCAAACATTGGAAATGTGGAGTCCCTTCGATTTTAATATAGTCTATGATAGCTTCAACTATAGTTTCTAAGTCATCATCATTAGAATAAAATCCATTGATAATCTTTGGCTGGTCAAAAGGATCAGTACTGTCAAGTACGATCTCGCCATAAGATTTCGGATATATGTTTAGTACTAAAGTTGCCAACATTTGACTTTTTTCAGCTGACAAGAGGAGTCTATCGCAGACTGCGTTCTCGAATCCTAAAATAAATCCACAGTATGATAGAAAATATTCAGCGTCATCAATAACATAATTCAAGGTCTCATAATCTGGATAGAGACTGCTTTTGTTGAGAGCCGAGTAGCCTACAATTAATGGTGCAGGGAAGTTATGTGCGTTAAATGGCTCAGGATTAGCTGTTCTATTAGTTTTAAAAGCTAATAATGTTCCTACAACATGTTGCAGATTCTTCCCAACAGGGAGGTCTGATATCACATTAATATTCATATTCTTTAATTCCTCTTTAGGACCGATACCTGATAGCATAAGAAGTTGTGGTGACTTTGTAGGTCCAGCACTAACAATGACTTCTTTTCTCGCTTTTACAGTAACAGTCTTGCCATTCTTCACAAATTCTACGCCAACAGCATTTTTGTTTTTGTCGAAAATTATTTTAGTCGCCAAACTACTTCTTGTTATGTTCAAATTTGGATTTTCCTTCAGAGGAGGTAAATAGGTACTTGTACCCTCAGTGCGAACTCCATCATGTATATAGTAAAGACCTGAAGAGTATCCTAATGTTCCAGCACCAATATTGTCTACCACCACGGCTTCCCCAGCCTGTTCAAAACCTATCAAATAATCATCACAGATTGAACGGTTTTCTTTAATTACTCTGATTGTGCCATTATTGCTGTGCCATTTTCCAAACGCTGATTTAAGGATATTAACATCTTGTAAATTTTCAGTTTTTTTGAAGTATTTGAGCATGTTTTCCCATTTCCATGAAGAATCGTTCGTTGCTTTGCAGAATTCATAGTAGTCTCGAGGGTTTCCTCGACTATATATCATGAAGTTGGTATTTCCTGATCCTCCTAGCACTCTGCTGAGTAATGACCCTTCCGCTTTCAAGCATTCGCCTGTGCGATTATCACTCTCAGTGTAATTCCAGTCCATGCGGGAGTTTTTTACATAAGTCACCAAGCCGGGAAACTGAAAAGAATTTAGTACTGCAATAATATCATTCTAAGTGTATTTCACATTTACTATTTGTTTTATATTGGAATAATTGAGAACTTTACTTGACTCTCCATACCAGGATTTCCACCAGCTTCTATAATCAGTGTGCTGAAATTTGCTTCAGCTAGCCTGGCAGCGACCACCACTCCAGCACTGCCACCCCCGACCACTATGTAATCATACGTGTTACCATCTGAAAAAGAGAAAAGGTGACTATGATTTAATAATATCTTACACTCTTTGTCAAGCTTGGCAATTTATTCGCTTAATCCCTGCTAATGAGACACAATTGATTTTCTATTGTACCGGGCCGCCAGAGGCCCGCGCCGGGACGGAGCGATTAATTTGAGAATCATTAAAATATAATTTATGTCACACGAACTAACTTCGTGAACTCTGAAGATTCATATAGAAAGAAGAAAGTAAATGAAAATATGGGGAAAAACCCTGACAAAAATTCTTTGATATACCTAGGTGTTTGTACTTGTATCCCGACTCTTGACCTTTAGAAGTAACAATAGAAACATATTATACATCCTAATCAGGATCAAATTAATCACATCCTTTTCAGACAAAACGGAAATTTATTAATAACTAGCTGCTGCCCGCGACGTCGTCTGCGTGAAGGCTCTACAGCACCAAAAATACCTAAGATGCCAGTGTCGCTATAGCATTATAAGTAAACAACTTTTAAAATAGCATTAAAATATACGTTTTTTTTTGCAAGCGAAGCAAGTGAAGAGAGTTATATTGGAATCCTGCTGAGTTCAGTCATAAAATGTGACTGAAGGAAATAGAGAAAATAATGCAGGAAAACATATCAGGACACAAAAGAGTAAAAATACGTACAAAGGTATCATACCTTATAACATTTCCCTATAACGTACGTTGGTAGTTATGCTGCCAGGAGCCAAAATGTGAAGAGAGTCAGGACTGGTGACGCGGGAGCAAGCGACGTACAGTTGCCCGTGTGAGAAGCAACTCGTCCTGAGGTCGACACCCGCTGCCCTCAGTGTCTGCCCCTGCGACTTACTGATGGTCATCGCGAAGCAAACACTCACGGGGAACTGTACGCGCATGAACTGGAACGGGAAGTTATGAGGTATGAGGGGAATGCGTGGTATAAATACTGCCTCGCCAACGCCACAACCCGTAAGAATTTCCGCCTCAATTGTGTTTTTGTGGAGCGAGATGACTTTAAGGCGGGTCCCGTTACACAACTTCGGAGGAGATAGGTTCCGAAGAAGCATAATCGGGACACCGACCTTCAGCTTGATGGTATGCGCTGGAAGTCCACTTGCTGACAGGGAGTTCAGAAATTCCACGGGATAATGAGTGGTGTCATCTTGCTCGACAAAAGTGTTTATCGAGGTGTAGTCTACTTCATTCCCCTCAATTTCCGAGAGAATGCATTCGTTCATTGCTGCAGCCTGATCGTTTTTAAGCGTCAAAATGGCCCGCTCACACACCCAAGAATTTTGCTGGTGCGGTATACAACTGATGTCCCCGTACACACAGCGAATGAGTTCTTCTATGCTGGATACCACTCTACCGAGAGACTCTGGAAGCACCACCTGTCCACCTCTCTCTTCTGGTAGAGTGCCTTCGCCAAGACTTAGTAGGACATCGGAGAATTCTTGAGCACGTGCATTGCCAGCCAAGCTCTCATATTAAACGGTTGAATGTCGTAATTACAGACACAATTAAAAAGCCATTGTGTCTCGCGTAGATCTAAGTTCCGGCATACGATGGGTTAATGGTCAAGCGCAGCGTACGAACTCGTGACCACAACGAAGATCATTTCAATGAAGTGTTCACCTCGTCAGCCCTCGATCCTCGCGTCACCACGGAAAGCGTTTGCCGGAAATCGCCACTGAACAGAACTGTGACACCACCCATCAAATGTTCGTTCCTGCGGATGTCCTGCAGGGTTCTGTCCACGGCCTCAACTGCCTTCCTATTGGCCATCGTACACTCATTCCATTCGATCAAAGAGCAATCCTTGAGCACGTGTCCCTTATCGCTGTTACGTGACACACCACAAACAGGCGTTTCGGCGCTCTCTAAATCGATGGGAATTTTAAAGTCCCGATTTCCACGGTCTTGATGCGGTGATGATTGGGGAGCTGGTAACCCATATTCGATCAGTGGATTGCCGCCGATAGAAATGACCACATCTTGAAGTGAACTGAGACAGGTGTTCAGCACGCGTTCATCAGTTACTTCGACTTCGTCTCCAGTAGCACGCCTCAAAGCTCGTAGAAAATCTTCAGACAGATGATGGCGATACTTCTCCCACAAAGCTACCGGTTTCGCGACTCCACAAAACACCAAGATGACGGCATGCGGCTGGGACTGTCACTGACGCTCGCCTCCGCGAGGGTTTCATCCCAATTTTGGTCACTGTCGAGAAGGTCACGTGCTACCCAGGCTGCGCGGTAAGTGGAATACTCCACGCCATCAAATGTCCTCAGAAAGGCGAAAGACGTTGGGCCTCGGACAGTGTGAAGTAACAACCGCAGAAAATAGCATTCGCCATTATTCGGATGCACGGTATAAACCCTACCCAATGCGGTGTCCTTGAATTCCTGGAAAACTTTCCACAGCACCTCCTCGTCGACGTCGGTTAAATAAACCCCTTTGCTTGTCGTACGTGTAATATGAAGGCACCTCGTCATACGTAAGGGATTTGTTTTACATCACATTTAAGTTTATAAATTAGGTATACGACATGAAAATATATTAATTACCAAGCAATAATCACACAGATAAATACCGAACAAAAGTATTAACAATCAATGTTTATTTTGTACTAACAACATGAAATTGATGAAGAAATGATCATCATCAATGAACATAACTTTCATGTAATACTTAACACCGCATTTTTTTTAAATTGTCTTCCTCAACTCTGCTCAAGATTTTGAGGGTTTTGTTGGACCTTGAATTTGTCAAAACGAAGTATACGATACAACTTGTATGAAGAAAATGTACATTACCATCTATGAATTTTAAGAATAACTAACTACTAACCTCGCCAACATGATCAAATTTAAATTATTAATTTCCAAAAATTGTTAACATGTAACTTGATTTGATTTTTATGAAATCTCTTAGATGGCGCTGGTTCAAAATTTTCTTTATACTACTAACATTCATTAAACTATGTTTCTCTGCCCAAGTTACTTAAATGGCGTAGTTTTTATAGTGTAAAGCTAGATAATAGCATGGCTTACTCAAAAATAACATTTAAATATGCGTCGTTAGATTACATGCTGTCACAGAATGCGTAAGAAAAATAAAGATTCACAGCTCCTCCCCCGTAGGTGATAGCGTGATAATATGTAGCCTATATGTTGACCCGACCTCTTAGTAATACTCATGCAAAATTTGATGTAAATCCATGCAGCACTTTTTGAGATTAGCCCGGACATACATACAGACAATCAGACAAACAGACAAAAATTCTAAAAATTATATTTTCGGCTTCGAAATCGATTGTAGATCACGCCCCAAGTATTCTTTTAAAAAAATATTCAATGTACAGTTTTGACTTTCCTACGATTTTATTATATGTATAGATAAAAAGGGTAATACTAACCCCTAAGATTTGCTTCTTTCGGATACAAGTGGCCATTCATATCAAGTAGCGCTAGAACGCCTAAAACACCCTGAAGCTTCTTTATCAAAGCTACTTGGGCGGCTGTAGACATGGCTCACACTGCAAGAAGATACGGCAATCATTAAATACTAATTAAACTCAGTACAATCACAAGCCCGAAAATCTGACAACCAGTCTTACCAAGGGGTATCGTATTACCCAGTAACTGGGTTGTGGAGGTCAGATAGGCAGTCGCTCCATGTAAAATACTGGTATTCAGCTGCATCCGGTTAGACTGGAAGCCGACCCCAACATAGTTGGGAAAAGGCTAGGCAGATGATGAAACCCAGTACAATCACATCGACCAAAATGTACAATCAACAATAGAACATTTTAAACACGTACAGTTCCGAGCATAAATATATTAATACGAACGTTCGGCAATACTAACTGATTTAAATGATTCATCCATTAATATCTGTCGTCAAAATGACGGAAAATTTATGTAATATTGTGATCATAATGTGGAGGGTATAATATACATGTGGCAGCACAAATATGTGACATTGAAGGGACACGAAAACTATCTGACGAGACAAGCGACGTCACAATATAGAATGTGCATAGGCTTAAAAAATATGTGTCAAGATGGATTGTTGTCATGGTTTGAGCACGTGATATGGATTATGGAGGAATAAGGAAAATGTCGTGAGGAAAGTTTTGAATGTCGATGGCTTAATACGAGAAGGGGAAGACCAAAGAAACGATGGATCCAATGGACTGTGTGAATGATGATATGGTTAGAAAGGGGGTGACTACCGAGATGACTACTAATAGAGAAGTATGGAAGAATAAGATATGTTGCGTCGACCCCAAATAAATTGGGATTAGGGCAGGAGAATGATGATGTATTGCTTGTTGACAGAGGAGAGTGGAAGAAGACAACGTGTTGCGCCTACCACAAGTAACATGATACAAGGGCAAGAAGATGATGAAGATATGTGATGTTTTTCATAAACAGAAATGATGTCGTTCTCGTCACTAACTTACTGTGTAAAAAATAAAGAATTTATTTTCGCTCACATGTCTCAGTTTTGTTTGCGTTGACTTGACTTCACATATACTGTAAATAAAATAGATAAAGACTACTTTGAAAATGCTCGTTTTATACAGCTAGTTTTGAATATAAATGCTCATGATAGTATAAAGGCAACCGGTTTAGGATTGATAAGGCTTGCTTCGTAGATTAATTTATCTACAAATTGTTTGTCTATGCTTTCTTTTTAAAATGGAGCGCTAGAACTTTTGGCACTTTGTACAATTTAGATAAGTAGGTACAATCGTGACCATTCTGCGGGCTATGAACATCAAGCAATAGGCTGCCGAAGTCCTTAACGCACAGCATTTCATTTATCAAATCATATTGAATGTTTAGTATGCAGGCTACGTCAATGTAAATTATTGGTACTATAATGTGTAGATCGGTGCCACGAAAGTAAATTGCCCTAATTATGTGTACCTAATATAAGTGATAATACTTGTTTTTTTTTTTTTTTTTTGTTATTCCCACTGTACCAACCTACCATTACATCATTCATTTTCTAAGACAATGAGGGAAGAGAGAGTGCACCTAGTACCTGTGTCTGCCCGCACACATGTGCACTTATAATATCACCCGCGCCGAAGGCTATATTCTCTGTTGAGATTGGCCGCCCGCCGTGACCGAAATACGGTCTGGAAGACTATTCATCATTATGGGTTTCTTTAGTCCATGAAAGGTGTTTTAATGGAGAAGAACCTGCAAACAGCTCCATAAGAGCAGGGTGGCGATTTAGTCACCTGCTTCCGTCAAGGGAAACGTCATTCTAAACAACTTCCGTTATGATATTCATACTCAAATAGTAAAAAATAAAACTTTTCAAAGTCTGTCTATTGTAGTATAGGAATTTTATTTATTTTTTCACGAATCGGATAAGAGTTTCGCAGTGAAAGTTTTTTAAAATGACGGGTAGAATAACCTCCTTTACGGAAGCCGGTTTTAGTAAATGCACATAATGATAGAAAATAGGTATAGTTATCAATCACAGAGTTTTGTATCTGAGTATTACTGTTTTCGTTCAGAGTTTTGTGACGTCGAGTATGGGAGAACATTTTTTCAACTACAAAGTTAAATTTCTTCTTGGAATGTGTTTATCCCAACAGAACACTTCATTGTGCGACGTCCGACACGCACTTGGCCGGTTTTTATTACTTTGTGCAATATTTTCTAATCAGTATAATATTTTAAATGTAGTTGTATTTACGTATGTGATACTAAACGTTCTAAGTATAGAGAAGGCAATATTTACTCGTATGTTCCACCTCCATGAGACTGCATGGACTCCCACGCTTACAGTACAAACAAGTTACACTAAAACATAGTTTTAGAAAACCCACTTCAAACAGATAGAAATCATGCTTTCATCGCATGTTCTTCCTTTGTGGTGATCTCTGTTCGCTGCTTTTGTGTATCATAAAAGGTCAGGCGCATGTCGGTTGATTAAGTAAAATAAACACAATTATCTTTTTTCGTTTCTACATGAATTAAGTATTTCTAGAGAATTATCATTATTATTATAGGCCTGTGTTGTTTGTCCCACTCTTCCTACTTTTTCAAAAAAAATCAGCTGTTCCCTACATTTTGACGAGTTATACGAACATAAATGTAGGGAACAGCTGATTTTTTTTCGCGATTTCAGGTTTGGTCCCATAGTAAAAGTTGTTTGTTATCATGAGTACAATCACGTGTTTAGGTATGGGTCACTAATTACCAGTCACCCTATATAGCTTGATGTCAGCGTGCGTACTAAATTTAAGTGTCTGCATTAGTCATGGCTATTTTAATGCATTTGGCACATGGAGCGAACCTTCTTTATATTTTTTTCTTGTGATATTTCTACATCGCTGTTAATGTGAACCAGAGGAATATGAGGCGAGAATAAAATAGTGTTAGTGACTGTAATATGAAGTTAAATGTGTTTGTCCGTGTTTTTATTTGTTGTTCCTTCTGTTAAAGGAGATAAAGCACATAGCATTTTGCAGTCTGCACTATACGGGATGACAACGTTTTATGGCGTTGATTTAACGGACGTGACTGCCTCGTTGGGTGCAAGCGCTAGTGCTGGGCTTGAGCTAGTCCTGGTTTCGATTCCCATGTCGGGCGAAGTTTTATCGGGCTTTTTCATCTGGGATTTCTCATTAGTAGCTCGTAGTCTGGATTTTTGCCCGGTTGATGCAATAGGCTCGCCCCCTATTACATGGGACTTAAACATAACTGACAAAAATAGTGGGTGTATTATAGGTACAGCTCTGCCTTAACCTTCAGTAAATACAGGCGTGATGTTATGTATGTAATGCTCATACTAGCAATGCCTGAGGTTTCTCAAGTTAGTGTGCAAATTGTTATTTGGTTCTCTCATTAAGAAATTCTCGGTAGAAGAGCACATCATTCACTTATAATCTACGTAGTAGATACAATAAGTATAAGTTTGACAAGGACGAAAATTTCAAGTAAACCGAAATAGATTGTGTGATGTTGTGTTTTCTGGGGGTTACTCCCTAATCACGTAATCCGTAGTAACGGGCGTTTCCTACTTCGTATCACTTATACGTACATAAGATTAGATCAGAGCCCGAACTGAGAATGAATGACGTCACAATTTGACAGTTGTTCCTCTGCGCGATATGGTTAAGCCTGCCCAAAAAATTTACTTTGACACTAGTTTTTACGATGAGGAGCGTCTGTTCAAAAGGTCGTATTTCACTTTTCAACTTTTATTTTTTTATTTTTTTTTTGAACTCATAGCGATAACTCCATCGAATGAGCGTAAAAACTTGTTCAAAAGGAGCGTATTTCCCATATAATAAAATCCAAAAAACTTGGATACCAATCAAAACGGATGTATTTCTGCATTAAAATGTTCCCTTGGATTGTTTTAAACAAAACAGGCATATTTCTTCTACAAATAGCATCTTTTATTTATTGTTCTGTTCAAAAGGTCATATTTTTTTCCATACATAACAACTTTAATAAAAATCGTTTCGTCCGAGTAACTAACGGTATCGAGTCAAAAGATGACGGCTGATCTTTCGATGCGAGTAGATGAAATTTGTGAAATTTTGAACTTTGGAAGTTATTAAAAAGTAAAAATCATATTGAAAATGGATGAGCAAGGTTTAGTCGAGACCTTGAATGCTGGTTCAAGGAAAAAAAAGCGTAAAGATCGTTCGGAATATCGTAAAACGTAAGTGACATTTTAATGTAGGTACTTAGTTCAATATCCTGTTCTCTTAGTAAGGTTTTATCTAATTAATTTACTTTTTCTATGTATCTTTTCAGGAATCAAAAGGGCATATTTCTAGAAGTGACAAATCAAAAGGTCGTATTTCTGATTTTTCCGATCAATAAGTCTTATTTCTGAACTAAAATTAAATAAAAAAAAAGTTATGGTGTATTTTTTTTATTTTTAAAAATGCATGTAATATTGTAGTCTTAATCTTCACAATCATCTAAATTTAATTTAATTTTAGAATTTTTATAATAGGAATTAGATGTTTTTTTCTGTTTTTGTAAAGTTTGTTTATCATAGAAATACGACCTTTTGAACAGATGCTCCTCGATTTATTCCGGTCTGATCCCCTGAGCCCCCCCCTCCGTCCCCCCCTCCTCGACCCCCAGCTAGTTCGTCTTCTGTTTTAAACTCTGGCTTATCCACTTTCTGCTAGGTTACTCTTTTTGACACGGATCAACTACTTTCAAACGGACTCTTATCTTTGTTGACGGACTTATAAAGAAGACCTCCTGTGCCTACAATTTAAACGAATCTTTCCAAGAAACTATGTTTTATGGTTGCTACCCTGCACGTGTTTCCTAGTTCAATCGTAAAAACTTTACAGACTAGAATCCTGTAAAGTACAAACTAAAACTAAAGTTCAACCTAACACGGGTGCAGTAAAAACTTTAACAACAAAATTAAATCTTCTCGACATAAATACGTACTGCTAGTGGTTTATGCTTCATAGATGAGGGGCTGTGGCTAAGTAATCCGCATAGGAGCTACGCTTGCCTCGGTTGGTCCGTGGATGGGTGACCATCTTTATATATCAAAACCCTTCCGTTCCTCGGAAAGCATGTTAAGCCGTTGGTCACGGTTGTCATTCGTAGATCTTTGGCAGTCGTTACGGGTCTGACAACCAGCTTACCAAGGGGTATCGTATTATGAAGTAAGTGGGTTGTGGAGGTCAGAGAGGCAGTCGCTTAAGCGTACAAGTAAGGCTTCAGGAAAAATCGACGAATCAACGGGTATGTGTCCTTTTGTTTTTTTTTGTATAGATAGTTCGTTAGTTATTTAATTTAGTTCCTAGTATATATGTAAATAGTTAGTTGTGAGAAATAAAACGCTTCAATATCAAAGGAAAAAATAAATAAAAAAAACAGTGGCACTCCGGGAGTGGCGACAGAAGTGAAAACAAAACACAAACAGAATACTTTGCCATCATTCACTCACATATCGGATATACATTAAAACCGAGTACATCTCGAGGACAGCCGAACACATCCGAAGCGGTGTCGGTTATACATTTTCGCCGCGCCGTAGAAAGAGACGGGGATACTCCTACGCCGCGCCGGCTGTCTACTCTCCATCCGTCTTACGAATTTTCGATCAGGGTCACGTGTCTTGATGCGAGTTTAACATTTTTTACCCATTACAAAAAAGTGTACAACGCCGCTAAAGAAGTTTTCGCTTCAATAATGATGGGATGTATGATCCTCTTTGAATTTCACAAAACACGTTGCTCAGTTAAAGTGTTGCCAACATTCATTGAAAGCCTTGAAACACTATCTAGGGTACACGCGTATAAAACCCAACAAAGAAAATACTTTGCTCAAAGAAATTAGACCAAAAAGGTACTCATCCATCACCTGACACATAGTTTACGTAAATAAATAGGTATAGTACGAAGACGCTTTAAGGCAACAATGAGAATATTAAGTAGCCTTAATACTGAAAGAGTTTATAAAAAGTAATACAAGTCTGCGAGCATCAATTTTTATTTTCCACAAAGTATGTGGATACAGTAGGTCGGCTCCATACAATGAGAAAAAACGCTCTCACACTGACACGCTTCACGTTTAGTGAGTGCAAGCGCACCCGCGACTGACATGCTTTCACGCGCGACCGTCGCCCAGTCAGAAAAAAGAATTTCGGTGTTTTGATACGTACCCAAATAACATTGAGTGACTGCCTATCTGACCTCCACAAGTTAGTTAAGTACTGGGTAATACGATGTCCCGTTGGTAAGACTGGGTGTCAGACTTCGGGCTTCTTTCTGACTACCCGTAACGACTGTCAACTATCCAGCTAGCCGAGAAAAGATGGTCACCCATCCACAGACCGACCGCGGCAAGCGTAGCTTAACCTGATCGATCGACCTGGTGCTGTTATTATTTACAAACAACATAAAAATAATGATGTAAAACAAGCAACGCCCCGCGGTTACACCCGCATAAGCTTTGACACCGTGAGGATATCGGGATAAAAAGTATTCCATGTATTAATCCTGTTTATAAAAAATCTGTGTGCCAAATTTCATCAAAATCCGTTTAGTAGTTTTTGCGTGAAGAAGGAACAAACATACAAACTTTCGCCTTTATAATATTAGTGTGATATTGTTCAAGTTTTATTATTTTGTTGTTTGAAGCTAAAAATTAAAGTTTGTAAGAGAAAGCTGATTCATATTTTAAGTTTTTGGTGTTTATACTTTAATTATTTTTATAATTTGAGTGCCTTTCCTCTGTGTAGGTACAGACGCCAGCACATCAAGCTACTCAATCTGTCAAATTTCTTTAATAGACTTTCAACTTTATCGCTAAAGTATAAAGTCGATTAGGGGTAGGGGGAATTAGGGATTAGGTTTGGGTAGTCGATAGTGTAGTTTAAAGTCGATTGGGAAACTTTGACAGTTTCGGGTAGCTTAACAGTTATTACCCGACTACGGCGAAGCAAAAAAGAGGGTTATGATTTTACATCTGATTTTGCATCACAGTGATCTGTGAACGGTAGGTAAAAGGACTGCATGTAACTAAAAGGTGTCAGGAACCCATTCTTAAATGACTATTAATGACATAGAGAAGACGGACGAAAAAGATGAAGAATAAATTGTTACTGCACAATCTGCAGAAGTAGTTATTGTGGCCAGTAAAGGACAGTCCGGTTCAGTGGAACATTTCAGAAGTGTCTTGGAAATGTGCCAATAACTTGAGTGGCACTGATGCAAAATGCAGAACGCCTACCAATTGCCCAGTAAATGCTTAAATCGTTTATTTTTAAAACCGTGTCTCCTGCGCGTGTTTTTTCGAAACATTACACAATAATCTTTACACATAATCATTTTATTATCTTACAAAAGCCGTCTCCTGCGTATTAAAATATTTTTAGACTAATCACTTAATTTGTGAAGATGTCGTAATGAGTTCCGACGAGGAAGACGTGCTGTCTGTTTTGGCAATTAGAAACTCAATTTCGAGGAGCAGACACAGATTTCGAGTCGGACCGTATTTACGACTTTGAAATGACATTTACCAAGAGCTACGGGGATTGATGACCGGTTTCTGAAACCGATTTTGACGAATTGGTTTTACTTATACGATCCGATGTGTAGATGTGATTTGATTAGATGTGCGCGGTGTGCGTGGCGTTGAAAATGAAACAATCCCTTCCCCTCTCCACCCGCGCGGGGAATGTTTTCCATGCAGCTCGGAAAACAAAAAAACGAATGTGCTTATGACCACACGTCTGAAGTGAAACTTCAGTATTGCGTATTTGGCTATGAGAGGAAGAGAGAAAGAAAATGTGCGCGCGCACTGCTGTCTCTTGCTTATATCCCCCACTCAACTCCCGTTCGCCTCACCCGATCACACTTTTCGTAACGCTTACGTCACGCGTTCGCCAGCTTACTCCCCAAGTCAAGCGTGCGTAAAGAAGTTTCACTTCAAAAATCGTGTTTGCGAACACAAATGTGTATGACCACGCCTTTTTGTTTCGATGTTTTTGTGTAATGTTTCGAATAAACATGCGCAGGAGACACGGCTTAAGAAATAATAATGGCCTAGGTAAAAAAGAAGAATAAATATAGGGTGTAAAATGACCCATCACATAGCCGATATCTACGCATTCTGTAGGTACAGAGGCCAGCACATCAAGCTACCCGAAACTGTCAAATTTTCCCAATCAACACAAACATTGAACCTTATGCTTCAGCGATGAAGTTGAAAGTCTATTAAAGAAATTTGACAGATTGTAGTAGGTTGATGTGCTGGCGTCTGTACATTAAACTAAGGGCTGGTTTTTCCAACGCCAGATAACTCTAGCCGAGGAATAATTTTAAATATTTTGACAGTTCTTGAAAAAAAACGTCAGACGTCAATTATATTCCACGAATAAAAAATATCGGTCGATTGATAAATCTGCCCTAAGTAACATCGAGTTAAAAAATACAGAGTGGCAGGAACATCGTCGCGCAAACTGTAGCCATGAATTCAGCATAATATATGATTCAAGACGGACCCCCTGGCGTAGAAATTTTTAGCCAATTATCCAAAAAAAACATCTACTGTTTCATAGAAAAGTGCAACCTACGCGGTTAAAATGTATGGAACGGCATTTTTTTTTAATAACCGACGATTTCTTTTTGGGCAATGTTACTTTGTCCGCCTCATAAAATATCGCTTCCTGATAATCAAAATACATCGTCAAAGTAGAACGAATCCATGGTAGCAGGTTGCGCATCGTTGACCCTGTCACCCTGTGTTATTGCTGGGAAATGACTGTTATTTTTGGTGTGATTATAATCACCGTTTATGGAAGCGTAGAACGTAACGCACGCAAAATATTATGCTTATGCATATACCCTATATGCAACGGTATAGGAGTTGTGTGGATATTTAAAGTTAAGTTATAACATTTAAGACTGGTTTTCGTGGAAAAAAAAATCGAACTTCAATATCTTCGTAAGTAACAAGAACATGCCTAGGTATTCCTGACATAAACGTGAAAAAAAAATTTAACCTTCAATATATATCCATAACCAGATGGTGCCCAGGCATGTTCCAGAACAAAAACATGTCACAATGACGGAGAGTATAAATGACTCTCAACTTTTTCAAGCGTGTTTAAACCTGTTATAATTGTGCAGAAGTTATATAGAATCAAACAAGCTCAAGTACGGAATTCGAATTTCTACTAAAGAAAATATAAATTCAATCTAAAGTTAACACGAATTAACAATGGCCTACACAAATGATGTTGTAGGAGTAACACGAAACTTTACGAAAACATAATTTAATTTGAACAAAAAATATTCGACTTATTCAATTAAACGCCTAACAATTTGTAAGTAGAGCCAAAATTAAGGTTACATTGTTCGCAAACAAGCGAGCTATTTAGCAAAGAGAGGTTTGAGAGATTACGAGACGGTCCCGACACGACTGTTCCTATTTTTTTTTTTTTTTAGTTCTCCTACACTGTCCCTCTGCTCAGCAAAGGCCTCTCTAAATTCCAGGCATCTTTATCTAGAGCCACATCGATCCAACCCTGCGTATGCGTCTAGAGCCACACACACAGAGATCGATAGCGTGTTACGCAATTAGGGTTCTGGTTTGATATTGTTTCTATGTGATACTAAAACGCATCTCATAAAGATCTGAGACGCTACACTCGAAATAGTAGACGAGTATGTTTATCTAGGATAAACTGTCCAGTTAGGTAGGTCCAACTTCGAGAAAGAGGTCAATCGTCGAATCAGACTCAGCTGGGTAGCGTTTGGGAAGCTACGCAATATGTTCTCGTCTCACATACCGCAGTGTCTCAAGACGAAAGTCTTTGACCAGTGCGTGTTGCCAGTGATGACATATGGCACTGAAACGTGGTCGCTCACAATGGGTCTTATTAGAAGGTTAAAAGTCACCCAAAGGGCAATGGAGAGGGCTATGCTTTGGGGTTTCCCTGCGTGATCAAATTCAAAATGAGGAGATCCGCAGGAGAACCAAGGTAACCGACATAGCCCGAAGAATTGCCAAACTTAAGTGGCAATGGGCAGGGCACATTGCTCGCTGAACAGATGGCCGATGGGGCCGAAAGGTTCTGGAGTGGCGACCGCGTACCGGAAGACTTGGGTGCGTCTCATAACGTATAAACTCATTTGGTCTAATTTCATTTTATTATCGTTCATAAGATATAATCAACGTGAGATATACCAACTGTAGATATAATTTCTTTACATATAACATTTATTTATTCTAAAACTTAAGTAGTATAACGTTGTTTGATATAACGTTTATGTAATCGAAAATCATTTGGTCTAACGTTTAATATGTATATTATTTATTTAATCGAAAATCATTAGGTCTAACGTTTAATATAAGTATATAAAAAACGTCATTATGGTACCCCGACTCAGAGTACCCCGACTCGGATAGGTTAGGTTAGAAGACCTAAACCTAGACCTAGACCTTCGTGGTTATTTTTTTTTAAACCACCCAGAAATAGGAGCCCCGCGAAGCGGGGCTCCGTCGACCTATCTTAGCGCAGGTGGTAATCAGTTACTAGTTATGTTTAATATCTACTTAGGTTACTATTACCTATAACTACGATAGAACTTACAAAGAATAAAACAAAGAAAAAATACTTTTAAATATTTATTAAATAAATAATAATTCATCATATTAGTCTAAATAAGTTTTATATCTTTTGAGTGGTATGTCAAACGATTTTATATTGAATGTATGTTATGCTTATAAAAATTAGTTATTATAAAATTATATCAATCGTTCATTATATTAACTAATCGCTATATTAAATAAAATTATAGGTTCCGTTGTTATATGTTGTTAATATTAGAGATTTTGTTGTTATATCATCTATTACTTACCCGGAAGACTTAGCGTTGGAAGGCCTCTCACAAGGTGGACCGACGACCTAGTGAAGGCCACAGGAACCCGTTGGATGCGAGAAGCACAGATGATGACTAAAACGCACGCCACTATTAAAACAGAATAATTTTAAAGAAATACAACTAAATAAATCATGTTCAACACATATAAAAGAAAAGGGATAAGTTTTGATGATAACAAGAAAACCTTAATAAAACTCCGCCATTTTCAATCGAACCATTGCTACAAATACTAGGCAGCAAGCAAATCTAGGGATTACTCAGCAGACATCTTAAAACCCTGGATATACATCATTACGCAAGAAATACTGGTTTAAGTCTCTAGAAAATGATATTTTGTTTTATTAGAACTGACACTTTTTTTCTACAAAGAGAATACGAATCTATTGAACTAAAGGCCCCACAGGCAAGTTATTGTATTGATAATATCAGGTGCGTTATTGCGATGATGCATCTCGATTTCTTGCCACATAGATACGTTTTTATCTTCCGATATTTTTAACTGGAGGATTCGGTCTGGTTATGGGCACTTATGCCATTGATAGCGATGCGGAATAATGTTTTCATTGTCCAATGAGCTGCTCCCTTTTATTTATTATTATATATAATAACAAAAATTAAAAAAAATATATATAGGGTTATTTTTCAAAGACCAGCCAAATTTAAGGGTGCGGTACAGACCATCAAACTGAACAACTTTGATACGTAAAAGATCGCCGCACACGCGGCCTGTCATTCATAAATAAATTGCGAAGTTGCCGTCCTTCGAGTACGCGTGTACAGAGTGTTTCTTTTACGTATCAATTTAACATTTTTAGTGAATATTTTAATATAAAAAAAAATAAAAACATTTTATTTTCGAATGGTAATATTTTTTTAGCATGTATGGATGCTATACTATTGCGGGTTAACGGGAACGCCATCTGTTAGTTAACATACTGTATATTTTAGTGTTAGCTTGTATATTGTAATTAAGGCTTTTTGTTTGTATTTAAATAAAGCATAAATTATACTGATGTAAAATATACTACAGAAACTGATATAATTAATATTGTGCTCGAATTTTCTACTGCGCGCAGCGGTCACTTCAAATTTGGATAAAGACCTAAATAATAACCGAAGAAAATACGAAACCATTTACAAGTGGTCCGATTTACCTAAAACCAGTGTATCTATCGTAGATTGCAAAGTGCTCACAAAAAAATCTACAAAGGCCCGTAACGAGGGAACGGTAATATATGTACATATATCAAAATATCCGAGGTCTTACCTTCGCGTCAATGATGTCTGGGATGTCTTTCTTATGAAAATTGAATTTACTACGTCTGGGTTCTGCCTCATCTTAATACAGTAACAATTCTGTTGATTCTTGCAACTTTTGGAGTATCTTTCAAACGGATTGGAATGCCTCCCTTAGGATAGATAACTCTTTATTCCAACCATTTGGGATGAATACCTGATTTCCAAGTTTAAGCAAAGGTTGCCTGCCGGCTTACCACTGTCAGAATGTAAAAGGGTTAACTTATTTGAACGTTTGTTAAAGGTTTATTCGTTCGAATACGCTTATCTTTGGAACTATTAAAATACTAAAAGAATATTTATTACCTATTTAAAAATTATAATAATATTTAAAAAAATATTTTTGCATTTCATAGCCGAATTCTTGAGGAAGTCTATAGGCTATTTAACATCACGCTAGAACCCTTAGGAGCCGAGCAAAAAGAACGAAAGTCAGAAAAAAACGCCAAGCGATAACGAAGAAATAGCGCGGACGGGCGATGCGATGCGACGGGGTGAGTCGGGGGAACAAGGCAGCCGCCGTCGCGGGCAGAAGCTAGTTCTTTATACTTCTTTAACTAGTCTTATCTAACTAGCCTGTATTGTCCCAGTGCAGGGCAAATGCCTTCCTCTCCCTTTTCCACACAGTTCTGCTTTCTGTTGCCTTTCAGTAAAATCTAGTGAAAAGCCAAAATCTGGTTAGACTGGCAGCTTACCCCACTGGTAGGCCAGTGGGTTAAGATGCCAGTCTAACCAGATAGTTTCAACTTAGGATATTACAGTCCACAACCATAGTTATCAGGCTTCTTCCAAGTGTCCCCACAACACCTGCACTCTTGTGTAACATACGTTCCGTCACAATCTGAATCATTTTGAAGTCTTTTCCTAATCCATTACATCATACGAGTATATTTTCGAAAAATTTGACTGCTTATTAACATAAATAAGACAATTAATGTTTTTGAACTGCCAAAATGAAAGCCCGCGGGTTCGTCAGATCCTCTTTACACAGTCGGACCCACGGTCCATTTCGCTTGGGGTCATCCCTATGCTACGCTAACCAATTCGCACTGCATTTGTCCGCTAATTAAGCTACTTAGTTCTAAAATTTCCTCTCTAACAGTAGCATTAATTACTGGAAAGTCAAAGATGTCATTAGTATGATACTAGCGAACTAATTACTTCGAAACTTCAATTGGTTCAAATCTTGGGTTCTCTGCATTTAGATTATACGTACTTTAAAAGTTTTCGGACGATTACGTGCGACGTAAGTAATTGTGTCTAGACATCTTAGGCAATTCAGTTGGCTCCTGTTAAACTTGCCTGTGTTCTACATAGACTGTCAACAACTTTGTAACTGTCTGCGTAAACAATAAAAATATGAATTAACTTTTTTGTGTTGTATCCAGCTTAATATTGCTTCTTAACGGCAATATTTCACAATTAGTAAGTTGCTAAGCACATCACTTATATCATGGAACAATACTAATTTTCTAAGAACACTTATCCATTTGAAGACCCGCTTGCTTAGCTAGCAGGAGCTATTTCCTGATTCTTATGAGTCTGTGTGCCCCAACCAAGGTGTTCTACGTCCCGGCTGAGGGCAAGACTGCACATACTGCACCTTGCTGTGCTACTGGCCTCTTGCTGGGCCTATACTGACAAGCCCTCCTGTGTCTCATGCTATAGGACGAGCACTTAACTGAGACGTTGCCTGAGGTAGCTGCGCGGTGCGGGAGGGGTGATAGTTGTCATAATTATGTTGACGAATCGCTGAGGTCTTGTATCACGTCACCACACCACTTCTGCACCGCGCTGCTACCTCGGGCAATATCTCAGTTAAGCCGTCAGCCTATACCAAGGAAGACGGTACCCTTCCTACTTTAAGGCGCGAGTGCTCAGATCAGTCAGAGACTAACCTGCGACCTAGCAGAGTTCTAAGTTCTACTGTAATTAAATGTTTGAAGCTATCTAGCTAGTTTTCTTTCTCCTTCAAAGCTCTAGCCGTTACAATATTTAAACCACCAACAGTGATATAACTTGATAACTAGCCCTTAAGTCCGTTTCACCACTGGCAGTCAAACCCTCTTCAAGAGCCTTCCGCACGTGCTGTCCATCCTCTTGAACATCACGTAGTTGTTAATAATAGCAACCTGTTATGGTCCCACTGTAGGGTAAAAGCCTAAGAAAAAAGTCATAATTCGAGGTTTGGCTCTCGCCTATTTTCTCCTCCAATATTGGACCAATTTAAAAGATATTTCATACACAAAATAAGAAGGATATAATTATACTATGTCCCTATGTTTTTCATTTTCTTTTCATTAATAGTTGTCTTTGTACACTAGGCCTCTGTTGACAGCGGACATTTTGAGCATTTTTTGAGGGTTCTCGTGCTTATAAAAATAATGTATCATGAAAAAGGAAAACATAAGGACACAGTATATATCCTCCATAGTCTGTTTATGAAATATCTCTTAATATGGTCCAATATTGGAGGTGAAAATCGGCGAGAGCCAAACCTCGAATTATGACTTTTTTCTTAGGCTTTTTCAAAAAGTCCGACCGAGTCGGTTGTTGGTGTTCATTCCATACTAACAACGTATTCCTCTGTTTTCTCCCTGGTTAATGAAACTAGTCCAAATCTTTTTTTACGATATAATGTACAGACGCCAGCACATCAACCTACTACAATCTGTCAAATTTCTTTAATAAATTTTCAACTTTATCGCTAAAGCATAAGGTTCAAAATTGATTGGGGAAATGTGACAGTTTCGGGTAGGTTGATGTGCTGGCGTCTGTACCTATCTACCAGTGCCATGTCCCTGTTTTTTTATTTTTTTATTAACGCCAACTACCATTGTGACCGCGTTTCCTTTTAACGGATAAAATAAACAAAGGAACTGCTCTCACCCTCATATTCAAATAGCTTCATAAATGTTCAGAAAACGGACCAAACAGGTTCCGTTCTATCTAAACTACGTAGTTAACTTTCAGCACCGGATACCACTCTGAAGCAATATTAGTTCTAAACTTTAATTGCTCTAATGATCTGGAACTGCATCCGAAGTATGTGTGGGATCTGTGTATGTGTGTGGGTGTGTGTATGTGTGTGTGGGTGTGTGTATGTGGGTGAGAGTGTGAGAGAGACAGCTCTAAAGTACAGGGTGGAAAAAAAGGTCAGTGGAATAAAAGTTAAACATTTCTTATCTGCTACGATCTGCTGCGACTGTTATATTCGTCGAGATGGCAAAAAAGCATGTATTTAATCGAACCCTAAATAATTTCCATTTTATGCTCTTTATTAATGATGAACAGTCTAATATAATGATTGCGCCTCATGTTGTGAACCTCAAATAATTCCTATCTTGGGGTCCTAAAAATACTAAACTGCGACCAACTTGGATGTCGGCTCCTACGCGGTTGGTCACAGTTCCAACCTAACCCGTTTGGTCGTTTTTTTTAATAAGAAAATGTATTATAATCAGAGATTTTTACAAAGCTTTCCTCATTCTGAAACCAAACTGTATAGAATGCCAAAACACTGTTTAATTTTATAGTATCAATTGACAGTAGGTATAAAGTTTGAGTATTATTGTTTTTAGGCCTATGCCTAGCAGTGGCTGAACTCGGGGTATGGATGATGATAAAATATCATCATCATAAAAAAAAAAACATTATTTTTTACGTACTTTCCTCTGACTGACTTCAAAATGATCCACCCTGTATATTGTAATTAGTGCTAAGTGGTGATGAGATTTTCTATCAAGTGAGCGTATGTATGTGTGTGTGTTCAGAAATTTTAACGGCAGCTTTGAATAAAGTGCTTTCTGCTTCTAAATATAGTTATTCTAAACTTTCAGGTAGCTTCTCAATACGGTTATTATACTAGATGTCTCGATATTCCTGCGGTTTAAAAGCTCAGAAGGAAATTTTGTGATAAAAAATAAAAGATTGGAAAATATTTAACTGATCCAGTAAAAAACTTTTTGCGCTTCTAATATTGGACACTTTTTAAAATAAATGGTCCTCTAAAAACTTTGTGCGCTTCTAATAATGCACACTTGTTTTAATAGTTGAGTTTCTTTTTAACATTCTGGGTTTTTTCTCACAGTTGGTTACAGTAACTAAGCTAGGGTACCCCGACCAAACGGGTTTGGTTATGTTGGAACGGTGACCAATAACGTGCGAGCCGAATTGGTCGCAGTATGGCTACACCCACCAACCAAATGGGTTAGTCTGGGCTGGCACCAACCGGGGATCGTGGAAGGCGTACAAGTTCCCATGATCCCCGGTCCAAGTATGGGAAGAGAACACCGGGGTGGTTATAAGACAGTAAGAGTCTGATAGACCCCTCCGCCCCCCAGGGCGGAGGACATCCAAGAGGATTTTCCACCCTGGAACAAAAAAAAAAAAGGTTAGAACCGTGTAACTTTTAAAGGACACTTGTTTTAATAATTGGGCTTCTTTTTAACTTTCTGGCCTTTTCTTACAGCTGGTTACAGTAATTAAGCTAGGGTTCTCCGAACAAACTGGTTTGGTTAGGTTTGACACTTGGAACTGTCACCAACCGCGCGCGAGCCGAGCGGTGCCGCGGCTGCGGCCCGCGAGCGCTACATCCAAGTTGGTCGCAGTTACCTGGCTTTTTAGTATTTTTAGGACAAAAAAAATAAACCAGCCTGTGTGGTCCCACTGCAGAGCAAAGGCCTCACATTCCTTTTCCACTCAACAAGATGACTTTTTTTTTTCTTCTATACCATTACAGCAAGATTTTAAGTTTGAAAAATTAAATAATTATATGTTTTTGCATGCCCATGTGACGGTAGAGCATGGAGAACTCTTTTAAATTAAACATCTGTGTACTAAATACCCATGTTTGCAAACCAATAAATGATTTGATTTGAAAGGTGCTATTATATTCCTTGTTAAATCTACAAGGTCGGATAAAAAAGAACAGATGTACTGTAATAAAACTATTAACTAACTCCACTCTAGTTCCACGAAACTATGTTCTTTCGTTAGTTTTGTCCTTCAATTTCCTGCGCGGGCCCTAGTTAACCATTTATTTGTAATGGCCGGATACCAATTAATATGGTCGACTGGCCACTATGGGTCAGTGTCGACAAAGGGACAAGGCTAAAAGTTAGACAAATCTTTCAAGGGAGATGGAATGACAAACTATTTTGTGGTTTTAGGTCTTAAATTGCTAACTTTGGAGACTTGCCTAAATGGTTATAAGTAAAGGTCACTCTCAGTTCGCATATTTGGTACTTGGCTGTAATTCGACTCACCAAATTGGGTCAAGTGGAGTTTACATACATACATAGTCACATGCCTTCTTACCATGGTGGTCCGCCGCATGGTCGGCCGTAGCCAACGACCATACGTATGGTAGTTGGCCGTAGCCTAAAGGATCGTAGCTTACCTGCTGACACGAAGTTAGACGGCGCGGCGGGCGCGGCGGCGGCGGTGGAGCGGGGAGCGGCGCGTTTCAATGCATAGATTTATATGGAATTGGCCTGGAAGGTAGCGGCGCGGCGCAGCGCGGGGAGTGGCGTATAATACGAGCGATGTGCACGTCTGCATTGACGTGGTGTTGTTCATTTTATTTTTTGCTTTTTAACGACCGACGCGGCGACGTTTCAAAATGTTGTATCAAAAAGATGTTGTCGTCGCTGATTAGACATTTCGTTCGCAAACAGACACTAATTTCTTATTACACAACACTACACCGCTCTAGCGCCGCGTGATCTGCCCGCTGGCTTCGAGAACGGGTCTGCGTTGCCGTGCAGCTCCCCGCGCCGCTGCCACCGCGCCGTCGTCGCCCCGCAATCGCTGACTTCGCGCCCCGCAATCGCTGACTTCGTGTCCGTAGCCTTCGTAACGAGCCAACGCCACGTTACGTTTAGCCAACGTAACGTTTACGATCATACATCTGGTAATAGCACGCTGGTCGCGAGTACTACGCACCTGACTTTTCTGAAGAACATCATCAATCAGGTCACTATAATGTCCTCCTAGGGCGTTTCCACTCACATTTACGTTTTTGTTAGTCGCCTTTCACTAACTCAACATGGCCAGACTGTCTAAGGTCTGAGTTTTCAATCGACAGATAATTTCTATTCGTGGAAGAAAATTGACGTCTGACAGATTTTGTATGGAAGAACTGTCAAAAATTCAAAATTATTCCGTGGATAAAATTATTTGGCGTTGGAAAAATCAAGCCTTAGAATACTCTTTTTAATTTTTGTCAATACCTACATCTTCTTTTAAGTTGAGTTTACCTAAGTACCTATAATATACAGTGAAATGATTGTGTGTAGGTAGGGCTTTTGTTAGAGGTCCTCATAAATAAATATATAAACGCTAATAATAATTATGTTAGTAGGTACCTACCTACATAGCCTTTTATAAGAAAATTTCCAAAACCTTTCAGTATTCGTGGAAACTAATCAGGCTAAACAAAGATCAACAAAAACAATTAAAATCAAATTACATGATTCTGAAAAGCGTCGACATTGTTTTAATGAAACATGAGGAACTCAATCACAAATTACCTTATTTATAATCCTAACGAAATTATCAACCTGATACCCCTTTAGGAAGTTTATTATTGATAATTTCGACGGGAAGTTTCGTCATTCATCGAAAGGCGAAATCTTGAGTGGAACAGAAGAAGGGCTTATAACAAAGATTAATACTTAACAAGTCTTTGTGATTCTGACAGATCGCTCGAAGTGTTGCTTCGGCTTTGTGTCTCTTGTTGTCAAAGTTTTCGCTGTTGTTGAAGTTTTAAGACCTTTGTAGGAGATAAGACGGTTATAAGAACCGACTTTGGTCTTTTTGGTCTGAAGTTATTGACAACATAGCGTACTGTCGTTCCGCTGCCTCCCTTGAAACTGCGCATACCGCGTTTAGTAGGTTCTGATGCATTCAATTTAAAGTAGCTAAAATTTTGTGCAAAGTATCACGTACCTACTGACTTTAATGTTTGTGCATTCATATCTGCTTGTTACGAACTAACTCCAGGGCAAAGACCTTACTGCATTTTTGCAATAAGTTGTCATTTAGTAAAATCAGGTTCTTCCGCGATGCCATTGCAAAACCATGGTAACTAAATCAACAACATACAAAAATTCTATTCAAACTTATGTTTCAAATTAATATTATTTCAAGTTAAACAAATATCAAATTTATTTTATTGGTAATTAAGTTGATTTCAGAGTGACTAGCACTATTGAAAAAGTTATAAAAATGTTTGAAGTTGTAGCATAAAGTGAACTTTATTGTGTAGGATTTAAAGTAATTTTTCCATATAAATGAATTGCGAATGCAGATTAGGTATATATAAACTGACGCCTTCTTCCCGTGAGGGTAGGCAGAAACTACAAAACCTGCTACGATCCTTACATACTCCTTTTGCTTTAATATGTTCATATACGCACCAAAATATCATCATCTGCCTAGCCTTTTCCCAACTATGTTGGGGTCGGCTTCCAGTCTAACCGGATGCAGCTGAGTACCAGTATTTTACATGGAGCGACTGCCTATCTGACCTCCACAACCCAGTTACTGGGTAATACGAAACCCCTTGGTAAGACTGGTTGTCAGACTTTCGGGCTTCTGACGACCCGTAACGACTGTCAAAGATCCACGAATAACAGCCGGGACCAACGGCTTAACGTGCTGTCCGAGGCACGGAGGGGTCTTGGTATGTGAAGATGGTCACCCATCCACGGACCAACCGCGGCAAGCGTAGCTTAACCTGATCGATCGACCCGTGCGGCTGTTATTACTTAGCCACAAGCCCCTCACGCACGCACCAAAATAATGCCGGTAATAATTGATAAAGTCAGTTGGCTTTGAAAAGTTTCCGAGGCGCACTATCCTATTTCCAAAGTGAATCAATACGTCCCGTCCGGGCCATCATGACTTGTCGTTTGTCTAAGAACATTCCACATGACTTGTTCGTTTAATTATACCTAGGCTAAATACACCAACCCAGTATATTCAAGGCGTTTCAAGTTCCTTCATGGACACAAATTATAGTAATAATAATATTTTTATTATTTTGTTTTTATTGCCGAATGGGCCCGCTCTTGACCACTATCACGCCTGATGGAAAGCGATGGGTGAGGTCTATGATGGAACGAGCGTGCCCAGAAGATGCCTAAGGCACTGGAACTCAAACCAGGTGGTCGCAAACCAGGCGGGCGTTCGCCTACCCGGTGGTAGGGCTAACGCCCGCCCGGCTGGGCCAAGGAAAGAATTGGCCAGTCAAATAAGGTGTTGGGTGTGACTGTCCAGGATGCGCCGAGCGCTCGGTTCAGTCGAGTAACTGGCGGAGTAAACTGCGCTACACCAGTAGGCTTATTCATGCATCCCAAAAATAGATATCTTAGGTCATCGGAAAACTTGAGACTAGAGACACCAGCTGTTACTGTTCAAACAGTACGGCCATGGAATAAACTTTGTCTATCAATCTTTGGATACCTACTCTTCACAAAGAACACATCCTCCAAATTTCATGTCTCTAGGACCAGCGGTTTAGGCTGTGCGTTGATATATCAGTCAGTCAGGACTTTGAATTTTATATTATACATTCATTATAGTTCTTTGCTCTTGTCTCTTGATTATTATTGTAGATATGTAGCATATGAGATAAATATATGCTTCATGTATGTATGTATTTAATGTATTGTATATGTAGATGGTACACCATATTTTGTCTTTTTTTTATTTGTAATGTGCGTTTTGTTCAAACAATTTTTCTTTCTTTTTCTTTTTTTTTCTTTTAATTGCAGTGTTGTCTCTCCTTCTTACTTTAAATCTATCCAAAGTTTGTCTTTAAAATATCCTTTTTAGCGGTAAGACCGCCCCCTATGTAAAATTTCCTACATTTATATTTGTAATTCGTGTGGTATAAATAATAATGAGTATTCTATTCTGTTCTATAAACCTAATACAATAAATCTACAAAAGACATTATACCCGGCCCTACGTGCCTCGGATCATACGCAATGTGTGTAATTAAGTCTTTACCAGAAAACGACTTCACCGTTCGCCGAATAATATTTATTATGTCCTATAATGTTTGCCGCTCGCTATTCAGAACAACGGTCCAAATGCCGGTGGTCCATTTGGGAACGGGTCTAATTCGAAAATGCCAAAAATTTTCGCGTTGATTGCCGTTTTGTGATCGTTTTAAGCGGCTAGCTTTCTGTACTGGTTTACTGGTTCAATACAGATGGAAATTTAGAAATATATGTGTACCGGATTCAATATAAAGATAAAAATATTTTGGTGTCGGCTAATTTGATGAGTTTTTCATAAAATTTTATATAAAAGAAAATAAAAATGAAATGATGTTCGTAGTTAAGTTAAGTATCATTGGAAATGGCTGGACGGCTGGATTTGTTATTTATTTATGTTCCTCATTATAGTCCGAATAAGGTTTTTAGGGAAAGAAAAATTGCAAAAATTGGCCCGGAAAATTGGAATTTACAGCAAAAACAACTGCTTTTTTCTATGGGATTTTTGGATGAATTATTGGACAGGACAATGAAATGAAATGTAATTGTTCATTAAGTAGGTAAATAAAGGATATCGGAATCACTTTAACATGTCATATTATTTTTAAAAAGCTAGACGGAGTCGAATTTCCTATCTGACTACCCCTGAAAAAAAATGGCGAAACAAATTCAAAGGTCAAAATTCCCGACATAATCTTGGTCAGATCATGTGGGGACAGTGTAGATTAGTGCCTGAAACGGTCTTTTGAGGAAAGTACCACACATATTTGTGTGGGCCAGTCCAGTCAGTGCAAACATTTGTCAGTAATCGTGTAGCGCAACTCAGAACATGAGGAGCTCAACGACTCAACAAACAATCTCAAAGAAAGGACAACGTCTGTCGAGTCAGCTAGTCTAAAATAATACAAAATGTTTCCAAATCAGTAGCGTTGTCAAAAAATATCCCAGGTGCCTTTTTTAGTAAACATTATCAAAGAACTAATTTCGACCTTTCTAGAAAAAGCTAAGGTCACTAAGGCTGTATTTTCTTCCATGTTGAAGTCACACAAGGCTAAAGACTTATTCATTTTTACCCCTTTTTACAGCAGCCATATCTTAAAGCATCATCAATTATTACCTCGAATACTCTTCAAAAACACTTCAGCTTTTTTCCAAGCTTTATTAATCGAGAAAGGATGAATCTCTAAGTATATTCATTAGGTTTAACTTAATTAATCATAGGAGCTGTGAGCGGTCGCCATCTTGATTTGCGATCTCTGAATGGACGTAATTAAAACTGTTTCAACACTCCCTTCGTTTTCATATCTAGAAAGGGATGCAACAATTCATTATTGGATGATAATTGTGTGGAGAGACAGAGAAGGGAGTATAGTCATTAATTCACAAAGGATGAATGCATTAGATCGCTGGTGCAGGAACTATTGTTTTTTTTTTTTTTTAATTGAACCTAATGGCCACTTCAGGGGTTTCGCTTGCCGTATTTCGGCTTTACATGATTTTTTCATGTATTTTGTAATCGTTGTTTTGTGTGTTTTTCATGCACAGGGTTTGGGTAGAGTAATTGTGGGTGTATTATATTTTTGCCAGTGATGTTTAAGTGAGCGCAGTGGTGGCTAAGTGGTAACAGCCGCGACTTACGAGTTGTAGGTCGTAGGTTAACTTTTTTACTGGTTTACTGCTCTGAAAACGGTGAAAGAAAACATCGTGAGGAAACCGGCATGTCCTAGAACCAAACATTCGAAGACATGTGACATCTACCAACCCGCACTGGGCCCGCGTGGTGGGTTACGGCCCACTCCCTCTCACTGAGAGGAGGCCTGTGTCCCAGCAGTGGGAACATTATAGGCTGATTATGTTTTGTTATGTATGTATGAACGTAAACGAAGCAAAAGGAGTATGAGGATAGTTTTTGCTAACCTATCCTCATTGGAAGAAGGCTTGAGTTTATGTATGTATAGAGGTATGAGGAACAGGGTGCAAAGTTCACTCATACTCCATAGAAAAAGAGGATTCTCCGACCACACGGGTGTTGTGTCTGGCTGGCGGGCAACTGCCCGATGATTACTGGTTGCGCGGTAAACTCTGCTTGCGAGATGCAGGCTTTTGCGTGACGTCAGTATGACGCGTTTTTCGCATGTGGCGTTCTAGATACCGCTACGTATGTATGCGTATGTATGTTGGAAAATAAGCATTAATCTTCAAGTTCCACTGGATTTTTGCAAGACGTTTTCCTTCACAATAACTCATAACATTAAGATATGTCTAATGGTAAAGGAAATTGTTGCAACGTTTGATAAAATAATGTCAAATACCCTCTACGCGGGACATTTGTTGGTGACATCTGACGGCGGGTTGAACCCTTACCAAAAGGTCAAATTTACCAAAACAATAACCTCTTGACATTTTTGTTAGTTCGAGATACTTGTCTCAATTCCCTTATGTACCCACAGATATAATTATAGCATTGTGGTGTTCAACTTGACTGGCATCTTTACCTCCTTAATATTTTAATAACCAACTTGATTATTGATGATAATTACTGTTTTAATCTTCACGCCTTGATACTCCGAAAGGTTGGGCAGAGTGCTAATTATATAGTAAAAAGGCCTTTTAGACATGGCCTTGCATTGTTAGACTCACATGAAATCCTAATAATATAATGTTTAGACATCCAAAGAGACCATAACCTCTGAGTTTGTTTCGACATTTTTTCTCAGGGATCAGTCGGCTAGGAAATGCTAGTTTTAAAATATTGACCAACAAATATTGACGTGTAAAAGTGTCTTAAAAGATCTACTTACATGAACAATATTTACCACATTTGATTGGGGCTGGGTGAAGTACCATCAACCGCGCTCAAATGCAGACTTCGCGCTGCTACTCACAAAATCTCAATGAAAATACCAATAAGACGTTGCCCGACTTAGAGAACTCAAGACCCCATGCCAGACGCACTCGCGACCACTAGAGCAAGGAAGCAGGCAAAACATTAATTATTTTAATTAGTTAATTGTGCTTGCAGAACATGACTCGGCCAAATTGTTGACAAGGGTGCGAAGAAACAGACCGTAAAACATAGTTTTGGAAGACCACTCGACCCACGACTAAACCCTTTACCAAGCAGGGTAAAAAATGGCTAAGTTACGTCTGTCAGAGTCAGTATTCGTTCGTCAGCACTGTTCCGAACTGTAATAGCTTAATGCTAAAGATTGAGCGCGATATTGAAAAAGTGGTTTGCTAACCCTGACAATTAAGTTAAACTGAATTGATTGGCCCAACTAGTAAATGATAAAATGATTTATTTCTGTAAGTAGGTTTATACAAACACTTTTACACGTCAATCATAATTTTTTAAACAAGATGAGCTCGGCGATTGCTATCTGAATATAATGAGAAGAAAGGCCGAAACAAACTCAGAGGTCACAGTCTCATTTCAAACTCAAACTCAAAGCATTTATTTCAAATAAACCATTTACAGGCACAACATGACATACTATCAGCTGCCAGGGCATATTCAAGTCAATGAAAGACATTACCCGGTAAATGGTAGCTCTACAGTACATAGAACTCACATCTGTGCTATGCAATTATACAATACAAAGGAAATTGAGTTTATACAATGCAAAGATAGTCTTACAATCTTCAGCAGCTCCAACAGTATTTTCAAGTGTTAATCAATTAGTTGTGGTTGTGGAGCAGGACCAGCATTGAGCCAGGCATTTTTATCAGCGATGTAATCCCCTAACTTATAATATGCCTGCCTGCATTTGCCTGCATACATTTAAAATCCAGACAAAATCTTGGTCAGATCATGTGAAGACCATGTAGATTGGTTTCTGAAATGGCCTTTTGAGGAAAGAACCACACAGATTAAACGGACCTGTCCAGTCAGTGCACGCATTTGTCAAAAATCGTGCAGCAGGCCATGACGTCTGAGTTAGTTTCGGCATTTCCTTTCAGGAATCAGTCGGTTAGAAAAAGCCGGCGCCATTTAGTTTTAAAATATTGTCAAAAAATTTACGTGTAAAAGTGTCTAAGAATATCTTCTTACGGAAATAAACATCTTTGTATTTCATTTATTTTTGATATACACCCGGATTCTCCCACTGGCTAATTAGGTAGATAAAACTTACACACCCTCGTTTTCTGCAAGCAATGTAATTAATTTGCTGTCAAATCTTATGTCACCTGCTATGATTGATTGTTGTCATTTCGGTCATCCAATTAGAGTAAGCTAACTTAGGATTTTCCTATTAAAAGTAAATTTTCAAAAACCGAGATATCACTGTCATATACCTGCTTCCGATAAGAAAAAAATAGCCTGAACGATTCAACATCTGCCAGGCCTTTTCCAAATAAAGAATTTAGTAATCAGACGGTCTTCCTAGGAATCATACATCTTTTATAGGTTCAACAAAATACCTTGTGACATATTGCGATTAAATGAAAGAAAATTTAAAACTCATATTAAAAGTGCACTTTGTAAACAAGGATATGTGACGGTAAAAATAGATGGAATAAAACGAATGCATAAATTATATCAATTTTGTACTTAATCTATACATATAATAAAATCGTAGGAAAGTCAAAACTGTACATTGAATATTTTTTAAAAGAATACTTGGGGCGTGATCTACAATCGATTTCGAAGCCGAAAATATAATTTTTAGAATTTTTGTCTGTTTGTCTGATTGTCTGTATGTATGTCCGGGCTAATCTCAAAAAGTGCTGCATGGATTTACATCAAATTTTGCATGAGTATTACTAAGAGGTCGGGTCAACATATAGGCTACATATAATCACGCTATCACCTACGGGGGAGGAGCTGTGAATCTTTATTTTTCTTACGCATTCTGTGACAGCATGTAATCTAACGACGCATATTTAAATGTTATTTTTGAGTAAGCCATGCTATTATCTAGCTTTACACTATAAAAACTACGCCATTTAAGTAACTTGGGCAGAGAAACATAGTTTAATGAATGTTAGTAGTATAAAGAAAAATTTGAACCAGCGCCATCTAAGAGATTTCATAAAAATCAAATCAAGTTACATGTTAACAATTTTTGGAAATTAATAATTTAAATTTGATCATGTTGGCGAGGTTAGTAGTTAGTTATTCTTAAAATTCATAGATGGTAATGTACATTTTCTTCATACAAGTTGTATCGTATAGTTCGTTTTGACAAATTCAAGGTCCAACAAAACCCTCAAAATCTTGAGCAGAGTTGAGGAAGACAATTTAAAAAAAATGCGGTGTTAAGTATTACAAGAAAGTTATGTTCATTGATGATGATCATTTCTTCATCAATTTCATGTTGTTAGTACAAAATAAACATTGATTGTTAATACTTTTGTTCGGTATTTATCTGTGTGATTATTGCTTGGTAATTAATATATTTTCATGTCGTATACCTAATTTATAAACTTAAATGTGATGTAAAACAAATCCCTTACGTATGACGAGGTGCCTTCATATTACACGTACGACAAGCAAAGGGGTTTATTTAACCGACGTCGACGAGGAGGTGCTGTGGAAAGTTTTCCAGGAATTTTCAAGGACACCGCATTGGGTAGGGTTTATACCGTACATCCGAATAATGGCGAATGCTATTTTCTGCGGTTGTTACTTCACACTGTCCGAGGCCCAACGTCTTTCGCCTTTCTGAGGACATTTGATGGCGTGGAGTATCCCACTTACCGCGCAGCCTGGGTAGCACGTGACCTTCTCGACAGTGACCAAAATTGGGATGAAACCCTCGCGGAGGCGAGCGTCAGTGACAGTCCCAGCCGCATGCCGTCATCTTGGTGTTTTGTGGAGTCGCGAAACCGGTAGCTTTGTGGGAGAAGTATCGCCATCATCTGTCTGAAGATTTTCTACGAGCTTTGAGGCGTGCTACTGGAGACGAAGTCGAAGTAACTGATGAACGCGTGCTGAACACCTGTCTCAGTTCACTTCAAGATGTGGTCATTTCTATCGGCGGAAATCCACTGATCGAATATGGGTTACCAGCTCCCCAATCATCACCGCATCAAGACCGTGGAAATCGGGACTTTAAAATTCCCATCGATTTAGAGAGCGCCGAAACGCCTGTTTGTGGTGTGTCACGTAACAGCGATAAGGGACACGTGCTCAAGGATTGCTCTTTGATCGAATGGAATGAGTGTACGATGGCCAATAGGAAGGCAGTTGAGGCCGTGGACAGAACCCTGCAGGACATCCGCAGGAACGAACATTTGATGGGTGGTGTCACAGTTCTGTTCAGTGGCGATTTCCGGCAAACGCTTTCCGTGGTGACGCGAGGATCGAGGGCTGACGAGGAGAATACTTCGTTGAAATGATCTTCGTTGTGGTCACGAGTTCGTACGCTGCGCTTGACCATTAACCCATCGTATGCCGGAACTTAGATCTACGCGAGACACAATGGCTTTTTAATTGTGTCTGTAATTACGACATTCAACCGTTTAATATGAGAGCTCGGCTGGCAATGCACGTGCTCAAGAATTCTCCGATGTCCTTCTAAGTCTTGGCGAAGGCACTCTACCAGAAGAGAGAGGTGGACAGGTGGTGCTTCCAGAGTCTCTCGGTAGAGTGGTATCCAGCATAGAAGAACTCATTCGCTGTGTGTACGGGGACATCAGTCGTATACCGCACCAGCAAAATTCTTGGGTGTGTGAGCGGGCCATTTTGACGCTTAAAAACGATCAGGCTGCAGCAATGAACGAATGCATTCTCTCGGAAATTGAGGGGAATGAAGTAGACTACACCTCGATAAACACTTTTGTCGAGCAAGATGACACCACTCATTATCCCGTGGAATTTCTGAACTCCCTGTCAGCGAGTGGACTTCCAGCGCATACCATCAAGCTGAAGGTCGGTGTCCCGATTATACTTCTTCGGAACCTATCTCCTCCGAAGTTGTGTAACGGGACCCGCCTTAAAGTCATCTCGCTCCACAAAAACACAATTGAGGCGGAAATTCTTACGGGTTGTGGCGTTGGCGAGGCAGTATTTATACCACGCATTCCCCTCATACCTCATAACTTCCCGTTCCAGTTCATGCGCGTACAGTTCCCCGTGAGTGTTTGCTTCGCGATGACCATCAGTAAGTCGCAGGGGCAGACACTGAGGGCAGCGGGTGTCGACCTCAGGACAAGTTGCTTCTCACACGGGCAACTGTACGTCGCTTGCTCCCGCGTCACCAGTCCTGACTCTCTTTACATTTTGGCTCCTGGCAGCATAACTACCAACGTACGTTATAGGGAAATGTTATAAGGTATGATACCTTTGTACGTATTTTTACTCTTTTGTGTCCTGATATGTATTCCTGCATTATTTTCTCTATTTCCTTCAGTCACATCTTATGACTGAACTCAGCAGGATTCCAATATAACTCTCTTCACTTGCTTCGCTTGCAAAAAAAAACGTATATTTTAATGCTATTTTAAAAGTTGTTTACTTATAATGCTATAGCGACACTGGCATCTTAGGTATTTTTGGTGCTGTAGAGCCTTCACGCAGACGACGTCGCGGGCAGCAGCTAGTTATTAATAAAGCAACACAGTACGTAATTATTTCCACAACGAAATGATGTAGCAATACAACATTATTACAACAAAACAATAGAGCATTTCATCAATCATAACATATATTTATTAAGAGCTATTAAAGTAAAACATACCTGACCGTTCAGAATTGTCCTGCCAAGTCCGTAGTCGAACAAAGTCTGCC
The DNA here is from genome assembly GCA_914767645.1 of Hydraecia micacea. NCBI lineage: Eukaryota > Metazoa > Arthropoda > Insecta > Lepidoptera > Noctuidae > Hydraecia > Hydraecia micacea. The sequence continues at coordinate 18,958,638 of OU611780.1, forward strand.
CGATCGAGTTTTTTTTTTTTTTTGAATGGCATCTCGCAGTTTAACCTATGAGGTTGTCGTCTGCTTAACCGGGCTTGCCTGTGGATGCCTCAAAATTAAGGCCTCCAGCCAGGGCTTTTAAAAACTTAAAAACTAAGCGACTACACGCTAAGGGCACCCCCTGTGGGGTACGGGCCTCGGCTTAGGGCGTCGCTGGGGGGGGGGGGGGGGGGGGCAGCAAGGGACAGGCTGGATCGGAATTATTTAAGGGCGAGTTTACTACTACAGGCTGCCCGATCGAGCCGCTTGCGCGCTCTTTTATACTGGCTTGCTTGTCAGTGGGTGGGGGCGAGTATGTAGCCAACCGAACAACTTATTAAACCGGAAGGTACTCGAAAAAAATTACGTTAATATTTTTAAATTAATCAATAGCAAAATTTCTCCCACAGATATTACATATTAGAGGATTATATCCAGATAAGAACGCTTGCAAAAATCAAAATATTTTATTTCACATAAACTGCATCATCTGCCTAGCCTTTTCCCAACTATCGGCCCAGTCCGGGTCGGCTTCCAGTCTAACCGGATGCAACTGAGTACCAGTATTTTACATGGAGCGACTGCCTATCTGACCTCCACAACCCAGTTACTGGGTGATACCATAACCCTTGGTTAGACTAGTTGTCAGACTTTTGGGCTTCTGACATCCCGTTCATCATCTGCCTAGCGTTTTCCCAACTATGTTGGGATCAGCTTCCAGTCTAACCGGATGCAGCCGGCTTCTGAGTTCCCGTTTTTAAATATTATATTAATTGAACATAACTAAATAGCTATCGTCAATAAATTGTCAGTTTGTTTTGGCCCTCTGGTTGCCGATTTAGCCTAAACCACTCTAGAACAGAAGTGCATGTTCCAGATACGTTCCAACTCTTTAAGCAATAAATCCAACAACTATTTTATCGGTTCGAGTCTTCCTATAAAGGTAAGCGGCATATCCCGCGTAAGTTTATTACTCACCCTCGACGGAACTCGGATATTAGAAAACTTTGTGTTGGAACTACCCTCATAGACTTATTGGATTATTTTTATTGTTCCGTTCGGAGACTGAATGTATCGCTGTTACCTTCGCCTGTGGTTCTATTGTATGGAGTGAAGGATTTATGTTTGGTTTTAGTGTATTTACCTATATTGTAAAAAACGGGTTTATTTATTGTTTAGCAAATTGTATGATGAGAATTGAGTTGTTGAGGTCGTGAGTTCGAACCCAAGCAGGCGCTTTACTTTATGTAAATTAATTCATCACCACTGCTCTCAAGCAGTCGCAAGCAAACGGTAAAGGAAAACATCGTGAGGAAACCGGCATGTTCAAGAACTAAAAACTCGAAGACCTGTGGCATCTACCAACCCGCACTGGGCCCGTGTAGTGGTTTACGACCCACTCCCACTCACCGAGAGGAGGCCTGTGTCCCAGCAGTGGGAACATTATAGGCTGATTACGCTTATACTAAATTGACTGCCAATTTAAACTCGTAAATGTATCAGTATACCTACACTATTTACAAATTTTTCATCTTGTCACACTAATATTATAAAGGCGAAAGTTTGTGAGTGTGTGTTTATATGTTTGTTACTTCTTCACGCTTAAACGGCTGGACCAATTTTGTTAAAATTTTGTATGGAGGTAGCTGACACTCTGGATTAACATATAGGCTACTTTTTATCCCGATATTCCCAGGGGATCGACATTTACGCGGGTGAAACCGCGGGGCGCAGCTAGTAATAAATAAAGCACGATTATCTCCGCTGGCACAGGTGGTAATGAAAAATTAAATCGGGAATAAATCTACTTCGTATAGTACAAGCTAGTATTACTTTCGTTTTCCAATCATGTAACCACATCAATCATACAATTCCAAATTTTCCATGATGATCAATGTATTACCGTCTGGAATTTTTGACTGTCTGCCAATTGTAAAAATATAGTTCTATTTCGAATTCCAAAACTAATCTGAGTATTTGCTTGTCTTAAAATACCTATGCAAAGAATAGCTGATTCAGATATAATAATATAATTTAATGTAAACAAAATATTGGAAAACATTTTAAAGGAGTCGTTAGAGTTTCTAGCCCAATCTTCTCCATACTACCTTTTATAACGGCAACTAGAAAATATTTTTTTTTTTTCTTAAACTGTGACGTTCAAAAGTGCTTTTTATGTGCCTATTATAAATAAATAATTTAATTTTGACTTTGCTGCCTATTTTAGATGAGACCTCGTTGTATTTTCTTTTTCATATTCCTATGTAGTCCTTAAGTCTTCTTTCCAAGAGCAAAATAAAGGAACAGTTTGGGGGTTTGGATTTTTAAAGAAGCTGTGAGCGTTCAAACCGCTTATAAAAAAATGTCAATCAACTCAGCCTAACGCAGTCTACTGCTGGACATAGGCCTCTCCCAGGCTGCGCCACAACACCCTGTCCTCCGCCTTCCGCATCCAGACGTCCGTCCATCTAGCTGAGGGTCGTCCCATACTACGCTTGCAGATACGCGGTCTCCACTCCAAGACTCGTCTGCTGAACCGGCCATCGGCCCTTCGATAAACATGGACAGCCCACTGCCACTTCAGTTTGCTTACTCTGCAAACTATGTCGGTAACTCCGGTTCTTTTCAGGATAATTTCATCCCTGATTTTATCCTTCAAAGAGATTCCAAGCATAGCTCGCTCCATAGCGCGCTGAGTGACTTTGAATTTGTGGGCCAGCTCGACCATCATAAAAAATGTATAATTTTACAATCACCAAAAATTGAGCTTCTTCTCAAAAAGCCCATGAAATGAAAATGTCAGTAGCACTTGGTTCATGATATTGATTTATCCCTCGAACGTACTAAAGAAGTAATTAATCATTTCACTGATGAAAGACATTATCATTTTGCTGAAAATCAACTGAAGAATATTCGGTAAATGGGTAACTCGTACTTTAGGTACCCAGTCAAGCGACACTAACGAACTTTTCAATACACTTTCGACTGAGAAAGATTGTAATTTTATTTAGAAAATATTTCTTGAAAATACATTAAAGTAGATAAAACAAAAAAACCAGTAATAAATAATACCCTGTCACATAGAGTTATAGAGTAGTAATAAGGACTTGGTAACAATTGTCTTGTGTCAGATTGTCAAAACATTTCTTGGTAATTACTTGAAAATGGACGCACTCCGTGTTTTGATTTTTGGAGAAAAAACAAAACAAGAATTCCAAGTCTATTACTGAATTAAATGTTTTAGGATGTTTTAAACTAAAGAAAGAAATAAATAATTAGAGCTGTCAAACTAGTGACCGAGTTTGTTTCAGTCTTTCTTCTCAGAGTAGACGGCTAGGAAACAGCGGTCTCATCTAGTTTTAAAACATACTTTAATTTGTCGTGTAAAGGTGTTTTTGAACTAATTTAGAAAGAAAATACGTTTATACGGCAAACATGACGCAGAGAGAGAACGCAAAAAAAGAAAATGTTGGGGGAAAATATGCGTCACATCCGCGCAAAACAGCCGACGGTCAGCACAATCTAAGACCCTGTGCGAGACAGAGGAGCCCCAGTGCTGGTTTTTTAATAGCATAAGAAGAAATAAAAAACAAAATAAATAGACAATATCTAGGTCTAAATAATTATATAAAAAATAAATTAATAAATATCAATAATATAATTATGTTTAAAGAAATAAATACGGTTATTCCGTTTATCCACCCTATAATAAATCCACCCTAAGGTGGATACGCTGAAACGCATATGTCCGAGAATCTACCCTTATCCAACTAGGGTTAGGGTGGGTTCTCGGATATGCCTTTCCGCGTATACCCCTTTTTTTTTTTTTTTTTTGGATGGGAAATCATCTAATGACTCCTCCCGCTCTGGGCGGAGCGGAAGGGAGTGTCAGACTCTTACTGACTAAAACCCACCCGTGTTCCTTCCTTAGCCCTTTATGTTCTGGGGCAGCGGTAACCCTTTCGGACGATCCCGCTACCCCGGCAGGCTTCGGCCCTGGCGGGCCCCTTCCTTTATGCTGACATCTCTTTGAGGCGCGCGTGGAACACATACGCGCCGTCCGGCACGGGCCTGCAGGGTAATTGCGTAACACACTATCAGTAGCAATGGGTTTCATTTTGACAGTTCAACAACATGCATTGCGTTATTTACGTTGTTGAGCAGACACACTTTTCGTACATAAGGAGCAATGGATTAGCAATATACTTCAAAATGATTCAAACTGAGAGTAATAGTGTGTTACACAATTAGGGTGCTGGTCCTGATCGGACGGAGACCTACCCATTACTCTCCGTCCGCAGGCCCGCGCCTACGGTGGCCGGGAGTCGTCACGCGGCTCCCGACGCCCGTAGCGTCTCCCGCGGCGGCTGAGGCGTGCGGCTCTTTCCCTGAGCCGTCCCGCCACCTCCTTCGCTAGCATGACTGATCCCCCTTAGGGTAGATTTTTTGGGCTGGATAAACGGAATAACCCAATAAATATCATTTATCCGTGGTTTTCTTGGAATGTCTATCAAGGACATTGTTTACTGACAAAGTAATTACTGAGACTGACCCTGCGGTCCACCAGTCATAAGCACGATTGCCGATTTGGGCAGAACGTGGTTGGGTTTTCCATTAAAGCATTCTTCGTAGCAGCCCGGAGTTTGGACTTATTACCGTTTATTATCATTAAGCTCGCCCCTTACATACCATTACATACGTAAGGTTAGGCACAGGTCTACCTATAATACACCCACATTTCCCCATGTATAAATCCCATGTACAGTCAACAAAACAGATAAGTATACAAGATCGTCGGATATAGTTGAAGTTTAGTAAGAAACCGATGGATGTTCTCGAACCAAATTTATTTTTATTAATAGAAAACAAACAGGTCATTTATCAAATTAAATTTCAGTCGACAACATCCATTGGTTTCTTACTGAGCTTCATCTATATCCGACGATCCTGCATACTTATCTCTTTTGTTGACTGTACACTGAAAGATATAAGCAGTAAATAAAAATGAAAAAACATTGATCTGAATTGCTTTAAACAGTTCCGTATGAGCCTAACGTTCAAAACAGTATATTTTTTACTGATTACATACATACAGTTAAAGCTTGAGGCAAAATTTTACCGTCATGACAGTAAACTATAACGTTTTAAGTAGCTAAAAGGTCACAAAATTAACAGTTTTATTCATTTGGTGATATCGTTCAAACCATTGAAATTTACTAACATTACTAGTAATGGTGGTTTTCCTTTTTTTTGTTGTTTTTTTTTTCAGTAAATAGTATGTTCAATCATTAAAAGTTACTGTTTTGTCTTGTACTGTTTTAAAAACATTTCTTCTTACTGTATAAAGTCAGTAAGTCTTAATGAAATCGCTTTAATGTGGTGTAGTAAGAAATTATATTTTTCAGTGTAGTAAAGACGAGCCTACGGGTATTGCAATCAACCGGACACAAATCCAGACTCCAGGCTGCTACTGAGAAATTCCTGCCGGAAAATTTCAATAACACTTTGCTCGGCCTGGGAATCGAACCCAGGACCTCGTGCTCAGCAGTAGCGCTTGCGACCACCAGACCAACGAGGAAGCCGTAGGTTTTTTATTTTATTGCTGAATGGGCCCGCACTTGACCTTGATCACGCCTGATGGAAAGCGATGGATGAGGTCTATGATGGAACGAGCGTGCCCAGATGATGCCTAAGGCACTGTAACTCCCACGCATCGACGAAACACAGCAGGCTGCTTGACGCCGGACTCCGGTGGGAGGGTGGTCGCAAACCAGACAGGCTTTGGCCCTACCACCGCAAGGGAAGAATTGGCCAGTCAAATAAGGTGTTGGGTGTGACTGTCTAGGATGCGCCGTACGCTCGGTCTAGTAATAACATAAAATAATGACCCTCTTACCTTATAAACCTATCTACATCTGAAATGAATCTCACGTCATGACAAAGTATAAAAATAAAGAAGCAAATTTTTCCACAAAATTATTTTCCAACCTTGTTATTAGAAATGTTATTTTTCTGGGCGACTGAAGCGAATCTAATTGATTTTTAGACTCGTGTTACAAAGTTCAATTAATCACCCTGACATGTTGCCCGCTCGATGCTCAGGCGTCTTCTCACCTTTCATTTTAATTGCATTTTCACGTCTATTAATGGTCTGAAGCAGTTTGGCCCAGTGGTAGCGGGTAGAGGTACATACCGCGCGGGTTTCGCTCAGGTATTTAGTATCAAGTTCCGCGGCTAGAGCGGAATATTTGGTGCCATAGTACCGCATAGGTATTGTTTCGAACGAAACTTGAACTCGGTATTCTACCCAAAAGGATAGCGAAATCCGCTTCGGTGTGAGAAGTAATATTACCGCATACCCACTCGGTTTTCTCTACCGCAGACGGTAGCGAATACCGCTTTGGTGTAAATAGGCCTTAAGGTCGTCGGTGCATCTAGCTGGGGAGCGTCCCGCACTACGCTTGCCATACGCGGTCTCCACTCCAGGACTCGTGTGCTCCACCGACCATCGGGATCGGCATACAGGTTTTCGACGCAAAACTTTGATGTCTTTTGTCTTTATGTCTACATTTCTTCGTCTGAATACATGCAGGGCGATTTTTTAACCGACTTCAAATAAGGAGGAGGTTCTCAATTCGTTTGTTTTTTTTAAATTGTTTGTTACCTCAGTACTCCCGTCATAAATAAACCGATTTGAATAAATGTTTTGTTTGTAAAGGTATATAGGTACTTATTGGATGGCCCCATAATACGCATTGTGTAGGGTAGGTACCACAACTAAAAAGTTCAAAATAAAAACTTAAAAAATTATGAAATTACAAACCAAGGACACCGACTTCCGAAATTATTATTTTTTTCACTTTGTTGTGTTTTTTTTAGGAAGTTGGTTGTTTTTTTTTTTTTTTTGTTTGTAATAAAGTTATTATTTTACATATTTTTTTAAGCAAGGTCATATACCTAAAAATTACATGCCTGGTTTTACATGTAACATAATAAAAATTATAGATACCTATTTCAGCACAGCAATTTGCTTGAGACGAAATATATTGACAGCAAACGCTTTGTTACATGTAGACCTTTTCACTACCGCTGATAGTTATTGACGGCTTCTACATCATTGAGAAATGACAAGGAGGGTAGATTCTTGTAAAGCGTTCCACTATTTTTTAAGATATTTGTGTTAGTACCTACTACGAGGGGTGAAACCTGTGTTTGGCAAAAAGTTCCAATGATGAGTTCCATCATCTTTAGTCCAAAATTCAGCTGAACGAACTCAACTCACTGACGCAGCCATTAGATCATCAAGTGCACAGGTTACAGGACATGCGGCGCAGGAAGGATGGATAGATGGTTCGATAAAATTGTCAAGGGGTATACAGCCGCCGCCGTAGATTACATCTTGCTGTGGAAGCGTTACTATTTGCTGGAGTAACTGGACCCACGCACCCTAGAAATCTTTTTCGGATCTATAGCCTCTGGGGCACTTAGATGTAGATGTGCATTGCGTGAGTCAGCTTATGGTTTCGCCCTGTCGATGGCTATGGTCCTGCGAATGACAAATTATGAGTAACCTGTAGTTTAAAGGCTCGTAGCTTTGTCGTGGGCCGCTCTACAGCGGCCCACGACAAAGCTACGAGTATACACGTGTACTTAGCTTCAAACAAATAAACCGCACAGCTAACGATGGGTACAGTCCGTTCATAGTTATTTTACATTTGTCTGCGGCAACCTAACAGCAACCCTATTGTGACGAGAATTAAGATCACAATGATAATGACAGACATGTCAATGGCAGCAACCCAACAGTAACCTTGTTATGATGAGATTAAAGATCACTGTGATTTTGTCAGAGATGCAAAATCAGAGGTTAAAATAACTATGAAAGGATTCTGTAACCTCTCCGTGCACACTTATTTATTTTATTCGTTAGAAACATTAACATAATGCATTGAGTTGTGGTGAATTAGTCACTTACAGGCGTACAAAGCACTTACATATAAATAGCTTCTTTTCTTAAATATATGTTTTAACTAGATTTTTCACTCGTAGTGAATTCTCACAACACAAAATAATTAGAAACAAAGAACAAAACATTAATTAAGTTAATATTAGAATTAAAAATTAAAATCAAAATTATCATTAGAATCAAAACTATAATTAAAACATTAAGATTAAAATTAAAAAATAAACAGAAAAATTGATATTCAAAATTCAAAACGGTACAACGCGATAACGAGTGCAACAAGAGAACATTCCAAAATTAGCAGGCACGTGTGGCAAAAAACCAAAAAAATTAATAGTAAACAATAAAAATTAAAACGTAGGTGGACGGTCGACTTTATGTTTTTAATCGAAGTGGTTTTTCAACACGAAGGAAAAGTTGTAATTACTAAAACCATTGCATGAAAAACGTGTCGGCCATAAAATAAATTGCACACAAGAAAAAAAACGTCAGAATAAATTACATAATGGCATGTAAAATCAAGAACTTGTTACCATAGAACGTTGCTTCATTTCCTAACTTATCGGGTTGTTCTCAGCAATCGCGTGCCCGATGCACGCGATTGCTGAGAACTTTACTATTTTTATTATACACCAGTCCTGTGTAATACATGCCTTATCTTTAATAATTTGTTTGAGGGTACAAATTATGGTTTTATTACGGCTTGACTATGGGGATAGCTTGGTGTGTTTTTTATTTACGAACAGAGGTAATTTAATAACATTATGTGATAATTTCCTTATTGGGTTTGGTAATGTAAGCCTTCAGTTGTTAGCTCGTGCAAACCAACCACAATCTTTTATAATCAAATCTACTCTCTCAAGCTATTTTGAGCAATATTTAAATCGATTCAAATAACACTTTTATTTGCTTCAACTACATGTATTCCACCATCGTACCTACCTAGGAATCGAAGACTTTAAGCTCATCAGTAGCGCATGCGACCATTATACCAATGAGGCAAGCAACCTGCTTTTGTTACACCAAGAATTGGGACAGTAGATCATATTACTAGCTGTGCCCGCGACTTCGTTCGCGTGCATGACGGAAAACGTTTTAATTTTTTTGCGCGGCACCCTAATTCTTTTTCTAAAATAAAAGTAGCCTAAGTTACTCCTTATTACATCAGCTATCTGCCAGTGGAAGTCCCGTCAAAATCGGCCCAGCCGTTTCAGAGATTAGCCGGAACAAACAGACAGACAGACAGACAAAAATTGTAAAAAAAAATATTTTGGTATATGTACGAGTATAGTGTATACATCCATATGCATTTAGTAAAAAGCTGTTATTTTAATATAACAAAGACACTCCAATTTTATTTATTTGTATAGATTAGAAGCAGCGGGGCAATTGCGTAATACATTATCAATCGGAATCGGTTTCATTTTGACAGTTCAACAACATTCATTGCGTTATTTACATGTTGAGCAGACAAATTTTTCGAACTTATGAAGCAATGGATTAGCAATTTGCTTAAAAATTATTCAGATTCTGATTGATGAATTAAGGTGCAGGTTTATAAAAAATATGCACCACCAATCAACTGTAGGTATTTAATATTTTGACAAGCAAAACTTTATACAGAAAAAGAATTAATGAGCAATTAGCTAATCACTTGGCACCGAGAAAACGCAACGCTGAGGTGGAGAGACGTCCGTCGCCATCGGCTGTCGATTCAAAAGAGAACGAGTGCTCCTCAACATCTGCAATTGCCGCGAACTATCCCCTCTCTTGATGAAGCTGTCTTGACCACGCCCCTAATTTCATTCAACTTCTTTATTCTTCTAACACTAGTTATATTTTCTCAAACCTCTAATTACCAAAACACAATCACTTCATTGAAATCCAGCAACAAACAACATTGTCGTTATTTTTTATCGTTCAGCTTTTGGTGGATATCCAAGTCATGCGAGGAACGCCATTTTTTACCGTACTTTAATTAAGTTTATGTCGAGCGTTAAATTTTATCGGATTCTGTTCGACAGTTCTGTTATGCAGCTTGTATCTATCGTTAGGTCGTCGGTTCAAAATTGGGTTCAAGTTTTAAGGTTGATATATGTAGTTGTTTTAGTCATTGAAATGGAGAAGAGAGAGAACTGGTAAATAAGTATATTCCGTGATTATTTTGTGGAAAGTTTTTGACTTTTTATTAATCGGTATAGTAATGTTTTACCTAATATTTTGCACATAGATGATTGACGCCGAATGATTAATGGCAATAGACCCGCCCTCTATTCCATCATTGCATGAAATTTCAAAATTTAAGGCGCCTGTCCTACCACCGACGAGGAAGAGACTAGCTATCAACAATTCTCACGCTCAAGAAACGTACAGACGCCAGCACATCAAGCTACCCGAAAATGTCAAATTTTCCCTCTGTACCTATCGCTCGTCGCCGTCGCGCGTCGCGCAGACGCGCACTCGCCGACTCGTTTTTAGTTGCCCGCAGTTGTATTATGTAATATTTTATGAAGTGAAAACTTCTTTAGGCGCTTTGGGCATTTTCTGAGGTGTAAAAAAACAATTGAATTCGCGCCACTGTTACCGTAACCGACACCACTTCGGATGTGTTCGGCTGTCCTCGGGATGTACTCGGTTTTAATGTATATCCGATATGTCAGTGAGTGATGGCAAAGTATTATGTTTGTGTTTATTTTCACTTCTGTCGGCACTCCCGGAGTGCCACTGTTTTTTTTTTATTTTAAGCGTAGGAATGGCATATTTAAGAGATGTAATAGAATTGACTACCTAGCATTACCCATAACATTGTTTAGAACTATACTCCATTTGAAATAAGATTAGACATTTAAATTAAAAAAAAATACAGCCCATTCAACCGATTTTGAATTCTATTGCGTTGGTGGCATGACATAATAATATGGCAGCTGCAGTAAACAGTTGGTATTGTAGCCACTTTTTTGCTTTTAATACCATCCTTATACCAACGGTATAGAAGTCAAAATTGGTTGAATGGACTGTAAAAAATATTTATTTAAATGTCTAATCTTATTTCAAATGGAGTATAGTTGCAAATTTGCGAGATCTTGTATACCAAATAGCTTGTGCGGCTTTATATGTAGGTAAAATACATATCTGGTATATGGAACTGACCATCACCACTTTAATGGAGCAAGGCCACCGGACGTGTATCCTCAATTTCTGAGAAAAGGGTGCTCTCAAAGGCTTCAACGCCTTCTTTGACTTGCAAGCACTTTTCTATAAATGTGGAGCTTTCAGTGCATCCTGTATATAGTAGTTGTTGTGTGTGGGTTGCTTGCTTAGAAAGTCATCACAAACCTATAGGTAATTATAATGAATCATAATGAATTTATACAAAATCGAACAAAACTGAAAAACACCTTATCAAGGCAAAAGTAATAAATACTCCAAACTATACCTACCTATATAGATACTGACTGAAATAAAGCCGTGAAAACTAAGTACTTCCGACTGAGTCATTAATGGTAATAAATTGTCCGGTAGTAAAATAAGGCCGTTTTACAGGTCTCTAATTTATTACTACTATAAATCTTTATTGGACAAAGCTTTCAATGTAGCGCTATTATGTTGCGAATAGTCTCTTCCAGGATTGGTCAGCTGAAACTTAAGGCTATCTTGTGGACGGATATTGTTTACAACATATCTAGTGTATTTGTATAGCGTAACTGCCCCGCTGGTGTCGTGGTTGCAAACACGACTGCTGAGCGTGGGGTCCTGGGTTCGATTCCCAGTTCGGGCAAAAAGTGTTATTGAATTTTCCATTAGGAATTTCTTAGTAAAAGCCCGGAGTTTGGAAGTTGGCGGGTTATAATACCCTCGTGCCTCGGAAAGCACGTAAAGCCATTGGTCCTGCGGACTCCTGCGCCTCTCTCTCCGGTCGTGTCGGATTGCCGTCCCATCAGACTATGAGAGTAAAGGAATAGAGAGTGCACCTGTGTTTACGCAGACACTTGTGCACTATAATATCTCCTGCGTACCTGGCTAATCTCCGTTGAGATTGGCCACCGTGACCGAAATCAGTCGGGAGGCTATAAAAAAAATAGCTAAGCATAATCAGCCTATAACGTGAGGAAGCCTGTATCCCACAGGCCTCTTCTCTGTCAACGGGAGTTGCCCATAATCCACCACGCGGGCCCAGTGCACCCGGATTATGGCTACTTTTATTTAAAAAAAAAATAGGGTACCACGAAAAAAAATCCACGCGGGTAACAGCTAGTATTAAATAAAACAGCGGTCAATAGAATCAGTGAAGGAAGCTTAACCGTAATGCGCGGGTCGGTGACGCTGAATCGGGTGTACTCGAGTCGTGAACCACCCTCAAGGACACCGGCGTCGGATTCAGTGAATCATACCAAAGTCGCACTCGCCCGAGTAATACGAATCTTCATAACACTCACCCTCGTCATCCGATCCCATTTCGCGCATACTCTATTATGCCTTAATTTGTTTGCTGTAAGCACCTTTTTCACTTGAATTTTTCGCACCTCCGTCGCGCAATATTGTGCGTTTAGAAAGTTGGCAACGTCACTAACAATTTGATTAATTAATTAATAAATTAAATTCTGAAATATCGCTCTGTGTGTGCTCTGTGGACCTACTGTAGTTGTATTCATGTTTCTAATAAATAAGTACAGACGCCAGCACATCAACCTACCCCAAACTGTAAAATTTTTCCAATCAATTTCGAATCTTATGCTTTAGCAATAAAGTTGAAAATGTATTAAAGAAATTTGACAGATTGTAGTAGGTAGGTTGATGTGCTGGCGTCTGTACATTTATTTCTTACAGCCGCGAACACGGATATCGGAGAATCATATTTTGGTCAACTTACAACCTGAAGATCTAGCAGTTGCAAAAATATGAAAATATTAATTTCGTGGGTTACCTTACCTCAATCGAACTAAATTGTATTTGTTAAAATAATTATTTAGTCACAAGTCTGTGTTACTACTTATACCTTTACGGAGGACGAGGAAAACTGTTCCTCCTTAATACAGTTGATACCTAGTATGTATGGGGAACAGAGTGAAGCAGTTCCGTGTCATATAAATACCGATAACTACGTAGGTACTTACCGAACTTAAGTTTCTTTTTCATTACCAATAGACTAAATAGAGGTCAAGAGCGGGCCCAATCAGGAATAAAAAATAAAAAAAACTTACGAAAGGATTGGTTGTGAATGGAACAAGGAAGGGTCGTAGCATTATGCTGACTGATGGCCGTGTTGCGTGGATGTGACGCATATTTTCGTCAACTTGTGCTTTTTGTGTTTGTGTTCTTTTTCTGCATCATTTTACTGCATATTATATAGGTACTTGAAAGTATTTTCTTTCTTTTATTTTCTGATTGGCAGTGTGTCCCTAGCACAATGTGGCAATGTTCATTGATAATCTACAAAATTAGTAGTATTCAGTCATATCTTGTGTACCTAGGCACATTCAAAATTAGGAAATGGATGTCGTCTAGCTGTCAAAGTAAACATTAACAAAAATATTTATTTAAATATTAAATATAATTTAGGTACTTATTTGTTTTTAATATTCTTTTTTGTGAATATTATTTTTTTATATTGAATATTCATAATACTAGCTTCTGTACGCTGTTTCGTCCGCGTGAAATTTTGGCTCCCGATCTACCGCATCGCATCCTATCGCCCGCCCGCGCTGTGCCATTTTCTGCCTTTTTTTTTCATTTTGCCCGGCTCCGAAAGGTCGTAGCATGATGTTAAATAGCTTAGTCGCCAGTTTGGTTTCACGAAAGGTAGGTCGACGACGGACGCGGGAGCAAAACTCATCAGTCACATTTTGGAATCCTGGGAGAAGTCCCAGGATGCAATTGGCATTTTCTGTGACCTCTCAAAAGCGTTTGACTGCGTTGACCATAATACACTGCTCTGTAAATTATACCATTACGGAATTCGTGGACAAGCTGCTGATCTTGTTCTTTCCTACCTATCAAAACGGCAGCAAAAAGTAAACGTTAACGGGGCGACGTCATCGGGGTCTCTAGTTAAGATGGGCGTGCCTCAAGGCTCAATTCTTGGCCCTTTCTTATTTCTAGTATATATTAATGACCTTCCTTACATGATGGCTAACTTATCGGATATCATTTTATTCGCTGATGACACTTCCCTTATTTTTAAAATAGATAGAAAAGATACGGATGTCTTACATGTCAACGATAGTCTGGCTGTTCTTTCGAAATGGTTTGCAGCTAATAATCTTTTACTTAATGCGAACAAAACTAAATGTCTTAAGTTCTCATTACCAAATGTACCTCAAGTGGATCTGAATTTAAAACTTGATGGCAAAAAACTAGATGCTATTACGGAAACTGTATTTCTGGGAATTACTTTAGATTCAAAATTACAATGGGGCGCACACATTAGAGCTCTTTCAGGTAGATTAAGTTCAGCTGCATATGCAGTAAGAAAAATAAGGCAGTTGACAGATATAGCCACAGCTAGGTTAGTATACTTTGCATATTTCCACAGTATTATGTCTTATGGTGTTCTGCTGTGGGGATCGGCAGCTGACGTAGATTCAATTTTCATTTTACAAAAGAGGGCAATCCGCGCAATATATAAAATGGGTCCTCGCGAGTCTCTTAGAAACAAATTTAAAGAAATTGATATACTAACTCTGCCTTCTCTTTACATTTTAGAAAGTATTTTGTATGTTCGCAAAAACTTAGGACTTTTCAAAATAAGAAGCGATTTCCATAATATAAATACACGCAGTAAAAATGAAATTGTGATACCTAAATTTAGACTAACTAAAACTAGCAAGTCATTTCTTGTAAACAGCATCCGTTTTTATAACAAGTTGCCAAAGTCGGTTACAGAACTTAGCGATGGAAAGTTCAAAACCCTCATCAAACGAGTCCTTATCAAAAAAGCATATTATAAGATTAAAGACTACGTTGAAGACAAGGTAGTTTGGCAATAATTCCTTCTGCACATGTGGCTTCCCTGGCACCTCTTTGACGGCATAAGTTCTACGTAAATGTCTATTAACTGCTCTCAAATTACGATGTTTATTTTTTATTTGTACATACTTCTATGACATAATCTTTTTATTATTTGACATTACCTATATACAGACAATTTTAATTTTTCACCTCTTTCTTAGTTGAAATGGCAATCATATCTCTTGGTTTTAGTAGATTTTTATATTTTGTTTATCCTTTTGATACATCCTTATTTTGTAAATGTGAGGACTTTGTAAGCCTTGTAGACTAGATCTGTAGACCATTTTTTATTTTTATCAAGTACCTGGTACTTGTTGACAGGCCTACGCTGTCCTCCCATACCTACTGTAACTCGAAAACATTGTAAAAGCCAATTATTTTTAAAAGAGTAACCATGGAGTTTCTTGCCGGTTCTTCTCCATAGGAAACGACCAATTGGAACCGTGCACCTAGCTTCTGACGTTTCATAAGTGCCCATGTTGGTTTATGTGAAATAAAAATATTTTGATTTGATTTGATTTGATTTGACTTAGAACCTTCCTCAAGAATTAAGATAATAAATGCAAAAAAAAAAAATCCGACTGGAAGTTTCATTGATCAGCGCGTTCAAACAAACAAACTCATCAGGTTCATTATTAGTAGGTAGGTATACTCGTAGATTCCATCAAAAGTAAGTAATAAATAAAGTTTGCGTGCGAGCAATTTTATAAAATAAAACACGTAGTAGAAAGGATGCAGTCACCCGAGCGGCCATGTCCCTTTGGCCCGTTTTGACAACCAAAATTAATAACGTTATAAAAATGAGAAATGAGTTCAGTTCATGTGCGGAAAAAGCGAAAAAGGATGAGATGGATGAGGGATAGGACCGTATTAGAAATAGATGTGCATCCCTGATGACACGTGTTCGCGGCAGCGATTGGTGGGATTCGCGATGTTGCGGAGGCGGATGCAGCTCCACGCTGAATTTTAATTGTATATCTGTCTGTAATCTACTAACACTGGAAGTAAAATTGTAAATGATGATAAATTAAATCTTTATATAGGTTTGTACAAACACTTTTACACTTCACTTATATATTTTTTTAAACTAGATGAGGTCGGCGTTTCCTATCTGACTACTCTGAGAAGAAAGGCCGAAACAAACTCAGAGGTCACAGTCTCTTTTAAAGTCAAAACATAATCTTGAGTTAGGACCATGTAGATTGGTGTCAGAAATGGTCTTTTGAAGAAAGAACCACACAGATTGAGTGGACCTGTGCAGTCAGTGCACGCATTTTTCAAAGATCGTGCAGCTCAACTCAGAATTTAAGTAACCCTATGGACTCCTGTCTGAAATAAAAGTTTTCTATACTATTACTTATTGCTCAAAAGCCGCTAAGCCGAAGTGGGACTGAGCTGGCCACGTCTGCCGTATTCCCAATGAGCTGTGGGTCAAAATAACCACCACGTGGAGCCCTGACACAGCTAAAAGGCGTCAGACCCCGTATAGAAGATGGCGGGACGAGCTGGACAAAACAAATGACCAGTGGTCCACTATAGCCCTGGATCGAAAGAGCTGGAAGTAACGGAGAGAGGCCAAACAAAATATCTCTTCAAAAATGTTTCAAATAAATACCTAGGTAGTACCTAGTAGTAGTACAAAATTCAACAGTTTTCGAGATATTTGAAACATTTTTGAACCGTAAAATGAAAATATTGGTAAGATATTATTCTTAAATCGCTCATCATTTTAATTATTTTGTTGAATTAAGTACTTTTAATTATCTTCATATCTTAATTGAAGTGCCAGCTACAATATCATTTTTAATGGTACCCTTCAATATGTAGTTTTTTTTTTTATAGGAATTATATAAAAAAACCCTTACAATTCAAATATCTCGAAAGCTATTGAAATTCGGCCATACATATGGGGGGTGCAATATGTTGCATTTTGGCCCCTCTATCAGCTCCTGACGGATAGGTATACGTCGAATCACAAGTAACCCTGTATGTATAAGTAAGAGATATACATGGACCTTATTGAAGATGTTCTTCAGAAAGATCAGGTGCATAGCACTCGCAACTGGCGCGCGTGTATGACCAGATGTATGAACGTAAACGAGGCAAAAGGAGGATGTAAGGATCGTAGCAGGTGGTTTTCTGTCGACTCCCATGGGTAACGGCGTGAGTTATTACAGTAACATCAATTTATAATTACCTTCGCCCTAATCTTGATTAATTACCATGGAAATAGATTTGTTATTGAATTAAAACAGTTGAAACCTACAGGATTATTCCTTTGTCACCTTTTACAACACCTTCACTTTCTCTTCGCCGAAAACTATAAATATTTTGTATAATTCGTAATATCGATATCTAGAATCTCATTCTTGAATCGTAAATTAAGTTTCATTTAAGCTTTAAAGAAAGCAATTTCCTTTCTTTGATATTTATTTTAGAATATCGACCGTTGGCGTTGATGAATAATCTATTTATCACACCAATAATTATAAAGGCGAAAGTTTGTGAGGGTGTATTGTGTGTGTTTATATGTTTGTTACTTCTTCATGCTCAAACGGCTTGACCAATTTTGATAAAATTTTGTATGGAGGTAGCTGACACCCTGGATTAACATATAGGCTACTTTTTATCCCGATATTTCCACGGGATCAACATTTACGCGGGTGAAACCGCGGGGCGCAGCTAGTTATTATAATAATAAATTCAAGCAAGATGTAATAGATCTCAATCAGATTACCGGGAACAAAATTAACACCAATTTTATCAAAACATTTAATTAATAATAACTTACTTTAAAGCGTTTTACACAAATTCACTTAAAATTAATACAACATACGAGAACATTTATGTAATTTTGACATAAATATTTATATACATTTATAACATTCTATAATTTCAAACTATGTTTTTACTATTCGTTTGATTAGTTACAAATTTTAATGCTTTATAATAATTTTATAATTTGATTTAATTTACAGTCAAAGATTACAACTTGTACAATGTAACTCGTTAATATACAAAAAGTTTTAAAATTTTATTTACATTTAAATCTATCGTATAATTCGATGTTTAAACTATACATTTTAATATCTAATTCGTACATTTTAGTTTGACTAAAATTTTTATTACATAAACTTTTAGATATTATCATAAAGCTGTAAACATAGTTTTAATATTTACATTATTTTTCGATAAATCATACTCACTTCAATATTGGGGCTCGGAATATAGAAGTGTGTCGGAGACATCAAAAAAATAGAAAATTAACAGTTACTATAAAAAAATATGATATTACAATTCTATACCATAAGAAGTAATACATTTTTCTACATAACAATTTTAGGTACCTATACATCTATTAAATCTAACAAAAATATTTACATCGGAGATACACTATCGACAGTCCATTTCTCGAGATATAAGGGCACACTCACACTACCGTCGCTTGGTCCTTGGTGTGGTACCGTGACCTGTTCTTGACTGAGTCTCAGACGATGTCGTGGCAAGAGTTCCCGTTGCCTGTCCGCGTAGTCTTGGTGGGCTGTGGGCGACCCGACATCCCATCATTGTAGGGAGGCGGGCAGTACATCACCTGCGAACAAATAGGGATTTATTTAATAACGTCGAAGTTTGCGAAACTGAAATATTGAAGTCGTTTTTCATTTTGCTTTTGGGAGTCCCAAGTTAGCAAAGTCTGGGATTTACTTTGAGGAGCTGTATTTGTCATCATTTGGAGATAAACGAAGGACACAATTATTTTCTCGTTTCTATAGATTAGAATGCTTTTAAGGCCCATTAATGCTAAGCAATTTAATTGCTTGTTGAGTGAAATAAATTGGAGTAATCATTAACTTGTACAACCTGGGCATGGCTGCATTGTTCAGATGACAAGACTTTAATTTGCTTCGTGTAAATGGATATTTTGACAAAGAATAATGGGCGTTAGGCTGAGGAAAAACACAAAAAAAGACGAATAAATAAATTCAACACACACACATAACATCACGCCTGTATTCTTCGAAGGGATAAGCAGAGATGTACCTATAGTACACCCACATTTCTCCAGTTATGTTTAAGTCCCATGTAATAGGGGGCGAGTCTATTGCCAATATTGCCACCAACCAGGCACATATGATCCAGACTCCGAGAAAAAAAATTGTGATGGAAAACCCCAATAACACTTTGGCCGACCCGGGAATAAAACCCAGGACCTCATGTTCTACAGTAGCCCTTGCCACTACTAGGGCAACGAGGGAATAAATTAAATCATAGCATCAAGGTATTTTCTTTAGTATCAATTCCTAGTTTTATCTTCTGCTTCGAAAAAGTTCTACAACAATCATCATTTCATATCATAATCAGCCTATAATGTTTCCTACTGCTGGGACACAGGCCTTCTCTCTCTGTCTTTCTACAACAACACCAAAATAATTTTATTTCATATCAATTCAAGTTCTGTTCGATTCGGAACTATAAATTGATTTACTTGCGTATCAATTTGCATGAGAAAAAACACGCCTGAGGCGGATTTACTTAGAAATTCGGTTGCTCATTTCCTGTTTATCAAATCCAAACTTTATAATCTATATTATGTATAGGTATTGAGTTAAAAGCATAATACAAAGACCAAAACTTAGTTTTTTTAAAGCTAACTATTATTAAATAAAGTCGTGTTGATCCTTTCCATTACATGCATTTTAAATTGAGGCAACAGACTCAATTTAAAACATACAATACAATGCAATGTTCGGCTTTAAGCCGCGGTGGCGGGTAGACTCTTATCTAGACAAAAAAAAAGTAGATTATAAATCACTCATGTATTTCTAGAAGGGCTAGACTGAGGTGTACTTATTAATAGTACAGAGGCCAGCACATTATCAAGCTACCCCAATCTGTCAAATTTCTTTGATAGATTTTCAACATTACTGCAAAGGAATAAGGTTCATATTCAATTGGGAAAATTTTATAGATTGGGGTAGCTTGATGTGCTGGCCTCTGTGCATCCTCATTTCAAGTACTAAGTTGAGCTACACGATTAATGAAATGCTTGCACTGTCTAGACTGATCCACTCAAACTGTGTGGTACTTTCCTCTAAAGACCATTTCAGGCATCAATCTGCATGGCATTCACATGATCTGACCAAGATTATGCCTGAACTTTAAAAGAGACTGTGACCTCTGAGTTTATTTCGACTTTTCTTTTCTGAGTAGTCAGATAGGAAACCCCGACGTCATCTAGCTTATTTTTTATGTTATAATAATAATATGACATCTAGAACTGATTCCGATATCCTTTATACAAAATAAACAATTTCATTTCATTTCGCCAGTTCACCAATCTTACTTAGCTACTAATTTACATCTAAATGAAAAGAAACCCCCTAAAACGAATCCTTCTTTCTCATTCCAGCCAGACTTGATTAGGTTGAAAATGGTTCAACCAAATCAAGTCTGGCTCTCCAAGTGATAAAGAAATAATGCTCTAGCCAAACTGTAGCGAATCCCGTGCGGGATGCGGGACGAAATCATCTCGCTAAGGGGCCGTCTCTACGAGCGAGAGAATCGCGGCGATAGTCTCGCCGTGCCGTCAAATTTTCGCCGCGATGATATCGCCGTGTGGAGACACGTTCTATGAGAGTGTAAAGAAATACGTGACACGACGATAATATCGCCGCGATTCTCTCGCTCGTGGAGACGACCCCTAAATACCTCCATTCAAGTTATTTGACACAATCACATCAACATAATCAGCCCTGGCTTCCTCTCTTCGAGAGGGAGTGAGCTATAATCTACCACGCGGGCCCAGTGCGAGTTGGTAGACGTCACATGTCTTTGAATTTTTGGTTCTAGGACGTGCCGGTTTCCTTACGATGTTTTCCGTTACCGTTTTGAGAGCGGTTTGGTGATGAAATTATTTACACAAAGAAAAGCCCCTAACTGGATTCGAATCCATGATCTATAATTCGTAAGTCGGGGGTCGTAACCACTGGGCCACCACTGCTACGTTTGACGTAATCGGTGAGAGCGAATTTCGTTGTGCATCCCGCGCGGGATTTGCCTTAGTGTGGCCAAGGCTTAAGATAGCTGTACTTTACGAAATATCAGTTCCATTCAACTGAATTCTTTCCACAACCGTCACTTCTCGTCCAATGAACTCAGTGCTATCATTTGCGATGTTCACTTTTCATCATCATCATCATCATCATCAGCCTATAGCAGTCCACTGCTGGACATAGGCCTCTCCTATTGCACGCCATTCAACTCGATTTTCGGCAACTCTCATCACACTTTTATAGAGCAACTATTGTTTATGCTTCTTCGTATGAAAATAAATTCTTGATGCAATCGGCTTTTAAGCAAAGTTTCTTTCAGAGGGGCCCGTGGCTAAATAATAACAGCCGCACAGGTCGATCGATTAGGTTAAACTACGCTTGCCGCGGTTGGTCTGTGGATGGGTGACCATCTTTACATAACGAGACCATTCCGTGCCTCGGAAAGCACGTTCAGCCGTTTTAGTCCCGGCTGTTATTCGTGGACCTTTGACAGTCGTTACGGGTCGTCAGAAGCCCGAAAGTCTGACAACCAGTCTTACCAAGGGGTATCGTATTACCCAGTAACTGGGTTGTGGCGGTTAGATAGGCAATCGCTCCATGTAAAATACTGGTATTTAGCTGCATCCGGTTAGACTGGGAGCCGACCCCAACATAGTTGGGAAAAGGTTAGGCAGATGATGATGATGATGATGTTAATAAGCAAATTTCTTGAAACTATTAAGGTCATAGCCCACTTACACCACTCACCCACCCGGCAAAATTAATATAATTCAAATATGGGCTTTAAATATTGCTCTTTAGACATATTTTGCATTGGCATCATAAATTAGCAGACAGCTCGCTTTCAGCGAGCTTACCGCCGTCAGACTGCTCGGTAGTTGATGCCTCGCTGGCCGCACGTTGTAGACGAGCGGTCGGCGCGGTGTCCGCGCTCCCTCCCTGCTAGCAGTCGCCGCGCCATGTCTTGCTTTCAGCATTTTATGCACCCAAAATCTTCGTCTGTTATTTCTTGCGCTTCTCTCTTCGTCCTCAAGTGCAATAGCAATAATTGCTAGTTCGCGCGTTGTGAATTGGGACATAGTAAAAAATACGAGTTGCTTTAATGGAAACCGATCGCGAACTGTGTCTATCGCGAAAAGCGAGAGCGGTCGGCGGGTGGGCAGCTGGCCGTCTGCTAGCTGTCACCGCGTGGACTGCTGGGTGCCTGCTAGCTGTCGCCCGTGGACTGCTGGGTGCCTGCTAGCTGTCGCCGCGTGGACTGCTGGGTGCCTGCTAGCTGTCGCCGCGTGGACTGCTGGGTGCCTGCTAGCTGTCGCCGCGTGGACTGCTGGGTGCCTGCTAGCTGTCGCCGCGTGGACTGCTGGGTGCCTGCTAGCTGTCGCCGCGTGGACTGCTGGGTGCCTGCTAGCTGTCGCCGCGTGGACTGCTGGGTGCCTGCTAGCTGTCGCCGCGTGGACTGCTGGGTGCCTGCTAGCTGTCGCCGCGTGGACTGCGAGCAGTCGTCTTAGTTTAGGGCGGTGTTGGAGCAGAGTCGTTTAAGTGTGCTATGACCTTTATGCTCCGTACGCACTGACTTGCTTAGCGCCTAGAGCCTAGTAACTTAACTTCTGGTTACTTGGTAGGATACACGTTGGTCACACTGCCACTTCATTCAGCCTCGGTATTTGAATACACAATGACATCTAAATTCATGAATGTACGAATTTCTTATGTCCAGTCTACTCCAGTATTTACTTAAGTGCTAATAAACTTATCAGTGGCAGATGAAAACTGCATGCAATATGGTATTTAGAGGGGTAATCTGTGCAAACGTATTGGTTTTTTACCAATACGTTTGTTTACTTCGATACACGCTAGGCGCCAAGCGCGCAGTGCGGCCGGTTGCGAAATTTCTAAAACGTTCATTTCACGTCGCTATTCGCAAGGTGACGCGCTAGGCGCTGAACAAATCACCTGCCAGTGCGTGCGTAGCCTTAGAAAAGTATTGTTCAGAACGAGGCGTTTTTGAGTTCTGCAGGGAAACTGGCATGTCCAGGAACCGGAAATTCGAAGACATGTTACAACTGACATCCACCAATCCGCACTGGGGCCGTTTCGTGGATTACGATCCACTCGCACAGAGAAGACGCCTGTGTCCCAGCAGTGGAAACATTATAGGTTGGTTATGCTTATGCTTACCGGGGTGTGGCCACACTGCCACTATACCTGTGCAAGCGACCGTTCACGTGGTTGTCAAAATATCATATTTCGTTTCAATTGTATACACAAAAAGTATTCTGTAAAACCAAACCCCGTAAATCATCACGTTGCAAAGTTGACATGTGATATTGTTGCATAGATTTTAAACATTCAAATTGGTTTTCGATGAAAAATTCCTTCGGTTTTTCGTCATATTTACTTCGCGCCTTTGGTGGTTAATTTACTTACTTACATTTTATTTAATTATATATATTCTTAAAGGATGACAGGACCTACAACGCAAGCATAACATTTCCTATAAAGAGTTGTTTTATTACGTTGGAAAGTGGTTCTGACAATATTACCCGCCATCATGAAAATCTGTCATTTTAATTAAGGTGTCAACAACGCTCTGGATTTGGACAGCCGCTATTGTTTGACCGTTCACCGATTTCTTAAGAAACCAAAGTTTTATTACCGAACCATTTAAACAAATTTTACATTTCAGCGAAAATGAAAGTTCAATAGTTTACGGCTTCGGTGTAAACAATCCGTCAATAAATTTAAATAATAAACATTCTAGACACAAGACACGTCGAACTTTTCCTGAAAGATGGCGAAGGTTGTTATAGTTTTTTGAACAACAGTTTGTTTATAAACTCATTATTTTACGTGAAAGCTTTTTGTAATAGATATGTATAATAATATGTAGGTACACTTGGAATCACCTCCTCTTACCTACACAGGACGGTGAAATATTACTAATATCCACCCCTGCCAAACCCTTCTGAGAAAATAGTCATGATGTTTTTTTTATGTTGCTGTCTATAATCTATCACTCCTCAAATATAAATAAAGTACAAGTTAATGTACACTTAAGAGTGATTTATTAAGACGTCTAAATAGGATAAATAGATATGTATAAAAAAAATATTGACTCCTTGCCTAAAATGCATTGAGATAATAGGGTTCGTTCGTACGGTAGATACTTAGTGTTTGGGCGCAAAGGCAGCTTATGATGTGTACCTATAATAATGCATAATATACCCGCCGAACTTAAACGTAACTTTAAATGAACATAGACGACAGTTAACCGCGACGCGACGTCACTAAAAAGTAGTGAAAAAAATTCCTCTAAGATGCGCAATTACAGACGATGATGGAGTCTGGACACCGAATCCATATTAATAATATGATAAATGCGAAAGTGTCTGTCTGTGTGATCTGTCGGTTACCTCTTCACGCTTACCGCTGAACCGGTTTAGATGAAATTTGGTATAGAGATAGTTTGAGTCCCGGGAAAGGACATAGGATAGTTTTTATCCCAATATTCTTACGGGATCGAAACGTATGTGGATGAAACCGCGGGGCGCTGCTAGTTGATTATAAAGCATTCAAGTTTGAATTCTGAACTACTATTGCGCCAGGAGGGGCAATATTGTAATTTTAAGAACGTTCGTTCTGATCTCAGTCTCAATCTGTCAAAAATACCTCTAATTTCCCAACATTTTTGACAAGTTTTTGACATTGATGATCGCTGAGATGAGATTGCGAGATTTTGAACGTTTTTAATTACGATAATTGATTCAAACTTATTATGGCGGCTCTGAAATGCTTTTCTCGCTGTGCAGTTCCTCACCCCTCACCCCCGCTGACACATGAATGTGTCACTGCGCAGCGACTCACCATTAAGTTCGAAACCCGCTGTAATAATAATAAAATTAATTCAAGTATCTTGACTTGGCTCGCGAGGTTGTCGACATGTGGAATGTTGACTCAGCAATCATTGTGCCAATAGTCGTTACAGCCAATGGATTGATAGCCAAGAGCCTCGACCAACACCTGAGGAGGCTCTCGTTGGCCAGCTGGATCAAGGGCTTGATTCAGAAAGCAGTACTTCTAGACACGGCTCGCATTGTCAGGAGGTTCCTCTCTCTGCAGCCCTGACCACCGGTAGCTTGGACCCTGTTCCCGATACCGGTGGGCTACTATTTTTTATATTTTTAAATGTTTTTATATTCTAATATTTAAAAATATAATTTATATGTAAATAATGAAAAAAAAAAAAATACTTACGTATTGTATTATATTTTCAAACGCCTATGTCAATTTCTAAATTAATTTTGCCGGACACGCTCTTGTCGCGCATAGTGTGCTATGCATTATTAAACGGTAACCTCAGCACTTTCACGTCGGTCATTTTCGCTAAAATCGTCTGGTACACGTTATTGCATTACGCCGGGAACCCTTTAGTAGAGCTACTAGGAAGAGTGCTAGGAACTTATTGGTGAAAATGTACTACGTACGTACGACATAATTATCAAAATTATGCAACCCAGTATTACAACTTTTATTAGATTCTATAAAATCAAATCATTTATTACACACGCACATAATATAAGGCACTTTTGAACGTAAAAATTTATTTTAAAATAGAATTTTATTGATTCTAGTTGCCCCTTTCAAAAGGTAGTTTTCGTATGGAAAAGAATGGGCAAGAAACTCCACCGTTACTCTTTCTTGTACCATAATAGGTAAATTAAAAATAAAGGCATGACAGATAAATTAATTATGTGATAGACACATGGTGCTCACATATTTGCAAACATTGTAAAAGTAGACGATTTTCATAAAAAAAATTACAAGTAATAAGTCAATGTGTGAGTTAAAGTTATTACAGAATGCAAATCAATGTCAAACAAAAAAGTAATAAATTATAGCTCGATATGTCTTACGTACGTGGTACATTTTAAATAATACTTTGTAATGATTGATTGATTGACGTCATGCTTTGAAACTCACCATGAAAGAATCATGAGCATTGCTCAATGAAACATGTATTTTTCTCCGTATGTCTTAGGACTTTGGCTCAGCATTTATTAATAGCCTATTAATATAAATACATTTTATTCAAACAATCCACTTTTGATGATAACTCCGTAAAAATATAAACTACGAATCCTCCTGCTGATCCTATTTTAGCAACACATAAACTATACCATCATACAAGCTCATATTACAAAGGAACAAATAACTTCACATCCAGTTTTAAACTAACAGTATCTAGTTTATTTTACTAAACACAAAGAATTACAAGAACATTAATCAGATGCCGATCACTCATCTCCTGAAGATTAAAGGGAATAACTGGGGTTAATTCGATCTGGGATTTTGGCAGGTTGCCAGTTGCCAGTTTTAGTGAAGTTCATAATGCGAGTTGTTGAATGCCAGTTAAATTGCTACTGTTTATGCTAAGTGCCAATAGCGGGTAGTTTTGAGTTTTTTTTTCTTGTCAATCAATCTGCCTAGCCTTTTCCCATTTATGTATGTTGGGGTTGGCTTCCCGTCTAACCGGAAGCCGCTGAATACTTGTAGTTTACATATATACATATATGACCTCCACAACCCAGTTATTGGGTAACACGATACCCCTTGATAGACTGGTTGTCAGACTTGGGCTTCTGACTACCCGTAACGACTGTCAAAGATCTACGATGGGCAGCCGGCACTTACAGCTTAACGTGCTTTCCGAGGCGCGGAGGCGTCTCGATGTGTAATGGATGGTCATCCATCCACGAGCCGACCGCGGCAAGCATAGCTTAACCTGCAGTCGACCCATGTGGCTGTTATCATTTAGCCACGAGCCTTTTTCTTGTTTCTTGTATTAGATATGAAAATAATGTTCTATGCAAGTTATTTTCATTCTCCATGACATTTCATTTTACGAACACGGAGTTGTGTATTGAAATGCGTACCTTTCACCGTACCTACTTTATGCAATAAAAACAAAATTTTGGTTGATGGCTTCACATATGTTTTTTTAAGAAAAAATTAAAGTTCATGTGTTTGACTTAGGTTTGTTATTAAAAATACACGAAATATTATTAAAAAGTACGTTCAGAATAATACACTATCCTCGAGAAACTTAATTAAAGAAAATAATGTTTATAATTTTATTAAATTGTAATTGTAATAAATATTTCAACATTACTAATTATTCATCAACTTCTCCTGTTGACTGTACAAAGTACATAGCCTTTTTTAATATAGAAACACCCTGTATGCTTAGTATATTATAAGGACTTGTTTGAACGTTCCCCCAAATATTACAAAAGCGGAAGAAAACTCCGATAAATTATATTCAAAAGAAATATTTACTCAATCAAACGAAATGAGAAAAGTGATGCGACAGCCATTTTGTACCTAATATAAGTATAATGTAACCATTATATCCTGACATCATTTCATGTATGTTTTACTTTTTAGAGTACATACATTAAAGGTACATAATTTAGGGTTTTTATGTGGAAATGAAAATACCTTTTATGTTTCTTTCAACTATCAACATTGCCGTGTTCCGGTTTTAAAGAACATATTTGTGTGAGTACCTACTGTAGAGACTATGGCCTTTGGTGCTTACATGCAACCTCGGCGAGTCAGTTAAAAGTTATTTGCAAGAAATACGAGACAAACATTATTATAATTTGATCTCCTTTATTTAGGTAAATACGAGTACATAGAAATTATATTTTTAAATATTAGAATATAAAAACATTTAAAAATATAAAAAAAATAGTAGCCCACCGGTATCGGGAACAGGGTCCAAGCTACCGGCGGTCAGGGCTCCAGAGAGAGGAACCTCCTGACAATGCGGGCCGTGTCCAGAAGTACCGCTTTTTGAATCAAGCCCTCGATCCAGCTGCCCAACGAGAGCCTCCTCAGGTGTTGGTCGAGGCTCTTGGCTATTAAACCATTAGCTGTCACGACTATCGGCACAATGATCGCTGAGTCCACATCCCACATGTCGACAACCTCGTGAGCCAAGTCAAGATACTTGATTTGTTTATCTTTCTCGGCTTTCACGAGGTTCTCTCATTATTATAATTTAGAATTAGAAGAGATTAGCCACTGACATGTCCCGCTCCCCGCATGACGTCGTCTAGAATGTCCCCGAACATTTCTAGTCGGCGCGCGACGGGGCGCCTCGCCACTTATACACGACTCGTATACAAAACATTTCTATGGACCGATACTAAACTGATGACTGTTTCTTCAAGTGGACAGACCAGGGTACATTACACAGCTTGTTCTGTAACTTTAGGCTGACAAGCAAAATAACTAAGATGTATGTAATATCGGAATAATTACTGAACATACGAGATAAACCGTAGTTTGATTTTATTCCACCCTTCGCAGTACCTTGTACTATAGAGCTGCCTTTTACTGGGTACGTCTTTCAATGACTTAAATGTGCCCTGGCGGCTGACAGTATGTCATGCTCAGTTAAATGTCTCGCTGATGGTGGCGTATGTGTATGGTTGATCTGAATGGTGCTGATCCATACGTCAAGTTCGTGAACGGGCGCCGTCAGAAGGGACTGTTCATCTCTTAGCTGCCACGGCTTAATGTTTAATATGGTCGCTTTTAGATTGCACTTTTTTTTACACAGTTCTCACATGTATAATTTCAATCATACATCACTAACGACCTTGCCTACAGATGGCGTATAAACCTCGCCGTAGAAAAAGAGTATCCGTTGACAAGCTTCCATAGTGATCCTGTGGTACAAAGGGCCTAAAGGTCAATGGTACCTCACATTCACAAACACTTTCAATAAACAAAATGCTAACCCTAAGGCCTCGGTCTCGAAGTCAGTGATAGCGGGGCGGCGGCGGCGACGGCGCGGGGAGCGGCACGGCAACGCAGACCCGGTCTTAAAGCCAGCGGGCAGATCGCGCGGCGCTAGAGCGGCGTAGTGTTGTGTTATGAGAAATTAGTCTTTGTCTATGTCTAAACAGCGACGAAAACATCTTTTAGATACAACATTTTGAAACGTCGGTTTTTAAGCAAAAACGAAATGCACAACACTACGTCAATGCAGACGCGCGGGCACCGCTAGACTAGTGTGCATCGCTCGTACGCCGTTCCCCACGCCGCGCCGCGCCGCGCCGCTGCCTTCGAGGCCAGTTCCATATAAATCTACAAATGCATCGAAACGCGCCGCACCCCGCACCGACGCGACGCCGCGCCGCGCCCGCTGACTTCGTGTCCGTAGTCTAACGCCTGTCAAGTTAAATAATACTCAATCAAAGTATCAAATGCGATCGTTCACCCATCTGTCAACTGGCAACGATAAACTTTACTTAACCTCTATTGATCGAACGATTTCAAAGCGATAAAGTTGAGGTTTATTAAAAAGTGGTTTATTGTATTCAATTTATTAAAAAGAACTAGTATGTTTTGCGGTGGTATTACTTTTTGAAGTGATTGATAGTGGATAACTTAGGCCGTCGGTGTACGGAGTGGGAGCCCGCGCGGCGTGCTGGTTTCTCTTATCGCGTGTGACGGGAGACCCGCCTCACGCAGCGCTGCTCTCATCATCATCTTCCTGCCCTTATCCCATGTTACTTGTGGTCGGCGCAACACGTTTTCTTCTTCCATTCTCCCCTGTCAACCGTCACGCTAAGAGGTGGTAATAGAAAGCAGCACGCGGCTCGGGCGCCCGCTCCGTGCACCCGCTCAACGCAGCGGACGGCCTTAAGAGCGTTTACGACGTACGGTATTTCATACAAACTTTCAAGCCCTTGTTTGTCGAAGTGATTGAACCGATTTTAATGAAACTTCATACGCATAAGCAGGATACAAAGGTCTAAAAAGTTAGTAAAAAACATTTTCGAAATGTCTTCTTTAAAAAAAGATAACTGGAAATAGCTGTTTCTATGGAAAATTTAAAATCAGTCTAATTTGGCTGTAACACAATTTTTCGAAAATGTTTTTTACTAACTTTTTAGACCTTTGTATCCTGCTTATGCGTATGAAGTTTCATTATAATCGGTTCAATCACTTCGACAAACAAGGGCTTGAAAGTTTGTATGAAATGCCGTACGTCGTAAACGCTCTTAATGGAAAGTGGAAGTCTCCTAGGTATGGACTTCAACCTAATCTATACTCCATTTACTATAGCATTAGACAGAAGTTAAAAAGGGCTCTTGGCACACTTTGTAATAAAAGTACAACAAAAATTATTATAGTCAAGATTGATGTGGAGTTTAATATAATCAATTTAAATAACAGCAATCACACTTAATTGTACTTATTTAACCTATCTACCTTCTGAAATTACAAGGCTTTCATTTAATACTATTTAGTTTTTACATAAAATATTGTCGTGTCAATGTTTAAAATCTAAAAGAAGCAGGGGCGGACAGTACCGGGAACGTTTTTCATGTCACTATAACTCTACCAAATCTAAAATGTTACCTTTACCCTTCATAAGTTGTGGCAGCACGTGTTTTTTTATTTTTTCGGTTTATGTGGATACTTATGAATGCTATACCTTTTCTTGTTGTTATTGCTGAATGTTCGTGGTTTAGTTGTTATTTGTTTAATTTCATCCAAGCATCGTGACGAGTAGATAAATAGAATATGCTTTATTGTATGCCATACATTGTTACTTACAAAAAAAGCACATACATTATTTATTAAAATTGTTTGAACTTGAACTTGAAAATAAAAGGTTTCGTAATCCTGCTTCTGCGAGCCTCTTTTTTCTAATGTAAATAATAAATGGAGTATAATACAACCACATAACATCACGCCTGTATGTTCCATAGGGTAAGGCAGAGTTGTATCTATAGTACACCTTCTGCCAGTTATGTTTAAGTCCCATATAATAGGGGGCGAGCCTATTGCCATCAACCGGGCACGAAACTAGACTCCGTAATGCTACTGAGAAATTCCAGATGTAAAAACCCAATAATACTTGGCTCGTCCCGGGAATTGAACCCAGGACCTCATGCTATTTCTCTAGTTGTGACCGGGTGTTCTAAACTAAATTCGGTCTAGCGAGCCATCTAAGGGCACACGTAAGCAATTGATTTCTAAGGATCGCCGTTATCGAAAATAAGAAAGGCTGTATACCTAAATGTACATAAGCATAATCAGCTTATAATGTTCCCACTGCTGGGACACAGGCCTCCTCTCAGTGAGAGGGAGTGGGCTGTAATCCAGCACGCGGGCCTAGTGCGGGTTGGTAGATGTCTCATGTCTTCGGACTTTTGGTTCTAGGACATTCCAGTTTCCTCACGATGTTTTCCTTCACCATTTTGAGAGCAGTGGTGATGAAATAATTTACATAAAGTAAGGCGTCTGTCTGGGTTCGAACCTACGACCTACAACTCGTAAGTTGCGGCCGATACCACTGGGCCATCCACTACTCTCACATGTATATATTGTATATACTTAAATAGAAAGTAAACGTTGATTAAGGCCTGTAACGGGAGTTTACTTACTGTATTTCCTTACGCCATTCGGGCGTAATAAACACAAGTAATTGCTTCTAATAAGGAAAATGGACATTCAAGAAAAACCATGATTAGTTTCTTAGTACCACGTTACCACTTTTTTGTGCGCACCAACTAAACTACACCAAAAATATAACTATCTTTTCCTAATAGGCAATACAAGAACGAGACGGAAAATTAGAGCAGTTAAACTATTTTACCAAAGTAACAACGTGTTAAAAGTTCAGCATGTTATTAACCCCTGGTTTTAGATAGCCAATTCGAAATTTCAAATCTCATGGTCAGTTATGATTGGTTGCTATTATTCCGTTTAGCCAATCACAACGGCGAACATAAGGATTGATAGCAGTTTTACTGATCTCTTTTCTGAAAATCAGGGGTAAGTAGCATTTTTAAGGAGCCGTCTAGTATCTTAAGGGAAGTTTTTGTTCAAAATAATTCGACAGCTCTAATTTTCTTCCTTATCTTTCTTGATTTATCTGCAAACAAAAATGGTAACACTTTCAGTTTAGTTTGAACAAAGCCATTGTTAAATATGAAGTTAACGCATTTTTCAAGGACCGCATCTACAATGAAAATCTATGGTAATGTATATTGATTCTTGTTTATGATTAGGCCTGCATTAGACGTTTAGAAGACCACAAAACCGCACCAATCAGGTGCTGTATACAAGACATAGAATTCCTAAAGCAAACGTCAAATAGTATAAATTATATAAAGCTCTATTTCCAATATACAATCCACGATACTTAGACAATAGTACAACAATCCGTCGCCATAACTAATCGTCTTCCAATTCGTCAAGTTGTAAAAACCATTACGAAGATAAAACCAACTGTCCATCAGCTTTTCATCGTAAAACCTAGTAAAAACTGCGAAACCGCTGACGTTACCGAAGCGAAGAGTTTCTTAAGGAAATGTCAGAAGTTTTAGGGCTGTGACGTCACACAGCTTTTATAGTGATAAACTAAGCTCTTCCGTAGTAAGGACATACAAGACGAATGGGGTCACAGCATGCATGCTGCGTGGTTAATTCATGAACCGTGGAAACAAGTAGTGACGGAAAGCTGCTGAATTAATTCCGCTCATATTCATGCATTTATCATAGCGGAGGAATATTTAGGAGCTGATGAGCGTTTATAGAGATTTTATTTATGCTTCAAAATAGTAATTTAACTGCTCTAATTTTCCGTCTCGTTCTTGTATTGCCTATTAGGAAAAGATAGTTATATTTTTGGTGTAGTTTAGTTGGTGCGCACAAAAAAAGTGGTAACGTGATACTAAGAAGCTAATCATGGTTTTTCTTGAATGTCCGTTTTCCTTATTAGAAGCAATTACTTGTGTTTATTACGCCCGAATGGCGTAAGGGAATACAGTAAGAAAACTCACGTTACAGGCCTTAATCAACGTTTACTTTCTATTTAAGTACAGACGCCAGCACATCAAGCTACCCGAAACTGTCAAATTTTCCCAATCAACTTTGAACCTTATGCTTTAGCGATAACGTTGAAAATCTATTAATGAAGTTTGACAGATTGTAGTAGTTTGATGTGGACGTCTGTATATACAATATATACATGTGAGAGTAGCGGGTGGCCCAATGGTATCGGCCGCGACTTACGAGTAGTAGGTTTTAGGTTCGAACCCAGACAGGCGCTTTACTTTGTGTAAATTATTTCATCACCACTGCTCTCAAAACGGTGAAGGAAAACGTCGTGAGGAAACCGGCATGTCCTAGAACCAAAAATTCGAAGACATGTGACATCTGCCAACCCGCACTGGGCTCGCGTGGTGGATTACGGCTCACTCCCTCTCACCGAGAGGAGGCCTGTGTCCCAGCAGTGGGAACATTATAGGCTGATTATGATGTGGTTTCAGCAGTGATGGTATTATTTTTATATTCTTTTACGAAGTGTTTTTGCTTATAGACATAACCTGTAGTCTTCTAGTCTTTATAGGTTAGATGCTTTACTTCTAAGCAAGCCTAAGCGAGCGAGAAACATCGTTGACTGCGTTGTCCCAACTATGTTAGGGTCGGCTTCCAGTCTAACCGGATGCAGCTGGATACCAGTATTCTACATGGAGAGACTGCCTACCTGACCTCGATAACCAAGTTACAGTGTAATACGATACACCCTTTTTTTTTTTTGGATGGGAAATCATCTAATGACTCCTCCCGCTCTGGGTGGAGCGGAAGGGAGTGTCAGACTCTTACTGACTAAAACCCACCCGGGTTATTTCCTTAGCCCTTTATGTTCCGGGGCAGCGGTAACCCTTTCGGACGATCCCGCTACCCATACGATACCCTTGGTAAGACTGGTTGTCAGGCTTTCGGTCTTCTGACAACCAGTAACGACTGCCAAAGATCCACGAATGACAGCTGGCACCAACGACTTAAAGTGGTTTCTAAAAATATAGTCGCCCATCCATGGACCAACCGCGGCTAGCGTAGCTTTACCTGATCAATCGACCCGTGCGTCTGTTATTACTTAGCCACAAGCCCTGCCCATCTACTGGCCAAAAGCGAACCTAAATATTTAAAAGATGGTTCAACTAAGACTCAAAAAGAATATCCAATCTATCTGGTAAAGACCTACGCCAATTACTCAACATTTTCATACAAACATAAAACATTCAGTCAGATTGAGAACGTTTTCTTTTGGAAGGCGGTTAAAAATAAAAGTAACCCAATAATTTTATTCAGAAAAAAAAAGAACTTACAGTAAAATACGTGGGGAGTGTAAAACAATAACAAAAAACCGGTCAAGTGCGAGTCGGACTCTCGCACCAAGGGCTCCGTAGGTAAATGTTTATCATGGGATTTTTTTTTGTAATTTCGGATTTTTTCCTGTATTTGTGCTATAAGACATTGCTTCTTGCCAAATTTCATGATTCTAGGTCAACGGGAAGTACCCTATAGGTTTTGATTCCGGAACATAAAAGCCCGTATCTTTTGATTGCGTTGACTTAGAAGTCTGATTTTTTCACTGCTCCAAGGAATTGCAGCCCTGAGTATTTGATATAAATTTCAACTTAATAACTCCACGCGTTCCCGAGAAAAAGGGTCTCGACTGACGGACAGACAGACGGACAACGAAGTGATCTTACAAGTGTTCCGTTTTTCCTTTTGGGGTACGGAACCCTAAAAACAAAGAACCTAAATAGAAGATCTCTCAATGTTCATTGAACATTATATAAATACGTTTTCCTTCGGAGTACGTTGTTGGGAAGAACATAACAAAATTACTTTGGCCTGCTTAAGAATTTCCAATAAACATTTATGTTGTTGTTCTGTAAACGGCTTTGTTTTCTAGAAATAATATTATTTGTGAAGCTGTTTTCAGGGGAATTAAGTCACTGAAACCTTGAAAGTTACAGGAGCATGTTCTGGGTATTAAAGACGGTAGCAGGTCAGATAGTTTCATTATTTTTGTTCTTTAGACATGCTAGCGAAAACTGTCTTATTTTAATATCTTATGTAATTATACCATACATACATACATACATAATCAGCCTATAATGTTCCCACTGCTGGGACACAGGCCTCCTCTCAGTGAGAGGGAGTAATTATAGCGTTTTTTTTTTTAATAATATGTTATTTGGCTTGAATATGGGGGTCACAAAATAAGACACGGAATTGTAACTTCCTTGACTATTCAAAAGTGCCTGTAAATGGTTTAGTTGAAATAAATGCTTTGAGTTTGAGTAACCCATGGCCATTTATGATAATTTTATATTTGCGCGCCACACATAGCAGAATTGCGAAGATACCATTGTCTAATCTAAAGACCATAATATAATCCATACTATCCAAAATATTAATATTATAAATGTGAAAGTGTGTCTGTCTGTCTGTTACCTCTTCACTATGGAAATGAAATTTGGAATAGAGATAGTTTGAGTCCCGAGAAAGGACGTAGGATAGTTTTTATCCCGATATTCCTACGGGAATCTTATCCGGGTGAAACCGCGGGGCGCTGCTAGTAATAGATATTTCCATAGCAAACAGAAAACGTTTAAAGCAAAGTTCACCCCAACAGAATTATCCCATAATCCCATTAAAAAAACCACCAGGAAAAAAGATAAAATGGCTTAAGGAAAAGGACATAACCCACCATAAACTCTAATATAAAAGCCATAGCATTCAGCCGCAAAAGCCTATAATTTCCTTAAATGTCCCTGTGTCAAATTAATAAAGAAATAAAGCCATTTTCGAACCACGGCAGAAAACTGGTCCGATTGAAGACGTGGAGGGAATATTGCGATACCCGGAGGGTTTTATGGCTAACGACCAATCAAATTATGGCTGGGGAATTAAAGAAGACCTACTTCAAACGCTTTATGAAAAAGATTTGACCCGTAAATCAGTTGGATTAATTTAAATAACCTTGATTAATTACATTACAGTATGTATCTTCTATTTCTTAGCGTGTCTATAACAATCTAAATGGACTGGACCCACGGACTCGGCCCAGAATTCGGCTACTTGATTGGC
Organism: Hydraecia micacea; assembly: GCA_914767645.1. Lineage (NCBI taxonomy): Eukaryota > Metazoa > Arthropoda > Insecta > Lepidoptera > Noctuidae > Hydraecia > Hydraecia micacea. The sequence goes on from OU611780.1 coordinate 18,994,656, forward strand.
GCCATCACCAACGTCCATCAGTTCCTGTAACGTGCAGCTAACAGGACACGCAGGACACGATATTAAGTGTCCCATCGTTTGTGGAACAGCACCACATTTATACTCTGCGGCGGAGTCGTCTATGAATACATGTCGTATATGTTACAATACTAAAATATTTTTAACTTTTTATGCTTTTTAAATTGAATAGGGGTTATTATTTTTACAATAATTTAATAGTATTTCTTTTTATCATAAACTAGCAATGCCCGCGACTTCGTTCCTGTGGATGTCTGAAGACAATAATTGTGTCTCTTCACTAATTATTTTCAAAAACAAAAGTAAGGCCTATATTACTACTTATAATATAAGCTACATGCCAGTGAAAGTCCCTTCGAAATCGGTCCAGCCGTTTAAGAGATAAGCCGGATCAAACAGACAGACAAACATTTTTGAAATAGTTTTTGTTTTTATAAGTACTGTATTTTCATGTGCAACTAGTATAAAGCTGATATTTTGATGTTATAAACAGACACTTCGATTTTATTTATTTGTATGTAATATGTAGGATATAGGGTGACTGGTAATTAGTGACCGATACCTAAACACGTGATTGTACTCATGATAACAAACAACTTTTACTATGGGACCAAACCTGAAATCACGAAAAAAAAATCAGCTATTCCCTATATTTTGACGAGTTATACGAACATAAATGTAGGGAACAGCTGATTTTTTTTTCGTGATTTCAGGTTTGGTCCCATAGTAAAAGTTGTTTGTTATCATGAGTACAATCACGTGTTTAGGTATCTGTCACTAATTACCAGTCACCCTATAAATAAATAAAAAAACAGGGTGAAATGAAACTTCTGCATGTTTTTCTTTTGTAGTGTACCGGATAAAGGATAAAAGGGCTATTTATGCTATCGGATATTTCTTGCTCGTGCTGAAAGGTAATGATCTGAGAATGTAGCAATAAAAGTAAAGGATTCCTAATGGGGCTCCGGTATCGTGGGGCTACCGTGTTTTTGTTGTGGAGGATTCTCGGACTGTTCGGGACGGCTGTAGTAACTATTGGTATATTGTAGTGTTTGACTGTCCCGTTGGTCTCGTGGTTGCAAGCGCGACTGCTGAGCGTGGGCTCCTGGGTTCGATTCCCAGGTGGGACAGAAGGTTATTGAGTTTTCCATTAGGAATTTTTTAGTCATAGCCCGGGGTTCGGAAGTTGGCGGTTTAATGCTCCCATGACTCGGAAAGCACGTAAAGCCGTTGGTCCTGCGGCTGATTTCCCCCCCCGGTCATGTCGGATTGCTGTCCCATCGGACTATGAGAGTAAGGGAACAGAGAGTGCACCTGTGTTTACGCACACGTTTACGTACCTTTTTTTTATCGTGTGGAAATCCTCATGGATGTCCACCACCCTGGGGTGGGTGGAGGGGTCTGTCAGACTCTTACTGACTAAAACCACACGGTGTCCTGCTGCTACCTTTAGCCGGGGTGCTGGAGTGCTTTCGCATTTCGTCACGCTCCCCCGGCCAGGTGTTGGCCTGCATGAATTCATGCGGACCCCGTCACCCTCAGCGGCCGCAAACGGCCATCATTCCTCTAGAGAGAGGCGCGCGCGGAACACGGCGCGCGAGATTGGCCACCGTGACCGAAATCGGTCGGGAGGCTATTATTATTTATTATTCACCCGCATTTCCTCTTTCACTCTTGACTTTTCTTCATAGAAACGTTCTCACCAGTTTTTTTTCTAATTAATGACCATAAAGCAATGATTTTTTACAGAATAATACATTTTAACTATTAGTCGCTATGTTTTCCTTTTTGATGATTAATTATTTTTATAAGCACTAGAACCCTCAAAAAATGCTCAAAATTGCCGATTTAAACCGCTGTCAACAGAGGCTTAGTGTACAAATTTGACAACTATTAATGAAAAAAGGAAAACAGGGACATCAGTAAACCTATATTTTTCTTATTCAGTTTATGAAACATCTTTTAAATTAGTCCAATATTGGAGGAGGAAATAGGCGAGAGCCAAACCTCGAATTATGACTTTTTACTTAGGCTTTTTCAAAAGTCTCTCCGACCGCGTCGAAAGGACTACGACGATATAGGAATATACTTATTTCGAATTCCGAACTTGCGAAAAGTTTTTTTAGGTCAAAACAAAATTACATTTCTCTAAACAAGACTTAGAAATTGGTTACAATAGGCCGCCGTTTAAGCCGAGGGGCCCGTGACTAAATGATAACAGCCGCACAGGTCGATCGATCAGGTTAAGCTACGCTTGCCGCGGTTGGTCTGTGGATGGGTGACCATCTTTACATACCGAGACCCCTCCGTGCCTCGGAAAGCACGTTAAGCCGTTGGTCCCGGCTGTCATTCGTGGATCTTTGACAGTCGTTACGGGTCGTCAGAAGCCCGAAAGTCTGACAACCAGTCTTACCAAGGGGTATGGTATTACCCAGTAACTGGGTTGTGGAGGCCAGATAAGCAGTCGCTTAATGTAAAATACTGGTATCCAGATGCATCCGGTTAGACTGGAAGCCGACCCCAACATAGTTGGGAAAAGGCAGGCAGATGATGATGAGGCCGCCGTTTAAGCTGGCGTATTATTCTATTGTACCTCCATAGTACGCTAGGCTAGCTTAAGATCAGTGTTACCACTGACATGCGGCCTACTGTACATTATTAGTAATAACGGTGAGAAGATGCGTAGCCGATTTTTTATTTAAAATGTTGTAGATTATAAAAGTCAAATCAGTTTGAATGACCTCCTTGGGATTTAATCAATTCTTTGATATACCATAATAACTTAGCTTTGTGACCCCAGAACTTGATCAATATTAGTAGATTTTATAAAAGAAAATAAAAATTTTGTGGTTCCAATAAACGTTTAAGCGCCAGCTGTTCGTCACCCCGATTCAGATGGATTAGTCTTGCCAAGCAAAATTGTAGGGTTGCTACATACTTGTTTAGGTTGCCAAATTCGATTCAGCAGTATTTGTTGACCCGACGCAACTACTACGCATATTTTTTTTATAAAGGTTTACCAATTAAATACATTCACAGCATTAATCCAATATATTTGTTACTAGCTGCTGCCCGCGACGTCGTCTGCGTGAAGGCTCTACAGCACCAAAAATACCTAAGATGCCAGTGTCGCTATAGCATTATAAGTAAACAACTTTTAAAATAGCATTAAAATATAAGTTTTTTTTGCAAGCGAAGCAAGTGAAGAGAGTTATATTGGAATCCTGCTGAGTTCAGTCATAAGATGTGACTGAAGGAAATAGAGAAAATAATGCAGGAATACATTCCAGGACACAAAAGAGTAAAAATACGTACAAAGGTATCATACCTTACAACATTTCCCTATAACGTACGTTGGTAGTTATGCTGCCAGGAGCCAAAATGTAAAGAGAGTCAGGACTGGTGACGCGGGAGCAAGCGACGTACAGTTGCCCGTGTGAGAAGCAACTCGTCCTGAGGTCGACAGTGTCGACCTCAGGACGAGTTGCTTCTGCCCTCAGTGTCTGCCCCTGCGACTTACTGATGGTCATCGCGAAGCAAACACTCACGGGGAACTGTACGCGCTTGAACTGGAACGGGAAGTTATGAGGTATGAGGGGAATGCGTGGTATAAATACTGCCTCGCCAACGTCACAACTCGTAAGAATTTCCGCCTCAATTTGTGTGTCTGTGGAGCGAGATGACTTTACGGCGGGTCCCGTTACACAACTTCGGAGGAGATAGGTTCCGAAGAAGCATAATCGGGACACCGACCTTCAGCTTGATGGTATGCGCTGGAAGTCCACTTGCTGACAGGGAGTTCAGAAATTCCACGGGATAATGTGTGGCGTCATCTTGCTCGACAACAGTGTTTATCGAGGTGTAGTCTACTTCATTCCCCTCAATTTCCGAGAGAATGCATTCATTAATTGCTGCAGCCTGATCGTTTTTAAGCGTCAAAATGGCCCGCTCACACACCCAAGAATTTTGCTGGTGCGGTATACGACTGATGTCCCCGTACACACAGCGAATGAGTTCTTCTATGCTGGATACCACTCTACCGAGAGACTCTGGAAGCACCACCTGTCCACCTCTCTCTTCTGGTAGAGTGCCTTCGCCAAGACTTAGAAGGACATCGGAGAATTCTTGAGCACGTGCATTGCCAGCCGAGCTCTCATATTAAACGGTTGAATGTCGTAATTACAGACACAATTAAAAAGCCATTGTGTCTCGCGTAGATCTAAGTTCCGGCATACGATGGGTTAATGGTCAAGCGCAGCGTACGAACTCGTGACCACAACGAAGATCATTTCAACGAAGTATTCACCTCGTCAGCCCTCGATCCTCGCGTCACCACGGAAAGCGTTTGCCGGAAATCGCCACTGAACAGAACTGTGACACCACCCATCAAATGTTCGTTCCTGCGGATGTCCTGCAGGGTTCTGTCCACGGCCTCAACTGCCTTCCTATTGGCCATCGTACACTCATTCCATTCGATCAAAGAGCAATCCTTGAGCACGTGTCCCTTATCGCTGTTACGTGACACACCACAAACAGGCGTTTCGGCGCTCTCTAAATCGATGGGAATTTTAAAGTCCCGATTTCCACTGTCTTGATGCGGTGATGATTGGGGAGCTGGTAACCCATATTCGATCAGTGGATTGCCGCCGAAAGAAATGACCACATCTTGAAGTGAACTGAGACAGGTGTTCAGCACGCGTTCATCAGTTACTTCGACTTCGTCTCCAGTAGGACGCCTCAAAGCTCGTAGAAAATCTTCAGACAGATGATGGCGATACTTCTCCCACAAAGCTACCGGTTTCGCGACTCCACAAAACACCAAGATGACGGCATGCGGCTGGGACTGTCACTGACGCTCGCCTCCGCGAGGGTTTCATCCCAATTTTGGTCACTGTCGAGAAGGTCACGTGCTACCCAGGCTGCGCGGTAAGTGGGATACTCCACGCCATCAAATGTCCTCAGAAAGGCGAAAGACGTTGGGCCTCGGACAGTGTGAAGTAACAACCGCAGAAAATAGCATTCGCCATTATTCGGATGCACGGTATAAACCCTACCCAATGCGGTGTCCTTGAAAATTCCTGGAAAACTTTCCACAACACCTCCTCGTCGACGTCGGTTAAATAGACCCCTTTGCTTGTCGTACGTGTAATATGAAGGCACCTCGTCATACGTAAGGGATTTGTTTTACATCACATTTAAGTTTATAAATTAGGTATACGACATGAAAATATATTAATTACCAAGCAATAATCACACAGATAAATACCGAACAAAAGTATTAACAGTGAATGTTTATTTTGTACTAACAACATGAAATTGATGAAGAAATGATCATCATCAATGAACATAACTTTCTTGTAATACTTAACACCGCATTTTTTTTAAATTGTCTTCCTCAACTCTGCTCAAGATTTTGAGGGTTTTGTTGGACCTTGAATTTGTCAAAACGAACTATACGATACAATTTGTATGAAGAAAATGTACATTACCATCTATGAATTTTAAGAATAACTAACTACTAACCTCGCCAACATGATCAAATTTAAATTATTAATTTCCAAAAATTGTTAACATGTAACTTTATTTGATTTTTATGAAATCTCTTAGATGGCGCTGGTTCAAAATTTTCTTTATACTACTAACATTCATTAAACTATGTTTCTCTGCCCAAGTTACTTAAATGGCGTAGTTTTTATAGTGTAAAGCTAGATAATAGCATGGCTTACTCAAAAATAACATTTAAATATGCGTCGTTAGATTACATGCTGTCACAGAATGCGTAAGAAAAATAAAGATTCACAGCTCCTCCCCCGTAGGTGATAGCGTGATAATATGTAGCCTATATGTTGACCCGACCTCTTAGTAATACTCATGCAAAATTTGATGTAAATCCATGCAGCACTTTTTGAGATTAGCCCGGACATACATACAGACAATCAGACAAACAGACAAAAATTCTAAAAATTATATTTTCGGCTTCGAAATCGATTGTAGATCACGCCCCAAGTATTCTTTTAAAAAAATATTCAATGTACAGTTTTGACTTTCCTACGATTTTATTATATGTATAGATAATTATAGATCACGCGTTTATCTTAATTATAGGAAAGCACGAAACTATTAATAAAGCTGTTGTGCTGTTCCACAAACGATGGGACACTTAATATCGCGTCCAACGTGTCCTGTCAGCTGCACGTTACAGGAACTGATGGACGCTTGTGATGGCGCCAAACACGTAGCCGCAGTCTGGGCCGAGTCCATTTACGAGTAGATTGCAGTGGCGAAGGTACCATACAACTCGATTCCCACCGGCTTCCCTTCGAAAGTTCAGAACATAACCACTCTATAAGTCAATTCATCATTGAAATTTTCTTTTGGATTTTTTTTTGCTCCGGCTTACCTCTGTCATAAATTCACCCTTCGCCACTGGTAGATTGCCATCGTCACGCTAAGAAGAAGAATAAGCTATTAGGTATTCGGCTTTTATTCGGCTTGCACCGATTGGAAAGCTGCATCATCATGTTCAGGTCGGCTCGGCACAATTCGAGCTAAGCGTAACGGATTTTTTCCGAACATAAATCTACAATTCGATATCGCTGCCCAGTTGCGTCGAGTTATGCTGACCCGAATAAAAGGTGTAGCACCCATAAAAGGCGTAAAATTTTATCTCATCTAGGCATTATTTGTGTAATAATCCTGGCGCCTAGAGATAAAAGCTTAGCAAGGAAGATTTTTTAATTAAATCCTGGAATTATTTCGTTCCAAGTTTCTTCGGGTTTTTGCAGTATTTGAGGCGAAAGTTTAAAGCCTGGGAGCTTCCTGGTGGCCTTAAAGCTCATATTAGCAGGTACCTATTAATAATTATTAGATACTAGTATGTTAGAAAATATCTCACGGGAATGTACTCGGCGCGTATCGTCTCAAGGTTTTAAACCATCTATGTGCCAAATTTCATTCAAATCCGTTAGGCAGTTTTTGCGTGATTGAGTAACAAACATACAAAATTTCACATTTATAATATTAGTAGGATTTTTGATACTTCAGATTTATAACAATGTTAGAAACTATGGTATTCAGGCTATGACACACTAACAATGCTGATAATGAAATGTATATACAGGTTGTCCGGTATTTAATGGATAATCTCTTCAGGGGTCATTGTACTTATCATTAGGTACAACTATTACTATGGGACCAAACCTGAAATCGCGAAAAAAGAATCATTAGTTTCCTACATTTTGACGAGTTATGCTAACATAAATGTAGGGAACAGCTGATTTTTTTTTCGCGGTTTCATGTTTGGTCCCATAGTAAAAGTGGTTCATAATAATAAAATGACCCCTTAAGAGGTTATCCATTAATTACCGGACATCCTGTATATACTATTCTGGACAAACTCTTTCACTAGCTCTACAGCAGTAGTGGAATACATTATCCTCCCAGCCTTGGATTGTTTGAGAGGTTATATCCATAGTATAGCCTCTCACAACAACGGTTGCTTACACAGGCTGGCAGGGACATCGTAGTTCGATGGATATAATATTATATTATATATGAATACAACCTCTTACACAACCCAAGGCTGGGAGGATAATCGAAGCACAACCTGTTACCATGGATTTAGTACGTAATTCTGAACCCCCTGCGGCTCGGGGGTCTAGAATCATGTGCTGAATTCTTGGTTACAGCTTGCCATCCCTCTATATATGTTATACCATACTTTATCTACATTTTTCTTTTTCTGCTTGAGATATAAGCCGTGTTTCTCAATTATCTCACCTGATGTAATGGGCTCCAGACACGAACTTGTGACTAAATTCAGTTAACAGTTCAGCCATTGGTTGCTAGTAGTCACTTACTAAACTGAATCGCAAAGTATCCTGGTATCCAGAACTCAGCAGCGCTCTTACGCACTAGCGGTTAACCGCAGGGGCGGCTAACCGCGTGACTAGCCGCTTTTCCAGTTTAATCGCTCAAACGAACCGCCTAGGCGGCCAACCGCTAGTGCATAAGGACCCTAAGCGATGATGCTGTGTAAAGTAGGAAACAAACCAGTACAATTTAGCAGAAACTTCATAGTACGCTAGGTCAGCTCAAGCTCAAACTTCACTGACCTGACGCCTACTGTCTGACGGTACACGCTTACCTAAACGCAACCTCCTAACTCCAGCCTTCAAGGCCCCCAGATTATAGCTATCAACACTTTTCTCCCAGCCTTATAACAAAGCTGTCGCCTCATATTATGAATCGTAACGTTTCACAAATAACCTCATGTTTCCCGCCATCAATATTTACACGCCAATAACATCTCGCGTCAGCTGGTGACCTTGCTTCACCTCCGCGCTGAACTTTGCTCTTGTTACGTTATTTATTTTGCTACATTATCTAGCGTTTTTTCGGCGTCATGGATATCTTTCGGCTGGGTTGGAGAAGTGAACTCTGGTGACTGTATAGGTAATTTAAACCTGTGTTACAGGTCAAAGAGTGGATATAGCAGGCTGGTACAGACTCAAACTACTTGGTGACATTTCTCAGCATGCAGGGGGCGATCTCCTGCCAGTTGCTTTCCAATGGATATAAGGATTTTAATAAACTACCAAAGTCGTGTAGGGAACTGCCAATCAAATGCGTTATTCAAATGGTTTATGGGAGAATCATTCTATTCTGTGAATGTGTATTTCGACTTCAAAGATTCATACTGACATCTTACTATTAAAATTTGACAAATACTTGAAATTTTTTAAATAACTTCATTTTATTTATCTATTTTATTAGCTTTACCTGTTTAATTAATGTAATCAATAATGTAGCATGCTAATTCTGGCGAATTGTTTTAGAAACTGTTAAAAACACTCGACCATCTCTACAATCCTTTAAATCAAATTTTCATTTCAGTGTGCTCTCCGTGTCTCAGACATGCTGTGCCTACGGCGTTTCAGAAATAAGCCCTAGATCTCCTCTTACACATATCCGTTTTACTGCTTTATTGGTTAGACTGAGCAGATGCTACTGAAAATTCCTATTTCACGTTAAAGGCTCGAGACGTAACCAAATTAAGCTAGTCCAAAAAGGCAGGATTAAAGTGTGTGTAAGTAGAGAGGAGGATTTCGTATGTCTCATTATCATCATCGTTTCAGCCCTGAATCACACACTCCTGGGTAATAGGCCTCCCCTTTTTTGTAATTTTTCCCAGATCAGTGCGTCCAGGTGTTTCCCGCGACATTGACGATATCATCAATCCAACGCGTTTTTGACAGCCCTGGCTATAAAACATTATAGGCTGACAAAACATTTGGTACTGTGTTATAATGCAATGCAATAATTTTAATGAACAATGTATAATCGAGATACAATGAAGGTTGCTACAGTTAAACCAGAAAAGGTATGCGCTTCAGTAATTTTTGTGTTTCCAAATCAGCATGATTGGCACGCCACAGAGTAACCGACGAAGCTTCTAAGGTTTGTACTGCCGCGCTTTGTATTAGTGCACCCATCATGCGCATTTGTATGAGGTTTTTTTTTTGTCGGGTTACCTATTTTATTCGCACTTTGTGATCTGTCACTCAAAAGTTCTGAAAAGTAATTTAGAATTGCATTGAGTTCTAATCTTTAATTTTGTAAACAGGTAATACAAAATAGCATATACTTCTATGGTTGTTTCGGCTCTTTAGTAAACCTGTTATCGCACATTCGTACATCCGAAGATTGACGATGATTGCCGGAGCACATACTTTTTCTGGGTGATTAGTACCGACATAGAATAGATCATCACTATGGTTTCACTCGTGATCCTTTTCGATTTAATACCGTACTATTAGAACTCATTCCACCCACTAATGAATATATAAACGCCGTACTTAATATTAATATAATTTAATTTAACAATTCACTGTATTCAGTCCACGCACGACATTAATATTCAGAAAGTGGTTGTGCTTAATGGCTTGCGAAGTTGATCGCTCGATTAAAACAGAAAGTATATTACTAGCTATATATAAGTTATCCTAATAATATTCATTGGATCGCTTTCCCTATTTTCCGCAAGAGTCGACAAGATGGCTGAAATTGATCAAGTTTTTCAAAAAAGGAATGCATCATTTGTTTTCTTGGCGTGAATCATGATGGCGATCGATGGGTACTTCATCATCATGATACATACCCCGACTTCACTCAACGCTCAGCATAGGCCGATCTTTTCATTTGTGCCAATCTCCACGCAACTAAGCCAGCCTCATCTAGGGTTTACCCGCGATAGGTACTTATTCCCCTTTAATAAAGACATACGACTGCCAGTGCAAAACACTTTGAAAGGTAGCACTTAGGAGCATGACTTAGCAGAAGCCTCAATACAAAATAATCCTGATTGATACCGCACTGAAGATAAATGCTGACGTCATCATCTAGTATTGAATACAACAAACTATACTATGGTATTAGGTATGGTCTGTGGTGTTGGAGACTGCTAAAGTTAAAAACACTTTTATACAGGGTGGCAGGGACGCTGACGCACAACCCATTACCATGGATTAATCATGGTAATAGGTATATGATTTTTTAGGTTATTAAAAAAAACTGCTATATAACTACGCTGTTGAAATATATGGAACAGTGAATTTATTTTTGATACCTAACGAATAATTTTAGCGCAGGGGCGTCCAGAATCATGTACTGAATCTAGGGTAACAGGTTGTGCTTCGATGTCCCTGCCACCTTGTGTAAGCAGTCGTTCTTATGAGAGGCTATAACCCCTCACTCAATCGAAGGCTGGGAGGATACTGTTACAGACATTAACAATATTGGTGAAAACACTAAGGCTTACCTTTCTAAACGCGACTCTCTAGATCACTGAGAAGTTCACAATACTAAGATAGTAATATTATAGATTCTCACCTTCCTAAACGCGACCCTGAAGTTCTCAGAGAGGAAGGCGTACAGCACGGGGTTGACGCAGCTGTTCATGTACGCCAGCACATGTGACACTATCTGCGCGGTGACTGTGAAGTACGTGATGTTGTATGCGTCCAGCGCTTTGACCAGCAGGATGATCTGAAAAAGAAGATGAGAATATTAACACCCTAATAGAGGAACAAAATATCAAATCCAATCATCAACATATTTTAAGAGATCAGAAGACCTACTTTCGTAATTTAAAACGTTCAAAATCTAGTAGCAAACTCATCTCAGAGACAATCAATGTCAAAAAATTTCAAATAAGTAGGGAAATTACAGGTATTTTTGACAGATTAAGACTGAAATCAGTCTGTATATGTTCTTAAAATTACGGGAATCACCCCCAGATTTGGCTGCTTCGTTGGTCTAGTGGTCGCAAGCGCTACTACTGTCCACGAAGTCTTGGGTTCTATTCTGAGGTCGAGTAATGTGTTATTGCGTTTTTCCCTCCAAAATTCCTCAGTAGCAGCCCGGAGTCCATCCATTATATAACAAGACTCCTCTAAGATTCGGAAAGCATGTTAAACAGATGGTTCCGACTGTCATTCGTAGATCTCTGGCAGTCGTTACGGGTACCTAGTCAGAAGCCCAAAAGTCTGACAAGTCTTACGAAGGGGTATCGTGTTACCCAGTAATTGTTGTGGAGGTCAGATAGGCAGTGTCTCCATGTAAAATACTGATATTCAGCTACACCCGGTTAGAGTGGAAGCCGTCCCTAAAATAGTTGGGAAAAGGCTTGGTAGATTGATTTGTGGTACACACTATGTATCCATGTCCAAAATGAATTTAGCTCTTTATCTGTGTGTTGGCGTTAAAGCGCCTAAAATGCAAAATACTTCAATTCCGAGTGTTGGGAATGCTTAAATTAAATGCTTTGCCGTCGAATAAAACCACATATTGCACTGACTGCAGTGGCCGGATCACATACACATGTAGAGTGAAACAGTGTGATTGGTAGATAGAATACTGTGAAGTATGTAGAATAATAGATTCGCTTCTGCCCACGTAGGAGACTGCTATACCATAAAACATAGCCTATGGTACTCGGCAATTAGATACTTAATATTAATTAACTTTTTACCTCGATGATCCTAGTTTGTCATTTATAACTTCGAGTGACAGCTTGTTTACATAATCCAGCATTGCACATGTAAGATGTCATGCCCTTTATACCTGGAGGTTTTTAACCGACTTCTAAAAAAGGAGGAGGTTCTCAATTCGAATGTTTGTATTTTTTTTTTTTTTTTTTAGGTTTGTTCGCGCATAACTCCGTCGCTTGCCAACTGACTTGAAAAATTATTTTTTTGTATTTACGTAAGTATTATACATATTTTGTTTAATTTTTGTAATTCGTAATTTTATTTTTTTACTTTAATAGAATTTTCATTGTATTTGTTGGTATATTGGCGTGGCTAGTTGACATAAGGCAAACGAGTTCTGTGTCTCGTAATGTTAAATACTTTGCTTATTGTATAGAATCAAGTTTTTCTAACTGAACAGACAGCTTTGGCTTAATTTGGATGAAGCAACCAAATTGAATCATGATAAAGTGAATCATTCAAAGTACATACTATATACCTAGTGCTTTTTATTTGGGCCTTTCAATCAATGAATTAATTTGGTTGAATGGTATATTTTTACCATTAGCAAAATTACTCAGCGGCTCACAGATGTTGGCTGAATAATTTCATGAATGAACACCCCAAAACGAAAATCTGATAAGTACATAATACCTAAAGACGAAGTAATCGCCATTGGATACTCTTATTTAATAGCATTAAGGGGCTTAGTAGAAGCATTAATGTCTTAAGACTTCTTCCAAAATATAATACGAAATATTATAATGACATTACTCTCTTGTTTCATTCAATTTTCTTGTTAATATGTTATTTTAGATTATTGATTTATTATACAAATAGCAAGAGTATGCTTAGAAGGTTTGGTCATATTGAGAGAGTGAAAGGCGTCTGGAGACGTTGGGAGGGAACGCCCTAGAAGGACATAATAGTGACCTTATCGGCGATGTTTTTCAGAAAGGAACGCAGGATGTTAGGATCGTAGAAGATGCCGTTCTGTAGTTTCTGCCTACCTAAATGGTAAGAAGGCGTGAGTCTATGTATACAAATATATTTAGCAATATAAGAACTAATATTGGACCGTATTAATACCGGACGGGCTTGTGGCTAATTAATAACAGCCTTAAGGGTCGATCGATCAGGTTAAGCTACGCTTGCCGTGGTTGGTCTGTGGATGGGTGGCCATATTTACATACCGAGACCCCTCCGTGCCTCGGAAAGCACGTTAAGCCGTTGGTCTTGGTTCGTAGATCTTTGACAGCCGTTACGGGTCGTCAGAAGCCCAAAAGTTTGACAACCAGTCTTACCAATGGGTATCGTATTACCCTGTAACTGGGCTGTGGAGGTCAGATAGGCAGTCGCTTCATGTAAAATACTGGTATTCAGCTGTATCCGCTTAGACTGGAAGACGAACCCAACATAGTTGGGAAAAGGGTAGGCAGATGATGATAAGAACTAATGTGCCAGCTTGATTACGCTTACTCCAAAATCTGTGTTTTTCTTTTCTGGTTTGGTTCTGTAGAACGGGTACCTTGATAATTTATTACTAGAGTTTTGTTTTGTAAAGTCTATCTATCGTCTATTAACGGCATTATTTAAATGTAAATATAATAAATACTGCTTCTTCTTGTTTTCGAGTTGATGCTTAATAAAAAAATGAGTTAATTTACAAGCCTTATATAAATGAGTTGGGCCCAGTAGGGCCCCGCCAATCGCGTCTTCAGAAGTTCAGTTGTAGGTATGGATATTTTGAACACTCCACACATTTGGTACATGGTTTGGTCAGGAGCACCATATTCATATAGGATATCTGTGGGATCTATGATACGCGTATTAGGATCGTGGAAGTTTAGATCTAGTGTGGTGTGGTGAGGTCGAGTGTTTATTTTGGATCTTAACTATAGAAAAGTCTTGTTTTTGTGGTTCGTTGTCAGGAAGATGATGGTTCAATAATACCTTTATAGTAACAGTAATACTTTTACAACAGTATTATTATAAAGGTAGCTGATTTATAATGTCAGTGTGAGTATTTTGCATGTAATCTATCATAATTGATTTTATTTCTTGTTTCAAGGACAGTTCTTCTATGCTTACTGTCAAGAGTCGTCAAGAACTTTATTTTAATTTCTTGGGACCGTTTCTGTCATCTGAACTCGGATACCTGAATGTAAGCCCTGATTCTACTTCAAAGGAATACAAATTTAAATAAATTTGTTAAAATAGGTTACCTAAACATCTGTTATGTAAAGCCTTTGACTCTATTGTTCCTTTTAATTGAGTTAGTTCCAACATTATAGGGCTTCTAACTTTTAAGGCGACACCATTAAGGGCAATCGACATTTACCCTTTTTAATTGCGTGATTATGTTAATGGGTTGTTTTAGTGTGGAGCGGTCGACCTTTAAATGTAATTCATGTTTAATGTCGCTAAAAAAATATGACCCTTCATTATTTCAGGAAGGAGGTGGTTTTAAATACAGAAACCTTTCTAAGTCTCAATAAATTTGATTTAAGTATGGTTAGCCGTTATATTTTGGCATTGCCTTTTTAGGTTTCCGTACCCAAAGGGTAAAAACGGGACCCTATTACTAAGACTCCACTGTCCGTCTGTCTGTCTGTCTGTTACCACGCTGTATCTCATGAACCATGATAGCTAGACAGATGACATTTTCACAGATGATGTATTTCTGTTGCCGCTATAACAACAAATACTAAAAACAGAATAAAATAAATATTTAAGGGGGGCTCCCATACAACAAACGTGATTTTTGCCGTTATTTGCTTGATATTAATAACGGCAACAGGGTAGACGCTTGAAATATTCACAGAATATTTAGTTTTATATTCACTTTAAAAATAAATAATTAAATTAAAATAATAAATATTTAAGGGGGGCTCCCATACAACAGACGTGCTTTATTTTAAATAGTCCAGTGGTACGGAACCCTTCGTGTGTGAGTCCGACTCGCACTTGGCCGGTTTTTTGACGCTTCAAGTTGTACACCCACAGATTTTACAAAATCCCATAAACAGAAATAAACACCCACGAATATTAAAAGACACTTAACTTCAGGGCGTACTAAAATTTTGATTGTCGATAAACTTTAAATGATAAATTAATGGTAACATGATGTTTATAATCATTCTGTAAATTGGTTTTAAAAACACTATAACACATAAAAAA
The DNA here is from genome assembly GCA_914767645.1 of Hydraecia micacea. NCBI lineage: Eukaryota > Metazoa > Arthropoda > Insecta > Lepidoptera > Noctuidae > Hydraecia > Hydraecia micacea. The sequence goes on from OU611780.1 coordinate 19,009,883, forward strand.
AATACTAGAAGTGGTGAAATGAAGGATACATTATTACCTCATCTGATCAATTCCTTAAATCTCATTTAAAAAACTAGACGACTGATGGCTTCCTCGTTGGTCGCAAGCCCTACCGCTAGGAATAACGTCCTGGGTTCCATTCTCAAGTCGGGTAAAGTGTTATTGAATTTTTCCATCAGGCATTTCTCAATAGCAGGCCGGAGTCTCTGGTTGAAGGCAATAGACTCAACCCCTATTACATTGGACTAAAACATAACTGGCGAAATGTGAGTGTACTATAGGTACACCTCTGCTTAATCCTTTGGGGAATACAGGCGTTATGTCATGTTATGATAAGAAACCCAAAGGAAGCTCATTGAAATACAAATAGCAGCGCAAAGCAAATCACATCAAGAAATTGCTTATTTACAAGCAGGTAGAGATAGCAATATTATTCATGAAACTCGAGAGTTACATCACGGTAATATTATGTATACAGTATTGTGACTCGGCCCTGTTCTAGACATAATTACCTACAACCGCGCGGTACGTAAACACGCGATAGGGCTGCCCGCCTACAGAATTTTAATTTCGTCAAATTACTTGAGTTTCTTTCTAGTTTTGTTATTTTATATGTAAATATTATATATTTTATTTAAAAAAAAAATGAATATCGTTGTGAATGAAATAGGAAGAGTTCAATAAAAAATATATTGACGAATTCGAGCCACCAAAAACAGCACAATATAGTCTATAATTGCTCTTTGCCATACTAAGTAAGTACTTGTACTTATTTCAATAAATATTTGTCACAAATCGCACGCTTACCTACTGCTTAGAAAATAATCACACCGTCCGGCGTGCGTTCGTCACTGCGGAGCATTCGAGACTGTTTGTTTACCGAGTGTAAACCGAACTCGAGGCGCGTAGGTATGACTCGCGTTCCGACCGTTTGTATGAAGATAGAATACTATATAGATAATATTACCGTGGTTACTTCAATAAGAAATTATTGATATTATATTAAACCCACTTATTAACACATCATTAAGATCCTGTTTATTAATTTTAAGTGGTAATTAAAGACTAAAATAATTCCCTTCGAAATATTTTAATTAAATTAATTTTCCGCCTTATTTAATTTTATTAAAGACAATGTTTTTTAATTAATTGGAACAGGTAAGGTTGGAAATTTTTGATTGAGAGTTCATAATTAGAGAAAATTTACTTTTCACATTATTGGTATATAACATAATTACGTCCCAAACCTATCGTATTTCTAATTGAGTTTGAAAGGAATCGACAAATACAGGTGACTTTTTACCGGTTCCAAATTATTTACAGCGTGTTCTACCCATGAAAATGAACAACTTTCACTAGAAGACTAACTCTGAAATCACTAAAAAACAGCTGTTTCATACATTTTGGTGAAGTAAGTAGGTATTGAACTTTTGTATTAAACGTCGCTCATTATTTCCTAGAGTATTAACATACCATACCTAATCGTACTAGTTTTCAAATATAATATCTATGTATATCTAAAACTAAAAATAACAAAATTAAATCCTAACTTAATTAAAACTATACAGAAACTAAAATATAGCGTCGAAAAATTCATCCGCATCGCTGTCGACTGGTAATGTACTCAAGAGACTGGCGGCATTACCACGATGTAAATCGTACTTGCCACTCGAATTACAACATGTTTAATTTCTGTATAAAGGAAGACTAAGGAAAAATCTGATCCATCAGCGCTAACAGAAAGTTAAAAAAATAATGATAAAGCTTTTGTATTAAGTCCATCTGCACTTGGAGAAAATAACATATTTTAAAACAGTCCTACAAAACACATAATACTTCATCATCTGTCTGACATTTTTCAACTATGTTGGGCTGGGCTTCCAGTCTAACGGGGTGCAGCTGAATACTAGTATTTTACATGAAGCGACTGCCTATCTGACCTCCACAACCCAGTTACCTACTGGCTTATAATACGATACTCTTGATAAGACTGGTTGTCAGACTTTCGGGCTTCTGACGACCCGTAACGACTGCCTAAGATCCACGAATGACAGCCGTGACCAACTGCTTAACGTGCTTTCCGAGGCACGGAGGGATTTTAATGTGTAAAGAACACTTACAATAAAAAATAGCTCTCACAATGTGTCTTTTTATATGTATAGTTCAAAACTATTGAGATAAATAAATATATTATTATCCTTTCCTCCAACCAAAATGTCGACGTCACCAGAAGGTCAATTCCCGTAAATATAAACGTTCAAAATCTAGTCGCAATCTCATCTCAGCGACAATCAATCAATGTCAAAAACTTGTCAAAAATGCTAGGAAATTACAGGTGTTTTTGACATAAATTGAGACTGAGATCAGATAGAGCAGTGGTGGCCAAGTGGTAACGGCCGCGGCTTAAGGACGCTATCACATTTTGAACTCGCTCAAGTTTAGGTATCTGAATCGCAACACAGCAACATTACGCGCACGCACACATTGAAACCATTGTTCGCTCGATTTTTATACGTAACTTAACTAATCTTGGTACTTGAAGATATTTTTTTTTAATTTTGCTGGTATTTATTGAGTAAAGTTAGTTGTAAGTTCGCAATCGAATTTGGTAAGTGTTATTAGTACTTACTATCTGCGTGATAATCATGTTTTTAGTATTGTTGAAGTTCATCAGTCAATACGTTCATTACTAGGTACCCAAAAACGACCTTAACATTTTAGTATTACAAGGAACATCCACATTTATACCACAGTCTGCTGTTAGTTTGAAAATATGTACCTAAGTACTTTTAAATATTATTTTTGATGTCAATTGTTGGAGTATTACATAATCAAATACTAGCCTGGGAGTTTATCGTAGAGTTTCGTTGTGATATTTAAAACTAATCATTCCCTTATGAAAACAGTAAGTATTTTATTTACTTAAAAATTAAAACAGAGTACTTAAATCAATAGTAATTTATTCAAATAAGGCAGAGAATCAGCACTTTTCGAATGTCAAAATTACAAAAGACAGTCCCCCAAAACGCCCGCCCTTCACTTCTTAGTGCTTTCGCTGGGAAGAAGTGGCGCAACAAACTCCCCAGCAGCACAGCTGTCTTTTCACATAGAAAATATTTCATTGTACTACTACTATACTCCATAGGTTTAGGTAGCTAAATAAAGGTAAACAAAAAAACCACGCGACTTTCTTAACCGACTAAACGTAATACCAGTCTATTCAGTTGTCATGCTACGTATTCTTCAATATAGCAACATTATAATTCACTAAAAAAATTACTGAATTGAAGAGTAAAACTGTGACGTAGCATGACAACTGGATATACTGGTATTATGAAGAAATTGGCCGTAAGTCGATTTGTCACAAACAAAAATCCGCCACCTTGAATAAAAAATGGATGTTATATTCGTAATCATCACCCCGAAAAACCCCAAAATCGACTATTAATATCGAATGTCTAAAAAAAATATTTCCATCATTTTAATTTGATTATAAAATAATAAAATAAATATTTATACAATCTTTATCCGTCATCTACATCCACTAAATAAATAAATTAAAAGTAAAAAAGTATTTTTTCAGATTTAAGTACTCGTATTTACATAGTTTGAAAATTAAAAAAATGAAAATCAATCAGATCATGTTATTTACTTGTTTATCTACACAGGTAAATCTCGCAAAAAGCTTTTATATCATAACTTGTGTACTTAATGACGTTATAAGTTGATAGTAAAAGTTTTAAAGGAAAATTTTATTTTATTCTTTTTAGCTCATTTAACTAAAAGCTTGTTTTTAAAATAAGTTTTTACTTTTAATTTGTTTTTTACTTTTTAGTTATCGCTGGACAGGTTTTTTTGTGGAGTTTAACTCGCATACGTATTCTGAGCAAGACCTTTCATTTGATACCTATGTTGTAGGAAAGCATAAAAAACTTAGTCCGCTATCTTTAGAAGTCCGCCATATTGCATTTAGAGTAACGTCACATTGTTTTTTGAGTTATTCTCAGCAAACCCTTTCATTTGATACCCATACTGTAGAAGTGCATTACAAATAACTAGTCCGCCATTTTTGGTGTTCCGCCATATTGGATTTAGAATGCCGTCACTTTATTTTTCAAGTCATCCTCAGCAAGTAATTTAATTTGATACCCATATTGTTGCAGTGCATTAAAAATAACTAGTCCACCATCTTAAGATGACCGCCATATTAGATTTATAGTGACGTCACTTTATTTTTCGAGTTATTCTCAGCAATCCCTTTCATTTGATACCCATATTGTAGGAGTGCATTAAAAATAACTAGTCCACCATCTTTAGAAGTCCGCCATATTGGATTTAGAGTGACGTCATTTTATTTTTCGAGTTATTCTCAGCAATCCCTTTCATTTGATATTCATATTGTAGGAGTGCCTTAAAAATAAGTAGTCCGCCATCTTGGGAGTTCCGCCATTTTGGATTTAGAATAACGTCACACAGCTAACCATGCATTGTCATCCAAACTAAACGTGCATACAAAATTTCAGCTCAATCGGTTGAAGATATCTGCTTCAAAATTTAGTTGCAAGAGTCCACCCGAACAAACATAGTTACATACATACATTGCAAGTTAAATAAAAGCTTGTAAAAATTACAACTAAGTATTTGTTTCTGAAACAAATACCAATAATCGTACTTAATTTTATTTCGGTCCGAAAAAGTATCAACTTCGTCCGACCTCAGTACACAACTCGGAACTCACTTTTTTACGTAATTATTTTTTGCGAGAAAGCGTCACAGACGTGCTTCCACGAGCGCCTCTGAGCGCGGAATGACGAACCGCAAGTGTCCGCGGGTAGAAAATGTATGGAGAAATTTGAGAGCGTTTCTTATTTGTCTCATAAATGAAAAAGTTATGTATTTATCTACAAAATATTTAGCTTGTCGTATAGAGGACTATATAAGCAACAATTTCTTCTTATTTTTAAGTTAAAATATGCAGTGGATTTAGCTATATAGGTCCTTATTCAAACCCCTTTTTATTAAATTTTTTGCGATTACTGTGATGGTAAAAACGTATTTGTGTGAAAATTTTGTATGGGGCTATTTAATTGTTATGGAGCCATTCTGGAGATGAATATATTATCTTTAATTTGAAACCAAGATATCCTTGCAGTTGCGACTCCAAGTTCATTAAAATGGTACCTGAAAAGTACTGTTATTCGTGGAAAAATGTGATAGCGTCCTTAAGAGTTCGAACCCAGACAGGCGATTTACTTTTTGTAAATTATTTCATCACCACTGCTCTCCAAACGGTGAAGGAAAACATCGTGAGGTTTCCACACGATGTTTTCCTTCACCGGCATGTCTTAAAACCAAAAATTCGATGACATGTGACATCTGCCAACCCGCTCTGGGCCCGCGTGGTAGATTACGGCCCACTCCCTCTCACAGAGAGGAGGCCTGTGTCCCAGCAGTGGGAACATTATAGGCTGATTATCTATGTTATGTGAGACTGAGATCAGACTGTGAATGTTCTTAAAATTACGAAAATTGCCCCTCAGATAATGAAGATGATATATTATATCTTCTTAGACGCCAAGCACAGAACAATTAGTTATACTGAGCGCTGCTGAAATCTGCCCTAGATTTATTCCCGTCTACGATTAGTAACTAATTTCATTTTAGACATTCCTTTTTCGGGTCGGATTTTATTACTTGGAGTAAAACGCTTAGCTAATTGAGTCGGGTATTTTTGAAGTGAAAACTTCTTTAGGCGCGTTGGGCATTTTTTGAGATGGGAAAAAACCATTGAACTCGCGACACTATTACCGTTACCGTAACCGACACCAAATAAATATTTATTTCCTGACGATTAAAAAATTACACACGTAATTGTTTATGTTTTCACTTCTGTCGGCACTCCCGGAGTGCCAGTGTTTTTTTTTACTAAGATGGTTCAGTTTTGTTTTCAGAATAAACATGTTGGTGAATTGGTTTTTATAATACCAGTCTGTTACTGTCCCATTGCAAAGCAATGGCCTCTTCTCATACAGAGAAGGCACGAGCATTGATCACCACGCTTACTCAAGACGGGTTGGCTATTTCAGACTTATATTGACTATAAGTCCGGAATTTCTCATGACGTTTACCTTCACAGATGTCAGTAATGTCCAAGATATAACTCAGAAAGTACGTATGAATTGAAAGGTCTCATTGGTACTTGCCCGGATTCGAACCCACAACCTCGTCCATGAAAGGCGTTAACCACTAGACCATCATAATTAGAGTTGGTTTGGAATGACATAATTAGATGAAGGACGGATCAGAGGAAGGACTAAGTCAGATTTTTCTATGCAGACTTACGTCCGCTCCCAATTAAATATCTATCACCAATTTTAGCATACTGGAGGTAGAAAACCTATTTATCTCTAGTTTTAACGTCAGAATAATCTATATCAGTAGCGATCTGTATGATTATACTAGCTGCGCCCCGCGGTTTCGCCCGCGTAAATGTCGATCCCGTCAGAATATCGGAATAAAAAGTAGCCTATGTGTTATTCTGATGTATAAGCTATATTACTGTAAAGTTTCATCAAAATCCGTTCATTCGTTTTTGCGCGAAAGAGTAACAAACATCCTCACAAACTTTCGCATTTATAATATTAGTTGGATTATACTGGCAGTTATAATTTGTACTGGCTACCATTAGCAGCGATCTGTCAATAGGTAATTGGGTTCGGCCGTTAGACTTTGCAACCATATTTAAATAGATACACACCCGAATCCTGGTGTCTTTTGTATTATATAATATTTATATTACAGTCAATCAATGAAAAGGGTCTCTCCAACAAGCCAATAAAAAGGAATCCATTTAGTCTATCTCTATAAGATGATTCCAGACGTTTTAATTTAAGATAATTATCATTTTGAAAAACCCGTTTAATTGGCAATTAAGTTAAATTATGGAGGAAAAAAGATGCTTCAGTACAATAAACGATTTATCTTAATAAAGAAAACGGAAATAATAAATGGAGTTATAAATTGCTCGCTTTTCTGTTCTAATTGCAGAAAAAATAGATTCTGGTTTGGATGAGAAAACTCATAAGGGAATATAAAACTATAGGATCGTTTTGGAGAAAGGAGATTTTCGTTCTGGAGATACATAAGTACCAATTATTTTCCTACACATTTCAACATATATTTTTATAACGGTAATTTAGACTGTTACCTACCTTTATTATATAAAACTTACATAATCATTAAGCCTATTACAAATAATAGGAAAAGTATACCTACAAAAAAACATCTGTAGAAAAATAAAAATGTAGAAAGTACTATAATAGCTCACCTGTATTGGGCACCAGCAGACAGCAAACACCACCACGACGACCACAACCATCCTCGTGACCTTCTTCCTCCCCCTCCGACTCTCTGCAGACACCCTCCCCCCCGGAGCACTCTTCCACAACCTCGTCAGCATACACATATACAACACACTAATCAAAGCTAACGGAATCACATACGAAGATAAAAAGAAAGACATCTGGAAACCCAGCTTGCTATATCCCTGCTCCTCAAGAAACACACAGGATGAGTGGTTCCTATGAAAGTAGGAGTACTCCCTCTCTCCGTGGCAGATACCCACAGGAATAGCTGTGGTCAATATCACCACCCATATACAGGCGATGGCTAGTAAAGCATTCTTTTCTGTTCTAATAGACATGGAAGCTATGGGATGTACTACAGCCATGAACCTGTCCAAAGACATCAGAACAAGGGTGTAGACTGAGGCATGAGCAGTGACAACTATGAAGTATTGGACGACCTTGCACCACCAGTCCCCGAAGGGCCATCGTGGCATGACGTAATCGGTAGCAGTGAAAGGTACGCAGAAGATGACGAAGAGCAGATCAGCGACAGCCAAGTTGATGATGAGGAGGTTGGTGGTGGATCTCATGCCAGGGTTGGCAGCGACGACAAGAACGACCAAAGCATTGCCAACTAATCCAACAATTCCGATAAAGCCGAAGAAGATGGGGACAACCCTCGAGACGACTTTCTCCAGGAGTTCTCCATTTTCGTATTCGCTGCTGTAGTTGCATCCTCCGAGTAACGCCTCCTCATTTGTCAGATTGAGGCATATGCTCATGAAATCGTCTTCTGTTGAATCTGTCCCCATCTTGGAAGATTATTGATTTAGTTCTTCATATCTCGGAAATTTTCTGGAACAAAGAGAAAAAAATTGTATTGTGTATTCAGTAGAATTACTATCATTATTGACTAGCTTTGGCTGACACATAATATCTCAATATTCACTTTCACTGTCATAATCTTGCGGCAATATAATATTATGAAGAAACCTTTTGCTCTGAATATGTCTTTTATATGTACTTTTTCGTCTAGATTATTTGGTTGGAACGATCTCTATAGGTACAATATATTCTTTTTGTCTTTTTTCCCTTTACGTGTGAGAGAACATATTGAATTAAATATATTGCCCAAAGGGTTACACAACGTCTTTTTTGTATACATAAAGTTTTATCGAGAACAATAATCCATTGTAGCAATATAACAAAAGACACATGGACCAACATTTATGAGTTGGGATAATTAGGTGTTATTAATATTCTTTATCTTCTATTCCTGTGGGGTTGTGTAAAAACATCAATCACTTTATCAAACTTTCTCCGTTATCAAAATGTTTTTCTCCCCATCCCCATATTATTCTGCTGACAAGCTAATTCATTCTCGTTGTTTCTTTACTTTTCGTATAATTTACGAATTGTTCCGTTTGATTTTTATTCTGTTTTGCCGTGTAATGAAACCCCTGCTTCCAACATCACATCACATGTGATCGTAAAGCTTGATCTTCTTTGCAAACGATTCTTTGTATTCATAGTAAGTCTATTATGGTAAAGTTGAGGAATATTTTTGGATGCCTGAAGCAGTTTGGTGAGTTTAATGTTGACATGGTTGTTTTTAAATATCTCGCAAAATGTTTGGCATTTGGATCGTAGACTCCTAGGAAGAGAGAATAAGGTGGGTATCACACCTCCATATCGCGAAACCACAGTAATTTCACCATGACTTGTCCGTTGTAAGACATGCAAAACAGAAGCGAAACTGCCTGTTCTAACACACAGATTTGAATTTATGATTATGTTATACCTCCAAACTCTGCTCGCCATTTTGTTGCGGTGCCGCGTTTGATTTGCACGTATATATGGCAGTCGACAAGTTTATAAAGCAAAACTCATTTATTGTAAAATGGATGATGTTGATTTTACGTAAAAACTAATCTAAGAGATCCGAAGTAGGCCTATACTGTTTTTACTAAGTTGATAGCGACGACATTTTGCGCGGATTGTTACAATTCAACTGACTCTCATGATATTACGCTACTAGAATCGCGACATAATGTAATAATATTTATTAATTAAGAAGAAGAAGAGAAGAAATAATTATTTTCGCGGAAGAGATGTGCTGAGGCCCTAATAGTTTCAATTAACTTAACATTTGTTTTAGAGGTTGCTAGAATCACATAATAGTCTAACTACATCGCTATCTTGCCACAGAAAAACTTCTAAATTGACTTACGTATTCCCTAAAACTTATTTGGTGTCTCAGAATCTTTGGTTGAATTTTGAAAAGTTTCTGGGACTTCTTCTAAAACATTAGTACTTAGTTTTGCTTGTTATGCCTTTAGTTCAGCCAAACCTAAAGATAGAACTATAACCTGCAGAGGCAGGTAAAAAAAAACATCAAAGGGAATTGCTCACTTTGTTAGGGTGATCTGGCTAAGCGTGGACAAGATCTTTATTAATAAAAAACTTGCATTTTGAAAACTACTTATCTATAGGAAAGCAAATATTATAATAAAGTTGTAGCAAGATGCAAGAATATGCTTCAACTGTCATGTGAAAAATTGAAACCTTGCCGGGTAAAATCGTTGTAATAAGCATATTCTTTTCTATAATATATTATTTGCCAGTAGTATTTTGATGATAATCTGATTATTTACAGATTATAGGGTTGTATTAGGGTGGTAAAAATAAAACTATTAGTTTTTATTTGTTATTTTTTTATTTTTCAATTCAACTTTTTAAGATATTTTGGGTCTCAGCCAAAACAAACTCTTACTAAAGTCATTATACCGAACAGTTGCTATCGAAAAAGTGTCCTAACAAAATTATTGATATGACTTTGATATTGTTCTGCTGGCAGTCGTTTAGAATCTTGTTAGCTTGAAAGTTTACTATATTCCCGATTTTTGGCTTTTATGACATACTAGCTTCTGCCCGCGAGTTCATCTGCGCCTGCCCGCGGTATTAGTTCGTTTTCGCGTTTCATCTTATTCTTTTTTTTCTTTTTGCTCGGCTCCAAAGAGTTGTAGTTTGATATTAAATAGCCCATAGCCTTCCTTAAGAATTGGGCTATCAAATCAGACTGGTAATTCCTTTTGGCGCAGCCGTGAGGCACACTTTCCTGCTAATTACTTACATTGGACTTTGGGCTTTTTATTTGATCTTTATTTTTTGTTTTTTTTTTATCTGATATATCTGGTGTATTGTGTCTTTTAGTCTGTGCTAATTAAATGTATTTTCTTTCTTTCTTGATTAGCGCGTTCAAACAAACTCTTCAGCTTTATTATTAGTAGTAGTTAGTTAATTTGATAGTAAGTAGAATTTTCTGTAAATCAAGTCAATGTTTAGAAAGTAGATAACATAATTATATACCATAATTATCGTGTAACTCATCCTATAATATCAATTTACATGAATTAATATCATTCAACTTATTCTTAAATCATCGGACCATGTTTTTTCATTTACAAAGATGAAATTCAAGGATCAAATAAACCTTTTTCTGTCAAACTCCTTCATCACTTCTCTTTTATTTTATTCCTAAGAAATTCCCGGAATCTTAGGTATGAGCCGTAGGACTGTGTCGGCACTATATGGCGGTGGTAATAAAAAAAGATTTGACATAGGTTGTTATGTGTGTACGCTACATCAATAGGAATTACTAAATTTCTTGTTGGAGAAATCTGTCGTCTTTGCAGCGAGATTTGGATTGTTACAAATATGTACAAGACGTGAATGTTTTAAATACTGTGGTGGTCCTGATGGTTTATGCTATGTTAATAACACTGTGTCAGGCTGACTTATATCAGATTAAAGAGTACTGTCGGGCTAACAAACTCGATCTCAATCCATCAAAGTGTTCAATGATCTATGATACTAGAAAACGTGCTATCCTAGCCACCACCTGTACTTTAGCGGGCCAAAGCTCGCCTAGGTGCACTACTATTCATGACTTGGCGTCCACCAAGACAGTAAGTTAGTTTTTGACACACACTGACGCCTCTAAATTGCTTAGGTTTATAATGCGTCTCTCTAAGTGCTATACAAATCCTAAAACACTTAAAATATTGTATTGCACTTTTGATAGAAGCCAGCTAGAGTGTCTCAGATATGTAACCCACGTTATCACAAGTACATTGACCGCATTGAGAACATCCAAAGACGTTTCATAAAATATCTTAGTTTCCATCAAAAGATAGAAGATAGAAGTATTTATTACCACTCGAAGATCGACGTGAGATTGCTGACTATTTATTCCTATTAAAAATCTTTAACAATAATATTGACAGCCCTGATTTATTATCAAAATTTTACAAATTATAGGCAGAACAGTTATTATTGTGCGTGCGAGCAAAAATTTTAATAAAACATGTAAATAACACGATTTGGATCGCTTTACAACCAGTGTGACCTTAGCTAGAAGGTGTTTAGGCCTCAATTTTTTTAATAGCTGCAGTGCTTTGTGTTTTTTTTTTCTCTCCTTTTTTCAATTGCAAATACAAGTGGTTATTTGAATAAAGGTTTAACGTGCTTTTCGAGCCACGGACGGGTCTAAAAATGGTCACCCATCCACCAACCGCGGCAAACGTAGGTTATTTGTAGCCTTGTTATCCTTTGATATTAAAATAATATTGTCTACTTTGTGGTCCTTATTGTCATATAGCTAGCTCTTTCTTTGACGTGCTGAGATGAGATTGTGACTAGATTTTGAATGTTATTTTTAATTACGTGAATAGGCCTTCTGCACTTTGTGATCTGACTGACGGTGAAGCTAAACCACCATGAGGAAATGGTCCAAACACGCAGTACATTGCTCTTCCTTCTATATGTGAGAGAAGAGTTTGAAAAAAAAAGACACTTATTCAAACTAGGCTGAGAATCAGCACTTTTCGAACGTCAAAATTACATAAGATAGTCCCCCAAAACGCCTGCCCTTCACCACTTCCTGGTGCTTTCGCTTTAGCTGTGCAGTAGTACATAATACGCGTATTATGCAGATAGATCAAATTAAAGCTTCGGATCGTGTTCCATTTGTTGATATAGTACCCATTAATTAGTTCTATGAGTTACAAAACAAATGTGTTTACGAATATTAATCATGAGCTGGGCGTTTTTGAGTAACGTTATTTATGAAGCAATTTAAATTGACTATTAAAATAAGTAGACTCTGAAAATGTGTCAAATGAGTGTTTGAATCTATTCTTAAATATAATGGACGGACGTCGTGGAAGTAACCAATGAACAGTTCCAGTTTAGTTAATTGCATCATGACTCATCATCTACAACTAAAACATGAACACATTATTTTATTTCTTATAAGATAATTATTATACTTTGAAGAAGAGTGAACGAACACAAATCACATATAGACAAATTGTCAAAAAAGCTAAGGTCCGTAGCATATGCTGTTAGAAAAAATCGTAATTTAACTGATATAGAGACTGCCCGTTTAGTGTACTTTAGCTATTTTCATTGTGTAATGTCGTACGGTATTCTATTGCGGGGAAATGCCGCCGATATTCAAACTATCTTTGTTTTGCAGAAGCGAGCTGTTCGATCAATTTATAAATTAAGTCCGAGACACTCTCTCAGAGACAAATTTAAAGAGATTAATGTAATGACTGTGCCTTCTCAGTATATTTATGAAAATCTTTTATAATTATGCCTAAAAAAATATAAAATTGTTTAAAAAATACAGTAATATCCATAATATAAATACTATGAACAAACACAAATTTGTTGTACCTACAAAAAGGCTCAAGAAAATAGGTGGCTCGTTCAGATGCCAATGTACATTTTTTTATATACACATTGACATTATCGAATTTTATATAAACAATGACTTTTGCTTACTTTGTAAAGTATTATATTATTTTAATTTTTGTGAATGTGAAGACAATGTTTGTCTTTTTTTTTAATTTATTTGTCCTTTTAGTTTTTGTCATAGTCTGGTAGTTTGAGTAATTTATGTGGCCTACCCAAATGTCCTTTCTTTGGTATTGTTCTTCGAATCGTTGCGCTCCTTAAGTTTTGAGCTGAGCTGCACGATTTCTGACAAATGCGTGCACTGACCGGACAGGTCCATTCAATCTGTGTGGTTCTTTCCTCAAAAGACCATCTCAGACATCGATCTACATGGTCTTCATATAACCTGACCAAGATTATGTCTGGACTTTAAAAGAGACTGTGACCTCTGAGTTTGTTTTGGCCTTTCTTCTCCGAGTAGTCAGATAGGATACGCCGACCTCGTCTAGTTTTTAGAAATATGATTGACGTGTAAAAGTATTTGTGCAAAACTACTTACAGAAATAAAATCATCTCATCTCATCTTTCCACTGTGTAATAATTGCATATATATTCATTATTTTTGATTTTAGTGATATTGATTTTAGAAGTATGTAGGTACATATTCATATATTCTTATATTGTGTGTTTATATTTAAATTTGAAAATTGTTTTGATTTTATGTATTTTATGTTCCCCTCTACTCTTACATACGTTGTCTACATCTCTTTTATGTACTCTCCTATCGCAGGTATGCTGGAAGAGATTTCTTTAGAAATAAGCATTTCCTTTGTACGTATTTTTCTGTTCCATTCTTCTTGTATGTTTATATGTATGTACATAAATGGTTAATCAAATAAATAAATAGATATTCACTGAATATCAAGTACGAACTCAAGGTTAGCTTGTAGCTATGTACCGTCATAACAAGAAATATGAAACGTTTATGAACAGTGTAATGTATGTAGTAGTATACACCAGAGAACAACAAAAGCATTAAGTACATACTTTAACTCTAAGACATGGCGCACACTATGCGACATGCGACTGCCACAGCTCGGCGACTAGACGCAACAACAGGCTGTGGCGGACAATTTTCATATTATATTTTGTTCACAGGTCCGCACACTTGGCGTCGAGTTGCAGAGTCATAACGACCGGCTAGGGAGTCGCGTCGCACGCTATCGCCACTTTTCTCAGCGAGTAGACGCACAGCCGACGACAGTCGGATGCGCGTCGCCTTTGCATTATAAGTACCAAGGACTGGAAGAAGAGGCTCAATATTCACAAGATGAACAACACGACCATCTCTATCGAATACTCAAAGAAAATGATCGCGTCCTGGACGACGTCCAGCCTGTCATTGCGTCGCGTCGCCGTAACGACAAGACGCACAGTTTGCGCTGTCCCTAAGAACCTGATGCCCCTGATATTATAAAGGGAACTTTTAACTAGACAATAATCCCAGATGTTCTTGACATGTTGAAAGAGTACCTAACTCAGAACACTGTGAAAAACAAATGAGCAGGCGGGGGAAGATCAAAGCTGAATGGTACAATAAACAAAAATTATGATGTGTTTCAATGGCAGCTATGTAGTTGAACATTCGGGTGTGTATGATAAGGGGTTCCACAAGTAGCTATAAAATGATTAAATGTTTTAATAACGTAGTCCCTAAAGTGATATATTGAATATTAGGGTAGTGATGTCTATGCATATGGCTCGAAAAGTTCTGTACTCGATAAACTCATAGCAGATCTCTTTCCACTTGGTTGAACAATATTGATAGACAGTGTTTTAGGCCTAAATAATTATATTTTTGGTAATGCAGTTCTAAATATCAATGACCGTGTCAGGTCTCTTTCATAGGTACTTAATCAAGGCGCCACCAAATTCATTCGACCACAGATTATCGATGGATGTAAATCACCACTATACACGCAAGTATTAATGCACGATCGGTTATGGGCCATACAAGGAACGGATAAAAATAAATATTGCTACAATCACGTTTATTGATACTCTTGCCGACGTTAATCAATGAAGGCAAACACAAAATGGCCGAACCTCACACTTCTGCGTAAAGGGAAAAATTTGCATTTACGAGCAATAAAATATAACGTAAATTCTTGAAGCTTTAAATGGATATGAAGTCACGACGTCGTTATAACTGATATTCAAAAAGATTTCCATGAACCACAGCAATGTGGAGTGAAGGAATTCATATTGAGTGTTCGCGTTGCGTTGCATTATGTTTATAGCATGTTTAATGTCCCGGATCATTTGTAAATGACTTCACTGCTCTTACTGGTCTACTTGCAGTTAGCACGGCTACATTTAATAGCCCAGAATTCTATTTCGAAGTTACTGAATATTTAAATTTTCCTGGAAAAAGTTCCCATATTTTAAACGGAGCTAGACAAGCGAATTATTAAATTATTCAACGTTTGAACGGTTTGAAAACGGAACCCGTTAAAAATCATTGCACAACCAGTGTGCGGTAAATTTTTTTTCTCATTGGTTTCCGAACTCGGCTTCGAATTTTTATTTAAAACTTTGTAGTTTATTGCCCCATTGGTGGGGACATGGGAGTGGATTTTGAAAATGGGTCATTTAGAAAATGTTCCACTGCATATAAAAGATTCAGAATATTGAACATTACTGTTTCGCAGCACACTCGTCATAATAATGGGTGGCATGCAAACTGTAACTATGAATTTAGCACATGATTTTAGACCGGGGGGGGGGACTAGAATCATGTGCTAAATTCATAGTTCGTTCATCGTAAAAAATTTTCGCCGTTTATCATAAACAAATCTGCTGTTTCATAGAAACGTGCAATTTCTACGTGGTCTACATGTATGGAACAGCCAATTTTTTTTTTGACATCCGACATAAATTTTTACGCAGAACGCTAGAACGCAGGTTGCGCGTCAATGTTCTTGCCACCTCGTATATTGTTATACCAAGCTTTCAAGCAAGCAAGGTAACCTACAGACATACCTAATTATATCTTCAACTACTAAATGTACCGAAGTATTTTTATTTTATTTATTACTAGCTTCAGCCCGCGAAATTTCTGTTTCCCCCAACCCACCCGTCGCATCGCATCGCCTGACCGCACTACTACTTCGTTTTCGCTTTCGTTCTGACTTTTTTTCGTTTTGCTCGGCTCCTAAGAGTGCTAGCGTGATGTTAAATATAGCCTATAGCCTTCCTCAAAAATTGGGCTATCAAACGCAAAAAGAATTTTTGAAATCCGACTGGTAGTTCCGGAGATTACCCCCTACATACAAACAAATTTTACCTCTTTATAATAGAAGTATAGATTTCTGGCCAACCAACAATTGTTTATACTGTTACATGTTAAAAAAAAAAATCTTATATCAAAGGTTAGTATAACAATTTCTTATAGGTTAGCACCGTATGCCCCATAAATTAATAAATGTTACAAGCTATATTAAAGTCTAAAGTAAGATTTCAAGCAAAATTTAAAAACAGAATTCAAATCAAAATTAAATATAAAAATTAAAAACGAGATTAAATACAAAAATTAAAAACAAAATTAAAATCAAAAGCACAATCAAGAGCACAATAAAGATCATTCAATACAACACAAAATCAGATTCTAATTCAAAATGTCATAAAAGCAAATTCAAAATTAAAATAACACAAAACGAAAATAAAATAACATAAAATCAAATTAACATAAAAGCAAATTAAAGCCAATCTCAAAAAGGAATTGCAATATTACATACATATCTACTAATAAATGTTATTCTGTGGAACTCGCCAAGTACCACCAGGGTAATGTAGGCAGGAAAGACTCCACCACTTATCATTCTGAATAAGTATTACATAAAATCCCTTATATTTCCACTACTTAGGGTTGTATACCGTTTTATGGCCCTCCCTCATAAATGGCGTCATAACCCTTTTCTTTCTCGCCTTTTACAACTTGAGTAAGATGGAAATCTTATATTTTATATTCTTTTACTTGTACTCATTGTCATTATGCTCTACAGAAAGGTCAGGTGCGTGGTACTCGCTACCGGCGTGTGTAACCAGATTTGTATGAAGGTAAATGAAGCAAAAGGAGTATGTAAGGGTCGTAGCAGGTGGCGTTCTGTAGTTTCTACCTACCTTCATGGGAATAAGGCGTCAATTCATGTACCTATATATTTTCATCATCACCATCGTCTACAGCCGTATCTGAATACATATAATTAAACTAGCTTCTGACCGCGACCCGTGAAAAATGAAATGTGCCGTGTGAAATTTCTTGTTACCCACCCCGTCGCATTGCATTGCCCTGTTACTTGATTTTCGCTTAAAGTTCTTTCTGATTCTTTTACTTTTAGCCGATAGCCTTCCTCAAAAATAGGGCTATCAAATGCAAAAAGATTTTTAAATCCGACTCCCGGTAGTTCCCGAGATTAGCGCGCTCAAACAAACTCTTCAGCTTTATTATTAGTATAGGTACTACCTGTTTTTTTTTTTTTACTAATGTCCAAAAAAGTTGCATCAGCATCGTTATCTTCACGAATCTTAAATGTTTTATCATTTAGCGACTTTCAAAACCCTTAACAGTCCCCTAACTTCCAGATAACTAATATCTTTCCGATCTTGCAACCGAAGGCAATCTTTCTACTTCAGATCTCCTCCTAAATCGATTGGAGTAATCAGATTACAAGTATCGTTGGTAAAAAATTCAACTGTATTTTCTGAGTTAATTTATTGAGGATCAGATTTAAAGAAATACTGTCTGGAGTCTTCAATCGTTCGTTGGACAAATTAGACTTATTGAATTAGTATCGTAACTGGGTCTTATTTCTATGAGTTTATTTCAGATTATGCTGCCCTTTGAGAGTCTTTGGGATTAACTGTTTTAATCTTTATGGTAATCTGTATACTAGCATACAAGCCCTACGCTGTCCTCCCATACGTGCTGTAATTTGAAAACATTGTAAAAGCCAATTATTTTTAAAAGAGTAACCCTGGAGTTACTTGCCGACTCTTCTCCAGAGGAAACGACAAAATGGAACCGTGCAGCTAGCGTCTGACGTTTCATAAGTGCCCATGTAAGTTTATGTGAAATATTTTGATTTTCATTTTTGTTTCTTTTTTTTATTGCTAAATAGGCCCGCTCTAGACCCTGATTTCAAGCTCTTGATGCATTAATCTTCATGTTTATCAAAAATGCAATAACAATGAATCTAATTCGTCTAATTTAGAAACTGCCGATTCCTAAATGAATGATAGACAAGAAATACTTGCAATATTTATTTACGTAATACCTTGATAGCGAAAAAGCATTTCATTTGTATCAGGCACTCGGTTTTTATTTCCTCATAAAAATATTTATCTTCTTTCCTACTTGCATTTTATATCCTAAATAATTTAGTTGTAGATTCATTTACCGTGACGTGGGTAGCCATAACACTTATTTATGATTCTGTTACTCTGACGGGCTCATTAGTTGTATTTATGAATCTTAGCTCATCTTTGTATATCGCGGCAGATTTTATAACGAAAATTATCTGCATTGGTGGTAAAATTGAGTTGAGAGAAATTATATATGTCTGTGTTTTTTTATTTTTGCATCTGATATTTTGTAGACTTTGTGAAGTCCTTTTATATAGCTAATAAATAATAAGTTTTCGTTTTGTTTTTGTAACTTTCACGACACAAGCTACAATCAATCGTCCGAACTTTGAACACATGAAACATTTTTAGTGATCGAGTCAGTTATTTCGTCCTAGTAACTCAAGGAATCCTTACAGATAATAGAATAATAATAATAATAATCGCAAGTAGAACATATGCGCGTAATCAAGATGCGTTTATATTCATTGGTCTTATATGTATTCTAATTTGCTCTTTAAATATTCAAGTTATACGAGCAAAATTATACAAGTGGCGTTTCAGAATAAAGTTTATTATTATGTAATTACCAACCCGCACTGGGCCCGCGTGTTAGATTACAGCTCATTCCCTCTCAAAGAGAGGAGACCTGTGTCTCAGCAGCAGGAACATTATAGGCTGATTATTATGTAATTTGTAGGGATCGAAGTTCAATGTAAAAGACTATTTTCTCGTTTACTTTATTACTGATTGTAATCCTAACCGTTATGTTTATTAAAATTGATGATATTGTCTTTAAAACTTGATTGATTGTCATTATTTGGTCAACAGCACAACAGCTCTCATAATAATAAATGACTTCGTTGACCGCGGGTTCTTCTTCGTTCTCTTTATCTCGTCCTACGTTTGATTAATGATAATGGCTGTCTTTAAAATTTGTTTAATTTTCATAATCTGGTCAACAAAATAACAGCTTCAATAAAATACCTAAATGACTTTGTTGATGAGGTTTCTTCTTTGTCATCATCATCCTTACCTTTTCTTACAACTGAATCGGCTTCTATTTGCCAGTGAATAACCCCTACACGTTCCACGACCGTCCTACGCGTCGTATAACGGTCTGCATACAATGTGGGACATCGACACACAAACTGTTACCTTAGATTCAGTACATGATTCTGAAACTCCCTGCGTTGGAGATGACCGTCAGTTATTTGAAAAAAAAGCTGTTCCATACATATTGAGCGTGTAGGTTTAGCACTTTGCTATGAAACAGTAGTTTTTTTTTGTTCCTACCGTCCTATCACACTAATATTATAAAGGCGAAAGTTTGTGTGTGTGTGTGTGTGTGTGTTTATATGTTTGTTACTTCTTCACACTCAAACGGCTGGACCAATTTTGATAAAATTATGTATGCAGGTAGCTGACACGGATCAAAACTTATGCGGGTGAAACCGCGGGGCGCAGCTAGTATATTATAATCATGTCTACCATAAATTCCAATACACCATAATTATATCCTACCTGAGAGGATTATAATTATAAACTGTTTATATTTAGAAAATGGCTATCCCAAATTGTTTGAAATATATTGGCGAACTTCATTTTGTTTATCGTACCCACTCATGAAGCTATTCAGAGAATTGCTTGTCCTTGTTTATGTCTTTCAATTAACAGTTTTGTTGATCGTGGATTATCTTTATCTATACTAATAACTAGCTTCTGCCCGCGACTTCGTCCGCGTAAAATTTCTTACTCCCCCGACCCACCCCGTCGCATCGAATGGCCTCTGGCCGCACTATTACTTGATTTTCGCTTAGCGATCTTTCTTACTTTTTTGCTCGACTTCTAAGGACCGTAGCTTGATGTTAAATAGGCTATAGCCTTTCTCAAGAATTGGGCTATCAAATGCAAAAAGAATTTTTCAAATCCAACTGGTAGCTCCAGAGATTAGCGTTCAAATAAACAAACTCTTCAGCTTTATTATAAAGCTGAAGAGTTTGTGTTGTTTGTCTTTTTACATTTGATAGCCCAATTCTTGAGAAAGGCTATAGGCTATTTAACATCACGCTTAGACACTAAAGAGCCCAGCAAAAATAAAAAGTCTGAAAGAACACTGTAATAGCGTGCGCAGGCGATGTGTTGCGACGTCGGGGTGAAGTCGCGGGCAGAAGCTAGTAATTTATAATTGTTTACGTATTGGAGTATTTTTATATCTGGTTCATTGTACTTTTTGTACTGGAAATAGATTTGTGAATATTATTGTTCGCGTGTTTTTTCGTTGAGAGGTTTCGAAAGCGTTTCCAAAAATAGATTGTATGTGCCAGGAGTTGTTTGATCACAGGGCGCGGGCAGGGACATTGACACGTAAACTGTAACCATGTATACAGCACATGATTCTAGACTGCCTAGCGTAGTCGGGTGTCAAAAAAAAAACCTTCACCTCAGGGGTTCTCAAATAAAGAACAAAAAAAATTCTTAAAATGATTGATAAACACTATAAAAAAATAAGAAACGTGGGTTTACGAGTTTGACATGCAAACTAGTCAACAAGCTTCGGAGTGGCGCCTTCCAACTGAACCGAAACCGAAAAAACCACGCCAAAGTCGATCAAAAGTTATGTTGACTCTTTTTTGTGTTTTTATTTTATTTATCAAAAAACATCTGTTGTTTCATAAAAAAGTACGGTAGTCAAAATGCATGGAGCAGCTAAAAAAATGTTTTAAAAGCCCACTAAAAATTTCAACACAGGTTGTTCACAATCATGTACTGAATCTATAGTAACAGGGTTGCGCGTCTATGCCTGCCATCCTGTATATCATGTCGTGAATTATACCTATTGATGTTGATGGGATGGTGATAAAGAAAATGAAGTGTGAATTTTGGAATAATAAAAATAGGGTCAAAATCAAATCAAAAGTCATTTATTCAAATTAGGCTGAGAATCAGAAATTTTCGAACGTCAAAATTACATAAGACAGGCCCCCAATACGCCCGCCCTTCACCACTTCCTAGTGCTTTCTTTTTCTTGGTTTTCTAGAAAGACATCGAAATAAATTAGGTACCTACAATCTTTCTAAACTACTTTTAAAATCTGCCATTTCATTTGAAGAGCATAGGACGAGAAATATGAAAAGGAACAAAGAACACGTTCTACCCATTTCCTGGACCGCAATAGATAAAATCGTATGAAATTCCAAAGTGCTGACGCAGCTTGCACTTTACGAGAATTGCATTTTTTCGCATAAAGCCATCGACGCGCCGCCATCCGATCAAATTATCACTTTTGTGAACGGTAAGAGACTCGATCTCGATTTTTATTAGTTTTTGGTTGTAAAAGTTTCAGTAAAATTATTTCATTGACTGTTTTTAACTTCAAAGTCAACACATTGTTTACTGTTCTATTTTTGTCCAATTATAATAAAAGGTTCAACAATGTATAATTTAAGCATTTCCAGGTCTTTAAACTCGTTCATTAATGAGCAAGTGCTCATTAATAAACGTTTATTCATTCTTTACGTTGGTACACTCAATTTAATTCATTTGTACTGTAGTAATAGGTTTTCTAGATAATTAGTCTGGGTCGCTGTCGCCGGATACAGTAAAGAGGACTATACCGGCTGACATTTCTTTACCGTCTGGACAAAAACGGGGTATAAAAGGTCAACGGAGTAAAAGCCTATGGCACAAAAATTTAATTTTTGTTCACAAAAAAAGAAAAATGTTTACATGCTTCAATCAAAGGATTGAATGTTGCTACAAATTCATTGATCATTTCGTAGAGAAGGGTGCCTATAAGTTGGATTTTTATATTTTTGTCGATTTATTTGTTTCTTTGATAGGTTTAAAAGCCGAGATTTCTGTACTATAGGTTTCTACTCCGTTCACCTTTTATACCCTGTTTTGACCAGACGGTAAAAAGTCACTCAGGTAGAGGGGCCCGTGGCTAAAATAATAACAGCCGCACAGGTCGATCGATCAGGTTAAGCTACGCTTGCCGCGGTTGGTCTGTGGACCATCTTTACATACCGAGACTGGGGTCTCGGTATGTAAAGATGGCCTCCATGCCTTGAAAAGCACGTTAAGCCGTTGGTCCCGGCTGTCAATCTTAGATCTTTGCAGTCGTTCGAGTTGTCAGAAGCCCAAAGTCTGACAGCGGTACCACGGGGTATCATGTTACCCAATAACTGGGTTGTGGAGATCAGATAGACAATCGCTCCACGTCAAATACTGGTATTCAGGTGCATACGGTTAGACTGGAAGCTTTTCCCATAAATAAAAAACCTCGGTTTATTTACGTCATCTCTAAGTAATACCTATCTACTTACAAATTATATGTACCATCGCGGACACTGGCGATGGACCACTTTTCAACACGATTACCAAGGGCGGGTGAAAAGTGGTCGACCGCCGTTATCCGCGGTTGTACCTACAATGTTCTAAAATGTATGGTATCAATAAAATTAATATCCTAACCCACAACAAATCAAAGAGATCTATAGTAGCATCATAAACAAGACATAAATTAAGAACATAATAACTCTTCGGAGCCACCAAGGAAGACATTACCAAGACTAATCTCATAATGTCTGAACACCACTCTATATCTCCTCATCTAAACTAATGGAGTGCTAACATGCATTATGACTTGGCGCGAGGGTTTTTACACGAATAGGTGAAAATGTCAAGATAGATACTACGAGTATGTGTTTTTGATTTGTTATTTATGACTTTTTGTGTAGCAGGAAGTTTAAAAATAATATTAGTGAGGTAACTGTGGCACATTTAAAAATTGTGTATTTTGTACAGATTGTTTTGCCGCGGTATCTACAACGCCACATGTGAACATCGCGTCGAACTGACCTCACGCAAAATCCTGCATCTCGCAAGCAGAGTTTACCGCGCAAACAGCATAGACAAAACACCCGTCTGGTCGGAGGCTCCTCCCTTTATTGACGATTGATTTATTTAGATGATTTGTGTATACAGTCACTAACAGTATATTTATCTGTTCATGGACTTTTATGTCGACTGTCTCGCCTCACGAAAAGCAATAGGTTAACATCGAGGGATATACTCGTAGTTGTTAAACGCAAGCAGGACGATACAAAAAAAAAATTAGTTGTCATCAATGTCAAACTCCAAAGTCACAGAAAAAAAATCTTCAGCTTCAATGACAACATCAACCACCACCCCTTTACGAATGTCAACGTTTATTGTAAAGCTGCATCCACACCTAAGTAAACTTTCTACAACTTTTCCGAGTTTTGCTATAACTTTTTGTTATCCGTTGTTACCCACTACCATTTATAAACGTTGCTCCACAAAAAGTTACTCCGGTGTGGATGCAACTCTTAAGCCATGCACTATCAAAACTAAAATATTTAATTTCACTTAAACCTACATGGGCACTTATGAAACGTCAGAAGCTAAGTGGACCATTCCAATTGGTACTACACGGTTACTCTTTTAAAAATAATTGGCTTTTGCAATGTTCTGAAATTACAGTGTTAACAGGTATGGGAGGACAGTGTAGGCCTGTCAACTAGGTACTTAACAAAATAGAAGATGGTCAACAAATCTATAGGCTACAAGGCATACGTTCTCAAATTCACAAAATATAAAATAATTTATTTAAAAGATAAATAAAAAAAGGAAAAACGAATGAGGAAAAAAAAGTGGCACTTCGGTAGTGCCGACAGAAGTGAAAACTTGAACAATTACGTGTGTAATTTTTGAATAGTCATATTAACAAAACACAAACAGAATACTCTGCCATCACTCACTGACATATCGGAAATACATTAAAACCGAGTACATCCCGAGGACAGCCGAACACATCTGAAGCGGTGTTGGTTACGGTAACAGTGGCGCGAATTCAATGATTTTTCTCATCTCAAAAAATTCCCAACGCGCCTAAAGAAGTTTTCACTTCAAAAAGAAAGGAAAGAAAGAAAGGGGGTGGCCACCGAGATGACGACTAATAGAGAAAAGTATGGAAGAAAATATTTATGTTGCGCCGACCCCAAATAAATTGGGACGAGGGACGATGATGACATGATTGCCATTACAACTTTAACAAATCTGAATTAATATTCTGTCCTCAAAAACAACAACAACAAATTAATAAAAACTTTATTGCTCAAAAGATTACAGAGACTTTACGTTTGCCCCAAACTAGGCAAACCTGTATCTTGGGCACCAATATGGAGGGTTTACCATTTAAACATTTATTTTAAAAACATGTTCGGTAATTAAAGTAAAATATGTTTGCTTCAAATTACAAAAAATAAAATAAAATCTGAGAATCAAAATTAAAATAAAAGAAAACATAACAATCAAATCGCGAATTAAAAGAAAATAATAATAAAACTAGAAAAAGAAAAACAGTACTACTAATAGAGTTGAAATTAGAATTGTAAGATAAATAATGGTATATGATTGGGACGCCATAGCATACACATTTTCGTTCAGGTTCAGAATATCCAATTCCCAAAATGTCCAACGGGTTCAAAATGTCCAATTTTTACCATCCAATGACTGGCTACATAAAAATTCGACCTAGATAAACACGCTGACTTCAGTTAGCATCTTTAACCTACATATTTATTACATGATAAAGATTTATTTCTGATCCAACATAATAATATCAAAATGTCAGTAACTGAAATATGTAGTTCAATGATGAAACCAGTAGTTTTCTCAGTAATTTTGTTTGTTATTGCTGGCTGAATAGATGGGAGGTTGAGTGAATGTTCCGAGACAAGCTTTTAATTTTCCTGTTGGGATTTGAGTGGTTTGAAGTTTACTTTCATTTGAGCCTGATGGATAAATCTGTAAGTAGATGAACTTGCTTATAAGACATAATAAACATAGGCTAATGATAACATTTCTTACATTATTATTATTCACTAGCTGCTGCCCGCGACTTCGTCTGCGTGAAGGCTCTACAGCACCAAAAATACCTAAGATGCCAGTGTCGCTATAGCATTATAAGTAAACAACTTTTAAAATAGCATTAAAATATAAGTTTTTTTTGCAAGCGAAGCAAGTGAAGAGAGTTATATTGGAATCCTGCTGAGTTCAGTCATAAGATGTGACTGAAGGAAATAGAGAAAATAATGCAGGAATACATTCCAGGACACAAAAGAGTAAAAATACGTACAAAGGTATCATACCTTACAACATTTCCCTATAACGTACGTTGGTAGTTATGCTGCCAGGAGCCAAAATGTCAGACAAAAAAATTATGTGAAAATGTCAGAGTCAGGACTGGTGACGCGGGAGCAAGCGACGTACAGTTGCTTCTGCCCTCAGTGTCTGCCCCTGCGACTTACTGATGGTCATCGCGAAGCAAACACTCACGGGGAACTGTACGCGCTTGAACTGGAACGGGAAGTTATGAGGTATGAGGGGAATGCGTGGTATAAATACTGCCTCGCCAACGCCACAACTCGTAAGAATTTCCGCCTCAATTTGTGTGTCTGTGGAGCGAGATGACTTTAAGGCGGGTCCCGTTACACAACTTCGGAGGAGATAGGTTCCGAAGAAGCATAATCGGGACACCGACCTTCAGCTTGATGGTATGCGCTGGAAGTCCACTTGCTGACAGGGAGTTCAGAAATTCCACGGGATAATGTGTGGCGTCATCTTGCTCGACAACAGTGTTTATCGAGGTGTAGTCTACTTCATTCCCCTCAATTTCCGAGAGAATGCATTCATTAATTGCTGCAGCCTGATCGTTTTTAAGCGTCAAAATGGCCCGCTCACACACCCAAGAATTTTGCTGGTGCGGTATACGACTGATGTCCCCGTACACACAGCGAATGAGTTCTTCTATGCTGGATACCACTCTACCGAGAGACTCTGGAAGCACCACCTGTCCACCTCTCTCTTCTGGTAGAGTGCCTTCGCCAAGACTTAGAAGGACATCGGAGAATTCTTGAGCACGTGCATTGCCAGCCGAGCTCTCATATTAAACGGTTGAATGTCGTAATTACAGACACAATTAAAAAGCCATTGTGTCTCGCGTAGATCTAAGTTCCGGCATACGATGGGTTAATGGTCAAGCGCAGCGTACGAACTCGTGACCACAACGAAGATCATTTCAACGAAGTATTCACCTCGTCAGCCCTCGATCCTCGCGTCACCACGGAAAGCGTTTGCCGGAAATCGCCACTGAACAGAACTGTGACACCACCCATCAAATGTTCGTTCCTGCGGATGTCCTGCAGGGTTCTGTCCACGGCCTCAACTGCCTTCCTATTGGCCATCGTACACTCATTCCATTCGATCAAAGAGCAATCCTTGAGCACGTGTCCCTTATCGCTGTTACGTGACACACCACAAACAGGCGTTTCGGCGCTCTCTAAATCGATGGGAATTTTAAAGTCCCGATTTCCACGGTCTTGATGCGGTGATGATTGGGGAGCTGGTAACCCATATTCGATCAGTGGATTGCCGCCGAAAGAAATGACCACATCTTGAAGTGAACTGAGACAGGTGTTCAGCACGCGTTCATCAGTTACTTCGACTTCGTCTCCAGTAGCACGCCTCAAAGCTCGTAGAAAATCTTCAGACAGATGATGGCGATACTTCTCCCACAAAGCTACCGGTTTCGCGACTCCACAAAACACCAAGATGACGGCATGCGGCTGGGACTGTCACTGACGCTCGCCTTCGCGAGGGTTTCATCCCAATTTTGGTCACTGTCGAGAAGGTCACGTGCTACCCAGGCTGCGCGGTAAGTGGGATACTCCACGCCATCAAATGTCCTCAGAAAGGCGAAAGACGTTGGGCCTCGGACAGTGTGAAGTAACAACCGCAGAAAATAGCATTCGCCATTATTCGGATGCACGGTATAAACCCTACCCAATGCGGTGTCCTTGAAAATTCCTGGAAAACTTTCCACAGCACCTCCTCGTCGACGTCGGTTAAATAAACCCCTTTGCTTGTCGTACGTGTAATATGAAGGCACCTCGTCATACGTAAGGGATTTGTTTTACATCACATTTAAGTTTATAAATTAGGTATACGACATGAAAATATATTAATTACCAAGCAATAATCACACAGATAAATACCGAACAAAAGTATTAACAGTCAATGTTTATTTTGTACTAACAACATGAAATTGATGAAGAAATGATCATCATCAATGAACATAACTTTCTTGTAATACTTAACACCGCATTTTTTTTAAATTGTCTTCCTCAACTCTGCTCAAGATTTTGAGGGTTTTGTTGGACCTTGAATTTGTCAAAACGAACTATACGATACAACTTGTATGAAGAAAATGTACATTACCATCTATGAATTTTAAGAATAACTAACTACTAACCTCGCCAACATGATCAAATTTAAATTATTAATTTCCAAAAATTGTTAACATGTAACTTGATTTGATTTTTATGAAATCTCTTAGATGGCGCTGGTTCAAAATTTTCTTTATACTACTAACATTCATTAAACTATGTTTCTCTGCCCAAGTTACTTAAATGGCGTAGTTTTTATAGTGTAAAGCTAGATAATAGCATGGCTTACTCAAAAATAACATTTAAATATGCGTCGTTAGATTACATGCTGTCACAGAATGCGTAAGAAAAATAAAGATTCACAGCTCCTCCCCCGTAGGTGATAGCGTGATAATATGTAGCCTATATGTTGACCCGACCTCTTAGTAATACTCATGCAAAATTTGATGTAAATCCATGCAGCACTTTTTGAGATTAGCCCGGACATACATACAGACAATCAGACAAACAGACAAACAGACAAAAATTCTAAAAATTATATTTTCGGCTTCGAAATCGATTGTAGATCACGCCCCAAGTATTCTTTTAAAAAAATATTCAATGTACAGTTTTGACTTTCCTACGATTTTATTATATGTATAGATAACATTCCTGGAAGGACTTGGGGGAGACCTATGCCCAGCTGTGGGACGGTTCCCTAGAAAATGGTTGAGCTGGATGGTGCTGATTCACGCGTCATGTACGTGAACGGGCGCCGTCGGTTGAGACTGGTCATCTCTTGACTGCCAAGGCTTATTTTTAATCTTATATTTTGAATTGTTTCTTCATTTGTGTTTATGTTTTTTGCCCGTTCTTCTCCATAGAGATCTAAGTTTTGGAATGGGCAACCAGCTTCAACTTTTCGACTGACTGACCGACTATTTCATTTTGACAATTCAAAAGTGCCTGTACAGACGCCAGTACATCAAGCTACTCGAAACTGTCAAATTTTCCCAGTGCCCTCCAAAAGTTAGTTGACATTTTTCCAGTTCAGTTGTGACACGCCACGTTATGATTTAAAATTCTAGTGATCCAAATATTTGAACTGAACACTAACGTTTTCATTGACTAATTCAACCTATGATTTATCATAAAAAAATAATCAAGTAATCCCTCAGGATAAGCTGTTTATTTTAAATCATATTTGTAGCATCACAGCTGAAGTGGAAAATGTTAACTAACTTTTGGAGGCCACTTTATATTAAACTGTGTGCCTTTTAGTATGTGCTAAATAAATGTATATATTTATTCTTTCTTTCATTTTCTTC
Source organism: Hydraecia micacea (assembly GCA_914767645.1). Taxonomy (NCBI): domain Eukaryota; kingdom Metazoa; phylum Arthropoda; class Insecta; order Lepidoptera; family Noctuidae; genus Hydraecia; species Hydraecia micacea. Next base: position 19,038,935 of record OU611780.1, read on the forward strand.
GTGTCGCTAGCACGACTGTATTTTAGTTCTTGTTGGCTCAAAACTTCGCGACTTCCACGGCGTCGGCGGCGGCAAAGCAGAGGTCACTTTGACTGCATGTTTTGGGACACAGAGAACAGCATGGTGGTGGAGCATGGTTTGCGATATAGCTTCACAACCACACACTACCGCCGTTCCGTCGGCTTTTAGGTAAGGATTTTACCAGGTTGGAGTTACATCTTTCCACTTAAATACTATTAAAACTAAAGAAGAAAGAAGAAATATATTAAATAGTCCTTACTGTAAATCGTTTTGAAACGAATAACAAACATAAGGGTATCCCAATAGGCAGCTGATCGCAATAAAAAACGAAAATCCGAAGGCACGGTAATAGGCCCGGATGAAGCCTAGGGAGAAGATTTATATCTCCAATTCCCCGACAAGACGAAGCACTTAGGGAAGGGTTCCAGTTTTTTGTTTTTTTTTTTCAGCTGGAGACTGATTTATGACAAAATCATGAAGCGTGGCACCAGTAACTACAAGAATGTTTTTTCGAACGCCCCGGGGGGTATACGAGAAAGTTTTCTCATAAATATGCGTGCAAAAATGTGAGAATCAAGGGAAATGTTGGATTGGCGTTATAGAGTTATCTTTTGTTAGTTGTGTAGTGTTTAGTTATCTTTTGGAGTGGAAATATTTTGCCTATTATACGTTTTGAGAATCCTCTGAATTTTACATAAAAAAACAGGTGTTTTCTGAGATTAATGAGGACCTGGGTTCGTTTCTCAGGTTGGGTAAAGGTTATTGGGTTTTTCCATTGGGAATTTCTCAGTAGCAGCCCGGAGTCTGGATTTAGTTGATGGCAATAGACTCACCCCCTATTATATGGGAGTTAAACGTAACTGGCGAACTGTGGGCATACTAGGGCCTCGAGGGTATTTTAGGTACCAGTCTGTTTCGTCATGATTGTAATCCGTTTCTATGCCAACGAAATTCAGTTAAGGCAATTCATTATTTTTAATGAAACTGACACACTCCGTCAATTTGCCCTGTTATACCCATTTCATACAACTGTCAAAGAATAACAGTTGTATTTTGAACATAAGTACGGACAATCTTTAAGAGGAAATGCGGGTGGTCGTTTCTCCATAGAAACGCTCTCGCCTGTTTTCTTTCTGGTTAATGACCATAAAGCAATGATTTTTTACAGAAAATAAATATTAACTACTTGTATGTCCCTATATTTTCCTTTTTAATGATACATTATTTTTATAAGAACTAGAACCTTAAAGAAATGCTCAAAATTTCCGATTTAAACCGCTGTCAACAAAGGCCTAGTGTACAAATTTGACAACTATTAATGAAAAAATAAAAACATAGGGACACAGTATATATCCTTCTTATTCAACTTATGAAATATCTTTTAAATTGGTCCAATATTGGAGGAGGAAATAGGCGAGAACCAAACCTCGAATTATGACTTTTTACTTAGGCTTTTCAAAAGTCTCTCCGACCGCATTTTCTCTAACGGTGGCTACCTTGTGCAGATGGTGACCACCGGGGTGTTTTAGTGAGGTAATAATCCCACACCCTGGTTTTATTCCCAAAGACCGGATGCCTTTTGAAGGCTTCCCAACGAAAAAAAAAATAAAAGGTACAATAATCTCAGTTACTTGATAATCTGATAAACAATACATCAATAAACTATAAATATTATATGAGATTTTTATGGTTTTCATCTCGTACCTGATGTATTGTTTATCGGTTTATAAAAATCCAAAATAAAAAAAAACAAGAGTAGGTATCTAAGTACCTATACTTGTTTTTTTTTTCATTTTGGATTTCGAACATTAATAGGACACTATACACTTTTGCAGGAAATTCTTGAATTTTTCTTCTCTGTGCCCATAATATAAAAATATACGGACAAAAATTACGATAATGTAAAGCTGTGTTTCCGTAATATTGACCTATCAAAATTCAAATGTCTAACATGACAACATTGGCCCTTTGAATTTGTTTTGTGTGTTGTGTCCCTGTCCATCACAAGCTATCCACTCCGTTGAATAATTATCAAAGGTAAGCTTAATTACGTTGTAAATCTTCTTTAATAAATGAGCCATAATTAAACACGGCATTTTGTTCAATTCCTGTTTAACAAGGCAACGTTCCTGGCAATAGTATTTTTTTACCGATCATAACGAGTAATAGAGAAGTATGGAAGAAAGTACACATGCGAGCACATCGAGCTACTACAATCTGTCAAATTTCTTTAATAGATTTTCAACTTTATCGCTAAAGTATTAGGTTCAAAGTTGATTGGGAATATTTGACAGTTTCGGGTAGCTTGATGTGCTGGCGTCTGTACATGTTGCACCGACCCCAAATAAATTAGGATATTGCATGAGAAATATTTTATTTATTTATTAAAACTTTATGCACAAGTAAAAACTGTACAATGGCGGACTTAATGCCTTGGGCATTTTCTACCAGTCTACCTTAGGGTGAGGCAGAGACAATACACAGTAGGTGCAGAGACAATAATAGAGAAAAAAGATAAGAAAATATGTATAACTAAGACATAAGAATAAATACATAATATATACATACATACAACAAAATATAAAACAAAAAATATAAAAGTTATGAGAGATAAACAAGAAACCCTACAACAACTTAATTCTGAGACGAATCTGCCAACTTCTTGTATATGTGTTCTCGAGCTTTCACATTAAATGTGAACCGATTGGTTACCGTCCTGATATTCTGTATTGCCTCTACAACAGGCTTTTTTAATGATCAGAAACACACTATGACGACACTATCGTCAGAGGGCTAACGAAAAAAGAAAGAAAATTCTGAGTCACTGTCGCTGAATACGGTAAAAAGTGCACATAGTAAGTATACCAAGTCACATTGCTCGCAGAACAGATGGCCGATGGGGCCGAAAGGTTCAGGAGTGGCGACCGCGTACGTTGGAAGGACTCCCACAAGGTGGACCGACGACCTTGTGAAGGCCGCAAGAACCCGTTGGATGTGAGAAGTACAGAACCGGTCGAAGTGGAGGTGGTTGGGGGAGGCCTATGTCTAGCAGTGGACGTCTTTCGGCTGAAATTATGATGATGATGAAGTATACCAAGGGGGATTGTTGACAGGTTAAACGTTGTAGCTACAGGAAACCGTTCTCATGAGGCTATCCTTAACTTTTTGAATTGCTAACTACATTAACAGATTTTGGAAGACTATTTGCTGGAAAAACGTTATTACTAACGATTTATTTTTATGATGACAATCGATGCAGTTTCGTATAAGGATTAAAAGACGATTCTGGACCTACTGAGGTTGGAGTATAGAGGTATAAGGAACAGGATGTAAGGTTCACTTATCCTCGATAGAACAGAGAGGATCCCCGGACAAGACGGATGTTGTATCTGGTGGGCTAGTGCTCGACGGTTGATGTCGGGACGTTGCATATAATTATGCTAGTCTCGCGGTAAACTCCGCTTGCGCGATGCAGGGATTTATGTGACTTCAGTATGATGCGTAGTTCAGTGTAGATACTGCCCCAAGAGAACTAGAAAAGCCACAAATCACAAAAAAGACTTATGTGAAAGCCAAAACTTAGTACAATCTTGATTCCATTATCAGCCTCAACTTATTAATTCTTCTTCTTTTGTTTGCCATTATCGTGGAGTGCGAAAAACATTATCGTATTACTCCATAGGTACCGAAACACTGATGCAATCACTTAGTCGTCGCTTATGACACCCTGGGGAAATGATGTGATTTTGTTCCTCGAAACAAACAACACACATTTTTTCTAATATCTCCGAGTACCCATTAAATGTTGCATAATATCATATTTCTTTTGGAGATGTGGTGTTTGATAAATACACACATTAAAGGTATCTAGGGATCAAGAAAAGAATACCTATAAAAATTGAAGAAAATAATCGAAGAAAAATATAAAGTAGGATGTTTTCCTGCGAATAGATTTACGACGTACGGTATGCTAAGATAAAGATTTTTGCAATGTTTCCGAAAAAATGGGAAACTCGGTCTTCGAAACGTTGCTGTCATGAAAGTGATAAACTTATAAAAATGAAAGTTATTAAAGGTTGCATAAAATTAACATCTATCTAGGAGTAAATATTGCAAATTGGAGAGGTTTTAGTTGATAAATGCTTACTGAATACTTCAAGAAGTTGATTGTTGTCGTTTCTATTTCTTACGAGGGTTTCATCAAAATTATAGTTGAACTCATACATTCCGTTACCATTTTTCAAACATTTTTTTTCTTTTCGTTTAAGGAAAATATCGTGAGAAAATGCAAATAAAGATACTCAACAGCGTCTCTCTGCTCTGCGATTGGACATCTTTACTTGCTCTTAGAGTTAAGGCTGCACGATTACTGTCAAATATGTGCAATGACTGGACAGGTCCACTCAATCTATGTGGTTCTTTCCTCAAAAGACTATTTCAGACATCAATCTACATCGTCTTCACATGGTCTCACCAAGATTATGTCTGGAGTTTAAAAGAGACTGTGGCCTTTGAGTTTGTTTCATCCTTTCTTCTCAAAGTAGTCAGATAGGAAACGCCGACCTCATCAAGTTTTTTAAATATTTTAAAATATGATTGACGTGTGGAAGTGTCCGTACAAACCTACAGAACAGAAATAAAATCATTTATCATTTTATTATTTATCTTTGGTGGAATTTCTGATATATTGTCCTCCGTATGACTTGTTACTGAGAGTCGTTACTTTTTAATTAATCATCCACGTTAATCGAAAGGTATAATTACCCATGTCAATCAAAATATGACAGATTAAAAATAATTTAATTTTTGTTGGTGCTGGTGTATAATTGGTTTTTAGGTGGCGTCTCTTGAGTGTTTGAAAATGTAACTACATTGTTTTATTGGGGGCTGTAAGTGGTAATACATAAACAAACAAACATATAATAATTATTAAAAAAAAAAACAAGGCGCTGGTCTATCGTAACACATATTTAGACTGTTATAATTAACCAGGGAGAAACCAGAGGAATACGTTAGTAGGGAATGAACGCCAACGACCACGTCACCGCGTTTCTTCTTAGTTCCGGTATTCCAGACAAAGGTCTATCTATTAAAACAACAACTAAATCCACAGACACTCTGGAGTTAATGTAAAATAATTTTCAGCATAGAAAAAGCAAACAATGTTTGGAAGTTCTGAAGGTTTTTCTAGATCAATAAAATTACAGTTTCATTAATTTTTTGTTACTCGAAAATGGGGACTATTTTCTTGATGTTTTGTTCTTGATGAAAACTTTTTTTACCGTACTTTATTGTTACTCGAAAATAGTCTTCAATAAATGGTGAGTTTTGGTGTTTTTTGCTCTGAGACTGTTCTTTCAAGAAGGAACATTAAAAGATTCGAAATCAGAATAGAAACATTCCCGTCAGCCAACAACACTGCTTCTTCCAATACAAGTTATATCTTCCCTCCTATTTCCCGTTATTTGGTTACGGTTCTCGGGTGTCGGCCAAACAGAAAGGAAGTTTGTTGTTGTAGTATTTACTTACATACGAGGGAAGTTGGCTCCAATCAAGAATTGTGTACGTATACACATCGTACATGATATGCGAGGTAATCAAAGATGCTGAGCGTTTCGGCGATGTTTGGAAACTATTACTGATATAGCATTATGTGGGAAGGACAATTTTGAGCTTTGTATTCGATTTATCGTTGAAACTGTAGCGAGGGATTTGTGGCTAAATGATCATAGCCGCAAGGGTCGATCGAAGCTTGCATATCGAGACCCTTTCGTGCCTAGGAAAGCACGTTAAGCTGTTGGTCTCGGCTGACATTTGTAGATCTTTGACAGTCGTTACGAGTCAAGAAGCCCAAAAGGCTAACAACCAGACTTACAAAAGGGTATCGTGTTAGGGTGCTTGCATAAAGAAGCAAGTTTTCGGGCCCAACTCCTGGTACAGATCTCTGCAGGTTTCTTTGGAAGGTAACGGCTGCAAATGTCTACCTGTTTCTTTGTGTAAGCGCATAAATTAAGGGACTATTTCACCCGCACCGATCGGTACCAATTCTACCCACGTCTTTATGCAAGCACCAAGCAAGTGACAGGGCTGTGGCACGCACAAGGCAGACACTGATGCTTCGTCCCCAGCCCGGACACGGACCTGTGTGAAAGTCTTCATAATCATATAATGAACACACTGATATTTAGTTAACCCCTGACGGAGCACGGTGAGCTGTTTCCCAACGAAAGTGCAATAGGTACCTACGTGGTCAAAAAGTATGGAGCAGCAATTTTTCTTTTCAATAACCGACAAAAAAGGGCTTTAAGGTTCAGAATCATTTACTTGAATCCATGATAACAGATTGCGCGACGATGTCCTTGACAGCCTGTATACAGGGTTACTTGTAATTCGACGTACGAGCAGGAGCTGATAGGGGGGGCCAAAATGCAACAAATTGAACCCCCCCCATATGTATGGTCGAAATTTAATATAATTTAATTAATATTTTTACTTTTTTTTGTTAGCCTACATTGTGTCCCACTGCTGAGCCAAGGGCTCAATGTTTTTCTTTCCAAACCTCTCCCTGTCTTGTGCGGTCTCTGGCCATGTTGGCCCTCCAAACGTTATTACACCTCTATTATTTGTTTCACTTTTTGTTTGTATTTCATGTTTCACGAACTGTGACAAAATAAATACTATGTTTTCTTTCTTTACCTCCTAAACTATCAAATCTCTAATTAACTTATAGCTGGAATTTTCATTTTTTTAATACATTTTTTTAATGAAAATAAATGGACATTATACTTTTGTCTAAAAGAAAACCGAGGACAGACAGCAATTAAGTTACGAATTAATAAAGAAATTAAAATCCAGACAAGAATTTCAGTAAATGAAAATAAACTACGGGACATATTAAAATTCTGAAGAGGCTTTTACTAAGAAATGTGACGACGTGATAAAACAACATAATATCACGCCTGTGTTCCTCGAAGGGTTAGGCAGAGGTGTACCCAGGGTCAAATCAAATTAGCTAGCGAAACTCCGTAGACGTGATAGGTCGAATTTTTTGTTTTTTTGGACAAAACCTAAATTAATTCTATGGTTTTTTGTGGAGTCATTGACCGCAGTTAGTGTAGTTTATTGAAATATCAGTTAAAAAAATCAATTTTTCTTGTGCGTAAACTCTTAGGTACACATCACAGACGTGATGGGTCTACTATAAAACAAAAGAAAACAGATTTCCTTCAACTCATACTTCAACTTCAACAAGTAACAACACTACCTGCGGTCGTTGACTCCCAAAAAAAACATAAATATATTTTTGACATGTCGATTTCCTCACAACGTTTTCCTTCACCGTTTTGGGAGCAGCCCTATCACATATAAATTAATAAGAATGAAAACAATTACGCGTCAGGTGACGTGACGTGAATGACGAATACAAATTACATGTGGTTTATTGTAAAGCCTTAGAGATTTGTTAAGGAAACGCAAACCTTTGTAGTCGTTACGCAAGTTTTAGGAGAAGGAGCGCTTCGAAATAGTTCTGTTGATGTTATTGTTACAAGTCTTGTTATGGCTTGTTTTGATGTCCTTCATGTTAATTTTAGTAAGCGAAAACATGGAATAATTCATGTTTACAAAAGTTTATGCACAAATTCACATTTAAAATAGCCATAGACTAATTTAGTAATTACTAGCTGCACCCCGCGGTTTCACCTGTGTAAATGTCAATCCTGTGGGAATATCGAAATAAAAAGTAGCCTATAAATTAATCCAGGGTGTCAGCTAACTCCATACAAAATTTTATCAAAATTGGTCCAGCCGTTTGAGTGTGAAGAAGTAACAAACATATAAACACACACACACTCACAAACTTTCGCCTTTACGTATAATATTAGTGTGATAACATCCCGCCTATATTCCCCAGAGGTTCAGGCAGAGGTGTACCTATAGTACACCCACATTTCACCAGTTATGCACTGAAAGAAATAAGCAGTAAATCAAAACAAAAAAAATATTGATCTGAACTGCTTTAAACAGTTCCATATGAGACTAACGTTCAAAACAGTATTTTTTACTGATCTGAAAACAGTTACAGCTTGAGGTAAAATGTTACCGTCATGATAATAAACTTTAACGTTTTAAGTAGCTAAAAGGTCACAAAATTAACTGTTTTATTCATTTGGTGATATCGTTCAAACCATTGAAATTTACTTACACTACAGTTATGGTGGTTTTCCTTTTTTTTTTTTGTTGTTTTTTCAGTAAATATTATGTTCAATCATTAAAAGTTACTGTTTTATCTTTTTCTGTTCTACAAACATTTCTTCGTATATAAAGTCAGTAAGTCTTAATAAAATCGCTTTAATGTGGTGTAGTAAGAAATTAGTTTTTTCAGGTAATAGGCTGCGAGCCAATTTTCATCAACCGGACCCAAATCCAGACTCCGGGCTGCTACTAAGAAATTCCAGAAACTTATTAACACACAGGACCGCATGCCTGGCAGTAGCGTTTGCGACCCCTAGACCAACGAGGCAGTCAACCAACTAATTTAGTAATACCTAATAATTTCTAATCTAACAGACAGCAGACTATTATCCCCGAAAAACAAGAAAGTACCTTCCTATGGTCGCATGCCGCTGTACTATCATACATTTATTATAAGATATGGTAGCATGCGACCACGGGAAGGTACTTTCTTGTTTCACCCTTTCCAGTAGTCAGGTTTTAGTTTTTAAACTTATTTTTTATTTAGTTATTTTGTGGCTTATTTCAGTAATATTTATATATTTGAAATGCGCTAATTTAGCTCTTTCATTTGATACCCCACAAGGCACCATCCCAAAATATTTATTTTTAAATGCATTACTCTAGGTCCTCTAGCAGGCGCCATATTGAATTTAGTGTAACGTCACATAGCCTATAACTAGCGGACGGTCAAGACACTTCTGACGATACCTCATTTGTCAAATTATTATAATTACTTTTGAAGTTATGAGGGAACAGATGAACATACATACATACATACCGGTCAAAATCATAACCCTCCTTTTTGCTTCACAATAAAAAAAAACAAAAAAAGGACAAAAATCATGCAATCCAATTTTAATTAAATTTTCTTGTTTATTAAAATTCTAAAATTGCTTACGAAAAACAACATCGAAAAATTCTTAAACAGCATAATTAGATACAAGTTGTTGCAAACAGTAATAAAGAGCACATAGCTCGCGGGCATTCCGTTTTAGAAAATATTGTTAATATTGGCTACTTCAAAAAAAACCGTCATTAGTTTTTCTGACTGTTAACCAACAAGATAAAGTAAATGAAAAAGACCAGTCTCTGATAATAATACGAGTATATATACATGAATAATTGATTTCATGTTCTGGTTGTAAAGGGCTCTTTAGTTGTTGGCTATGAAGGGATTTTAAGCTCAAGGCATTGGGCAAAACATAATCTTGAACGAGGGTCAAAGGCGAATACTGTATACCGTAACATTTATTTTTAAAACAGGCCATGTAAGCCATGGGCAGGGAAAAAGGTCAAAGCAAAAATGTTTTTGCCATGTAAAATATTCATAAAGCTACTTATAATAAGATTATTGTGATTATCCAAACAAACAGATGTTTTTTATGTATTTTTTTATTTAGGTTAGCTAACGATTGTTAACACAATGCATTAAAAAAAAATCCTTGACAGTTAAGCTAACACAACATGTACCATTTATGGTTTAAAATTATATTACACTGACAAAAAGGATATTTACGACTAAAGTTATTCAATAATTTTTAGTAATTCTTGAGTAGGTAACAATAATAATAGCAAAAAATAATGACAAAAAACAGATTGGAAACATTAACAAATAAAAAAATCCAAACCAGCGTCAATAGATTTAATACTGAGGAGACGGTTAATGGTGTATGGTACACGTTTATATCGGTCTATATGACCTTATCAAATAAACAATATAATGGCATCAATAACACGATTGATACTCCCGTTGGGTCTTTTGTTTCTAATAGTTATATTCTAAGACACATTGTACACACAATAGGTTTAATTTTCATTAATGTAGGGCCGGTATAAGCACTATGAAATATAAACTTTTAATAAAAAGTCCACTAACAGCACTTCTCACAGCACACGCTACTAAAATATCTACACTATACATTTACCCCTTTACTAATAAACGTATTATTATATCAGATGAATAGTTACACACCGATTTCTCTCTTTCAGTCATCAATAATTTGACTTTCGAAAGAAAAAGACGAAGCGTTGTGTAACTATACAGACGCTAAAGAACGTTTATTATTAAGTGGGTTAAGTATTTCATTCATAACCACGTGGGATCTTATCATAAATCATAAAGAAACACCTTTACAAATAAACAAATTAACACTAAAAGGTAATGAATCAAAACTTTCAAAACCTCGAAGTAGAATCCCGACATCAAAGAGTTTATATATGGACTGGTTTATACAGAACGATGTTAGTTAATTGTACTGTTATGGAAGTTGCCGTGTGAACGTGGCCTAACCAGTAAGCTTCAGCGAATGAGCGATTCACCTGTTGGACTTGCTTGCTAGTACCTACCGCTCCTAATATAACGAAACAAGGCTTTATTGTTTCTGAATTGAAAAAGGTTTGAAGAATTTTTTAATAGATACAATTTAATTTAAGTATCTCTAAATTCTAATTTGGAAGCCGACCCCAACATAGTTGGGAAAAGGCTAGGCAGATGATGATCTCTAAATTCTAATTTATATTAAATTATAATTTTATATTCTAATTTATATCCCTAACCTTCTTTTTTTATGTACTTTAACAATTTATTAACATTTTCAACTGTTATCTATTATCAATATTTTAACTTTAATAGCTTAGTTAATTTTATTGTACATACCGAGACCCCTCCGTGCCTCGGAAAGCACGTTAAGCCGTTGGTCCCGGCTGTCATTCGCGGATCTCTGACAGTCGTTACGGGTCGTCAGAAGCCCGAAAGTCTGACAACCAGTCTTATCAAGGGGTATCTTATTACCCAGTAACTGGGTAGTGGAGGTCAGATAGGCAGTCGCTTCATGTAAAACATTGGTACCCAGCTGCATCCGGTTAGACTGGAAACTGACCCCGACATAGTTGGGAAAAAGCTAGGCAGATGATGATGAGCTATTAATTATATTTTAGCTTCGTTAGCTTAGTTGTTCATTTTATTAGGCATGATATGGTGCAGAGGTGGAGAAGAGCAGTAGTGGTCAAGTGGTAACGGCCGCGACTTTCGAGTTGTAGGTCGTAGGTTCGAACCCAGACAGTGGCGCTTTACTTTGTGTAAATTATTTCATCACCACTGCTCTCAAAACGGTGAAGGAAAACATCGTGAGGAAACCGGCATGTCCTAGAACTAAAAATTCGAAGACATGTGACATCTACCAACCCGCACTGGGCCCGCGTGACGGATGACGGCCCACTCCCTCTCACAGAGTAGAGGCCTGTATCCCAGCAGTGGGAACATTATAGGCTGATTATGATGATGATGTGGTCTCCTATAAGTGAAGGAGTGCACCTACTTAATACCTGATGTTGTCCTTTATTTATGTGTCATGTATTGTTTATATATTTTGTTGGAGATCCTAAATCAATAAATTAATTGAGAAAGATAGATTTTCGTGATGGTATTTTTATTATACAGGAAAATGCTATATCAAATCAGTTCAATAAAAACTTGATTTCAGCACTAAAATATCTGAAGATAAGATTGAATGACCCTTTACTAGATACCAAAGGGCTAAAGGCTAATATTAGATAAGGTTTAAGAGAACATCATGCAAAGTACCGATATAAAAACAGTGATCCATTTCTATAATCTTTAGGCTTCAGGCTACAAACTTCAGAAACCCAAAATCAAAGCCTATGGGCTACAATATAAATCCATTAATTACCATCAGAATGTCTTTTACTTTAATTCCCTACCCGCCGTTACTAGCAACTCGAGGCAAATCGTAATAAAGTTTTGATAATCCTTCATTGTTTGATCGATGATCGGGCTGGATTAGATTGGCAAAGCAGCGCTTACAGCGACGTATTCCGATCATGATTTATCTTCTTGTTATTACAGTTGAAGCGGCTTAGCGCTGTGGGTGTGGTGAGCACAAAAATATATGCAAACTGGGATTACGTTTGAAGGACAGGATGATCGAGTGTTCTGGATAAGTCAATAATCTGGGATTGATAGGAATGCCGAGTTTGATTATTAAATTTTGTGCTACTGTATTTGTTTACTATGTTTTTATCTAAAGATTTTCACACAATTAAATATGTGGCTTACAAACGTTCTTACAATAAAACCTCTTAAATATCTCGATTTGAGTTTCATAAATTCAATAGAAAAGTCGGTCTCTCATTTTCCCATTTCACCTTTAGATTTTACTAGCTGCGCCTCACGGTTTCACCCACGTAAGTGTCGATACCGTGAGTATATCGGGATAAAAAGTAGCCTATATACTAATCCGGGGTGTCAGCTACCTCCATACAAAATTTTATCAAAATTGGTCCAGCAGTTTGAGCGTGAAGAAGTAAGAAACATAAACACACACACCAACACTCACAAACTTTCGCCTTTATACCTAATATTAGTGTGATTTGCAAATGAATATAGAAGATTGCATATTCATGAGGCGATATATTTTAATATAGATAGTACAAACGGTACCGCTGGCTCAAATCAATAGAGATGTTTCATTATACAGATAGCATTAATGATAATCTCCGACTATAAAGTATCTGCTCGCTTCTTGCTGGAATGTAACTAAAAGGCAATTTAGAGACAAATTGTATTTCCTAAGGCTTTTATCTCTATTGATTAATTTTCCTTCGGTTTCCGATCGAATAGTATATATTTCCCCAGATATATTTTGGTTTTACCGCTTGAAACAACGTTCCATTTGTAAAAATGTTCTACTACACGACTCTTCTCTAGATAATATTTTTAGAAGTCTACAAAAGGGGGATGTTCCACGAGTAACTGAATGAAATAAGTTTTTTTTAAGTTTTTTAAAATGTTTTTCGTCGAACACATAAAGCTTGTTGAACGAAGCTCGAGGTGTTAGACGAGTACAGAGCAGATGCCAGACATACAATCTTGCATAATATTTTTCTCTGATGGAATAAAGTCAAACTCGAAGCAATTATTTCAAATAAACCAATTCCATACACAACAGGCACTTTTCAATATTCAAGAGGTCGGTCAGTCAGAAAGATGAAGCTGGTTGCCCATTCCAAAGCGTAATAGGTACCTATGGAGAAGAATGGGCAAGAAACTCCACGGACACTCTTTTAAATCACTGCATTGTTACATCATTCCTGTTGAAATTATACATGTGAAAACGATGTAGAAAGACATGTACGTTAACAGCGTCCGTAATAGAAAGGATAAAAACAAAAAACAATTCAGAAATTTAAAATATTTTCTTTTGGGTTTCTGCTGATGCTACCAGCGAAATGTGACGTGCTATTAAATTAGCATGACCCAGTTCCTGCGAATATTGCACAAATTCATCATTTTCCGGTCAAGATTTTTTGTTGGAGATTGTATTTTTTCTTCCAACTTCCTGTTTTGAAGTGTGTTTTCGTTATTCAATTTTCCATAGTGGTTTCCTTTTTAAAATTAATAAAATTCTTGTTTTATTAAATATGTTTTTTATTAAATTGAGTAAAGAAAAGGTATGCCATCTATCGGGAAACCAATCATTTCGTTTATGTAATGGATAGTGAAACGATTACTGTGTGATTTTAACAATTGAGTTAAACACTGAATATATTTGGAACGTTTTACGTAAAAATCTTTGGATCTCTCAATGGGAACAAACACACACACACACCACACACACGCCATACCAGAAGGGCAATTCCCGTAATTAAAAAAGTTCAAAATCTAGTCGTAATCTCATCTCAGCGACAATCAATGTCAAAAAGTCGTTAAAAATGTAGGGAAATTAGCGGTATTTTTGACAGATTGAGATTGAAATCAGACTCTGAACGTTCTTAAAATTACGAGAATTGCCCCTCTGAAATCACCTCTCTAGTCTCCACACTAGCATTCGTATCCCGAGCCCCAAGATAGTGTCTTGTTTGGGGCTTACTAGCAAATAATATATTGTAACCTGGCTGTAGGTAATATTTTAAGCTACATGTTGTCTCAAGTCGCTATTAAACTACTTACTGTATTACCTGCACAATAAATATTTTCTATTTCTCAAAAAAATTGAGAATTTGCGACATGTCAATAGTATATGCTTGACAATGTTATGTATTTAGAATTAAGATTGTTTTTGTCTTTATATCTCATTGTATGTTGCACTGGTCGACGTATTCACACTAACGCCGGCTGTCGTTGAAGTCCAGAGCTGAAGCTCTGTCTCGCATAATTATTATAAGGTCGCAGCATTATGCTGATCGATGGCCGTTTTGCGTGGATGTGACGCATATTATCCCCTAGCTTGTTCTCAACATCTGTCTGGCACACAGACATATGTCTGTGGTCTGGCATTAATGCTGAAATGAACCTTTTTACTATTGTTGTCTAGAACATTATTTTGTTAATTTTGTATTTTGTGTTTCACGAACTGTGTCCAAATAAACTTTCTTTTTCTTTCTGTCTCTTTTTGTGTTCTTTCTTTGCGTCAGTTAACCGCAAATAAACGTATTTTCATTCCTCCTTTCATCTTTCTATGTGGAAATGCTAACAATTTCACAGTTCAGCCCAGTGTTCAGTTTTCGGTTTGGCTAATTCCTACATCATGCAATCCATTAATATTCCACATCTCAGTAATAGGAAGTAATATCACATCTTGAACATCAGTTGCTACATTAGTGTCATTAATCTTAGAAACGCCATCAAACTTGACGGCTACAGAACCTTAGTAATTGACAAACTTCGTTACTTCTCTCAAGGGTTGTTCATGTCCAAGAACTATTTCACCATCTGTGGCTGTTAACATTTTAGGGTTAGACGTTATTAGGTTTAGGTTGTTATGGCTGGATTTTAGAACTTCACGTGTGTTTTAGTAGCGTTCACGTTTACCCGGCGAATGACGTCACCGACGTTATTTCTGAAAGTAAGTCGGGCTGTTTTCTAAGAGAGTGTTTTTGGCACCTTAAAGTAAAACGCCGCTGTCATCATTTTCCCGAGATTTTCTAGGAACCCGTAGCTTTGGTAACTATTAACCCCTAAATACAAACCAAAAAGAATGTAAAGCATGAAGTAAAACAAAACAAAACTTGCTTTACTTGATTCTTGATCTCGTTGATCTATTGGTCGCCAACGCGACTATCAAGGTCTGGGTTCAATCCCTGGCTCGGGCAAAGTGCCATTGCGCGATTCCAAAACAAAATTAACCATCGCAGCCTACTGATCGTTTTATGGTAAATAAGCTAGCCCTCTGTTCGTTCTCATAAACTACACGACGAAATGTAGGTAGGTATACTATACCTACTCTGCCTACCCCTAGAATGATAAAAGAGTGAAACTCTCTACTTGCGTCTGTTTTTCCGAGCGCATACAACCCAAATCTCTTCAAAGTGAGAGTAAACAGGCTTCTTCTGGATAAGCTCGCTCCATCGTCGACTTTGTCTCTGTCACCTTTGACCTAGACTAGAGTCAAGAGCAAGTCCATTTCAAATAAAAAAATATATACCTATATATATATAACAGGCGTGTTGCTTTGCATGAATTGAATATGGCTGTATATTTATGTCCTTTAGAATAATGTCGACCACGTTTTGGTAAATGTGCGTTCGGATGAACATATGTGGGTGTATGACTGTATGCATAATGATGTATGTACCTATAGTATATCGTTTAGGCTGCTATCCACCAGAGATATGCTATGCAGCTATGCTGCGAGGATGTGAAAGCTAAGCTA
The DNA here is from genome assembly GCA_914767645.1 of Hydraecia micacea. Classification (NCBI taxonomy): domain Eukaryota; kingdom Metazoa; phylum Arthropoda; class Insecta; order Lepidoptera; family Noctuidae; genus Hydraecia; species Hydraecia micacea. The sequence continues at coordinate 19,054,861 of OU611780.1, forward strand.
CGAAACTATGTGATCGTTTCCACTAATGCTAAGCTGTGTAGCGGAGCGAGTAAGATAATTATGCTATGAAGATGCGCCGCCGAGCTATGCGATGCATCGGCGGTAGGAAATTTTTTATTTCGCATGCAACCATATATTTGTACGCCTCTTGGCATAACATAGCGACCTATCTTTAATTTAAGAACTGTATTCACTACCTATGTTACACAAATAAAATTGATTTGTGTGATGAGCACGATCATTTGTTCTGTGTCTGGTTGTAATTTATCTATAATATGTATGTATTTAGAAATATATAAGTATGTTTATCAGTTGTCTAGTACCCATAACACAAGCTCTGCTTAGCTTGGGACTAGATGGCGTTGTGTGATAGTTGTGGAATATTATTATTATTATTATTATTTGATTTGAAAGGCACGGTAGGTACTCTGCTGTGCACATAGCTACACTACTCGTGCATCCATAGCTGCCATCCATAAAAAAAAAAATAAGTTGTCACTCATGATTATCACAACCGATGAGCTATCCGTCACAATAAACACTAAGTAGGTAATTAAAACGCAATTATTTTTGTATTATTACTCCCAAATGATGAAGGCTGATTTATTTGACCCGATTATTGCGTGCCATGTTGTTTTTAATTGCCTAGCCGGTTGCCCCGGTTTTATTTATAGCTCTTTCCATCACTTGATGAGAAAAGAGATCAATGGCGGAACAGATTGCAAAATTGCCATCAAAATGTAAAATTAATCTTATTATCCTTCGTTTGCAGTATTACGGAGCCCTTTCATTCGTACGGGATTTGTCACAGCCGGCTAAAAACTCTGAGTAAGCAAATACCTACTTTACTTGCTCAGAATTTTCACCCGGCTGTGACAAATCCCGTACGAATCATCACGACATTTCGTTTGGTTACAATATCTTTGTGTTTAATAAAACACTAGCTTCTGCCCGCGACTTCGTTTGTGTTTATTTTTTTGTTAACTCGACCCACCCCGTCGCATCGCATCGTCTGCCCGCGCTATTACTTTGTTTTCGCTTAGCGTTCTTTCTGACTTTTTTGTTTTTGCTTGGCGCCTTAGTGTCTTAGCGTGATGTTATGTAGCCTATAGCCTTCCTCAAATAGGCTATCAAATACAAAAATATGCCCGTGACATCACAGCGGCAGGCCCTATCACAATACCAGCGCTGTGACATTTATTTTTTAAATGTTGCAGCATCATGCTGAGATAGGAGCCTTTTGGCCTCGTATAGGATTTTCCGTTTCATTTTTCTTTTTGTTACTTTTTTATTTTTTATTGTATAACTTGATTTTTATTTTTTACTTTCTTTAGTTTAATTAGTTAGTATCTTCCTGTACGAGTCGCAATAAATACTTTTTCCTTCTTTCTTTCTTTAAATATATTAAGGTAGTTGCAGAGACTAGCGTGTTCAAGCAAACAAACTCTTCAGCTTTATTATTCATCATCATCATTTCAGCCGAAAGACGTCCACTGCTGGACATAGGCCTCCCCCAAGCACCTCCACTTCGACCGGTTCTGTGCTTCTCGCATCCAACGGGTTCCTGCGGCCTTCACAAGGTCGTCGGTCCACCTTGTGGGAGGCCTTCCAACGCTACGTTTTCCGGTATGCGGTCGCCACTCCAGAACCTTTCGGCCCCATCGACGATCTGCATCTGTTCTGCGAGCAATGTGCCCTGCCCACTGCCACTTAAGTTTGGCAATTCTTATTATTAGTATGGATAATATATAGATTCCTGATGTTGTTGTACAAGTAAGCATAATTTTTTAATGTACAGACACGGTCATGGCAAATGGAAATGTACTTTTTAAACAAGGTCTTACAACTATCCGTACACTTACCTATAATCTGAAACATCGCCACAACCATCGACCCTGTAGCGGTACCTACAACGCCACATGCGAACAACGCGTCATACTGACGTCACGCAAATCCTGCATCTCGCAAGCAGAGTATACCGCGCATCTAACATAGATAAAATGGCCCGACATGAATCATAGGGCAGCTGCCCGCCAGACACAACACCCGTCTGGTCGGAGGATCCTCCCTTTTCTATAGAGTATGAGTGAACTTTACACCCTGTTCCTCATACCTACGCTCTGCCCATATATACACAGACATCATCAGACGGTAGGTACTAATTCAACAAGATCCTTCAAATAGGACTCTAAGTTTCTCTAATCCCGTTCCATTTTACAAGGACTTTCAACTACTAGATCTCTTAAAAATTGAGCTCCAGACTTTACACTTTTGAAACTTAGATCATCTAGCCTGACAACTTTCTCTCTCACTTTCAGTATTAACTTAGTAAGTACCTACGTTACTAGACTCAGGTTCTAGAGGGTACGTGGCCTCAGATATGCACATATGTATATAAAGACAGGATAGGTACAGTCAGGGATAAGCGTTATGTATATCGGTATTTTGTTTTTTTTTTGTCATTTGCCAGTATTAAAACAGAGTAATTACGCAATGTATGTTGTCTTTGATCTTGGTGTGACCTGCCCTGACAAGCAATGCACAACACAGTCAAACTTTTTTTTTTTTTATTGAATACGAGGCTTTTGGCTACTTTGTATTTTATGTCTTTTTTGTAATTATCTTGTCTATGCAGAATAAAACTTTTTTTCTTTGTAAATTCGTTACTAGATACCATTCCAAGGAGTCCAAGGGGTTATCGTTTTACACAGTAACCTGGCTGTGGAGGTCAGATAAACAATCGCTCCATGTAAAATACTGGTATTCAGATGCAACTGGTTATACCAGAAGCCGAACGCAATAATATGTTAGGACTTTCTTGCGATGATGACACCGGTAAAAAATTCCCGATTTGACAGCTGTCATTTTGCGGCCGTTTTTATGACGGCACCAATTTATTAGGAAACCCAAGCTTGCACTTGCATTGCACGCAATCGTCATCATCATCATCATTTCAGCCGAAAGACGTCCACTGCTGGACATAGGCCTCCCCCAAGCACCTCCACTTCGACCGGTTCTGTGCTTCTCGCATCCAACGGGTTCCTGCGGCCTTCACAAGGTCGTCGGTCCACCTTGTGGGAGACCTTCCAACGCTACGTCTTCAGGTACGCGGTCGCCACTCCAGAACCTTTCGGCCCCATCGGCCATCTGTTCTGCGAGCAATGTGCCTTGCACGCAATGCAGCAATGATTTTCTCCTAAATCATTGATACATAAATACTTTTATTAATGATGGCACATAATTTGAACTGAAACTCGAGTAAGTACAAAAAAATCGCTTTTGTATTTTGTTCACATATGTTTGCTCCTGACTGTACCTACATGCGATGTCTCGACTCCAGACGAATATTAAATGCGAGGCAGATGGTGCCAGTTTACCGGTAGGTACACTGTACTTGGAGACATAGGTACATAAATGGATGAAGTTTGGAAGCTAAATGAAAAACCGATCGATCATCCAAAGCTGTTGCTAAGTAAGGTCTTCATGTCTTGGTTGACAGCTGTTTGATTACTAGTTTCGTAATTTTGACCGACCGTTTAAGATCTAAGGCTCGTATATTTGGGCAGCGGGATTGTCCGAAAGGGTTACCGCTGCCCGGAACATAAAGGGCTAAGGAAGGAACACGGGTGGGTTTTAGTCAGTAAGAGTCTGACACTCCCTTCCGCTCCACCGAGAGCGGGTGGAGTCATTAGATGATTTCACATCCATAAAAAAAAAAGGCTCGTATATTTGTCAGTATCTTAGTATAGCTTATAGGCCAACTTATGATTTTAGAAGGAATGAGGGCTAATATACGTATAGCTTTGGATTACATTAGGCACTCACACTACAGAGCCTATGTTCGTCTTTTAATGCGATTACAATACACTAGCTTCTGCCCCCAACTTCTTCTGCGTGAAATTTCTTGTTTTAACGTCCAAATATAGCCTACTAGCTGCACCCCGCGGTTTCACCCGCATAAGTCTCGATCTCGTGGGAATATCGGGATAAAAACTATCCTATGTCCTTTCCCGGGACTCAAACTATCTCTATGCCAGATTTTATCTAAATCGGTTCAGCGGTTTAAGCGTGAAGAGGTAAAAAACAGACAGACACACTTTCGCATTTATAATATTAAGTATGGATGACACTCGGCAATACTGTAGCTTCCCTTTAGTGAAATAATTTTCGGAATCGTATCAGTAACTCTATACAACGTGCGCTACAATGGCGACAATAATTTAACATACGGGTACGCTACTGGCCAGTAATTATAAAAATGATAACTACATAAAATAATTCTTAATTTAAAAACTACCGCCAGCGCCATTCACGCCAACATAGGGCTCTCTCTTTCCTTCAATTCGCCTGCTCTTTGCAAGTTATTCGTATTAATTTCTTTGATGCGATGTTATGAGCCATGACCCCGGCAGATGAATAAATAAATATTAATGTTTAATGAGGCCGGCCTAGAAAGAGATGGCGAGATGACCTGGACGAGTACCACGAGGGCTGGTTCGAGGTGGCGCGGGAAAAGAGTTCCTGGAAGGATTTGGGGGAGGTCTTTGCCCAGCAGTAGGACACTATAGGCTAACAAAAAAAAAATGTTTAATTAAATTAAAATATGTTGTGCAATTAAAACATGTGTTTCCTACATTATTGTCGCCATCAAAGCGCCACGCTATATACAAACTCATAATTTGTACATCTTGTTAATACAAGTTATATAACATTATACCTAGTATAGATTAAGTAACCGTATCTGCGCCATTATCTGAGTACAGTTGATGGATAAACTTATAATCCTTTAGAAGGTTTTAGGACTAAAATATAACTTGGATAAGATTTATCATACATTACTCACATAAAACCTGTGTTTGTCTTTTAGGGGCCGTCTCCACGAGCGAGTGAATCGCGACGATATTATCGTCGTGTCACGTATTTCTATAAGTGCACTCTTAGAACGTGTCTCCACACGGCGATATCATCACGGCGTAAATTTGATGGCACGGCGAGACTATCGCCGCGATTCTCTCGCCCGTGGAGACGGCGCACAGTGGGCCCATACTGAAAATTAGTGGACTTAGGCAACAAAGTTCCAATATCGATGCGATTTTTTTTTATATGACGTGTTATGATATTCCTGACAACTTTTATTCTTATAACATTTCTTCTAAAGTTGATAGTTTGTCTTGAAAAAAATTAATTAGATTATTTTGTATGGAGCGAATCACGTTTAATTTTTTTTCTTCAATTGTACTAATATGTTGGGTGTGTGGCGTGAGTATATGATAGCTAGGGTCATTCTCTATCCACGAAAAAAAAAACAGCGCCGGCCATCTGCGGCAGCGCGAGTAATCATTCGGTAAAAAAAAAATGTTATGTAAGATTTTTTTTTGCCATTTAAAATAAATTCAAAGTAAATTTTTTGTGTCATTAGGCTAATTCACCTTCTCTTTATTAAATATATAGTTTTAACAGCGCATAGGTACTTATAACTAATTATTCTGGTAGAAATTTAGTAATTATTGCTATGTTATCGGTAGCACCTGCATTGTGATTGATGACTCATTTGTTATTGCGCTCGGCTAAGCGCATAACTAATGAGTCATCGAAAAATGCTCGTCTCTGATTGGCTGAATAATTTTCACTCACTGATAACAGTGTCCACTACTTGAGTAATTAACACTGTCTATAAATATAAAGACATTCATTAAGTCCATCTAGTTTCGCTCTTGTCGCTTATTTGTGAACACAGTGAAATACTTTTATTTTTATATTTACATTAGAACTATAGACATGGGCGTTTTTGGTTTTGAACACAAACTGATATTTATCCGATTTCAGATTTCAAAATCGATTTCAAAATCCGTTTTTAGAAATCCGATTTATCCTATCGATCTAGCCTCACCAATTCGCTTGCGTACTTAGATTTCGTTGGAATCAGATAGAGATTGCGCGATTTTCCTTCATGCTTTCAACGTATAATCGTATAATTTCAACGTATAATCTCGGAAATGTAGTCCTTAAATACTTAGCAGTAAAGATGATATTGATCGCATTGTAATGTTTGTTACGTATCCGAGAACCGAAATCTAAATCGCAAAATTCGCGCTATCCTTTTTACTCCGCGCATGTTACGCTTAGTTAGAAAGAGAGAAAGCGAATTTCTAACGAAATCCAACCAAACGCAAACTCGCCAGTTTGCGTTTGGTTGGTGATGTGATCCAGTGATTTTATTCGAGTCGATTCGTTTGGAGGTAGATTGTTAGCGTTTGGTTCGGCTAGTTAGATTTTTAAAATCAGATCTTCAAGATTGCGAAATCGATACGAATCGATTTGTGTCTGAAATCGGATTTTGAATTCGTTTTGATATATCGGACGCATGCCTAAGAACTATGGCTGGATTTTGTACCAACCTAGATTTTTTTGTGAAATTAAGAAGTGGCGGTGATCTGAAAAATCATATGTTTCTATATGAAAGTATCATTTCTGTCTTGACTACCGAAGTTTCTGAAGAAGACAAGAACCGAATCAAGGAGTTCTGTCGACTTTTTTGTGTAAATCTAAATAAAAAGTGGATAGAGTCAAGTAGAAACCAAAAAACTTTTATGAATCGTGTAAGTAATCGCAAGTGGTTGGAAAAAAACATCAACTGGCCTGTTTGTGACAGTGTTGACCTGAGAAGTGAGATGGGCTTTTCGGACGCAGTCTTATCTGAACCTGTGGATATAGATTCCCATGTTCCTACTCTTGCAGTATGTACTGCGGAAGCGGGAACATCTACAGAAAAGGAGCACAGAAAACCATTCGAAGAGTTAAGTAAGAAGCAAAAAAAAAGACGTTCTACTTCCATAGTAGAAGAAAATTCCGAAGAAGAGTTGCAGACCTGGTACATAACAAAATTGAAAGACAACGGCAAAACGAATCTGGCAAAAGTGATCGAATACCTTTCCAGTAATCCAGATGCCCTATCCGAAGTAGACGAGCGACTATTCAAAAAGCAGAGCTTAAGTACTGTCTCTGAAGATAACTGTTTAGCTCTTTATACATCACTTGCGCTCTCGAAATGGAAGTACTTAGCTCTTCGACAATTTCTGAAAGAAGAAAACTGTGCTGCCTTTCCATCTTATCCAAAGCTTGTAAATGCCAAGAAAAGATGTTACCCACCACAAGAGAGTATGGAGATTACCGAAAAAGGAGCTCAAATTAAATTGCAAGCGCTATTGGACCACACTGTGGAAAGGATTTTACTAGGTATTAGTAATTCTGTTGATAGGTCTCAAAATAAAGAACTCAAGTTGACCTGGAAATGGGGACTTGATGGTTCTTCGTCGCAGAGCAATTATAAACAGAAAACGTCTACAGAGTTCGATGATTCATCAGTAGTCATGATAAGCATCGTCCCTCTTCGGCTAGTGTCTACTAGCCCATCTTCTGGGAATGAAAATATAGTTTGGGAGAACCCCACACCTTGCTCAACTCTGTACTGTCGACCGGTGAAGTTCACTTTCACTTCGGAGACAGCTGATTTTATAATGTCTGAAGAGTCTGAGATGAAAAAACAAATTGATGAACGAATATCTACACAGTGTGGAAATATTATTGTATCACATGAATTGCATATGACCATGATTGATGGAAAAGTGGCCAATATTATTGCTGAAGTACCATCATATGCAACGTGTCCTATTTGCTTGGCAAAACCGAGCGAGATGAATAATTTAGACGCTTTGACTTCCAAACCACTTCGTGAAGAAATTTACAAACAAGGAATTTCTTCACTGCATATGAAGATTCGGTGTATGGAATGTCTTCTCCATATATCTTATAATCTGGATTTTCAACGATGGACTGCTCGAGGCGAACATAAGGCTTTGAAACAAGGTAAAAAAAATACCACGCAACAAGAGTTTCGTGAGCAAACTGGAATGCTGATTGATATAGTCAAACAGGTATGTATTTAATTTTGGCTCTTTTTATGTTGTTTGTGTATTATATCTCTATGTATTGTATATTACAGTATTGTTTTCCCATTTTTGGGTTTTGGAACTACAAATGACGGGAATACTGCGAGGCGCTTTTTCCAAGATTACAAAAGATCATCCAGAATAACGGGAATTGACGAAAATCTGATTTTCAGATTTTCCGTTATTCTACAAGCCATATCATCAGGCAAAAACATTGACTGTGAAAAATTTAGAAGATACTGCAGAGAAACAGCTGATGTGTACGTGCAACACTATTCGTGGTACTACATGCCAGTTAGTGTACATAAACTTCTAATGCACGGTGCAGACATCTGTAACCACTTTGGTGTTTTGCCAATCGGTAAGTAAAAAATAAATATAGTTTGATGTATTATTTGACTCAATTGCGTTTTGAAATTAAAATGTATGTACTTATTCGTTTTAGGTATCTTATCTGAAGAAGCTTCGGAAGCCCGTAATAAGGACTTCAGAAACGTCAGGGAGTGGCACACTCGGAAAACGGGGAGAATAGCAACAAACGAAGACATCCTCCATGGACTTCTAATAAGCTCTGATCCCCACATATCCTACATAAGGCCTAAAATATTGAAACAGGGTCATAATGAGTTGTTGCCTGAAGCAATTCAGTTGTTACAGACTACTGAGCCTCCCTGTGACAGTGAGATTATGGAGGAAGAAGAATGCCTCATAGCAGAGTCCGAAAATTTGCCGGACCCACTAGCACTTCTGGAACAAGAAATAATGTGATCCGGCTCTAGATTATCCTCACAAAAGCCCATCAGGGCTAGGTATATGACAAACAGCCCTTTTCAGGGCTACAATTACTTCACAGTTTCATACGCTTGATTATGTAGATAATTATCAACGACTTGCCCGTACAAATTTAAATTATTTCACCTATCATTAACAAAATTAGTATAACCTGAAACTTATTACGATATTTATTCAACAATAGATAACGTGCAGTTAAAAAAATAACACAGCCAATCAGAGACAAGCATTTTTCGACGACTCATTAGTTATACGCTTAGACGAGCGCAATAACAAATGAGTCATCAATCACAATGCAGGTGCTACCGATAACATAGCAATAATTACTAAATTTCTACCAGAATAATTAGTTATAAGTACCTATGCGCTGTTAAAACTATATATTTAATAAAGAAAAGGTGAATTAGCCTAATGACACAAAAAATTTACTTTGAATTTATTTTAAATGGCAAAAAAAAATCTTACAAAACATTTTTTTTTACCGAATGATTACTCGCGCTGCCGCAGATGGCCGGCGCTGTTTTTTTTTTCGTGGATAGAGAATGACCCTAGCTATCATATACTCACGCCACACACCCAACATATTAGTACAATTGAAGAAAAAAAATTAAACGTGATTCGCTCCATACAAAATAATCTAATTAATTTTTTTCAAGACAAACTATCAACTTTAGAAGAAATGTTATAAGAATAAAAGTTGTCAGGAATATCATAACACGTCATATAAAAAAAAATCGCATCGATATTGGAACTTTGTTGCCTAAGTCCACTAATTTTCAGTATGGGCCCACTGTGCGGCGCCTTAGTGCAATTATCATAAATTCGCTTTTGCCCCCGATTTCGTTCGCGAAATTTCTTGTTCCCCGATCCAACGCATTGCAGCGCATCGCTCGCCCGTACTATTACTTCGTTTTTGCTTAGCATTCTTTCTAGTTATTCCTTTTTACTCAGCTATGAAGCGTCGTAGCGAGATGATAAATAACCTATAACCATCCTCAAATGGGGCTTCATGGGCCATCCCTGGTCTATCACATGCAAATAGAATTTTTCAAATCCAATTGGCAGTTAAACAAACAAACTCGACAGCTTTATTGTTTACAGATGAGAAAAATAATATACCTACTCGTAAATGTTTTTTCTTTCTCATCTGTTTACTTACTGTTTACAACTTACTGTTTGTTCCATGGAAAAAGTACATGTAAGTAACCGTATTATTATGGTTATTTACATGTACTTTTTCCATGGAATTTATCTCTGTCGGGATATTAGTTTTTGGCAATGTTTCATATGATGATGCGGAGGAATGAGGAAAATGTCGTGAGGAACTTTTTGGGTATAAATGTGGATAGCTATAAGAGTAGTTGATGACCAAAGAAACGTTGGATGGACTGTTTGAAAGATGATATGGATAGAAAGGGGGTGACTACCGAGATGACCACTAATAGAGAAGTATGGAAGAAAAAGACATGTTTCGCCGACCACGCATAAATTGGCACAGAGGCAAGAGAGCGATGATGATATTTCATAGCGTTCAGCTAGCATACGATATCAAAAGATTTTTCCTCAACTTTGGTAATCCTAACCACACAGTAATTGATACAAGTCCATATTATGTTAGTATATATAATTATAGCTATGTTAGTAAAATTTAAAATTATTATTATTTTGGACATGCATGATGAGCAACCAATGCCTCAGGATTTGGCTGTCCACTCTGTGCGACACCACGCTCAGAAGCGAGTTGGTGCTACCCCTTACCCGAGACCACAGGGAGGCGGACCTTTTGCGCAGCACCGCCTGGAAGCCGTCCGTGCTGTGGTCGGCGAATATGCCGCTGTCGGAGGCACTGCACCGCCATGGGAGCCCCAATACACCCCTGACCGCGTTGTTATACTGGACGCGCAGAGCATTGCAGGCTTTTTTAACCGACTTCAAAAAAGGAGGTTCTGTATTCGACCCGTATGTATGTATGTATGTATGTATGTTTGTTTGTCCGCGATTTTCTCAAAAACTAATGAACCGATTTTGATAATTCTTTCACTAATGTGATCTACATACTTTCAGGAAGGTTTTAGTATATAATACATTATATAATTATTCTTATGTACGATGTTATATGCATAAATGTACTGCATCTCCGGCATTTCTATGCGAATTTTGATGATTCTTCTAGTCGGTGTCTTCAATTCCTCAATGCACTAGTGTTATTTGAATTTGTGTGGAGTAGGTACAACTAAAAAGTGAAAAATAAAAACTTTTTTACAAAAAAAAACAACCGACTTCAAAAAAAAACTACAAAGTGATAAATAACTTTAATTTCGGAAGTCGGTGTCAAAAAACGAAAATGCGGAACCAACGACACCGTGTTCCGAAATTAAAGTTATTTATCACTTTGTAGTTTTTTTTTGAAGTCGGTTGTTTTTTTTGTAAAAAAGTTTTTATTAGTGTAATTGCTCCACAGGTTGCATAATATTGACAAATCTCATCGTCATTTTCCCAACTATGACAAATCTCAAAAATGACAAATCTATTTAACAAAAATGAATCGCCGAAATGTATGTACGTGCTAACTTCCGAATGTCTGCACCAAATTGGATACCTAATTCTTTTTTTGTTGTGTTCGGTATTGCCAGGAAAAAGAAAATTTCGGATTTTGGAAAAAAAATGCACCCGTGCAAAGCTGGGGCGGGCCACTAGTAGTCATTTAATATTTAATAGCTCTTCTGACAGGTTATTTGTTAAATACCGTGTAATAATTATTTTCGCATTCCCGGAATTTTACTTAAATAAATCCAAATATTAGAGCGGTGTGGAACGTGAATATTGTACAAAACAGAAATTAATGATTTGTGTATGTATGTCAATTAAACCACAAATTGTGTGAGGTTTAATTAGTTTATCTCATTAATTTCGAAAGATAAATGAGCAAATGTTGTGATTATAACTGGAATTTATAGGTTAGCGCACATTACAGCCGCATCGGGTTACAGCGCAGCGCATTTTCATATAAAAAAAGTTTTGTGTGACCCGATTGTAGTTTGCGATTGTTCTTATAATATATACGACCCTTTTCAACCGCCACGCACACCGCGCATATCTAGCATTTAGCATTTTGAAAGCTAACACCATTGACTTAAATATACTTTTGAAATCATTGGCTGACACAGGTCTTGAGGTTATATTGTCTTGAATAGTTGACCCTAATCTAATAGTAGATTATACAACAAGTGAAAAAAAAAGGAATTCAATTCGAGGGACTAAGTTGGATCCCGAGAGAGGCGAAGGATTCTAGAATAGAATCCCGAGCGTAGCGAGGTATTCTAAATTAGAATCCTGAGCGGAGCGAGGGATACAAGTACCGAGATGAATTATTTTTTTCACGAGTTGTGTACTCTACTTTTTACCATTGACTGCGAGAAAAGAAATAGTAGTATTTAAAAAAAATATGTATTATTTAAAATATGTATAAAATATGTATTTAAAATAAAACTTTTAAAGTATAGTAGGTTTTTAAATAAATAGTTATTTACTTTTACGGCTAGAAAACTGGTGGTCAGGCGCATCATTTAGAAAACGCTCAATGTTTTGGGAGGTTAGCACTCTAGATTTCTTTGGCTTATTACCCTCGAATAGTCGCTTTAAGTATGTCACTAACTTTGAGTAGTTTGAAATATCAATGGTGTGTTTGATTCTCATTGTGGCTTTTAGCATAGAATATATGCTCCAAAGTGTCGACGGCATCTTAGTCTTGGTTAATACGTTGAAATAGTTAAGAAATATGGACTCTGACAAGGAATTGGCGCCATTCGTGGTTTTCCAGTCGCAGAACAAATTGTATGTTTTCAGGTACAACTCCCGAGATTTTGGCGGCAACAAATTATCTACTATAATTGTTGCTTTATTTCGAAATGATTCCGGAGTCAGTGTCTCATTTTCGTCACTGGAAGAACCATAGAATACATATCTATGGGAAGAACTCATTTATAATTTATATTATTAGATTTTCCAATGACTTAAAACAACCACGATAACAGATAGAAAAGAACCTAAATTGGCGGGATATTTTATTTTTAATTTAATTTTATAGCTCTATGGAATAGCTCCATATACCAGCCAGTACGTACTTTCAGCACGTTTTATTTATTTTTGTACATAATTCGTATATTCGTGCTTGTTCCAAATTCAAAATGTTTTTATTCACTCAGTGACTAAAAGAGAGTTTTATTTACTGTTATCGATGAATAAAATACCCTTTTTCGAGTGGCAATGGTAAAAAAATATTTTAATACACAGGAGACAGCTTGTGTATGAAAAAAAATGTTTATGTGTAAGGTTTTTGTGTAATATTTCGAAAAAACTCGCGCAGGAGACGGCTTAAACTAGACAACGGATTTGATACGGATTTCACCATCCTTTAGAGAGAATTTATTACGGACGGTTTATGTGCAGAATAAATTAATATAAACTTAAGTAGGTAATATAATAAAGGAATCTCCATGTTTTATTCTTCGTGTTTCTCCATGTTAAGTCGTTAAAACCGTGGAAGGAGGGTTGCTGGTTTCCATTAAACAATTCTCAGTAGCAGCCTGGAGATTTCGTGCCCATTTAATTGGCAACAGATTCGAGGCAAATTACATAGGACTTTATATGACTTAACTGGCAACCCCTTCTCGGAATTTAGGTGTTGTATTGTCTTTGATCGATCTGTAGTCCGTATCAAGCGCTACTGCTGAGATCAAGAGTTCGATTGGACTGGGCACAGTGTTTATTGAGGTTTTTCCATCTGGAATTTCTCGGTAGCAAAGTAACCCGAGGATTGAATTTGTGTCTGGATAATGGCAATAGGCTCGCTCTCTCGCCGGGACTTAAATATAACTGGCGACATACTATAGGTACGTTTCTGCCTAACCCTTCGGAAGAAACAGGCGTCATGTTATGTTTTATGACACTAGCATCTGCCCGCGATTTCGTCCGCATAAAATGTATTTTTCCCCCGACACACCCCGCCGCATCGCATCGCCTACCCACGCTATTACTTCGTTTTTGCTTAGCATTCTTTGCCATTTTTTTTGCTCGGTTCCTGAGAGTCCTAGCGTGATGTTAAATAAGCCTATAGCCTTCCTCAAGAACTGGGCTATCAAATGCAAAAAGATATTTTTTGCTGGCTGTTCCAGAGATTAGCGCGTTCAAGAAAAATCCGGCCAAGTGCGAGTTGGACTCGCACACAAAGGGTTCCGTAACACTAGGCAAAACACGCTGAAAAAAACGGCGAAAATATCACGTCTGTTCTATGGGAGCCTCCCTTAAATATTTATTTTATTTTAATGATTTATTTTTAAAGTGAATATACAACTAAATATTCTGTGAATATTTCAAGCGTATACCTGTTGCCGTTATTAATATCGAGCAAATAACGGCAAAAAAATCACGTTTGTTGTATGGGAGCCCCCCTTAAATATTTATTTTATTCTCTTTTTAGTATTTGTTGTTATAGTGGCCACAGAACACATCATCTGTGAAAATTTCAACTGTCTAGCTATCACGGGGCATCAGATACAGCCTGGTGACAGACAGACAGACGGACAGTGGAGTGTACGTTACCCTAGCAGGAAAGTAGCTCCTAGAGTGATATGAGTGGAACGTATAATTAGTGCGTAATCTGCTGTAAATGTGCGCCAAATAAAAAATTTGTGCGCTTTGTCGTTTTGGAAAAAAAACGGAAAAAACGATTCCTGCTAGGGTAACGTTTTTCCAGCAGGAAAATTCTAAACGAATGATCGGAGAGAGAAATATTGTGCATGGGCAGAGAGCTTATATTTGTGCAAAAATGTGCGCTGAAAATATAATTTGTGCGTCTTCAGGTTTTCGAGATATTGAGTTTCCTGCTGGAGTGACGTTTTGCAGAATCGTGTATCTCTAAAACTATTGTATGTGCGCCTGTAGAATAAACATACACGAGTAGCCCTTAATTTGTGCGTATTTGTGACAGAATTAGATTCAAGAAAATATTTATAATTTTCAAGTAATCGCGCTTTTTTGAAAACGCGAAAACATGTCACAGCGCCTAAACGAGAAAACGTATAAGATCGCTGAAAACTGTGTTCGGTCCTTCTTGATGCTAATAATAACCATAACAAGTTTCAAAAGTGTACGTGCATGCTTTATTGAATTAATATTGCCTAAAGTCAAAACGACGGGGTCGTAACTTTGATGGCAAAATACAAGAAATCGGCTCAACCCAAGATGTGTAGTTTAAACCAAAAATTAGTGCGTCTAGTCAAGAATATATAGTTAAAATGTTCAGCTTGGAATGTTTCGCATTCAGTAGATATAAGCAAAAAACATAACATGTAAACAACGGCTGGTTATCCGACCAAATTCGAATGACCACAAAAAAGCGACGGATTCATACATATCGATGACATTCTTAACTTTACTCACGAACCGGTTGACACGTGTTGTGCCTGAGTACACTGAAGTAGAAAAGAAGTAAAAAAATAAATTTGTTATTAGATTATATTCTACTAGCTTGCGTGACTTTGCACATGATTAAGTACATTATAAAAAGTAGCCTAAGTGCTATTCCAAGGATTAAGCTATCTTCTTCATTCCAGCTTTCACTAAAATACATACAGCAGATAACATATTATTGTGATGGAGCGTCAGCTCAAATCTAATATTCTATCGCGGTATACGCGCCACAGCAACCGATTATTTTGTTCGGTGAAGGTGACTAAAACTTCTAAAACCTATGAAGTAAGAACTCTTTGGTTGACCTGTACATTATTAGAAAAAAAGATTTTTTTTTTTTTGGTTAATATTTCCATGCGTTTTTCTCAGTTGACGTTCCAAATTCGAATCACATTAGTGAACAGCGAGTCATATTGAAATTCAGTACAATTAATACCCGGCTAGATCCTAGGACTTAATAATGACTTGGTTTAGGTTAGGTTTGAATGACATATATTTTGACGTTAGCGAGCAGGTGGTGTGGAAAGACATATACTTAATTAAAACCTCATTGTATAATTTAAGAATGCCGTGCATATGAAGTCACTATTAATTAGGTTCTAGGAATGAAAATTGGAAGTTAACAGCAGCTATGTTTTCTACAATAGCATGCATTCATTATTGCTGGGTTTAAACCTCATCTGTTTGGCGTTTTCATTAGCTGTCCCCCGACGTGAGGACGCTTGGATCAAAATATTTCCTGCAACTTAAACTTACAGGGCCAATATATATTATTTTTTAGTTTTTAGAGGTTTTTGTTTGAGTCGGGGGTTTTTAAAATTTTTAAATTAACTTTTATTTCTTGCTTTTTAAACTTAATAATATTATATTACTAGTAAATTATGCTATACGATCGACACGTGACTCGCCGAAATCTGCGAAGCTGAATCTCCCTCAAAACTAGGTCATATAATTGCAAACAAACGTTTGAACGCAACTGTACGGACAACAGCTTAGGTTTAATACGACCAATAAAGAAGACCATCGATATGTATGAATCCGTCGCTTTTTTGTGGTCATTCGAATTTGGTCGGATAACCAGCCGTTGTTTACATGTTATGTTTTTTGCTTATATCTACTGAATGCGAAACATTCCAGGCTGAATATTTTCACTATACATTCTTGACTAGACGCACTAATTTTTGGTTTAAACTACACATCTTGGGTTGAGCCGATTTCTTGTATTTTGCCGTCAAAGTTACGACCCCGTCGTTTTGACTTTAGGCAATATTATTCAATAAAGCATGCACGTACACTTTTGAAACTTGTTATGGTTATTATTAGCATCAAGAAGGATCGAACACAGTTTTCAGCGATCTTATACGTTTTCTCGTTTAGGCGCTGTGACATGTTTTCGCGTTTTCAAAAAAGCGTGATTACTTGAAAATTACAAATATTTTCTTGAATCTAATTCTGTCACAAATGCGCACAAATTAAGGGCTACTCGTGTATGTTTTTCTACAGGCGCACATACAATAGTTTTAGAGATACACGATTCTGCAAAACGTCACTCCAGCAGGAAACTCAATATCTCGAAAACCTGAAGACGCACAAATTATATTTTCAGCGCACATTTTTGCACAAATATAAGCTCTCTACCCATGCACAATATTTCTCTCTCCGATCATTCGTTTAGAATTTTCCTGCTGGAAAAACGTTACCCTAGCAGGAATCGTTTTTTCCGTTTTTTTCCAAAACGACAAAGCGCACAAATTTTTTATTTGGCGCACATTTACAGCAGATTACGCACTAATTATACGTTCCACTCATATCACTCTAGGAGCTACTTTCCTGCTAGGGTAACGTACACGACAGTGGATTCTTAGTAACAAGGTCCCGTTTTCACCCTTTGGGTACGGAACCCTAAAAAACTAACTCTTCAGCTTTATTATTAGTATATGTATAGATAGATAGATAACTGCCGATCCCTGCTCGGAATTGAGGCGTTGTATTGTCTCAGTTTAGTCTATGATCAAATGTGTCAACCTTAGATTACCACACAAGTGCTGGGCTACAATTTAGTCGCTAAATCTGAATAATACGTGTCTGACCGCAGCTTACAGCGTTCTCTGGTGAACCAGACGTCTTGGGTGCAAAGCCCTGTTGAGCTATTAGTCTGTGGTTAAGCTAAGCTGGGCATTAGTACGGAGACAGCTTGATTTTAGCACTATGTTCTCGGTGTACAGGCAGAATGTGCTTACCAATTTCTTGAAATATAATCCTTTGAGGGGCTTGTGGCTAAGTAATAACAGCCGCACGGGTGGGTCGATCAGGTTAAGCTACGCTTGCCGCGGTTGGTCCGTGGATGGGTGACCATCTTTACATACCAAGACCCCGCCGTGTCTTTGAAAGCACGTTAAGCCGTTGGTCCCGGCTGTCATTCGTGGATCTTTGACAGTCGTTACGGGGAGTCAGAAGCCCGAAAGTCTGACAAGCAGTCTTACCAAGGGGTATCGTATTACCCAATAACTGGGTTGTGGAGGTCAGATAGGCAGTCGCTCCATGTAAAATACTAGTATTCAGCTGCATCCGGTTAGACTGGAAGCCGACCCCAACATGGTTGGGAAAAGGCTAGACAGATGATATTGAGGTATCTATGTTGCCTATATCTAGTATAATTGCTGAAAAGTTATTTCAGGGCAAAGGTGAAAAAAGGTACTAAAAATCGCAAAAAAATTTTTCAGGCTGAACTACCTGAAAACTATCTGTCCGATTTCCACCCTATAAACGGCAACTTTAAACTATTCTGTTAGTTCCAACGAAATGCATCATTTTGAATTATTATATTCTAGGTTTTCGGGGCTTGAAGCGCCTCTGAAGGTCTTATTGGAAGACCATACTATTTTCCAATATCCAACAACAGTTTTACCACATATGAACTTAATTAAGTAGGCGTATTCTGTGAATTCTAAACTATGCAAGGTAGGTCCAGGGCTAGGTCTCGGTCTAGGGTACCTGGAGGCACTAAAAACTATAATACAGCCTACTTAACAGAGGTTCACAGGTAGGACGACCATTGTTAATAAAAGACGTGTCATAAACATTTTTATCTACACCCATGCTATAAATCCTCTATAAAGGTTTCTGAAACAGTTAGCTCATTGTCAACATTAAAACAACCAGTGTCATAGTAACCATAATAATATCATACAAACGAGTGTTAATGTTAATGTTGTACTAAATTTCATTATACAACTCGTTTTAAAAAAAAAACATTATCATGCACGCGCGTTTCACTACCACAGCGCCGTAATTTATAAAAGAACTTTTAGGTTATTCGAATTCACGTCGTATCCCGCCGGCCGCCATTTTTGTTCGATATTAGTATTGCAAAAAAACTGTTTCAGAACCTTTTATAGAGGATTCAAATCATGGGTGTAGATAAAGTCTTGTATGCAACTGTACATATTTAGGTATTAAAACACTCATGTGATACTATTATCACACTTGAAACAGTTAGCTTATTGTCAACATTAAAACAACCAGTGTCATAGTAACCATAATAATATCATACAAACGAGTGTTAATGTTAATGTTGTACTAAATTTCATTATACAACTCGTTTTAAAAAAAAAACATTATCATGCACGCGCGTTTCACTACCACAGCGCCGTAATTTATAAAAGAACTTTTAGGTTATTCGAATTCACGTCGTATCCCGCCGGCCGCCATTTTTGTTCGATATTAGTATTGCAAAAAAACTGTTTCAGAACCTTTTATAGAGGATTCAAATCATGGGTGTAGATAAAGTCTTGTATGCAACTGTACATAATTAGGTATTAAAACACTCATGTGATACTATTATCACACTCCCCCCCCCCCCCCCCCCCTTATTATACAACAGTTGCAGAAATAACTATTAATATACTTTTACTAGTTGATAGGGACATAATAGGGATTTAACATTTTGTTTTTTTTTCTTTTTTAATGTTAACCTTAAATATATTTTAAGGGTTTTATCGTAATTACAATATAACTATATACACTAGATACTAAAATAAAAGCCTGACTAACCTACTATACAAATAAATATAAAATTTAAAAAAAAAAAACCAAAGGACACTTAGGCGTCGAAGTACTCATCCGCATCGCTGTCATCCGGAAACGTGCCCAGAAGACTGGCAGCATTGCCACGTTGAATGGCAATGCTAATTCTTTGACCAAAGAACGACCCAGCCCTCTGGTCACGTGAAGTATCGACCAGCCGGCGAGAAATTTCCTTAAAAAGGAGACGCGCGCTCGGGCCCCATGACCCGAGCGTTTCGACCCCAAACGGCTCAAAGCTGTAGTTGCCCACAAGGTTACAGTATTTGCGCCGCTTGAGGGTCTCAGCAGCCGCAGCAGCGGCGCCAGCACAGCCCGCCGTGCTCGGAACATGAGATGGCGCAAGGGTATCGACACATGTTGCGTCCCACACCAGAGGCCTACCCACCTTCCAAGGCAACAACGTCATGCCGTCTGGTCTCTTCCCATCGTCACGTACCAAGCCGTTTGGTTCTAATACCGCTGGTACGCCGGCGGTGACAAGGGCTCGACGAATAATATCGTTGATGCTGGCGTGCCGTGCTATGCGACCTGCACTCCTGCAGCAGGACAGGCCATGGTGTCCGAGACTGTCGACAGCTTCAACGCAGTGACATCGATGCGGAGCAACACAAGGTGCGCCCAAGCGGAGACACGTAGCGAGCCGAAACGATGAGTCATCCATCATTGTGCCTATGGTGGATGACGGGAGCGCCTGAAGCCACAAGCCTGACTCCCATTCTCCCACAGCCAGCAGACGGGCACGCTCAACAGTATTACGTGACGTGTTTACAAGGGTATTCCGTATAATACTGCAGAGCGGCACGTCCCACCGTCTCTGGGAAGACGGGTTATCAGGCAAAACCATATTGGGACAAGCCATTTTCCAAGCGTTAACGCATCGGTCAAACACGGTACTTCAAAATCGACCAGTGAGGAAGACAAAATGTTCCTGGTTAATTTATCGGTACTGTGGACCGAGGAGAGGAAGGCCGGTAAACTAATACTTGAAATTTTGCGGACGCCCAGACCGCCCAAGCAAATGGGTAGTGTGGCTTGCTGCCACGACCGGTCGTCCAGGACCACATTTAGGATGGAAGTTAATGTGTTTCTAATAATTTGGTCTACTTTTTCTAAAAGTTTTGGATGCTTCCATGGATGAGAGGAGCGAAGGCTATAAGTAAATTTTGGTCCAAAACAACAGTATGAGTGTGAAGGCCGAATGAATATTAATTTTGAAAAGTCTTTCCGAGACGTCATTCAAATTTTGTATCTTCTCCTCAATGAACGTTGGAAAGGATTCGTCAAAAATTGGGGACCCTAGTAGGTGAAGTGAGTGTCTTTCCGTAATTTTGATATTTGGAGCTATTGTATTAAATTTTGCTATGGTAGTCTGTCTGTCAGTCGTTTGGGGAAATGAACTGAATTTTTCTTTTATAAAATTTAAATCTTTTAAGACTGTGTCTACATCACCTCCTAGGGATCCGTCATCCAAATACCATACGTTGAATTTAGAATTTAGTTGTCGAATAATTGGATTTATTGCCAAACTAAAAATGACTGGCCCAAGAGGGTCACCCTGTTGACAACCAACTGCTGATTTCAAAAGGTTGTCTTTATAAAGTAATTTAGAGGGGTGCCTGTAACATTGATAGAGAAAACTGTAAATTTTGGGTATTTCTTTTTGAACTTCTGTCAACAAGGTGTCCCTGTTTACGGAATTGAAAGCATTCTTAATGTCAACCTTAAGAATGACCTCACCTTTATCGCTATTGAGATAGGTGGATAATGCATGTACCGCAGCCTCACAGCCGCCTTTAGACCCAAAGCCTAGCTGTAGGGGCTGGAATTTGCTGGCTAGCGTTTCGCTGTAAAAAGCACAGCAAACTTTGGCTGCGATACGACGGTAAGTGGACCCTACGGCAATGGGACGAATGCCGCCATCCTTCTTGCGCAGGGCACATAAATTTGCCCCATACAATATCAATTACGGCTTCGTTCACATTGCCGGAGAGCATGAGATTGATGAGGGCCGTCAGCTCCTTCAAAAGGGACTCACCAGCCTCCCCGGCGCCTGAACACAATAAATCCTTCAGGTGTTGAGGTGTCAGGCCGTCGAGGCCGCCGGCGGAGCCACTTCGAAAGGAGCAAACGGCCGCACATACTTGTTGAGCTGTAATTTCGAGAGTGTTCAATTCCGGATCGGGTGGGTCAGGGAAGGAGAGGTCATCTGCCGGGGTGGGGTGTTTGCTCTCCAGAGCTGTAAGAGTCTCTGGAGAGTACGGCGCAACCACATCGCTGCTAAAGATTATCCTAGCTGCACCTCTGATATCATCCTCGCCTAGTTTAGACTCCACATGGTGCAATAAACCTCTTTGAGGGAGGTGCGCGCAAAAATTCCACGCGCGCCTCAAAGAGATGTCAGCATTAAGGAAGGGGCCCGCCAGGGCCGAAGCCTGCCGGGGTAGCGGGATCGTCCGAAAGGGTTACCGCTGCCCCGGAACATAAAGGGCTAAGGAAGGAACACGGGTGGGTTTTAGTCAGTAAGAGTCTGACACTCCCTTCCGCTCCACCCAGAGCGGGAGGAGTCATTAGATGAATTCCCATCCAAAAAAAAAAGGGAGGTGCGCTGTTAATTTAGGGTCGAAACTTCGGGCCGAAATGTTACAATTATCCTTGATTTGTGCTGTTAAAGTTTTTTTATTAGCCAAATTTTTTTGCACATGTAGAATTCTAAAAGGGAAGGTGAGTAATTGCTCCCAAGCACTTTGAGAGTTTTCTCGGGCGGCGAGACGGAGGCAACGCGCTAAATTCGAAGCCACGGATGGTCTCGCGCCACGAGGAACTCTCTTTAAAACTGGAGTCGACGTTTTTAATTTTGCAAGGGTTTTCCAAAAAGGTTGAGCGGGTGAATCAGGTGTTAGAGGAGTGGGTACTGTCGGGCATGATGAAGGCACATTGTGGGGTTTGTGTTTCTTCCCCAAATGTATCTTCAAGCCTCGTTCACCCTTAAAAAAACGTGCTTGGGGACAATGAGGGCATCTCACTAGGACATCCAGCGATGTGGTAGGTTGACTGGCGCTTCGTACGGCGTCACTACTGTCGCCATTATTAAACATTAAAAAAAGAAACTAACACTACTTACATGATTTTGCCACACACACACACAATATAATATAAAGTAGAAACTAAAATTGAATAAAAATAACAAAAATGACATAAAAAATTGTCAACTTGACTGCAGCCCGATGCACAGAGTACTTTTTGGTAGACGCCCGATGACAGCGGCGCAGTCGCGCCGGGGGCCTGGGGCGCCGCGCAGCCAGCGATATTATGTTGAGTTAACAATTATGTTCACACCTCAAAACACAGTACTTTTTGATAGACTCCTCAAAATTTAATTCCACACTGTTAAATCCACATCAAAAGGGGAGTTCTGAAATTGACAAGTGTACCAACTGTCAGTTTTCCCGTAAAAAGGCTCATTTGGCGAATTCCTTCTGCAATTATATTATGTTGGTTTTGTTTTTATGTGTCGCTGGAGTCGATGGCCGTTTGATAATAGAGTAAGTGCGCCAAATATGGACTGGTTTTGTAATATGGACTACCTTCATTTCTCAGAAACCGTCCGTCGTATTAAGCCACCGATCGCCGCGCGCTAAGCTCCACCCCTCCCGCGCCTCGCTAATCGCTTGCCGGTCGGCAGAGAGAGCGCGCATGTTCACTGCAGTCATTTTTCGTTTTTATCAACGCGCGATGTAATTTTTTACCTAATTTCGTAAGCTCATAATTTCAGCAAATATTACTGTTTGGGAAAGTGGATTAAACTAGGGGAAAGGTCTACAAATTCTACAGCTAAAGGCAAGATCAGACAAACATGGGATAAAGATGATTTAATTTCTGATTTAATTTTAGGCAACACGTCCATTTTTTTATATAATTTTGAACCCAATTTACTGTGGTCCATATTTAAAACCATGTGGTCCATATTTTGTCCACTTTTTGCAAATGCAAAATAATCTTATATTTTAGAAAATGTTGATTATTTCTAAGATGTTCATGTTTCTTAAGAATTCTGATATTCTTTTTTGATACCAAATAATTATCGAACTGTTCAAAATATATAAGGCTGATTAATCTTTATAATTCTGAGTTTTATTTCACAAAATCCTTATGGTGGTCCATAATTGGCGCACTTACTCTACTTTGTAATACGCATGGGAGGGTGGCGTGGTTTTAGGGAAGAATATAATCTAAAAAGAAAGCACGTTAACCCGTTGGTCCCGGTTGTCAAATTTTCAGATGATGACAGATATCTGTCATAATTACATCGAACATTTACGAAGTCCGCGAAGCAAGTACATTGGAATGCGTTTACAGAGAACGTTATCAATTACCAACATATGCAAGATAAATGTTGTGATAAATGTAGGTATACCAGCCATAAACGAGTTACAATTTTACTAAACCACTATGTAAAGGCATCTTTGACCCGCTTTCATAGTTAACATAGGTCAGTCAGTCCCGTCTCACCACAGATTTGTTTGCGAAACTCGCGAGTAATTTTGTTATGGCAACAATATTATTCGTATACTCACATACAAAATAATGTCTGTATTGTAGAATTCCTCTATGAAGCGAATATTATAGATAGATTTTGCGTTATTTATTATTCAGAGTATCACACTAATATTATAAAGGCGAAAGTTTGTGAGTGTGTGTGTGTTTATATGTTTGTTACTTCTTCACGCTCAAACGGCTAGACTAATTTTGATAATATTTTTTATGGAGGTAACTGACACCCTGGATTAACATTATAGGCTACCATTTATCCCGATATTCCCATGGGATCGACATTTACGCGGGTGAAACCGCGGGGCACAGCTAGTTAAATATATATGAAAAAGACTGAACTGATGTTTTGTGTTCATTTGTTTTCATCAAGAACTAGCTGTTCTAATTAGCGCTGTGCTGTGAGTTCTCCATAGCACAGCATCATCCTGAGTGGAATCCATCTTGTCACAGTCACGACGTTCTGATTCGTGATCTGTTTTGTTTTTTTTAATAGTTATTTTATCTTTTTGTATGCACGTCTTTCTTTGAGAAATAAACCTATTTTCTTTCTTACGTTCTTCTGTTGGTCGCGACATCTTCTACTTGTGTTTTTCGTATCATAATTTTTTTAATACAAATATCCGGGATGAAGTGTCCTACCTTGTCAAGCTGCCAGGCTGTCTATTTGTCCATAACGATCAGATAATTGCTTAAGCCGTAAAAAGGTACTTAACAGACAGAGAGAAATGCAGAGGGCATTTATGATATTAGTATGGATGCAGATGTGGTGTTCAAGGTCAAAAATATTCATCGTAAAACATTTTTTATGGACTAAAATGGGTTGAACATTAATATAATATATGTCAGCTTTTCCAGAATAGTGCTCTCGTATTTTGTATATTCATAGCCACTTTGGCCATTTCCGGGCACCTAAATGCCTTGTTTCTTACAGCCAAACATAGTCGTGTGAGAATTTATTATGAGCAATTTATTTAGGAACTAACACTTTGCCCGCGACTTCGTCCGCGTGTATTTCGTACTTTCCTCTAAAATTCCTCTAATTAATGATGTAACTAATATTTTTGTAAAAATGTAATTTAAAAGAGTGTCCATGGAGTTTCTTGCCCGTTCTTCTCCATAGGTACCTACGCTTTGGAATGGGCAACTAGCTTCATTTTATTTTTGACTGACCGACTTCTTGATTCAAAAGTGCCTGTAAATGGTTTAATTGAAATAAATGCTTTGAGTTTGAGTATGAAACTGAGAGATAGGTGATGAACTTTGTTATTATACACTCAGTTTCTATGTAAATAGCAATTGTTTCGAGTATTACTTTGGTCTTCTCCCATACATAGGTAGGTACCTAACTAGCAAAGATTTATTCCAGTCTGATCCAAAAAATAAAGTTTCAAATTGGCACTTGTGTTTTGTTTTTAAAGCGCTTGGGAAGAAGGAACCAATTGAATCCATAAGTTTCAGTCAGCGCTTTAGCAACGAATGTACCTAGTCATTGTATTTTTTAACTTTTTTCTAAAGAATAATGCTTTACCTAATCACTTCCTACTTAAGTATATAATTATGAATTATTTCTTAAACATTAGCTGTAAATGATAAAATAAATGATAAATGATTTTATTTCTGTAAGTAGGTTTTCACAAACACTTTTACACGTCAATCATATTTTTAAAAACTAGATGAGGTCGGCGTTTCCTATCTGACTACTCTGAGAAGAAAGGCCGAAACAAACTCAGAGGTCACAGTCTCTTTTAAAGTCCAGACATAATCTTGGTCAGGGTATATGATGACCATGTAGATCGATGTCTGAGATGGTCTTTGTAGGTATGTAACCTTGTCAAAATTCTAACATTTACATTCAATATTATTAGGTTTGGTTAGTAACAAAATGAAGATTAGAGAAAACAGAACGTTATCTGCGTTATATTGCAATTTCAATAGCCGCACAGTAGCATGTAGTTGATTGAGATTGTATCTACTAGTTTATCGGAGTGATGTATCTAGTTAATCGGACACAAAGATAGCCCTCGACTGATAGTAATTATGAGTGATTTATGTAATCGATTATATTGTTACTTATGTACCTAATGATTGTGTATTGTGCCTAGTTTGGGACTAACTATACCTTCATAATGTAATTTAGAATTATGAAATACTTAAACGATTTTTACTTTTAAATATATGTATGTATGGACAATTGTACATACATACATATATTTAAAAAAATGTGTCATAAAATGTAAATCACACTCTCACACTAATATTATAAAGGCGAAAGTTTGTGAGTGTGTGTGTGTGTTTATATGTTTGTTACTTCTTCACGCTCAAACGGCTAGACCAATTTTGATAAAATCTTGTATGGAGGTAGCTGATTCCTTGGATTAACATATAGGCTACTTTTTATCCCGATATTCCCACGGGATCGACATTTACGCGTGTGAAACCGCGGGGCGCAGCTAGTGTGTTATAAATGTTTGTATGTAATTGTTTTTTTTTCTGTTATTGCACCTACTGTGTATTGTCTCTGCATCACCCTAAGGTAGACTGGTAGAAAATGTCCAAGGCATTAAGTCCGCCTTTGTACAGTTTTTACTTGTGCATAAAGTTTTAATAAATAAATAAAATGTAAGTCAATAGCAAAAAAGTATCTTTGTCCTTAACTTGATCCCAAAATAACCAATTTCATGGAAATCTCGAAAACAAATTAAGGGCTAGACTATTATATAAATAAAATGTAAGCCTTAAAAAGTCCTTCATCCTAAATAGGTACGCTACTATCGTCCATGTTCCAGCTCAGTTAGAACTAACATTGTTTCAACATTCAAGCTTGTATAAATTTGAAATTAGTTTCACGGGAAACCTCACTACGTTGGGGTTCAGGTATCAAATAATATTGTGTATTAATAGTTTCTAAAATTATCTTTTAATTAATGGTGTATGTGTTTTGATGTTGTGGGTAACTGCTTCAGGTTATTGGGTTCAATTCCCATGACTGGAAAAGGGTAGATACCTACAAGTTCTATTTCCCAGAAATCTATCAATTATCTATTATTACTAATAATAAAACTAAAGAGTTTGTTTGTTTGAACGCGGTAATCTATGGAACTACCAATTATACTAAAATGCTTTGACAACAACAAAGTAAATTGAGAAAGTTTTGAAGAGGCTTGATAATTAAATCTGAAATTAATTAGGAACCTCTGTTGTGATTTAAATTAAATTAAATTTTGAGCCTAGTTTATACTTCTATACTAATATAATAAAGAGTTAAAATTTGTTTATTTGTAAGTTTGTTAGAGGGTAATCTTTGGTACTACCCGCCGGATCTGAAACATTCGTTTTGCATTTGATAGCCAAATTCTTGAGGAAGGCTATTGGCTATTTAATATCACGCTAGTACTCTTGGAAAGTAAGTAAAGGGGTCCGTGGCTAAATAATAACAGCCGCACAGGTCGATCGATCAGGTTAAGCTACGCTTGCCGCGGTTGGTCTGTAGATGGGTGGCCATTTTTACTTACTGAGACGCCCCGTTCCTCGGAAAGCACGTTAAGCCGTTGGTCCCGGCTGTCATTCGTGGATCTTTGACAGTCGTTACGGGTAGTCAGAAGCCCGAAAGTCTGACAACCAGTCTTACCAAGGGGTATCGTATTACCCAGTAACTGGGTTGTGGAGGTCAGATAGGCAGTCGCTCCATGTAAAATACTGGTACTCAGCTGCATCCGGTTAGACTGGAAGCCGACCCCAACATAGTTGGGAAAAGGCTAGGTAGATGATGACTCTTGGAAAGTAAGAAAAAACACCAAGCGAAAACGAAATAATAGCGCGGGCAGGCGATGCGATGCGACGGGGTGGTCGGGCGAACTAGAAATTTAACAATTCAGGGAGAAACTCATATGACAAAATTAAATCTTTCTCTGACTGTAGCACATTCGGCGAGAGTGACCGTGTTTGGCTGCGCAAATGCGCGGGCGTCTCGTCAGCGTGATCCATGTCCGACTTCAGCGCTTTCCGCGCGCTGACTGACGGGTGATTGACGAAATGCCATTACACGTTCACTGAAGCCATGACAGATGGTTGCATACCGCAAAAATCAAAATATCTAGATTTTCGTCAAACACTTTCATAACACCATTCGTCACTGAATAGACGATAGGTTATGACTGTGGTTAAACTGACAGCAAAAAATACTGCGTAATGGACGCACAAACCCACGTTCGCACGGACGTAAAAATATCGCGACGGGATTTTATCGTGCTCTGATTTTCAACACTCGGTATGTTGACCCGTTGAGATTCTAAACGAGTGGATCTTAGCGCGTAGAAAAAACACACTATCGGATTTTCAACTCTGGTTGCTAAACAGAGCTTTGAAAATCCAGTGTCGCACGTGCGTACCTGGACTATGAGTAGGTATTTCAATCACCTTGTTTCAATAAATACCATCCGTGAAAAAGTTATAAAACAGCACTATGCAGTAAGATACCTATAGTTTGCCATAACATCGCAGTACGAAAGTAATCCTTCTATAAAATAACGGTTACGACTTGACGACATGCACCTGTTGCTGTATGTTTAAGATACCACAGTATATTTTCACCAGGTGTTTTAGGTTTACTGGCTCGTTGGTGAAGTGGTCGCAAGCGCTACTTCTGAGCATGAGTTCCTGGGTTTGATTCCCAGGTCAGGCAATCTGGAATTTCTCAATAGCTGCCCGGTATTGGAGTGTTATTGGATTTATCAATATGGAATTTCTCAATAGCTGCCCAGTCTGGGAGTGTGCCCGGGGATTGCAGTATGGTTCATTAGTTGTTTATTATTGTAAATTTAAATTAATACTAACATTATGCTAAGTTATTCTAACCTACGCTTTGGAATGGGCAACTCGCTTCATTTTATTTTTACTGACCGACTTCTTGACAATTCAAAAGTGCCTGTAAATGGTTTAATTGAAATAAATGCTTTGAGTTTGAGTTAACATTATATGGATTTCATTATATCTGATAAAATAATTGAATTGAATTGAATAAGCTCGCCCCCTGGCCCTGTTACATGGGTCTTAAACATAACTTTCGAAATGTAGGTGTACTATAGGTGCACCTCTGTCTAACCCTAAGGGGAATATAAGTGTGATGTAATGTTATGTGTTTTAGACTTAATAATAATAATAATAATAATAATAAACAACCCCCTAAACAACCACACGTCCTGATTGACCATCTAATCACGTGGGGGGCGGACACACGAATGAGAAATTACTGGCGTGGCTAACGTGGCTCTGGAAACCCACTTAAAAATGGAGACTCGTTCAAAGAGAAAACGTATAGGACCGCTGCCCGGGGGCGATCGCCGGGGCACACTTGGAGCTGACGCTGAGTGTTTCAGCATGCGAACCGTCAGCGGTGAGGAGCTGAACAGGCGGGCTCCCACCGACAAAGATGCTACAGCCGAAGTTATTGATGATGATGATAGACTGACAAACAAGACAGACACCCCTGTAGAACCATATAGTCCAAGTACAGTATCGTACGCACCATCAAGAACACCATCACCATCAATACCATCTTCACCCATACCATCATCATCCCCCATAACTAGTTTTAATACAGTTTCATCCACTCCGGCCTTGAATGTTGCGCGGGAGGTATCTACCTTCTTACCCGCGTCCACCAAGGCTGGGAAAACAAGAGTTCGCATGAGATGGAGCAAAGAAGTTAACCTATTCATCATGCGAACTTACCTATACATAACTAAATTAGAGACCGACATGACCACCTACAGACAACAACTGCATGAACGTTTTTCACGTCAATATCCTGAGATTTCAGTTTCAGAACAACGGATTTCAGATCAACGAAGAACTATAGTTAGGAATAAACTCTTGTCACAAGTCGAATTAGATCAGTTAAAAGAAGAAGTAAGCACACAATTACAACAAGAATCAGAAACCTATGCAGACACTAACACTATCATACTAACACAAAACACAAACGTAAATATTCTGCAAGAACAACCACAATCGCTCACTCAATTACATTCTAATAGTCAACTTCTAACATACAACCAATCGCAAGCTTACACGCAGACCGCACACATATCTACACAGACCGAATCCTTAACCCTAACGCTCGAAAATGATATCGAGACCTTAGTTGTTGCAGATCAAAACCTAACCACAGATACGTATATCCAAGAAATACGTGACAAATTTAGAACAACATTAACACAATATTCTGGGATGGATCCAGCAGCCCGACCAAAACTACCTAAACTCAAATATAGCCCCAACCTTTTCCGATTAGTTAATTTATTTAATGAAGATATACTAAAACAGTTCTTTTCTAATGACACACAACTGATTGACATACACACCCTTATTTATTGCACAGCGGTTGTTATTTCTGAAGAACTCAACTACAAAATCACTGAACACGCGAGAAACACAATACAAAGAGACACTGCCAAACAACCATGGCAACAGAGGCTTGAAAAGGACATTGAAAAATTAAGAGCAGATTGTGGCAGACTAACACATTACATCAATGGTAGCAGATCACACAAAGTAGTTAAAAGAGTAGAAGCAATATTTAAAAACAATTTTACACATACTAGACACGAAAATAACAATAGAAAACCTGAAGAGTTTTTGGACACATTAAAACAGAAATTGGCACTTAAAGTCCATAGGCTTAGGAGATATTTAAAGGCACAACAGCGCAAAAAAGACAATGCCATATTTGCTACAAATGAAAAAATATTTTATAGGAATATACAGAAACCACACACTGTTTCAACTACACAGAACGACACAGACACACCCTCAAAAGAACACTTGGAAACATTTTGGTCTAACATATGGGAAGAGCAGGTACATCACAATGATAAAGCAACTTGGATTACAGAAGAAGCAACAAAATGGAGAGCAATAGATGAAATGGAATTTACAGAAATAACAGAGGCTGAAATTACATATTTAACATCTAGGTTACATAATTGGAAGTCACCGGGTATCGATAAAATACAAAATTTCTGGTATAAAAAGTTAACGGTACTCCACAAATCTATAGCAAAAAATTTAACAGGTATAGTATTAGGTGAACAAAACATACCCGAATTCATTGCCACAGGAATAACTTACATGCTACCTAAAAGTAAATACACATCAGAGCCTTCCCAATACAGACCAATCACATGCCTACCCACAATTTATAAAATACTAACATCAGCAATAACTAATAAAATTAACTCACACATTGAACACCACAATATGATAGCAGAGGAGCAGAAGGGATGCAGGAGAGGCCACATGGGATGCAAAGAACAGTTAGTTATTGACTCTACTATCCATAAACATGCCACAACAAAAAATAGAAACCTACACTGTACTTATATAGATTACCAAAAAGCTTTCGATAGCATCCCCCACTCTTGGCTAATACAAATCCTACAAATATATAAAATTAATTCCAAAATAATAGACTTCTTGCGCATTGTAATGACACGTTGGAAAACCACACTTCAGATAAATAATAATCGACTCAGCACTCTTATAACTCGACAGATACATATTAGGAAGGGTATCTACCAGGGGGATTCCTTGAGCCCTCTTTGGTTCTGTCTCGCCCTGAACCCCTTGTCTCACTTACTCAATCGGTGCCGGGCTGGATATAATTTTAAAAATAATACCGAAGAAACTATTATCTCGCATCTCATATATATGGATGACATTAAATTATATGCTAAAACCGAAAAAGAAATGAAAACTCTGATAGAAATAACAACAACATTCAGTCAGGATATTAATATGCAATTTGGATTAGATAAGTGTAGGACACTGCATATTATAAAAGGAAAAGTAAAACCCGGCAACTATGCAGTCAGCGATACCGATACAATAGCGGCTATGGAACCGTCAGATCTATACAAATATTTAGGATACAAGCAACTTAAAGGATTCGACCACACAGCAATTAAACAGACACTAAATACAGAATATCGGAGAAGAATTAACGCAATTTGTAAAACACAGCTATCTGGAAAGCATCTTATAAAAGCCTTGAATACCTTTGCCATACCAATATTGACCTACTCGTTCGGAGTAATAAAATGGTCAAAAACTGACATCGAACAGCTAGAAAGAACTACACGCACAACACTCACAAAACACAACAACCTACATCCTAAATCTGCGATCGAAAGACTCACCATCAAAAGACAAAATGGAGGGAGAGGCCTAATCGACATACATCACCTTTGGCAGAAACAAATCACTAGGCTAAAAACATTTTTCTACACAAAATCTCGCACAAGTAACATACACAAAGCTATTACCTTAAATGATTTTAATTACACCCCGCTGAACTTAAATGAACAAAATATACAAGACATTAACATCACAGACCCGCAAAATCAAAAAATCGAAAACTGGAAAAAGAAAGTCCTTCACGGCAGACACCCTCATGACCTAGAGCAGTCCCACATAAACAAATTAGCATCAAACAAGTGGCTTAAAATAGGAAACCTTTTCCCTGAAACAGAAGGTTTTATCATGGCTATACAAGATCAAATCATCAACACCAAAAACTACAGAAAATTTATCATAAAAGACCCAACTATCACAAACGACAAATGCCGCAGATGCCACATTCAATCAGAAACAATACAACACATAACAGGAGCATGCATAACCCTCACACAGACAGACTACACTCACAGGCACAACCAGGTTGCAAACATCGTCCATCAAAAACTAGCACTCAAACACGGTCTCATACAAAACACTAACACTCCCTATTATAAGTACGCGCCACAAACTATCCTAGAAAATGACACACATAAACTGTATTACGATCGCGCCATACTTACAGATAGGACCATCCATTACAATAGACCAGACATAACCCTACAGGATAAAATAAGTAAAATCACTTACCTTATAGACATTGCAGTTCCCAACACCCACAACCTACAAAAAACAATCGCTGAAAAAATAAGCAAATACGCTGACCTTAAAGAAGAAGTTATTAGAATTTGGAGACAAGATAAAGTTTATGTTGTTCCTGTTGTTCTCTCCACGACTGGTGTTATCCCCAACCATCTCCTCCGTAGCCTGAAACTAATAGATCTAGAAGAATCCCTTTACATCAATCTGCAGAAAGCAGCCATCCTAAACACATGCAGAATCGTTAGGAAGTTCATGCAGCTAGACGAAAGTACACTCTTATCATCATAAAATTCACCACACGCTGCATTAACTTGGCTTTGGCCCGTAAATGTAGCTAAAACCAGCCCTAGAGCTGAGAAAAAAAGAACACTCCCGATAATAATAATAATATTCCACAACTATCACACAACGCCATCTAGTCCCAAGCTAAGCAGAGCTTGTGTTATGGGTACTAGACAACTGATAAACATACTTATATATTACTAAATACATACATATTATAGATAAATTACAACCAGACACAGAACAAATGATCGTGCTCATCACACAAACATTTGTCCTGGGTGGGAATCGAACCCACGACCTCCGGCATAGCAGTCAGGGTCACTAACCACTAGACCATCAGGCCTGTCAAAAAACTTAATACACGCATGGAAGGTTGTGTGAGGTCTTTCTTAATAATAATGTCACTTTGTTACTGTTCGAATACGACACGCATATATCTTGAAAACTCTTAGGGAAAAAAACACTTTTCCGGAGCGTGTAATTCGAAAATTGTTAAAAATTCGGAATAGTGAAATTTTACGAGCTTTCATTTGGTATAAAAATTAAATTTTCCCTACGACGCGACGCACTGTTTTTGAGATATATGCGAAAAACCAAAGCTGCAAAGGTGGGAACTTTGTGCCCCCCCCCCCCCACTCCGACTCACCTCCTACACGTCTGGAATATTAGTATGTTCACTCAGTTTCAGATGGAATCACTTAGATCCCTTCTTACGCACTTTACACCCCTTTTGAGCCATTCGTTGCCTGAGCTAGATTGGCAATTTTGCTTTCGGCCCGCTCTTAAATTGATCACCTCGTTTTGAAACGGCGATTTGTCTATTTTATCATGACGATTCCTTTCACGGGAATCAGTGGCATTTAAGATTAACTAGGAAAGAACATAATTAGAACTAAACAGCTGATCCTGTATGAACAACCTTAATTAATCATGGGGACATGACATTGTCTCATCCGACCGAACTTTGAAAAACTCGGAACCAAGTTCGAAGGTAACTTTTTGACATTAAACATAATATTTTTAACGTAGATGGATATTCCTACTTTTGTTGTATAATATTACGGTCTTACGAATATCTCAATGAGTTATTAATAATAAGGGTCACGACCTATTTCGAGTGATTGGGTACAATGTACCCCACGATTTTTATTTAGTTGTATAATATTGTCCATACAGGGTAGTGATCGACAAACGTAGTGTGGTCGGGCTGGTCCACAAATTCAAGGTCGCTCAGCGCGCTATGGAGCGAGATATACTCGGAGTCTCTTCGAAGGATAAAATCAGGAATGAAATTATCCGAAAAAGAACCGGAGTTACCGACATAGCTTGCAGAGTAAGCAAACTGAAGTGGCAGTGGGCTGGTCATGTCTGTCCAAGGACAGTTGGCTGGTGGAGCAGACGAGTCCTGGAGTGGAGGCCGCGTATCGGCAAGCGTAGTGTGGGAGCTAGATGGACGGACGACCTAAAGAAGTTGGCTGGGTTAGACTGGATGCCGAAGGCGGAGGACAGGGCGTTGTGCCGCAGTCTGGGAGAGGCCTATGTCTAGCAGTGGACTGCGATAGGCTGAGTTGATTGACTGACTATCCTGTATTATCTCTTACTCTAACATCTCGCAAAACTCGGTATAATTTTCTAGGTGGCTTTAAAAGTTCCCTGGAGGTGAATCAAAAATAAAAAAGCCACCCTCCGCCCACGTTTCGATACAACGTAAAATGTCAAGTGTGACTGAATTGTCTTACTTGGTACTTATGAATTCACTGTAGGTGTTCCAAAAATCAAGTAGCGGCAGAGTTCGAAAACTTGAAATTAAGTATACAGTGAAATTAGGTCAGTCAACAATTGACCCAAAAGGGGGTGTAGAGTGTGTGAACAGGGACCTAAGCGATTGATTAAGAAAGTTATTCAGGGTGTTTAGGGAGTGAACATACTAAAAGGCCTGACGTCTAGGAGGTGAAAAAAACTAAAAGTGGGAACTTTGGCAACCCCCCCCCCCCCCCTCACCCTCCACTCCGGCTCACCTCCTAGTCCCTCCTCATGCACTCCTCAGCTCCTTTATTGACTGAACTAACTAAGAATTACAATTTTCATTCAGGATGTTGGAATTAAACATTACTCTATATGAAGTGGTGACCGAGTGCTGGCCAAAATTAAAAATAAATCCACTTGAACATAATTATTTGAAAAAAATATTGCAATAAAAATGCTTGGAAATAATTTATCTCAATTTTTTTTCAATCTGTCAATAATATCAGAAGATTTTAATAGTTTCTTAAAACTTACCAAATCTAATCTGGATTCGCGATTTATTTGCCAAAAATATAAACAAATAAGTACGAGTTTATGGAAAAATAACTTTAAATCCTACACCATAAAGTTCAGTTTACGCTACAACTTCAAACATTTTTATAACTTATTCAATAGTGCTAGTCAGTCTGAAATCAACCTAATTACCATTCAATCAATCAATCAAAATATTTTTATTTCACATAAACCAACATGGGTACTTATGAAACGTCAGAAGCTAGGTGCACGGTTCCAATTGGTCGTTTCCTATAGAGAAGAACCGGCAAGAAACTCCATGGTTACTCTTTTAAAAATAATTGACTTATACAATGTTTTCAAATTACAGTAGGTATGGGAGGACAGCGTAGGCCTCTCAACAAGTACCAGGTAATTGATAAAATAAAAAGTAACATTAAAGTTGATATTTGTTTAACTTGACATAATATTAATTCGAAACAACTTTATATCTATAGCTTCTATACATATTATACCATAAAATCGCTTTTCGTGTCACTGCGTTGTTCTTCTAAACTACGAACAGATTTTGATACGGTTTTCAACAACCTTTAGATAATTTATTGAGAAAGGTTCATTTACATGAATAATAAATTAATATTGAACTTGCCTACAGCAAAGTTTCAAGTCGAGTTTGTCAAGTCGTAAAAACTACGTAACATCAGGTCGCCAGTGAAGTAATAAATGGTTTGATTAAACACTTACTTGTTTGGTTATTATCACGCCACGTTTCAAGCGGAATTAGCAGAGAGGTTGGATCCCACATGTGACTTCAAGGGACTCCAATAGTTGTGGTCGATGATTAGAAGTAGTATTCAACCTGCAAAATAGAAAATATTTGTTAAGTTTCATTGTTCTAGCGTAGATATTGCTATACTTTATCATCATAATTGTCTTGCTTTTCTCCTAATTATATTTGTGGTCGACGCAACATGTCTTTTTCTTCCATTCTTCTCTATTAGTCGTCATCTAATAATGTAACTTTTTTGTAACGCTTTAAATACTGTTCTTTTTAAATAGTGTAACTTTTTTGTAACGCTTTAAATACTGTTCTCTTTAAATAATGTAACTTTTTTGTAACGCTTTAAATACTGCTCTCTATAAATAATGTAACTTTTTTTCTGTTCTCTTTAAATAACGTAACTTTGTGGCAATTATGTTTTTAACCTGGCGTGTTTGGTCTGCTACACATTCCCTGTG
The DNA here is from genome assembly GCA_914767645.1 of Hydraecia micacea. Lineage (NCBI taxonomy): Eukaryota > Metazoa > Arthropoda > Insecta > Lepidoptera > Noctuidae > Hydraecia > Hydraecia micacea. The sequence goes on from OU611780.1 coordinate 19,091,427, forward strand.
TAAGTAGAAGAGTGTCGGAGGGCAGACGCTCATACCTTGTAGCTGTAATTTTATCAATTAAGCTTTATTTTTATTTTTTACTGTAGTTTTTATCATTTTTATTGCTGTTGCTGGTCATGTTGTGCGACTACGCTTTGGGTGATAGTCAGGTCGAAACCTATAATTTGAACCTAGTGATATAAGTACTTAATGGGATTATTGCCTGATGTAGTTGCCTTGTGAATAAATAAATAAATAAATCTCGGTAGTTTCCCAATTTTTAACCATATCATCTTTCACACAGTACATTTATCGTTTCTTTGATCATCTCCTACTCTTATAGCGATACATATAGGGTGACTTGTAATTAGTGACCGACACTTAGACAGGTGACAGGACATGCGGCGCAGGATGGAACGTGGGCCATTGTCTGTCGGGAGGTGCCGCATACGGACTTGAGATCAGACCCGTCCGTGAACCCTCATCTGTGGAGATTGTCTTTGCTCCGGCCGACTTGGGTTCGAAGTCTATTTAGAGATTTCCAAGTCGGCCACGGTAAAGCGTGTCCAGGCCGAAGGCTCTCAGGTGGCTCGATAAAATTGCCCGCCATAGATAACATCTTGCTGTGGAGGCGTCCACTGCTGGACTAACTACACGGTGGTGACTACAGTTTTTACATTGGAAAGCTACAGCCGATTCTCGAAATGAGATTGTTTCCAAAGACGTCTTTAAACAAAACATCCCACATATCAAATTCAACATCGACATACTTTCCAGTGACATCATTACATAACCCAGACGCAATCTAGATCCCTCACAACATTATAACAATATTTGCTTGCAGCTCGTATGCGTCGAGTTATACATTTGTTTCAGCTAATCAAAACATGCACGAGGCGCGCGTACAATTGAGCGAGTGATTCAGACAGTATGACCGTTTGTAATTATTGTGTTTCTAGTTTGTGTGTGTAAAAGTAAGTCGGTTGGGCACGTGTCAACAGATTTATAGACAAACTAGCTCCGCCCCGCGGCTTCGAATATGGATCCCGTGGGAATATTGGGATCAAAAGTAGCCTATAATATGTCATTCCAGGGTGTCAGATACCTCCATACAAAATTTTATCACAATTGGTCCAGCCGTTTGAGCGTGAAGAAGTAACAAACATATAAACACACAGTCACAAACTTTCGCCTTTATACATTTTAGTGTGATAGCTTTAGCCTGCGACTTCGTTCGGGTGGAAGTCGTAAGGTACACGATACAGGCTGGCAGGGACGTCGACCTGCAACCTGTTACCATGGATTCAGTTCTTGCTGTTCCATACATTTTTCCCGCTTAGGTAGGTATTGCATTTTTCTGTGAAACTGCTTTTTATTATTTAAGAGGAGGAGATTGAGGAGCTTGTGGTTAAGAAATAACAGCCGCACGGGTCGATCGATCAGGTTAAGCTACGCTTGCCGCGGTTGGTCCGTGGATGGGTGACCATCTTTACATACCAACTTACCAATACCCCTCCGTGCCTCGGAAAGCACGTTAAGCCGTTGGTCTCGGCTGTCATTCGTGGATCTTTGACAGTCGTTACGGGTCGTCAGAAGCCCGAATGTCTGACAACCAGTCTTACCAAGGGGTATCGTATTACCCAGTAACTGGGATGTAGATGTCAGATTGGCAGTCGCTCCATGTAAAATACAGGTATTCAGCTGCATCCGGTTAGCCTGGAAGCCGACCCTAACAAAGTTGTGAAATATAATAATAATAGGTACATACTTAACTTTTTAAATGGTTTTTATTGACTATAAAAACTTGATTGCTAAAAAGATTACTTACAGAGATTTGACATTCTGAAAAGGCTAGGCAGAGGCCATACGCCAGATTTTTCATATAAAACTATTTGTATGAAGCCTGCAACACATGACATGACCTATTTTCCAACAATGCTGTAGGTAGTAGGCACATTTATAACATTGCACAGATACAATCCGCCTGCATACGTCTGCCACACACTGATTTGATTGACACTTTTATTGGCATGCTTGTTAGTACCATGGTGCAAACTTGTTGCTATCCATACTAATATTATAAATGCGAAAGTGTGTCTGTCTATTAACACTTCATGCTTAAACCGCTGAACCGATTTAGATGGGTATAGAGATAGTTTGAGTCCCGGGAAAGGACATAATTATGTTAAAGGACCAGTTTATGTCCCTATATTCCCACGGAAAACTTATGTGGGTGAAATCGCGGGGCGCTGCTAGTGTGGAATAACTTAATACAGTTGTGTGAATATGAAAATAACAGAAAGAAAGAAACATAAATTTTGTTTGGGACGGGAAACAAAACTGACAAAACATAAAAAAAAGACCCGTGCGAGGCCAAAAAGGCTCCTATTTCGGCATAACACTGCAATGTTTTTTTTTAATCCTGCAACCCTGGTATTCAACGGAGTTAGTGTCTTGACCCTTCGGTATGATTTACTAGCAATAGCGAGCGCTGTTGGTGTCTTGTTGCAAAAAAAAAAAACTGACGCCACCTGAAAATGTATTTACCTACCCCAAGTAAAAGCGTGAATATAATATAATGTGTATATACAAAGGTCGATCCCGTAGGAATATCGGGATTAAAAGCATCTTATGTGTTATTCTGATGTATAAGCTATATTCCTGTAAAGTTTCATCAAAATCCGCTCAGAAGTTTTTGCGTGAAAGAGTAACAAACATCCATCCATCCTCACAAAATTTCGCGTTTATAATATTACTAGCAGCTCCCCGCGATTCCACCCGCATAAGTTTCAATCCTGTGGGAATATCGGGATAAAATGTACTCTATTTGTTAATTCTGGTTATAAACTATCTGTGTGCCAAATTTCATCTAAATCCGTTCAGTAGATTTTGCGTGAAAGAGTAACAAACATCCATCCATCCATCCGTCCTCACAAACTTTCACGTTTATATTATTAGTAGGAAGGATAGTAGGATTCTATTCTAAACCTGCTGTACAGTTTCCAGTCAATCAATTAGACAGTCATCAAGTCAAATTAAATTAATATGACCACAAACCACGGAGCTTGGAATTTAACCAAACATAGTTCAATTTGATAATTATTCCATTCGTTCGTAAACCCCTGTAATTTGCATACATTTGGTTTTAGGACATAATTGAAGTTAATTATAACTAATCGTATTGGTTCCCATATAGTTATAGTATGGATATAAAGTCTTTTGAACAAGGTGCTATTGATATTAATTGATTTGATTATATCAAGTTTGATTACAAGGAAATAACATGAAGGAAGTGTTGATTTGACTGGCAAATTTCCTGTATAATTACTCGTATCTAGTAATTGATCGCTATATTAACCTACTCCTAGGCAAAGGCCTCCAATAATCTCGCATGCATTCAAATCAATTACCTATACCAAAACCTTTTGATTATAAAATGGCTTTAAGCCCAGGTTCGTACGGGCGTATTTTTATCGCGGCAATTTTTTTGTCACGCAATGGATATATTCAACGCTCTGGTTAGCGGCGAGACTTGAAAATCCAGTGCGTAAAAAAAAAATTGAACTTTTACCTTCAATATGTCCGTAACTAGAAGATTTCCAGGTATGATCCTGAACAAAAAATGATCTTAATAACGGGAAGAACAAATTAATTTCGGCTTCGTTAAGGGTACCTATTTTTACACCCGTTATCATAATTATGATAACTCCAATTACGATAGTCAGAGTATGATTAAATGCACTCCGTCAGTCACTCTTATACTAAATTCCCATGACCATTTAGTAACCCTTACACCTGGACGTTTTTAAACAGACTCTGGACCCAGGTTGGCCGAAGCAAGGAAAACATGTTCAGGTGGAGATTCATAGACGACAGCGCCTTGGAGTGCAAATATAGAGCCATTCCACAAACGCGATGAGGTACTTAGAAAGAAAGAAAAAGTATTTATTGTGACTCGTATAGGAAGATCACAAACTAAACTAAACATATATTTAAAAAAAAAGTAATAAAAAGAAAAATGAAACAGAACGTCCTATACGAGGCCAAAAGGCTCCTATCTCAGCATGGTGCTGCAACATTTAAAAAAATAAATGTCACAGCGCTGGCATTCTGATAGGGCCCGCTGTGATGTCACGGGCAGTTACAGAAATAAATAAATAATAAAATAGGTATAATGATTATGTAAAATATTAGCAAATACAATAAAATATTAATTTTTAATAAAATGACCTGCGTGGCTTGTCAGTTTCACATTACAAGAACGTTGATGGACGCCAGTGATGACGCTAAACACGTAGCCAAATTCTGGGCCGAGTCCATTTACATTGCTATCGACAAGATAAGAGGAAGAAGTGACCCTACACATGAAAGCAATCTCAACACAGAACAAAACCGTCACTCAATTGGCTTGGACCATCAAACAATTTATTGTCTATTACGAAGACTAGGGTAAAAACGGCCCTTCATTAAAATTCCATCCTTATTATCTGGACAAAAGAAGTTGATTTAGTTTGAAGTCCTCGTATTAGCTAGTTGGCTTATAGTAATTAATTGGATCGGATGTCGCCTTGTCGATATATAATTGGTATTTGAATAGCGACTTTGAAAATAATATATCACTACATATTATAGAAAAAGTCCCCCGCCGAGTCTGAACGCAATAAACGCAATAAACTCAATTTAAAAACCGCTGCCTAACGAATTTTCATACGGTTTTCACCAATTGACTTGGTGATTCATGAGGAAGGTTTCATTAAGGTTTTGTGAAAAGTGGCCGAAATATGTCGAAGGTTAAGTTGTTGAAGATGTCGGAAAAAATCAAGATGACTGGGAGCTTTACTGGCTTGCACCGCGTAAACTGTGTCGGGTTATATGAAAACTCCGGTCAAAATCCCGGTAGATCTGGTAGTATGTTCCCGTGGGATATTTTTCGACATCCACGCGGGCGATGCCACGGGTAAAAGCTAGTTAAAGTGGAATTTATTGATAGCTGTATAGAGTGTGCATAAAATTACGACCCCGTGCCGATGACACCAAGGAGATACCGGATTTTTAAAACTGCGTCCTTGATCTAGAGGGCACAGACTGATATTTCAAACTGTCTGGTTGGATTTGTAGTCAAGGAGCCACTGCGCGGGGTCCTGTCCGATTCCCATATTGGGCAGTTTTTGTTTTCCATGAGGAATTCTTCAATATCAGCCCAGATACTGGATTGAAAGAAAGAATAGAAACATATTTTATTTGAGACACGCACCGGATATAAAAACAATAAATCTAACAAAATCATGAAAACAATCAACATTAAAACTTTTAAGTTTATCTAACAAAATAGTGAAAACAAAAAAAAAGGGAGACCTGTATGAGGCCAAAAAGGCTTTTCTATCTTAACATAAACCGCGATATCTGAAAAAAAAGACCGCAGCTCTCACGCGTGTGATGATTCCCTCATAGGAATACTGACCCATAACTGGCCACATTAACTTTCCACCTCTGCTAATCCCTTCGGGGAATATTAGCGAGATGTTATGCCATGTCATGATATCGCTCATTTGGAGAAACGTCGACGTAAATTATTTTTTCCCAAAAATGAGTTAAATATGACAAAGCACTTAGAAAGCGGATTTACGTAAAAAAAAGTGCCAGTTAAAGAAAGAAAGAAAGAAAATACGTTTATTTGCGGTGAACATGACGCAAAAATTACATTACATGACACAAAACTAAAATAAAAAAAGAAGGTAAGGGAAACATGCGTCACATCCACGCAAAACGGCTATCGCTCAGCATTATGCTGCAACCCTATGCAAGACAGAGCCCCAGCGCTGGTTTTCAGCGACAGCCGGCGCTGACGTGATGACGTCGTCCGAGTTACGTCGACGTTTCTCCAAATGAGCGATATGTTCGTTCGTATGACAAACAGAATGGTCTGCTTATGTGCTCTTCAAGAAGCGAATATAGTAAAGGGTATATACCACGTGCAAGAACCCTTTACTGGAAATTGAAAAAAAATATTCCGGGAATTTTTCCTTTTAAAGTTCAACTTATACCTAATATAATTAAATAGATTGTTAAATTCAGTGGAAAATTCTTCCCGAAAATTCCCCATCTTTGTAGGGAAATAAATTTAATCAAACCCCGAAACTTATTAAACTCTTCATTTAATTTTATTGTTTGAAAAGTTGGTTCTATTAGTGTTTGCTTTTTACAAATGGGATGTGTTTCAATGTGATAAAAGGAATGTTTGAAGTAGGAAACATTTACATATTATAAGCTACATACGTAATACCTTCACGCCTACAAGTATAATATTAATAAATCACGCCTGCTAAATATTTGCTTTAATGTATTAGGTATAGATACTCGTACTAGCGAGATCTATTATAAGGATAAGATTGTGGGTTACTGATTTTTGTATTCTGTTAGTAGGCAAACATTTATGATATAAATTATACTTACTTTATAAAAGGGAAATAAATCTTCCTAAGGCGGTCTTTAAGTAACATAGATAAAGTAAAAACATCGACCGAAAAAATAAATCAAAAAGATTAACTAGAAAGAAAGCCAAAAAGGCCATTAATCATTCTTTTAACATTAATCAAACCACATTATAACACAGACTTCACAAAGACAAAAAATAAATATTAACCGTTTGGTTTTTTTTTAATATTAAGTACAGTTTAGTTGATCTCGACCGATTCCACTTTTGTTGCTCACTTTCCATTCATAGGAAAAACATTTTCATAAAATTCCTGGTACAAAACGCCAGTTATGCAGGATATTAGATAAGTGGGGGGGGGTGCCGGAAATCCGGTTCTCCAAAAAATGGAGGGAATAAAGAGGCTACCCGGACATACATCCGGCGCTTGCCGGGTTCTGACGAATATTCAAACTAATAGATATATTGGTCCTACATAGATATTATGAATATTGTATTCCGTTTGAGGCTAGTAGATTTTAAAGCTCTTTTTCTTCTAACAGAATCTTAACGAGTATTAGAACCAAACAAATATGTGTGTGCCAAATAAATATCACGTTTCCCACTTCAGTTTTTGTCGCATGCAACATCCCACGACATCGCTTGGCATATTTTGTCAGTGAAGGAAGTCCGAGTGGAAATTCCTATGGGTACTTATAAATAAAATTTATTTAAATTTAAATCAATCGGTGTCCATCCTCAGCATTTCTAACAAGCCCTCGGGTTATTCAGTTGAACGTGATGGTCCCGTGGCAAACAAACTTGTTTCCTGACACCCTCGCGGTGCTCGGCAGTACGTGACCACTACCTACGTGTTTCCATCGTCACCCAGGGTACATTTGTCACTTACCCGACTTTGTTTTATTTATAGAGAAGATGTAATCTTGTTAATATATTTTATTATTATTAACAGCTGTTAAACAGAGCACCTACCATCTCATCTCTACCCCTTGGTTGACTGGTAGAGAATGCCTAAGGCATTAAGTCCGTCTTTGTACCTTATTGTGTGCGTGAAGTTTAAATAAATTTATCATAATCAGCCTTTTTTCAACTTTGTTGGAGTAGGCCTCTAGTCTAATCACAGAATAAATAGTGTCTAATCTAGCTGCTGAATAGGTAGTAGTGATACTAATTCGATCAGTAACATACCGTAAAACGGGGTGAATAGGGATGCAGGGGTGAATCGGGACGAACCTTTAAAATGGATTTTAACATTGAAATAATTGTTTTTTTTTTTGCCAAAAAGGACTCTAATGTGTTTATTATATTATAATTAACGATTAAGTGTCCTTGTTGGCAATAAACTTTATTACATCAACGTTAAAATCCATTTTAAAGTTTCGTCCCGATTCACCCCTGCATCCCTATTCACCCCGTCTTACCGGTACCTATTTATTTTTGTCACCTTCGGCAGTCGTTTTCATTCTGAGCGTCTACTTATAATTATTATTTTTTGCACGACTCATAATGCGAAGCATTAAAGAGTGCTTTACGATCAAAACATTTCTTTTTTGCCTCCTTTCTACAACTGTTTCTATTGTTATACTCCTGCTAGTACACAGTACCCACTTAATTTATATGCCATTGTATAGATAATTTAATGGAGATGAATTCTGTATTTTTCAAAAATAGATTTAAAGCAGTAGAAATGAAAAAACATTAAAATATTTCTAAAATAAATCCCTTCAATCAAGTGTTACCAGAAAACATTGTTGCGAAAAAATCAATTAAATGAGTCAATTTTTTTTAATAGATTCGTTTCACTCATAGGAGGATCCCTAATGAAAATGGCTCTTTTATTCAAAGTGGTTTAATTATTTAAAAAAAACATAATCAGCCTATAATGTTCCCACTGCTGGGACACAGGCCTCCTCTCGGTGAGAGGGAGTGGGCCGTAATCCACCACGCGGGCCCAGTGCGGGTTGGCAGATGTCACATGTCTTCGAATTTTTGGTTCTAGGACATACCGGTTTCTTCATGATGTTTTCCTTCACCGTTTTGAGAGCAGTGGTGACGAAATAATTTACACAAAGTAAAGCGCCTGTCTGGGTTCAAACCTACAACCTACAACTCGTTTAATTATAATTAATAAAAAATTAACTAATACAATATCTATGACTTTTTATACGATCAAAATGAGCATTATGGATCTTGCACTTTTGGATTTTTCAATTTTTTTTATTTTTTCATTTACTACCAGCGCCCCGCAGTTTCACCCGCATAAGTTTCCCGTGGGAATATCGGGATAAAAATTATCCTATGTCCTTTCCCGGGGCTCAAACTATCTCTATACCAAATTTTCAGCGGTTTAAGCGTGAAGAGGTAACAGACAGACAGACAGACATACTTTCGCATTTATAATATTAGTATGGATTTACTGACAGACAATGCATAGTCTAAATCACATATGTGTGAGCACTAAAGATGAATTTTTTGAATACTCATCCCTCCATAAAGGCTAAAACTAGGAGATGAAAGTACTAGGTATAGAAGTTCGTCATTTTTGTCGATAGGAAATTGCTCAGGTCGCACGGCTTGCAGAGCTTTATCCCGTTTGTTTTTTTTTTTTTTTTTTTTGAATGGGAAATCATTTAATGACTCCTCCCGCTCTGGGTGGAGTGGAAGGGAGTGTCAGACTCTTACTGACTAAAACCCACCCGTGTTCCTTCCTTAGCCCTTTATGTTCCGGAACAGCGGTAACCCTTTCGGACGATCCCGCTACCCAAGCTTTATCCCTTGCGCCGTAGTTATTATTCCCGGCGAACACGTTCAAGACATCCAACGCAACAGATGCTGCTGACCTGTCAAATTGAAAGCGATTGTCAAAAGTGTGTTACTCAATTGGGCCTTATCCAACCGTGACAACATTTTCTAGAATGCAGTGTTCATAATCTCAGATAATTTACATTCCATCGTCACTTAATCAGTTATCCACTTTAAAGAAATGTAATCTAAGTTGTTTTTTGAGTGACCATTTGTAACATAAACGTCCTAATAAGTTTTTGGTTGCAATGCTCAGCTTTGTAAAGTATTACATACAGTTTATTGTTCCATAACTTGAAAATCTATACATATAATAAAATCGTAGGAAAGTCAAAACTGTACATTGAATATTTTTTTAAAAGAATACTTGGGGCGTGATCTACAATCGATTTCGAAGCCGAAAATATAATTTTTAGAATTTTTGTCTGTTTGTCTGATTGTCTGTATGTATGTCCGGGCTAATCTCAAAAAGTGCTGCATGGATTTACATCAAATTTTGCATGAGTATTACTAAGAGGTCGGGTCAACATATAGGCTACATATTATCACGCTATCACCTACGGGGGAGGAGCTGTGAATCTTTATTTTTCTTACGCATTCTGTGACAGCATGTAATCTAACGACGCATATTTAAATGTTATTTTTGAGTAAGCCATGCTATTATCTAGCTTTACACTATAAAAACTACGCCATTTAAGTAACTTGGGCAGAGAAACATAGTTTAATGAATGTTAGTAGTATAAAGAAAATTTTGAACCAGCGCCATCTAAGAGATTTCATAAAAATCAAATCAAGTTACATGTTAACAATTTTTGGAAATTAATAATTTAAATTTGATCATGTTGGCGAGGTTAGTAGTTAGTTATCTATACATATAATAAAATCGTAGGAAAGTCAAAACTGTACATTGAATATTTTTTTAAAAGAATACTTGGGGCGTGATCTACAATCGATTTCGAAGCCGAAAATATAATTTTTAGAATTTTTGTCTGTTTGTCTGATTGTCTGTATGTATGTCCGGGCTAATCTCAAAAAGTGCTGCATGGATTTACATCAAATTTTGCATGAGTATTACTAAGAGGTCGGGTCAACATATAGGCTACATATTATCACGCTATCACCTACGGGGGAGGAGCTGTGAATCTTTATTTTTCTTACGCATTCTGTGACAGCATGTAATCTAACGACGCATATTTAAATGTTATTTTTGAGTAAGCCATGCTATTATCTAGCTTTACACTATAAAAACTACGCCATTTAAGTAACTTGGGCAGAGAAACATAGTTTAATGAATGTTAGTAGTATAAAGAAAATTTTGAACCAGCGCCATCTAAGAGATTTCATAAAAATCAAATCAAGTTACATGTTAACAATTTTTGGAAATTAATAATTTAAATTTGATCATGTTGGCGAGGTTAGTAGTTAGTTATTCTTAAAATTCATAGATGGTAATGTACATTTTCTTCATACAAGTTGTATCGTATAGTTCGTTTTGACAAATTCAAGGTCCAACAAAACCCTCAAAATCTTGAGCAGAGTTGAGGAAGACAATTTAAAAAAAATGCGGTGTTAAGTATTACAAGAAAGTTATGTTCATTGATGATGATCATTTCTTCATCAATTTCATGTTGTTAGTCTATACATATAATAAAATCGTAGGAAAGTCAAAACTGTACATTGAATATTTTTTTAAAAGAATACTTGGGGCGTGATCTACAATCGATTTCGAAGCCGAAAATATAATTTTTAGAATTTTTGTCTGTTTGTCTGATTGTCTGTATGTATGTCCGGGCTAATCTCAAAAAGTGCTGCATGGATTTACATCAAATTTTGCATGAGTATTACTAAGAGGTCGGGTCAACATATAGGCTACATATTATCACGCTATCACCTACGGGGGAGGAGCTGTGAATCTTTATTTTTCTTACGCATTCTGTGACAGCATGTAATCTAACGACGCATATTTAAATGTTATTTTTGAGTAAGCCATGCTATTATCTAGCTTTACACTATAAAAACTACGCCATTTAAGTAACTTGGGCAGAGAAACATAGTTTAATGAATGTTAGTAGTATAAAGAAAATTTTGAACCAGCGCCATCTAAGAGATTTCATAAAAATCAAATCAAGTTACATGTTAACAATTTTTGGAAATTAATAATTTAAATTTGATCATGTTGGCGAGGTTAGTAGTTAGTTATTCTTAAAATTCATAGATGGTAATGTACATTTTCTTCATACAAGTTGTATCGTATAGTTCGTTTTGACAAATTCAAGGTCCAACAAAACCCTCAAAATCTTGAGCAGAGTTGAGGAAGACAATTTAAAAAAAATGCGGTGTTAAGTATTACAAGAAAGTTATGTTCATTGATGATGATCATTTCTTCATCAATTTCATGTTGTTAGTACAAAATAAACATTGATTGTTAATACTTTTGTTCGGTATTTATCTGTGTGATTATTGCTTGGTAATTAATATATTTTCATGTCGTATACCTAATTTATAAACTTAAATGTGATGTAAAACAAATCCCTTACGTATGACGAGGTGCCTTCATATTACACGTACGACAAGCAAAGGGGTTTATTTAACCGACGTCGACGAGGAGGTGCTGTGGAAAGTTTTCCAGGAATTTTCAAGGACACTACAGTGGGTAGGGTTTATACCGTGCATCCGAATAATGGCGAATGCTATTTTCTGCGGTTGTTACTTCACACTGTCCGAGGCCCAACGTCTTTCGCCTTTCTGAGGACATTTGATGGCGTGGAGTATCCCACTTACCGCGCAGCCTGGGTAGCACGTGACCTTCTCGACAGTGACCAAAATTGGGATGAAACCCTCGCGGAGGCGAGCGTCAGTGACAGTCCCAGCCGCATGCCGTCATCTTGGTGTTTTGTGGAGTCGCGAAACCGGTAGCTTTGTGGGAGAAGTATCGCCATCATCTGTCTGAAGATTTTCTACGAGCTTTGAGGCGTGCTACTGGAGACGAAGTCGAAGTAACTGATGAACGCGTGCTGAACACCTGTCTCAGTTCACTTCAAGATGTGGTCATTTCTATCGGCGGCAATCCACTGATCGAATATGGGTTACCAGCTCCCCAATCATCACCGCATCAAGACCGTGGAAATCGGGACTTTAAAATTCCCATCGATTTAGAGAGCGCCGAAACGCCTGTTTGTGGTGTGTCACGTAACAGCGATAAGGGACACGTGCTCAAGGATTGCTCTTTGATCGAATGGAATGAGTGTACGATGGCCAATAGGAAGGCAGTTGAGGCCGTGGACAGAACCCTGCAGGACATCCGCAGGAACGAACATTTGATGGGTGGTGTCACAGTTCTGTTCAGTGGCGATTTCCGGCAAACGCTTTCCGTGGTGACGCGAGGATCGAGGGCTGACGAGGTGAATACTTCGTTGAAATGATCTTCGTTGTGGTCACGAGTTCGTACGCTGCGCTTGACCATTAACCCATCGTATGCCGGAAGTTAGATCTACGCGAGACACAATGGCTTTTTAATTGTGTCTGTAATTACGACATTCAACCGTTTAATATGAGAGCTCGGCTGGCAATGCACGTGCTCAAGAATTCTCCGATGTCCTTCTAAGTCTTGGCGAAGGCACTCTACCAGAAGAGAGAGGTGGACAGGTGGTGCTTCCAGAGTCTCTCGGTAGAGTGGTATCCAGCATAGAAGAACTCATTCGCTGTGTGTACGGGGACATCAGTCGTATACCGCACCAGCAAAATTCTTGGGTGTGTGAGCGGGCCATTTTGACGCTTAAAAACGATCAGGCTGCAGCAATGAACGAATGCATTCTCTCGGAAATTGAGGGAAATGAAGTAGACTACACCTCGATAAACACTTTTGTCGAGCAAGATGACACCACTCATTATCCCGTGGAATTTCTGAACTCCCTGTCAGCAAGTGGACTTCCAGCGCATACCATCAAGCTGAAGGTCGGTGTCCCGATTATGCTTCTTCGGAACCTATCTCCTCCGAAGTTGTGTAACGGGACCCGCCTTAAAGTCATCTCGCTCCACAAAAACACAATTGAGGCGGAAATTCTTACGGGTTGTGGCGTTGGCGAGGCAGTATTTATACCACGCATTCCCCTCATACCTCATAACTTCCCGTTCCAGTTCATGCGCGTACAGTTCCCCGTGAGTGTTTGCTTCGCGATGACCATCAGTAAGTCGCAGGGGCAGACACTGAGGGCAGCGGGTGTCGACCTCAGGACGAGTTGCTTCTCACACGGGCAACTGTACGTCGCTTGCTCCCGCGTCACCAGTCCTGACTCTCTTTACATTTTGGCTCCTGGCAGCATAACTACCAACGTACGTTATAGGGAAATGTTATAAGGTATGATACCTTTGTACGTATTTTTACTCTTTTGTGTCCTGATATGTATTCCTGCATTATTTTCTCTATTTCCTTCAGTCACATCTTATGACTGAACTCAGCAGGATTCCAATATAACTCTCTTCACTTGCTTCGCTTGCAAAAAAAAACCGTATATTTTAATGCTATTTTAAAAGTTGTTTACTTATAATGCTATAGCGACACTGGCATCTTAGGTATTTTTGGTGCTGTAGAGCCTTCACGCAGACGACGTCGCGGGCAGCAGCTAGTTATCTATAATTTTTAATAGTTGTTACATTCCATCAACATGTGCCAATCATTTCGCCTTATAACAATAACACTAAAGGCTCCTACGAACGGGCGCGACAGGTGCCTTTGCTTCGCATGCGATTCGCGTCGCGTGTCGCGCCTGTTTGCAGGATCCTTAAGGAGCCGTCTCCACGAGTTAGAGAATCGCGGCGATATTATCGTCGTGCCACGTATTTCTATACACTCTCTTAGAACGTGTCTCCACACGGCGATATCATCGCGGCGAAAATTTGATGGCACGGCGAGACTATCGCCACGATTCTATCGCTCGTGGAGACGGCCCCTAAGAGACGCTCGTGAACACTCGTGTAACATTTTCTAGATCTGACCTTTATATACTATAGGAGCAATAAGGATCAACTCATCAGCGGTCTACAAAAATATGACATTCTTTCCAGCATAATGTCAATTTCTTCTATATTATATATTAAAAGGACATGAAAGCCTTTTTTTCTATACGTATAGTATGTTTTTAGACCCCGACCTTTTCGTCGCCCACGTAAAAATAACTAGGCCGATGAGATTCAAGTTATAATGGACATTTTAGTTATTTATGTGTAAGTTCTTTTTTTTTTAATAATAGGTAAGGTAAATGCTTAGGTAAGGGTCTGGATTTATAGAAAAGCTCTTTTTTTTCTCTTGTAATATCTATTATGGGATGGTTATGAAAAGGTTTATAACTCTTTAGTCTAAGTAAAGGACCAGCGCACAAGACGTGGACAGTAATCGTAAACGATGTTTTCAATCCAACAGATAAGACCCGGTCTCTTATCTTAAAGAACATTTTAAAAGAGTAACGGTGGAGTTTCTTGCCCATTCTTCTCCATACGAACACTACATTTTGGAAAGGGCGACTGGAATCAATTCTATTTTATTGTAATTTTTGACGTTCAAATAATGATTTGACTTTTGACTTGGACTTTGAACGTTTCAAGTTTCTTCATGACACACATTTTAAATATCTGAGGTCATCGGAAAACTTGAGACTAGAGATGCCGATGCATTCCACCAGTTTCTATTATAAGTCTTATACAGTTCAAGAAGTACGGTTATGGAATGCCTTGCCCGTGTCGATAAGGCGTGTTCAATCTACGCCATTTTTTAAATGTACACTCTACACTTACTTGTGTCATGATTATTATTGTTTATACATATTTTTATAGATAACTATACTAAGTTTTTTGTTTGTATATAGTATTTATTGTATACTGTCTAGATATCGATACCCATCAGGTCTGCGGAGCTAGCTAATTTAACTTGACCCTGTATATATGTAAATGGTACACCACAGACTACCTGGAGTATTGTCTCTCCTTGTCCATTAATCCACCCAAAGGTTGTCTTCAAAAGATCGCTTTTAGCGATAAGACAGCCCGTTGTGGCACCCTTTTTCCCACATTTATAACCGTAATTTTAATGGTGTAGGTACCTAATAAAGCGTATTCTATATAATATATCTGTTTGCCATTCATTAAATAATATTTTTTTACAAGATTTGCATTCATCTCAAGTCCTTTCATAGTTATTTCTGATTTTATTTGTTTTTGCATCAAAATCACAGTGATTTTATCGTCGTTGCTATAATATTGCTATTGGGTTGCAGCTGAGGAAAAATAACTACGAAATGTTACATTACACATAACAACTCGATTATCAAAACCACAAACCATACCGAACTTTAAAAAAATCGTTTAGAACATGATTATGATACCTACCTTTTACTGGGTCAACAAGAATAAAACTGCACTCGAACTGAAAACCTTCTTTTGAAATTCAGCCTTACTCGCCTTAATTTACCTCCTCAGAATCCTCCCCGCCCTCCTTACTTTGCATCAGCAACCCAGCGCGAGCGTACCGACTACCGATGCAAAGAGGTGCTTCACGGATATCGAGGAAGAACCCACCTCGATACAGATACGTATCTATACCTCTGCTGAGACCGAGTCGGATCTCAAGGACCTATTCAGGGCGGGTGACTCAGTGCGACGACTTTTGAAGAGGTTTCTTAGTTCGTTAATTCGAATATCAGGTTATGAGACTAAAATTGTATGCACGGCTACACATCAAGTTATACATAAATGGCAGTATAAGCTGACTTCTGACTGTACGAAAAACGCGCCGCAATGCGCGAGGTCAGCTAAAAATGAAATTGTTTAGCTTGATGTGTCGCGGTGTATAAGTAGTGCAAGGCGCCGCTCTACAGCAGCCCAAGGTTAAGCATGTGTATTTAGCTTCGCTTTGTGTGAAAATGGATGCAAGACCGTCCACTGCAACCTATGAGGAAACCGGCATGTCCTACAACCAAAAATTCAATGACAGTCACCAACCCGGGCCGAACTAGGCCCGCGTGGTGGATTACGGCCCCCTCCCTCTTATAGAGAGGAGGCTTAATATGTCCCAGCAGTGGGAACAGTTTAGGCTGTTTATGCATAGAATACTGACGACCGTGCCTATACACGGTGAATAAACCGCAGTTTTTCATGGCAAGGCAAACGTGTAAGTACAAATTGCTTTATAATTATAATCTGAATCATGTTATGGAAGAATCATTCTATGGAAGCATGTTGACGGACATGTTTTATCTACGTCGAAATACGCCCTACCGTAAAGAAACCGTGCCGGGTATAATGCGTGCCACGAAAGATGAGACTTGCCACACCACATGGTTTGACTTGCGCAGTACACGATTTTAGGTCGCTTTAGCGGTATGAGGTCTGAGCGCTGGACGGGGTCGGACGTCATAGGGGCGGCGGAAAAAGCGCGGGAGGCGGGGTCCAGTCTCATCTTTTGTGACGCTAACTATACAAAGGGCCTATGTCACGCCTAAGTCACTTCATTCGAAGATATTTTTAACCATATAGTCGAACCTCCCTTGCGCGCAACTACGCAGGTCTTTTTATTTGACTCTATTTTTTTTTCATTTGATCATAAGTATTCTTTATTGAAAGGAATTACTTTATATTTTGGCTGACTTCTCATATAGTCCCAAATACTTCATTCACCTTTGCTCACCACTACTCTTATAGAAATAAAATGTTCAATGGTATAAAAATAACTCCTCAAAAAGAACTTATCAGTATTCAATACAAGCAGTACTGTGAGAATAGAGACTTATACTTCTTTTATCGGAGGCTGAATGAGCAAACGCCTTCGCACGCCGCGCCGTTGAAGTGCCGAGCGCGGGAAAATTGTACAAAAAAAAAATGGCGTCGTAAAACACGACACGGAAAATGTCAGCTATTTATGATGCGTTTTAAATAAGCGCCGCCGCCGTTCAAAGAAATCTTCATCTCTAATAAATAAATTGTCAAGGAATAATAATGGACAGTTTTATAATTAAAAGTAATACCTACTTTTTCTCTGACTCAGGGTGAATTTCAGGGGGAATTGGAATTGCTGGAGTGTGTCCAACAACTAGAAGTCATGCCAACTCATCATCTGCCTAGTCTTTTCCCAACTATGTTGGGGTCGGCTTCCAGCCTAACCGGATGCAGCTAAATACCAGTCTATTTACATGGAGCGACTGCCTATCTAACCTCCACAACCCAGTAACTGGGTAATACGATAAACCTTGGTAAGGACTGGTTATTAAGAGATTCGAGCTTCTGACCACCCGTAATGACTGTAAAATATCCATGAATGACAGCCGGACCAATGTCTAAAAAGTGCTTTCCATGGCACGGAGGGGTATTTGTATGTAAAGATGGTCATCCATCCACTGACCAACCGCGGCAATCGTAGCTTAACCTGATCGATCGAACCGTGCGGCTGTTATTACTTAGCCACAAGCCCCTAACTAATAATATGAATGAAAATATCACGCATAAAAGAGGTAATGAACTTCATAAAATACATGTTTATTCAGAGGCCGAACCGTAGGCCTAACGAAATAGAAAATGTGCTCAGACTAATAATTAGGTTGGAACTAAGTAAAACATTAGTTACCTACTTTAATTAAGACCATGTTTTCAGGGCTTTCTGGAGAAATTGCAAAAGTTGCCTATTAAGGCTATATAACCCGTCAGACTTCAAAGCAAAAATGAATTGGCCAACATCTTCTGAGCAGGCTCGTTCTACCGTAGACCCCATTGATCGCTATCCATCGAGCGAAATCGAGGTCAGGAGTATAGACCTGCTCGACATTCAGCTCAATTCTCGACAATTCTCATCCTGCTGCTACCAGCCACATTGCGAAGATCGTCGCTCTACCTACCCTGAAGGCGTCCTACCTTAAGTATTCCGATTCGCCGTGTCCAACTGTCCACTCAAGAACAAGTCTACCTCAACGGTCATCGGTTCTACGACTCATATGGCCGGTCCATTGCCACTTCAGCTTACTTATCCTGGTTTCTGTGGGCTATATCGACAAGTTTGGTTTTCTGCCGGATCACCTCATTCCAGATTCTATCTATCAGAGAGACTCCAAGCATAGCTCGTTCCATAGCTCGCTGAGTGTCCTTGAATTTATGGACCAGCCGTACCGTGACGTCCACTGCTGGACATAAACCTCCCCCAATAAGCCTCCCCCTACAATATATTCATTACGGTTTTCTAGAGACTTCTCACAATTCTCTGCACAATTTTCTTTTGGCACTAACTTATCTACAGCACAAAACCTTGCCAAGTCGATTTTGTTGAACTTAAAACATAGCATACAGTAAAACAGTGTACATTGCGGCATCTGCAATGGTACATTTTAGGTCGAAATAGTGTTAATTTATATGCAAATTTGGGACACAACCAGAAATAATGTGTCAGATGCTTGACACCCTGTGCAGGGCAAAATTTGCACAATTTGCACGTATACTATTGTTAAATCAAAATAATGATTTACATATTCAAAGTGACCCACTGTGTTTGTAGAAACTGAATGAGGCTTCAGGGTAGTGAAGTGGCTATGTGGTAGTGAACGAAAATACAGAAACTAGATAATTATTTGCACCAGACCTGTTGTACAAACGTTTTTCTTGCCGTAAAAAACTATGGTGTATTCGCCGTGTGTAGACACGATCGACAGTCTTGTATGGATCGCTGTGGAAGTTTGTTGGCGGTGGTACTGCGGCACTGCGCCATATGCCGTAGAATTGGTGGTTTGTCGTGTCATATACAAGCTCACATGATTATTTTGAGGTGCGGCTAGCGCGCCGTATGATAAGAAAACCGTGCCATGTGCCATGGACGTGGTGTATTATTAATAATGAGTGCCTTTGGAGTTTCTTTCCCGTTCTTCTGTACCTATAGAGATCTACGTTTTAGAATGGGCAACTAGCTTCAACTGACCGACTCTTTGATAATTCAAAAGTGCCTGTAAATGTTTTAATTGAAATCAATGCTTTGAGTTTGAGTGTGACTTAACTATTTTGGAAAAACTTGTAAGACTTTTTTGATGGCAGTCTTCCTGTCCCAACTCTTAACCAAATAAAGAGAAACCTAACATTAAATATTGAAAAGTAGAACTCTCCAATTAACGATGGTTTCAAATCACAGAACACATAAATCGTAATTGCAGCTATAGGTACCTAATTACAATTAAAGGCAGATCGATTGTGATAATTGAGCAATCTACTCGTATCTCAATAGTGAATTAATTAATATTGCACACTGAAGATAGCTTACCATTAATTATGTGAACAGGGTAACCACGGAGTTTAGCTTTGAGGATTGTGCTTTAAAATGAGTATTACTTTAGACACAGGTACATACCAACATAACTTCACGCATGTATACCCCGAAGGGTTAGGCAGACACGTACAGTCAACAAAAGAGATACGTATGCAGGATCGTCGGATAAAGTTGAAGTTAAGTAAGAAATCGATGGATGTTTTTGAGTGAAATTTAACTTGATAAATGAACTGTTTGTTTCCTATTAATTCAATTTAATTTATATTTTTTTTGATATTTTGTTCCTCCATTTTTAGGGTGTCAATATTCTCATCTTCTGTTCCAGATCCTGCTCGTCAAAGCGCTGGATGCATACAACATCACGTACTTCATAGTCACCGCGCAGATAGTGTCGCATATGCTGGCGTAAATTACAGCTGCTGCGTCAAACTCGTGCTGTACGCCTTCTTCTCTGAGAACTCCAGGGTCGCGTTTAAGAAGGTACCAAACACAACGATTTTACTTGTAAAATTAGTCAATATAACCCGCATTTTTATTTTTCCTAAATATTATCTTGAAATTATTTGAGACTAGTTCAAGATAAAGGTAACAGGATCCGGCTCGAAGGACCCCTTTCAATAAAAGTTAGGACAACAAACCAGATTACGGATTTAAGGCACATAAACTAGGCTATCTATTAAGCCGACCCAGGTTTATAGTCCCCAAGGTCTAATCTAGAAAATCTGCAGACTTGTTTAGTTTCTTTATAAGCCTGGTTTAGCTCCTAGACAATATGTCTACGTGTTTTATTATTTATAAAGTTGAAAAGGTTTTTCTGGCTTCACCGAAATAGGCGGTTTCTTTGAACGAAATTAGAAATCTACCGTAGTGTGCTAATTATTGGTAATCGAAAAGATTTGAAAAGTCTTTTAACACCTTAAGGCATCTGTCCCTCCGCTGGCTAAAAAGAAGTTGGCGAGGAGCGAGCAGCGAGTGCGTGAGTGAGCGTGCGTAGTATATAAACTAACTAACTAGCCTGTATTGTCCCACTGCCGGGCAAATGCCTCTCGCTCCCTTTTCCACACAATACTGTCAGTATACAAAATACAAAAATATTGATTCATAGATAAATTCAGGCAGCTCCAGTAAGTTACAAAAGTACTCGTGTCGGAGATGTCTCATTCTTCCCTTAAGTCGTAGCTTAACATTGATGAGGCTGTAACGGTATCAACAACGCACCACGCGAACTACGCGGCATACTGACGTCACGTAAAATCCTGCATCTCGCAAGCAGAGTTTACCGCGCAACTAGCATAATAATGTATAGAACGGCTCGACATGAAGCATCAGGCAGTTGCCCCCAGATACAACACCCGTCTGCTCGGAGGATCCTCCCTGTTCTATGGAGGATGAGTGAACTTTACACCCTGTTCCTCATGCCTCTATAAGGCTAATAGTAAAAATAAAATAAAACATCATTTTAGCAACTCTCGGTGTATAAGTATAGTATACGTATGTACAGACGCCAGCACATCAAGCTACCCGAAACTGTCAAATTTTCCCAATCAACCTTGAACCTAATGCTAATAGCGGTAAAGTTGAAAATCTATTAAAGATATTTGACAGATTGTAGTAGCTTGATGTGCTGGCGTCTCTCCTAAGCATGAGTTTATTTAACTACTTCAGTCAGTGGCAGGGCTTTTAGAACTTCATCTGCTATCATCACCACAACTCTAATCAAATTCTATTCTCATTTTCTAAACTAATAATAAAGCTGTAGAGATTATTTGTTTGTTTGTACGCGTTAATCTCTGGAACTACAAGTCGAATTTTAAAAATTGTTTTTGAATTTGATAGCCCGTTTCTTGAGGAGGGCTAAACATAGCGCTAGGACCCTTAGGAACCGAGAAAATAGATGAAAATTCAGAAAGAACGCTAAGCGAAGATGAAATTATAGCGCGGGCACGCGATGCGATGCGACGGGGTAGCTCGGAGGAAATTTCACGCGGACGGAGTCGCGGGCAGAAGCTAGTCTGTCATAAGACTCATTCTCAGTGAGTAACTCTTTGTTTTCATCATTTCAGATTGTTTGTTGTTGACTGAGCAAATATGTCTCGGGGTTGACCTGCTTTCTTCGTCTTCAGGCACCTGGAAAGGGGATAGGGAAGGAAGGAATAATATATTAATAGTCTTTTCACACGCCCGACGTGTTCCCCCGATAGACCTCGTCGCATCGCATCGCCCGCGTTATTACTTCCTTTTTTATTTAGCGTTCTTTTTGATCGGCTCCTAAGGCTAGTAGCGTGATATTAAATAGCCTTCTCCAAAAATTGGGCTGTCAAATGCAACAAGTATTTTTGAAATCCGACTGGTAGCTTCAGAGATTAGCGAGATCATACAAACAAACTTTTCAGATTTATTATTAGTATCTATAGATTATCAGACAGACCTCTAAATGTCAATAATAAGATAACTCAGTGCCCTTTAGGCATATAAGAACCACGCATTCATAACTTTCATATCATTCAGAGATAACAAGCGAGAAACTTTTGCACCATTTCAACATCAGTATACCTCGAAAAGTTTATAAAAAAAGACACAAACCTCCGCAAGTTCGGAGAGTCGTGTTCAATAAAACCCAGCTGTTTTATGTCTTTTACAACTGGCAACATCCCTGAGGGTCAAGAAATTCTTGCCATACTGTTATATCTTACCGTTAAAATTCTGTACATTTCTAAAAGAAAACTTCTGTTTAGCGCTTGTTTTGATTTAATTGTTGAAGTTGGTAAAACGGTTTTGTGGTTTTAATTAAGTAATATAGAAGTTGGTAGACATTTTTCTGTTTAAGTTTTTTCTGGCTTTGCTAGATTTTGATTGAAATTTCTGTTTACTCTCGGTGGAGCGTGCTAATTCGGATGGTTTGATTTTTATAGAGGCTGAGCGATTGGCTACCTTGCTATGCGTGGATTTTAATTTCCGTAAAATTTTTATAGCATTTGTACGGCCTATAGTTGTTGAGAGTTGCCGAAAATCGAGTTAAATGGCGTGCAATAGGAGGAGCCTATGTCCAGCACTAGACTGCTATAGGCTGATAACGTTAATGTTGTTCTGGTAAAGTCAGGAATTTAAATTGTTCGTATATTCAAATCATAATTGTCATTCTTCGACAGTTGTATGATATGGGTAATTGATTTAGGGTGTCAATTTGCTTAGCAATTCATTTCTCTGGCTGTACATGTGAGGTCAGTGTGTAAAAGCACCTGTGAAGCAAAAAAAATGATTAAAAGAAAAGGCAAACTTAGCTAAAATCTGTTAACACTGAACGATATGGTCCTTTTTTATATAGCAAAAGTAGCACAATTCTGACAGCAACACGAAAGGGAGATGACAATGCGTCCTTATCAACTCGACCATACCCACACGATAAAATCAATGTGCCTAGCCTTTTCTCAACTATGTTGGTGTCGGCTTCCATTCTAACTGGTTGCAGCTGAGTGCCAGTATTTTATCATGGAGCGACTGCCTATCAGACCTCCACATAGCACAATACCACTTGGTAAAGACAGACAAACTTTCAGGCTTCTGAATACCCGTTACGACTGACAAAGATCTATGAATGGTAACCGGGACTTTAACGTGCCGTCCGAGGCACGAAGGGGTCTAACGGATGGTCACCCATCCACGAACCGACCACCTTTGATCGACCTGTGCGGCTGTAATTATTTAGCCACGAGCTTCCAAAAATTATATTATTTCTGCCATTCCTAAGTAAATGACAAAAACACATCGTTTAAGACGACAACTTGATAAACGTTCCCTCTATAATTGAACCGAAGCCTGATAAGTAACGTAGGCTTCTTACAAATGAAATCTCGCCAGAATTGCTGGCTACGTAGGTAATATACAAATATAATATCTATGTATATCTAATACTAAAAATAACAAAATTAAATCCTAACTTAACTAAAACTATACAGAAACTAAAATATAGCGTCGAAAAATTCATCCGCATCGCTGTCGACTGGTAATGTTCCCAAGAGACTGGCGGCATTGCCACGTTGTATGGCAATGCTTAGCCTTTGGCCAAGGTAAAAGCCAGCCCTTGGGTCACGGGAAGTGTCAACCAGCCGTTTTGAAATTTCTTTAAAAAGACCATGAGCACTCGGACCCCACGGCCCGAGGGTTTCAACCCCAAACGGCTCGAAAATATAATTTCCGATAAGGTTATTATATTTTCGCCGCTTGAGGTTTTCAGCAGCCGCAGCAGCAGCGCCAGCACAGCATGCCGAGCCAGGAAGATGGGATGGCGCAAGAGTATCGACACACGTTGCGTCCCACACTAAAGGCCTACCCACCTTCCATGGAAATAAAGACATACCGTCCGGTCTCTTGCCATCGTCGCGTGCCAAGCCATTGAGTTCATATATACTTATACTAGCTGCTGCCCGCGACGTCGTCTGCGTGAAGGCTCTACAGCACCAAAAATACGTAAGATGCCAGCGTCGCTATAGCATTATAAGTAAACAACTTTTAAAATAGCATTAAAATATAAGTTTTTTTTTGCAAGCGAAGCAAGTGAAGAGAGTTATATGGGAATCCTGCTGAGTTCAGTCATAAGATGTGACTGAAGGAAATGAGAGAAAATAATGCAGGAATACATTCCAGGACACAAAAGAGTAAAAATACGTACAAAGGTATCATACCTTACAACACTTCCCTATAAACTACGTTGATAGTTATGCTGCCAGGAGCCAAAATGTAAAGAGAGTCAGGACTGGTGACGCAGGAGCAAGCGACGTACAGTTGCCCGTGTGAGAAGCAACTCGTCCTGAGGTCGACACCCGCTGCCCTTAGTGTCTGCCCCTGCGACTTATTGATTGTCATCGCGAAGCAAACACTCACGGGAAACTGTACGTGCTTGAACTGGAACGGGAAGTTATGAGGTATGAGGGGAATGCGTGGTATAAATACTGCCTCGCCGACGCCACAACCCGTAAGAATTTCCGCCTCAATGGTGTGTCTGTGGAGCGAGATGACTTTAAGGCGGGTCCTGTTACACAACTTCGGAGGAGATAGGTTCCGAAGAAGCATAATCGGGACACCGACCTTCAGCTTGATGGTATGCGCTGGAAGTCCACTTGCTGACAGGGAGTTCAGAAATTCCACGGGATAATGGGTGACGTCATCTTGCTCGACCACTTCAGTGTTTATCGAAGTGTAGACCACTTCATTCCCCTCAATTTCCGAGAGAATGCATGCATTAATTGCTGCAGCCTGATCATTTTTGGGTGTCAAAATGGCCCGCTCACACACCCAAGAATTCTGCTGGTGCGGTATACGACTGATGTCCCCGCACACACGGCGAATGAGTTCTTCTAAGCTGGATACCACTCTACCGAGAGACTCTGGAAGCACCACCTGTCCACCTCTCTCTTCTGGTAGAGTGTCTTCGCCAAGACTTAGAAGGACATCGGAGAATTCTTGAGCATGTGCATTTCCGCCGAGCCGAGCTCTCATATTAATGGTCAAGCGCAGCGTACGAACTCGTGACCACAACGAAGATCGTTTCAACGAAGCATTCACCTCGTCAGCCCTCGATCCCCGCGTCACCACGGGAAGCATTTGCCGGAAATCGCCACTGAACAGAACTGTGACACCACCCGTCAAATGTTCGTTCCTGCGGATGTCCTGCAGGGTTCTGTCCACGGCCTCAACTGCCTTCCTATTGGCCATCGCACACTCATCCCATACGATCAGAGAGCATTCCTTGAGCACGTGTCCCTTATCGCTGTTACGTGACACACCACAAACAGGCGTTTCGGCGCTCTCTAAGTCGATGGGAATTTTAAACATGGCATGTGCTTTTATGCCATTCGGAAGCAGTGTGGAAGCGATTCCCGACAACGCTACAGCAATAGCAATTTTGCCTTGCCTCCTGACCTCTGCAAGTATGCCAGTGGTAACAAATGTTTTTCCTGTTCCACCAGGAGCACCCAAGAAAAACATTTTACCCTGTTTTTGCCCAACGCTTTCAAGGACGGTGTCAAAAATTTGTTTTTGCTCTGAAGAGAACAAAGCGACATGGTCATTTCGTATGGTGGTCATTTCGCCCGGATCATAATTTGTCGCAGCGTTATACTCCCGATTTCCACGGTCTTGATGCGGTGATGATTGGGGAGCTGGTAACCCATATTCGATCAGTGGATTGCCGCCGATAGAAATGACCACATCTTGAAGTGAACTGAGACAGGTGTTCAGCACGCGTTCATCAGTTACTTTGACTTCGTCTCCAGTAGCACGCCTCAAAGCTCGTAGAAAATCTTCGGACAGATGATGGCGATACGTCTCCCACAAAGCTACCGGGTTCGCGACTCCACAAAACACCAAGATGACGGCAAACAGATGACGCATGCGGCTGGGACCGTCACTGACGCTCGCCTCCGCGAGGGTGTCATCCCAATTTTGCTCACCGTCGAGAAGGTGACATTTTATATCACATTTAAGTTTATAATTAGGTATACGACATGGAAATATATTAATTACCAAGCAATAATCACACAGATAAATACCGAACAAAAGTATTAACAGTCAATGTTTATTTTGTACTAATAACATGAAATTGATGGAGAAATGATCATCATCAATGAACATAACTTTTTTGTAATACTTAATACCGCATTTTTTTTAAATTGTCTTCCTCAACTCTGCTCAAGATTTTGAGGGTTTTGTTGGACCTTGAATTTGTCAAAACGAACTATACGATACAACTTTTATGAAGAAAATGCACATTACCATCTATGAATTTTAAGAATAACTAACTACTAACCTCGCCAACATGATCAAATTTAAATTATTAATTTCCAAAAATTGTTAACATGTAACTTCATTTGATTTTTATGAAATCTCATAGATGGCGCTGCTTCAAAATTTTCTTTATACTACTAACATTCATTAAACTATGTTTCTCTGCCCAAGTTACTTAAATGGCGTAGTTTTTATAGTGTAAAGCTAGATTATAGCATGGCTTACTCAAAAACAACATTTAAATATGCGTCGTTATATTACACGCTGTCACAGAATGCGTAAGAAAAATAAGATTCACAGCTCCTCCCCCGTAGGTGATAGCGTGATAATATGTAGCCTATATGTTGACCCGACCTCTTAGTAATATTCATGCAAAATTTGAAGTAAATCCATGCAGTACTTTTTGAGATTATCCCGGACATACATACAGACAAACAGACAAAAATTCTAAAAACTATATTTTTGGCTTCGAAATCGATTGCAGATCACGCCCCAAGTATTCTTTTTAAAAAATATTCAATGTACAGTTTTGACTTTCCTACGATTTTATTATATGTATAGATATTAAATCATCATTATTCAGACTTTCAGACCTTTCAAGTACTTTGAAATATTGTTTGGCTCTTTTGTATGTTTTTCGCGCGTCATGTTCGTGAACGGGCGCCATCGGTTGAGACTCTGCCAAGGCTTTTTTTTAATCGTATATTTTGAATTGTTTCTTCATTTGTGTTTTATTTTTACATTGTTCTCACATAATATAGAAGCAACAAGAATAATGTACCCAGAATTTTGTAATACTTTGATCCATGTAGTTTCTTGCCCGTTCTTCTCCATAGAGATCTACGTTTTGGAATGGGCAGCTAGCTTCAACTTTCTGACTGACTGACTATTTAATTTTGACAATTCAAAAGTGCTTGGTTAAATTGACATGGTTTGAAGTACATGGTTTAATTGAAATAAATGCTTTGAGTTTGAGTTTGTCAAATTGATAAAGACAAAGGTTTTGGTAGAAACGGCCAATAAGACAAAAAAAACTAAATCAAAAGTCATCCATTATAATTAGGCTGAGAAACAGCTCTTTTTGGACGTCAAAAGTACATAAGACAGACCCCTAAAACGCCCGCTCTTCACCACTTTTCTAGTGCTTCAGACTAATGAAAAACTCATGATTAATAATAGTCTTTCAGGTCGAATTTCGGTAATGGTGGATAATCTCAACGGAGACAGTCATCGCCGTGGGAGATATTATAGTGCACAAGTGTGTGCGAAGAGGTGCACTCTCTCTTCCCTCACTCTTATAGGATGATAGGACAGCAATTTGACACGACCGGAGAAAGACCAGGCGCTGGACTACCGGCAAACTCACAAAAAATAAACAAACTCATGATCACTGTAAGTAGTGTGTTTGTCTGCAGCTTCAGCTCATGGGGTCTCGAGACAGGGTCAATACTCGTAAGACGTTCAAAATTCGAAGCGGAAAAATATTTCGATGTCATGCGACTCGAAAAAATTCAAGAATAACCCCCACTACCTTCGAAATTTAATCTGCGATGATTTTGTAACAACAATTGAACGCGATTTTATTTGGTAAAAACGTTCCAACGAACACTGCCATTTCGAATTAATTTATTGATTAGTTAGCAAACGAATTTTTCACTCGCAATGGAATTTTTACATCCACATGGACGCAGGTTTTAGAATGCTCTCTAACAATGCTCACATTATCAACAAAGCTTTAGATTAACAACAATACATTCCAACATATCGAACTAAATCACCCCAAACAAATAATAAAACATCGTTACACGACATCATCACACAAAACTTTCCATTTAGGTACACAACAAACAGTCCCATCCCTAATCCCTGTCGTTCCGTAAATCGACTACAAACTATACTCGATTTAATATCAGGGTGAGTCCCATCACTATCATGTTTGGCATGTACATACTCATTCAACGAGGGTCAGGACCTGGGATCCTTAGGGAAGAGAGCACCATTTCTCTAAGCGGCAGATATTACGTGACCCTTTCCTATGGCCCTTAATTGTTCACTTAAGGATGTGGGGATACTTAAAAGTTGTTTACAGTGTTGGCCTAGTGGTATCGACATTTCATTGTGAAATTATACTCTGACGTTTTGACATTGGTACTGGTGGGATCGTTTCCTGATTTTCACGGAAATAAAATAAAATAACGACGATATAGTGTCTGGAAAATTTCTAAAAAGTATATCGCCGGGTTAAAGGCAAAACCGACTATCTGCTATTTTTTGCAGTTTTTCACTTTAATATACCATTCGAATCGTCATTTGATTCTTTATCCAATGGTAAAACCAACTAAACCGCAGGACTTACCGTTCCCGAGATACCGAATGTAAAAATCGATTATAATCGAGAAAGTGTATCTTTAGAGAAATAAAAACCAAATAATTCGTAATAATTTGTCCGCAATATTTCAAAATATAGATGCAAAAAATACAAAACTTTTTTAGTGGGTTTTAGTCCTACAATAATGTCAAAGGAAGGTCTTAATCACTAATGGTAAAAAATAATATTTTTGATTAGCACCTTTTTGTTCTTGAACATTCAAACTAAATAAACATTATATAAATATAGTCGATTTTGGCATTCGGTCTTTCGATTTCTTTTTAGCGAATTGCCTAGAAAAAAACCAGATTAAATTATTATAGTCGGTACTTCTCCGCGCTGTCGCTGTCCCCCACGCGGTTTTTCGGGGATTTAGTCGAATCTTCTATGAAATGCATTTTTCGATTTATGTGTATTTTTACTGTGTGTGGTTGCTGAGGAAAATTATTGTTGAACAATCAGAACCGACAACAGCTGCATCTCCAGACAAGTACTTTTACAGTGTTAAAATAGTTTTGAATTTTTTATAGAAAAAAAGCAACACAATTTAATCTCAGATATGCCAAAACTTCTTCTGCATAACTCTGTGCATTTCTGCTTCAGTTATTATAGAATCAATAGAAAGTCGATACACAATGGGGCTTTATTCTCGAGATTGTGATCCGCGAGGACGACATGAGCCCAAAAACAAAACGCCCGCCAGAAAAAGCTGAAGAAATCCGGCGTCATATCAAATCTTTCCCTACGATGGGAAGCCATTAAAGTGCGCAAAGATATTAAACGCCAATATCTAT
Organism: Hydraecia micacea; assembly: GCA_914767645.1. NCBI lineage: Eukaryota > Metazoa > Arthropoda > Insecta > Lepidoptera > Noctuidae > Hydraecia > Hydraecia micacea. The sequence continues at coordinate 19,120,874 of OU611780.1, forward strand.
ACTGTAGTCTGTCAATGACAAAAATGTATGCATTGTATGTGGAGGAGTATGAGAAGGAGAGCGTTACACCCGTTTCGGAGGCAACTATAGAAATGTATTTTGCACCGAATTCAACTTGGGGTTTTTTGTTCCCAAAAAAGACCAGTTTCTTTTTTGCACCAAGTATCGTCGTTTGTATCGTGGGTTTTAGTCAGTAAGAGTCTGACACTCCCTTCCGCTCCACCTAGAGCGGGATTTCCCATCCACAAAAAAAAAAAAGGTTGTATAGTGTAAGTTTTTACTATAGAGAAAACTAAAATTGAAGAAAAGTATAAACAGTACATTCAAAGAAAAGATACATAAAATAGCGAGAACAAAGGGAGCAGAAAAATAAACGTACTTCACTTCGGCATCCTTTGATTTGCAGGCAATTTTACAAATCCCTAGTGGAGATGTAGGTTTTTGGTATTGTTGCAGGAAACTTACACTATACAATCTTTTTTTTTGTGGATGGGAAATCATCAAATGACCCCTCCCGCTCTAGGTGGAGCGGAAGGGAGTGTCAGACTCTTACTGACTAAAACCCACCCGTGTTCCTTCCTTAGCCCTTTATATTTCGGGGCCACGTTCGGACAATCCCGCTACCCGCTACCGCAGGTTTGGGCCATAACGGGCCCCTTCCTTTATGCTGACATCTGTTTGAGGCGCGCGTGGAACACATACGCGCCGTCCGGCACGAGCCCGGTCCTGATCGGACGGTGAGCTACCCATTACTCTCCGTCCGCCCGCGTCTACGGTGGCCGGGAATCGTCACGCGGCTCCCGACGCGACGCCCGGAGCGTCTCCCGCGGAGGCTGGGACGTGATGCTCTCTCCCTCAGCCATCCCGCCACCTCCTTCGCTAGCATGACTGCTTCGCAGAAGGAGGTGACTGCTTCCCACTCCCTCTCACTCCGGACCATGGCTTGAACCAGGGCCGGACACGAGAGGTCGCCGCCGCTGCCGATCGCCTCTACGAGGACACGGTGGTTTTCCGCCCAAGCAGGGCAGACCTCCACCGTATACTCCACCCTGTCTTCTGGGCGATCCTCGCAATGGTGACACCCGGGCGTCTCCTTCCGCCTGATGATGTGCAGGAACCTTCCGAAAAATCCATGTCCGGTGAGGACCTGCGTCAGGCGGTAGGTGAGAAAGCCGTGACGCCTCTCTAGCCACTCCTCAAAGAGGGGTCTTATCGCCACTAAAGTGGCGTGCCCTACACTATACAAGCATTTTGTTATGCGTGGATGGAAATTAATGGCCAGAAAGGAAGCTCTGAGATTAGATCGATAATTTTACTTTACTTAAGCGAAATCCTCGATCATATCGACAAGGTTTCGTTATTTTCAGACACATGTGGTGGACAAAACAGGAACTAATATGTGGCCGCAGTTTTGTTTTGGGCTGTCCATGAAATCTAAGCACGTCGAGCCAGTCCAAAAAGTTGTCACTGAACTACCACCACAAGCCACAAATGACCGATGTTTGCCACAGATACTGTACGTGTATATAAAGAACCATTATGCATTTCAAAAACCAAAAAAGCCGAACTATTGAAACTTTGTGAATAATGAATCATTCCCGACAAACCTGACGAATATCATGAATGGTTCCAAAGCTTGAGAGCTGATGGCCAAAATGTGGATTGTATACCTGATGTTACGGTTCCTGGAGAATCGGGACTCTGAGAACCCAGATGACTCTGAGTGGTTAATTTTTTAGAATTAATTTTTAAAGACCAATTATTGTTTGTTTAGATTATGAAACTTTTATGTTCATACCTTTGTATGAACATAAAAGTTAAAATAAATGCTTCTTCTTGTTACCTGTCAGTTTTATTTTCGGAGTGTTTTCTTGTACTGGCTGAGATGCTATAGTAAGGGCCTACTTACCGAATAAATTCAAAAATGGAACTGAATTGATTTTTTTATGGAATTTGTATGAAATTATCTGCCAAGCAAGTTAATAGTAACTTAATCGTAGGTGGTGAAACAGGCCCTGATAGCAGATACACAATTTGAATGATTTAAGCAATGCAAATCAACAACTTGTAATGTTAGTACAATTTTGCATTCTAGATTCGAAGACGTCTATTAAGAAGTAGAAAGGCAAAACCAACTATTTTTTCGTATTTTTTTAAATTGTTTCAAAACGAATGTTTCGGCAATCAGCCTTACAAGCAAATTATCAAAACAATACTTTAACTCACGTAATTGCGAAGTCTGTTACAAATAGGACAATTACTTTTCCAGATATGCTTGTATTTGTACTATAAAGGCAAAACCAACTAAAAGGGGGGGTTATAATTTATATTAATTTTTTTTCGTACAAATGAAGTTAATTTTTGGGTTTAGTATGTAACTGTTTGAAACTTAGATAATTATAGAACACGCTCTTATATTTGCAACTGACATAATTGTATTACTAAGGACTTAAATTTAATAGCAAACTTTCCAAATGCGCTTACGGAAAATTTTATATTGACTTTTTTGGACTAAATAATTGGTTTTGCCTTTAACCCGGCGATATAGTAACATAATATTACACAATATCCAGTGTAATGGGGTCTCATGAGTGCTCCTAAAGTGCATAATAATTTCGTAAAGGAATACCAAACCTCCAAGCTATATTTGTATACCCACACATTTTGGAAATAAGTTTGAAACGATAAACTTAGGTTAACGAAGGTTTGCAGTTTTGAACGTTTCTATTGACAACGTCAACGTTTTGGGATGCACGAAGAAGCCTCCGCGTGTAGCGCAGTTTGTTCCGCCAGTTACTCAAATGAACCGAGCGCTCGGCGCATCCTGGACAGTCACACCCAACACCTTATTTGACTGACCAATTCTTCCCTTGCGGTGGTAGGGCTAATGCCCGCCTGGTTTGTGACCACCCTCCCACCGGAGTCCGGCGTCAAGCAGCCTGCTGTGTTTCATCGATGCGTGGGAGTTCCAGAGTCTTAGGCATCTTTTGGGCACGCTCATTCCATCATAGACGTCATCCATCGCTTTCCATCAAGCGAAATCGAGGTTAGAGCGGGCCCATTCAAAAAAAAAAATTAATAAAAAAAAAAATGTCAGACTGTCAACGTAAACAGACTTTGTGTTTCAAATATGGAGATTTATTGAATTTATAGCAAGATCTGTAGCAAGAGCTGGTAAAGTGAGGCGGATACGGCACTTTTTTGTCAGCAATCGATACAGCGACGTGCACGAAATGTAGCGTCGCTTATCACCGAGTGACCGTCGCCCTCCTTGCGAACGGCCCCTTAGTGAAGGCTAACGTGCCTAGTGGACACCTGGCATCGCTCAGCCAGAGTGCAGGAAAAATGTCCGTAGGGATAATAGTGGTAGTCACGGAAAAATCGGTGTTCCTCCTCCTTTCTTTTAAATCAGTTAAAAACTGTGAACCTAGCATGTCCGGGAACCATAAAATCAAAGACATGAGTTTACATCCATTAATACGCACTCTGCCAAAATAGTAAACTGAAACTGTGTGTACTCCCCGTCACTTTTCCCTAAAGGTTCATTAGAAAACCAGCGTCAGACAGCATCTGTTTGGCATTAATGCTGAAATGAGCCTTTTTTGGCGCAGCAGTGAGGCACACACTATTGTTGTCTGAAACTTTTTTTTTATTTTAATAATTTTGTATTTTCTGTTTCACGAACTATGTCCTATTAAACTTTTTTCTTTCTTTCTTTTAAACAGTAGTACTAATTAGTAAGACAATCATTCAGATCATTCATAATGCAAACTGAAGCGGTTTTGCTAGATTTTTATAAGACAACGTGCTTGTCACAGCCATATGCTACGTTAGCACCATTAATTAAGATTTCATCTAATTAACGAGCTATAAGTTTTGTTACGACCCATAAAATCCGTCTGTAACATCAAAATCTTTTAAATACCATTATATTCATAATATCTTCTCCACATGATATATCCGTTAAACGTTAATATCTCAAGCATAATCGTTAAAACAATATTAGCACTAATGAAGAAGCTGCATAAATATCTGAAAACAATTAAGGGTTTATCGCCAGCCCTCGCAAAGTCTAGATTATGTCTAGACCAGTTCAGACTATCTAGATTAGAAGCTATTTATATTCGTGAGACACGCAGACGTGCATTGATTGGAAATGCTAATGTAATGGAAATTGAAAACCACAACGGGTGTAAAAAGACACTTAAAGAACCCGAGAGTCACTTGTACTGTCTGTAATAATTTTTTTGTTTTGTACTACACCTTACCTGGGAACTTTCTGGTTACTGATATGTTTTAGGTCAAAATTCCAACTTTTACCGACCTTTTTTCACGAAAACAAGTTTTTTTTACTACAATTTGTCAAATTTATTTAATAGATTTTCAACTCTATCGCTAAAGCATAAGGTTCAAAGTTGATTGGGAAAATTTGACAGTTTCGGGTAGCTTGATGTGCTGGCGTCTGTACTTAGGGCTTTTTACAACGCCAGATAATTTTATCGGAGGAATAATTTTGAATTTTTTACAGTTCTTCCATACAAAAACTGTCAGACGTCAATTTTATTCCACGAACAAAAACTATTTGTCGATTGAAAAATCAGCCCTTAGTTTGATGTACAAAATGCGCAGTTGACGGCTATGTGATGGATCTTTACACCCTGTATTTTAGTCAGTTTGTGTGAACGTGCTTCGGGTTGAAAACTAAGCATGTCAATGCCTACTCTCTCTCATAGGAACCAGCAGGGTAATTGCGTAACACACTATCAGTAGCAATGGGTTTCATTTTGACAGTTCAACAACATGCATTGCGTTATTTACGTTGTTGAGCAGACACACTTTTCGTACATAAGGAGCAATGGATTAGCAATATACTTCAAAATGATTCAAACTGAGAGTAATAGTGTGTTACACAATTAGGGTGCAGTTCCACCACCTTCAACTAACGAGAAGTGAGTTTAGCTAGCAACAAAAGAACGAGGTGGCGAGCAACGAGCAGCGAGTACGCGACTGTACCTATGTATGAGTAATCACTCGCAGCGAGTATTCTGCCCGCCAAGTGAGTCGCTGAGCGAGTACTCTCTTTGATAGTTCTTGTCGCTGTGATACACGAGTGCTCGCCGGCGGTGTGAACAGTCAGCGATAAACTATTAATATATGTATCTCTTTTACTTACACTGGACCTTCATCTTGAGCGAGCAAATCATAGATAGTGCCATAGAGAGGATGCTGGTTTTCAAGCGATGGGACCACTTTAGGCCGATTATGCGAAAGGAATCAATTTGACTTTCATTTTCGTATTATGTAGGTCTGTAGAGGAACTTGCGGATAAGTAATAAAAGCCGCACGGGCGGATCGATCGGGTTAAGCTACGCTTGTCGCGGTTGCGTTAGTAACCTCGGAAAGCACGTTAAGCCGTTCGTCTCGGCTGTCATTTGTGGATCATTGATAGTCGTTAGGCTGCGTTTCCACCAGAGATGAGCGAGGATGCGTAGCGAGGAATGTGTGTAAAACTAACCAATAACAACGCTAACTTAGTTCAAGCTATGAAAATGATGCGATGTTATTGGTTTGTTTCACACACATCCCTCGCTCCTCGCACATCTCTGGTGCAAACGCAGTCTTATGGTCAGAAGCTCGAAAGTCTAACAACAGTCTTACCAAAAGATATCGAATTTCCCAGTCTCTGGGTTGTATAGGTCAGATAGGCAGTCGCTCACTGTAAAATACTGGTATTCCGCTGCATCCAGTAAACTGGATATAGTTGGGAAAAGGCTAGGCAGACGATGATATGTATGTCTATACTTTATGTGATATTGGGCACCATTCAATTACGATGAAATAAAACTGCATAGAGTAGGAAAACAATACGGTTAAACCTGAATAAACATCCTGCAATGAGGAACCCTAAACAACAATGATCGTACTATTTTGTATGAAAATAGCTTATGTGCACTGGCACATTATTGTAGTGGTATCTACAACGCCACATGCGAACAACGCGCCATACTAACGTCACGCAAAATCCTGCATCTCGCAAGCAAAGTTTACCGCTCAATTAGCATAGATACAACGGCCCGACATGAATCATCCGGCAGTTGCCCGCCAGACACAACATCCGTCTGGTCGGAGGATCCTCCCTTTTCTATAGAGTATGAGTGAACTTTACACCCTGTTCCTCATACCTCTATATTATAATAGAACAAGCTGTACTTTTATTGATTCATTGATCATAACAAAGGAACCTCTCCAAGAATGTATGCCTCATTCAACAAAGAAAAATATTAATTTCTCTCTTCTTTCCTAAGATCTACGTTTTAGAAGCCTAGGGTCAGCCTCTGGTACTGTTTGCCCGTTTCAAGGCGGCTCCCAGGGCCGCGGCCGGTTTAACCACAGGACGGCGAAGGGGCACGTACAACCAACTAGTGTTTATTTTCCTTCATAGAACTGTATTGTCTATGGTCGCTAGGGTTTGTTGTGGAACTTTAACAATACCGGCTTGTAATTCTCTTTGTCAGGAAAAGGCTAGCTAGTACTAGGCATTTTTCTTCTATTCTAGATGAGGATATTACGCGGTGTGGTTGGTATTTGATGATATTGGGGTTCGAATAAAAGGCTTTAGGTGGTTGTTTGTTTGTGACAAAAGATGAGTTTTATTCAGTTCCTATTTTCTACTTTATTGAACAAAGAAATCACAGAAACATTGTTACAAGATTACATGGACAACTTGTGTACAAGGGTGCAATTAACACAGTATTGGGTTTTCTAACCATTCACCAGTCCGCGGGTAGTATCCTCTCCAAAAAAACTACTTTAGAAAAATGCTTTACTATGTTCGGTATTAATTAATCTATAAACCAAATTGTTCAATACTTTCTAGTGCAAGATAAAAAAAAAAAACGTTTTAGACGAGGGGCAAACTTTAGTCACAGCTCAACATTGAGTGAAGCATCTCGGCTGGCCTAGCAGAGAACGGAATGAGCTAGGTACAGACGCCAGCACATCAAGCTACTACAATCTGTCAAAATTTCTTTAATAAGGTTCAAAGTAGATTGGGAAAATTTTACACATTCGGGTAACTTGATGTCTGTACCTTTTTGGAGAATTGACCTGAAAGGAGGGTAGGGACGCTTACTCCCCGCACTGGGACCATAGTGACTGAACTATTACAATAAATTGATAACGTATCTGTTTGTTCCCTAACACACACTATAGTTGTGTACACTGGGTCCGTTCGACAGGCCGCAATATATACCTGGTTGCGTTTCTAGTTAATTGCAGCAGCCATCTGCATACTGTTCTACACGTAAATGTGTGTCTACGACAGTAAGGGGAACCTCAAACTAAATGCTTGTATCACTTGCAGTTAGCATATTGATGGCTAAATTACTCCTGTGTGGAGCAAATGAAATACAAACGCTGGTTAACGAGTCTTTGCTTAACGTAAGGGCTGCTACATGTATGTTCGACGCGGAATGATTCAGCACAGTCAGGCTGCAAAATCGTAGGGTATATGTTCCCATGCCCATACCATGACACCCGATTTCCACACACAGTACTAAATAAATATATAATAATTCGTTAGGACTACCCTGCCTCTTTTATCGACTCCCTCAACTTTAAATTGCCGTTTTAGTCTTATGCAATATCTGTCACTGAGTGTTTCAGGAAGACTGCTAGTTTTGAATTTCCCGGGCTTTAAGCAATGCTAATTAAAGTAGAAGAAACCGACTTGCCCAAAAAACAAAATTTGAAAGACATGTGATATACACCAACCCGCACTGGACCCGCCGCGTGGTGGATTACGGCTCATTTCCTCTCACAGAGAGGAGGCCTGCGTCCCAGCTGTGGGAAAATTATAGGCTGATTATACAATCATGTTATATAATTTGCCAAGTTTTCAACTTCAAAGTTTCTACTCTAAACCCGGGCGCTAATACAGCACTTCTAATTATGCTGCCTTTGAGTATAATTAGGGCGTAATTTGCTTAAGTTCTTAGTTAAATGTCATAATTGTAACATGTCAGTAATTACTGAACTACTTATGTTTTACATTTATAGCATTTATGTACATACATAAACGCACACCTTCTTCTCATGAGGGTAGGCAGAAACTACAGAACCTCATCTGCTACGATCCTTAAATACTCCTTTTGCTTCGTTTGCGTTCTTACATCTGAAGGCCAATTCCCGTAAATAAAAACATTCAAAATCCAGTCGCAATCTCATCTCAGCGACAATCAATGTCAAAAACTTGTCAAAATGTAAGGAAACTAGAGTTATTTTTGACAGATACAGACTGAGATCAGACTGTGAACGTTCTTAAAATTACGAGAATTGCCCCCCTGGTCATACACGCACGCTGCAGGTACCTGTCTGAAGAACATCCAAAATATCCAAATTTAAAAAAATATATTATCTGTGGCCCGGTCGCTGGCGCGCTCACTTGACATCTATCAAATCATTCTTTTGAAGCTTAAGAACGTGACTTCGCGATGACCGATACGGGCATCGTATAGTCCCGACGGTATGCGGTATGCTGTATGCACTATCATACAGCATACCGCACAACACAACGTTTGGAAGGGGGTTTATATAAGACAATCCAATAGACATAAGTGGGTTGATTATCTGGTAGGGGTTGGGATACAATGAGGACGAGAGTACTTCACACAATGATGGATTGGACGTCACTAGGCAAGTTAGTCCGATCTTTAAAATGATGCTTCGTAATCTCGTCCTCATTGTGTACTTTGTCACGAACAGCCGCCAGCAACAATTTATCGTCGCGTCGCACGGAAGTAATGTAATTATGTTATACCAGTTTATCTATTTTGCTCCTAGAACAATAATGACGTCAAACTCGTAGAAAAAAACTGCTATTTTCTTAGAAGAACGTGTCTATCTTAGGTAATAGCCTTCTATTTGTAGGACCATTTCGACAAACGTCGGGTCGAGAAATAGTGTCGCGCCAACACCTCATTCAATTTTAATTTGCCGGGAATGAACCTCGTGTTGAAATAGATCGCCCTTTTGGAAATTGATTCGATCTATTCTAGGTTTCTTATCTATTTTGATCTTGTTATTACAATCATTTGGTAAGAACAACTTTGAGAAGGAGGCTAACTGAAGAATTTCTGGGCTGGGCATTGTTTGGGAAAACTTCGTCGAGTCTTCTCTTTGCATATTCCGCAGAACCTATAGACTAAAATCTTCAATCAGTGCGTCCTGCCTGTTATGACTTACGGAGCCAAAACGTGGACACTCACGGTACGGCTGGTCTGTAATTTCAAGGTCGGTCAGCGAGCTATGGAAACCAGCTATACTTGGAATCTCTCTGAAAGACATAATCCGAAGTGAGGTGATCCGACAGAGAACCGAAGTTGTCGACATAGCTCACAGAATAAGAAAGCTGCACTGGCAAAGGACCGGCCATATTAGCCGTAGAATTAATGACCGGTGGGGTATTCGTGTTCTTGTGTGGAGTCGTTAGATCATGACCTGGGTTAGGACATAGAATACCAACGTTTTATCCTGGTAGTTTGTTTTCGTGGGATAGTTCCCGACCTCCACGTGTGCACGCCAAAAGCCTATAATTTTAGCGATTCAATGTTGAGGAAAAGCCTCTCCGACCCGGGACGACGACGGACAAACGCTCTAAGCCCAATTCTTGAGAAAGGTTATAGGCTATTAGCATCACGCTAGGATTCTTAGGAGCCGAGCAAAAAGGAAAAAAGTCAGAAAGAACGCCACGAAAAGAAGTAAAAGTGCGAGCAGGCGATGCGATGCGACAGGGTTCACGCGGAAAATGTCGTGGACAGAAGCTAGAAGCAATAGTAGTAAAGAAAACGTGACACGCATGGATTGTATGGAAATCTGTCATGGAAAATGTTAACAATGACGCTTCTAGCAGTCTCCACGCTCTGTTGTCTTGGTTAACCAAATGTTCCAGGGAAGTAAAAACCAAATGATAGACGATAAAACTCGCATTTCTCTCGATTTTTACAAAAATATCATAATAATGTGACACCATTAGCGTTAAAAAATCTGTATCGGATGACACGCGATAAATTTTTTCGTCTTATTTTACGTCCGATGGATATTTAAGGATGAATAAAATGATCGTTCTGTCTGATATTTATAGACGTCGTAAAAACAATAATGGAGAATAAACGAGTGTTACGATTTCGTTAAATTCACGCTGTTCTTGTTTACGAGGTGGGTACCATACGTACGGAGTCAATAGATAACTCGACTCGCTGTACAGTATTTCTATCTCACGAAGCGACACATTGTTTACTTTTGGCAGCGAAGTATACAAACACGCTGTGAATGTGTGTGTGAAGACGAGTAAAGTTAGCATTTATCACACCCACTTCCGACTTCACCATTGTGCATTGTCTCAAACGGTAGCGAGAACTCCTGCGCTTACACACACATTTACAGCGTATTTGTACATTTTGTAACCACAAGTAAAGCTGCGCGTCACTTCATGAGATAAAAATACCATACAGCAAATGAGTACTTGTCGTGTGTCTGAGCGTTCTCTAAATGATTCGACACAGCCGGGCAGTAAAACATATATTCTATTTTGCTACCCGGCTCTCAGTAAAAACAGTCTTAAATCTCTATGCAACGCCTGGGAAGAGGAAAACCCCCCGCTACATGGAGGCTTAGTATAGAGAGGGGGATGAAAGCGCAGAACCTAACTCCTATTATAGCCCAGGACAGATCGTCCTTGGTACCGCTGTACAAAAAGACACGGCCTCAGATAGAACTGGGATTAAGCGATGGAAGAAGAAGATTTGCCGCCCCGCTGTTCTGAATCATGGCGCCCGAACAAGTTTGTAGCAACCTTGTTACAGTAGTTATGTGATGTACGGAGTTTCTGTCGCTGTGTGACTGAATTCTAGAGATAAATCTAAAAGCCTGCAGCCATAATTATTTCTCTCACAAGTGATACAGGTGCCAAACGTTCTGATATTTCAGGCTGAGTCAGTTGATTGGTTAGGCCATAGAAATGTGGGACTAGCAGAATTTTAGAATATTCCTTTGCTTTCCAAAAAACGGCAGTTTTAGCACCAGACCACTGACCCACTTGAGAATTATTGTAACTATGCGCATGCACTTGTTCTTCGACAATTATTATTGTTTATTGTTAAAGTAATAAATGATGACTTATTCGATATACTTTCTCTTTAGATAAGACTGTAAGTTATGTTAATAACACTCAACGGTCAATTATTAACGTGTAGGTATGCGCAGTTTTAAACAACATAAGAATTATTATCAAATGCTGTTTGTCTCTACATCATCCAAAGGTTGACTGGTAGAAAAGGCCGATGGTATTAAGTCCGCCTCTGTATATTTGTGTGGAGTATTAAATACATTTTGGCTAGTAAACACCGTATCAGAGCAGAATGGCGATTAGGTATTACATTAAATAATATAGCGGTTATTACAAATTGTTATCAGTCTATTAAAATAATAAAATCTTTTTTTTTTTTACTAAAAATAGAAAACTGAATTTTCAAACAAAATAAATATCGTTATAAATTTCACGAAATAAAACCCTTGGTAATAAACTAATAACGTACTAGACACGCGCGGGGCGATAGTATCAACAATTCAATACAAACATTATAGTATTATCACCAAATAATCACAAATTAATTGTAATTTTGTTAATTCTAAAACGAGAAAAAAGGTCCTACGGCTAGAATGTTAATTGTTATTAATCATTTTAACTGTGTAATAAATAAATGGTTGATGTGAGCAGTGAGCAGTGGTGGCCCAATTTTAACGTCCTGGATTTAGAAGTTATAAGTCGTGAGTTCGAACCCAGGCAGGCGCTTTACTATGTGGAAATCATTTCATCACCATGCGGTGAAGGAAAACATCGTGAGAAAACCGGCATGTTCTAGAGCCAAACCAAGCCCGCGTCGTGGATTACAGCCCATTCCCTCTGCGAGAGGGGAGGCCTGTGTCCCAGCAGTGGGAACATTATAGGCTGATTATACTGGCTTCCCCTGTATTGCCCCTTATCACACATTAAAATCATATTAGCATAGACCTTTGTCACAACCTAGAAGAAACCTAAATTATATTTTCTTTTACTACAAAATGTACGTACTAATGCCACGCAAATGTAGCTAATGTAGTTTTGATGGCAAACCTCATATTCTTTAGAATGGCATAACTGAATATTCTGGAAAATGACTGTATGTCTGTGTAAAAAACACATAATTTAGTTTCAGATGAAAGATGTAAGAACGACTACTGAATTGTTTGATAATGTGAACCATCATCATTATCAAGCTACAGCAGTCCACTCCTGGACATAGGCACGCCAAACAGCTCGATTCTCGGCAACTCTCATCCAGCTACTACCATCCACCCTGCGTAGATCGTCGGTCTACCGAGTCTGAGGGCGTCCTACCTTACGTTTGGTTTGCCGATTCGCGGTCTCCACTCAAGTCCACGTCTACCCCAACGGTAATCGGTTCTACGACCAATATGATGGACCATTGGCAGATCAGCTTGCTTATTCTGTGAAATATGTCAACAACTTTGGTTCTCTGCCGGATCACTTCATTCTGGATACTGTCCCTCAAAGAGACTCCAAGCAAAACTCGTTCCATAGGTCACTAAACGACATTGAATTTATGGACGAGCCGTACCGTGAGTATCCACGTTTTGGCTCCGAAGTCAAAAAGTGAATAATGATGCAAATTATTATTATGTCACACTACCTTTGGAGCGACGAAATTGCCTTCTAAAGGTCATTTGGAGGTCAATTAAACGAAAAGCCTGGATTACTTTTTTTGTTGGTACGAGTATGCTTAATCGGCATATCGTGTTTGAATGGAATTAATAAGTCTTTTTAATTGTGATTTAGGTTGATAAATCGAGCCTTTTCAGGAAGAAGATCGTAACCGCCATTTTGCATATTTTACAGGAGAAGGTGATGCAAAATGCAAAATCAGTTGATCTGGCGATTGATATTAAAACAGTTTTTTGGGATTTTTGGCGCTTACGATGTTCTTCCTGAAAAGGCTCGAAATGTCTAATTGGGCTGGCAATTTTGTATTTTGATTGATATAAAAGTTAAGGTCAAATGACGAGCCCTAACAAACATTCTCTTTGAAACCCCTTAGCGTGTAATTTGTAAACATATTGGTGACTGAAAAAAATCTGCAAACTAGTCTCACCAAGGGGTGTCGTGTTACCAAGTAATCGGGTCGTTAAGGTCAGTTACGCAGTCGCTCCACGTAAAATACTGGAGTTCAGCTGCATCCGGCTAGACTGGAAGCCTACCCCGACATAGTTGCGAAAAGGCTAGGTAGATTGATTAGTGTCTGAAAAAAAAAAACATAAATGTATAACAAGTATTTTTAGTAGATACAGTAGTTTGTTTAATTGGAAGAAATTTTAACGCAACCTTCTGCCTTGTTGACGAACGGGACGTTCTCCCTAAGTGTAATTTTTTTTTTGTATTTATTCTGTCTCCTGTCTGCTTTGGAATAGACGCAATACAACGATAACTCCGCATTACTATTTAAATCTTTCTCTTACTTAATCCAGTCAATCCATATCTTACACACATAAGTTTTCATCAGGTTATGATGGGGATGGGCTCAGACGCACAACTAGCTTATAACATTCTCCAGTAGTACTACAATTAGATAGAATATTTTGCCGCTTCAAAATAGATATTATATTAGGATTTTTCAAATTGTAATCGTCACCATCTGTTGTAGGAGGAAATTAATCTCGATAGCAAGTGGATGTAACAGATTCCGTGAAATTAATAACAATATGATTGATCTTCTATTACTTTACTCTGAGCTTCGATATATTGCCAAGGGTCGTGTTGTTTTTTTCTATTATCATTTAATATGTATTTATGATTATGAGAAAATAATAAATAATATTATAATGTCGTTTATTTATTTTCTTTTTTGTCGTATTTCACTTTTTTTTTTACTAGCCTACGCTCTGTCCTCCTCCTTGGCAAAGGTCTCCCCCCGCTCCTTCCACCTGTCCGATTTATTCCGGTCTGATCCCCTGAACCAACTCTTGGATCCCCTGCTAGTTCTTCTTCTGTTTTAATCTCTTCGCGAGCCCACGCGTCCGCCTTCCAATTTATTAAACCTATTCATATCCTATTCGAGATTTTTAAATTTTTCTTAAAATAAAAAGCTACCGGTGGTTAGGGCTCCAGAGACAGGAACCTCATCACAATTATTATTATTATTATCAGTAATTTCTGTACCACTGCAGGGCAAAGGCCTCCCTTCCGTTATCACAATGTTATAAGATTATTTTTAAGTAGGTATCCTATCGGTAGTTCTCGGTTTCTGATGTATCTTTTATAATTATTTGTTAACGCCACTGGCTAGATTTCTTAATACATTGTGTTTTTTAATAAACAGAACTTGGCTTATTATTATAAAACCTAAGTGGAACAGAGCTAAGGCTTTCTCTGGGTAGCGGGATAGTCCGAAAGGGTTACCGCTACCCTGGAACATAAAGGGCTAAGGAAGGAACACGGGTGGGTTTTAGTCAGTAAGAGTCTGACACTGCCTTCCACTCCACCTAGAGCGGGAGGATTCATTAGATGATTTACCGTTCAAAAAAAAAAAAGAAGGCGTTCTCTCGTATTGGACCATACCTGTATGAAAAAGTTAACAAAAAGCTTGATATCTACCTCTTGACAAAGTTTGGGTGCAAAAAACAGGTTTAGGATTGGCTGCTTGGACTTAATTATGCTGAAACGGAAAATATTTTATCATTCAACTAATAAAATATTCATCAACATATACACGCTAACACTCAAAACATGCATACTTACACACATACATTTAGTTACCTTTTAGTTCTAAGTTTAAATTAATTATATCTACTGAAACCGTATAATCCATATTATCTGTCGAAAGAGACTGGATCCTGCGACACAGGGTATCCCAGTGCAGGATCCAGTGTCATACCCAAATATTGTAGCACTTTTTTATGAATCAATAAACTTATTATTATTACTTATGTGATATTATTTGTTATTTATGGCTCTCAGAAACCGGGCTTCTGAGAGTCTATTGTTAGTAAATATATTTTTCTTGAAGTTGTTTAGGGTATTACATGGGACTTAAACGGTGATTTCAAGGCGTGATTTTATGCTATGTGTTGTTTAGTTTAACTATAAAAATAAGTAGTCAAAAGTTCTGTAGAAACACATACAAACAATGGCAAAAAAAATATTAAAATAAAACTCCGAGCTACATTAACATTACAAGAAATAAGCTCATTTCTGCAGCTATTTTTCTAAAAGTTTACAACAACCTGCTACCCCTCTCGTAGCGATTACACAAGGCTGACACTATTTTCTAGTTCTAAAAGTAAATAAATGTGCATTATTGTCATAGGGACACAATGCTACAATATCTAGGTACGCAGCTTTCTGGAACATTTTTCTAAGTAATGAAATTTTCTACGAGGCTGGCAAGTGCAGGTAACTGCTTCTCATATAGATAAATTCAGTAAAATACTGTTTACTAAGGCTTCCGTACCTCGGAAAGCACGATAAACCACTGGTCCGGCTGTCATTCGTTGGTCTTTGACAATCGTTACGGGTAGTTAGAAACCCAAAAGACTGACATAAAGGGCTAAGAAAGGAACACGGGTGGGTTTTAGTCAGTAAGAGTCTGACAGTCCCTTCTGCTCCACCCAGAGCGGGAGGGGTCATTTGATGATTACTCGTCCACAAAAAAAAAGGGGTATCGTGTTACCCGGTACTGGGTTGTGGAAGTCAGATAGGCAGTCGCTCCATGTAAAGTACTATTATTCAGCTGCATCCGGTTAGCCTGGAAGCCGACCCAGATATAGTTGGGAAAAGGCTCTATTGGACTGGGAAAATAACTGTGGTGTTTCTCAAGGAACCATACTGGGACCACTTCTGTTCTTGCTGTATGCTAATAACTTAGCTAGTGTAACCTCCCATAACTGCATATTATATGCTGACGATACGACCCTCAGCATTCAAAACGACAATTATGACGAAGGTGAGTACCAGTTTGAAATAAACGAGACACGAAATAAAATTATCACTTGGCTCAATCAAAACAATCTCCACATTAATATTAGCAAAACCAAAATGATACAGTTCCAAACATATAACAGTAAGCGTCCACAGTTAAAAATACAACACGATAATGACGCTATTGAAGAACTTGAAAGTACTAAATTCCTAGGGATAACAATAGACAAACACTGTAACTGGAAAGCTCATATTGATGAACAAAGGTAGATAGATTCGTATTCGTTCTATACAAATTAACACGTGTGGCTAGTATTGATGCGGCACTATGTGCATATTATGGCTATGTCTCATCTATATTGTGTTATGGCATTATAATATGGGGTAATTCTGTAGAACTTAGCAGAGTGTTTCGAGCTCAAAATAAATGCATTCGCTCAGTATGTGGAGCGCACCCACTGGACAGCTGTGTTCCTTTATTCAAAAAAATAAAAACTCCCAGCACTATATATTTTTGAAATTTGTATTTTTGTGTACCAAAATAAGCATGAATTTAATCTGCGAAATGATCTTGTGTCTAGACCTAGCTGCAAAGTTCACATGGTTCGTGTATCTAGACGAAATAATAAACTTTTTTCTACTAATGTATTTTGTATGGCGACCAAAGTTTATAATAAGCTTAACTTTAGGACATTCAAATCTAAATTATTCAATTATCTCTTATGGAAATGCTACTACTCGACTAATGATTTTATGAATGAAATGAAAAGTTGACTTAAACATTAGAATAATTATATTCTGTTCTTATTATCTCTTTGACTTAATTTAATCCTTTTGACATTTCCATTCCTAATATTTGACTAATTTGCAATTTGAATGTTATTCTAATTTATTTAATTCAATCTTATATCTAAATAAATAACTAAAACCCTGAAAATGTATTTGTACGCCGGAAACGGCAGAATATAACTTTTAAAACTATGTAACAATATTTGGACATTTTGGGTATTTGGACATTTTGACACCGTTGGACATTTTGAGAATTGGACATTTTGCCCCAGAACGAAATAAATGAACTACGACTATCGGCCAGTTTCTTCATCAACAACTAAAGTAATCAGTCAAACTGACTTTTACTATTATTTTTTACTTGACCTTTACTGATACTACGGCATATGTATTTCTTCATTCAAGTAACAGCTAAAATAGTGAAGAAACAAATTTAACCGTTACTTTGACTTTTGTGACGTTACTTTGGCTGTTACTATTGTTGAAGAAACTGGCCGTAAGACTTTTCTATGAAATACTTATCAGACTTTTTTTTGATAACTGATCTAACATTTCTAGACCCACTAGCATTCCCCATGGCATGAATTCATGATAACAGTTTTGCCACCCTGTATAATTTCACATGCCATTGACTTCATAAAATTACGAGTATGAATCTAAAGACACCAAATACATGATCATTTTCGTGTCTTATCATGAAATTTTCCCGGGAGATAAGTTTTTAATTAGCTCCTGTACAATTATTGCCCCATCGTGTAGTGTTCATTCTAGTTCGAAATTGCCATGAAGATAAAGTAAGCAAAGCTATCTAAATATGTACAAGCCGACTCAATATCAGCGTCACAGTCTGTTTGTCTTCGCTCCACGTACGCTCAGTAGCTTCGAACTGGAAGTTTTTATCACGTATCATGTACCTATTTATATCCTGAAGGTAAATAGGAAATAGGTATACTGTGACTAAGGTTACTGTACTGATACGTATGCGGATATTGGTGCAAAGGCCTTTTTTTTGATTGCGCGGTGGAAATCCTCATGGACTCCCTCCATCGTGGTGGGGACACAGGGGCATGCCGGACTCTTACCGGCTAAAACCACCGCGGTGTTCCACCTCTACCTATGGCCGGGGGTGCGGGATTCTCATAAGCATTCACCGCTCCCCCGACAGGCCTCGACCCGCTGTTCCTCATGGGGTCCCACCTCCCCGTACGCCCATTCCTATAATGGCCGCACCCACTCTCGAGTGGCGCGCGTGGAACACTGCAACGCCAACTCAGGCCTGTCTGGTCGGACGACGGACGATTGGGGCGAAGGCCTAGGACTTAAGAAGGAGAATTGAAGTGACGGTTAGATGGTAGCACACTGACGTTTATTTTTACAACTGTTTTCAATTTCTGGCTAAGTGACCGTCATCATAGTCATCTGCCTAGCCTTTTCCCAACTATGTTGGTGTCGGCTTCCAGTCTAACCGTATGCAGCTGAATACTAGTATTTTACATGGAGCGACTGCCTATATGACCTCCACAACCCAGTAACTGGGTAATACGATACTCCTTGATAAGACTGGTTGTCAGATTTTCGGGTTTCTGAAGACCCGTAACGGCTGTCAAAGATCCACGAATGACAACCGGGACCAACGGCTTAACGTGCTTTCCGAGGCACGGAGGGGTCTTGGTATGTAAAGATGGTCACCCATCCACGGACCAACCGCGGCAAGCGTGACTTAATCTGATCGTTCGACCCGTGCGGCTGTTATTACTTAACCACAAGCCCCTCTTTTTCTGTTTAACTGACTTACTGACTTCTGAATTCTAACTGACCGATTATTTGACATTGAAAAGTGCCTGTAAATGGTTTAATTGAAATAAATGCTTTGAGATTGAGACAAGTCAAGATTACAGATTATCTATACCATAGATCAATCTCAAATGAATATTAGGTATGTGAAGAAAATGGACACCAAATAAATTGGGATAACGTTGATATCAAACAACGTAAAGTGAACGGTTTACTTGAATTAATGTTAATTTTTTTTCATTTCACGTTCACACGACATCGACGGAATGTAGTTCTTTTAATTTTTTGGTCATTCAATGCACAGATTACTTTTTGATAGACTATTCAATGCGCGAGCAGTGTCGCTAGGCAACGGTGAAAAAGCAGTTTTTCGTATTGGATTCGTTTTTTTTTTCAATATTCCGTCTTCCATGGCCAGTTCCATTCCTCCATAAATAGGTTGACATGGCCACTGGCGTCGTATATTTTTTTGCTTCTTGTTATTTTTGCACTGGGTTTCTATGGGTTGAACGACATTGGTCAAGTCTGATATTCGTCAAATCGGCAATTCGTCAAATTTTACATTGGTCAAAGCTGTAGTTCGTCAAATCGTCTTTTTGTCCAATTATGAAATATGCCAAATACGCTATTGGTCAAGTAATTTAAGTACAATCAACTAAAAATGAAAGTACCTCATGATATTTTTTTATTTACTCATTTATTCAATTCATATTTATTTTTTACATAGAATTCATATCCAACACAATTGTTTTAAACACTTTAATTTAATTTTCCACTCTAATTTTTCTATTGTTTCTTCTATTTTGGCATCTTTTATGATGTTAGATGTTTTCCTCTGCTTCTCACCTTCCCTTTTAACTTTATTTAAATAATATTTCGCTTCTTTTTTTAAAATAATTATGTACAGACGCCAGCACATCAACCTACACCTAACTGTCAAATTTTCCCATTCAACATTGAACCTTATACTTTAGCGATAAAGTTGAAAATCTATTACAGAAATCTGACAGATTGTAGTAGCTTAATGTGCTGGCGTCTGTACTTTAATCCCTAATCCGACTGCGTTGGTGGTACGATGCCGTTCATTTGCACAACACCACATGTCCTGAGAAACCCTTTTTTGCCATTGCTCAGTAAAATATTTTTGAAAATTGTCCGCCCTACTATCATTTTCTGGCATCATCTCAAGTATTGCCAACCATCCTTCAGGAATATACTGGTAGGGCAGTAACGCTAGATTTGCGGTTAGTCTTAACAATTTTCTTGCACTTGTACTGCCCACGTCTACGCCTATTGATATAAGTTGAAAAAAAGGTCGCGGTACGGTTTTAAAAGTGCCATCTACAAAAATCAAATGCGTATTTAATGCTATTTCTATACTCTCAGCTGTAGCAAAGATGAAGAATTTCGGTAGATCGTCTGCTTCCATAAACCAAAAAATCATTTGAAAGTATGTTTGGAAATTTGACCTTATCTACCGATGTTTGTACGCCAATTGCTTTCTTTCGCATTTTGTATAGACCATCACGCTTTGATTTCAAACTTGGTATGTCCACAAAATGATCTTCCTCAAGCTCACACCCATAGTTTCTTCAAAAATTGTACTTAGGTACTGATTACCATTCCTTCTTTACTCTTTCTCTGCATTTATTCATCTTAACGTCAATCAAATTCTTATCAAAGTTAGGCTTACAGGTATGTCCGCTTTCCCTCAGAATTGACCCAGAATCACTGCTTAAAGTTATGCACTCGTTTCTATTTACGCAACACTAGATTGTAGTACCTACCGTTTTTGTTTGTTGAGTTAATATGGAATTGATATCCTGCACGTACCTACCTAATAGTTTATTTTTGCCTTTTTCAGTGTCTGTATATGTAAATACAGAATCACTGCCTTTACTAGTAGAAGCCATATATATTTCACCAAACCGAAGACACGAAAATAAATTAAATTAATTATAATTAATAATAATTAATTTTTGTCATTTACAAATTATGAAATGTCACATAATTGACGGAAAAACAGATGACGGCATAGTATTCTATTTAGCCTGCATTTTCTGCCTAGATCCTACCTAATCTAACAGATTTAAAGGAGGTAACAATCGAAACAAATTAAACCTCAGAATACTCAATTACTATTTACTACATTTTCATGATGTAAATAGGAACTTACGGCAGGCGGCTTTTCCTTTTGTAAGTTCCTACAAGTAAATTATGTGAATTCAAAACGCATGTTTTCATCGACTGACTGTACATAGACTTGACCAATAGCGTATTTGGCAAATTTCGTAATTGGACAAAAAGACGATTTGACGAACTACAGCTTTGACCAATGTAAAATTTGACGAATTGCCGATTTGACGAATATCAGACTTGACCAATGTCGTTCAACCCGTTTCTATGTATACCTAATAATAAAACTGAAGAATTTCTATGTAGTGTTGTGGATTAATTTAATTTTAGCACAGAAGTGGGATTGTAATAAAACATGAGGTGTTGAGGTCCTGTGACAACTACCATTTTTGTTTTTGTGATAACCACAACGACATCGAAGAGTTAGCGGAAACTTCAAAGGTAGCAAACATACTATCATAACCTCACTATACAGGGTGAAATTTTAATCATCGTTTTCCTCTTAAGGGGTCATTGTACTGATCATTATGAACAACTTTTACTATGGGACCAAACCTGAAATCGTCAAAAAAAAAAATCAGCTGTTCCCTACATTTATGTTCACGTAACTCGTCAAAATGTAAGGAACAGCTGATTTTTTTTTCGCGATTTCATGTTTGGTCGCATAGTAAAAGTTGTTTTATAATGATGAGTACAATGATCCCTTAGGAGGAAAACAGTAGAACATGGCCAGTTTTTATAAGGACGTCGGCATAGTTATCAACTTTAAAGTACACCAATGATTTTTGGTGTTTTATATTCGTGAATATTGGCCTATTAAATTGCTATAAATAAAAAACTCTGAGAACTTGTCATCACAACATACTAGACAAAAAACAATTTCATTAAATCTTTTAATCAAAACGCTAGCAATAAGGTATATACTTATATAGATTATAATTTCGCTATTAAAAAACTTAAAGACGCTTTAAAGTAGCGAACAGTTGTGAATTATTACGTATAACTGATATGGTATGGTTGGTGATTATTAAGCATTTAAACAAAGTAATGGCCACCTAAATGAAGGATTTTAAACTGTGTATTGATTTACATTTATTAAACTGGGTAATAGTCTCAAAAAATGTGACAATAATAACAAACATAACATCGCGCCTGTATTCCCCGAAGGCATGGGCAGAGGTGTACCTATAGTACACCCACATTTCACCAGTTATGTTTAAGTCCCATGTATTAGGGGGCGAGTCTATTGCCATCAACCGGGCACAAATCCAGACTCCGGGCTCCTACTGAGAAATTCCTGATGAATAACCCCAATATCACTTTGCTCGACCTGGGAATCGAACTCAGGACAGTAAACCAACGAGGCAGTCATAATAACAATATTAACAAAGCATATTCAAAACTAATATTTTTCTTTAAAGTACATTTTTACAGGGTGCCCTTATATTTTTTTAAATAGTTCAATTAACAATAAACAAGGGAAGCACAAAATAAAACAAAAGAGTTAAAAAAAATATTTATTTATTAAATAAAAATATTTTGCTATATTATAATTATTATATCTTAAATGCCTACCTAGGTAACATACATTACAGCAATGCAGCAATAGTGTTAATAAAGAGACCGAGGGAGGTCAATCAACCAGCTTTGATAAAACAGAGCATTTTTATTTCACAAATACACTAACCTGGATAAAGTGTAAGTATAGGGCTTTTTTTTTGGATGGGAAATCATCTAATGACTCCTCCCGCTGATTTATTCCCTTTATGTCGAGTCCCGTTATGTCGAGCCTGGAAGTCTATTGTCTCTAGGTGGAGCGGAAGGGAGTGTCAGACTCTTACTGACTAAAACCCACCCGTATTCTTTCCTTAGCCCTTTATGTTCCGGGGCAGCGGTAACCCTTTCGGACGATCCCGCTATAAGTATAGGGCTTCAGTAATTACATAAATAACAAATGTAACAATCAGCACCCTAATTGCGTAACATACTATCAATCTCAATCTGATTCATTTTGAAGGATATTGCCAATCCATTGCTTCATATATTCGAAAATGTGTCTGCCTCAACAACGTAAATAAACCAATGAATGTTGTTGAACTGTCAAAATGAAACCCATTGCTACTGATAGTGTGTTACGCAATTACCCTGCTGTTTCTGCATTGTTGAAATATACAGTGAACAGATGTGATTGAAGCTGGCTTATAATTAGGTAATGATATCGTATTACTATCCCATTGAAGTGGCCCTCTTTGAACAGGCGGCAATGGTGATGGCTCTGGTGGGCTAACAACTTGAACATTAGGGGCTGCTGCATCATTGTTCAAAGCCAATTCCTGCATGTCTCGTGATGAGTCATGCACTGCCTGTCTATTTGCTCGCATCCAACACACATGGCAAACATAGTTGTTTCTTGAGGGCTGAAAGTAAACCAGTTAGAATAAACACAGATAAATGCTTATGTTTATATAATTTTTAGTAACAAGAGTATCTTTTGTATACATCTCTTTATGTTTTCAAGTATTATGTTATTGTTACACATGCCTTCTTTAGGCAAGTATATGTTAAAGATGGAAAATATATAAAACGCAGATATTACAATCACAGAAACATAGTATGAAAACTCCTTTTTTTATAGATTAATACAAGTAGGTATTTATAATAATGAAAAACAAAATGCTTATCACATAATTAGTATTTTGTGATAAGGACAGCCAGCAATGGACACTCCATACTGACAGTATGGTGTCTTATTTTCCTCACAGATTTGCCATAACCAAGGCAAACCATGTTATTCCCCAGTAGTCTCTCGTGTTCACCAGCTTCGGTATTTAATAATAATAAGCATGGATGCCAAATAAATGTATCCATAGGCAACTGAAAATAAGATACACTGTAAGTTAATTTCGCATACCAGAATTATATAAAAACATTGAGGTCATAATATGTACTTACATAAATTACCTCAATGTATAAAAATAAATCAGAAGTTTTTTCTAGTCCATCTTCTTACCTGGGTTTGAGCATTGGTTATCCAACGCGAAAGTCTTGTTTGATGGTGTGCAGAAAGCGAGGTTATGAGATGCCTCTGCAACCTTTGCATGGCTATTCCCACAGAGTACACTATAATATACTGAAAGCTATTCCGCAGTTGATGCACCTCATATTGATCCACAAAACAAATCCAAAACGCAATGCAAATCAGAGTCCAGTGTTAATAGCAAGGTAATCGAGTGGTAGACGGTATCAGTCCGTAGAAATAAGCAGGGGTAAAAAATATTAGAAAATAATCGCAGAAACAAACACAATAAATACGCAATGAAGAATCTGCAATAACATTACATTGACATAGACAATGACACATTGTCAAACAAGTAAACGCGTTCCGTTTTAAGTTTTTTTTTGTGTGAAATATAAAAAAAAACTATCTTACGTATCAACATTATGGAAAGATAAGTTTATTAAATGCGACAAATACCGATGAAGCCAGTTTTGTATGAATAAAATGTTCCTAATAAAAACATTTTGTCGTCCATATCACATATCTACAAGTAGTATGCATGGTGTGGAACGCCCATTATTATATTTATCTTTCTCTATGGTCCATTATGGCAGACGTTGACAAATGATACTTTGAATTCATCTTTCATTACTAATTATTTTGAAATAAAAACTGACGAGTCCAGAGAGGTTAAAAACTACGAATCAATTCATTTTTCTATTTTTAATATCCAATATTATTTACTATGTATGTGTAAATGGAATGTACTTTTTTGTCCATATCATTTCATTCTGTATAACAAATCCAAGTTTTATATTTAGCCAAGTACTCATTGCTTTAAACATTAATATGAAACATTGTTGTTTACATAACAAATCATCATGCCTTGTTTCTCCGAAGGGCTGGGCAGAAGTGTTAACTATAATACTCCCATATTTCGCCAGTTAAGACTCATTTTCATTGGTCGATAGGTTTCGCATGCGGGTGCGGGAGATTTCTGTTACGCATGCCATAGGGCCCGTATTCGGGGAACCGTTGTCATTAGTCAATAGGGAACGATTGCGGTATACGGAGAACCTGCACCGCATGTCTTGCAGTTGCTTTAAAGGCTCATTTTCATTGGGTGTGAGTCTCCGCACGCTTTTTATCGACCGGTGAATTTCATTGGTCGCTACGCCCGCTTCGGGGATTCCCCGCAAACGGTGTACTTACCGACCACGTTATCGACTTGTGAATTTCCTTGTTCGAACAAAACGAAACCATCCCAACAAAAAGTTAAATTAAAGAATGAATCTAGGTACTCAAAATTCTGAGATCCAGCCAATTTTGTTCTACAAATAATTTAAAATTCATTCTTTTCCCAGAAACGGTACCTACCTTGACAATACCACGGAATATTTTTTGCATGCTCATTCCCCGAGTAATATTCGTTGTCGGCAGATTGCCAACATCTGATAAGTTTTATCTTCGAATATGTATTGGTGTGTGTCGATTTGTTTTAATTTCGTGGCCCTAATCAGGACGTGGCGGCAAGTTCCCTAACGTTTTATCTGTGCAAAATTATTCATCAAGTAGGCTTGAAAATACATTGAGTTTTTTACTCGCCATTGGTCAAATTTTAGTAACCGTAATTGAGTACAGTATCTGCTCCATTTTCTAGTTTACTCAAATGGAAATTGTCTAAAGGCAATCACACTAAGGCTACGTACGCACTGATAAGTGGCTTGCTTAGCGCCTAGAGCCAGTAACTTATCATCCTTTTATACACGCTAGGCGACGAGCGAAGGCGCCAAACATGCAGTGCGTCCGGTTGTGAAAATCCTAGAGTATTTGTTTCATTTCATATCGTAATTCGTAATCATTAAACATTGTAAAATTGTACTCCAGAGCCACAAGATACAAGCGATGCTTAGTTTGTGGCTCACCGAATCCGTCACATTGTATTTTTACTTTTTGATGACTAAACTTATTATTATTATTATTTCGCTACTCGCAAGGTGCATCGCCTGGCGTTAAGCAAGCCATTTGTCAGTGCATACGTAACCTAAGGGTCAGCGCAGAAAGAACAGCCAAAAGCTTGAGCAGTTTTTCATTTCAATTAATATTCTATCTAAATAACAACTAAATTAGAGTCCAAAATTGCGTGCAAGAGACGATTACGTGTGGCATGTGTTCGAGCATGCTCGAACCTTTTGTTTCTCTGTCCCTCCCAATATACAATTCGTACACACCCCCACGTATTCAATAAAGAATACGTATACTAATAACACTTTTTCAACAGCCTACAAAACGTCAAGATAGCAAGGCTGACGCGCAAACGCCGACCCCTAACACGTACGGGGAAAAATACAATAACCATTTTATAAAAAAGGTTTACACATAAGACGTGCAGAGTTAAATATTGACGTCGCCCTTAGACCTCAACAGATTGATACCTGCCATGCCATCATAAAAATAAGGGAATCACGAGAAAATTGTTCCGAGCTGTTGAATAAATTTGCATAACGAAACGTTACGCTTTATAGGGTGTGCGAACACTAGCAATAGGGTGTGAACGATTTTTTATCGGCGATAATCAACGTGCCATATTGTGCGTATGCATAGCTTGATATGTTTAGGGGCTCGTGGCTAAGTAATAACAGCTGCACGGGTCGATCGATCAGGTTAAGCTACGCTTGCCGCGGTTGGTCCGTACATGAGCAGGATGGAAAGATGGTCATCGTTGGTTCCGGCTGTCATTTGTGGATCTTTAAAAGTCGATACGGGTAGTCAGAAGCCAGAAAGTCTTACAACCAATCTTACTAAGTGTATCGTATTAACCAATAACAGGGTTGTGGAGATCAGATAAGCAGTCGCTTCATGTAAATTACTGGTATTCAGCTGCATCCGGATAGACTGGAAGCCAACCCCAACATAGTTCGGAAAAGACTAGGCATATGATGATAATGCATAGTTTGATATTTCGAAATTGACCGGCAAAGTCAAAGTCATATAATTTATTTCAAATAAGCCATCAAAATTAATAAGAAAATAAAATTGATTGATTGGTGCCCCATCAAAAATGTTACAAAGGTAAGTAAAGAAACTCCATAGAAAAAAAAAACATCTAGTATTAGTTTAGAAGCTCTCATAAAGTCGCCATCGGCTTCAGCGCCCTCAAAAACCATGAAAACTATCTCTCTCTCAAAAAAGGG
Source organism: Hydraecia micacea (assembly GCA_914767645.1). Taxonomy (NCBI): domain Eukaryota; kingdom Metazoa; phylum Arthropoda; class Insecta; order Lepidoptera; family Noctuidae; genus Hydraecia; species Hydraecia micacea. The sequence continues at coordinate 19,147,815 of OU611780.1, forward strand.
CATAATGCTCTTTCGCTACGTGACGATTTCTACAAGTTTAGGTACTCCTACTGCAAGCCGCGGTGAAATACTTCGTTCCAAAAATACCATACCCAATAGATACAGCTTAATAGGCAAGTTTTGGACGCAAATCAAGTTTTTTTATGAGTAACGGGACCATTCGTCCCACTTTGGGTGGGACAGTCCCGCCTTCAGGCTGTCTGTCCCGTTGTCCCCAACCAGAGCAAAAATGTCCCGCTTTTACAAAGGGACCAAACGATATTCAATTCAATTAAATTTATTCATGAACAATTAACATAGTGACATGCAAGAGCGAGACGGATAAGCGAGTGCGATTAGTCATTCATTAGTCCCGAGTCCCGATTTTTTTAAACTAATTTGCTCCACAAACAAATACAAAACATATGCGTCTTCAACCGCAATGTAATATTAAAATTACATATTAATATACCTAATATATTATTGTTCATGTCCTTTTCTCTTTTTAGTAAATACTTAGTAAAATAAGTTTTTTTTTTTGTTTAATTCCACAAGCGTCCCGCTCTGTCAAAAAAAAAAAAATGGTCACGTTATTATGAGCCTTCTGGCCTGGTAACAAGATCAGGCTTTAATGGCAATTGCCTAACTTATACCTAGGCATTGCCATAGGCGTTTAGCAGAAAAAAAAGATGTGGATCTTCTCGTAAGGAAGAAAATCCCCCTACTCATTAAGTCCTAAGGACTGCCTTGCTGGTCTAGTGATCGCAAGCTCTGCTGCTGGGCCTGAGGTCCTGGGTTTAATTCTCGGATCAGAGAAAGTATTATTGAAATTTTTCATCTGGAGTTTTTCAGTAATTTTAGCCCACGGTCGGATTTGTGCCCGACTGGCGGCGGCTCAGCTCCTGTTATATGGGACTTAAAAGTAACTGGTGAGATTTGGGTGTACTGTAGGTAGATACCTCTGAATAACCTTTCGGCGAATACAGTAGGTCTACCATGAGTTTACACAGCCAAAACTCGCTGGGGTCTCCGTAAATGATATATGTATAAGGTCCCATTAAAATAGATGGACAAACTTTTAGAAATCATTCAGACCACCAAAATAAGGACGTTGGTAAAAAAAATATGAGAAAAACGCATTAGATACTTACAAGAAGAATAATCAGCTAACAAAAATACACTAATGTGCCAGCAATTTATTAATTTAGGTCAAAATAAAATCACTTTAATCAGTGTTTTTTTTTTGCTTGGATATCTTGGTTAGACGTACTGAGCGCTGTATTAAAATTTGTCCATCTATTTTAATGGGACCCTGTATATGAAATATTGTACAGCGCCTCTAGCGGTCACAGAAAGAAATAAAATTCGTACCATGAGCACTATAGATTTCGATAGGTAGGATAGGTAGAAAAGAAAGGAAGAAAATACGTTTAGATACATAACCCGTCAACTGTGGCGGCCATTTTGCATGAATCGCCACATCCGTGGCGGTACTTCCGATATCGGAGCGTGCGATTAAAATGACGATATCTCAAAAGTTTTGTATGGGAGCTGTATATAAAAGTTACGTCGTTGGAATCGTTATCAGGCAAAAATACCAGCTTTAGGCAAAATAAATACATAACGGCTTCAACAGAAGTTTTAAGATCTCATTATCGAAAGACTTGGGCCCTACAAAAGTCTGATGTGTATCTTCTTTCCAACAAAAACCCGATCAGAACGAAATTATTCATTATTCATACATTGAATTCCATTGATGGTTTGCCTCGAGTTCTCAAAGTTGGTCTCGACAAAGACCAGAAAAGGATATTAGAAATACGATAACTTCGACACTTTTGATTGAGTTTGGCTGTGAATAGGAAAGGTTTGAAAGACCTTAATAATAGGGTTTCATACAAACGGAACGCTATAACTAAGCGTACGCCGTCTGCCTGTCCGGCCATCTGTTACAGGTCTGTATTATTTTTAAGGGAATTAAATTACTTGACCTAAAGCGCGGTCACTGTCGGACTGCATAGAAAAAAAAGAGAAGCGCAATGACACAACGCTGCACTGGTAATTCATTGCAAAATATGAAGCAATTATCTATTTACAAAAAATCTATTGTTTGGACAAAGAAATTAAAACAATATTGCTTTTGTATGTTGCTTGTAGAATAATCTGTGTTTCGGGCGTTACGGGATTTCAATGACAAAGCGAAGTTGGTTTTGTTACATATTTTTTTTTTACAAAACAAAACACTACAAACTTTAATTTCGGAAGTCGGTGTCGTTGGTTTCGCATTTTGGTTTTTTGATAAGTACCGACTTCCGAAATTAAAGTTATTTAACCCGGTTCATAATTTTTTTTTTTTTTTGTAAAGAAGTATTTATTTTCACTTTTTAGTTGTACCTACCCTACAAAAATTCATTTAACATTACTTACTTGCTATGTAAATATCAGTAACAGGAAGTTATTAAAACATCATCAATATAAAATAAGTGGAAAAAAAGTCGTATTATTGAAGCTAACTCAAAAAAACTACAAAAGCAAATTTAATCAAATTTATATGAAACCACCCCTGAGGCATATCTTATCCACTAAAAAAACAATTTTACAAATCAGTCAATAAATGAAGGAGTTACATAAAATAAATATCCTCCTCCTTTTTTGAAGTCGATTAAAAAATGTCAGCCGCCTATAATAATTATGGAACTTACCAGAATTTTTTGCGAAGATCTGAAACAAAATAAAACTAATTTGAGCAAAAAAATATTACAACAGAGTCTAAAGGGACGTTCAAAAAATTAAAACGTTTAAATAATGTCAACAAAAATTTGTTTGGGCGTTCGCCCTTGTTCTTTAAGAATAAGTGACCGAAAATTCGATAGTCAACGATCACATTGAATTTTAGGTTCTTAGGTAATACGGGCTGATGTCAGCAACTCCGCGTCAATGTGCGTATTTTGCGTATTTTTTTAGGCTTTTAACCCTAGTTGGCACGCTATTAGCAGTTTGCCGCTCTCGGCAAAAAAAAAAAATGTTTTGTTAAATATTGCGTATTAAGTTTAGGCTATTTAGTAGCTGCCTCCACGTTCGTCGTCGACTCGTGCAGAAAGGTTGAACTCGATCAGTGCACAAATGGCTGCAGGAGGAGAACGTTTTCACCATCAGCTGTCGCGTGGCGGCATTTCGCTAAGCGCGCGCCCACTCGCGTAACTACAAATGATATTGGATTTTTAAATAAGTATTTATTTACTAGCGTAGAACCTAAATTGTTTGCTTTTAAATTATAGAGAGGTTGTAAAATTTATAATCTATGGAAATAGGTTTTGGCGTCATCATAGATTGATGTAAAGTGTAATTTCAATATTTTTCATTGTAGCGTTTGCGCTTCATACCTTTCGAAGAATCGTCCCCAACTTCGAAAAAGGAGGGAAATTGCAGTAAGTATAATTATATCCAACAAAGAAAAATACACCAAAAAAGGGTGTCATAGATGCTCAAAATGACTGTGTAACGAGTCGAAAAAGAAATTAATTGATGTACTCCTACTTAAAATTGGATTAACAATGAATACGAGCGGTAAAATGCTCCCCACGCGCCCACTGACGTCATACGGAATAGCGCGCCTACTCTAGTAACCCCAGAATACATTTTACAAAATCAAAAATATTACATAGTGGTTATAATATATGTTATAAATTTGAGGCTATTTCTCACTGCTTTATAATGCCCATGGACCAAAGTCAACCTCAGCTAAAATGGCTCTCAAACTGAACGTGACTTAATATTCTACAATTATTTAGGAAAACGGTATACACAGAAATACCTACGGTATACATTTTAAAACATAAAGCCGTGGAGCAAAACCGCTGAATTCATAAACTTAACTTTAGACAAACGATAATTATAGCAGAAAATGTCAGCTGAAGCTTAGTCTAATACTAAGAGAGGACGTGGGCGCATTTTCCAGATAAGATAATATTTATTTTGTAAAACATGAGTATATTATGAAGGTCTCATAATTAATATTAGGTGGCTACCTACATGTTTTGCCATTTATGGCATACAAAATTAGTTGCACTAGACAAACAATACAAAAACAAAAAAAAAATACAATGTCAAAATAAAAACTTCATTCAAAATTACAATGTTAAAATTGAAATTCAATTCAAAATACAATGTCAAAATGTAAATTTATTCTGAGTAAGACATACAGAAAAAAAACAAATTAATACACACAATCAGAATTTTATTCAAGCAAAATATCGTTTAAAAATTAATCTACGCTGTAATAGCTTCTCTAGTAATAACCCCAGAAGGGACTTTTTAAATTTGTTGAGAGGCGGAGATTTAACAATATCTGGTATTTTATTATAAATATTTGGAGCAATACCAAAGAAACTCTTTTTCAATATAAAGCAGTTTTGCACTTGTTTTGAAATAACAAATTCTCATATTGGGCACGAATTGAGGTTCTCTTAACTGTTTTAATTACTTTTTGTTATTTGAAACATCACACTAGTTTAAAGTTTTTACCGCTAAACAAAAACGTTGTTACAGAACTTCCACGCTGAACGAAGTGGTAGCGGTCACCTCTTTCCATGATCTTGTTTGTACCAATTACATACATAAATAAACTCACGCGTTCTTCCCATGGGGGTGGGCAGAACGCCACCTGTTACGATCCTTATATACTCCTTTTGCTTCGTTTACTTTCATACATCTAGTTACGCAAGCTGGTTGCGACTTGCGAGTACTATGCACCTGAACTTTATGAAGAACCTCACCAAAAAGGCCACTATAATATGTATGTCCTTCTAGGGCATCCTCTCCCGGCATTTCCACTCATATCTGTATATCTACCAACCAAAAAACGTTGGTTGTAGTTGTAATCTGTTAAGTAATATCTAAGTGTGTTGCCGTCAGTTAAAAACTGAAGTCAGAAAACTTCCTTCCTATAAAAAATGTTTTCACCATAATTATTATGCTTGCTTTCTTGTAACAAGAACAACGCGTATTTTAAAGTAACACTTGCGAGTCAATGACCTATTCAGATAGACAGTCGTTACGTGCAAAAACGGTACTGGTAATCAGCCGCATCTCCTGTTAGCCTGAAAACCGATTAGCCGACCCCAACTTTGCTGGGGAAGGGCTAGCTAGACAGATGATGATCCTCACCAATTTACTCCCTTAAAATAAAGTAATTATGACTTCATAGCCTTGTGCTTAACTTGTGTAACCAAGCATTTTTGATGTAGGTATGAGACTGTCATAACATTATGTGCGTTTACTAGTAAAGGGGTTAAGGGCCAAAGCACACACGCTACTTTTAGCATCGGCGATCTGCGATTTTGCGACAGTATCGATGCAGTTAGCTTCTAAAAAGCGGCTAAATCGCCGATCGCCGATGCTAAACCCTTAATCGACCGCCCACTGCTTCGTAGGATGAGCACGGAGAGGATTGCCATGTCAGCTGCGCGGTTCATTTGTTTGCCAGCCACGCATCCGTGCGTAGCATGACGTGGGTCGCAGTGGACGATCCCGACTGCGTTTTCATACAAAGCTAAGCTAAGAGCTTGTCCAGAAAGGGCGGATTCACCGCGATTCTCTCGTGCGTATTACGCGCAACCGTTGCGTCCAGAAGAAGCGTACCGACGCGCGAGCATTTGGGTTCGAATTTCATTTGCCAGTAGAAAACATGGAGTTGAACGCTCTGGAGTTCGCGCGTCAACTGGACGCAACAAGGAGTCTCTAGTATCTCGACTCGCGCACAATACACGCGAATCAAGCGCGAGTCGAGACTGTGATGAACTGCACGCGATTTACGCACGTATTTTGAAGTCGCGTGATGATTGTGGACGCGATGTTTTGGCACCAAGGTATCGCCTAGGAATTCGCCCCTTCTGAAAAAGGTCTAAGTACGTGCGTAGCTTAGCTGTGTGTTGCTATGGAGTGGACCTTTTTACACTAATCTATTTAGTGGCAATACCTACACAGTTACCTAACTTAGCTAAGTGTTTTTCAATTTACGTTTTAGGGGAACAGTAATTATAATTGATTGTATTTTTGTTTTAATTAAATTGCGTGCGTGTTCTGTTATATTTGTGTTATTAATATTTATTAGGTTACGTTATCTTGCAGCGGGATTATCCTGGATAAAGGTATAAACTGTGGGTCGTGACTTGATTTTAAATTATGTGATTTGAGATTATGATTTTAAATTAAGGAGCATTTAATTAATATCAAAATGTAGATTAAGATTACAATATTTATGTAGTTGTTGGTAGAAAACCTAAAACATTTTACTACAGTACCTAGCTTTAAAAATACTTGGGTGTGAGTTTTCATATAATTGGCCTCATATTTTAAATATTCTTAGATATTATAAAAAGCCACAACGTTTTTTCAACAATTTTGTCAAACTCAAAGCATTTACTTCAATTATACTCAATATCTTTATTGCTTTTCCAAAATGTGTATTTAGGTGGTAATTATATACCTAATTTAGATAATTATGGACCCTGTAGGGCACAGCAAAATAGTAGGAGAGAGGAAGCCCTGTTTTAGGAGATCATTAAGTTGTTTTTGTTTGAAGAAGTTTTAACTTGCATAATTATTATAATCAAATTCAGAAGATCGCGAATAAGATGACTACTAACATTTCGCTTGTCTATTATTTATATAAATTATTTTATCTGCAAAATGTACTACAAATATTTTAGATTATTTTTGTACTTATCTTAAACCGTTTACAGGCATTTTTGAACTGTCAAGAAGTCGGTCAGTCCGAAAATATGAAGCTAGTTGCCCATTCCAATACGTAGTAGGTACCTTTGGAGAAGAACGGGCAAGAAACTCCACGGACACTCTTGTGATGTTGGAATTAATTTATGGTTTTTAATTGAGTTCTCTTTTTCTATATAGTAGAATTAGCTCCTAAATACGAGAGATGTATAATTAATAGTGAACAGTCCGTGGCTGACACAAGACATAAAGCATTAAGTTCCACTCCCCGCTCCGCCTGTCTATTAACTACAGTTTATCTTTATGCCTCAATAGCCTCGCGGCTGGCGCGGTCGTGAGATGACAAACAGCTGCTGTATTTAATTTCCCTTGTCTTGTTTGTGTCTAAGTTGATCGCAGTATCTAATGATAATTGAATTGTCTTGTCTGTCTGTTTATCTGAAGCGTTTGTGTTATACAGGGTTGTTGTAAATTAAGTGGTGTTTCCAAGAGAGTCATGTACGTATACTTATGAGTGATTTAAATTAGCATTCGTTAAGTAGATACATAGTCTCCACCCCAGGACTGGTCTGCTCCTCTGGTTATTGGTCCTTCGACAGACATCGCCAGCCCACTGCTACTTCAGTTTACTTACTCTGCATGTTATGTCGGTAACTCCGGTTGTTTTCCGGATAATTTCATTCCTGATTTTATTATTCAAAGAGACTACGAGCATAGCTTGCTCCATAGGGTGCTGTGCGACCTTGAATTTGTGGAACAGCCCGACCGGCAGAGTTCACGTTCCGGCATCATAGGCTAGCGTAGTGTGGGACGCCCCCCAGCTAGATGGACCGACGACCTGACGACCTGGCTGGGGTAGACTGGATGCGGAAGGCGGAGGATAGGGTGTTGTGGCGCAGCCAGGAAGAGACCATGTCCAGCAGTGGACTGCGATAGGCTGAGTTGATAGTTAAGAAGCGAGTTTAGCTGTTTAAGTAGCAAGTTATGTTCAATCGTCAATCCAAAAGTGACATGACGTATAGATTATAAAGGGGCATTATCCAGTAACTGGGTTATAGAGGTGAGTCAGGCAGGCCCTCCATGTAAAATACTGGTATTCAGCTACATCTGATAAGACTGACACCAACCGACCAATAAAAAAGCTGAATATAGTAGAAAATGTGTTCCAAATGGAACCTTAAGAAGTAATTTACCTTTTAAATTATAAATGAGGTAGGTGATAATAGTTATAATTATAATATTGCCAGCCAGTTAAAATTTCAGTAAAATGAGCTATGGTCGTGGGGAGTTGGAGGTAAGCCCGGTACTGTTCCTTTTATGAGTTTAAATTAAATATTATAAATTCCAAAATTAAGGTATAACCTTCCAGTTATTATGAACGTTAATAATTTAATAAATGGGCGCCAGGGACTTTGAGAGTCCCGGATCCTGGAGCCGACGAAGGTGTCCAATATACTTCTGGATGAACGTAGAATGTCGAACCCAAGATCCTCAATTTAAATTTAGTTGAAGACCGGTTTCCACTATTAAAAATCGGACTAAGGTAACCAATTGTTTCTACAGAAACCGTATTAATATAAGAAATATTCTAAGGGATAAAAAAAACCGTCCCGCCTGCGCTATCGCTAGACGGACTCAGCCAGCCGCTCAGTCGTCTCCGCAAGAGGCTTCGAGCGGACTCGAGGAACGGGTCTCGCGTCCAGTTCATACACTAAGGGTGAAAGCTATTTCCTAATTATGATCTTTAATTAATATGGTTATGAAATGCGAGATAACCTGGACGTGTATCGCGGGGGCTAGTTCGAGATGGCGCGGGAAAAGAGTTCCTGGAAGGATTTGGGCGAGGCCTTTGCCCAGCATCATCATCATCATTATTTCAGCCGAAAAACGTCCGCTACTGGACATAGACACCCGCCACTTTGCCCAGCAGTGGGGGAGTATAGACTTAAAAAAAACGGTTGAAACAATTACAACAATGCAAGACAGAGACACATACACATAAAAAAAAATATAAAGTTAATGTTAAAACATACATAGTTAACAACACTTTCATGAATCCTCTCAGTACTTCTGACATGCCAATAAAATCTTCGTCCATTTATCCGCAAACAGATCGTTTGTTGATTAGTATTCTAATCCAACAAACGGCCAGAGTGCGAGGTACTGGCGACTTAGCACATAGCATAATCAACCTATAAAGTTCCCACTGCTGGGACGCAGGCCTCCTCTCTTTGAGAGAGGATGTGCCTAAATACACCGCGTGGGCACAGTGCGGGTTGGCGGATGATACGTGTTTTTGTATTTTTGGTTCTAGGACATGCCGGTTTTCTCAAGATGTTTCCCTTTACCATTTTGAGAGCAGTGATGATGAAATAATTGCTCAAAATAATGTGTTTGAACCTACAACGCGTAAAGTCGGGGTCGTTTTGAAAAACCAAAATGGGTTTTAATTGCGAAGGTAATTTATTATTATTATTAGGTATCAAATTGACGTATTATCTTCTTTCATATATCTATGTATTATTCTGTAAAGGTAGCTTCAAACCTCACCAAAGTGTCACCAAAATATCAGAGTTTTTTTTTTTAATACCAATACAAACATGTACTCATAAATATGAAACCATTAAAATATTGTTAAACACTATTCAAGAATATCAACAGAAAATTTCCTCGAGCAGATAATAAATGGCCACTACACAAAGTTATAAGTAGATACTTCTTTTCTTATTTATACTATCAAGTTTATAGAAGTGGATTAGTGGTCCATAAATCTTCCATAGTTTACTACTATAACTTAGATTTACTGCTCAATAACAATGAAGAAATGCTTTTAAGATGATGTTGATACGGCCAGTTAGCCATAAATCATATATGAAGCGGTATTTTTGTTTAAGAGGAAATGCGCGTGGTCTTTTCTCCATAGAAAAGTTCTCGCCTGTTTTCTTTCTAGTTAATGACCATAAATCAATGTTTTTTTTTTACAGAATAATAAATATTGACTACTTGTGATACATTATTTTTATAAGCACTAGAAACCTCAAAAATGCCGATTTAAAGCGCTGTCAACAGAGGCCTAGTGTACAAATTTTACCACTATTAATGAAACAAGAAAAACATATGGATACAGTATAATTATATCCTTCTTATTCAATTTATGAAATATCTTTTAAATTGGTCCAAAATAGGAGGCGGAAATAGGCGAGCCAAACCTCGAACTATGACTTTTTAATTAGGCTTTTTCAAAAGTCTCTCCGATCGCATTTCCTCTTAAGAGTACGCTTTCGTCATTGAGTCTTTCAACACGAGCCTTTAAGACGACAATGGCATACGTTAATAATAGCACTGATCAAATCTAAAAATATTTTGTGTATTGCGGTACTATACTCGTATCAACGCTTTTCTAGTTTGGCGGTAAAACTAGGGTTTCTTATGTACGTCACATAAATGACGTCAATGAAACGTCATTTATAGTAAGAACAATATTTTATTTGGGACACGCATAGGAAATACAAACAATAAAAAAGAACATTAAAACTAACAAATAATGGAGACAACAAAAAAAGGACCACTGCGAGGTCAAAAAGGCTCATATCTCAGCATGATGCTGCGATATTTATGAAAGTAAAGGCCTATTCAAACGTCGCTGGGTAGCGGGATTGTCCGAAAGGGTTACCGCTGCCCCGGAACATAAAGGGCTATGGAAGGAACACGGGTGGGTGGGTTGTAGTCAGTAAGAGTCTGACACTCCCTTCCGCTCCACCCAGAGCGGGAGGAGTCATTTGATGATATTCCATCCACAAAAAAATCGGTATTCGCTACCGCTGTGGGTAGAAGTGCATACCGCGCCGATTTCGCTCAGGTATTTAGTATTAAGTTCCGCGGCTAGAGCGGAATAATTGGTGCCATGGTACCGCATAGGTCTATTATTGTTTACCTTCATCGACAAAAACTTCTTTTTCTTTTTTGAGCGAAACTCGAACTCGGTATTCTACCCACAAAGATAGCGAAATCCGCTTTGGTGTGAACAGTAATTACCGCATACCCACTAGATTTTCTTTACCGCAGACGGTAGCGAATACCGCTTAGGTTTGAATAGGCCTTTAGTGTGTTTTCCTACATAGCGTAATGTTTTGACATTACGGTGTTAAAAAAACCGGCCAAGTGCGTGTTGGACCACGCACAATGAAGAGTTCCATAGTCCGTAGCGCCGCTAGTAAGTAATAATTTAATGTAGAAGAAGCTAATTATTAAATCAAATAACTAGGAGTTTAACTCCTGCCCTCATTTTCATGAGGGCCAATATTGCGGCCATCACTCTTCTATGAAACTAGAAAAAGAAATGCGTAAATGTATATTGGTATTTGCGTCCACAATAAGAAAAAGCACTTAATTATAAGACAAAACCAATAGAATATGTGCGTCAAATCCGCGCAAATCGGCCATTACACACGTACAATAAACAAAGACACAGACAATAAACAGTAGATAATCGTACGACAACAAACAGTAGACAATAAATAGTAGATAATTCTATTCTATTGCTCATATTATTACTGTGGTACAGTCGACCGTTCGTCGGTGATAAGTATAACAATATGACATTGACAGCGCTTAATAACGTAACAGTTAAGCTACAGGTTCCTAGAAAAGCGACCGCACATAACAGCCACAGTGGCGGCTGTCAAGAAAGTGATGACAGCGGCAAAGATTTAAATCGTTAGATAGACCGCGTCAAAAGATAGTCTATTCTATTTTTAATAAATAGCCAGCAAAGCCGATGTCGACTATTCTGCCAATGTCTAAAGTAAGCTGGAAGAACAAGTGTGCATGAGAGAGAAAAAAAAGTTTTAAACGAATAAAATTATTTGATTGATCCAGTTGATACAATGTAGACCTTGCTGGATTAGTACGGGACTGAAACAAACAAAACAAAAGATAGTCGCATTTCTGATTCGTTTTGACACCTCTGACACACAATGACTCTCTAAGAAAACACAGCACCTTACTTTCATATACAACCTTTCAGTGACGTCATTCACCGGTAGAAAAAGAAGAAGAAACCTCCTCGTGAAGCGTAGTTTGTTCCGCCAGTTACTCAATTGAACCGAGCGCTCGGCGCATCCTGGACAGTCACACCCAACACCTTATTTGACTGGACAATTCTTCCCTTGCGGTGGCAGGGCTAACGCCTGCCTGGTTTGCGACCACCCTCCCACCGAAGTCCGGCGTCAAGCAACCTGCTATGTTTCATCCATGCGTGGGAGTTCCAGTGCCTTAGGCATCTTCTGGGCACGCTCGTTCCATCATAGACCTCATCCATCGCTTTTCATCAGGCGAGATCGTGGTCAAGAGAGGCCATTCAGCAATAAAAAAAAATTACGAACGCTATGTGGGCGGTCAGTGCTCTTTTAGGAAGCTGTAGCTCAAGAGCAATTTTCATATTGCAAGTGCACTGCCGTGGGGACACGAAACAGAGCCAAAGCGCTCATCCGACCAAAGTCCTATTTATCAGTAATTACAGACACCCTAGCCTTTTCGTAACTAAGTCGGGATCGGCTTTCAGTCTAAGGATGTTGTCGGCTGTCCTCAGGATGTACTCGGTTTTAATGTATTTCCGATATGTCAGTGAGTGATGGCAAAGTATTCTGTTTGTGTTTTGTTTATATGACAATAAAAAAAATACACACGTCATTGTTCAAGTTTTCACTTCTGTCGGACTCCCGGAGTGCCACTTTTTTTTACATGGAGCGACTGCCTATATGACCTCTACAACCCAGTTACTGGGTACCACGATACCCTGTGTGTGAGACTGGTTGTCAGACTTTTTGGCTTCCGACAACCCGTAACGACTGTCAAAGATCTTCGAATGACAACCGGGACCACCTTTCCGCGGCACGGAGGGATCCCGATATAATTATAACGGATGGTCACCCATCGACGAACCGACCATCGCAAGTGTAGCTTAACCCTTCGATCGACCCGTACGACAGTTATCATTTAGCCACGAGCCCCCCGAGCCATTTACGTGTAATTGCATTGGCTGGATATAAACCGGAAGCCATTTCACCCATAAAAAAACTGTATTATTTCACGGATCCCATAAAATAGCGGTACTATCTCGGGTGTCGGGTACTAACAGGCTGTTAAGTGACAAGTAATAAACGAGTCCCGTCACATTCGCACCACGGTATGGTAAATATATCTCCTGTGGAGTAAAAGGGTTAGAGGTGCCTTAAATGTGTGAAGAATTTTTGTAGTTTTTGGGATAAGCGTAGCTTTACTGGGCTAGGCGCGGTTTTGGAGAGTCCAAATAAAGAAAGAAAATACATTTATTTGCGGCAAACAAAAAAAAAAAGAAAAAAAAAAGTAAATAAATTATTATTTATCCACACTTACGTTATAAAGTGGGAAGTCTCTACGGGACTTGCTAACCGGCTTTTCTTTTTATTAACTTTGTGTCGGCTGTATCCCAGTCCATTTTATATGTTTTCACGTTAAAAAGATCGAATTGATTTTGATAAAGCTCGCCGTGGGGTTGCTTGATCCGAGATAAGAAGTAATTTATGTATTTTTCCTGGAAATAAATGCATAAAGTGGGAAAGAAGGTGCTTTATGTATTTTTTATCGTGGAAATTGGATTTATTTATTCATTCACTCACTCACTCACTGACAGGCAACGCACAGCCTAAGCCGTTGCAATTTTGCACAAGAATTTCTTATAGGTACAGAGGCCAGCACATCAAGCTACCCCAATCTGTCAAAATTTCCCAATTGAATATGAACCTTATTCCTTTGTGGTAAAGTTGAAAATCTATCAAAGAAATTTGACAGATTGGGATAGCTTGATGTGCTGGCCTCTGTACTTATACCAAAAGTGAGCACTATAAAAGGATTTTAGGAAATTCGGATGAAATTTTGTATGGAAATTCGTGTTTACCGACGGGAAATCCCATCGGACGCTTGTTGATGAAATAAAAGACAAGAGAGAGAGTTTTATTTTCACTATTGAGTAGTAAACCTAACCAAAGTGCAAGGTACCACATTGTTATGAAAAAACAAGCAAAAAAACTCCTTGGTTCAAAGCATTTGTAGCAAGCAGAGCCACGGCCATAGTTACAGTTTGTGGGGACAACATGAAATAGCAGATTTGTTTATCAGCGAAAAGTGTGAACCTTGGTTGAAAGGAAATGGCTTCCATAATGTTTGAAAACATCGCGCAAATATAGCGGATTATGAGAATTGCAATGTAGGTACAATGACGAATATTCACGGGCTTTAAGATAGCTGTTTCCTACACAAAAGGTTTAAAAGATAAGGTAATGATGGTGCGTCGGAAGATTTTGCGACGCCAAACTTAGAGTTGATTTTAGAATTAATTTAACAGCTATCAACTTGACGTAACTGATATACTGCCAATTAAAAAACAAAAAACACGAATTTACTAGAAGCCACTGAAGACAAACAGGAGGGGTTTACTTGAAGCCACTGAAGAGTACCACTATCCACCGCTCCTGGCTTCATCATAAGATCAGCTCCAAGATACCAAATTATATTTTTGTCAACCAAACTACATATACATACAAAGTTTCATTTTGATACGACAATTAGAAGTAGGTTAGAATTGACTTCTAAGATTTTGTTACATCATTTGTTAGTTAGTTAGTTACAAGTGGAGCTAATAAAAGTGTGTTAAAAAAGGAAGATCAAGGGGATCGATCGAAGACGGCATTTAATGAAGCCGGGTGACTATGACATAGTGACTACACTATGATCAACAATAATCAATCAAGTCACTGCACTCCAAGGCTAGTCCGTTGAAGTGCAGCGAGTATTGCCTTTAGATGTTTTATTGGAAGGGTTTGATAATATAAACATTTGGAAAGAATGCTGTGCATGAACATTTATTTATTTATACTTTGTGTACAGACGCCAGCACATCAAGTTACTACAATCTGTCTTTCTTTGACAGATTGGGGTAACTTGATGTGCTGGCGTCTGTACAATGGCTGACATATTTGAAAGAAAAAAATTATAGGTAGGTATTATACACCGTGTTCCGGACGATATACATAAACTTCTACCAAATGTTCAGACCATGGAAATAAGTATTTTTCATTATGGACACATTAATGTATTCTTATTTTTTGTTAATGTTCATACAAACTAAATACCTTGACGTAAATCACCCGATTTGCATGCCTCTTTATCCGAATTGACAACGACGTCTTTTAATTCACAAGATTTGGCGGGCTGAAACTTGTCAAAACTAAGTTAAGACCCTTTCTTACTGCATAGCTCAATTAAATTACATTAAATGAAATTACAAATATCTTTGTAATGAAGCCTTTTTAAGTACTACTTCCTTTGTTAGATTTTAATTTGTAAAAGCTATAGAAGCTTTTGACAAAGTTTATGGATAACATGAAGAACACGGTGTATATTGCTGTAATGTTTTGCCAGCAGTATTGCCGGCTTAGTTATTGCCACAGTAACTAACTTAAGTGACCGTCCTTTTGCATAAGATTATTTAAACCTAACTCCATTATTAAAGAACGTAGTTGGAACTTAATAATCTTTGTTGAACCTAAGTAGCAACGAGTCCCTTAGCTCAAACATGTAATCTGTTTCCAAACCAATATAGAAACTACTGGAACTCCATCTTATATTTCCAATCTAAAAAAATGTAAACCCAGAAAAGAGATCGCATACAAAATTAAATATTGATTTGCTAAGAAACCGTATAGATTCTAAGAAACGGTATTTCTTGTTGAAATTAACTCCGGTAAGTCAGTTATTGACTTGAGCTTCGGTCGAGACACTTAAGCCGTTGGGCTTAGACCAAACAAAAACGCACTGGATTTCTTAAGTTAACTGGCATAGTAACTAAGTTTGCGCTGTCAGAGCATTTTAGTTTTAATTGAATTTTAGGTGAGGTTTTTACTGCAGCAGTTTTTAAGAAGTGTTGATATTGGTAATTTTGAATGTGTTTGCAGTGGGAACATTACCTTTAGGCTGATTATGCTATGTTGATGAACTAAGAAATGTTGGCAAAATAAGTAGGGTTGATGTCTGTCATGAAAAGAATACCTCCATCAGAATCTTCAAAGATATCAAAGATAGGTTTAAGTGGAAATAAATAGTAGATTGTTATACGAGGGTCGAAAGAAATATATTTCCATACGAGGCTATAGTCCGAGTAGGAAATGATGACTTTCACCCGTGTTAAACACTCTACTTTTCATTTCGAATACCTATAAGGAAAGTAAAAAATTGTGGTTTTCTAAAATATTGATTGATAATAATAACATGAATAGTAGGTTCCTATTTGAAATTAATTGAAATGTTAGAACAATTTGTGTACTATTTTAAATATGGAATACATCGCGTCACCGCCGCGGGCCGTCCCGCTTAATAGGTATTTTTTTTTAATTCACACTGGTTGTTTATACATTCACAAGACCGCAGGCTGACGACCTAACCAATTTAGTTCTATTTTTTAAATTCATTCCCACCCTAGAGAGGGAAGTAATTACTATGAGTATTTCCCGCCCAAAGTGGGAAGCAGCGTCTTTCACCCGCTATTCGGATCAAACAAACACTACTTTCCGAGTATGAGAAATGAAAAATGTGTTTTTCACGATAAAGTATCACACATACTTTGACATTCATTCAATAGACATATAAAAAGTGAACCTCAGTGTTCATGAAAACTAATAACGTTTGTCAAAGATGCTACAGAAAGATTTGTGTCAATTCCTGAAGATGCTTTTCAAGAATTCAGGAGAAAGCTGACCTTAACACTAAATATTAACTGAATAAGGAAAAAAATAACACCCTAGGGTAATTTAGAAACACCATTACAGTTAGGAAGTAAAATAAATTATAAGGATGACTGATCTCATCGTTTAGTCAAGCTTACGTAAATGTTTCCTCCATTTAACCACGCGGGACTAACATTAGTGGCAAGAACGGAAATAAACTTTTTCCTGAATTTTTTGTCAAGGTGGTAGGGTCCAGCAAAATTAGAGCGTCTTGATATTGAAGGTAGAATCTTTACATTAAGCCTCTAAAACAAAAGGGCCCTTTCGCAGCCTCCCACGCTTTTCTCTCGTAATAAAAATGTTTTCGACTCCTCCCTGTAACACATAATTAGTCGCTTCACAGCCTACGCTACCAGAAAACTCTTCGCTAATTAAAGAGATAACATCCTCTTTTCCCTCACTAACATTTCACAGCTAAACAACGGTTTTTTCACGAGTTTTTCCTCCTCAAACTACTTCTCGTATTTTATCGAAATAATAAATTATTCTCAACGTGTTTTCGGGCATAATCTTCAGAGACTTTCGAGCACTTTTCGGACGATCGCAGACCCGCTCTTTCGACGCGCCAAAGTGAAAGAGAGAAGCACGAAGTATATTTGAGAACTCAAACACACTTTTTAACAATGGAGTAAGTATAAAAATAAAAAAGAAAATAAGGAAAAATATTTAATTATTTTACTCTCTAGAGTCTTTTCAAGTCCGCCAAAGGCCAGAAAAGTGGAGTGTCTTTATTTACTGAGGACTGGAGAGGGCTGTTTTCGGAGTGGGGTCGTTTTTGACAGTAAGGCAATGTTGTCCTGTTAGGGCGACGTCAGATTGTCGAAGCGAAACTAATTAACTTGTGACGTCAACTTTTTTGGTGGTTACAAAAATAATGAAATCCTTATTTTTGTAAGTTTTTCTTTTGGAAGACTTTTAACGTAATAGAACAGATGATCAGACAACTTACGTCGCCTGGAAGATCTACTATCCTGATTCAAAAGACCTTTTTATTAGAGCTCAGAACGGTATAGCGAATCACTCTTCGCCGATGGTATTGGTGGTTGATCGAAATTGACGTCGTTTCAATCTAATTCCAAAATATATCATGAAGAAAAAACTTATTTTATTTTATCATGCGAAGATTTTTAATTGAATTCAGTTCGTTATCGAAAAATTTAACTCAAACCGGAAAGTTTTCTCGTTATTAACAGTATTTTTCTCATTTTTACTTTACAAAGTAATTTCATTTTTGGTGTCAGAAAAAGGACACAATTTTTTAATTGATATACAATCGTACCGTTCAATCTTTACAACCGAATATTTAAGGCCTACGCAGACCGGGACGGCATGGCAAGGGATTTTGCCGTGAGTCAGCGCACACTGGCCGCTTAGATACCGCGGCATTCCAGCACTTTGCCACGGCATGCCACGGCATCCCGCCACGGGAGCCTGTGGCGCGTCTTTTAATGCCGTGCGATAAAATCCCTTTCAATGCCACGGCATCATTTTAAAGCATAGCAATTTATGTCGGTATTTCTGTAACAGTACGGTTGAATGTCCATTAGTAAAAATTAAAATCCCTTGCCATGCCGTCCCGGTCTGCGTAGGCCCTTAGAGTACCACTATCAATGTGCCTTTCAATGTTACCCATTCAGTAAAATGGCTCCTAACCTTTTTAGCTTCGAACCACTCAATTTCAATGAACAGCGCATTAAGATGTATGGAACATGTTAGCGTATCCTACATCTCGAAACGTATGCCTTAATGCAAGGTAATGTTATTTTAATCAAATAAGGGGAAGTCGACACCTGCCAACTCTTGAGTGGGTTTTCCGAGATGTCAACATTACTCTCGCTGGGACACGGGGTCGTAAAATATAACATAGCAAGATCACGCCTGCATGCCCCGAAGGGCTAGGCAGAGATGCACCTGTAGTACACCTACATTTTGCAAGTAATAGTTTTAAGTCGCATGTAATATGAATGGTCTTAGAAGGCTCGATGTAGGTACAAGAAAATAGCGAATTTATAAAGCAAACGAGTAAACAACTTTACGTTGTAGGTATCCTATTATCAGCAGAGGTTTTTTCAGAGATAATAATTGGGAGACCGAGATAAGAAATTGTGTAAGTAAAAATAAAAGACAATACGCCATTCAGAGAGTAATTAAAACGAAAATAAATTGCTAACAAACAAAAACGTGCATTTAAAGCATGTTGAATTATATTTGTTTCTGTAAATTGGTTCAAAAAACACTTTTACACGTCCAAATTAAATTATGTTTTAAAATTAGACGAGTTCTGTGTTTAATTACTGTCTACTTTGGGACGAAAGATCGGGAAACACGCAAAACTCATGGAAAACAAATGAATAAAGGCAGGTAGCACGAACGGCACCCTAATTGCGAAACCCACTATCAATCACAAACTTAATCATTTTGACGGATATTACAAATCCATCGCTTCTCATGTTCAAAAAATTTGTCCGCTCAACAACGTAAATAACGCAATGAATATTGTCGATCTGTCAAAATTAAAGCCATTGCTACTGTTAGTGTGTTTCACAATTAACCCGCTGTCTTATTATAACTTTCTTCCACCTTGAATTAGGTACCTCAAAACATGTTTAACAGCTTCCTTAACCAAAATGGGCTCTAAAAATAAGTAAACATTCTTCAACAGTAAATAGCTACTAAAACTGTTCTCAATAATGAAAATGTACTGCCGAATATCCTTGAAGGGCTTACTTCAGGAAACTGCCCGAAAACATTTCCATATATCTCTTAAAGACGTTTTATTGCTAAACTAATTTATCCCCCGGCGATGAAAGTGAAAGTCGGCTATCGGCTTTATTTTTACGATCTTGAGTTAAGAGATGGAAAGCTCAAGGTCTATTTTTTAACCGACTTCAACAAAGGAGGTTCTCTATTTGACCCGTATGTATGCATGTATCTCTTTTAAGGTCCAAAAATTATATTATGGGGATTTTATGCGAGTCTAACAACGCAGAGCCAAGTCTGGAAGGGCCTTTTGAAGAAAGATTCATTGCAACTGTGAGTTGACCTTTTCCCAGCAAACAGCATGCATGCATCAGTCATCGTTTAGCTCAAGCCTATTTTAGGGAGCTCTTTAGGGTGAAAGGTGAATGGTTAGAAAGGCGGTGACTGAGTTGATGAAAAATATAAGAAAAATGGGGTGTGGCTGTGTTATGGACACGGCTGCGTATTGTACGTGAATACGTCTACGTAACGGGATTGATCCAGTGTCGATAGGTATAAAAGTGACTTCATCGTTCACTTGCATAATTTCAACTGCCCCAGCTGCAGATGTACTGGCACCGTCGTTGATCCTCTCGGCCGCATTCATTATTTTACGCTCCCGGCACTGCTGGACTCGATGGTATGGTGTTTCATCGCTACCATTCGATTGCTCTTGAAAAGCCCTTTCCAACCGTATACGATTTCTGTATTCCGGTTTGGCTTTTTGACGCGTATAGGTCGACTTTATATATTTTTGATATTATTTTTTATTTATTTTAACACAATATATTTATATTAGTACAGATTCGTACAATTTGATATTTATGTCATTTGATGAAGAGTTTTTTCAGAAAATAAAAGTGTAGGCTGGCTATACTGAAACTGAAATATTCTTTTCACTTCTCACTAGTTCTCACGCTATAAAAGTTCGTGTTTATGTTCTGCGTAGACGACATAAAGTCGCTTTTTATGCTCTAGGGCATAAAGTATTTTTTTTAAGACTAAGATAATCAGGCCTAACAGCCACGCGTACAATAAAACGTCGCAGATTAAAGTCGTTATTTTATTTCATTTGGTTTAATTTATATCACTTCCGTGTTTTCTATCGTTAATTTTATAAAACCAGATAAAATAGTTGTCATTTATTATTTAAAAACGCAAAGAAACGTTTTTTGACTTGGCAGTATAAAGTACCCAAGTCAAATGACACATGATGTAAATAAAAAAAAAACTTTTAAAAAGTTTCGTTGCGGGAATTAGCTATTCCTTTCTTCAATTCTGCAACATTTTTGAACATTGAAAATTCTGTTATATACTTTATGCCTATTTCATTTTTTCGCAATTGAAGTGAAAAGCAAAGTGTATAACACGGGGTTATTAAACGAGCCATTTGACCCCGAGACGTTTATATCCACCCGAGCCGCAGGTGCGGGTGGATAGTTAAGTTGAGGGGCTTCTTTTATGCACTAGTTGTACAATCTACTATTATTGGCAGATGTCAGCATCAAAACTCTATTTACACTGCGGATACGTAAGTGGATTTGATAGTTCGTGACAGAATAGCTCTGCAGGCAGATGTAACATCAAAACCTGTAAACACGTAGCAACATAGATGTACACTATTTATTCTAGAGAACCTAATAAAAATCTGCAGCTGTCACTATTTCACTTATTTTACAACTACCTTCTGCGCGCGACTTCGTCCGAGTGAAATTTCTTGTTTTAACATAAAATTATAATTTACTGTAATCGATTTAGCTTTAATTAATTAATCATTTCATTTTTATTTTTAAAACTATGTAAGTAAGTATTACTTGTTTTAATAGATTAATTGTGTTATTATTATCTGCCCATAATGTAGTGCATGCTGTGGTTTTCTTTAAGTAATGGGGCGCTTAGACTTGAGTTTGCAATGTACTAATTGTAAAGGACATTGCAAACTTAAGTCTAAACTTAATTGTAAAGTCTCATTGTTAAAAGCCTAATTAAAAGAGTAAGACTAACCCTATAACACTCGCGAATACTGTAGCTTCTTAATAGAGAAATAATTTTCGGAATTGGATCAGTATTTCCAAAGATTACCTCCTACCATCGATATATATGTACAGACATTAGACACCAGCACATCAAGCTACTACAACGTGTCAATTTTTTTTAATAGATTTTCAACGTTATAGCTATACCTTAAGGTTCAAAGTTGATTGGGAAAATTTGACAGTTTCGGGTAGCTTGATGTGCTGGTGTCTGTACTACGCAGTACGCACCCTCCTACATACAAAGTTACATGTTTTACCTCTTTATAATATTAATAAAGATAAACTGCAATCACCATTTTAACAATAAACACGACCTTTCTCTGTTATCTAGTCATGTTGCATCTACACACAGAGCATTTACCTCAATTAAAATAAAAAAAACATTACAACCAAGAACATTCACAATGAAAATATTAATAGATTAAGGACATATCGCACTCGATCGACACCTCTGAAGTACACTGAAGGTTTTCCATTAACTTTATGGCACCATAAACTTCGTGAAGTCAATGATGGTATATCTTGAGTCATTGACACCAGTGTAGGCCGCCATGTGTTTACCATCACTATATGTTTGTTTACTCGTATACCTAATGGCTTATTGGTAAAACACTAGCAATCTTGCAGGACTGGATTACTAACATCATAAACAAAAACTTTTGTTCTATGACTTTTTACAAAACATAAAATATTTACCAAAAACAAACCTTTAAGTTTTCGTTGTTCCATTCCGCTGCATTTTGTACTAGACACGGCAGTTTCTTTACCTGAAAAGCGCTTTCTTTTGCTTCGCGTAATAGAGTTCGTGACAGAAAATAGAATATTTCAGTTCGTTGAATTGAATTATTTTTATTTTTGTATGAGTCTGATGAATTAAAATCTGATTAATTAATAAAAGTCATAGAAAAAAAGGTGTTTTTTATGATGTTAGTAATATTATAGTCCTGAGAGGTTGTTAATATTTTACCAATAACCCTGTATAAGGGTGAGGGACCTGTCCCACTGCCAACGATTAACGAGAAGTGAGCTTTAAGGCTTATAGAGCTTAACATAAAATATGTACTAGACTTTAATAAAACACTAGGGAATGTTCAGCATCAAGTTTCATTAAAAATAAATGCTTAAAGGTATACTTAGTGTGGCAAGAGCTTTAGGAGAAATGTATGTACGCGCATAACTTCCGAACGACTGCACCAAATTGGATTTTTCTTTTTTTTTTTTTTGTTTTGTTCGGTAATGCCTGGGCAAGGTTTGTATGAAAGAAAATTTTGGAAATTGAAAAAAGTAATTGCACGCACCCCTGCGAAGCTGAGAGCAGTGGTGGCCAAGTGGTAATGGCCACGACTTACGAGTTGTAGGTCGTAGGTTCGAATCCAGACAGGCGCTTTACTTTGTGTAAATTATTTCATAGCCACTGCTCTCAAAACGGTGAAGGAAAACATCGTGAGGAAACCCGGCATGTCCTAGAACCTTAAATTCGGAGACATGTGACATCTGCCAACCTGCAATGGGCCCGCGTGGTGGATTACGGCCCACTTTCTCTCACTGAGAGGAGGCTTGTGTCCTAGCAGTGGGAACATTATAGGCTGATTGTGTATGTATGAAGCTGGGGCGGGCCGCTAGTGAATTATAAAATTAGAAAATAATTCCTATTTTGGGTCCTAAATAGCCAAGTATCTGCAACCACGCGGTTGGTGACTATGCTAACCTAATCTATTTCGTTGCCTTAGCATTACTGAAACCAATTCCGCTCGCGCGTGGTTGATCACAGTTCCAACCTAACCTATGCCGCTTGGTCAAGATACCTTTGCTTAGTTATTGCGACTGACTGTGAGAAACGGCCAGCAAATTAAAAAAAGCGCAATATTTAAATGAGTGTGCATCATTTGAAGCGCATATAATTTTTAGAGGTTCATTAATTTAAAAAAGTGTCCATCATTAGAAGGTAAATAAGTTTTTAGAGGTTCAGTTAAATATTTCCCAAAGAAAAGTAATATCTGCCGCTACCATTGCCATCTCCATTCTTGTGGGTGAGTTCGGTAAATCCGGAACGAAGTGTTTGTAAAAGGAAATTGATATCACGCTTTGCAAGAGACTGTAGTACGATATACAAAATCTATGTAGGTAAAGTCAGCCGCATGCACGTCCATTTGGTGACACTTTCACATTGACAGCGCCTGGATTTTGGTAAGCTTTGGATTCGTAAGGAAGAGGTGATCACACAATAATGGCTATACAAATGCAGAGCGTTTTTTGACAACTTAGTGTCAAATAACTGGTGAAAATTACTGATTCTCATGACGTCCGTTATATTATGACGAATCTGCAGGTTCTATGAAACCGTAGCCAAACAGGAACAGGAAAGGTTTTCGTTGTTCAAATTTTACCGTCGTACGGTGAAATGTACCTACAATGTCCATCCACAATACTGAGATGATGATTGATAAAGATTTATGGAAAGCGAAGACATGCTGCGCCAACCGTAACTAAATTGGAACAAGGGCAGGAAGCTGATAATAAAAATATATCAATCATAATCAGCCATGAGCCTATAACGTTCCCACTGCTGGGACAGAGGCCTCCATAGGGTGAGATTATATCGAAAAACCCTTAAAATTCAAATATCTCGAAAACTATTGAATTTCGTCCGTACATATGGGGGGTTCATTTGTTGCATTTTGGTCCCCCTATCGGCTCCTGACGGATATACGTCGAATTACAAGTAACCCTGTATAGTGAGAGCTATATCAAGCCTTTCACGCTTGAACGATGCTAAAAAATATTACAGTTTCTGTAAACAGGTATACCTTTTTTCAAACTATATACATAACATTATATCACACCAGTATTCCCCGAGGGGATAGGCACAGGTGTACTTATAGTACTACCCACAGTTTTCCAGTTATGTTTAAGTCCCATGTAATCAGGAGGCGAGCCAATTACCATTAATTCCATTAAAAATATTTTTATTTTTAACTATTTTCGTCATATAGTCGTTGATAGTCCAATTCCGCGAAACTAACGTTGTTAAATACCGCGTATGTACACTTCCGCTAGTTTTACATGAGCGTCAAAAAACTATGTTTCTAAAAAACTAATAGGCCAAATTTTGAACGAACTTGAATATAGAACCGTTTCGTTCTCCTTAAATCAAAATTCGGCCTATTAGTTTTTTAGAAACTTAGTGTTTTGACCCTCATGTAAAACTAGCGAAAGTGGACATACGCGATATTTAACAACGTTAGTTACGCGGAATTGGACTATCAACGACGATATTGCAATATATCCCTTGTCTATAATCCAAGAGAATGATAAACTTCATCGTAAATCTTATACAAACAATACGTCTTGCGGTCGACAAGTAACTGACGTCCATATAGCTAAATTGCCAACAATCTGTCAACGCACCACCTCCGGCAATAAATTGTTTCCCATCGCTGGAAAGATATATCGAGTTATTCCCATCGGCTACGCTTCAAAGAAAATGTGACGTTAACGTAAGTGCCTTCCGTTTTCTCATGAGTAAGATTATCACATTACTATCGGCATGTATCACCTTGTACACACGGCTACACATCAAGCTATACATAACCAGTATAAGCTGACTTCTGATTGTATGAAAAACCTATACAATGCGAGGTCAACTCAAACTGGAAATGTATAGCTTGATGTGTAGCCGTGTGTACAGCCATTTTCTCTTTAAAAGGCTATAGAGGCTTAAATTACATTTTTTATATTCATATTGTTTTTCCCACAGAATAATGTATCTTTCAAAACAAACACTCAAGTTATTTCCTACTTCGAATTTCATATGGTTACTTAACGTACGTTCCTTTTACTTACTACTTAAGATAGAATTTAACGATGAAACGCCGCTGCTGGGAATATCTAATATTTATTCCCATTGCATACGACTTTGTTCATTGATATCAATCTACCCAGAATATCCAGAGTACTCTGGATATTAAACTTGTGGACCGGGTTAAGAATACAACTATCCGTTCCATCACTGAGATGATTTATGTCACTCGGAAAGCTGCCACGCTTAAATGGAATTTGGCTGGACACACCTGCCGCAGGTCAAACGATCAATGGTCCAAACTTACGACCCAGTAAATGGTAAATTAATGGCAATCAATATCGCGGTAGGCCCAGACAAAGATGCCGCGATGAGCTGGACCTTTAAAAAAGATTGGTCTTTGGCAGTTCTGAAAATCAAAATATTTTATTTCACATAACCTACATGGGCATTTATGAAACGTCAGAAGCTAGGTGCACGTTTCCAATTATTTGTTTCCTATGGAGAAGAACCGGCAAGAAACTCCACGGTTACTCTTTTAAAAATAATTGGCTTTTACAATGTTTTCAAATTACAGTAGGTATGGGAGGACAGCGTAGGCCTGTCAACAAGTACCAGGTACTTGATAATATAAAAAATGGTCTACAGATCTAAAGTCTCCAAGGCCTACAAAGTCCTCAGATTTACAAAATATAAAAAAAATATAATATATCAAAAGGATAAATAAAATATAAAAACCTATTAAAACCAAGTGTTACAACCACTAATAGAGTTGAAAGTAGAATTGTATGTGTATTATAATGTCAAATAATAAAAAGATTATGCCGAAGAAATATGTAAAAAATAAACATCGTGATTTGAGAGCAGTTAATAGACATTTTACGTAGTTATGCCGTCAACGAGGTGCCAGGAAAGCCACATGTGCAGAAGGAATTATTGCCAAGCTTCTCTTCAACGTGGTAGTCGTAGTCTTTAATCTTATAATATCCTTTTTTGGTGAGGGTTTTGAACTTTCCATCGCTAAGTTCTGTAACCGGCTTTGGCAACTTGTTATAAAAGCGAATGCTGTTTATAAGAAATGACTTGCTAGTTTTAGTTAATCTAAAGGAGAATGCCGCGGGACCTTACCAACTTGCGAGGGAGCGTGTCACATATCACAATTTAATTTTTACCATGTGTATTTACGAGTATATTATGGAAATCGCTTCTTATTTTCAAAAGTCCTACAACATACAAAATACTTTCTAAAATAGAAAGACTGGACAGAGGGAGCTGAAAAGAGAGTAGGGAAATTCTTTGCCCAGCAGTGGGACTTTAATGGCTACTAAACAAAATATTAATATGTCACAACCACCGAGTTTTTATGCAATAATCGGTAATAAAGGCTTAAAAAAGAATTTTGCAATTCTTAATAATGAAAGAATCTTAAGGTTGGAATCTGGAAACCTTTTGAACTGTCTCACTTTAACGATACGGCCGCAAATTAGCGGTTGATTTTGAACAATATCCAAAGACTTTGAATACA
Source organism: Hydraecia micacea (assembly GCA_914767645.1). Classification (NCBI taxonomy): domain Eukaryota; kingdom Metazoa; phylum Arthropoda; class Insecta; order Lepidoptera; family Noctuidae; genus Hydraecia; species Hydraecia micacea. The sequence continues at coordinate 19,174,443 of OU611780.1, forward strand.
AAAGGTTCAAAGAGATTCTAGTAATTTATTTCTGTGATCATTGCGGCTTGAATCTGAATTTAAATTCGTGGTTACAATTTGTCGTCTCCTATCGAGTAGAATCTGACAAGATATTCGCCCTATTAATATAAATGTATATTCATGATGGTTATAATGTATAAATTTTCAGGGTTACACCATTTGTTTCAGTGTTGGTGGTTTGCAACAGACGCGAGACGTGACAATTTATCTATACTAATAATTAAAGGTGAAGAGTTCGTTTGTTAGTTTGATCCCAGTACCATTATGATATTTCCATTTTCGAGAACTGGATCGGACACATACCTGAAGTACGGCATTTCAAATCCCACAAGGCTGTATTTCAAAGCAAGTTGCTGATGGATTATAATGGCTGCAAGGTTGTGTCTATGTAAGTACTCCAAAGGAAGATGAAGAGTTTGAATGCGCTAATCTCTGGAACTACCAGTCAGATTTGAGAAATTATTTTTTTATTTGATATCCCAATTCTTGATGAAGGCTATAGGCTTATTTAACATCACGCTAGGACCCTTAGGAGCCGAGCAAAAGTCAGAAAGAAAGCAAAGTGAAAGCAAAGTAAAACGCGGGCAGACGATGCGATGCGATGGGGTAGATCGGGGGAACAAGAAATAGAAGCTAGTTTGAGAGTCACGTGCGAGTGAAGTTTCCTGCACTGTTTATGATGGTTGTTTCGGGTTCTTGTTAGTTTGGGATTTTGAGAATATATCTTTCCTTAATTTATATTAGTTTATATTTGAAATGTAAACAGAATGTTAAGGCATTGTTTTGACATATTGTTGTTTTCCTTAGTTTATTTTATTTATTTAAGCCCAAGTTTACAACAACTTGATTGAAATGTAATTATGACGATTGTGATTAAAAGTACCTATTTTAAGATCTGACAGTTTAAGTTTCTCCTGAGATGTTTCAGTCGACTTATGTGTGTGTGTGTTGTATGACTCGTGTATTGTGTTGTTATTTTGTTTTTTTTTTTGGTTTGTATATTCTTTTTTTGATGCGTCATGTTTTCTTTCTTTTCTTTCTTTCTTATACATAAACATATAATGAAGCCTGTAATTTCCGAAGGGTAAGGCAGAGGTGTACCATTAATACACTCACATTTCGCCAGTTATATTTAAGTCCCATATCCTGGGGCGAGCCTATTGCCATCAACCGGGCACAAATCCAGACTCCGTACTGCTACTGAGAAATTCCAGATGTAAAAACCCAATCACATTTTACCCGTCCCGGGAATCGAACCCAGGACCTCATGCTCAACAGTAGTGTTAGCAACCGCTAGACCAACGAGGTTTATAAATATTCATTGAAATCATGATTCCTTTGCATTTTCCCAATATCCTCAAAAATAGATAAGTCAGGTTTGCCACGGATTCAATAACTATGTAGATTCGAGAAACGTTCTAAAACTGAAGTGTTTTCTAACCCTCACGCTTCTAAAATCATACCATGTTGTTTACACTTCCCTGTGAGAGGAATCTGAGGTACATTTTATCTTGGAAAAACATACTTCGCGTAGCTGGGAACCCAAAGTCACACGAGTAAAAACCGGTGTAGGTTCTATATCATGTAGCTTGCGTGCCACGTGAGAGATTTATCCAGCTGGGTTATAGATACGGGGTGTTATAAGAAAATTATAGCTGCTATTTTCAGATTTTATGATTTAGTAGGAATTGAAGTTTTTAATATAAAATTTGTGTTTTATTGGTATAGGAAAGTATTTCAATAAAGCTTTATGAATATTATTCTATTTTTAATAACTAATGCGCAGAAATTAAAAAAAAGGTAGCCGTGATTATCAAATTGATCTGATTGTCTTAAATACCGTTAAGTTTTAAGATTTTTATAATAAAAAAAACTATCAAACTCAGAACACAGGCACTACTTGATCTTTTTGGAATCAAACAAAAATAAAATTACTGAAAACTGATAGAAACGTATCGTTCCTCGTTCTCTTCAGTCTTTGTTCAATCAAGTATCCAAGACCTAACGGCGTGTTAGAACAGACGCGTTTCCGAGCGACTGACTTTCAATTGCTACTAAGAAAACCCAGGATCTTTCAGCAAAAAAACTTTACATTGTAAAATGAAGCGAAGAGGCAGTCTCTTATTACTTGCTAGCTTTACTTACTCATTTAACTTCGTTCATGTGGAAGTCGTAAGATACATAATATACTAACCAGCCACATTTTTATAAAATTTTCTCGGTCCCCGACCCACCGCGTCGCATCGTGTCGCCCGCCCGCGCTGTCACTGCGTTTTAACTTAGCATTATTTCCGTTTTTGTTTTCGTTTTGTTCGGCTCGTAAGGGACGTGGCGTGTTGTTAGTTAGCATAATGTTACTTTCCTCAAGAATTGGGCTATCTAATGCGAAAAGATTATTTCAAATCTGACTGGAAGTTCCAGATATTAAGGCGACTACATGACCTAAAGCGCGGTCACTGTCGGACTGCATAGAAAAGAAAGAGAAGCGCGATGACACAACGGTGGTAATTTATTGCAAATATGAAGCAATTATCTATTTACAAAAACTATTTAATAATAAATAATCCATCATTGAATGCAGTTTGGCATTAGACATTTAATGGTATATTTTTAATTGTACCTAATTAAAATTGTTAATGAAGGGATAAACTGCTTTTAAAGAAAATTAAGAGGTGTATTTGAACATTATTTTGATGCATTAATGTATATTTATTTATGATTTCAGTTCCATCACTGTATTAAAGTAAGACTTGAAAATATCATAATTTTTTCTTTGGTCAAAAGTATTTACGGTTTAAGAGATACACTGCTTTAAAAAACCAACTTTTTGACCGTTTTCAGGAACCTCCGCCTTAACGCTTTCAAACAATCTCCTCAGCTTTATTATTAGTATAGATTACAGTATATAGTTTCTAGAGAACTCACTTCAAGTATACAGGCACAAACAAATAATAAAACAAAGTTTGCCAATATTCTCATTGTTTTGTTTAAGTGGAAATATCTTCATACTATAGTTATTTTGTGTCCAGGGATATATTGGAAAAGTTTTGTATTGGATATTATTACCTACTGTAGATGCGTAGTGGTGCACGACTTTTTGTCGTATTTGCTTTTTAATAACTTTTCTCCGAGGAAGACGAGAATGACTGAAGAAAGTTTTCAAGGTAACGGGGCGCAGGGTGTGTCAGAACTGCAAATACTTACTAAGGTGCGACCGCGGCAGATTTGCCAAAAATGTAAACAACAATGGCCCCTCGAAATTGAATAAAATCGATAAACAAGAGTATTTATTTTAAGTAATGTTTGTTTTCGTCTAGTTAGCTCGGAGATTTAGACGAAGTCTCGTTCAAATGTGATAATTTATAAAAATTATATAAAATACCGATTTTATATTATTATGAATTATATTATCACACTAGCTGCGCCCCGCGGTTTCACCCGCGTAAATGTCGATCCCGTGGAATGTCGGGATAAAAAGTAGCTATATGTTAATCCAAATTGGTCCAGCCGTTTGAGCGTGAAGAAGTAACAAACATATTATACTCGTATAAACACACACTCTCAAACTTTTGCCTTTATAATATTAGTGTGATTTGAACAATTGAACATATATTTTCCTTCATATTTCTTCCTTTTTTCAGAGCTGAGAATCGTGGATCTGAACTAATACTTTTTTCAAAACATGTTTGAATTTTGACTGTACCTACTACAAATATCACATTTTCCAAAAATAAAGAAACACGTATAATTTTATCAGTAGCGGTACGTGGACGATGAGTCGTCCATTATATTTTATGTTTTTAATGTAAATTCTCCATATTTCATGAAAATATTACATTATGTGCTGGCATGAATGAAGATACATTTTCGTTTTGAATGGGAATAATTCCTTAAGAGAGGGTGGATATTACCGAATTCCCATTCCGTGTTCACTAATGCGATGGCATAAGCGGATTATTTTGTGTGACATAAATATGGTGTGATGGTTATTATTAGTAGTAGAGGGGCTTGTGGCTAAGTAATAACAGCCGCACAGGTCGATCGATTAGGTTAAGCTACGTTTGCCGCAGTTGGTCCGTGGATGGGTGATCTTTACATACCAAGTCCCCTCCGTGTCTCGGAAAGTACGTTAACCCTTCGTATATCCGAACGTAGATCCACGCGAGACACAATGGCTTTTTAATTGTGTCGGTAATTACGACATTCAGCCGGTTAAGCCGTCGGTTGATCCTGGCTGTCATTCGTGGATCTTTGACAGTCGTTAAGCCCGAAAGTCTGACAACCAGTCTTACCAAAGGGTATCGTATTACCCAGTAACTGAGCTGTGGAGGTCAGATAGGCAGTCGCTCCATGTAAAATACTGGTATTCAGCTGCATCCGGTTACACTGGAAGCCGACCCCAACATAGTTGAGAAAAGGCTAGGCAGATTATGATGTTTATTATTAGTAACGAGCATGATGTGCTATTTCAACATCACGTCGCATCGTCATCTCGTCATCACCTTGGAATTTTTCTTTACACAAGTAATAGAAATCTTTGTTTTGCCAATATCTTTAAAAGCCGGTCTTTTAAAAACAAACACAAGCGAATATAACGTTTACATTAATATTATAATTAATACTAGTGCTGAAATCGGCGACTGAAAATATCCGTTTTTATTTTTATAATACACAACACGAGTTATTGTCAGTTGAATGAAATTGAAACAACAATAAAAATCCACAAATAACTCTTGGTAGGTGTCCCTCACCAGCGGTTGTAGCATTTTAAATTGTAAATGGATTTTTTTTTTATATAAGTAAAAACAAAATTACTTTTCCACATAAATCGTACAATTTTCTGTTTTGTAAAAAACACCGACTGGTTTTACGTGAACTCTTTTTTTACTGGACTTATTTAACCGTTCTAATTTTGTGTACCGAATGGGAATAAAATATTTATGTTTTTCCCATTAGCTACGCACCGCTGGGATTTCTTTGTAATGTTGGCGTGTGTTTTGGAAAACAAACAACTTTTAATGTATTTCTAATGCGAAGAATTAATAGGATATGTTAATGCCTGAAAAACTTTTAGAGTTATATAGAATAGAATATATAGGTACTCTTATAATATGTACAACATATAAATTACAGATAAAAATGTAGAAATTTTACAAAGGGTGACACAATGGGCGGTCATATCGCGCGGTCTTGGCGTAATACTTACTATAATTAATGTGTCTCTATGTCGACCTTATACGATTACTGTCAAAGTCAAAATCAAAAGTCATTTATTCAAATTAGGCTGAGAATCAGCACTTTTCGAACGTGAAAATTACAAAAGACAGTCCCACAAAACGCCCCCCCCCCCCCCCCCTTTCACCACTTCCTAGTGCTTTCGCTGGGATAAAGAAGTGGCACAACAAGCTCCCCAGCAAGTGTGATTAACCAGTCTTTCTAAATCATGGAGTATAACGATATCGTCATTCCTTTAGAAAAAACAAATTATCAATATACATATTACAATTTACATAGCAAAACGATTTGAATTGACCCAGTAAGTTTGCACTAACCACTTCTACTTTCACTTAGGCATTTGTACAATTTGGAGGTAACACGAGTGCCCTACATTTGGGATGCTTCCCAAGCAATTTGAACATAGTTCACACAGTTTTCAATCTCGGCGGACTTGTATGAGTTTTGGGAATATTCCTGTTTCTACGTTTCGGAGATACCTAGTACCTGTCGCATTTTAGTTCAGTGCGAGATTGCGTGTTTGTGTCAGTTATGATCAAACTGCGCTAACTGTACAGGCAAGAGATCAAATACATTACACATACGCAAGATTCAGAAGCGATTTTCTCCTAAACTATATAGATATTTTATTATGTAAAGCATCGGTTTCTTAGAAAAGCTCTTCCGTCATATTATAACGCCTGTTGTGAAAATCTGTCGTTTTCACCTGTATTTGGACAGCCGTTATTCTGAGTCTGTTTTCTTAGGACAGAGTATTATCGAAACCATAGTGATGAAACAAGTCTTTGTTTAGTTTAGCAACTTTCATTTCATGAGAAAAACGCATTTGAACTTAGCGTTACTGTAAGGTATTTATGCTCGAGGCTGTACGCTATTCAATAATAGATGAGTAACTGTCCCCCCCACGATGGAGGAAGTCCATGAAGATTTCCACCGCGCAACAAAAAAAAAACAGAAGTGATGTTGCTATGTCACTCAAGATTTGAAGAGTCCATTTATATAATTATTTATGTGCAGATACTAGTCAACATATTCATTCTCCTGCTCTTGTCCCAATTCAATTGAGGTCGGCGCAATGTGAATTTTCCCTACATTCTCTTCTAATATTAGTCGCCATCTTGGTAGTCATCCCCTTTATCATCTTTTCCACAGTCCATCCATCGTTTCTTTTGTCTTACCCACAGATATAGATAGACCTAGATAATGCAAGTATCACGATCTGTATGAAAACCAAGCGTGCCATTTTTTGACTACCTCACACAACGTCACAAGCACCATTTAGTGATTGGGAAAATGAAATCGATTCAAAGACGCCGCCGCGTGCGGCACCCGTCTCGCCCCACCCCCCGGGGCCTAGCTCCAGCACTCACGCTCACCCAGCCAGCAGTACTCAGGACTGAGCGCGAAAGTGGCGGCTTACGATTTTTGTAAAAGAAAGAAAGAAAGAAAAAAAGTTTATTTGGTCATAGTTCGTGAAACACAAAATACAAAAATAAAAAAATAAAATAAAAAGGTTTTTTTTTTTTATTTTTTTATTTTGTACGTAAGCTGGTGCGATTTTTGGCACGCGAAGTAGTTGCTCTTGCGTTATCTAGGTGTCTCTATATCTGTGGTCTTACCCTACTCAGCCATCCATATTTATACTCAAAACTTTCCTCACGATATTTATTATGCGCAGATTCGAGTCTGATAAGAAAACGCAGAGTTTGAAGTAAGGTAAGTTCTGGAGCACGACCAATAATTTCAAATATAATAACAAAAAATGATTGCACCTAATCTAGGTAATTGCATGGTTGCAATTGGTTGAATACGTACGTAGGTATAAGAACTGGAAAACCACTTCGAGATAAAATAATAAATATGATTTCTGTAATTTGAACTAAATAAAAGAATTTATTTTACTTTTAAAAAACATGTGAGAATCAGCCAAGATGGCGACACAAGTCTCGGTAGTAGGTACTTAACATACTTCAAATGGGGGCACAGGTAAACACGGATACAGCCAAGTCTTATAAATATGAAATTTAATCCGATAAAAACCTCGAGGTTATTGTTTTGAATATATTATTTAAATTCGATGAACACAAATGTCTGTAGAAAAACATTGGTTTTATTTACTGGGAAAAAACTTTATCCCTTGTGTCAGTTTCCATCGCTGCTACAGACAGAATGTCCTCTGGGGCTTTTACGCTGTTTTACCATCAAAACTCTTTTTATATTCTCTAAAACAACTCTTAGTGTAGTTATGATACAAGGCCGAATGGCTTGTAAGTTGACGAAGGACTACATTTGCGGTCCAGATTTTCCCTGACCCTTTTTTGTGAGCCCCGAGGTAAGTTCCGTTTTATAAAAACTCTGGAATCAATCTTAAATTTACGACCCATAAAGAACCCGACGCGTGAGGTAAGGATAAAAGTCTGAGATTGACAGCCTTCCTGTCCTTATTTTAACTATGGCCGCTGAAAACCAATGGAATCTACAAATCATCGTTCACCTGCCATTTTTTTGGATTAATTCCGCTCTGATCCCCTTAAACCCCCCTCCCCCCCTGTTAGCCTATATTGTGTCTCACCTAGGCAAAGACCTCCCCTTTTTCCTTCCAAACCTCCCTGTCTTGTGCGACCTCTAGCCATGTTGGCAATGCAAACGTTATCAGATCTTCAAATTCAAAAATATTTATGGGCCAGAAAATAAAAATTTATTGTATTCAGCCTGCAAGCAAGCGTGCAAATTAAGATTCAATTATAAATGCATTCATTTTCACATCGTACCCAAAACACAAATTGTAAACTTCATCTGCCTAGCCTTTTCCCAACTATGTTGGGGTCGGCTTCCAGTCTAACCGGATGCAGCTGAATACCAGTATTTTACATGGAGCGTCTGCCTATCTGACCTCCACAACCCAGTTACTGGGTAATACGATACCCCTGGGTAAGACTGGTTGTCAGACTTTCGGGCTTCTGACTACCCGTAACGACTGTCAAAGATCCACGAATGACAGCCGGGACCAACGGTTTAACTTGCTTTCCGAGGCACGGAGGGGTCTCAGTATGTAAAGATGGTCACCCATCCACAGACCAACCGCGGCAAGCGTAGCTTAACCTGATCGATCGACCTGTGCGGCTGTTATCATTTAGCCACGGACCCCACGGAAAACACAAATTGTAAACATTCAATAAATAAAAAAAACAGACCTAAACAAAATAACATTGATGCGTTTCAATACTTATACCGATATGTCAGTGAGTGATGGCAAAATATTCTGTTTGTGTTTTGTTTTGACTTCTGTCGGCACTCCCGGAGTGCCACTGTAATTTTGGGGGGTCGATGACCGCTTGTAGTCTTGTTACTTGAGGTATGAGTAGAGATTCTGATAATCTATTTTATTTTGTTTGTCAAAGTTTACACAGAGAAAAACTGCTTTAAGTTACTACTCTACTGCGGTCAATCACCCCACAAAAAAAACATCAAATTTATTTATTTTTAGTTTTATCATGACTGTTTAGATATTGATACCCATCACACCTGCGGAGTTTCGCTAGCTAATTGAATTTGACCCTCTATACACTTTTGGTACCCCGAAGACTTCGTTAGGTAGTTGGTAAGAAACTTGTACCAATATGGTGCCTTGTTGGAACACAAGGAAGTGTTCTGTGGAAGATAATTAAGGAGTTTCAACATGGTTAAGTGAATTTAGACATGCGCGAAGTTGGTTATTTTACTAATAGTTTGTAGAGATGCTAATGCAATTTGGTTGTGTTGTTATGTTCGTCTTCCTTACATTTAAATATAACATAATGTGTCTGTTTGCTCGTCAGTACGAAAGCACTTACCCAAGTACCTATATGTGTTTTGTTTTTATTTTTATAATAGTTTCTGACTTTGTTTTTCTAACTGAATAGACAGCTGTGCTGCTGGGGAGTTTGTTGCGCCATTTTTTCTTCCCAGCGAAAGTACTAGCAACTGGTGAAAGACGGGCGCTTTGGGGGACTGTCTTATGTAATTTTGATTGACATGAAGTTATTCGTCTATCGTGGCTCACTACAACAATAAAACAACCAACAACGTACCAAAAACTATCTTCTTTTAACCTATTTCTTCAGTATTAACATTACATTTCTTCAAACAGCTAAAGTGAAGTGTTTTTCAATACACCACACCCTCTTTAAATAGCCATATAATCCATCTTCAAATACCGGCAGAGTAAATATCGTCGGACAAACACGTGACATCATACACGTAGGAAATACGCAAAGACGATCAACATTATTAAATTAACGCTGATAATTATGGGTTCATTTTGAAGCTCGAGTGGCACCATTTTGGTAACCATAATTAATGACTAACTAAACAATAATTATTTGTGGAAATGTCAAAACATTGATATTTCAGTGCTATATCTAAGTCAAAGTAATAACAGCCGCACGGGTCGATCGATCAGGTTAAGCTACGCTTGCCGCGATTGATCCGTGGATGGGTAACCATCTTCACATACCAAGACCCCTCCGTGCCTCGGAGAGCTCGTTAAGCCGTTGGTCCCGGCTGTCATTCGTGGATTTTTGACAGTCGTTACGGGTCGTCAGTAGCCCGAAAGTCTGACAACCAGCCTTACATAGCCAGTCGTTCCATGTAAAATACTGGTATAAAAACTGGAAGCCAACCCCACCATAGTTTGGAAAAAGCTAGGCTGATGATGATGATAATCTTTTGTTTTTTTGGTGTGCGGTGGAAATCGAAACGAACACGAAAAGCGAGATTTTTTTATACAATGATGATACAGACAATACAAAATCAAAGAAAGAAGAAAAATATAAGTTCTGTTCAATTGTAATGAAAACGCCAATTACTGAAAATGAGACAACCATAGTTCCTACTAGTCTATTTTCTTCAAACGGTGAATGTGACACCAAAACTAATAAAAAGCCAAAAGTAGATCCCATCAATGAATCATTCTGTCGCTAACAAAATAATGAGAAACCTGATTGAGGAAAACAGCCAAAAGTTTGCGAAAAAAGACTCCCATAATAGAATTACCAAGATTGGCAAACGGATCGTTGTGTGCATCATTTATTATCATCGTGCTTAAGGATTCAACCTACCCTCTTCACGATAGAATTGCTTTTAAAACTCTCACAACAGAACTCAGCTCTCCATGTATTCTTAAACACAGCTTCTTCAATCTTCGCCTCCTATATTTCCCAACGGGATAAACAATTCCCAAGACATGTTCTTTAAACTTACCCTCGTATATATTCATATAACTTTTTTGATCGCTTCCTATACTGCGCCGAACTTCGATAGTTAAGTTCACTTAGTTCAAGCTTGCGCATTCTAAGTTGCGGTTAAGTTAAAACTTGTGGTATAGGAAAACTTATAGAATATTGCCCTACGGTACACTTTGCGGTTGATTTAGTTCAAACGCATAATAATTTTAGACTGGAAGTCGACCTAGATAAAACTGAAATACAATGCTAATGAAATTGAAAAGTAAAGGAGTTTAGAGTATGTTTTATTGACGAGTAATTTTTTTATATTAGTTTTAATCTTCTTTATTCAATTGAATACATATTAATTATATTATCAAATATTAGAATATAAAAACATTTAAAAATATAAAAAATAGTATCCCACCGGTATCGGGAACAGGGTCCAAGCTACTGGCGGTCAGGGCTCCAGAGAGAGGAACCTCCTAACAATGCGGGCCGTGTCCAGAAGTACCGCTTTCTGAATCAAGCCAAGCCAAGCGTTGGGCAGCTGGATCAAGATCTAGCTGCCTAACGAGAGCCTCCTCAAGTCTTGGTCGAGGCTCTTGGCTATTAATCCACTAGCTGTCACGACTATCGGCACAATGATCGCCGAGTCCACATCCCACATGTCGACAACCTCGTGAGCCAAGTCAAGATACTTGATTGTTTATTACCCCATCGCCGTATCTCTTAGTTTTAATTATTATTACGACTATTCATGATTTTATTCAAACAACCCGCAGTATTTTTGTCACAAAACTAAATAACACTAGTATATATCTAATTAACCGTCGGTGTACGGTCCGTCGCGCTCGGCGGCCTGTAGCGCTTTGAGTGCACCGTGCACGGATCAATCTAGAGATGATCGAGAAGAACAGTTTTGCTGAGACTTTCTTGTTTTCGTTTTTTTTTTGTTTTTGTATGATATGTATAGGATTAAGTACTTAGTTTATTTATAAGTATAGAAACTATGTATTAGGTATGTTGAAACTGTGTGTACTCCCCGTCACTTTTCCTCATTAGAAAAGCAGCGTCAGACAGCATCTGTCTGGCATTAATTGAAATAAATGCTTTGAGTTTGATTTTGATTAATGCTGAAATGAACCTTTTTGGCGCAGCCGTAGAGGCACACACTAGTGTTGTTTGAAACATTTTTTTTATTTAGTTAATTTTGTATTTCATGTGTTTCACGAACTGTGTCCAAATAAACTTTATTTTATCTTTCTATGTTGAGGTAAGTTTGGGCGCTGGGGTAAGACCGTAGGAAACAATTTACCAGTTAATTTGACAATATTAATATTAACTACTACTATTGTACTGTAGCTAGGGCCCTGCGTGATGTCATCATCATCATCTGCCTAGCCTTTTCCCAACTATGTTGGGGTCGGCTTCTAGTCTAACCGGATGCAGCTGAATACCAGTATTTTACATGGAGCGACTGCCTATCGGACCTCTACAACCCAGTAACTGAAAGAAAAGAAAGAAAGAAAGAAAATACGTTTATTTGCGGTGAGCATTATGCTGCGACCCTATGCAAGACAGAGCCCCAGCGCTGGGTAATACGATACCCCTTGGTAAGACTGGTTGTCAGACTTGATGTCATGTAATTTATTAATTCTGACAAGATTGTGTCCTGCGCCATTTTTTCTGTCCCAACGATAGGGGCAGAAAAAAAAACTGTTCTTTTCGTTCATAAATGTGTCTTTGCACTGTATGTAATATCTTTTGTATCAAAATCGGTTATTTGTATACAATTGATTTGTTTTGATAAATATGACGCAGAATTTGATTTGTACATTCTTATAACAGCACCGAACTTCAACACACCTTAGATTCTAACTTTCTGGAATGAATTAATGAATGAATTGCACCGATCCCAGCATGGTTAAACCAGACTCGATTAATCGAATGAACCCCAAGATTCGCACTAGCTCCTGTAGCCTCATGTTCATGGTGCTACAGCTACCATTGCATATCAAGGAATAGACCAGGGGGCGCGGTAATGGTAGGGTAGACGTGCCCGAAGGATATTGGATTTATTGTTACTATTTATTTAACGCCTGTGATGTCCCACTGCAGGGCAAAGGCTCTTTCCACTTCTCTGTATTTTAAGTTGCTAAAGAAAAGTTCTTGTTACAGGAATCAAGCTCATCCCGCCATCTCCGTCTGGGCCTGCCGCGATGTCGCTTTCCATTAAGAGGTACCCATTGGAACGTGACTTTGGCTAGTTGGTCGTCTGACATGGAGCAGATGGATAATCCGGACACGGATGGGATTTTAACGTTTCGTAATGCAGAAGACACGGGTTACTAGAAGTTTAGTCTATTGCTACCGTAGATACGAACTTTGCTGACAGGCTTATCTTTCCACTACGACATGGGCTATGTTCCTTTTGCACAACTAATAATAAACCAAGGAAAGAGAGAAGGTGGATTTGGATATTAGAAAAAAAAACATTATTTTTGCTTGGGAGAATTATTGCCTCAATGTTATTACGATAATATCAAGCCCATCAAATCATTATTATAAACAGTACCAGGAATATAAACTTCCTTTGGCAGCTTGTGGCAGAGCTCAGAACGGTATTACAAAATACAATTTCTACGAAATAATCATTTATCGAGTTGCTGCCAACATTTCGCATTTTACTCTTAGCTACTCGTATTATGTGTTTAAGGTAATTGACTGATTACTTTCAGAGAAACAGCGTAGTGAAATATATGAATTCTTCTGACAAATCAAAGCATTGTAGCTATCTCAAATTCAGCCGTACAAAACCCATTTTTGTACATATTATTTACTAGCAGCGCCCCACGGTTTCACCCGCATAAGTTTTCCGTGATAAAAACTATCCTATGTCCTTCCCCGGGACTCAAACTATCTCTATACCAAATTTCATCTAAATCGGTTCAGCGGTTTAAGCGTGAAGAGGTAACAGACAGATACACTTTCGCATTTATGGACGCATGTATGGATATTAGTGTGGATGCATACCTAAATACTAATAAATCGTATCATTTTTTTTTAATCCGTCGGCCAATTGTCGAGTTTAGAGGTGGCTCCTCAATCCAGGTGTTGGTATTGAGGAGCCAACTTATACGTCCTGTAAGGCTAAGCACGCACCACGAAATTTAATCGTTGCGAAAAATAATCGCCAATCTGTGAACAACACCATCGCGCATCGCAGTGCGCGCTTTGCTTAATTTTTAAAGGATTTTACTACAAATTCCAGGATCGTGCCTACAAAATGCACACAAGTGCAGGTAATTTACTACAAAATATTGGTAGTACCCGCGTTTAAATATGAAATAATAATATAGATACCCTCAATCAACACGGACACCCGACAGACGAGTATCATGACAAAGCATAGAGAAACATGATAAAAACAAAATATCGAGTAAAATTATGACATTTTCAGTGGAACAGCTATGGCGGAGATAATAGAGTCGGGACTTTAAAAGTCCGACGGAACGAGTCTGCGAGTGCAGTAATGACTGACAATGACAGCGCCAACCGTTTCAAATGTAGGGGCGCCATCATTCGGGGAAATGTTAGGACTTTTTTTTTTATTTACTTATAGTGTTTTGTTATTTTTTTGTACAAATTATAAAGTGTGAATCCAGCCATACCATGGGGTATCGTATTACCATACCCAGGGTTACCGGGTTGTGGAGGTCAGATAGGCAGTCGCTTCATGTGCAATAACCGGTAGGTACTGACCTGCATCCTAACGGTAGTTACAAGGCTAGGCATCTGCCTAAAAAAATCTAGTGTTAAAATTAAAGGGGGTCTTCACTTCATACAAGAAAAGTGTTTTGTTTCGGCGTTTTTTGCCTTGTGGTGCGGAACCCTGCACTTAGGCCGGTTTTTAGGGTTCCGTACCTCAAAAGGAAAATTGGAACCCTTATAAGATCACTTCGTTGTCCGTCTGTCTGTCCGTCGGTCAAGACCCTTTTACTCAGGAACGCGTGGTTATCAAGTAGAAATTAATATCAAATACTCAAGGCTGCAATCCCTTGAAGCAGTGAAAACATCCAACTGCTAAGTCAACGCAATCAAAAGATACGGGCATTTGTGTTCCGGAATCAAAACCTATAGGGTACTTCCCGTTGACCTAGAATCATGAAATTTAGCAAGAAGCAATGTCATGTAGCACAAGTAAAGGAAAAAATCCGAAAACCGTTTTATAGTTACATTACAAAAAAAAAAACCCGTGATAAACTATTTACATAAGTACCTACAAGTTTGTACGGAACCCTCTATGCGCGAGTCCGACTCGCACTTAACCGGTTTTTTATTTAATATTTCACGCGAACAGAGCAAGCTTGTTACGTACTACTAAAAGGCAGTAACATTAAGTAAGAAGTTAATAAATTATTATTTTAATGTTTTAGTTTAATGGTGGCAGGTATAAAGCTATAAAATTGTATAACTGATGATGATTCTTATACAAATCTGTGTCTTGATCGACTAAGACTCATCATCATCATCTGCCTAGCCTTTTCCCAACTATGTTGGGGTCGGCTTCCAGTCTTACCGGATGCAGCTGAATACCAGTATTTGATCGACTAAGACTAACTGTTGGATAACGCACAGCTTACTTACTAAAGGTAATACAATTTATAACGCAATCATCGACAGAATCATAAAGCCGCCATTAATTATTCCTTACATAACTAGCGTTACCCAAAGTTAGGCTTAAACATAACAGGCTTTTCAGATTAATTACAATCATAGTTAAATTTGGATTAAATTACAGTATCTCTGTATCCATTGGTGGTTTACTATTACATCTTATTGACATAATCTTATTTAGATAATCTTAGTGAGATGAATATTAATGGACATCCAATAACAGGTACGTCTAACAGTAATTACAGGGTGACAGGACGTCGACGCGTAAACTGTAACGATGAATTCAGCGATAACGATTCTAGACCCCCTTTTTTTCTGTTAGCCTGTACTGGTCCCACTGCTGGGTAAAAACCTCCCCCATATTCTTCCACATTTCCTTGTGCTGTGCCTTCTCCGTCCCATCGGTTAGGAACGGGTCCAAATCGTCACGCCAGCTTTTCTTAGGGGCCGTCTCCACGAGCGAGAGAATCGCGGCGATATTATCGTCGTGCCACGTATTTCTATACACTCTCTTAGAACGTGTCTCCACACGGCGTTATCATCGCCGCGAAAATTTGATGGCACGGCGAGACTATCGCCGCAATTCTTTCGCTCGTGGAGACGGCCCCTTAGGTCTGCCTCGGTGACGACGCCCGTGTTCAGGCACCCACTGTGTGACGACTTTGGCCCATCTGTCTGGATGCATCCTATAAGTGTGACCCGCCCAGTCCCAATTCAGCCTCGCAGACTTGCCGCTAACATCGGCGATACCTGTCTTGGAGCATATTGTGGTGTTGCGAATTTGGTCGGTGAGTTTAATCTTTAACATTGCTCGCTCTTTGGCAAACCTTGAGTTCGGACTTCTGAGCCTCTGTCAAAGACCAAGTCTGGGCACTATAGTTTAGGATAGACCCCCTAGCGTAGAATTTTATCGCCGGTTTAAAAAAAAAAAAACTGCTGTTTCATAGAAAAGTGTAATATGTGTCAAAATGTCACCAATTTGTTTTTTAATAACCCGATCAATTCCACCGAAAAAGTTCAACACGGGTTTAGAATCATGTATTGAATCCGCGGTAACAGGTAGCGCCTCGACGTCCCTGCCAATCTGTATACAGTTAGGATCAATCAAGGTAAGTAGTTTCCCTTGTAACACGTCAGCCGCTGATTTAGGACACTTAGGCTAACTTATCTACTAAATCCTAGACATTAATCAGCGGTTAATCTATTAACGTTTCCAGGATTAGACATAGGACATTAGGCACACAAGTTAAACAAGACGATACAAATAGGTTGCGTGGAGCTTTCATGATACTTGATGAAATTATCGCTCCTCTCCCTCGGCTCCTTAGCGGGATACATGGGACTTTAACGTAACTGGCGAAATGTGGGTGTATTATAGGTGGTGTGGTGGGTGGTGGTGGTTGGTGGTGTGGTGGTAGTGGTTGTTGGTGTGGTGGTTGGTGGTGGGTGGTGGTAGTGGTTAGTAGTGTGGTGGTAGGTGGTGGGTGGTGGTAGGTGGTGGGTGGTGGTAGGGGTGGTGGTCGTTAGTAGTGTGGTGGTAGTTGATGGGTGTTGGTGGGTGGTTGTTACCTCTGCCTAACCCTTCGGGGACTACAGACTTGATGTTGTATTATGAAATTATTTCTATGCAAATAAACAAGCTTTTTTTGTGTAAATCATATTACTCGTAGTTAGAAGCAGGCTTTCCTAGCATAGAGAGCAGTAGTGGGCCTGTGGTAACCGCCGTGACTTATGACATGTAGGTCATAGGTTCGAACCCAGACAAGCGCTTTACATTGTCTAAATTATTTCATCACCACTGCTCTCAAAACGGGGAAAGAAAACACCGTGGGGAAACCGGCATGTCCTAGAACCAAAACTTCGAAGACATGTGACATCTACCAACCCGCACTGGACCCGCGTGGTGGATTACGGCCCACTCCCTCTCACCGAGAGAAGGACTGTGTCCCAGCAGTGGGAACATTATAGACTGACGCTGAGGCTGATCCTTTACTAGCATAATTTAACATAACGTCATTGCCAGACTAGTTCCGAACTCGATTTGAACCGTAATCGTGAGTTCGTTACGCGGCGAGGTCGACCGAATCGAAAAATGCATGTGAATTTAATCTAAAATAAACACTGTATAGATAGTGCAATCCACGAAGTCGCGCCCCACTCTTCTTACTAATCGCTAGTGGTTATCGCTAGTTAATTCCGCTAGTGTTTTAGTTTTTGATACACACTAATTATCCACTAATAAATAATTACTGTGTATTGACAAAATTAAATTACAGTACAAGTGTGAAATTAAAATTGCACACTTGTACTGTAAGTGATTAGGAAGAAGAGTGGGGCGCGTCTTCGTAGATGGCGCTATCTGTAACCACAAATAGCAAGCAAAAATAATGAAAAGCTTCCCTAGGAAAGCGATACCGTAATTATTATAACAACCGTCATGAAAAACTGTCAAAAAATGAAAAATATAATGAAATCAATCAATCGATCTTGAATCATGAATCTGTCATGAAATCTGTCTATGTGTGTGTGTGTCATTTTCACTACACACCCAGTACGTATGTGACATTGAGGTGTCAAAAAATGCTCTGTATTTGGACAGCCGCTATTTGTGTGACCGTTCACAAGTTTCTTAGCAAAGTGAAAACGTCAGTTATACGAACAAAAACAAGACACGATAAAAAAAACATACATAAAAAAATATTAAAGAAATGCCTTGTCACACTACATATGAGTTACTATCTCAGCTTTTCACAAGTACCATCATGCGAAAACGAACTATATTCTAATAGGAGCAGGAGCTGTTTTACTTTGTTTCGTTTTATATTCACCAAACCATACAATCATAGACAACATGTGTGACGTTGTCTAGTGCTACGTTTTATCTTTTTAGTGCTGTTTTATAAGGGTATGTCCACATCAATGAGTTCAAGAACTACATACAACAGAACATCACGCCATATTGTTCCCCCGAAGGGAAGGTCAG
This sequence comes from Hydraecia micacea, assembly GCA_914767645.1. Classification (NCBI taxonomy): domain Eukaryota; kingdom Metazoa; phylum Arthropoda; class Insecta; order Lepidoptera; family Noctuidae; genus Hydraecia; species Hydraecia micacea. The sequence goes on from OU611780.1 coordinate 19,192,566, forward strand.
AGGTGTAGCTATTGTACTCCCACATTTTGCTAGTTATGTATAAGTTGGAAGGCCTCCCACAAGGTGGACCGATGAACTTATGAAGGCCGCAGGAATCCGCGGGATGCAGGAACCGCAGACTCGGTCGAAGTGGTGGTCTTTCGGCTGAAATTGTGATGATGATGATAATGTTTAAGTCGGTTTAATACGGGGAGAGCCTGTTGCCATCAACCGGACACAAACACAGACTCCGGGCTGCTACTGAAGCATTCTAAAAACTACCTCCATCATGCAGTTCCAAAAGAAAGTCACAAATAAAATATAGAAGCCTACTCTAGCAGTGAATCTCAACTAATTTATTTATTTTAGTGTTTTATGCCCAACATTAGAGATTAAAACCCAAGGCGTTGGACAGTCCGGGGTAGCGGGATCGTCCGAAAGGGTTACCGCTACCCCGGAACATAAAGGGCTAAGGAAGGAACACGGGTGGGGTTTAGTCAGTAAGAGTCTGACACTCCCTTCCGCTCCACCCAGAGCGGGAGGAGTCATTAGATGATTTCCCATCAATAAAAAAAAAGGCGTTGTACAGTGTAACTTAAGCCGTTTCTTCTGCGCGTGTTTTTTCGAAACATTACACAAAAACATCGAAACAAAGAGGCGTGGCCACATTATGTATGAAAACACGATGTTTTTGTTTACCTAGCTGCATGGGAAACATTCCTCGCGCGGGTGAAGAGGGGAAAGGTTTGTTTCATTTTCAACCGCCACGCGCACCGCGCACGTCACATCTGTACATCAGACCTGCTAAGTAAAACCAATTCTTCAAAATCGGTTTCAGAAACACAAAAGAAGTTGCCCAATCCAAACTGGTCATCAATCCGTAGCTCTTGGTAAATGTCAAAATTTCGAAGTTGTATATACGGTCCGACTCGAAATCTATGTCTTCTCCTCGACATTGAAAAGAGGAGAAGTACTGAGTACGACGGGTAATGTAACGTATAATTATATAACAAAAATTCTATAGTTTATACTTATCTAATTATCTTTCGACCATCTCGACACATTTAAACATTTCCCGGCAAACAAATCACACTCCGCTGTAATGTCAGAAGAGCATTAAGAACATTGTTAACGCGTAATGCATTCACAGACAAATGTGCATGTCTTTAAGGATGTGAGGAACAGGATGTAAAGTTCACTCATCCTCCATACAAAAGGGAGAATTCTCCGACCAGACGGGTGTCGTGTGGGGCGGGCTACTGCCCGACGATTGATGTCGGGACGTTGTATATGTGCCACTCGCGCGGTAAACTCTGCTTGCGCGATAAGTACAGGATTTTGCGTGACGTCAGTATGATGTGTAGTTCGCATGTGGCGCTGTATGTCCATAGACGTGTACAGACAGTAACAAAGTTCACCTAAAGTCACAACTAAATAATGAACGTAATTTTCATGTAAAAAGTTTCCACACTCTGGTTTCCTTTTGTATTTTTGACAAAGGACTTTATAACAAATCAAAGGACGCATTGTTACTCTAAGGGCTGATATTTCAATCGACCGATAATTTTTATTCGTGGAATAAAATTGACGCAGTTTTTGTATGGAAGAGCTGTCAAAAATTTAAAACTTTTCCTCGGATAAAATTATCTGGAACAATCAGCCATTATGTCAACGAAATTGTAAATAATTGACTGATTATTAAATCCAATGTGAATTGTTTCGTTAAAAGTTAGGAGGTTTTCGCCTTGTTTGTTGAAGAGTGGAAAGAAACAAGTGTTTTGATTATTATGGAGGCATTTTCCTTTAATGTGATAAGTTGATAAATACAGCTGAGAAAAATATTACTTACACTAAGAGGCATCTATACATATAATAAAATCGTAGGAAAGTCAAAACTGTACATTGAATATTTTTTTAAAAGAATACTTGGGGCGTGATCTACAATCGATTTCGAAGCCGAAAATATAATTTTTAGAATTTTTGTCTGTTTGTCTGATTGTCTGTATGTATGTCCGGGCTAATCTCAAAAAGTGCTGCATGGATTTACATCAAATTTTGCATGAGTATTACTAAGAGGTCGGGTCAACATATAGGCTACATATTATCACGCTATCACCTACGGGGGAGGAGCTGTGAATCTTTATTTTTCTTACGCATTCTGTGACAGCATGTAATCTAACGACGCATATTTAAATGTTATTTTTGAGTAAGCCATGCTATTATCTAGCTTTACACTATAAAAACTACGCCATTTAAGTAACTTGGGCAGAGAAACATAGTTTAATGAATGTTAGTAGTATAAAGAAAATTTTGAACCAGCGCCATCTAAGAGATTTCATAAAAATCAAATCAAGTTACATGTTAACAATTTTTGGAAATTAATAATTTAAATTTGATCATGTTGGCGAGGTTAGTAGTTAGTTATTCTTAAAATTCATAGATGGTAATGTACATTTTCTTCATACAAGTTGTATCGTATAGTTCGTTTTGACAAATTCAAGGTCCAACAAAACCCTCAAAATCTTGAGCAGAGTTGAGGAAGACAATTAAAAAAAAATGCGGTGTTAAGTATTACAAGAAAGTTATGTTCATTGATGATGATCATTTCTTCATCAATTTCATGTTGTTAGTACAAAATAAACATTGACTGTTAATACTTTTGTTCGGTATTTATCTGTGTGATTATTGCTTGGTAATTAATATATTTTCATGTCGTATACCTAATTTATAAACTTAAATGTGATGTAAAACAAATCCCTTACGTATGACGAGGTGCCTTCATATTACACGTACGACAAGCAAAGGGGTTTATTTAACCGACGTCGACGAGGAGGTGCTGTGGAAAGTTTTCCAGGAATTTTCAAGGACACCGCATTGGGTAGGGTTTATACCGTGCATCCGAATAATGGCGAATGCTATTTTCTGCGGTTGTTACTTCACACTGTCCGAGGCCCAACGTCTTTCGCCTTTCTGAGGACATTTGATGGCGTGGAGTATCCCACTTAGCGCGCAGCCTAGGTAGCACGTGACCTTCTCGACAGTGACCAAAATTGGGATGAAACCCTCGCGGAGGCGAGCGTCAGTGACAGTCCCAGCCGCATGCCGTCATCTTGGTGTTTTGTGGAGTCGCGAAACCGGTAGCTTTGTGGGAGAAGTATCGCCATCATCTGTCTGAAGATTTTCTACGAGCTTTGAGGCGTGCTACTGGAGACGAAGTCGAAGTAACTGATGAACGCGTGCTGAACACCTGTCTCAGTTCACTTCAAGATGTGGTCATTTCTTTCGGCGGCAATCCACTGATCGAATATGGGTTACCAGCTCCCCAATCATCACCGCATCAACACCGTGGAAATCGGGACTTTAAAATTCCCATCGATTTAGAGAGCGCCGAAACGCCTGTTTGTGGTGTGTCACGTAACAGCGATAAGGGACACGTGCTCAAGGAATGCTCTCTGATCGTATGGGATGAGTGTACGATGGCCAATAGGAAGGCAGTTGAGGCCGTGGACAGAACCCTGCAGGACATCCGCAGGAACAAACATTTGATGGGTGGTGTCACAGTTCTGTTCAGTGGCGATTTCCGGCAAACGCTTCCCGTGGTGACGCGGGGATCGAGGGCTGACGAGGTGAATGCTTCGTTGAAACGATCTTCGTTGTGGTCACGAGTTCGTACGCTGCGCTTGACCATTAATATGAGAGCTCGGCTCGGCGGAAATGCACGTGCTCAAGAATTCTCCGATGTCCTTCTAAGTCTTGGCGAAGGCACTCTACCAGAAGAGAGAGGTGGACAGGTGGTGCTTCCAGAGTCTCTCGGTAGAGTGGTATCCAGCATAGAAGAACTCATTCGCTGTGTGTACGGGGACATCAGTCGTATACCGCACCAGCAAAATTCTTGGGTGTGTGAGCGGGCCATTTTGACGCTTAAAAACGATCAGGCTGCAGCAATTAATGAATGCATTCTCTCGGAAATTGAGGGGAATGAAGTAGACTACACCTCGATAAACACTGTTGTCGAGCAAGATGACGCCACACAATATCCCGTGGAATTTCTGAACTCCCTGTCAGCAAGTGGACTTCCAGCGCATACCATCAAGCTGAAGGTCGGTGTCCCGATTATGCTTCTTCGGAACCTATCTCCTCCGAAGTTGTGTAACGGGACCCGCCGTAAAGTCATCTCGCTCCACAGACACACAAATTGAGGCGGAAATTCTTACGAGTTGTGACGTTGGCGAGGCAGTATTTATACCACGCATTCCCCTCATACCTCATAACTTCCCGTTCCAGTTCAAGCGCGTACAGTTCCCCGTGAGTGTTTGCTTCGCGATGACCATCAGTAAGTCGCAGGGGCAGACACTGAGGGCAGAAGCAACTCGTCCTGAGGTCGACACTGTCGACCTCAGGACGAGTTGCTTCTCAATCGGGCAACTGTACGTCGCTTGCTCCCGCGTCACCAGTCCTGACTCTCTTTACATTTTGGCTCCTGGCAGCAGAACTACCAACGTACGTTATAGGGAAATGTTGTAAGGTATGATACCTTTGTACGTATTTTTACTCTTTTGTGTCCTGGAATGTATTCCTGCATTATTTTCTCTATTTCCTTCAGTCACATCTTATGACAGAACTCAGCAGGATTCCAATATAACTCTCTTCACTTGCTTCGCTTGCAAAAAAAACTTATATTTTAATGCTATTTTAAAAGTTGTTTACTTATAATGCTATAGCGACACTGGCATCTTAGGTATTTTTGGTGCTGTAGAGCCTTCACGCAGACGACGTCGCGGGCAGCAGCTAGTAGTTAATATTTTCAATATTTGTTTAATTATTTATTTGTGCATAATTTATTATCTTTAAATTAGATTATGTAAAGACGGTCGCCCATCCATGGTCCAACCGCCGCAAGCGTAGCTTAACCTGATTGATCGACCCGTGTGGCTGATATTACTTAGCTGCAAGCCCCTCTAGTATTATCGATACTAATATTATAAATGCGAAAGTGTGTCTGTCTGTTACCTCTTCACGTTTAAACAGCTAAACCGATTTAGATGAAATTTGGTATAGAGATATTTTGAGTCCCGGGAAAGGACATAGGATGGTTTTTATCCCGATATTCCCACGGGATCGACACTTAAGCGGGTGAAACCGCGGGGCGCTGCTAGTATAATATAAGGCTGAAATCGCCAACCCGTGTTGAGTAAGCGTGATTATCAATGCTGAATCTCTGTATGAGAAGAGGCCTTTGTCCTGCAGTGGGACAATAATAGGCAGGTATTATAGAGAGCCACTTGTGGCACCAATGTGTTCGCTAATGCGTTAATGTTATAGTAATCATAAGGTCTCATGTGCCTGTAACTTCACCGGTACCTTAAACTGAAACGTCTAGCAGGAACGAGTGCCGTAAACTTAACGTAACTTAAGCGAAACGTAAACGTAAAAGTTTGTGTGTGTGTGTGTCTGTGTTTATATGTTTGTTACTTCTTCACGCTCAAACGGCTGGACCAATTTTCATAAAATTTTGTATGGAGCTAGCTGACACCCTGGATTAACATATACGCTACTTTTTATCCCGATATTCCCACGGGATCGTCACTTATGCGAGTGAAACCGCGGGGCGCTGCTAGTTATAATAAAGCCTTAAAACTAAAATATAACGCGAAACGATTATTTTCAATTTTAAAATCGTTCCTATTTACGTTACATTTACTCCACACGTTCGTGTTAGGTCCACAGAATATAACAAAGCTGCTTTAACATAATCCAGACTTATATAATAAATTCGAAAGTAACTCTGTATCTTACCTTTTCACACCTAAACCAATAAATGGATTTCGATAAAATTTGGCACGGATATAGATGGCATCCTGGGGCAGGACATAGGCTACTTTTTATCCCAGTAACGCGTTCCCATGGGATAATCTCCGACACCCACGTGAGTGAAGCGGCAGGCAGAAGCTAGTTAAAAATAAACTAACTCCAAATAGAATAAAAGTGTCCCCTACGTTATTACAGTGCACAGCGGAGCATATTGTGTAGTAATAGCATTATTAGCAATGAGTCTGCCATCTTGATTGAATTACACACAAATTGAGTTACTGCAACTACAGGGAATGCTGCTAGGCTCCATTTTAAAATGAACATGCTCTATATACTATTACTAGCGACTCTAGCGACCCGCCCCTGCCTCGATTTTTACGACTTGATAAAACATCGAGACTTCTTCGTCAGGGTAGCTCGTAAAATATTTTTTTCTTATGTTTTTTACTATTTGCAGGCAGTATCATGTTGTATATTGAGCTTTATATGATTCGCAGCTGTAATAAATATTTATTTAATGAATTATATAACCAGAAAAAAACATCAATACAACACTTTAAGTTCATATTACCCTATTGAGTACTTCATGAAATCGAGACAATGTAAGATCAAAATCTAGTCATTTATTCGAATTAGGCTTTTTTTTTTGTGGATGGGATATCATCAAAAGACAGACCAGACAAACCCGAAAAGCGACTTCAATTTATAATATGGAATAGTTTATGTTTGTGCCAATCAGAATGAGAGGAAATAAGGTATATTTTGGTAATATACAGCGATTAATAAGCCCTATTTAAAAATAAAAGAATAATCGCCCGACTCGGAAGCCATAAGCAGTTAAGTATTTTAGTTCTCCAAGAATTGTAAAATATTTCCTAATTAGATGGTTACCTAATAAATTTCCAATGTATCTAGAACGAAAAGTAAAAAAACTGGTGTATGAGCTACAAGAATATTTGTTTTAATATTTTCCAGTTATTATGGGCACAACAAGGCCAGGACGGGCCTATGTCCAGCAGTGGACTGAGAAAGGCCGAGTCGATTGATTATAATCATCATAAGCCTTATATTAGTAACTTTAACTTGGGGATTTGTATCAAAAACAAAGATTGTATGATTTAGTGATTATATTTGATTATTTGAATTGATGAACAATCCTTTTGACATACCTACCATTATCATCACGCCTGCATGTATAGCAGTTATAGTACACTTAATTTTATCGTGTGTGTCAATAACAGCTGCACGGGTCGATCGAAGGTTAAGCTACGCTTGCCGCGGTCGGTTCATGGATGGGTGACCATCCATTACATATCGAGACCCCTCCGTGCCTCGGAAAGCACGTTAAGCAGTGGATCCCGGCTGTTATTCGTAGTTCTTTGACAGTCGTTACGGGTAGTCAGAAGCCCAACAGTCGAACAACCAGGCTTACCAAGGGGTATCGTATTACCCAGTTACTGAGTTGTAGAGGTCAGATAGGCAGCCGCTCCATGTAAAATTCTGATATTCAGCTGCATCCGGTTAGACTGAGAGTCGACTCCAACATAGTTGGGAAAAAGCTAGGCAGATGGATGTGTGTTTCTGTGTGAAGGTGTGTGTTCTTTAATCCAAAAATACTTTAAATATAAAACTAACCCTTAACAGAAAAACCAACCATATTTTTAGTTTATACTCGTACCTGTTCCATTCCGAGTTAGTTAAATTATTTGAAATCACAAAACATTGTCTGTGAATATAGTTTTCAATTCTACAAAAGTTGGAATTTTACTGCGTAGTTAAAAATTTTCGGCTCCAGACATATTTGCACGATATATTTGTACAGAATAAAAAATCAGTAAATAATATTGTAAAGTCAATCAGTATGTTATGTCACGTCGTCGACGCCGGCTGTCGCTAAAAACGAGCGCTGGGGCTCCGTCTCGCATAGGGTCGCATTAAGCTGAGCGATGACCGTTTTGCGTGGATGTGACGCATATTTTGTCCCAACTTGTACTTCCTTGTGTTTGAGTTCTTTCTCTGCGTTATTTAAGCCGCAAATAAACCTATTTTCTTTATTTTTCTTTCCATCTTTGTTTGTTATATTTGAAGAGGTAGCAACGCACAAAAATCAAAGGAAAGCTACCGGGCAGATTTTTGCCCAGCGGGAGACAACGATTGAATAAAAAATAAACACAAAATATGTTTAATAGTTGGTATCTGCTTTTTAAATAAATATAACGCTGTAGGTACTTCATATAAATATGTAGGTTTATGATAAAACCGCTGCGATCATATTTTAATCGTTTCAACATTAAGCAAGCATAATATTTGATGCTAGATTGAGTACATACGAGTACGTGCTCAAAATTACCGTAGAAATCACAGTATTTACACTATGATAACACGAACAGAAATTTTGAAGCGTATGTTATTATAGTATCAGGTTTTAGTTGCAGGGTAAAGGCCTCGGAACAGCGGGGTAGTTGCGTAACACACTATCAGTAGGCCGTGTACGCACGAACGATCAAAAACATGGCGAACACGAACATCGAACACTTTGTTCGCACGTGCGTACCACTAACGAACATCAACACTGTGTTCGTCAAAAATGTTCGTGGCGATCCAATTTGGTTGTTCTGTGCGGACGGTGCTCGGAGAAATTTGATGCTACTTCACTGTCGACCACTTCCAATAGTGAATCCATGGTTACTGAGGGTTTGAGCGCGAACACAAGTAGAACTGTGTTCACAAGGTGTTCGTGTTCGCTATACTAATTTACGTCCACACGTACGAACCAAATGTTCCGTGATCGATGTTCGTGTTCACCATGTTTTGTTCGTTCGTGCGAACAAGGCTGTAGGAATGGCTTTCAGTTTGACAGTTCAGCAACATTCGTTGCGGTATTTACGTTGTTGAGCAGACGTGTTTTTTGAACATATGAAGCAATGGATTGTGATTAATAGTGTGGTTACGCAACTAAGGTGCAGTGCTCGCTGCATTTCGTCGAATTCGCCTTTATATTAAAGGCGATTGTCTTTTGTCATTTTGAACATTCACTTTATTCTCTTCTCATCTCTAAATGAGATTTTATAGGTAACTAGCTGACCCGGCGAACTTCGTATCGCCTCAGAATTAAATAATGTGACAAAGTTCAATAGACACGTGGCTCCATCTATTATCATAATAACGTTATTGTTGTTTTTCTTCTGATCGGATTGCGATTTTTTTTAATAATTCTCAAACATAATCTCACAGCATTTATTTCAATTAAATAATTTACAGGCACTATTGAACTGTCAAGGAGTCGGTCAGTCAGATAAAATGAAGCTAATCAGAAATAATGAGAAGCTACAGTAGTGTCATAGGATATATTTTATGTTAAAACAAGAAATTTACGCGGGAAATGTCGCGGGGAGAAGATAGTGAGATTTAATTTTTGTTTGAAACATAATTTTAATCATCGGGCATTAGATGTAGTACAATTTTACAATGATGCTTGTGAGGTTTTGAAACCATAAAATAGCGTCAAAAAAGCAGCTGAATACCAGTATTTTACATGGAGCGACTGCCTATCTGACCTCCACAACCCAGTTACTGGGTAATACGATACCCCTTGGTAAGACTGGTTGTCAGACTTTCGGGCTACTGACGACCCGTAACAACAGTCAAAGATCTACGAATGACAGCCAGGACCGATGGCTTAACGTGCTTTCCGAGGCACGGAGTGGTTTCGGTATGTATGGTCATCTATCCACAGACCAACCGCGGCAAGCGTAGCTTAACCTGATCGATCGACCTGTGCCGCTGTTATTATTTTGCCACGGACGCCTCTCTAAAGGCTCTATCATTTACTATAATCATACAGAAATAAAAATAAAAAATATTAAAAAAGTCTACGAACTAGTTTTCGCGTTTGGATTAATATATCCAAACACGAAAACTAATACGTAGAATTCTGAGAAAGGTAAATAAAGCGATGTTTTATCTTTTTTGTTGGAACAACGTTATCAACGTGGGTGTCCGCAGATATTAAATGTGAAATTTTATCTCGTTACATGATTATTTGTGTTTGCACTCCGGATATAATATGTGTCGGCACGATCCTCGTATTATTTCAACCTCTCTTATTGAATTGTTAAAATTGAATGGACATGTTGCAACGAGAAGGTTTATGAAAATTAAATTGCCTTTTCAACTAATTTGTCCTCTCAACAATGACATGGACGGCCACAAAGGAGACTGTCCATCGCATACGAATAGCACAAAGGGCCATGGAGACATGCTTGGCATAACCCTACTAGATCCAGAGCGTACCACCGAAATCCGTTGTCGGTCGAAAGTCTATGACCGAAGTCGGGAACGAGACGATGCGCCTCAAGTGGAGTTAGGCAGGACATCTAGTTAGACGAGGAGATCGCCAATGGAATAAAACTTTGACCGATTGGTGGCCAAGGTTTGGCCAAAGAAACCAGTGCCGTCCAAAAACGCGTTGGGTTGATGCTATCGTCAAAGTCGCAGGAAACACCTGGATGAGGGACGCACGGAACCGGGAAGTATGGCAGACGAAAGGGAAGGTCTATACCCAGGAGTGGGTGATTCAGGGCTGAAATGAAGATGATGATATTGAACTTAGTAACACTGTTGAAAGTCATAATAATATGTTTGGTTTTAGCCCGTACTTAACTGTTACCTCTGCTTGGTTAACCGTTTTCTTATACAGGTAGAGGAGTGAGTAACTATTCACCACTGCGCTTGCTCACCCTGAAACAGGGTGCTTATCTTTATTAATTTGAAATTGTCTATCGCCAATATAGCGATAGACAATTTCAGATAATTTATAAATAATTAATATATTTAATTAAGATAATTTATAATATATAAATGTCAGGGAACGTTTTAGGTTCCCTCGCTATATTTATTTACAACTTTAGCTGATGACATAGATTAACAAATCATAGGTTTTCAACTTAATCCCGGTGCCTATTTATTTAATTTCATTTATTCAGTTTAAAACACTATTTAAGTATTACTTCTAATTTATATGTCGCAGTCAACTAGCTTAATTAGCCGCTTAGGTAACAGGCTAGCCTTTGCAAGTAGCGCTCGCTCAGCTCGCGCGCTATTGGTCACAGGGTCGCAGTTCTATCCTAATCTACCCCAATTGGTCAGCGTACCCTAGCTTAATTAATGCGACCAATTCGGCTCGCGCGTGATTGGTCACAGTTCTAACCTAACCTATAATGAATATCATGCAGGCCGCTAGTTGAACGGTACCGTTTAGCAAAAAGGATAGGCTGTTAACTGAAAGGCTAATTAAGCAAGTTGGCTGCGAGATATAGACATATTATTTTTGACGTGATAACGTCTTATAAATCGACGAACGCCGACTGCATGCACGAAAAAGCATGACTCATTGTCACGTTCCGCCGCCGTCTGAGCCGAGTCTGCAAGCGAGAGCGCGGAACAAGCGATAGAGAGGCACGATCGGATGTTTTCTTATGGCGTTTGACTTTACAGACAACCAATGTTATTTTATAAAATAATATTTTCAATTTAAATTGCATGGATTCTTATATATTTGTACCTACATCATGCTGGGTTATATTCGAACGCAATGTGAACTTTTACTGAATAAAAATTGAATTGAATTGAATTATAGCCGTACGTAACATATAAAGCGGCTCCGTAAATCTATGGGCCACCGCTACAAAAATGTTACCATACATAAAGATTTTCTAAATAAAGCAAAATAATAATAACCATTATACAAAACAAAGATGAAAAACTTCAAGAAAAAATGTATTATTTTGTGGAAAAAGGTTAATAACCCAACATAAATAAAAATAGAAATTCCCCCGAACATCTATTCCCAAAACACATGCCTCATTGACAAAGGACTTGAAAACAATGCAAAAAATCCATTGAACGATATTACTTTTGTTAACATTATTTATATTTTCCATCAGACTAGCAAATCTCGTGGTATTTGTACCATAAGACTCTGTGACGAGTGTAAACAGGGGTATTGACGATACGGCTTATGGATGCGGCCTCGATTTCGAGCCGAATAGGGCTGTCTGAATAGAATTCGAGATAATAATATGCCAAACATGATTTGTCTGACATAGGGGCGTAGGGGGGCGTGGGGGGTGTGGATTGGTACAAAAAATAAAGGCTTATGCCCAGCAGTGAGTGAAGTCGGATTTCGGATAATGTCGTGTGTCAGTAAAATGGAGAAGTTGTGTGATTGGGAAAGTGTTGTAGGGAAAAGGGTTGAAAACTAAACAAAAGAGAAACACAACTTGGTTTTCGGTAACGTTTTTTTAGCGTTCCGTACGGATGAATGAAAAACGGAACTCTTATAGGATCACTCGTGTCGTGTCTGTTCGTCTGTCCCAGCCAATTTTTTCGGAATCTAATGGATCGATTAAGTTGAAATTTGGTACAGTTTCTGTGATCCAAACACGTACGTGTAACGGAAATAGTTGAACTTTGAACACGGGGTCACTTTTGGAAGGAAAAAAAAATTGCAAACTGTACCGTGTGACATATCAAATGAAAGAACTTACTGCGATGGTCTAAAATACGAGTATATTGTTTTGATAATTTCAAAACAAATAGTTTTAAAGTTATTTAAGAAAATATATGAAAATTTATAGAAGTCATTTAATTAATATGAAGCTTATGGTCTTAAAATAGTAACATGACAAATCACTCAATATTATGCGTACAAACTTACATTTGCAGTTGAAATGTATGGGAGAACATGTCATGTTTCTCAAGTACAATGTTAAGATTGTTCTTAGGATAAATTAATCCTAACCCTTCATTGTGCGTTTTTAACTGCCTTTTTTTTTGTGGATGGGAAATCATCAAATGGGGTACCCCTCCCGCTCTGGGTGGAGCGGAAGAGATTGTCAGACTCTTACTGACTAAAACCCACCCGTGTTCCTTCCTTAGCCCTTTATGTTCCGGGGCAGCGGTACCCCTTTCGAACAATCCCGCTACCCGTTTTTAACTGCCTTAAACTGGGAAATAGATTATCGACTATATAACATTAATAGATAATCTCAAAATAATTTATCAAAAAATTCGATACTTAGTACAATTTCGGCACCCATCTATCTAACCAAGATAAAACAAATAATAAAAAAGTTACCCATTCATTTATATTTGAACAGCCCTACAAGTAGGGTAAAGGCGGGATAGATGCCCCACTTTTTGAAATATCCTCCTAATAAAAAAAAAAACAATTTTATATAAATAATGTTTATGAATTTAGCTAGTTTAATCCTTTATGTTTAATTGTGATTTGTATTTTTGGCCCTACAAATTACAGATTTGGCAAATTTTTGGTTTTTGTGGAACTCCTTTTTTGGGGATAGATGCCTACCCGTATGGATAGTTGCCCCACCATGAAAATACTAAGAAGGATAGATGCCTGCGGCGCGGGATAGATGCCCTTCATACTGTCATCATCTGCCTAGCCTTTCCCCAACTATGTTGGGGTCGGCTTCCAGTCTAACCGGATGCAGCTGAATACCAGTATTTTACATAGAGCGACTGCCTATCGGACCTCCACAACCCAGTTACTGGGTAATACGATACCCCTTGGTAAGACTGGTTGTCAGACTTTCAGGCTTCTGACTACCCGTAACGACTGTCAAAGATCCACGAATGACAGCCAGGACTAACGGCTTAACGTGCTTTCCGAGGCACGGAGGGGTCTCAGTATGTAAAGATGGTCACCCATCCACAGACCAACTGCGGCAAGCGTAGCTTAACCTGATCGATCGACCTGTGAGGCTGTTATTATTTAGCTACGGACCCCACATACCCTTCATACTGTATAAACGAAAAACTCAACCAAACTTTTATGAGGTTTTGAGGACAATTGGTGTTTTAGCAGTAGAAAAGCTACTCTTAGGCCCATGTTTTAGAAAAGCTACTACTTAGGCCCATGTTTCTTGGAAACAGAAATTGTTTCCAAGAAACATGGGCCTAATAATGAAAAGCATTTTGCAGTTTTTAAGTTTTTTTTCAATTGTCATCGTTAGCATATAATTCTACATAATTTGAGATCAAATAAAATAACCATAACTGTCGGTATATTTCGTTTATCTCCATGGAATTTCTATCCATTTCGTCGAAAGCTGACTGCAATTGTTCTGTACTCCAAGAACATACTCGAGCTCGAACTCCTTCCTTTCTTTTGTATTTTCGTGGCATGGTTCTGCTACAATCACTAAAAAGTCCAAATACAAATATATGTAAACACATAAAAAATATAACAGAACAAAAAAAATATGTTCAAAATATACACTAAAACCACATATGGGTATACATGGTGTATGGAGGGATAGATGCCCCTAGGGGCACCTATACCTCGAAAAATCAGGGCAACTATCCTTTTTGATAGGGATAGATGCCCAAGTATTTTTTTAAATAAATAAAAACAAAAGAGCAACTATTTACATCTAGATGCATACTTGATGAATCAGTTTATTGACGTAATAAATAATATAACCGAATTAATGACTACTTATAAAGTTATACAACAGCAAATACTAACCTTTAAAACTTTTACGTGTTTGTAAAGTTCGCCACGGAGACGAATGCACACACGAGCGAAACACGTCCTCGCCGCACGACGGCCCGTGGCTAAATGAGGTGCGGGGTGCCTGCGGCTCTTAGTTAAACTATTATTTCTTAGTCGCGAGTTTGGGAAGTTAGGTTTTTTGAAAATGAGGCAACTATCCCACTGGGGCATCTATCCCGCCTTTACCTAATAGCTCCATGATGATTTCATTTAAGAATTACAAGGAAAAGGTTGAAAAAAGAGCCCGAAGTTTTTTGAGACCTTTAAAAATTCAGGAAACGTGACGTGATTTTTCTGAATACCAATCACATATTTTCCCCAATCTAACAATTAAAGACGAGGTTGTAATTTTTGGAATTGTGGTCACTGGCTTTGTGGCTTTCGTGTGGCTAAATAATAACAGCCGCACGGGTCGATCGATCAGGGTAAGTTACTCTTGACGCGTTGGTCCGGAGATGGGTGACCATCTTTACATACCAAGACCCCTACGTGCCTCAGAAAGCACGTCAAGCCGTGGGTGGGTCCCGACTGTCATTCGTGGATCTTTGACAGTTGTTAAGGGTAGTCAGAAGCCAGAAGGTCTGAACATCAGTTTTATTAAGGGGTATTATATTACCCAGTAACTTGTTTGTGGAGGTCAGATAGACAGTCGCTCTATGTAAAATACTGAAATTTAGCTGCAACCGGTTAGACTGGAAGCCGACCCCAACATGGTTGGGAAAAGTCTTAGGCTAGGCTTTAGTCATTTTAAATTTGGTTGGTATCTATTTAGAAGGCTCGTGTTACAATATTCGGAACAGAAATGAGTTATTCAAAGAAATCCAATAACAGTGTTGATATAAAAATGCCAAAGATACGTAGTTCATTACCATATTTTTTGGGGTTAATTTATGCACATTTATTATTTTATAAATTCTAACATTTCATAGTTCAGTTATATTTTCTTATCAATTCACAATCAATTAAGTACCCCATTTAATTACCTCATTTTTTCGCGCACTGCATTTAGAACGCACTTCTTAGCGCCGAGAGTTCGAAATTCAACGGTGTGTTTTTTTGACACGCTGGGATGCACTCTGTTGGATTCTCAACCCTCAGCTCAACGCCGAAAGTTGAAAATATAGTGCGTGATAAATTCCCGCTGCGATATTTTACGTTTGTGCAAACGTGGGCTTAGTACTAGTTTATTGTAAAATAGTAATTTGACGACCCGTCGCTTTGGATGGTGTAGTATCCAAGGACGTCCGAAGTGACTTTATTTTTGGATACTATAGTATCCTTGGACGGTTTAGTGGCTGCGTTGGCATACGTTTACTACCGTAATAACCGGGAAACCTTTAATTGTAGCCAGGAATAAAATCGACCTAGATACTAAATAAGCAGTATGAAATACGTACTTATTTAGTACCTTACATCCAAATGTTATAAATATTTTTAATGTCCCACTTTTTGCAATCTAGTCATTATTTCCTTTGTATAGGTATGGGTTTGGTCGTAAAATACGACATTTTATGTCACCATAAACTTTTACATAATATCATGTGTTTGCTTTTATTATGGCTATTCCTATTCCTAGTTTCCTCAAGGTCTATAGATATTTATTTTGATGGGTTGTTTGTTTCCCAAATCGCACACAAATCCGTTTCAGAAAGCGGCGGTTTTCTATTAAAACACTTCCTCTCTTCTTAAACATCATTATTATATTTTCTTTGCTCATGTTTCTTGAGTATTATATATATATATTTATTTATATACATTAGAGTATGCTTTATATATGTTTTTATTCTATTATTTAAATGGTACACCACAGACTACCCACCCCCACCCCTCTCTCCTACCCCTTGTTAATCCATCCAAAAGTTGTCTTTAAAAGAAGAAAGTGCTCTTAGCTCTAAGACCGCTCGTTGTGTCACCCTTTATAGTTTTTGAAGTGAAAACTTCTTTAGCGGCGTTGTACACTTTTTTTGTAATAGATAAAAAATCTTAAACTCGCGTCAGGACACGTGACCCTGATCGAAAATTCGTAAGACGGATGGAGAGTAGACAGCCGGCGCGGCGTAGGAGTATCCTCCTCTCTTTCTACGGACGGCGGTATAACCGATACCGCTTCGGATGTGTACGGCTGTCCTCGAGATGTAATCGGTTTTAATGTATATCCGATATGTCAGTGAATGATGGCAAAGTATTCTGTTTGAGTTTTGTTTTCACTTCTGTCGGCACTCCCGGAGTGCCACTGTTTTTTTTTACATTTATACATATGTATAATTCAAATGGTGTATTATCACAAGAATACAGTTCGCACAACAAGGTCCAGTTAAATCTACTATTTAGTAGCGAGATTTAGCCTCTCGACCCATTCTCGGTTTTCGCCCTTATCGCATTTTCAATTACTTGTTCGACAACTGCATTCTCTTACATCTAATTCTTTACAGATTCCTTATTATTCAATTAAGTCAGTGCACAACCGAACCGAATAATGTTTGTTCAAGAACTTTAAAAATATACTGTATATTGCGTCGCGCTATAGAAAATAAACAGAATATTTAATAGACAATGCAGCATTATTTCGCAGTGACATTAACCTTTTAAATTCAATTCAGATAATAATATGTACAAGTATATAAAAAGGGAGGGGAAATAATCAAAGGGCATCAAAAAATTCGTCCGCATCGCTGTCAATAGGAAACGTGCCCAAAAGGCTGGCAGATTAAAAAAAAACACTTTAAAATAATAGGTACAGATTTTCTTGAAGATATAATAGATAACATCAACTACATTTGAATTAACAATTTGAGATAATTTTCAAGTTATGGAACAACAAACTGAATGTCATACTCAACAAAGTTTAAATTTCATTGCAACAAAAAACTTATTAAGTAGGACCTTTTTGTTACGAATGCTCAATCAAAAATCAACTTAGAATACATTGCACTAAAGTAGATAACTGAATAAGTGGCGATGGAATTTAAATTATCTGATCTGATGAACACTGCTTCAATTTAATAAAAAATCTCAAACTTGATAAGAATGTCAGTCTAACTCTAAACCCTGTCGGTAGCTTTTCTTTTTTTTTTTTTGGGTGGGAAATTATCAAATAACTTCTCCCGGTATGGGCGGAGCGAGAGGGCGTGTCAGACTCTTACTGACTAAAACCCACCCGTGTTCCTTCAGTTGCCTGTGCCAGGGGCCACGGTATCTCTTTCGAACAACCCGCGACCCCGGCAGGCATCGGCCCGTCAGTTAGTGCTGACACTCTGTGGGTGGCTCAAGTACCAATATTTTATACTTTTAAGATCTTTACATAAGATTATGCATAATATATTAAAGTCCTTCAGAACATGGTAATAATAATTATTAAAAAGACGAATCTTAGTCGAGCAAGTTTTCATAGAGGTTATGAAAAACATTACTGCAAAATAATAATCGACTTTGTTCGCTAGTGGTTTAAGTAGCTATTGTCTTGAGTTTTATGAATACTTCAAGTGGGTATTATGTTGTATGTAGGAGTTATTACATACAGAAAGTACTCGTCTTTTGTTCATAACATGAATCATTTTGGAATTATTATTTTAAGTCTTCTTTGAAACGAAAGATACGCTGCTTTTAGGAGATTTTATTAATATTGTCTTTCGCTTGTAGATGTATGGATGTATGTACTTGTCGTTTGAACTAGTCATGGACCAAATCAACCACCATGTGGGTCCCAGAAAAACGTCCAGTGATATCGAGGCATACCCTGGAGAAGATGGCGAGACGAGCTTGACGCCTACAGACAGGATTGGTTCACACTAGCTCAAGACAGAGAGGAGTGGAAAGGAGAAAGGGAGGATTTTGCCCAGCAGTGGGACAATATAGGCTAAATCATCATCCTCCAACCCTCTTCCCTACTATGTTGGGGTCGGCTTCCAGTCTAACTGGATGCAGCTGAATACTAGTATTTTACTAGAGCGACTGCCTATTTTACTTCCACAACCCAGTTACTGGGTAATACGATACCCCATGGTAAGACTGGTTGTCAGACTTTCGGGCTTCTGACTAACGACTGTCAAAGATCCACGAATGACAGCCGGGAGCAATGGCTTAACGTGCTTTCCGAGGCACGGAGGGGTATATATAATAAAATAATTTTATAGTATCGGTATGTAAAGATGGTCACCCATCCACAAACCAACCGCGGCAAGCGTAGCTTAACTTGATCGATCGACCTGTGCGGCTGTTATTATTTAGCCACGGGCCCCTCAATAATCTGTATGTGTTTGTATCTATTTTTACTTTATTTACTTTAAAACGAAGTCTGAAGTTGTGAACACACTGACAGCCTACTCTCCCGCGTAATGACGTCAGCTGTCATGTTTCATTAACCACATCCTAGTTATTTGAACTCAGTGTTTCACAATGTACACATTCTGGTTGTTACTCTCTATTTAGCCCACTCAGTGTAGAGTGCGTGGCTGGGAATATTTTAAAACGGTGCGTCGTTGAGAAAAAATAACTAATTTTCTACAACTTTTGTTTGAACACTTTTTTCAAATTCTTACCCATTTTCGAACTACACGTTCCGGAAAAGTGAAAATTTTCGAAAAAACTACTTTTTTCAAACACTAGCTGTTGCCTGCTACTTCGTTCGCGTTATTTCGGGATAAAAAGTAGTATATATGTTAATCCAGGTCCTAATCTATCTACCTACCAAATTTCATCCAAATCCGTTCAGCCGTTGAGTTATCGAAACTTTTATATATTATGTACTAGCAGCACCCCGCGGTTTCACCCGTATAAGTTTCCCTTTGGGAATATCGCGATAAAAACTACCCTATGTCCTTTCCCGGGACTCAAACTGTCTCTATACCAAATTTCATCTAAATCGGTTCAGTGGTTTAAGCATGAAGAGGTTAGAGACAGACAGACAGACACCAGAGAGCTTTTCAGAGCGTGATGCTCGAAAACTGTTGAGCAGACGAGTTGCTTAAACCTATGAGGCAATGGTTTGAGAATTTCCTTCAAAGCCCTCGGATTGTGATTTAAAGTGTGTTTGTAATCGTCAACAAAATTAAACTGGAATGATGAATAGGGTGGTAAGGCTAGAAGGCTCGAATCACATTCCCAAAAACAACGGTTCCTGAACTAAAACTGATTAAGGCCGTTCCCATTCTCCAAGACCAAACAAGAGCCCTCCAGAATAAAGGTACAAGTACCTATTTATACTAAAACGCTTTTATAACAACAAACTAAATTGAGGAACTTTTGAAGAGGCTTTCTAACTAAATCTGAAATTAATTAGGAACCTCTATTGTGATCTAAATTAAATTAAATTTTGAGCCTAGTTTTAAGTAAGTATATACAAATACTATGAAAATCACAGAACAGATTTTACTGTTCTGTGTTAGTTATACAACGCCATTACGCTATCGTTAACTACATTTTGTTACCTTCGACCTGTGCCTGTCAACATATACTCTTATTCTTCATTCTTTCTTTTGTTGACCATGAGGTCCTGCGTTCGATTCCCGGGTCGGGTAAAATGTTATTGGATTTTCTATCTAAAATTTTTCAGTAGTAGCCTGTACTGACTGTATTCCGCGAAGAATTGGGATGTATAGTAACGCACACATCTCGTCAATTATGTTTAAGTCCCATGTAATAGGGGGCGAGTCTATTGCCATCTACAACCAGCCACAAATCCAGACTGCTGACTGCTACTTACTGGGAAAGTTCCTAGTGGAATAAACCCATCAAAACCTCATTACTAAACAAGATTTTCCTTTAGACAAAGGTTTAAACAGTGGAGCTATTTTTGGATTTCGAACTTCGTTTCAACAAAGTTACTAGTTCTAAACACAAAAACTTATTTGACTAACTTGTCAATTTCTTATTAAATACTTACCTCAGTAAGAATAAGGTTCAAAATACAAATAGCTGGCTGAAAGGTTTAATTAAAGTCTGACCAAAGTTAGCCCTCGTTTTCAATAAAGACGGATTATGTCCACTTAGACAAAAGGGGAATAATTTATACTTGTTTGTCTGACAAACAAGTGTTAATTATGCCGCATTTTCAAAAAGTCAGCTTGCCACCCGAACCTTGCTCGGGCCAGTCCGCACCGCTGAGCCTGTAGCTCTAAATTCATCCTTAAGTAACCACGACCCGATCCAGCCTGTCCCTTACTGCTCTCCCCCAGCGACGTCCTAAGGCGGGGTCGGTATCCCACAGGGCCCTTAGCGTGTAGTTGTTTAAGCGAGTGAGGCTACAGTTTTCTAGAAAAGCGGTGACCACACATAACGGCTGCAGTGACAACTGTCATTAACATGATGACAGCGTCTAAGATTTAAATTGCTAGGCACGCCCTATCGCGTCAAAAGATAGTCGTGTTTCTATTCCATTTTAGCACCTCTGATACACAATGACGCAGTGACTTGACATGATTATCATGGAAAAGCTATATAATAATAATTATGTCAGCTCATTCTTCTCAGTATGGACACTTTTTCGCGTGACTAAGTACGGTGAGGGCAATTCTAGCGATTTAAATCTTTGGGCAGCAGTGTTTGACTTTACGCTGTCAAAAACACTCTCTAGGAAAACACACCATTTTTTTATAGAAAACGTTTCAGTGACGTCATTCACCGG
Source organism: Hydraecia micacea (assembly GCA_914767645.1). Classification (NCBI taxonomy): domain Eukaryota; kingdom Metazoa; phylum Arthropoda; class Insecta; order Lepidoptera; family Noctuidae; genus Hydraecia; species Hydraecia micacea. Next base: position 19,213,556 of record OU611780.1, read on the forward strand.
TAAATTGCGGACGCTATGTGGACGGTCACCGCTCTTTTAGGAAACCGTAGCTTTAGTTGGTAAGTTTTATTTCCTGGCTGGGGGCCATTTATTAAGGCATCCACAGGATAGGCCTCTTAAGCAGCCGACAAAGACATACACAAAAAAATAACCAGTTAATTTGACAAAAAAAATTAAGTCTTTTGATAAAAACTTGTTCAACAAAAAGGTACTTCGTTCAAGAATTTCAACGAATAATTTAGGTTTTTGCGATCATAAATAGATTGGAAACTGGCCGGTGACTCCCCGGTCACCTATAACTTTGAGGTTAAAAGACTTAAGAGACGCGTGGGCAGATAAAACAACATTATAGAAAGTAAATAAAAACAAAGAACAAACAATGTGTAAGTGTATTTTCTGCAAAACCATTTAAGTGTCAGTTGTATAAGCCTGTTGTCGTGGCCGGGTTTAAAACCGCCTTCAGGTTGAAAACTTTAAGCAGTTAAGCACATGGGGTCAACATGCAAACTTTTAAATAAAAACTGAAATGTAACACTAAGACATGGCGCACACTATGCGACATGCGACTGCGACAGCTCGGGGACTAGATGCAACGACAGGCTGTGGCCGACAAATTTCATATATTTTGTTTAAAGCTCCGCATACTTGGCGTCGAGTGGCAGAGTCGCTACGACACGCTAGGGGAGTACACTCTCGCTACTTGTCGCCGCGTCTAGAGTTCTAAACGCACGGTGCACACACACGCGTCCGACGACAAAACGTTTTAAAAGTTATAGATTGTCATTAAAAGTTTAAGTATAATAGTAGAACCTGAAACATTTGCTAACATTTTTAAAATTGGAAAAGAAACTTTTAATCGTAAGGTCGTAATCGTGGAGGTCAGATAGGCAGGCGCTCCATGTAAAATACTGGTATTTAGCTGCATCCCGTTAAGATGGAAGCCGACCCCAACATAGTTGGGAAAAGGCTAGGCAGATGATGTCCTAACCCAGCCCATGTTCTATCTATGGGCCAAATTTTATCCAAATCCGTTCAGCCGTTTTTGCGTGATTGAGTAACAAAACATCCAAACATACAAACTATCACATTTATAATATTAACCGGTTAAAAACCGAAACTACAGAAGCAATTAAAAAGCCATTGTGTCTCGCGTGGATCCACGTTCATACGAAGGGTTATGTAGGGTTCTTATAAGTCAGGCAAATCATAGCATAGTAACATAATGTAAATAGAAGGGACGGTAAACTTCTCTCCTTTATATTATTTAAATTCTTTGGCACACATAAATAAATTAGGGATTTTCAGAGTTGATTTATGCTGACCGTACCGGATCCAATTCAGGGCACGAACGTGGTATGGATGCATAATACTGCGTACATCTATGAGCTTATTCATATCTCAGCGAACAGACTGTGTGACAGATGATATTCTGGAAAGACGGTGAATAATGAGATGAAAGATAATAGAGATTTAGGGAAGGAGGCGTGCCGTCCGCAAATATTTTGGGAAAAAGGCAAGCGGATAATTTACTTAATTGATCAACTAGCAGCGCCCCGCGGTTTCACCCGCATAAGACTCGATCCCATGGGTGATATCGGTATAAAAAGCCTATGTGTTAATCCAGGGTGTCATCAGCTACCTCCATATCAAATTTTATCAAAAATCGTCCAGCCGTTTGTGCGTGAAGAAGTAACAAACATACAAACACACTCACAAACTTTTGCCTTTATAATATTAGTGTGATACAAATAAATACAATAAAAGTATCTGTTCATAATGTCAAAATAACAGTTTTTTTTATTAAATGTATATAAAAGTATATACTATACTTATAACATAAAAAAAATGTCTGTCTGTTTGTTTGTTCCGGCTAATCTCCGAAACAGCTGAACCGATTTGGACCAGACTTTCACTGGCAGATAGCTGATGTTTTGAGGAGTAACTAAGACTACTTTTATATAAGAAAGAAAAATTAGGGATCCGCGCAAAAAAAAAACTTAAAAGAGAAAAAAGATTATTCCTTTTCAATAGAGGAGGTGATACCTTCTCTAAGCGACACATTGTTGATACCCGACATCACGCGAACGAAGTCGCGAGCACAGCTAGTTTATTTATAAGACACACCACGCTTTTACTATTTAAGTAGAAGATAGTTATTAAAATTCCTTACATTAAATTTTAAAAAAATCTCATCATCTGCCTCATCTGCCTGCCTTTTCTTGACTATGTTGGTGTCGGCTTCAGTCTAACTGGACGCAGCTAAATACCTGTATTTTTTGAGCGACTGCCTATCTGACCTCCACAACCCAGTTACTGGGTAACACGAGACCCCTTGGTAAGACTGGTTGTCAGACTTTCGGGCTACTGATGACCCGTAACAACAGTCAAAGATCCACAAATGACAGCCAGGACCAACGGTTTACCGTGCTTTCCGAGGCACGGAGGGGTCTTGGTATGTGAAGATGATCACCCATCCACGGAGCAACCGCGGCAAGCTAAGCTTAACCTGATCGATCGACCCTTGGGGCTGTTATTACTGAGCCACAAGCCCCTCTAAACAAAAAAATATATAACAATAAATAATTATGATCGTTAGAGAAGACGAGGAGCTATAATAATGCAAAATTATTTGGCAATGACGCTGAGGAGTCCAAATTCAAATATCTAGCTCTGACCCCGCTCTAGTAAAATCAACCTTTTGTTCAATTGAAATAATTACTTCATTTGCTTGGCATTTTCTTCTAGTCTAGTTAACCCTTTGAAGTCAAGTTAACAGATCATTTGAATCTTAACAGTCGTAATAAATACTTGACTGAGTTTTGACCTTTTCGTGTCGCGTGCTGTTATTGGTCCAGAAATAACGAGGTTTCAGCTGTTTTGGTGCTAAGTTTGATTCACTAATTAGACAAAATCTATCAACTGAATAATATTATTCCCTAAACTCTGTAATTTATCGAGCTCCTGATGTCTTGTGATTGGTAAGCCAAAATACTAGGTATATCTCGAGAGAGGGGACATTCAACAATGAGATTCTCTTTCCACGAGATTGAATCTTGAAATAGCGCTTGAGATGACGAGATCTTGCGAGATCTCGAGCCTTATTTCTAGATTTGATTTAGATTTTATATTACAATGTCAAGAACTGGTCCTTAGCAGCTTTGAACAGAAAGAAGTGGAAAGAGAGTAGGGAGGCCTTTGCCCTGCAGTGGGACATCACAGGCTCATAATAATTGCAATGCCTAAACAAAGCATTTAGAAACCAGTGCATTGCGTTAAATTTATACAAAGAAAATGTTGATAAGCATGTGGTGTGATCTACATCGCCAAATGCGAACTATGCATCATATCACGCATAATCCTGCATCACGCAAGCAGAGTTTATCGTGTAACTAGCAGATTAAATATAACGTCTCGACATCAATCATCGGGCATTTGCCCGTCAGACACAACACCCGTCTGGTCGGAGGATCCTCCCTTTTCTATGGAGGATGACTTAATTTTACACCCTGCTTCACATGCTTCTCATCGTCATTATCTGTCTAGCCTTTTCCCAACTATGTTGGGGTCGGCTTCCAGTCTAACTGGACATACTTCTATAAGCATAATATGAATAACTATAGGTTATAAGACCAAACCAGAGCAGATGCAATAGACGCAAAACCGGGTGTTGGAACGTACGTAGTCCTATCCAGCAGTGGACGTAGATAGGTTGATTGAATTGATATAACCAAAACTCAATCGAAACACTCACTTCCGAACAGTCCAAACAAAATCTTCACAATCAAACTATGACTAACCAAATATAGCTTAATAAAGTGTCAATGTTTCTCGTGAAAGGCGACAACGAGCGTGTCAGATCACTTCTGGCACAAACTACAAACGACTCGTAGGTCGTTTCTGTAATCTACCGTGCGACAACTACGACCAACACACGTCAACCATGAGGTTTATATATAGATGAGTTCATGTTGGAGTTTAACTTGATTATAAATAGCTGGTGTTGAATGAACGATGTCTGCGTGGAGGATGTTGGTTTGATCGTCGATTAAGGGTTAATTAAACTGATTGGTAACGGATGAAACTCATCACTCGTTGAGGGAAATAATTACGTTTGCACGTAATCATAAATGCCATGACGATTCCTAATTCTGCATGGATTCATAATGTTTTTGGAAGTATACAGCATCATCTGCCTAGCCTTTTCCCAAGGGTGTTGGGGTCGGCTTCCAGCCTAACTGAATGCAGTTTTTGGAAGCATACGTAGTACGAAATATAAGCCTGTGAATGGTCGTTGGAGTTTTGAGCTACATCCAGACAAATGGGCCAAAATCGTCCCACAGTGGGTGCCTACAGACGGGCGTCATCACTGAGGCAGGCCTAAGAAACGCTGGCGTGACGATTTCGACTCGTTCCTAACCGATTAGACGGAGAAGGCACGGGACAAAGAATAGTTGAAAAATATGGGGGAGATATTTGGCCATCAGTGAGACGAAAACAATAGTAAGTATACAAATAGTAAACAAACAAAAAAAGTGGCATTCCGCAAGTGCCAACAAAGTGAAAACTTGAATAATTACTATGTATTTTTTGAATCGTCATTATAAACAAAAAATAAACAGAATACTTTGCTGTCACTCACTGACATATCGGAAATACATGAAAACCGAGGACAGCCGAACACATCCGAATGTAGCGCGGTGTCGGTAACAGTGTCGCGAGTTCAATGGTTTTTTCTCATCTCAAAAAATGCCCAACGCGCCTAAAGACGTTTTCACTTCAAAAAGCTGATAGTTAGTAATAACCGTTTCTTGTCGGAAGTATGCTACACGTAGATTTTAACGGGAAACATTTTGTAAAAGACGCATTCTAGGTTATTGATGGCTAAGTTGGCTATGGATTGCGTACAATGACGTGCTATTGGAGAGGCGAGATTTATGTTAAATTTGCAAGTTGATACAACTGCCTCTGGCTAGGTATATCAATTTAGCGATCTTTGAAAAGTGACTGGATATAAACCGATGATGTAGAGACCCAAGATTACACACTGGCGTGCAATTGGAAAGACCGATGTGGAGCAGTGGATTCTATTGAATGAAGATACATAAACAAATGCGGGCTGTATAATCAGCCTATAACGTTCCCACTGCTGGGACACAGGCCTCTTCTCTGTGAGAGGGAGTGGGACATAATCCACTGTTATGAGTAGGTAACGTCACTATTGTGATGGGACATCACTAGTCGGCAAGCGGTCAAGATGGCGTCCTAACTATGGCTAACTCACTTATAGTAATACTTGATTGTGTACTTTATAATAACATAATAAAACCCAGTTACATGAAATCCAGCATTATCATTTACATCAACCGAACATGGTGTCAGAAGTAGGTCGTGATCTATGTGTCGTATAGTCATTGCACCTTGAGTCATTGTGAAATTCTCGTGTGAGTCGGCGTCATGTCTGATGAAAAGCCCAAGAAACTTTCTGGAATGTCCAGTCCGCAACCCATGGTGATGAATGGTAACTTGGCTCAACAATGGAAAAAATGGGTGCAGTCATTTAAGTTTTATTTACGTGCGTCTGGCTTGGATGAAGAGAGTGATGGCAGAAAAGTAGCTTTATTTCTACATGTCATCGGTGAAAAGGGCGTGGATGTATTTAATACATTTGGAAAAGACGAGGATAATATTACATACGACAAGCTTATAGAGTTATTTCAAAATCACTTTGCCCCAAAAGCTAACCTCACTTATGAATGTCATAATTTTTTCACATACAAACAAGGTGAAAATGAAACCTTAGAAGATTTTGCCTGCACATTAAAATTAAGGTCACAAAACTGTGACCTAGGACAGCTGCAAGAACGCCTAATCAAAATAATGTTTATATGTAACATGCATCAAAAATACAACTATATCAGAGAAAAATTATTGCTTGAAGATAAGCTGGATCTTGATAAGGCCTTAGAGATGGCAAAGGCCATGCTTGCTTCCAGACTTCAAACGGATGAATTGACAGCAGAACAAAGTTCAGTCTTGTATAATTCAAGTCAGTCACACTCAAGATCAAAGTCTAACTCAAGGAATCTCAGTCAACATAGTCAGCAGCCAAGACAGGAAGTTTGTACAAGGTGTGGTCAGGTGCATCGTTATAAGTGTCCAGCATTAGGTGTAAAGTGCAAAAAATGTGAAAAAGTTGGTCATTTTGCAGTCTGTTGTCGGTCATTTCAGTCAAAGACAATAAGATATGTACAGTCAGATAGTAATATGCCACAGGTACAGTCAGAACAAGATGAATTGTTTATAGGACATATTCAGTCATCCAAGTCGTTGTCAAGTGAACGGACAATTATTTTATATATAAACAATTCAGAAATAAATTGTATTATTGATACGGGCAGTGATGTCAATATTATGTCAAAAAGTGTTTATGATTCACTTAATACTAAAAATTTGTTGTCTAAAACTGATGTAAAAATTAAGTCATACACTGGTAATAGTCTAGAGGTACTAGGTCAACAAAAGTTAGAGTGTAAATTTCAATTTAATGACCTCTATATGACAAAACAAATTAATTTTATAATTGCGAATGTGAACTCTCCAACTGTATTAGGTAAACTTACTTGCTCAGAAATGGGACTAATTAAAAGAGTTTTCTGTGTAGACACTACAAGCATGCAAACGTCAGAAAGTGATATTAGTCAATTGTTTTCTGAAACAAGTCAAAATGAGTCAAATTCAAGTCAAGCAATATGCCCTAAAGTCACAAAAGGTCAACCACAGTCATTTACATTACAGTCAAGTCAGTCACAAAATATAAATTTAAATAAACTCGTTGAATGTAATAATTCTGTTTTTACCGGTCTTGGTTGTCTTCCTGGTGAGTGTCACATAAGTATAAATCCTGAGGTCCAGCCAAAGGTTGATGCTCCAAGGAAGGTACCATTTGCATTACATCATAGACTTCAAGAAGAACTTGAGAAGATGGAAAAAATGGATGTCATTACCAAGGTCACAGAGCCTACTGAATGGGTGAGTTCTTTAATCTTAATAGAAAAGAAAAATGGTCAATTAAGGGTATGTCTAGACCCCCGTAATTTAAATCAGGCAATAAAGAGAACTCATTATCCTATTCCATCAGTAGATGTTGTCCGCGCCAAGGTGGCTGGTGCAAGATTTTTCTCCACCTTGGATGCAAGTAGTGGATTTTGGATGTGTAAATTGAGTGAGAAGAGTTCTTACCTCACAACTTTTAATACGCCTTTTGGCCGATACCGTTTTAAACGTCTTCCATATGGAGTCAGCTGTGCTCCTGAATATTTTCACAGAATTATGACTGAAATGTTTGGTGACATACCAGGGGTGGCAGTATACAGCGATGATATTTTAGTAAGCGGTCAAACACTACAAGAGCATAATGAACGTCTTAATATGGTATTTAAAAGAGCAAAGGAATATAATGTCAAGTTTAATAAAGAAAAATGTTCATTCACCAAGGAGAGTATTCAATATCTGGGTCATATTTTTTCAGCGGACGGAATAACAGTTGATCCGGACAAAGTCAGAGCAATCAAAGAAATGCCCTCTCCTACCTGTCTAAAGGATTTACAAAGATTTCTAGGCATACTTAATTATTTAAGTCCTTTTATTAAAAATATGGCAGGCGAAACAGAAATTCTACGCCAATTATTTAAAAAATCTACTGATTGGCAGTGGACTGCCAATCATGAAACAACATTTTGTCGCCTGAAGCAATTAATATGTCAAGTTCCAGTGTTGTCACATTTTAATGTTCATGAGCCTATTGTCCTACAAAGTGATGCTAGTAAGAGTGCTGTAGGAGCGGTGTTGTTACAAAATCAACATCCAGTATATTATGCTTCAAAAACTTTAACAGATACGCAACAGAAAATGGCCCAGATAGAGAAAGAACTCTATTCAATAGTTTTTGCCTGCATCAAGTTTCATCAATTTATATATGGACAAACTGTAACTGTAGAGACAGACCATGCTCCTTTAATAACATTGTTTAAAAAGTCTTTAGTCGAGGTTCCAACGCGTCTCCAAAGAATGATGTTGAAAATACAAACCTATAGTCTAAACGTAGTTTACAAGAAAGGTAGTCACATGTACATTGCTGATACCTTGTCAAGAGCAGCACTCTCTGAAACAAGCTCAGATGAATTAGATGATGATATCATTGTTCATGTAAATTTACTGATTAAGTCATTACCAGTCTCATCAGAACGTCTACAGTGGTTAATCAGAGGCACTAATGAAGATGAAAGTCTGCAGATTTTGAAAAAATACTGTAAAGAAGGATGGCCGTCAAGTAAAACCCAAATTCACAAAGACCTGCATGAGTATTGGCAGTATAGATTTGATTTACATACAGAAAATGATTTAATTTTCAGAAGTAACAGTATAGTCATACCCAAAAAATTAAGGCCAGATATTTTGAAAATAATACACAGTGGTCATCTGGGAATTGAAAGGTCAAAAGCGTTTGCTAGAGGACATGTATTCTGGCCATTTATGTCAACTGATATAAAAAACATTGTTCAGTCGTGTCATATTTGTTTGTCTCATAGAAGCTCAAATGCTCCAGAACCACTTCTTCCACATGATGTTACATTACTTCCGTGGGAAAAAGTTGGTGTTGATTTTATGGATTATAAATCTAAAAAATACATAGTAGTACAAGATTATTACTCAAATTATATTGAATTAATGGCAGTGGCTAGTACTAACGCCAAAACAGTAATTACTTGTCTTAAAAGTATCTTTAGCAGACATGGTATTCCAGTTGAGTTATTCTCTGACAATGGGCCACCATTTAATTCAGCAGAGTTTAAGAATTTTATTTGGGAATGGGGAATACATCATAATACGTCAAGTCCCTACATACCAAGGTCAAATGGGTTGGTAGAGTCGGCAGTAAAGATATGTAAACGTTTTCTTACCAAGTCAGAGGAGTCAGGGACAGATCCATATCTGGCGTTGCTTCAATTCAGGAATACACCTAGAGGAAATCTACCATCTCCAGCACAATTATTAATGTCACGTTCACTTAGAACACAATTACCAACAGTCACAAAAAACTTAATACCAAGAACAGTCAATTTTCAAGAATATGTAAAAACTAAGGAAGAAAATAAAAATAAAATGAAGGATTACTATGACAGAAAGACTAAAACATTACCAGAACTACAAGAAGGAGATGAAGTCTATTTTAAGAAAATGCCAGATACTCCATGGATTACAGGCACAATAAGGTCCAAATGTGATCAGCCTAGGTCTTATACCGTTGAAGGTTCAGACGGGTTTATAGGGAGGAGAAATAGGCAGCACATTTTTAAGACACCGCAGTTACCTCAAACGGATACAGTAGCACCGTCTATTGAAGAGCGTACAACTCCAGTTGAAATGCGCACCAACCGGTGTGGAAGAGTCATAAAACCACCAAGACGGTTAGATTTATAAGTGTTTATATTTTGTTAACTGAGCAAACATTTTAGCAATGACTGTGAAGGACTGATTGGTTTAGTTGTCTAGAATATGTATAGATATAGACTTAGTTCAACAAATTGTCTTATTTTGAGTTACTTAGTTTTTGTTATCAAAAGTTACTGTTAAGCTGTAAATTTTTATAAACTGTCTCAAACTGTAAAATTATAATAATTTAACTTTTTCCAATAAGGAGGATGTTATGAGTAGGTAACGTCACTATTGTGATGGGACATCACTAGTCGGCAAGCGGTCAAGATGGCGTCCTAACTATGGCTAACTCACTTATAGTAATACTTGATTGTGTACTTTATAATAACATAATAAAACCCAGTTACATGAAATCCAGCATTATCATTTACATCAACCGAACATCCACCACGCGAGCCAGTGCGGGTTGGTGAATGTCACGCTTTCTTTTTGGTTCTAGGAATTAGTGCCTGCAGTTTCCTCACGATGTTTTCCATTGATGATAGCTAACATAATATAATATTGGCCTTACATATAATTTTTTTTCTAATGATGTGCGTTGGCCCCCGGGAATGTCTAGTATCAATATAATAATCTATTGTGATTCATAACTGCCTCGTTGGTATAGTGGTCGCAAGCGCTAATGCTGAGCTTGAGATCCTGGGTTTGTGTCTTACAGGCGTTGCACCGGGGGGTTCCGGAATTTGTATTTTAAGAGGAACCGGGACCACCCCTATGTGCTGATGGTGATCACCGGGGTGGTTTTAGTGAGGTAAAAATCCCACACTCCCCGACCTCCCTCCCCGTAGGTTTCTCCCTAAAACAAAAAAAAAAAATCGAGTAAAGTGTTCTTGGGTTTTTCCATCAGGAATTTCTCAATAGAATTGTATTTGTGCGCGGGTGTGGGTGTGCTTTAGGTGCACCTCTGCCTAACCCATCGGGGAAACATAGGTGTCATGTTATATAACTAAGTAGTTACATTCTTCAAAAGTTCTCAGAACTAAGAACGATATATATACATACCTTTAAAAAAACTACACGAATTATTGATAAGTAAATATTTTTACTCTATAAGAGAATTTCTAAATGACAATACATTGAATCATACTATTTTGTGACAGGACTCATTTGTAATTTGACATAAATACATATTATATTAATTTAATCTTTATGTGCATGACAATTTGATGTATTGTATTTGAATCATGTACCAAACTTATAATGTGAAGTTTGTATGCCTCAATGGCGGGACATAGCAGACTTACCTATAACTAACATAACATCTTATGAACCTACTAGCTTTTGCCCGCGACTTCGTTCGCGTGGAATAGTGACTTCCGGCAGATTTTTGGTTTTACCCACATAGTTCCCGATCTCGGCTTAAAACTAAATAATTTAAAAGGAACGATCTAATTAATTTAAAAATTAAAACGAATTTAGACATACAATTTTAGTATCTACTAATAATCGAGATCAAACTAAACTTACATTATCATAGAAATGTAAAAATATATCTATGTACATTATACAACAACCAGACAACCCAACAAATAAACCTTTTAATCGACAAATACAACGGAACCAATTTTGAAAACAACCACCAGACAACCCAACAAATAAACCTTTTAATCTACTAATACAACGCAGCCAATTTTAAATTTACGAAACGATCAATCCACAATGCCACAATTCCACGACAGAAGCGCTCGGCCGATACCCAACCAAATGCGTGTAACGAAACCATAGCGCGATCTATTTCGATCCCAACACCATCTATCGAGCATAGTGACAACTCGGATTATTTATCTATACTCCGTTCGGGCATTTTCTTTGTAAGTACTAAAAGTTTTATTATATTGATATAATTTTTTTCATACCTTTTTACTATGTATTTACTTTTTTCCGATGAATTAAAACAATAACATGAACCGAACTCGTGTAACGATCGACACCATTGCGCGATCACCAACTCGACATATAGTACTAATAGAATTATCTATACTCCGTTAGAGCATTTTCTTTGTACTAAAAGTTGTATTATATTATTATATTTTCATACCTTTTTACTATTTATTTACATTTTTCCGATGAAATTTCAGTACTGAATTGATGCCGACTCTTGACCAATAGATGGCGCTGTATGTCCGGAATAAATTTTATTTTTTATTTTATTTTTTGTAATAAAAACTATCCTATGTCCTTTCTCAAGTTCCAAACTATGTCTGTACCAAATTTCACACAAATCGGTTCAGTAGTTTAGGCGTGAAGCAAAGACAGACAGACAGACAGAAAGACAGACAGACAGAGTTACTTTCGCATTTATAATATTAGTTAGGATGATCCACAATAAATTATTTGTATTTGAAAAGTTTACAGGAAATTGAGCAAACAGACGTTATTTCAGCCACACTAGAACAGTGTAAGTGTTCCCCACAATGCACTGTGGCACTAAATGACATATCATGGGCACTACGCCAAATATAACAATACGCTGTGCCGTATGGCGTACAGTTGACAGTTTATGAGCCGAGTGGAATGTTAAGCAGTTGATATTTTGGATTTATTAAGGCGAGTATCGATTTGATTGATTTTGTATTGGCTGGCTCTGATTTTTCGGACTTAACTAAAAAAGCGACCGAAAAAAAAATGGGTACACTGTTTCATAGAAAAGTGCAGTACCTTCGCGGTCAAAATGTATGGAAGAGATAATTATTTTAAATAACCGACGAATAATTTCAAGGAACGTGGGTCCAGAATCATGTACTGAATCCATGGTAACCAGGTTCTGCGACGGTCTCCCTGCCATGTATAAGCAAAGTCCACCAACTGAGTTTTGAATGTGGCTTCTGATTGGTCGTTACACTCCCGTAGTAGACTTTGTCCACAAAATCCACCGATTGAGTTTGAAACAGTCTTGCATCCTACGTCGCCTATCACATTTCGGTACGTCCAAAAAGAAAATATTTAAAATAATAGTTACAAAATCGTTTTGATTTATCAAAGATCTATCAACGCGGTTTATACATCGACTCAAAACTGATTAATCACTTATTGATTATTGATTAACAAAACCGCGCCAATCTATGCGCACCTTAAAGTTCCTGAATTAGCGCAGCAGTAAAGTACCAATTAGGCGTATAAATAAACATTTATGGTCATAGCCACTAAGCTTTCATAGTGTCGACGGAGCCATTACACATACAAATCATATGAAGAAACATAGACTAGGAATGAATGTTTAATCAAGTAGGTGCTACAAAATAAAGTTTTTATGACACCTACTCAAATAGTTATTACGATAAAATTTGAGATACTTACCAATATTATTGTTATTTTTGCAAAAGGCTATACTCGTTTTTTTTTAACATTTTGTATTCGCTCGGCTAGGTATTTGCGTTTAAAAAAATGCAGTTTTTTTTTTAAATCTTGCAATACTTAAAACCCTGCAGTTACGACCACGTCCAAAAAGTTTCGTTTTCAAACATTTTTATTGCGTAATGCGCCAACCTAATTCTTAAGTCGACACGTTAAAACAGCAAGGTCAAACCGTAAAATTATACAAAATAAAATACTGCCTCCCAATAAAAAATAACTAGCTCAGCCATAAATCTTTACCCCACTCTGTAATCAAACCCCCAATAACAATGAAACCACTGCGCCACATGGCACAATTTATGTAACTCAAATAAGTTATATTTATTCAAAGGTACGCGTCGCAGCCTATTGATATTCGCTGCCATCACGATCCGTAGGTAACTTGTACCAGGCGCTGCTTCGGCTTAGACAAGCCACACACTATACGACATACGACTGCGGCAGCTCGGCGACTACACGCAACGACAGGCTGCGGCCGACAATTTTTATATAAGGTGTTAAAAAATTTACCTTACAAACTTTAAGAGGTGCTTTAGACCATCGAACTGAACAACTTTCACTATGGGACCGACACCGTAATCACGAAAAAAAAATCTGCTGTTTAATACAAAAGTTCAATACCTACTTGACCAAAATGTATGAAACAGCAGATTTTTTCTGCACATTATGTTGTATTGTCCAAAGCTCCGCACACTTGGCGTCGACTTGCAGAGTCGCAACGACAGGCAGCAGCATATGCTCTCGCTACTTGTCGCAGCGTTTAGACGCACGGTGCCTGCGCACACCCGATAAGCGTCGCATGCGAAAGGTCATCGTCTAGTCGCGAGCTGTCGCAATTGCATGTCGCATAGTGTGCGAGGTGATTTACTGTTTGTAAGAAGCGTAGATTTCTACTGGATGCTGGAATGTTTTATGGAGTATATTCATGAATATTTTTCCGTTGTATTTTGATTTCTTTGTATTCATATTCCAAGATTTTAGAATCACAATAAATATAGCACTTTGCTCGACACTAAATTGTGACCACTAGACCGTATTGGCTGTCAAACTGCCAGACAGAGACGTTGTGACGGCAAAATATACTGTACTATTTCTTTTGTAATATCAGTTTTGTAGCGTATAACGTAACGTATACGTTACGTATAACGTTGTTTGTATTATCTACAAAAAAAAATGAATCGTGGCATATAATATAAAATCACGTCTGTAATCCTAGAAGGGCTAGGCAGAGGTGTTCCTACAGTACACCCACATTTCTCCAGTTATGTGTAAATCCCATGTAATAGGGGGCGACCTTATTGCCTACCTTACCTTACCTTTTGGAATGGGCGACTAGAATCAATTGTTTTACTATAATTTTTGACGTTCAAAAGTGCCTTTAGTGTGCCTAATTGAAATAAATGATTTGACTTTGACTTTGCCATCAACCGGGCCTAAACCAGACTCCGGGCTGCTACTGAAAAATTTCTGATACCCAATAACACCTTTTCCGACCTGGGAAACGAACCCAAATCCTCATGCCCAGTCAAGTTAGAAAATATACTCTGATTTAATAATAGGTATTCAATAACAATATCTATTCTATTTTTTGCGATAGTCAATCATTCAACTCAGCGTATCGCAGTCCACTGCTGTACATGGCCTCTCCCAGGCTGCGCCACAACACCTCGTCTTCCGCCTTCCGCATCCAGTCTACCCCAGCCACCTTCTTTAGGTCGTCGGTCCATCTCATCACTTCAGCCGAAAAACGTCTACTGCCGGACATAGGCCTCCCCCAAGCCCCGCCACTTCGACCAGTTCTGTGCTTCCCGCATCCAGCGGATTCCTGCAGCCTTCACAAGGTCATCGGTCCACCTTGTCGGAGGCCTCCCAACGCTACGTTTTCCGGTACGCGGTCGACACTTCAGAGTCTATCGACCCCATCAGTCATCTGTCATATGTCATCAACAATGTGCCCTGCCCACTGCCACTTAAGTCTGACAATTTTAAGAGCTATGTCGGTTACCTTAGTTCTTTCTATAATAATAAAAAATATTCTTCAGTTGATTCACCAAAGAGTATTTTTCTCTTATTAAGCATCATCATACAAATCATTCATCTTACTAAGTCAGTTCCTTATCATTTACCTAATATTAAGTTTATCAAGACGTCCTATCCACTTTTTTTTTTTTTTTTATGGATTGGAAATCATCTAATGACTCCTCCCGCTCTGGGTGGAGCGGAAGGGAGTGTCAGACTCTTACTGACTAAAACCCACCCGTGTTCCTTCCTTAGCCCTTTATGTTCCGGGGCAGCGGTAACCCTTTCGGACGATCCCGCTACCCGCGTCCTATCCACTTAGTCAAATCGTAACGATATCTTTGCTATCCAACCATCACAGAGACAGCTATCAACAGTTGTAATGGCACATATCCGACCGCTTACCGCCCCTAATGCTCCTATTATCGTGACAGCACCCCGATAGGGAACGCCGCAAGCATTTATGCGCTCCAAAAACGTGTTTTGAAGGGATTTGGCAATAAATCCAACGAGGAAAGAAAAATAGGAATAAAAAGATTTCATGGTTTTTATTTTCCCATCTGTCTTTCAAGATTGGTAAAGGAATGGGAAAATAATAAGTGCTCCAGTTCAGTTTCTTTTTTACTTTATTCGTCAGGGCAAAAGGAATGCCAAACGAAAAAGATAAGACAGCTACAGATAGCGCCATCTAAGAAGACGCGCCCCACTCTTCTTCCTAATCGCTTACAGTACAAGTGTGCAACATTCCGCTAGTGTTTTAGTTTTGTCGATACACAGTAATTACTTATTAGTGGGTAATTAGTGTGTATCAAAAAACTAAAACACTAGCGGAATTAACTAGCGATAACCACTAGCGATTAGTAAGAAGAGTGGGGCGCGTCTTCCTGAATGGAACTATCTATTGATGAAGATAACTTCTGACGTTTTGGAAATGAAATATACTATGTTGTTTGTTATTTATGCTATTCGATAGCACCTAATTACGTTATACAGCACCCATATTTGTATCAAAAGCTACTATGACGTTTTGAAAATGAAAAACTAAATCAATCTGCCTAGCCTTTTCAGAACTATGTTGGGGTCGGATTTTAGTCTAATCGCATACAGCTATAGTTGATATTTGTTTAAATTGAAATAATATTAATTTGAAACAAGTTTAAATAGACTTTAGGTATGGTGGTAAGTGTTTAGTACTAAACAATTTAAAACATTATTTTAATTATTTCAATTCATTGAAGTTGACAAAGACAGAATTATGTTTTTTTAAAACTTGTTTACCGCTAATTGAAATAAAGTGATCAATGCATGCAGTAAGAATTAGATACCCACTACCCAGTAGATTCACTTATGGAAAAAGTTCGTTCAACAAAGTACCTCCACTATATTCATGAACAGCTGTGTTTAAAAGGTATTAGTGCCACTGAATTTTCAACAGCAGAAGACTTTTGAACTTTGTCTCTAAAGTCGAAAATCCCCGCTGCATGTAACGGTAATAGCGACCGTAAATATTTTTCATTTTAAGAAGAACAGCTGCACTAATAGAGGTACTAGAATGATACTGTTAAGAGTTCAAAATACCTGCAGCACATTGAAAGTAGGTACCTTCAATAGTAATTAGACTTAAAAGAAATGGGATTTCTTACACACGACGTAATAGCCAATTTATTTTGTAAAGAAACATATTAGGTTCGGTCGGGCCCGTGGCTAAATAATAACAGCCGCTCAGGTCGATCGATCAGGTTAAGCTACGCTTGCCGCGGTTGATCTGTGGATGGGTGACCATCTTTACATACCGAGACCCCTCCGTGTCTCGGAAAGCACGTTAAGCCGTTGGCCCCGGTTGTCATTCGTGGATCTTCGACAGTCGTTACGGGTAGTCAACTAGTCAGAAGCCCGAAAGTCTGACTACCAGTCTTACCAAGGGGTATCGTATTGCTCAGTAACTAGGTTGTGGAGGTCAGATAGGCGCTCGGCTAGGCTAGGCTAGGCTAGGAAAATACTGGTAACTACCAGTATTTTACATGGAGCTGCATCCGGATAGACTGGAAGCCGACCCCAACATAGTTGGGAAAAGGCTAGGCAGATGATGAAACATAAGACAATTTGTATGACGCAAAGAAAAAACACAAACACAAAAAAGTATTTTTTTTTCTTATTGAAAAGCCTATTTACCTTACCTCCTTGGAGGTCTTGCAAATCTGATGAAAGACTTCAGAAATAAAAATAGAACTCTTCAATGATTCAATGGATAATAAGTTCTTCATTTTCTGAATCAACCTGCACAAGTACAAAAGCTACAAGTGGGTACTGATTTCGACCCCAAAACCATTGACCTTTTCCGGAAACCATCAAAAATCACTACCAAACGCGATTGGATTACCCACCCACCATAAAAGCGAAGCCACAGTATGCATGCTTGTGTAACCTATAATACGAGCCCCTCTCGAGGACCCTCACAGGTCAGCAGACCCTCCGGTCCTCATAAATACTTGTGCTATTGTCGAATGAGCGAAAAGGGTTCCTCAGAAACTCTCCTGAAGCAAAAACGGTATTAAGTATGGTCTGAAAGTCGATGAAAAGCCAGATTCATGCGGTTTATATGGCGAGTTAGGTATGTAATGATGCATAGGAACTCTTTATTTGAGATTTGGGTTACTGAAAGTTTTGTTAGTTGGTATTTTTTGTGGTTACAAGTTTTGTGGGTGGAAGTTTTTAAGACTATTTTCGTTTTCTGGTTTGGCAGACGCTTACAGTCGACGTAGGTTATCACCAGCCAAAGTTTGTCAAAACATAATCACAGAAACATACAATTCTGAATGTTATTTTATTTATTTAGTATACAAGTTATAAAAAGCGGCCAAATGTGAGTCGGACTTGCACACAAAGACACCCCACAATATTTAACACTTCATAATTATATTTTTTTTTAATTCTTAAGAAAAAACACACGTTTCTTGTAGAATGTATATTAATATGTGTTATGTGTATTAAAGGGGCGGATGGACGGAAAGCGGAGTCTTAGTAATAGGGTCCCCGTTGGCACCCTTTTGGTACGGAACCCTGAAAACATGATCTGATAGATTCACATCACAAGGTTATTGTGTACTAAAAATTACTTAGCAACAATGCCTGGCCGAAGACTTAAATCTAAGTCATTGTAATAGCCTCATGAAAAATGAAATGTGGATAAAGAAATGGAGTAACACTTATTCATTCCAGAACTACATAAAACCAGCTTGAACTTGGACATAATATAATAAATAGTCACAAGACATAAAAGACGAATTAAGTACAATTTATAAGGTGGCGAGGTATTATGTCAGATGTTCTTGATTTACGCGGCGCCTCCCGCCAGATGTACGACACCCTTTAGTGAATCTAGATTTATGGAGTCTGATGTCTGGAGAATACGCCCTGTTACTACTGTTATGCTCTGCATTGTTATGACCTATATAAGTTCTTAATAATATTAATAATGTTTGAATTTTAAAGAGTCCTTGACCTCTGAGTTTGTGTTGGCATTTCTTCTCAGGAGTCAGCTAGGAAACGCTGGCGCCATCTATGTTTAAAATATTGACCAAAAAATGTATGTGTAAAAGTGTCAGGGTCATTAATATTAATTAAAAATTCTATTAAATCGAAAGAACGAAAAGACATAATCGGGCTGTCTGTTGAACACCAAATTGAATTGTCCTGTGTTGAGCTTGATAAGCATGTTATAGTATGCGTATATAGACCTCCAAGTTACCAGAATCTATCTGTGTTTGATTCTGTAATGGAAGATGTGTTAAAGAAACTTAGTACTAGTAGTAAGTCAATAATTGTATGTGGAGATTTTAACATTGATTTATTGGAAAATAACTCAAATACTGTCAGATTGATAAGTCTTTTTAGGACATTTGATTTGTCAAATGTTTTTATTGAACCAACCCGAGTGACAGCTTCTTCTGCCACTTGTATAGATAACGTTTTTTGTAATTGTGATTACTTACACAAACAAATTGTAAATAAGTTGCCATCTGATCACAGTGGACAAACAATAACATTTAGCTCCTACATGCCTTTACAAAAAATTCAAATAAGGTTTAGGACAATTACATGTAAAAATTTGGAAAAATTAAATAATTCTTTGGCCAGTAAATTATGTGATCAGAACTTTAATAATATAGGTGACCCAAATGAGTTCTACGCCGAATTCTTTTCACTGTTGAACGCGCAGTTTAATGATATTTTTCCACTAAAAACTAAAAGTATTTACACAAAGTTTTTATTTAGTGACTGGGCGACTCCAGGTATTCGTAAAAGCAGGGAAAAACTTTTTGAACTTTATGGCTTAAAGCAACATATGAATAATACAAACTTTCATCAGTATGTTTCAAAATATTCAAAAACTTTTAAAAGTGTGTGCCAAATAGCTAAAGCTCTTTATATTAGCAATAAAATAAAATCAGCTGATGATAAAATAAAAACTACCTGGCAAATAATAAATAATGAAACAGGTAGGAAAAAACAGCGTAATACTGAATTTAATTTAGAGACTGCACATGGCCCCATCAACTCAGATGTAGAAATAGCTCAGGAATTTGAAAACTTTTTTGCTAATATTCCCATTAAAACTACTGAAGCTTTAAATTCATCCCCCACGCTTTCTGCTGCCTTACTTAAAAAGAATGTAAAGGCATGCCCTTTGGAGTTTAGGTTTCAGCATACAAACCCCCAGGCTGTTATAAAAGCTTTTAAAGATCTTAAAATTAAATTAACAGAAGATCTCTGGGGAATGTCTGTAAAAGTATGTAGATCTTTTATCGAAACCATTGCACCCTATTTAGCTTTCATATTTAACACCAGTGTTGACCAAGGAGTCTTTCCAGATCTTATGAAACATAGTAAAGTAGTACCACTGTTCAAATCCGGTGATAGTAAAGAACCCAACAATTATAGGCCTGTGTCAATTCTGCCAGTTCTCAGTAAGGTGTTTGAAAAGTTGATGCTCAATCAAATGTTACGTCACTTTAATAAAAATTCCATCTTTCATGAACACCAGTACGGTTTCACCAAAGGGCGTTGCACTACTGACGCCGGTGTTACCCTAATAAAGAACATTTTTAACGCCTGGGAAGAAGCACAAGATGCCATTGGAATCTTTTGCGACCTCTCTAAGGCGTTCGATTGCGTAAACCATGAGACACTTCTGATGAAACTGGAGCACTATGGGATTAGAAAAACAGCACTTGATTTGCTAAGATCATACCTGAAAGATAGAAAGGTTAAAGTTCAAGTAAACGGCGTAAACTCGTTGGGGTCTGAAATGACAATGGGCGTTCCTCAAGGTTCGATATTGGGTCCATTCCTTTTTTTAGTTTACATTAATGATTTACCCCAATTACTTCAAAATCAACCGAAGATGGTGTTATTTGCTGATGACACATCGCTGATCTTTAAAATAGACCGACGGTCACAAAATCTTGACGACGTGAATAACTCTATTCTTCAGGTCCAAGATTGGTTTACGGTAAATAATTTAGTACTAAATGAAAAAAAAACCAAATGCATTAGATTTAAATTACCGAATGTTAAAAGTAATGAATGTGACGTCATATTGAATGGCCAAAAACTAGAATTTATTCATCAGGCAGTTTTCCTAGGAATCACGCTAGACGAGAAATTACAATGGGGACCTCATATAACATCTATTGCGGGGCGGCTCAGCTCGGCCGCTTATGCTGTTAGAAAGATAAGACAGTTAACAGATGTAGAAACCGCACGTTTGGTCTATTTTAGTTACTTCCACAGTATTATGTCATATGGTATTTTACTATGGGGTCGGGCTGCTGACATTGAATCCATTTTTATTTTACAAAAGAGAGCTGTCAGAGCCATTTACAATCTACGTCGCCGCGAATCTCTTAGGGAACTATTTAAAAAGGTTAATATCATGACGGTACCTTGCCAATTCATTTATGAAAATATTATGTACGTTAGAAAAAATCAACATCTTTTTAATAAAATAAGTGATAGACATAATTTTAATACTAGAAATAAAGATAAATTAGATCAACCTTTTTTCAGATTATCTAAAGTACAGACATCTTTTATGGGGTACTGTGTTAAATGCTACAACAAAATACCTTGTGACATATTGCAATTAAATGAAAGAAAATTTAAAACTCATATTAAAAGTACACTTTGTAAACAAGGATATTACAAATTAGAAGATTACATCCAAGATAAGAATGCTTGGAAACATGCTGGTCCTGCTCCATAGGACAATCTAGAGTCTAGACAAAATCAAACTGGTCGCTAATTTAATTTATATATTTTTTATGACATTAGTTTTACTTTTTGTGGCTACAGTAACTCACACACTTGTTAAAATTATATAAAAATAATCTACTTTAACAATAGTTGTAAATATGTGAGCACCATGTATCTATCACATAATTGATTTACCTGTCATTGCTTTATTTTTAATTATTTTTACCTTTTGTTGGCAGACTAATTTTTATTCTAGATGCATCGTCTTCACATATAATTATATAATTAATGTACCTATACAGAACTTGTAAAACATTTTAAAAGAGTAACGGTGGAGTTTCTTGCCCATTCTTCTCCATACGAAAACTACCTTTTGGAATGGGCGACTAGAATCAATTGTTTTTACTATAATTTTTGACGTTCAAAAGTGCCTTTACTGTGCCTAATTGAAATAAATGATTTGACTTTGACTTTGTCTTAAAAGAACTATACTTATATAAATTAATTGGCGTAAAAAGCTGTTTATAGCTGGACAAGGGTTCTGTTCAAAATTAATCCCTCAGTTTATCACAAGGAAGACGCGACTGCCCTCAGAATTAAAACCCTTTTGATGGGTCCCTAAGGAAACAGACCGTTTTGATATTTCTTTATCATTATTACTTTTTTTTTTACTATCCAGCGCGGTCTCACTCCTGGGCAAAGGCCTCCCTCCACTCGTCCATCTTTCGCGAGCCCGCCCGTCCTCCTTCCAGCTTTGACGAATCCTATCCAGCTCGTCCCGCCATCTCCTACGTGGTCTGCCGCGACCCCGCCTCGCTATCTCAAGACACCAATTCTGCGCTATTTGGGCCTATAGTTTGTCCGGCATGTGGCAGACTTGGTCTTTGACTAACATTCAGAAGTCCAAACTCAAGGTCTGTCAACAAGCAATGGAGAGCAGTATACTAGGCTTTAAATTAACGGATCGTGTTCGAAACACAATACTGCGCTCAAAAACAAAGATAGTTGACGTGGCTCAAAAGGCAAAAAAAGATTTTTTTCTTAATTATTTCACATCTGCCTCCGCATCTGTTAAGAAGATCTCTGTCACATCCTTAGTTTAAAAAACTTTTTCCTATTCCGGGTAGGTAAGTGGGTTCACCTCTAACTAAGGAAGAAATCGGACAAGCCGCTTATTTCCAACCAGGGCTACTTTGCTTTCATCAACGGATCTCCTATCATAGTACCTATCTATCTCAGGGCACATAAAAATACCTTTTTTTCTTTTTCCTCAAGGGACTCAAATAATACGATGATTTGTGTCGTATTTCTTTTGACATAGTGGACGCTGAGCTCTCCTTCTTCAGCCCTTTTCCAATACAAAAGTAATTTGTATAAATGGCACTTATATTTCTTCGAAAATACCTTGATTCTTAAGGTCGGTCGAGATTGAGTAAATTATTCAATGGAAACTAATAAAATAAAGTGGTTTGGTATAAATAGGTTTTCATTTTTATTATTGTATTTATCTTATAAATAGATCATTTTATATTTTGTAAATTTTAGAACGCTGTAGGCCTTGTATACTGAACTTGCTATTTTGTTAAATACCCTGTAAGTAATTGTTCACAGGCTTACACTATTCTATTCTCCCATACCTGTTAACACTGTAATTTGAAAACATTGTAAAATCCAATTATTTTTAAAAGAGTAACCGTGGAGTTGAAATGGAACCGTGCACCTAGCTTTTGACGATTCATAAGTGCCCATGTACGTTTTTTTTTTATTTTTTTGTGTAGGTTCATGTAGGTTTATGTGAAATAAAATAATTTCGATTTTGATTTAGTGGAAACGCTCATAATTACGAATTGGCTCGCTTTGTAATTTTATTTTATTTCAATGATTGAAGTTAAATTGTTTTAAAGGCTATTGTTAGCCTATTGTTAGATATGGTATTCATAAAATGCTGATTCACAGCGAGTTTTGTTTCATTTGAATGGGTTTGTGTTTACTAAATTGTTTTTCAATATTTTGTGTATATTTTGACGATTTTTAATAAAATTACAAAACCATATATTTTTACCACATTTGTCTTTGTTCCCCGCTGAGATAGGCAGAGGTGTTTATAATACACTTAAGTACATTAATTGCTATTTCTGTCAGTCCCATGTAATAGGGGACAAGCTTAGTGCCATCAACGGGGCACAAATCCAGAATCATCATCATCATTCCAGCCGAAAGACGTCCACTGATGGACAAAGGCCTCGAACCGAGCACCTCCACTTCGACCGGTTCTGTGCTTCCCGCATCCAGTGGAAATAATAAAAAATCCAGATAATAAAATGATACATTCTTATTATAAAATAAAATTAAAATTAATACACTCCCTACATAATCTAACAGTCCCGTCTCAAGACTGATCCCCCAAACAAAATGCTGCCATCATAATAACTCAAAGAAAATACGGTTTTTATCTTCAAGTGCCACGCGTGAAACGTAGAATATATTATAATTTAACAAAAGGAAATATTGCCAACAGTAGCAAAGACAACGAAATTACCTACCAACAGAAAGCGGTGTCTTTGGATAATAATAATAATGTATTTATTTATAAGACAACAAACAAGGTCCAAAACCCAGGATAATCCACACTGAGATGTAGGTACTGGTTTAATCAAAAGATAAACATTTCATTTGTTGCTTTTAGAGTGAAAAGAATGCTTTTAATTTTAGTTATAACGGCGACTGTATTTTAAAAATAGGATCCAAAGAAGTCTTATTAAATATAGGTATGAGGTGGTCTGAAAGGTTATTGGAACGAAGTTCTTTGAAGGAGCTTGCAGTAGGAGTAAAATGGTAGAAAACGCGTCGTAACGATAAAGCGTTATCATGCGATGTTCGAGAGTGGTAGTTTTCATGGTTTTCGATGGTGCTAAAGCCGATAGAGAAAATCCAATATGGCTGCTGAGAAATTTTTCAACATTGATGTCGTTTTCATGGTTATCGAGGATTCTGAAGCCAATATGAAACTTCTGCATTATCATTTGCCCGCCCTTATTCCAATTTATTTGGGCTAGTCGCAACATGTCGTTTTCTTTCTCATTTCTCTATTATTCATTATCTTTGTATACAGCTACCTTTTGCCCGCGAATTCAACTGCGTGAAATTTCTTGTTTTAACAATAAATATAATTATCCTATAGCTGCGCCCTGTTACATCGTTTTCGCTTAGCGTTCATTCTGACATTTCTTTTTGCTCGGCTCATAAGGGTCGTCGCGTGATGTTAAGTAGCCTATAACTTTCCTCGAGAATTGGGCTATCAAATGCAAAAATATATTTCTTCAAATCATACTAGTAGTTCCTGAGATTAGCGCGACAAAACAAACAAACAAATATATCAGTACAGATTATTATTGTACCCATGTTAAACAAATGTATAAATAACTTATAGACTAAAATAATCGAAAGTACCACAGTTTAACAAATAACATTCACTATTTCTTTTAAATTACTTTAAACAAATGCTTTTATCAAATACCGTTAAAAACTTCCAATTTAATATCGGTAAATCCCAAAGGTGAGAAAAATATCACAAAATAAAAATCGACATGACGGCAAACTACGTTTTAATGCACTTCGTTCCCGGCATAAATTCCGGTTTATCGGTTCTCGAAAATCTTTTCCCAGTCCTTTTCACATTGAAATTCTGACATTAATTTGCATAGGGATGGTCACAACTGCAAAAATAGTTAAAAAACAATGGTGGCATGATTTGGACTGCTTCTATTTTATTTATCCCGGTTTTTATGTGTTGTCTGTGCTGGGAAATATTCATTTAAAATATACTTTGGAATTATTTTTGTCAGGAATAAAGTCATGAACACCGAAATATAGTATGTACTATGGGTTTCTTTAAGGTTTTCTTTTTTTTTAAACGAGTAGTGTCGTGGCACCATGTAAGTATTTTAATATTTATATTTATGGAGGAAATCGGTATCTCTAAGAACCAAACATTCGAAGACATTGTGAAATCTACCTGCACTGGGGCCGCATGGTGGATTACAGCCTCTCGCAGAGAGGAGGCCTGTGTCCCAGCAGTGGGAACATTATTGGCTGATTATACTATTCATGTACTACCTACTTAGTCATCATTTAATTGTCTTTTTGTGTGTTGTGCTATTTCTTTTACACTAAACTTACTCACGAAATAAACGATTTATCAATCTATCTATCTAAATGCGATTGAACTCTTGTTAATTTTATATTTTGGGCCTGAAGGGACAGGCAGAGATGCACTGACTGGACAGGTTGACTCAATCTGTGTGGTTCTTTAGTCAAAATACCATTTCAGATATCAATCTACATGGTCCTCAAATGATCTGACTAAGATTAAGTCTGGACTTTAAAAGAGACTTTGACCTCTGAGTTTTTTTTTTTTGATTTTTTTGTTTTTTTTATTTGCCTTTCTACTCAGAGAAGTCTTCTAAAAGTGCTTGTACAAACCTACTTTCATAAATTAAATCATTTATTATTCATTACCTCTACCCATCCCTTAAAGAAATACAGGCTTGACGATGTAACCTTCAATTCCAAACCAACACCTTAAAAAGCACAATATACAAGCATCTAAGTAACGCCATGAACTCCATTTTTCCACAGCGCATATATTAAAGAGGATTTGAATGAAACGCGAGCAAAGTACGTAATCCGCCCATATTATAAATCTGCGAACGAATATCGTGCAAGCAGGATCCCGCGGTTAGCTTCGATAAAATAATGATTTACGTCCAAATCATAAATTGATTCGGGACTTAAAGAAAAGCGTTGTCATGGCAACGGACTGATTGTAGTGTTATACATTTACATTTATTTGTATAGGCGGTCTACAAGATTTTTGTCGGTTTCCCTCTATGAAAATATCCTGTTGTATATTTTGCCCTGATTGTTGAATAGGTTTTCCTAGTAAACATTTTTTTTTATTCACAATTTAGGCGGTGTTACATTTTGTTGTTGAGATGTAATTTCTAACACCCCATTAAAACACAAAACAATTAGGTGTTCAAATTAAACACGCAGTACCCGAAAAATAAAATATATTATGCGGAAACACAAATTACAAATTAACACCGAATTATTTACATAACGGCTGAACGAACACAGAAATTCGAAATCCGAGACGAAAACATGTAACCAATACTAAACGTTCCTCCCATTCCAAATTCCAAATACTCCAATCTTAATCCCGAGGATTCGAAATCCGTGCACCAATAAGCGCGCCGCATATACCTTCGGAGAAATTCACGCTTGAATACCGAATCCACGTTTGATTAAAAAGTAATGTTTACTAAACCGTGACTTGCTGTAAAATGGGGGAAAACGATGCGTGATTGATAAAATGTGTTGGAACCTTTTGAATTTTATACATTTGAAAACACTTAGTCTTATAGCTGTGTATAGGTGAATTGGAGAAAACAAAAAAGCCGACAGAAAATATACTTACTCTAATAATATTACGAGCAATATTAGCCACTAAACGGTCCCTGTACTTACCTGGAACTCATAATAGCCTTAATGTTACGATATGAAAACATTGTCAAAATCACCATGTCTGTTATGTTGATTGCAGTTAGAAATTTTCTAAACTAATTTTATTTTATTATTTACTAGCTAACCCGGCGAACTTTGTACCGCCGCAGAATTAAATAATGTGACAAAGTTCAATAGACACGTGGCGCCATCTATTATCATTTTTCCTCGGGAACAGCACTTTTTTTCGAAATGAAAGGTACCCTATGTCCGTTTCTGTACACCTGACAACGTATATGCAAAATGATCAGAATTATCGGTTCAGTGGTTTAGGCGTGAAAAGGTAACAAACAAACTTACTTTCGCATTTATAATATTAAGTTAGGATTTTAAGCCTGTGTTGTCTCACTGCAGGGCAAGCCTCCTTCCCTCTTTCCACTTTTCCCGGTGTACTGCGATTGTGGGCCAATCCTCTAAGCCCGGTTTCCACCGCGAAAGAGTAATGAGCCGGAAATGGCTAAGCGGAGCGGACTTCGTTTTCATGAAATAGGTTTGCGTTTCCACCAAGAAAGAGTTTAGTCGTCTGATTCTCTCTGGACATGAGCGAGCTCATTTTTACTCTTTTTGCCCGCTGAGTCATTTCCGCTCGACTCTTTGTTGGTGGAAACACATGTAAGCAGTTTTCTCTTGCGAAGTAAAAGAAGTCATTAATGGGTCCGCTCCGCTCGCGGTGGAAACCGGGCTTTAAGAAGGAGTCCAGCTCATCCCGCCATCTCTTTCTGGGCCTGCCGCGCAGTCGTTTCCTGCCATTGGGGATCCCCAAACTAATATATGATAAATAGGTAAAATTGTTTGTTTGTAAAAGGAAATCTCTGGAAGTCCGAGTGAGTCTGGAATCCGATTACAAAATTTATTTAACTTATATAAAGCTACACTATTGCTGAGAACCATAGAATATGTTCTATGATATGGTATAGTCGACTTCCACGCAGAAGAAGTCGCAAGCAGAAGCTACAATTACTACTACAACTACTGTAAGCCTGCATCATCCTACTGCTGGGCGAAGGCCTCTGCCCATGACTTCCAATTCTTTCGACAATTACTAATATAATAAAAATAAAGGCAAATTTGCTGTTGTTTGCCAGGTACCTATTTGTTGTACCATAAATCTGAAGTGTTTATTTCAAAGAGCAAACATTTTAGCTGTGCTGGCATTCAGTACAGCCAGAAAGATAGTTATTGCACCTAAGTGGCGAGAAATTGCAGTGTTCGAGACATTGAGCGCTACAATGGGCCATTACTCTTTTGTAAGCCTTTAGAACTTGCAATGGAAGGCGAACAACAGCTTAAATAACAGCAATATCTTTTATGGACTGGCTTTGAATGCGTACCTACTAAGAGCACGTGTATATGCAAAATGTGTGTCCACAATAAAATCGTTAGGAATTTGAAACCAATACTTACAGGATTTTGTGCGAGTCTCATCCAGTAGGGTGGGTAATTGAGTAACACACTAACAGTAGCAATGGCTTTCATTTTGATAGTTCAACAATATTCATTGCGTTATCCACTGACATGTCCCATTATTCGCGTGACGTCATGTAGAATGCCCCAGAACATTTTTTGTCGCCGCGCCACGGGGCGCCTCGCCACTTATACACTTACGTTGTTGAGCAGAAAAATTCTTTGAACATAAAAGTAATGGATTTGTAATATCCTTTAAAATTATTCAGGTTGTGACTGATCATCATCATCATCATTATCAGCCTATAATGTTTTCACTGCTGGGACACAGGCTTCCTCTCTGGGGAGGGAATGGGCCGTAATCCACCACGCGGGCCCAGTGCGGGTTGGTAATGTCATAATTTACACAAAGTAAAACGCCAGTCTAGGTTCGAACCTAAGACCTACAACCCCTTACTGATAATTTGTTACGTAATTAGAGTGCGGGTCTTCCGTGCGATTTTCTGTAGGTCGTCCATCCACCTGGCTATTGGTCTGCCAACGGATGGACGAGACCAGCACAGACCAGGGAAGCATGACACAAAAGGGAGGATGCCTATACTCAGCATATATTCTGCCTATAAAATATATACATATTCTGCTTATTAACAGATGTAGGAAAACCGAGGTAACGACATAACGACATAGCCAGAAGAATTGCTAAACTTAAGTGGTAGTGGGCAGGGCACATTGCTAGCAGAAAAGATGGCCGATGGGGCCTAAAGGTTCTGGAGTGGCGACCGTGTACCGAAAGACCGTAGCGTTGGAAGGCCCCCACAAAGTGAACCGATGACCTGCTGAAGGCCGCAGGAATCCGCTGAATGCGAGAAGCACAGAACTAGTCGAAGTGGAGGTGCTTGGGGGAGACCTATGTCCAGCAGTGGACGTTTTTCGGCTGAAATTATTAACTCTTTTTGAGTTTCACGAAAGTTGCAATGGCATGCTTAGCGAGATCACTTAATTTCAGCACTGGGTTCAAACATTGATAAGTAGATACCAGAATAACCTTTCCTAATGCACGTACTGTCTCCAAGTCAAGCTAATATACTTATATACCACTGACTTACAGTGAAAGAAAACATCGAGAAGAAACCTGGACTTAATAGTCCAAAATCCGTAACACACAATAAGCAAGCGCGAT
The DNA here is from genome assembly GCA_914767645.1 of Hydraecia micacea. Classification (NCBI taxonomy): domain Eukaryota; kingdom Metazoa; phylum Arthropoda; class Insecta; order Lepidoptera; family Noctuidae; genus Hydraecia; species Hydraecia micacea. The sequence goes on from OU611780.1 coordinate 19,242,828, forward strand.
GATAGATCGTTCCCTCTTATTTATTTAAGAGATCTTTGCCCTCTTGTAATAAAACTACAGACCTGAAATATTCTGAATCGCTGGTCGCAAGCGCAACTGTCGAGCATGAGGTCCTGGGTTTGATTCCCACGTCGCGCAAAGTGTTATTGGACTTTTCTATCTGGAATTTCTGAGTAGCATCCCGGAGTTTGGAATCGTGCCCAGTTGATGGCAATAGGTTCGCTCCATATTGTATGGGACTTAAACATAACTGGCGAAATTTGAGTGTTTTATATGTACACCTCTGCCTAAACCTTCGAGGAACATAGGCGTGATGCTTAGAAATATTCTAACCAACGCAATCTAAAGTGCGTCACACCACAAATCACAGAATAGAGTGCCTTTAGCCAACCTGTCACTTTAAATTAAACTTATTTACGCGAGAACCAAGATGGCGGTCGCTTGCGTACCCTCCCCATTAATATTCCATCAATAGTCGAGCTCGGTTGTGAGGTATCGCGTAAAACGCAATTATATTATGTATAGACTAGATTAAGAACGGTTTTGCGTACTCACGTGTGACGGCTTGAGAGTTTTTGCTAAGGCACCTGCCTCACCGCCAACGAACGAGAAGCGAGTAGAGCTAGCAACTTAAAACGAGTTGGCGAGCAGCGACAAGCGAGTTAATAGTCAGTCAGTGATCAACTATATATATATATATATACAATATTATATATACAGGCTGACTTGTAATTTGACGTATTCCTTCCAGGGTGTGAAAGTGTGACCCATTTGCAATTAAGCACCCCATAAAGCCTGATAATTTTTGAAAATAGATAATAAACTTCTTTTAACTGTTTGATGTTTTAGAAAATTTTGTTATTAGGTAGCCAATGGAATAGCAATGATGGCTATGCAATTACGGAGTTTAAAGAAAAGTGATATTTATAGACGAATTCTGGGAAATTACATGAAAATTGTTTTTTTCTCGAATTCCATGAATTATCGATTAGGCTTTATGGGTCTCTCTGCATGTATCTCTTTGACTTACAACTTTTTGTAGGTTTTTTGAGCGAGAAAATCGTAGGTATATAGCCGGTCGCTTCCATGCCGGCGATGGAGCAGGTGCCTTATAGGGACAAAGCTTTCAATTTGGGCTCAACTTGTGGTCTAAGATTATTGATTTGAGTCTAGAAATATTTTATTCTCAAGACTGGCTTGTTTACCTAGCATTTAGTCTGAGCCCCTGGATTTGTTTATCAGGAAATTCTCATCTGCAGCCCGATATAATGATGTAACTAATATTTTGTAACAATATAATTTAAAAGAGCGTCCATGGAGTTTCTTGCTCGTTCTTCTCCATACGTACTTATTACGTTTTGGAATGGGCAAATAGCTTCATCATTCTAACTGACTGCCTCCTTTGACAATTCAAAAGTATCTGTAAATTAAATGCTTTGAAATTGAGTTTGACGTCTGAATTTGTGCTCAGTTAGTGAGATAATTAACTTAAGTGATAAAATGTGTTGTACAGACGCCAGCATATCAAGCTACTACATTCTGTCAAATTTCTTTAATAGATTTTCAACTTTATCACTAAAGCATAAGGTTCAAAGTTGATTGGAATAATTTCACAGTTTCGGGTAGCTTGATGTGCTGGCGTCTGTACTCAACCCTCTGCTTACCCCTTTAGGTAGTACTAGCGTGGTTATAAAATCATTCATTCATATATCTGTTTGTGTAGTATGAATTATCTGGATTTTCCACGATGACAATTGCAGGGGCAATAAATCTGTAATAATAATGTTAGAAAATACTGACGCAATAGTGTACGCTCCGTAAACTGCTCTACCGATAACAAAGTATCATGTATCATCCATAAGTACTTACTTATACTTATATAATTATTATTATGTCTGAATGCTGGCAGGGATCTTGACTGTACATCCGGGATTCTTCAGAAAGCCGTAGAATATGTCGCCACTCCTCAAGCACCTCAGGATATGTTGCCCCCTTGTCGCTACGTCACAATGTGCATGTGCTAGCTGTATAATCCTACTAATACTATAAAGGCGAAAGTTTGTGAGGATGGATGGATGGATGGATATTTGTTACTCTTTCACGCAAAAACTAAGTACTGAACGGATTTTGATGAAACTTTATCAGAATAACACATAGGATACTTTTTATCCCGATATTCCCACCGGATCGACACTTATGCGGGTGAAACGGAGGGGCGCTGCAAGTATTATTATAAATGCGAAAGTGACCTGGTCTGTCCGTCTGTTTTTTCACGCCATAACGCGGCAGAACGAATTTGGCGATTTTGATGGGCGACTGACTCCCCTAAGCATGTATAGAAATTTCTCATTAGCTTGTAACATTCAAATATTCATTCATTAATTATTACTTTAGTATAATTTTTATTAATCAAGATAATATTTACATAATATAAGCTAGCACTTAAAATAATAATAATGTACATGTATATTAAAAAAGAAGCAAAAGAATTAGTAATATTCGTTAAAATGATTACTTGTTTATTATTTTCCTAGACTTTCGTGATTTCGTGAATTAACGGGGACAACGGGAAGTAATTTTAATAATTTTATTAAATTCCCGTTGTCCCCGTACGCTGTCCCCGTTAACGGGGACAACGGGAAGTAATTTTAATTATTTTATTAAATTCCCGTTGTCCCCGTTAACGGGGACAACGATCACGGGGACAACGGGAATGCACGAACTATCTAATCAAATTTTTTTGACAAGGAGAACATAAATTTTTACGTTTCGCTTTAAGAAAAATGTAGACAATAAACCTACTTTTTAAAGATATTTGCTAAACTGAAATAAACAGTATTCATTATTATAATTAATTATTTTTGTACCTCAATACTTTTCAGGGACACGAATAGATCTGGAATACTTTTTATCCCGGTAGTACACAACCGTGGTTTCCGATAATTTTCGACCTCCACGTGAGCAAAGCCGCTGCAAAAGCTAGTATAAAATACACACAGAGCAAATATATTCTAGCCAAGCAAGATTGTAAATGTTAGGAGCGCAGCACGTGGCGCTCTGCAGTCCCTGCCAACACCCGTGGGAAAACGTTGTGAGTTTATGTGTGTTAGCACATACGAACACGAGGCAGGTATGTAAGCACACCTACATCTATCCATATGTATTTATCATTATAGAATGCAGCCATAGCGACATCTGCCCTGCCACCGACGACAGAAGTGGCGAAATCAAAATCAAAATATTTTATTTCACATAAACCTACATGGGCACTTATGAAACGTCAGAAGCTAGGTGCACGGTTCCAATTGGTCGTTTCATATGGAGAAGGCAAGAAACTCCACGGTTACTCTTTTAAAAATAATTGGCTTTTACAATGTTTTCAAATTACAGTGTTAAGAGGTATGAAAGGACAGTGTCGACCTGTCCACAAGTACTAACAAAATAGAATATGGTCTACAAATCTACATTCTACAAGGCCTTCAACAATCTTACATTCACAAAATATTAAAATAATCTAAGTATTTAAAAGATAAATTAAATAATAAAAATAAAAACCTATTTAAACTAGATGTCATGATTGACATTACAACTGTAACAAATCTGAATTAGGTAATATCATGTTCACAAAAGCCCTAATAAAGTTGAAATTGTAAGATAAATTTTGGGTAAACAAAATTTAATACACTGTCGTGCCATCGACACGATGAAGAAGAAGATGCGTCATGAAGATTGGTGAAAGGTATCAGTGAAAAATGATAAGGATTGGTGTTGTGTAGTGATGTTTGTTGTTTTTAGACTTCCATGCGGATAGTGTCGTGGGAATAGCTATAGTCTGTTCCAAAAATATCTGACGAAAATGTAAACAAATGGCTCAGAAAACGTACTTATAAATGCACATTAATTTAGTTACACTTACCTACAAATTGAGAGCTTTGATGTAAAATCTCTTCAAAGTGAGAGTGAACAGTCTTCTTCTGGATAAGCTCGCTCCATCGTCGACTTTGTCTCTGTCACCTTTGACCTAGACTAGAGTCAAGAGCAAGTCCATTTCAAATTAAAAAAAAAAACAATTTCCATGCTTAAACCCGGAATTCTCATATTAAATAACCTTAAAGATGTTTTTTAATCGATAATTGAGGGTAATTTTATAACCTCAACTTTCGTCATAGACGAAAATTGAATAAAATACATAATACATTTAATATCTTCTCATACAGATAAGGAACAAGCATTTCGCACCACATTAATCACGCTCACTCATAGCGAGATGGAGATGTCAGATTATTTCCGTTTAAGTTTCCTCAAGATTGCTATTAGTCAGTGATGTCTAAGGACCCGATCGCACGTACTACAACCACAAACATTCCACAACGACAACACGTGGATGGGCTGTAATTGTTTAAAGGGCAAGTTTAAACAGACAGATTAATTTATTATGTTGATAGATGCATGCCCCCTTACTAATAAACTTTGTCTATCGTCTGTATAGTTACACAACGCTTTGTCTTCTTATTTCGAAACGCAAATTACTGACGACTGAAAGAGAGAAATCGATGTGTAACTATTCATCTGATATAATACGTTTATTAGTAAGGGGTATGGTGTTTAGGCTTACATACTTACAAGTATTGCAACCGTAGAAGATTTTTCCTTAGGGCAAGATTCACAGATTACAATTTGCCTTTCATTTACCAAGTAAGGGTCGCATACGAATAATATAATTATCCATGTGACGTTAGAGTGTAAGAATAAGGTTCATATTCGCACAAAACGCTTACTTTAGATACAAAGCAAAGTCAAAGCGCTCTACGAATCTGGCCCTTGAAAGACATCCACATAAAAAAACATGGACCACATTTGGCCGTCAAAATCAAACGTGTGAGCGACACAGACCACATCGAGGCCACGTCGCAGCTACAACAACGCAACCACCAGCGAGATTGCACACTAGCGGCCGGTCACATTGTAAACATGACGTTGCGTCGACCATTTCATTTGATTTTGTAGTTTCCGCAACGCAACTGAAAGATGCTGCAGTGACATGACTAGTTACCACTGTTCACCCATATTTTTTCGCTGCGATATGATCCAGTAACTTAGAAAGTATCTTATAGTGGTAGTGTCTCAATAGTATCTTATCGTATGCACCGGTTGACGTCATCACGTCACTGAAAACCAGCGCTCGAACTCGTGTCTCGCATGACGTCATCACGTCATTGAAAACCAGTGGTCGGACTCCATAGGGTCTTAGCATTATGCTGAGCGATGGCCGTTTTGGGTGGATGTGACGCATATTTTCCCCCAACTACTTTTTTTGTGTTCTTTCTCTGCGTGATGCTTGCCGCAAATAAACGTCTTCTTTTTCTTTCCTTTCCTTCTTTCAAAGAAGACAATCAATTCTGAAAATATTGTAGTTTCCGTGTCGTGTGTTCAAGGTCTTTAGCCTTCGAACCATTACGACATTCATAGAGGCAATGCCATTAACTTGCTATTATCAGATACACTGCCTATCCCCCTTCACATAATCCATTAGACCGTTATACCTCCCATCTGTGATAGTACTAAACAAATACGTAAACACAGCTTAGCAACTGAAAAGGGTCGTCCCTTCAGTTGGCTGATACTCCAACCTCCTGGTTGACACGATACTGGTTTATAGGATTACAAGTGTGATATCTGCTATGTAACAAAGCTCTGATAAGGATGCCTAGGTAAGTAGTAGGTTATTATGATAAAATGGGATGATCGACAATGATAATATCCTTGTCAATCATTCCTTTTATCTGATACGGTTCACTTATAGCTTTTAATTTGGATGAAGCAACAAAATAGAATCGAGTAAACATTCTTTTGGTGCCAGCATTTAATTTCTGCACTTTTCTTAACCAGTTATGTAGCGTGCATTATTGCTATAAGTATAGTGTGTTCCAAAAGTGTCTGATGAAAGTATAAACAAAGGGTTTGTTTAAACTTTTATCATATACTTAATTCAGGTTTAAGTTTTACGCTATCACTCACTACAGGGTAATACTAAAAAAATAATTTGTTGTAGAGGGTTTCTTTGTATCTCATCACTTATTCCAACATTTATTATGTGAATAACTCATCATTAAATTGTAGTATGACGATAATTTTACAATTACACATACATACATGTACAGACGCCAGCACATCAAGCTACTACAATCTGTCAAATTTTTTAAATAGATTTTCAACTTTATTGTTAAAGCATAAGGTTCGAGGTTGATTGGGAAAATTTGACAGTTTCGGGTAGCTTGATGTGCTGGCGTCTGTACATAAACTCACGCTTTCTTCCCATTGGGGTAGGCAGAAACTACAGAACCCCACCTGCTACGATCCTTACATACTCCTTTTGCCTCGTTTACGTTCACACATTTGGTCATACACGCACTCCGGTTTCTAGTACCTACTACGCATCTTATCTTTCTAAAGAACATTACCAATAAGATCCTCCCAGGGCGTCCCCCCAGGCGTTTCCAATTTAGCAATTACAATTACATGGTAAATGCTAATCTTATTTTATGTTATTGAACAGATGTGATTTGTTCAGATATAGGACAATTTTGAGTTAATGTCGAATAGGCAGACTGTAGTTATAATCAACAAAAGAAATAATTATGCAGGATCGTCGGATATAGTTGAAGTTTAGTAAGAAACCGATGGATGTTCTCGACTGAAATTTAATTTGATAAATGAGCTGTTTGTTTTCTATTAATAAAATTAAACTTTATTCGAGAACATCAATTGGTTTCTTACTAAACTTTAACTATATCTGACGATCCTGCATACTTATCTCTTTTGACGACTGTACCTTGTGTCTAAAAGAAAAGTCTTGAAAATTATGAAGGTCATAAAAGTCCAGGGAATTTCTACACCCCTAATTATTTCCTAGACATACAACCGACAGGTCACAGGCCATCCCATAATTATGCAAGTTTTTTCCATAGATTTCTGCTTTTACAACTGACATGAAAATGTGTCAATTTTGTTATATTGACATTGGTGCCCATTCTGTTGTTCACAAACTAAACTAAATTTAAGTTCAGTGCGTCTTTTTCTTTCTATTTCATTAAGAAAAGGACAGAAGATATATTTTAGTTTAGTCCTGTTAAATTAATCAGCGTCTGACACTACTCCACTGGCTCTGGGCCACTAATAACAAAAAAAGTAAAAACAAACTTGTAAAATGTATAAATTAAGTAATTAATGGTCGTCTGTCAATTACTTTCGCCTGTTGGTTTTATATAATAGGCCCCAGGTCGTCTACTTATAATGTTTCCACGATACCTTCCCGACATTTTATAAATTATAATTTCTCATTATTAATTTCTCATGCCAATATTTCAGGACCTTTATACCGATTATTTAATTGTCGAATGGGCTGCCGTGGTTATTAAATAATAAATCGATAATATTGTATCTCTCTCTTAATATTTGAACAGATTGAAAACATACCGTTATTGTAAATCGCAAAATAATTAAACTGAAACTCCGATGCAAAAAATCCGGTCTCATATTATTTTCAGTGGTACAGTTTTTTCTTTTAGCTAAATATTAATCTTCGTTACAATGTTTCAATTTAAACACAATTTTCATTTATGTAGATTTTTATCTCGTCTCGTTTTTGACGACAGCTTGAGGCTAATTGTCTTTTAACTCTTGTTTTATCAATTCTAAATGTACTTTTATGGAAATATTTCCAAGCTTTTAAAAATATTGTATAAATCTACAAGTGATTTCTACAGGGTTATTGATAAAACACTAATAACCTTGCAGGACTGGATTGCTAACATCATAAACAAAAACTTTTGTTCTATGACTTTTTACAAAACATTTGATACATTTACCAAAAACAAACCTTTAAGATTTCCTTGTTCTATCTAACCTGCTGCATTTTGTACTAGACACGGCAGTTTGTTTACCTAACTAGCGCTTTCTTTGCTTCGCGTAGAGTTCGTAATAGAAAATCGAATATTTCAATTCGTTGAATTGAAATTTTTATTTTTTATGAAAATCTGAAGAATTAATAAAAGTCATAGAACCAAAGTTGTTGTTTATGATATTTGTAATATAGTCCTGATAGGTTGTTAATGTTTTACCAATAAACCTGTATATCCATCATAGGTATGACTTGAAGCGCAATTAGATAGAAAAAAAAATGCAGTTCGTTGGTAAGCGCACCACATGTGATAGGTTGGGCCGATTTGGCTATTATTGTTTCAAAATGTTCGTAATTGTCTAAATAAGTTATTTGAGGAAAGAAAAATTTGAAAAATTTCCCGGATAAATGTGTAAATTCGGGAAAAACTAAAAGTGCTTTTTTCTATGGAATTATTGTATGATTGATAAAAAATTTGGACAGGATAAATTCTGCCGACCCGACAGACGTACCCAATAGAATAATATAGGGAAGGTGGTCTACAGAAGTTTTATCCCAGTAAAGAAACTAAAAATAATAGAGAAGTATCCAATCATGAACTTTGAACTAGCTATTGGCTAACACAATGACATGACGGGACGCTATACCAACTTAAATTACATAAAACGTTATCCCTGAACTTTCCTGGATGGAGATTATCCTTCAGTCACGTAATTTATTTCAGGCCTGTCCGACTTGCTTGGAAACATTAAATTTATTACTCGTGAATGTGTCTCACAAAAGTTATAATATTAAATTACTATCCTTCAACTTTATTAGAAATAAAACATTTTATATCAAGCTGGTTGGTTTGGAACGTTCCTAAGCCTAATAGTTTAAGAAGTTTCAATAGTTTAGTTTGTCGGTTATTTAGATTTTTTATAAATTCAAAATAGGTACCTATAGCTTTTAAACACAAAAGTATGGAAGTATAGCGCTATAAGATTCGCTTGCCGCGTGGCCAAAATTGGTACTAACGACGCCATCTTGTTATTCAATACATTTACCCAAATGTTTGCCAAAAGCGCCCCGCAGTGTCTTATGATAAGATACCCAATATATTAAATCAGTGTTTTCAGGTACAAACCGACGGCAATTATGATTAGGAATGCAAGAGCATAGCTCCCGTGTGCCAGTCCTGTTTAGTTCACGATAAAAAAAAAACTACCTGTTACCATGGATTTAGTACATGATTCGGAACCCACCTTTGTAGAAAGTTTTCGTCGGTTATTAAAAAAAAATGGCTGTTCCATAAATTTTGACCGCGTATTGCACTTTTGTTGGAAACAGCATTTTTTTTTTTAAATAACCGATGGAAAATTGAAACGCAGGAGTTTTCAGAAACATGTAGATACTGAATTCATAGTAACAGGTTGTGGGTCAATCTCCCTGCGACCTTGTATGTATGTATGTCCTGCGAAAAAAATTATACAGCTATTGTTAAATCCTACATACTCGTAAATCCGACATAAGATTGTCCCTATTATCGGGTACGATTCCCGCTTCACTACAAATATTTGTCAGCCCACAAATCCGAGGCCGTATGTTTGTATGTACCTAATAGCATCCGCGACACAAGGACTCCCAAATGGGATCAATGTAAATCATTTAAATTGCGCTTTGAGGAGGCTATTGTGAATCAGTCGGCTATGTTCAGCTATTGAGGTGTCTATTGGTGTCAATTGAGCCTGATCATCACTATACATAGTCGGTATGTCTGTTGCCTAGCAACTACTGTGACGAGAAAGGACATAGCAACACATGGTAACACACATGGGCACACTATGAAGGTTTTTACAGACCATGGTACAATAAACCAATCACGAATGAATAAATTTTATAACTGACTGGATAAGGTATAATGTCCTCGAAGAGTTAGTTAGCACACGCGTGGCACGCAGCAATGGCAGAAGCAGAGGTGTGCCTATAGTACACCTACAGTTCGCCAGTTATGTTTGAGTCCCATTTAATAGGGTCCAGCCTATTGCCATCACATAATCGGCCTATAATGTTCCACTGTTGTTGCATAGGACTCCTCTTGGTGAGAGGCGCTGGGCCGTAATCTACCACGCGGGCCCAGTGCGGTTTGTTAAATGTCACGTCTTCGAATTTTTGGTTCTAAGATGTGTTCTAGAATCTTCCTCACGATGTTCTCCTTCACCGTTTTGAGAGCAGTGGTGATGAAAATAATTTATACAAAGTAAAGCGCCTGTCAGGGATTGTTCGGTATTGCCATTCCCACAAATTCAGACTCCGGCTGCTAGCGAGAAAATCCAGATGGAAAAACCCAATAACATTTAGCCCGACCTGAGAATTGAACCCAGGACCTCATAATTAGTGGTAGCGCTTGCGACCACTCGAGCAACAAGGCAGTCACTAAAAACAAAACAGATACAAAAAAAATAACAATTTAATTGACAACCTCTTTTTTTTAAGGCGGTTAATATAAAAAAGGTTACTTTTTTATCAGCCTATAAACGATGCTGCAAAGTCTTCTAATTCACCTTTTCAGTATATCTTTGGTAGCAAAACAGATAAATATAGTAGTTAATTCAACTGTCTTTCATCATCATCTGCCTAGCCTTTTCCCAACTATGTTGGTGTCGGCTTCCAATCTAACTAGATGCAGCTGAATACCAGTATTTTACATGGAGCGACTGCCTATCTGACGTCCACAACCCAGTTACTGGGTAATACGATACCCCTTAGTAAGACTGGTTATCAGACATTCGGGCTCCTGACTATGCGCAGCGACTGTCGCAGATTTACAAATGACAGCCGAGACTAACGGTTTAAATTGCTTTCTGAGACATGGAAAGGTCTCGAAATGTAATAGATGGTCACCCATCCACGGACCGACCACGGCTATTATTTTTTAGTTATTATTTAATCCACCTGTCTATAAGACTATGTTATGAGAAGTTTTACTCAGATTTAGCTAACATGTACAGTCAACAAAAGATATAAGTATGCAGGTTCGTCGGATATAGTTGAAGTTTGGTAAGAAACCGATGGATGTTGTCGACTGAAATTTAATTTGTTACAAGAGCTTTTTGTTTTCTATTAATAAAATTAATTAATGTTGAAGTTATATAAATATATGTGAGAACGATGTAAAAAAAGACGAGTTAAATGCGTCCGAAATAATATTCCAATTCAAAGGTTTAATATCAAAGTCAAATAGTTTATTTCTAGGAGACAATTAGAAGGCACTTTTATACGTCATTTACCGTTATAAAACAAAAAAAAAAGGTTTAGTTAATGTTGCAATAGACCACAAGGAGCATTATTTATCGGTTTCTTAAAAACGGTCAACTAGCCTATAATATTTTGACCAATACATGTCTAGGCACTCAACGCAACGGCCCAGGTTCAATTCTTGTCAATAAGTCATCATCATAATATGATGCTGATCATAAACACAAAAAAACCGACTAATTATTGAGAAACTCCTCATTTTTTTGAAGCCGGTTATAAGCCGTAAAAGTTTGGAAGGAAATTATGGATTTACACTTCTTTTTTCTTCAACCTCAGTTCCATAATAGGCTAGTGTTGGCAATATGACAAATCCTTTATGATTTTTCTATTATAGAATGTTTGTGAGCTAAAATATTAAAAATAAACTTAATATTATAATTTTCTGATAAAAGTAATAAATAAAGTTGATGTGCGAGCAACACTGGTAAAAAATTCTTGCAGATTTGACAGAATTAAAATCGCTCGACCTGCCATGACAGAATGCCCTGTTCTGTCATTCAAAATTAAAACAAATGTTTTATAAATGAAAAAATAGATTTGTTCATATTTCGCTGAAATATTCAGACTTTCAGGTAAATAAACTACAAAAAAAATAGTATAATTGATTTCTCAAAAACGGTCAACTAGCCTATGTATGACAATATACCTAGGTACTCAACGCAACGGCCCAGGTTCAATTATTGTAAAAAAGCCATAAGGCCTGATTGTTCCATCGCCAGATAACATTTATTCGAGGAATAAAATTGACGTTTTACAGTTTTTGTATGGAAAAACTGTCAAAAAGTCAAAATTATTCCTCCGATAAAATTATCTGGCGATGGAAAAATAATCTGGGTGGATGGTTTCAAATATCTGCCGAACTGCGTGTCTGTCGAGTTCCGTTTCTGAAAAGTTGCGAGTCTATCCTGAGAGATGACGAAATGCGTATTTGACCACTTGCGTTTCTGACGACATGCAAGTAATCCTTATAGTGATGTTCATAATCACAAAAAAGAAATTCCCTCGAGAAAGAACTCCTCTTTCTTTTGAATTCGGTTAAAAATGGAAAAAGTTCGGAAGGAAGTCCTTCCCTTCCTTTTTATTTTTCTTGTAAAACGTCTTCCGTAATTTTGGTAAAAAAGAATTACCTTTTCTTCTTTCGTCCTCCCTCCCCCACTGACAAAGTTTATTGCTATCGTACACTCAATTAATACTACACTAATGATTGTTTTATTAGGATTGACGGCGTTAAGGAAAAACACTGGAATAGATAAAACTTTCTGGGGTTCCGTTCCGCGATGCGAAAACGGAACCGATAATTTTTACGTCAGTAGTTTGTTCCGTCTATTTTTCAAATACCTATGTACTAATCCTCCTAATTTCCTAATTTTATACTTATGTTTGTTATTGCATCTGTTTGTTCCCAAATAAAATAAAATAAAATCGAATTAGGTATGTGTATATACAGTACCTATTGTGTGCTTTTATAACGTAATGATAATTATTACCGTGGACGTTCACGTTCAGGTCACGGCATCACGATAACATAAGGAAGTAAAATGTATGGAAGTATGTGAAGACTCTTTTATATTTCCGTCTACGATAACGTTGTAACGTGTATCCATAAATTTTATGGACTTGAACGTCTACGATAGAAATTATAAAAGGGCACATTGGTTCAGTGTACCTACTTAATATAAACGGTTTATTAAAAACAACTCCATCTTTCCATCGCAATTTTTAAAACAGTATAACCTTTGATCTTGTGTCTGAGTGCACTCTCATTTAATTTTAAAAAAATCATTGCCGTTGATATTTTGTTATCATTATATCAAATCGCAAATGTCTCCTGAAACTCGGCGCCTTAAAGTCTACTAGTTTAATTTTTAAATTTAAATCCTAATTTTAAAAACATAATTTGAAAGTAAAATATTAAATGTACAAGCTTGCCCCAGTTATTAAAGGAATTGTTTTTTTTTTTTCTTTGCAAATTTTTTTCATATGCAATACAATGACAACATAACTCATTTTTATTAAAGCCCAATTTGTTTGCATTACCTACATTAATTTAATGTACCTACCGTATTTAAATCTGAAACATTTAAATTGTTTAAGTAACAATGCCGCAAACTTTAATTATCTATTGTATTTTAAATAAACTGTACGTAAAAGATTGATGATTAAACGTTTTCCTTCAAAGTTTTTTCTTTATATTTTATGCAATGTGATTTAACGTGTCACCATAATAATAAAACACTGAATTTAAAATTTATATTAGTAAGCTGTAGACTAGAAATAAAAACCTAAAACTCAGTCGTAAATGATGCTAAAACTTTTAAAATACCATCCACACGTACTCCGAAAAGCCGAAACAAAGATAAAATAAATGCGACCACTTTCGGCCAGCAATAAAAGTTGGTTAATTACTTACATTACATCCTGTTGAAGTCCCCACTAACTACGGTTGTCAACTTCCACACCAGTCAGAAAAAAAAAACAAACACTCACTGCACTTTTAATTTAATGAAAAACACTTCAAATAAAAGCGAAAGATTTAAAAACTCACACGCAAGAAAACTAAAATCCGGAATTTGAAATTCGAATTTCTCGGACGTTTCGGTACACTTGGGTAGCGGGTACGCGACGCACGACCGCTCGCTCCGCCCTCCAATCAACGACTGGCGACGTGAGATTTTCAAGAGAGGAAGAAAAATGTGCCGGACGAATGGCGGTTACAAAATTTTACTGAAATACATATCTAATGAAATATTGTTTGATCGACAGGAAATCTGGGGAAATTATACCTGAGAACTATCCACGAATGAAGGATCTTTTGAGACTGCATGAGTGATGTGCCGCTGGTCACATCGTCATAAATATTGTGAAGTCTTAAGTTCAGCAACATTAAATTATCGTCGAAAAAAATATATTCCCACTGGACACAGGCCTTCTCTCGGTGAGAGGGAGTGGGCCGTAATCCACCACGCAGGCCCAGCGCAGGTTGGTAAATTCGTAATAACTACTTATCGTTGTTTTTTTTTTTTTTGTAGATGTAGGTACCGACTGAGACTATAGGCAAAAAAATAACCAAAACTAACGAAACTACACCAACAACACAACAAAACAACAACTAAACTTAAACAATATGATCGAAAAGTTTTAACACTTTGTAAAGAAGTGGATGACGATGTCAAGGAGTACAAACTGTAATGTTGCTTGTTGTTCAGTCTTTCTGTGACTGCTAGGGGCGCTGTACAATATTTCATACATATTATAATTTACGGAGACGCTAGCGAGTTTTGGCTATGCAAACTCATGGTAATATAGTATATATAATATATCATAGTATAATATCAGTGAATTGATAAATCCGGCAATGGACAACAAATTATTCTGTTTAAAAGTCGATTTGATAAAACAATAAACATTGTTTTCAGTTTTCTTTTAATGACATTTTCCATCAATCAACTCAGCCTATCGCAGTCCACGGCTGGACATAGGCCTCTCCTAGGCAGCGCCACAGCCCGCCTTCCGCATCCAGTCTGTCCCAGACACTATCTTAAGGTCGTCGTTTCATCTAGCAAGGGGGCACGCCGGGCGGCAGACACTAAACTTGCCAATGCGTGGTCTCCGCTCCAGCGCCTTGTAACACACTATCAATCTCAATTTGAATCATTTTGAAGGATATTGATTGCTTCTTAATCTGTCAAGCTCCGCTAATGAGACACAATTGATTTCCTATTGTTCGTCGCCGATAAACGATGCGATGAGCTTGACCGGTTAAGTTCAAAAAATTTGCTGGCTCAACAATGTAAATAACACAATGAATATTGTTGAACTGTCAAAATGAAAGCCATTCGTACTGTTTGTGGGTTATGACTGGACTCGTCTGCTCCACCGGCCTTCAGTCCATCGACAAACATGGCCTCACCACTGCCACTTCAGTTTGATTACTCTGCAGGCTGTCGCTAACTCCGGTTGTTTTATGGATAATTTAATTTCTGATTGCATTTATTAGCTGAAATAATAAGGATTTTGACAAATGTATGTAATAATGAGTAACTACGTACTGAATACACTATAGGCGTTGCGTCAGGTAGGTGCGCGGTGCGGGAGGGGTGATAGTTGTCACAAGTTGACGAATCACTGAGGCCTCGCATCACGTCAACACACACACACACCTCCCGCACCGCGCTGCTACCTCAGGCAACATCTCAGTTAAGCGGTCGGCCTATAGTTATTGCACAGGACAGTGGACAAGAGTTGACATCTACCAGACATATCGTGACAACTAGGGTAATTTCTCCAACATTAACGTATTGTTAGTACGTCTATGTGACCGCTTCGTTCTTTTAAACTACACAATGGATTTTGATGCGATTTTCACCATAATTTTGAGAATAAATTCCGGAAGGTTCGAACTCAAGCAGGCGCATTACGATGTGTAATTTTTCCTCTGCTCTCAAAAACAGCGAACGAAAACATCGAGAGGAAACCGGCATGTCTTAGAATTCAAAATTCAAAAATATGTGTCATCCACCAACCCGCACTGGGCCCGCGGGATGGATTACAGTCCGCTTCCTCTCGCAATGAGGAAGCCTGTGTCCCAGCAGTGGGACATCAGCATAATATCAATGACATATGTTATGCTGACATGTCGCCACGTCAGTACGGTTCGCTAGTTCAGAATAAAGAAAATTTTCACGAAATGATTTCTATTCAGTTTTTTTTTCTATTAAATATCATTAAATAAAACTAAAAAAATATATATAAAAACACCTATGTACTATTACCCATGTTTGCAAAGAAATAAATGGTTTGATTTTATTTATTCCTCATTAAATTCTGGTTATAATCATTGCAAGGCATTATTTTGGCTAATTTTGGAAACGGCGTCTTCTTTCGTTTTGATTACGAACTGATTTTTAAATTCATTAGGTATAATATTGTAAAAATGTAACGTAAGATAAAAATAATTTGTATTTTAAATAGCGAGCCAGTCTGGTTCCATTAGTCAATAACTTAATTTATAATAATCTTGAAGTAAAACTTTGGTAAACTGTTTAACTTATAATATAAGTAATCTTTTGCCCGCGACTTCGTCCGCGTGAATTTTTTTGCCCGACCCAGCCCGTCGCATCGCATCGCCGGCTATAATTTCGTTTTCGCTTATCGTTCTTTCTGACTTTTTTCTTTTTTGCTTGGCTCCTAAGGGTCCTAGCGTGATGTTAGCTTTAACCTTCCTAGAGAATTGGGCTGTCAAATGCAAAAAGAATTATTCAAATCCGACTGGTAGTTCCAGAGATTAGCGCGTTCAAACCAACAAACAAACAAACTCTTCAGCTTCCTTTATTATTAGTATATAAAATTTTTTTTGTTAGCCTATGTTGTATCCCACTGCTAGACAAAGGCCTCCCCTGTTTTCCTCCAAACCTCCACGTCTTGTGCGATCTCTGACCTGATGATGGTCTTGCAAAATATATTAGATCACCACATCACCTGGGGCTTGGACCTCGACGGCGATGTCCTGCCTAAGGCGTCCAGTGAGTGACGATCTTTGCCCAACTCTCCGGGCGCATTCGTGAAACGTGTCCGGCCCACTCCCACTTCAGCCTGGCTGTTTTTTCTCCAGCATCCACTACTTGAGCTATGGAGCGCAGCGTGGTGTTTCTAACTCGATCTGAACGCTTAACACCTATTATGCTGGCAAATCTTGAGTTTGGACTTCTGTTGTTCAGTAAGTGACTAACTTTGTGCACCGTAGGCTAGGACGAGCAAGATGCATCATGTCATATACTCGTAGATAGATAAATAACGTAACACACTTAATAAAAAGGTACACTTTTTTTTAACATGTCCATTTGTACTGCACAGCTATTCACAATCACTCGATACGTTTCCGTACCCTATCGAACATCAATCAATGTTATCGTAAGAGTCCTCTCAACGCTGTTCACAAGTCTAAAACCCGAAAATTTTATATGTTTAAATCAAATAGACGACCGCTATTCTTTCGAAAGCAGTTTGCTGTCGGGGGTAAGGCAAATCATGTTATCTAAATATGTCATTTTCGATACGATAGCCTATCGGATGGTTGTGAATAGCTGTGCTGTTCTTTCATTTCCCTTGATTTATTTTACTTAGCTCCACGACCCGCATAATTTACAACGATGTTCAAGTGTAAATCTCGACTCAAGTACAGACGGAGAGAAATGCTTGAGCATCGTTCTTGAATACGGGCCTATTAGAGATCAAATAGGTGATGCATTTCCTATGGGGTAATTGCGTAACACACTAACAGAGCAATGGCTTTTATTGTGACAGTTCAACAACATTCATTGCGTTATTTACGTTGTTGTGCAGACAAATTTTTCGAACATACGAAGCGATGGATTAGCAATATCCTTCAAAATGATTCAGATTGAGATTATTTATTGTGTGTCACGCAACTAGTGTGCTTGTTATGTATTGTTATTACCCACAGGCATTCTTGGAGATCCAAATTAAAATACGGATCAGTGAATAATGGAACAGGAATTGCATCGAGTTAAGCAAAGCATCATGCCTTTTTTTCGCGATGGGATAGCGTTGACAGATCTCGAGGTGTGCGAATCCA
Organism: Hydraecia micacea; assembly: GCA_914767645.1. Taxonomy (NCBI): domain Eukaryota; kingdom Metazoa; phylum Arthropoda; class Insecta; order Lepidoptera; family Noctuidae; genus Hydraecia; species Hydraecia micacea. Next base: position 19,260,620 of record OU611780.1, read on the forward strand.
CGATTCATTAGCTACGGAAGATCCTATGTAATAGAGTATGAGTTTATTTTCATTTTAGTGCTTGTTATTTTATGTTACCATGAAGTTTTATTTAAAAAAACAAAAATTCTTTTCAGTAAAGTGGAAAAATATGGGGGAGAACTTTGCCCAACGGTGCGATAACATAGGTTAAATTAAAAAGAAAAAACACGGTACGATCTAAAAAAATATAAACTAGTACCAGATAACATAGGAGCCTTAGGGTTTCGATTTCTACAAATACCCTGAACTCCACACTAGGTAAAAAAGATACAGAGTCAGCTCGTAAAAATAAACAAAATATCATAAACCTACGATTCCCTGTATCGTAGGTTTTATGATATTTTGTTTATTTTTACGAGCTGACACTGTATGTTAGCTTGGCCTTCTCCAAATATTTCCCAATATTATTTTTCTCCCATGTCCATGTGAATTTCAGATGTACCTAGATATATTTATTTCTTTCTAGATGCAGAAACTAATTATATTTACACCTATCTCACACACGCTCCGAGATAAACAAAACACTGTCGGTGTCATAAGAAAACTCGTACGGGTATTAATGAGAACATAACGAATTCCTTTTTAGAAGACGACACGTTGGCGGGACGTGTCGCTACCAGAGCAGCTACCATCTTTGTGTACAGACGCCAGCACATCAACCTACTACAATCTGTCAAATTTCTTTAATAGATTTTCAACCTTACCACTAAAGCATAAAGTTCAAAGTTGATTGGGAAAATTTGACAGTTTCGGGCAGGTTGATGTGCTGGCGTCTGTACAGAGAAAAAACAAACACAACACGTCTGGTGTCACTTGTGTGATTAATTTAACATAACATGTCCCACCTGTAAAAAAGGAAAAATACAGTCAAAAGGAATAAAAAATGAAGAAGGAATATGAAATGAGAACAGCCTGAAATGCTTTCTTACTACAGATCCAAGATTCTTAAGCTGATAAGAAATTGGATTGATTAATACATCGCTAAATAAAAATTTAATCAATTCGTCATCATCTGCCTAACCTTTTCCCACCTATATTGGGGTTGGCTTTCAGTCTACCCTGATGCAGCTGAGTACCAGTATTTTAAATGGAGTGACTGCCTATCTGACCTCCACAACCCAGTTGCTGGGTAATACGAAACCCCTTGGTAAGACTGTTTGTCAGACTTAAAAAGAGAAAAAAAAAAATACTTACCAATTACATATATTCAAATAAAAAGTTCGATAATTACTTTGAAATTGTTGGCAATAAGTGTAGTTCTTTTGAGAAGATCGACAGTGTCCATAGATATCATCCTTCTCCTGCCCTTAATCCAATTTATTTGCGGTCGGAGCAACATGTCTCTTTCTTCCATACCTACTTCTCTATTAGTCGTCATCTCGGTAGTTACTCCCTTTCTAGCCATTTCATGTTTCGCACAGTCCATCGAGTAGATTCTTGCTTTATCCGTTGGAATATTTAGAAACATATTGTTTGTAACAATCAAAATGTGATTAATATTGAATCTTTAGTGTTTCTTGGTAGCTGTAATTTATATGTATCTTATTTTGTATATTTATCTATTCTGTCCGACATTAAAATCAACATTGTCTTTGTCTTTTTGTGTATTTGTGGAGAACGTTGTTGGTTGCACATTTGTATAACTCTATGTGTATATATTTTCTATACTCTCTCTCTCCTTATGTTCTATTTACTTCTAATATATAATGTGTAATTGTTTGTTCTTCCGAATAAATAAATAAAATAAAAAAAGGGCGAAATTTAAATATGTGTAAAACGCTGTGGTGTAATACGAGATACAAATGTCTCGCTGGTGGTGGCGTGTGTTGGATCATGAAGTTACCTTCAAAATGGTTGAGCTGAATGGTGCTGATCCTACGTCATATTATGTTCGTGAACGGCCGCCGTCAGTAGGGACAGGTCATCTCTTAGCTTTGCCACGGCTTTAATTTCAGTTATTTTTCTTCTTTTTTTATTACGGACGCTTTTAACGTGCACGTCTTTCTACGTCATTCTCGCATGTATAATTACGTTTAATTATGCTTTGGAACGGTAAACTATCTTTATCTTTCTGACTAATCTCTTGTCAATTCAAAAGTGCCTGTAATTGATTTATTTGAAATAAATACTTTAAGATTGAGTTCTACCGAACCCTTCGTCGAAAACAGGCGTGATATTATATTTATGTAAGATCAACAGTCTACGGCTATTTTTAAAATTACTCAGCTAAGTTTAGAAACCCAATTTTGTCAAGGATTGAACAGTTTGTTCACCAGCTCACAGAAATGTAGTGACAGTTAAATCCCATGCGGTTTCTCGCCTCGCTCATTATGTTCGTTTAGGACACCCGCGGACGTTTTTGAACCTTTTTTTTCGATAGAGCTGACAGATCTCAACCTTTACTTAGTAAATGTTGAATCAAATAGCTCTTTAATGCTCTAGGGACAACGTCGGATAGATTGAGAACGTCCTGGAACTGAAATTAAATTAAATCTTTAAGAATGTGTATTTCTGTAAATAGGTCTTTTAGGACACATTTACACGTCAATATTTTAAAACTAGATCATTTACCCAGCCTTTTCTCAACTATGTTGGGGTCGGCTTTCAGTCTAACCGGATGCAGCTGAATACCAGTATTTTACATGGAGCGATTGCCTATCTGACCTCCACAACCCAGTCACTGGGTAATGCGATACCACTTGGTAAGACTGGTTGTCAGACGTTCGGGTCAAAGATCCACGATTGACAGCCGGGACCAACGGCTTAACGTGCTTTCCGAGGCACGGAGGGGTCTCGGTATGTAAAGATGGTCACCCATCCACAGACCAACCGCGGCAAGCCTGATCGATCGACCTGTGCAGCTGTTATTATTTAGCCAAGGGCCCCCCATTTTTAAACTAGATGGCGCCAGCATTTTGTAGCTGACTTACACAGTCTCTTTTAAAGCCCAAACATTATATTACTAGGGTTTTATGTGAGTTTAACAATAATGAATGTCTGAAAGGGCCTTTTGAAGAAAGAGCCATTACAGCTTTGCATTAACCTGTCCCAATCGATGGCATGCATGCCGTCAACTCTATTTTAGGGAGCTCAACGACCCGTCACAAGACGCTACCAGATCTGCAGGACATGTGCGTGGGCCATATACAAAATACTCAAAACCGCCAGACAGTTATAAAGCAGTGGTAAGTCTTACGTCTTACTTCTTATTTACACATTGAAATAACCACTTTAAGTATGTGGGTTCCTACTTGCGTAAGACTAAATGAATGTCTATGCATAAACTTTCGTCTTTGTAAACTTGAATGTTTGCTTGAGTAATTAGACCCCAACCTCACTAAGACTCTCAAAACTCGAGCTCCGCACGAGTTCGAAACTAATCGGGCAAACCCGAATTAACTACTAAACTGAAAACATAAACAAAATTATCCCACTATTTGTTTTAAAAATATGACAGTTATGATCTACTTTCATTGTCACTTATGGATACTTGCTTCTTCTTCCCCGCGAACTATAACGCGAACTATATCATAAAACGATTTATTCTTCGTTCGTTCCGAAGTTTTGTCCCACATTCCAAAAAATTATTAATTTGTTCCATATCACTATTAAAGTTGTATTTCGTCCCAAATTACAAGTAAAGCACTTGGAAATAGTGTAGCTTTCTATCTCACTAATAAAATGCTTACTGATAACTGATAGATTTTTGTAATCGGATCAGCACACGGAGTGAACCAGTGCTTCCAGAGGTTACCTATTACAAACAAACAAACAAATTTACCTCTATAAAAGATGGACACGACAATACGACAAAAACATAAAACTGCGTAAATGCCAGCCAGCCCAAGAAAATTCCCAGTTAGCATAGGAAAATTCAAGCAAATATAAACAAAAGTTTAGTAATTACAGCTAGTCAAATATTGGTAAAACCCAAAGTTGTCCCAGCGCTACTACTTAGTTTGTGTGAAAAAATCACTTTTTCTCATACATGCTTGGAAATTCGAACATTATTTTGACAACTTTCTTCGAGAAAAGTCGAAAATATACTGGTGAAATACATGCAGGACGCTTCAACGACAGAGACAACTAAAGCCATCGACGCGTGTCACTCTTGTGCATGCACACTTAGTATGTAAAGCCATATCCGTCGTGTTAAATAATAATAATAATCATTTTATTTCGGACAACTATTATAAGATCCATACTTTTTTAAAACTGGCTGGAATAAATTACTATGAAAACTCATATCTATCATGTAATTTAATAAAAATGGATCGAACTTTTTGCTTTGAAACTGCCAACCAAGGAGGTAACTTATCAAACATGTTATTTTGGTCAAAGTAAAAAAGAAACAAACGAATGAAAAACTATTGGTGTTCGTCATTGATTCTGAAATGCTATCTGCCAACGAAAGTCTTGTCGAAATCGGTCCAGCAATTTCAGAGATTAGCCGGAACAAACAGACAAAAATATACATTCATATGCATTTAGCAAAAACCTGTTATTTTGATATTACAAACAGACACTTCAGTTTTATTAATTTGTATGCATAGATAAGCCCTGGTTTCACAAAGTTTTTCGTTCACCGAAAAATATTTTTTAAGTCTTTAGTATTCAAGTGTGCTTTTATACATTTCCGACAAGCTCACGATAATACGTATGTATAGTTGAGAACGTACGGTCGGCAAAAATTTAGCTGAATACATTTGACACTAAAAATAAATATACGCTAAAGCTGCCCGACCATTGACGGGGAGCGAGGCTGTGGAGCGGAGAAACGTAGAAATATAAACCAATAAGATTACATACAAAAATGTGAATGTGTAATGTCTCAATGTCATTTTCTATTGGTTAATATTTCTCCGTTTCCCCGCTCCGCAGCCTCGCTCCGCGTCAATGGACAGGCAGCCTCAAACAGTTCTTAGCTTAAGAATAAGTTAAAAAAAATCGCGGCGGGATTTTATCGCGCACTGGATTTTGAACTCTCGGTGTAGAGACGAGCATTGAGAATCCAAAAAGCGCATCCGAGCGCGCCGGAAAACACATTGTTAGATTTTCAACTCTCGGCGCCAAGCAGAGCGGGGAGAATCCAGTGCGCGATAAAAATCGCCTCGAGAAAAAATCGCCTCGAGAAAAAATCGCCTCGAGAAAAAATCGCCTCGAGAAAATCGCGTAGAGAAAAAATCGCCCGTGCGTATACTCTGGTGATTTTATCCAGCGGCAATTTTTTTTTCTTAAACTGTTACGTCTAGATATTTCCTAACGAAATACCTTACCGTATTCAGCGACTTTTTAATTAAACTCTTTTCTTCTTCGCTCATATTTGATTGATTGAAACAAAGAAGGTTATTTGATCACCACGCCACGTTCAATGCTTTATATTATTTTACTCGTGCCATAATATACTAATGCTAAACTATAATATCACGCTATGATTCTTATGAGCCGAGCAAAAAGAAAAAAAAGTCAGAAAGAACGCTAAGCGAAAACGAAGTGATATCGCGGGCAGACGATGCGATGCGATGGGGTAACAAGAAATTTAAACGCGGACGAAATCGCGGGCAGAAGCTAGTCAGTAATAAAAATATAAAAAAAAAACTTTTATTATACGATGTGTTGTGAAAGCGACTTTTCTTGCCGACCGTACAAGCTTACCTCAACCATTCTGCGCATGTTTTGATAATGCCCAAAATGTGGAATTATGTTGGTTTACTACCGGTATGGAGGTACTTAGTTTAAAACGATGATACTGGCTTTTCTGGAAAAAGTTAAAGCATGTTTGTGGTTAATTTCGCTGTAAACAATATTTATTCGCTTTTCAGGTGCAGGTTTTTATACAAAAGACTATAATCACATGTATACAGAGTAACAAAGACAAAGACGGTTAAACTGAAAGCATGAATTCAGCGCATTATTCTAAGACCTCCTAGCGTAGATTTCTATGAAACAGCAGATTTTTGAAGAGAAAACTTCTTTAGGCGCGTTGGGCATTTTTTGAGCTGGGAAAAAACCATTGAACTCGCGCCACTGTTACCGACACCGCGCTACATTCGGATGTGTTCGGCTATCCTCGGGATGTACCCGGTTTTGTTTTGTTGTTATGTCAGTGAGTGATGGCAAAGTATTCTGTTTGTGTTTTGTTTATATGACGATTCAAAAAATACACACGTAATTGTTCTAGTTTTCACTTCTGTCGGCACTCCCGGAGTGCCACTGTTTTTTCTTTTAAATCGTCTCTTATTATAATTTTATTCCCCTCCTATCCTTTTATAATCCTCGTCTGGCAAAATTCGTGATTATGAAAATATTTTCGCTTTTTCTTTGACAGCTGAAAATAACATGTAAGTCTACTTATTATTATTCATGTTCTTGTTGCCTAACATCTCAGTACACAATCCAACTACCTTTTCAACATATTCTGACAGCTGTCATGTTTATTCGCATATCAGCTAAATTCTCTAACATTATCTGCTCAACGAAGCGTGACACATTATTATAATGCCGATGGCCGTGACTCGACTTGCTCGCTCAATTCTGAACGAATTCCGATGTTCTTCAATTCCAGGACCTTTGAACCCTTTGACCCTTGTTTCCTGTGACATCAAACTACACGACACAATTATATTGCTGGTGAACTTAGCATTACAATTGTTACTGTTGCTGTTAGCCTGCATCATCATCATCATTCCACTGCTGGGCAAAGGCTACACAATAAGTACTACAATTGCCTGATTGAAAATAAGTTTAACGAAAAAACCGTAAAGATAATTATGGAAATCTAATTATAAGCTAGTATAAGCATGAAGCATAACTAACGGTTTAGAATTTGTTTCTGTAGTGGTATTTTTAATTTGGAGCTTAATTTGGCTCTAAATGCAATTTTAAACATTATTGTGTGTGACTTGACATACTGAGTGATTATCATAAATTTTTAAGGTTTGGTTAAGTTTTGTTGCGATATTTGGGAGTAAATTAGGTGCGTTATTTTTCGAGTATTATTTTCCAAACACCTACCAGCTACGCTTGCCGCGGTCGGGCCGTGGATGGACCGGACCATCTTTACCTACGGAGACCCCTTTGTGCCTCGGAAAGCACGATAATCTGTTGATCCCGGTTGTCATCTTTCACAGTCATAACGGGCCGTCAGAAGCCTGAAAGTCTGACAACCAGTCTTACCAGGGGTATAGTGTTACCCAGTAACTGGGTTGTGGAGGTCAGATAAGCAGTCGCAGCTGCATCCGGTTAGACTAGAAGCCGAACTCAAAAATAGTTGAGAAAAGGCTAGGCTATTTTCCAAACACCTGCACGTACACGTCCATGATGGAGGACTAACAGATGACGGATCAGCAGTGTCACGTGGTGTCTCAGCCACTCGAACATCCGTCATGCTTAATTATTGTTTAGGCATTTTTGATATAAGAGCCTGTCCGTAACTGTATGTCGCGAGCATAAATACGTTACACTTAATGCAATCAGTTTTCTACTAATGTATTGCTAGAAAATTGATGGTATTACGAACATAAGCCTTTTCGAAACCATATTATTATGGAATCAAGGTCACTTCTCAAAGTTACAAACGTTATTTCACGTGAAAACAGTTTTTGGATTTTGCGTAATTTTAAGATATTTATGGTCGTGACTGTACCCACGGTATAAAAAAATGGCAACACTAGTATTATTATTATTATTGAAGTGAAAACTTCTTAAGGCGCGTTGGACATTTTTTGAGATGGGAATAAACTATTGAATTCGCGCCACTGTTACCGTAACCGACACCGCTTCGGATGTGTTCTGCTGTTCTCGGGATGTACTCGGTTTTAATGTATTTCCGATATGTCAGTGACTAATGGCAAAGTATTCTGTTTGTGTTTTGTTTTCACTTCTGTCGGCACTCCCGGAGTGCCACTGTTTTTTATTTTTAGTATATGTCATCCAAAGGCTTTCTTTCACCTTTCCACTCCTCTCCGTCTTGAGCTAGTGTAGACCAATCTTGTTTGTAGGCGTCAAGCTCGTCCCGCCATCTTCTCCTGGGTCTGCCTCGCTGTAGCCGGACGTTTTCTGGAACCCACATGGTGGTAGATTATGCCCATGACTCTTTCGACATGCGGCAAAAGTGTCACTAATCCCACTGAAGCTCGGCTGCTTTTTGGGTGAAGCTGTTTAAAAAAAAGTTTTCTAATTTGGGTCAGCTTTGATTTTATTTACGTCGACCCCATCATACTGTCTTCTGTCTGATAAAACTGAAGAGCTGGCAACCCGAAAACTAGATCGAATGTAATAAAACCCAGTTTTATGTAAATGTAATCACAAACATTTCTGATTCTCTGACTATGTACAGTCAGCATAATAAGCGGCCGGGTGAATATTTTAGCATCAGCTGTTTATTTATTATTTGACAAGCCGTCTGCTCGGTCGGATTTAATATTTATTTATTCAACTTGACACACTATCATTACAGGATGACCTCAATACAATAGTGATAAATATATACAATATTGGCAAAAATAATGAACTTCAAAACAAGCTTTCGGGGAAACCCTTTAGAGGATGAATTTTCCAAAATCCTCCCTCAAAAAAATTGGGGGTAGGGATGCGTTTTTTGTCAGTAAATGAATTAATTTAAGTTTTTTTATTAAGTAGAAGAAATATTTAAAGGATAGGAGCTAGTTATAATGGTTGCTCGTTCGAGAAACGGAATCTTGGCGCGATTTTAATTCACTATCAAGTGTTCAGAGTTGTCGCAGCAGTTGATAGGTGGCGTTAGCATCGCGCTATGGTTTAACATTAAACGTTAAACCTAGATAATGCACAGATTTACAGAGTCCAAAGATTCGTACTTAATCAACTAATAAACCAAGGAAAAATGGTTCTATGTATTTTTCTAGATTAAAGTAATAACACTGATATCTTTGTTATTTAAAGTATCCGCATTTTTAAAAGCTTTTATATTTATTTAACTTGACTTGTATGTATGTGAAGGTGGACTCTTGCAAGTTAAATTTGACCCACTTCCCGGTATCCGATTGAGCTGAAATTTTACATACTGGTCCAGTCCCGATGACAATGCATGTTTATGACAAGCACGACGTGATGCTGCTGCCAGGATTGGCTCCAGACGAGGGAACTCCTCAACGGTTAACAGCAGGGACATGAAATTTTGCACACCCCTTGGGATGACAGTTAGCGGGTCCACCATGAAATTGCTGCCACTTTCAGGGTTGGCTCCAAACCAGAGAATTCCTCAACGGTCGGCAGTAGGGACTTGAAATTTTGCATACCCGTTCGGATATGTTAGACGGTTGGTGGGTCCACCATGAAATTGCTGCCAAATCCAGGGTTGGCTCCAAACCACGGAACTCCTCAACGGTCAACAGTAGTAACAGGCATAAGAGGTATACCATGTTTCCGGAGACACAAATGTACGATACGGACATTCCATCCGTCCGTATCGACTTCGGCAAAGACGGGATTCACCTGATCGAAGTCTGTGCAATTTCCAGCGAAATACAGCCATGGCACCGCTGAACGCAGAATTTTGCCAATATTATTATGCTGGGCTTGCACACAGTGCATAAAATGCAGGGTAGTACGGTTGACCACGCCGTTGTGTATTTGGGCCCAAAGTTGTTCGCTGCTGGCCAAGCGTACGTGGCCTTAAGTAGGGTCACATCGATAGAAGGCCTCCTCTTAGAACAATTAGACTGCTCGAAATTAACTGGCACCCGCCAATGTAACAATGACGCACTTTCATGAAATGAATAGACTAAGAAATATATCTAGCGAAAACTAAAAAATATAAAATAAATTAATATAAAAAAAAAAACTTTTAAAAAAAGCTTTTATTTACGCCCTAAAAAGATAAAATAAGATTTAAATTACATTAAACCTATTCAATTTCCAATTACTTTACAAAATTAATTGTAAATAATAAGATTATACACAATTTATATTATATAAAAGCTTGTCGCGAGATTTACCTGTGTAGATCAACTAGTAACTTGATCTGATTGATTTTAATTAAAAAAAGCTAAGTTCAAACTAAGTAATACGAGTGCTTAAATCTCGCGACAAGCTTTTATATAATATAAATTGTGTTTAATCTTATTATTTACAATTAATTTTGTAAAGTAATTGGAAATTGAATAGGTTTAATGTAATTTAAATCTTATTTTATCTTTTTAGGGCGTAAATAAAAGCTTTTTTTTAAAGTTTTTTTTATAATTACATAACTTTATATGTTTTGTATGATCTGTTCAATCAGACAAGCTGTGAAAACGGTTTTCTTGGGTATAGTTTTATGTACAGACGCCAGCACATCAAGCTACCCGAAACTGTCAAATTGTCTCAATCAACTTTGAACCTTTTGCTTTAGCGATAAAGTTGAAAATCTATTAAATAAGTTTGACAGATTGTAGTAGCTTGATGTGCTGGCGTCTGTACAAGACTGCTTGGATACATAACCAGTCGACAGCCGCAACGCGGAGGAATTTTTCAAAGCTATACTTTGTTAATAGTTTTAATCATGTTAGGATATTATTTTTTAATTTTAATAGTTTATTTAGTATTAGAAGTTTATCCAATGTATATATTTTTATCCTTCTAAATAAATGTCTCGGACTGCTTTATAAATAAAGAAACATAAATAGCATTAAACCGTCACTCCATTTTCACGTTGACTGTACATTTAATATGAATATTATGTATATGAATGCAAACGGTGTTTCGCTTTAGCTTCAGGCTAAAGGGTAAATGTGAATGAGGTTTACCAAAGATAATATTATGCTGTTTGCGTAGCAAGTACAATGTTTATATTTTACGGTAAACTGGGTATCCGGAATAATATAAAAACTTTTTCCGCAAATATTAAATTAATATACCTATGTACTAATGCATTTTTCGGGATAGAATGATTCTGCTTCCATCTTTAAATTAATTTATATAATATAGTACTTATATTAATTTTTTTAAGTCTCGAATTTTTTTTTATTTCTGCGATTATTTACATAATATAAGCTAACATATAAACTATAATAATATGTACATTTATATGAAAAAGTATAGTATATAAATTAATTTAAAGATGGAAGCATATAGCTTCTGTCTGCAACTTCGTCTGCGTGAAATTTCTTGTTCCACCATATCCCTATTGTTTCGTTATACAAAGTGGTTATGATAATACGACAATAAATTAAACTTCGCATACCTCAAGACATTCTCAGACTACATATAAAAAATCATTTGAATATATCCAGTAGTTTAGTCACAGGAAATTATTTTTCTTTTTTAACATTTGCTACACGATGTATGTATTAATAGGGAAGTACTGACAGGTTAACGACCCCCGCATCGGTATGCACAACAAAAGATTAAAGACACATTTCCAACCAGCACCATAATAGTTTTTATTTTTACATTTGATTCAGTGCAAATTATACCTTAGGCCTAAATTGTAAGAGTCATAAAGCTTGTCATTAGAGTCCTAACTCTAACAAAATAATACATGCGGAAATAGCTAAGCACTCATGAAATAGAAAAATTGGTTTGTGCGAAAGAGATAAATCTAGTTTCGTTTGTTACTTCGCTTTCTTGTTGAAACATTGCAATAACAAATTTAGGTCACGGTCAGTGTGTCGCTACAATCCTGTGACGATTCACGCGTCATCGCTTTCTAAGCGCACGAGTGCCGCAGGACATACTTTGAGTGATTCGCCGCCGAGTACCTACCACCTTTATGTACCGCCGGCGCCGCCCGCCGCTCGTGTGTTTGTTTTGTAATCCTTATCTACGACGAATTAGTGCGATATTGGACGCTTATTTTAGTGACAGGACACGTAACGTTTTAATAGGTATCTAGTTTAATAGTTACTCGTAAGTGAATTGTGCGAAGTTAGACGTTTAGTTTTTATTGTTTTAGTGTTTTCTTTTGTTTTAATTATGCCTCGTTACAACTACACAGCTTCGGAGTACACGGACATGGTGTTAATTTATGGAGAGTGTTTAGGAAACGCCGCTATGGCTATACGGACGTACCGACAGAGGTTTGGGGACACTCGAGTTTGTCCAACCAACGGGCGCACTATTGTCCAAGCTGTCCAGAGGATGCGAGAAAATAGATCCTTAATCCCGCATATTGATAGTACTCCTCCACGTGCGAGAGTGGCTCTTGAGGAACGAATTTTAAATTATTTTGAACGCAATCCGACGTGTAGTTTGCGTAGGGCTGGTCGATATTTTCGTGTTAACCATGCAACTATACTAAAAATTTTAAAACGCGACAAACGGAAGCCGTATAAGTATAAGAAATTGCATGCGTTGTTGTCTCGAGACAAACCAGTCAGGGAAAACTTCTGTCGCTGGATAGAAACAAAACATTTAGAGGATCCGGATTTCCTGTTCAATGTGATGTGGACTGATGAAAGTACATTTACAAGAAACGGGTTATGGAACAGACAGAATTTACGTTACTGGAGCCGCGTGAATCCGCGTCTAGGACGAAAGACTTCGCACCAGTACAGATTTGCTGTCAATGTTTGGGCTGGCATTCACAGAAATACCATAATAGGTCCGGTTTTTATTGATGGAAATTTAAATGGTGAAAAGTTTTTAGAACTCCTCAACGGACCCGTTTCCGAGTACATGGATGAGCTTCCGCTTGATGTGTACAGGCAGATGTGGTACCAGCTAGATGGAGCACCAGCTCATTCAGTGGTGTCAGCAAGAGAGCGTTTGTCTCAAGTGTTCGGTCAGCAGTGGATTGGCCGTTATGGACCAAAGCGGTGGCCAGCGAGGTCACCCGACCTCACACCATTAGATTTTTTCTTGTGGGGTCACATCAAAAATGAGGTGTACTCAACAGCTGTTGATACGGTTGATGATTTAAAAGATAGAATTATCTTATCTTTTAATAAATTAAAACATATGGCTGCAAACGGGGACCTTTTGTCAAACGTTAGGAATAATCTCCTACGGCGGTGCAGTTTGTGTATTCAAGTTAATGGTGGCCATATTGAAACACGAAAAATTTAATAACTTTAATAGGTACCTACCTAGCTACGTGACTGAACAGTGATCCTGATAGTGATTAATAATTTGATTAATAAATAACATGCGGGTGAAAGGTGCCTAATTATTTCGTTAATACATTTGTGATTCAGTGTTATTATTTTTACTGAGCATTAATAATAATGGCGCCAAAAGATCAAGTCGCTACAGGACCGCGCTATTGCTACTGTATCACAGGTTAGTGAACCATTTATAAATGGTGTTCTATTTTCTTTCCACTTTTATGTCATTTAGTTTGTTTGAAATTTTAATTTTTTTAATTTTGATGTTAGGGTTTTTTTGATAGCTTACAATTGTTCATATGAACTAGTATTGTCAATGTTTTCATTTATTGTCGTATTATCATAACCACTTTGTATATGTTATATTTCGTTATATATGCTATTGTTTCGTTTTCGCTACTCGTTCTTTCTGACTACTTTTTTGTTTTTGCATGGCTCTTGAGGGTTCTAGCGTGATGATTTTTATTTATTAATATAATCACTTACAACTATTATTACAGGTACTTACAACTCAATGCAATAGTGAACAACTTATTTTATAAAACTTATTACATTTAATGTTATCATTGTGAATTACTCCGTGTACAAGCAAAAATGCCTATCTTCTTTGCTATAAAGTTAAGACTGTGAAGCGCCTGCGTCAGGGGCGCCTCATTCAGCAGATTAGTGAGGATGATAGATGATAAGTAGCCTATAGCCGTCCTCAAGAATTAGGCTACCAAATGCAAAAATAATTATTCAAATCTGACGGGTAGTTCCAGAGATTAGCGCGTTCAAACAAACAAGTTCTTCAGCTTATTACTAGTATTATATTAGGTATATATAAAAATATAGATTTTGGTTATGGTTAGCTAATGCATATTGTGTTCACTTATAGGCAATGGCCGTCCTTTATTTCAATTATTAAGCTTGAGGCATATTACTTTGACTTGGATGACTACTATTGCCATGCTAAAAAAGCGACTACTAAGCATCATTTGCCTAGCCTTTTCCCAACTATGTTGGAGTCGGCTTCCAGTTTAATCGGATGAATCTGAGTACCAGTATCACACTAATATTATAAAGGCGAAGGTTGTGAGTGTGTGTGTTTATATATTTGTTAATTCTTTTGCTGGCTGGACCAATTTTGATAAAATTTTGTATGGAGGTAGCTGACTCCCTGGATTAACATATAGGCTACTTTTTATCCAAATATTCCCACGGGATCGACATTTACGCGGGTGAAATCGCGGGGCGCAGCTAGTTTTACATAAAGCGAGTGCCTGTCTGACCTCCACAATCCAGTTACTGGGTAATACGAAACCCCTTGATAAGACTGGTTGTCAGACTTTCGGGCTTCTTAACTGACGGCCCTTAACGATTGTCAAAGATCCACGAATGACAGCCGGTACCAACGGCTTTACGTACCTACCGAGGCATGGAGGGGTCTTGGTATGTAAAGATGGTCACCCATCCATGGACCGAACTCGACCAGAGTAGCTTAAACTGATCGATCGACCCGTGCGGCTGTTATTTCTTAGCCACAAGCCCCTTAAAAAAACCTTAAAACGCAAAAACTATAGTCATATTAAAATGTACTCAGCCATTTACGACGAATTAAGGTAAAGTGCCATCCAGTCGTGTCTAAAATGGCAGTGCCTGGACGGTGTCTGATAGCCTTAATGTTTCCACACCGTTTCTCCTGAACAAAACCGGCTTAATCCAGTTATATCCAATGTCTTAATGGATCAAATTGTCGTATGACTATGTTGCAGACATAGGCATCCAGTTTAGTTTACAACGAGCTGACCGCAATCACGATTAAGAGATTGAAAACCATTTTTATGTTTGAGAATGTTGTAAGCTTTTTATTACAGTAGGAGCAGTGGTGGCCCTGTGGTAATGGCCGCGACTTACAAGTCGGTCCCAGGTTCGAAACCCAGACAGGCGCTTTACTTTGTGTAAATTAGGTTCAAAAACCCAGATTACTTTGTGTAAATTGCTTTATTACCACTGCTATCAAAACGCTAAAGGAAAACATCGTGAGGAAACCGGCATGTACTAGAACTAAAAATTCGAAGACATGTGATTTCTCATCTCAACTCATTCGCGTGGTGGATTACGACCCACTCCCTCTCACAAAGAGGAGGCCTGTGTCCCAACAGTGGCAACAGAATAGACTGATTATGCTATGTTATGCTATACATTACGTACATTCTAATAAAGAAATCAACTGATTATGTCTTTATTTTTGTCTGCCAATAAAAAGTTTTAATTTTAAACATGTAGTTAATTTGAAAACAGCCATATTATACAATTTCAATTAGCAAGACAAAAGTTTATGTTAGCTCGTCGCGTAGCAAGGGACCACGGAGCGTCGCGTAGCAGTACTTGCTACGCCGTAGCAACTACGTAGCAGGGTTACGAGCAATTAAAAACTTATTAGTTCTGAAGCGTTAGACAACAGTTTAGTTTTTATACCGCTTTCGCTGCGATTTCCTAGAAGAGCGGTGGCCGCCACTTACGACGTATGACGTCACTGAAACGTTATTTATGTAAGTAAGATGGTGTGTTTTCCTAGAAAGTGTTTTTGTCAACCGTAAAGTCAAAGGCCGCTGCTCTCATTCTCATGACAGCCGTCACTGTAGTGTTAGCGCGGGGAGCAATGAAAGAGTGGACTGTATTTAGGGGCAATGGTTTAATGCCGTTATTATTAACAATATAATGCCGCAATATGAAACTTTCCCGGACAAACAATAAGTTAATCAGAGAGGAGTATTGTCCGTCGCGGTGGAGTCTGTGAAAGCGGGTGGTCGTCGGGCCAAACCGTGTTGCCGCCATGCCGCGCCTCAGCTTGCCGATGACGCGCTGATCACGCTGCCTGCGCGTGCAGGTCGCGCGCATTGTGTGGTGTTGGGTTCGATTCCCAACAGCAGCCATTGCAAAACCGGATCAGACCGGATTGAGAAAGTTTATAGTGGAAAAGACAGAGATTAAAACAGATGAAGAACTAGCAGGTGATCGAGGAGGGGGGGTGGAGGTGGGGTCAGGGGATCAGACGTTCAAACGACCGAAGTCGATCAAATGTGCCCAGAAGATTAGTAGCATTGCCACGTTGAATGGCAATGCTAATTCTTTGGCCAAAGAACGACCCAGCCCTCTGGTCACGTGAAGTGTCGATCAGCCAGCGAGAATTTACCTTAATAAGAAGACGCGCACTCGGGCCACTCGGGCCCAAATGGCTCAAAGATGTTGTTAAATTAATTTTTAAGATTGCTTATAAAGACGAATAGATTTCATTGGCATCGCTGTCATTTTTAGGGTTCCGTACCCAAAGGGTAAAGTCGGGACCCTATTACTAAGACTCCGCTGTTCGTTTGTCTGTCCATCACCAGGCTGTATCTCATGAACCGTGATAGCTAGACAGTTGAAATTTTCACAGATGATGTATTTCTGTTACCGCTATAACAACAAATACTAAAAACAGAATAAAATAAATATTTAAATGGGGCACCCATACAACAAACGTGATTTTTTTATATATATAGTGTTAAATATTGTACGGTGGTACGGAACCCTTTGTGTGCGAGTCCGACTCGCACTTGGCCGGTTTTTTTTTACTTAATCCACACTGTTCGACTTCTGTGCAAAGGTCTCCCCCAAATCCTTCCAGGTCATAAAACTACGGGATTTTATATGAATGCGGATTCTCTAACTCTTATTAAAAAAAAAACTCCTTTAATTATAACTTCATTAAGATGCTCTTCTAGTTAGGAGAGTGACTTTAAAAAGGTTAAAAATCTTCTTTGACTGAATAATGCTAGCTTTAATATTTCCATCTATTCGCGTTTCCCCTTTCACAGTTGTCTCCAAATCCTCCCTAATTCATCAGTACTTACAGATGGCACATAAAATCGAACGTTTACCGCCTACAACGCTTTTAAACTGTAAAAGTGGGACATCTGTAGACGCCTTTGAAAGCCGTTAATCATAATTTTCACACATACTCTATCTAACACACACACACATAAAACATACGACACATTTATTCTAGAACACTCTCGGGGCAATAATTCATAGCTCTTTGATTTATTATTTGAAATAGCTTAATGCAGGGATTTTATTTTAGCCGTGAACACGTCGTTTTTGTTTTATTTTTTTCGTATGGCTTAATGTTTTTGGTTTTATTTGGATTAATTCGTGGGTGTAAACAAATCGTATTCAATAATGTTGTGGATATAAAATGAAATGATTTATTCTGTAAATAGGATATTGGAATCACTGTTACACGTTATATTATAAAAATAAGCTAGATGAGGTCGGCGTTTCCTTTCTGACTACACTGAGACGAAAGGCCGAAACAAACTCAGAGGTCACAGTCTCTTTTAGAGTCCAGACAAAATATTGGTAATTAAGGGGCTTACAGGACCTAAACACAAAAAACGCAAGTTTTAGAAACAATAAAAGTATATGATAAACTACAGTAAAAAAACTCAAAAAAATATATGATATTCTTCAAGATAAATGCTAGGAAGATAGTGTATTGAAAACATAATACAACTTATTTGGTACGATAGAAAAAAATCATGAAGATACCTCTAAAAACTTTTTTTTTACAACAAAATTCATACTAATATACATACAATCATTATGATTTTTTGTCAGATTATTCTACAAGCAACATACTAAAACTATAATGTTTTAGTTTTTTTGTCCAAACACTAGATTTTTCGTAAATCGATAATTGCTTCATATTTTGCAATAAATTACCAGCGTTGTGGCATCGCGCTTCTCTTTCTTTTCTATGCAGTCCGACAAAGACCGCGCTTTAGGTCATGTAGTCCTCTTAACAAAGACACAAAAATCACAAAAATTACAATTTACAAGCTAACACTAATATACGTATGTAAATATATTATATACAAGTATATAATAAAAAAAAAATTGTGAGCCGTCACGGGACGCCTGGCAGATGTGAAACATCGACATTATTTTGTAAACGCGCGTCGCCACACCATACACACTACTGCATATAGACCGTATATATATACCATCATATAGCGTGGCGACGCGTCGCCACGGCATGCGTCGCCACGCCAGAAATCGGTTTTACGTGCGGCTATAGATGTTTCACATCAAAAATGGGAGGAGCTCATTGGGCATAAAAAAATTCGTCCTCATCGCTGTCAATGGGATAAGTGCCCAAAAGGCTGGCAGCATTACCACGTTGGATGGCAATGCTGATTCTTGGTCAGATCATGTGAACACCATGTAGATTGATGTCTAAAATGGTCTTTTGAGGAAAGTACCACACAGATTTGAGTGGACCCATCCAGTCAGCGCACACATTTGTAAGTAATCTTGTAGCTCATCTGAGAACTTGAAGAGCTCAACAGATATGAAATTCATTCATCCGGAATAACTGCCACGATAACTGAGGGGCAATTCTCGTAATTTTAAGAACGCTCACAGTCTGATCTCAGTCTCAATCTGTCAAAAATACCTCTAATTTCCCCACATTTTGACAAATTTTTGACATTTGTTTGTCACAGAGATTAGACTGCGACTAGATTTTGAACATTTTAAATTACGAGAATTGGCTTTCAGTTAAATAGGTTTTAGTGACATGCCTGTCACAGTCATTACCTGGTTAATATTAACAAATTGGTGATCGCAGAAAATTACTATTAGAACAAAACAAATGTTCTAGTTATCATCCAGGCAAATCAATCTACCAAGCCTGTTCCCAACTATTTTGGGGCTGTCTTCCAGTCTAACCGGATGCAGCTGAATATCAGTAGTTTACATGGAGCGACTGCCTATGTGAACTCCACAACCCACTTGACATAAAAGCACGATACCACTTGGTAAGACTGATTGTCAGACGTTTGGGCTTCTGACTTCCCATAATGACTGCCATCGCCGACCAAAGACAGCCGAGACCAACGGCTTAACGTGCTTTTCGAGCACATGGAGTGGTATCGATATGTAATGAATGCTCACCCATCCACGAACTGACCGCGGCAAGCGTAGCTTAACCTTCGATGGTCCCGTGCGGCTGTTATCACTTAGCCATGAGCCCCTCCTCTCATATTCATAGACATATCCACATAAAGAATTCCTTATTTATAGTGTAGCTTGTTTGCTGCGGGACCTATGCGTGCCATTCTCGACAATATTAAGCACACATTGCGTTTGTTTGTCTGTCCCACATTCACAGCTCAAGTGCTTCTATGCGGGCGTGTCGTCAGGCGGAACCACGGGACATGTGGATGCGATTGAATTTAATCTCTTGATCCCCGCTAATGAGACACAATTGATTTTCTATTGTATCGTGCCACATGTGGTACGTGCGGGGCTTGATCGGTTTTAAGCATTGTTTCGAAAATATAGCTACTGGTTGAAAATTAAATAAACAGTCAGTAGAGTTGTTCAGGAAATATATTTTTTATTAAATAAATTGAAACACTACGTAAAGCCGTTTCGCGACCATTTTATATAACTGCTGTGTCATAATCAGCCTATAATGTTCCCACAAACCTCCACAGAATGGGTGCCTGAAGATGGACGGCGCCGCCGAGGCTGGACCAGAAAGAGATAGCGAGACGATCTGGACGCGTACCGCGAGGGCTGGTTCGAGGTGGCGTGGGAAAAGAGTTCCTGGAAGGATTTGGGAGAGGCCTTTGCCCAGGAGTGGGACAGTATAGACAAAGAAAAAATGTTCCCACTGCTGGGAAACAGGCCTCTTCTCGTCCAGAGGGACGGGCTGTAATCTACCACGCGGGCGTGATGCTGACAAAGAATGAGGTTTAGTTGTGATTTGAATTGAACGGACTATTTTATGTTGGTTGTGTATTTGCGGAGGTATAGCCAGCGTAACGATCTGTTTCTTTGGCTGTAATTCATTAGAGTTATGGATTGTATTCAAGGGAATGTGAGCGTATCATTGATCGCATGCATTTGTTTCTTGAAGTCTAGGTAACAAGCAAAAATAATTGGCAGCATTGATTAGCTATATCTTATCATCATCTGCCTAGCCTTTTCCCAACTATGTTGGGGTCGGCTTCCAGTCTAACCAGATGCAGCTGAATACCAGTATTTTACATGGAGCGACTGCCTATCTGACCACCACAACTCAGTTACTGGGTAATACTGGTTGTCGGGCTTTCGGGCTTCTGACGACCCGTTACGACTGTCAAAGGTCCACGAATGACAGCCGGGCCCAACATTCCGAGGCACGGAGGGTCTTGGTGTGTAAAGATGGTCACCCATCCACGGACCAACCGCGGCAAGCGTAGCTTAACCTGATCGGATAATCGTTTTTCCCACCCGTACGCAAAATACGCGCTTTGGCGTGGAGTTGCCACCAGCCCTTATTACCATTAAATAAAGCTAAATGCCCAACTCCCTTTCCCGTCACCATTTTTCACTCCATTTATTCACATCCTTCTTCAATGTGAACACATTTCATGGAACCTTTGAAGTCTCAATTCAATTTATTTTGGCGTTAAGGAGTTCTCGTTCAAAGCGAATCAAGATTCCTTATTACGATGTTATCACTCAAGATGAGAAACCCTTCTGACAGTATACAATATAAACGTTTTATTCAATTTAATTTAATTCTGTAATCCTTGATTGTTTTCGTATGTTTTCATCATCTGCGTACACTTCCCAACTATGTTAACGTTACTTGCACGATGAATCAACTAATACAATTACCGTTAAACATGATTAAACTGTCATTCTGTCAGTTAACATGTTGACATCTAACTATTGACAGGAATGCAAATTACAACGAGCAATTCCATCATATTGATTCGTTTGCTCTTTCTCTAAAAATATTGTACATACTAAAAACACTAAAGTTACGGTGTCCTAGATGGACGGTGACCTCCAAAAAGCGTCCTTATTTTTCGGTCTAGCTCTCATTGGCCAAAGTGTGCAGAGTATAACGTGCAATAAGGAACTTCGTTCCAAAAAACGATCTGCAATCGGCAATCAGACTGACAAGAATATAATGGCAATGAAATTACGAAGCCATGCTCAGCAGGGCAGCAATACAGGCTTCTGATAATAACGTGGATCCACGCGAGACACAATGGCTTTTTCACTGTTGGTTGTCCTAATCACTATGTACCGCACTTTGAAAATGTCGCTACTCTGACTCCCAAGATACACGCAAATATGCCTAGTTTCGGGGTCACCTTCAAACCTCAAACGTCAAAATATATTCATGTAAAGAGGCCAGCACATCAAGCTACTACAATCTGTCAAATTTCTTTAATAGATTTTTAACTTTATCGCTAAAGAATTAGGTTCAAAGTTGATTGGGAAAATTTGACAGTTTCGTGTAGCTTGATGTTCTGGCGTCTGTACAAAATGTAATTAATAAATAAATTTGAAATTGTTTCTGTAATTACAACATTCAACCGGTTAAGAATCAAGATGCATTCCTAGATATCTTCGGCGATAACAAATGTTATCCAGACTCCAGAGTAACAAGGTCAAGTGCGTTGGTAACAAGACTTATGACAAATTGGAGATATACCAGAACGCTCGTAAATATTTGTACGTCCCAAAGTGGAATTTATGACCCTTCAGAAGATGTTGTGGGTAACTGTCACTGCTGTGTGTCTACACAAATACAAATATCTGATCTAGATCTTGGAGGTATGATGGTAAAACCTTTTTACACTCAACTAGCTGACCCGGTGAACTTCATACCGCCCCGCCAGACGCTCTGCCCCCGCTTTTTAAATTTCTGATATTCATTTTAATGATAAGCTGTAAAGGGCAATTTTGATCTACATGAAATGCACAACGTATCTCATGTATTTAATTGGATAAGAAATAATACTGTATTGTTTAAAATAGCTTGGTAAATAACCCATAATGTTTTTGTAATATGTAAAAAATAAAAATGGTTAGGTACTGTGGGTTATCCTTAGGAGATAAACGTAATACAATTCAGTAGTACATTCATTTGATGTATCTCGTATGGTTTAGCCAGCGTTTGCAATGTAAGCGCACAAAAATAGGTTTGTTACGACATCACTTACAAATCTTTGAATTTTTCGACTTTTTTGTTACTATAATATGCATGTATTATAACATATAAACCTATCTCTTGAATCACTCTATCTATTGCTGAAAACTGCATTAAAATCCGTTGCGAAGTTTAAAAGATCTAAGCTTACAGACAGCGGGAGCGACTTTGTTTTATACTATGTAAATACTCAATATATTTATTGCTTCCACATGTGAACTTAGGTGCGTGTCAGTATTTACATACCGAGTCCCCTCCGTGCCTCGGAAAGCACGTTAAGCCGTTGGTCCCGACTGTCACTCGTGGATCTTTGACAGTCGTTACGGGTAGTCAGAAACCCGAAAGTCTGACAACCAGACTTACCAAGGGGTATCGTATTACCCAGTAACTGGGTTGTGGAGGTCAGATAGGCAGTCGCTCCATGTAAAATACTAGTATTCAGCTGCATCCGGTTGGACTGGAAGCCGACCCCAACATAGTTGGCAAAAGGCTAGGCAGATAATATTATAATATAGGGGTCGTGGAGGTATTTAAAGTCCTCCATAACCAGAAGGGTCCCTGGCATACGAGGGAAGTATTACAAAACAAAAACAAATAACGGGAAGAACATGTGAACGTATTTTAACACCCGATATAGATAGATAGATAGATAAACCGTTTATTCAGTGCAACAAAGGACACAATACAGGCATTTAAAAAAACATCAAAAAAGGTGAGAGAGAAAAAAAAAAAAAGAACAAAGATTAAAAAAATAAATTGACCCATTAGACACCTCGCATGACATTTGTAACGGTCGATCACTACTGGGCGGTGTATGTCCCATAGTTGCACCAAATGGGAGTCCAGCTCAGCATATGCCAGGTACAATACCTGACGCTGGTATTCTGCTGCATCCCGTTAGTGACACACGGATGTCCAGAAGACACATCTAAGTTTCAACAAAATGGTACCTACATAGTGCGGCGCGTATATTATAAAGGTGGTAAGTACCCACATCTTAATTGACTCGCTTTTAAACCGACAGAAATTTTAAAGTTATTAAATACTTGTTTAGTGTTCACTCGACTACTTGATTAATTATCACAGTATAGGAAATAATATGTTATGTAATTAATGAACAGTTTGTGTTTTTATGCGTATGTACGAGTTTACATGTTGATGTTTAATAATATATTGTTGAGTTATGATTTTTTAATAAATTATGTACAGACGCCAGCACATCAACCTACTACAATCTGTCAGATTTCTGTAATAGATTTTCAACTTTATCGCTAAAGCATAAGTTTCAATGTTGATTGGGAAAATTTGACAGTTAGGTGTAGGTTGATGTGCTGGCGTCTGTACAGTGAGTATAGCGTAGTTTGCTTATATATACGAGTATTCTAGTGTATGTTATATGCGCTTCGTTTTACACATTGCCTCATATAAAATTAGTATATCTCGATATAAAAGTAGTAGTACCTACTTCCCCGAAGTAGGGCTCTGTGAAGGTCCTCTAACACCCATCATCGTCATCATCGCCATCATCGTCATCATCATCATAGTCATCACCACCGTCATCATCGTCATCATCATCACCATCATTATTATCACCATCATCATCATCGTCATCATCATCACCATCATTATTATCACCATCATCATCATCATCATCATCGTCATCATCATCACCATCATTATTATCACCATCATCATCATCATCGTCGTCATCACCATCATCATCATCATCGTCGTCATCACCATCATCATCATCACCATCATCATCGTCATCATCTCCATCATCCACAGCCCAACTTCACCCAATAGGTACTAGACACA
This sequence comes from Hydraecia micacea, assembly GCA_914767645.1. NCBI lineage: Eukaryota > Metazoa > Arthropoda > Insecta > Lepidoptera > Noctuidae > Hydraecia > Hydraecia micacea. The sequence continues at coordinate 19,284,548 of OU611780.1, forward strand.
GGCCTCTCTTTTCATGTTCCAATCCCCACGCTCCTGTTCCAGCCTCATCCACCTCTAACACTACTTTTTTGCCAATGTAGAATATAAAACCTGTCAGCCAAGGTTCAAAGGTGGCACTATTTTATGTGCCCATATGCTTGTGAATAAAAGAATATAAAATAGGGAGAACAGTGCGTGCCTCGTGAACTCGTAAATATCGGTCTGTCGCGTGATTTACGACGGCGGGCATTTTGGGCTCGACTCTTCATCATAAAACAAAAAGCTTAGGTAGATTGAATTTATCTATTTACATTTTAGTATTCCATTTTGTTTTCTAGGTAAACAGTATTGTATACATAATCAGCCTATAATGCTCCCACTGCTGGGACACCGGCCTCCTCTCGGTGAGAGGGAGTGGGCCGTAATTCACCACGCGGGCCTGATGCGGGTTGGTACATGTGACATGTCTTCGAATTTTTGGTTTTAGGACATGCCGGTTTCCTCACGATGTTTTTCTTCACCGCTTTGAGAGCAGTGGAAAAGTGAAAAAGTGTTGTATAACTTTGACCATTTCAGACACCAATCTACGTCATGGTCTTTACAAGATCTGGCGAAGTTTGATTCGGTATTTCATATCAGAGTAATCGGATAGAAAACGCCGACCAGACGACCAATTCCCATAATTAAAACCGTACAACACCTAGTTGCAATCTCATCTCAGTGACAATCAATGTCAAAAACTCGTCAAAAATGTAGAGAAATTAGAGGTATTTTTGACAGATTGACAGCCGGTTTCTGAAACGCGCGTCATCGAAAAAATTACGTAATAAGTTGTTAATCTATAGTTAAACGCAGTTTGGGTTTCTGAACGAACCAAAGTGACAGTTTGTCAGTGATTTGTCATTGCGAGTGTCAAATCTCGAATTATGGTAATTTTCGGTTTCCGGAAGGCTTTTTCTCATGTTAACTTCGCGTCAATGTCTAGTTATTAATCGACAGTTAATTAGCGAAAATCGATCAATTAACAGAGTGTCAAATCAAATTATACTTATTACTTCAATATTTCAGTGAATTTTAACAGGTGCCCAATAAAAATGTTGTCTGATTTATCTGATGATGATATATCCTTATCTAGTGAAGAGGAAGATCTGGTGCAAACTCGCCTGTTTCGAGAGCGAATGCATCCAGTAAACCATTACAATGATAAAGAATTTAAGGACCGATACAGAATTTCAAAACCTGTTTTCTTTGAATTGATGGAGTCACTGATGCACCTGGAACCCATGACCCAGCGTAATCACGCCATTAGCGCCGCGGAGCAAGTTTTGTTGGCTATTAATTTTTATGCCTCTGGAGGATTCCAAATATCTGTGGCAGATAATGTTAGAGTACATAAATCAACAGCTTGCCGCATAATTAAGAAGGTGTCGACTGAAATTGCTAAATTAAGGCCCCAATTTATTAAAATGCCACTAACTAGTGCAGAACAGGCTAGGGTCCGGAATGGATTTTATGCCATCAGTGGGTTTCCCAATGTGATCGGAGCTGTTGACTGTACCCATATAAAAATTCAGTCTCCTGGCGGGCCATCTGCAGAACTGTTCCGCAATAGAAAAGGTTATTTTTCACTAAATGTTCAGGCGGTTTGTGATGCAGAATTATACATCATGGACATAATATGTAGGTGGCCGGGATCTGTACATGATACCACCATTTTTAATGATTCGCACATCTGTGCTGATTTTGAGATGGGAGTGTATGGCAACAATGTCTTACTGGGAGACAGTGGTTACCCCTGTCGTAAATACCTGTTGACCCCATTTATACAGCCAGGAACAGTGGGTGAAGAAGCATATAATCATGCACAAATTGCAACAAGAAACCCTATAGAAAGGTGTTTTGGAGTATTAAAGAGACGCTTCCCCTGTCTGTCTATGGGGTTACGCGTAAAACTAGACACCTCTATGTATATTGTAGTTGCCTGTGCAGTCCTGCATAACATTGCCCTACGCCACAATGATGTTATTGAAGACCTGGCAGATATGGATTTACCTACAGAAGTGGTACCAATTCTTCCCCAATCTAGAGGAAATGAAAATTTTTCAGTTCGATCTGCTTTACTTATAACTCACTTCAACCAGTAAGTACATAGGGGTCTCCTTTATTTAGATTAATAAAAAAACAGTTACATTAAAAGACATTTGTAGTTTATATTCAGTTTCTTATTATTACATACTATTTGTTTTAGAACTATATTCTAATTCTTTAATTTTAATTTCTAAATCAATTAGTTTTTCTTTTTTCATTGATATTTTATAATTTATTAATTGGGTTCTTTTCTCTAATAATGCACATTCGAGTTTTTTCTGATAAAATTTTCTTTTGATGGAGGTAGTGGTCTCTATGTTTTTCTTTTTTTTCAGATGAATATTACGGCTGTGCAAAGAACATGGTCTTGATGATAAAGGATTAATTTTCTTTTTCTGCAATTTTGGTGGTCTTTTTTCCTCCACTGGTGGTTCTTCGGTTATTTCAATTTCCTCCAGTGGCAGCTCCATGGAAACATCATTTTCATGATTATCTGAAATAAATGTATTGTCCATCCATTATATGTGCCTTTTTTTAATATTTACATTATTTATGAACCATCAATAACCTGTAGAAATACTGGACTTCATAGGAAAATATTTGAAAAATCATAATAAATAGCCGATATGTAAACTATGAGAATGCTTTAAAAAGAGATGAAATGTATCTAATTTGTAAATTATTTGGAAATTTTGGTTGATAGATATTGCTGTTTAAGTATGAAATTAGCACTGTCTTATAATCCATTTACACAATGCCTCTATACAGGACAGTAATTCCATGGTCAACTGTACTATGGAAAATATCTTATTTCCATAGTCTGGTTGAGCAGACAACTATCACTAGCAATGAGTTGGGATGGCTTTATTCGTAACGGGGAACCATACATATTTAAAAAAGAATATATACAGAAAGTTACTCACCAAACTCTTGTATTATGTCAATTATAACGTCCTTGTTATTTTCATTACAATTTTCATCATTTGCAGTTTTATTTTCGTCCTTGTCGCAAAAGTAATTAGTTGCACTGTCACAGTTGTTGGACAGCGGTCTCAACTGATCTCCCATCAATGCCAACATTTGTGCACCAACTTCACTCAATTGCGGTATAAAAGTTCCTCCGCCAGTAGCCATTATTGCTTTCTGAAAATATTTATTAATTCCATAAAGTACCTCACTAATATTGTCAAAATAGTCTGCCCCACAAAACTACAATTACAAGGGGAATGTGATGTTTAATGTGTAGTCAATTGAGTATGTTTATGTACTATTTCTTGACTACATATTGCCTGCGTCATGTACATTGAACTGTAATTGTAAAATTGTGGTTTTGTGAAAAGGACCCCAACAGACAAATTGATACCATTTAATAAACATTACTAATTTTATACACACCTTGTCTTCAGCTTTAGCCTTTTTTAAGCTTTTTAAATCACATTGGCTTTTTTTTTCCATATAATTCTGCTTCTACAATATTAGATACAAATAATATTAATAGACAAGTATGTAAAAGAAAACTGGAAGTCTTTCACAGAGATCTAAAGTTAACTATGAAAAGTATAGTATAATAGTATGTAATAGTCAATCAAAATTTAGGTACACACATTATCTTCAGCTGTTTTTTGTCTTGTTAGGCGTTTTAAATTCTGATAAGCAGTGTTCAATTGCTTCGCTGTTCGTGGATTCTCAGCAGATGAGTTATATTCTTGAGCAATTTTTTCCCATGCCTCATTTTTCTTTTCGATTGTCACTGCATTGGTGCTCTTATTTTCTATTATTGTTTTGTACCTAAATAGATTATAAAATTAGAATCTATCCATTTCAAACAAATTTAATAGTACATTATTGCCGAGGTGCGGAAAGTAAGGCATTGCCTGACGAAACGAGATTGACAGCTGAGCAGAGCAAGGCTGGCAGTTAGCCGAGTTCAGGCAATATCTGTTTCCGCTGAGGCAGGTATAGTGCTTTTCTCAAGTAATGCGAGGAAATAATAGCAGCGTGTTAAAAAAAATTGTTTAATTACCATTTATCTCCATATTCTTTTATTCAACAAGGTGGACAGATGACCTCATAAAGGTGGTGGGAAGCCACTGGATGCAGGCCGCCTCCAACCGGTCCCTCTGGTTGATTATGATTTTACTCATATAATTGGAGTGTTTAGTGTTCAAATTTCAAACATAATACGATCTTTTCCGAGCATGTTTGAGAAAAACACATTTGTATAGATCGGAATGTTATATTTGAACAAAAGGTACTTACTTATCCACTATTGTTAAGAGCTCTTTCTTTTCTCTCTCCGTATAGTTTTTTCGTGACATATTATCGGAAATTTGGTGAGTGTGAACTTTTATACCGAGTTTTATAACAACAAACAGACCACAATATCAGAGAACAATAAACACGAAAATATTTTAGAATAATAGATAACCTGTTTGACATTTGGTGTCAAAATGTAGAGACAAAGCTATGCGCTAGACAGAAACAAAACATAAATGAGTGAATGAAGTTGACTGATTTTAGCAAGGGTGGCCAGACAAAAAAATAAATCACCTGTTAACAGTTGATTCGCTAATTTTACGGTAAATGGCTTTTCAGAAACCCGTAGTTGTTTAACAGATTGTTAATTTTGACAATCTGTTAACTAACTGATTATTTGACGTACGTTTCAGAAACCGGGGGTGAGACTGAGATCAGACTGTGAACGTTCTTCAAACCACAAGAATTGCCCCCACCTCTGGTCTAGTTTTTAAGATATTATTGACGCGTAAAAGTGTTTGTGTCAAAAACTACTTATTTATCTATATATCTATGCTAATAATAATCTATATCTAACTATCTATCTTTATATTTGTTTGTTTTTTGTTTGAACGCGCTAATCTCTATACCAGTTGGATTTGAATAAATCTTTTTGCCTTTGTAAATCCAATTCTTGAGGTAGGCTGTATAGGCTATGTTAATATCTCGCTAGGACCCTTAGGAGCCGAGCTAAATAACGCTTAGCGAAAACGAAGTAAAAGCACGAGCAGGCGATGCGATGCGATGGGGTGGGTCGGGGGAACAAAAAATTCCACAGAAATATAATAATTCATCATTTGCATTCTCGTAGTTTGTGACGTAAAGTCTACATTTTGTACTTATCTAGATTAATGTTTCTCTGCTTCGCCAGTTTTTCCTCTAGAAACGGCAAGTTATAATTTTACTCCAGTGCACTAACAGTTATCGGAATATACTCTCAGTAACAAACACAGAAATTGTCGAGTAACTCTCATGGAAAAATAAAATAAAAACATGCTGAAATACGCAACGAGCGACGGAATCCCAAAATAACTTCAGAAAAATAACTACTTTTAAAAGTAGGTAATTCAAGCAAAGTCAAAGCTCCATGTATTTAAACTTTTAAATTAGCTACTCATAAACCTAGCATACGAGAACACTGTCACTTTACAAGTATAATTCACTATAAACAGATGTTTCATGCATTATGCTTGTTAGTTTTTTACTAGAGAACCACAAAAACGAAATGTGTTTTTTTTTTCAATAATAATACTCGTAGGTACTCGCTGGCATAGCTATTATATAGAATGAATTAATAAATATTGGTAGTACTCACAACATGCTTTGCAATAATAAAACGTATACTATATTAAGGGCTGATTTTACCAAAGTCAGATATCTTTTATCCGTGGAATAAATAAAATTGACGTCTGACAGTTCTAGTATAGAAAATCTGTCAAAAATTCAAAATTTAGTCTCAGGATAAGACTTATTCTAGGTATGAAAGTTTGGTGGAATGCGCCCTAAGTGGTGTACAATCCCCGGTGTGGGCGCGTTCACTGCGGCTGCGAGCCGCCCACTACCTGAACGCGCCCCAAAAGGTGGTAGCCGTAAGGCTGATCCGGGGCTACCGCACGATCTCGGGCGAGGCGGCAAGCCTCCTTGCCGGAATGCCGCCATGGGATCTGGAGGCGATAGTCCTCGCGCGCCTGTATGAGTGGCGCGCGGAGGCACTACGCCGGGGGGAAACTCCGCTTCCGCGGCAAATAGCGGTGGAGCGGACGGACCTCCGGCGCGATCTCATGGTGGCATGGAAGGAGCGACTTTCGCAACCCAGCGCAGGGCACGCCACGATAGTGGCGATAAGGCCCCTCTTTGAGGAGTGGCTAGAGAGGCGTCACGGCGTTCTCACCTACCGCCTGACGCAGGTCCTCACCGGACACGGATGTTTCGGGAGGTTCCTGCACATCATCAGGCGGGAGGAGACGCCCGGGTGTCACCATTGCGAGGATCGCCCAGAGGACACGGTGGAGCATACGGTGGAGGTCTGCCCCGCTTGGGCGGAGCACCGCCGTGTCCTCGTAGAGGCGATCGGCAACGGCGGCGACCTCTCGCGTCCGGCCCTGGTTCAAGCCATGGTCCGGGGCGAGAGGGAGTGGGAGGCGGTCACCTCCTTCTGCGAAGCAGTCATGCTAGCGAAGGAGGTGGCGGGACGGCTCAGGGAGAGAGCCGCACGCCTCAGCCGCCGCGGGAGACGCTACGGGCGTCGGGAGCCGCGTGACGACTCCCGGCCACCGTAGGCGCGGGCCTGCGGACGGAGAGTAATGGGTAGCTCTCCGTCCGATCAGGACCTGGCCCGTGCCGGACGGCGCGTATGTGTTCCACGCGCGCCTCAAAGAGATGTCAGCAATAAGGAAGGGGCCCGCCAGGGCCGAAGCCTGCCGGGGTAGCGGGATCGTCCGAAAGGGTTACCGCTGCCCCGGAACATAAAGGGCTAAGGAAGGAACACGGGTGGGTTTTAGTCAGTAAGAGTCTGACACTCCCTCCCGCTCCACCCAGAGCGGGAGGAGTCATTAGATGATTTCCCATCCACAAAAAAAAAAAAAAAAAAAGTGGTGTACAATCCTGGCAGGGACGTCGACGCGAAAATTGTAATTTTTTTTTAATTGTTGTTTCATAAAAAAGAGCAATACCTACTCGGTATAAATGCAAAAATATTTTTTTTCCGTTCGTGCGCCGACGTCGGATCCCATCCTGTATACTACATATTATTAAATTAACGATAGAAAACACGGAAGTGATATAAATTAACGCAAATGAAATAAAATAACGACTTTAATCAGCGACGTTTTATTGTGCGTGTGTGGCTGTTGGGCCTGATTACCTTAGTCTTAGAAAAAAAAAATACTTTATGGACTAGAACATAAAAAGCGACTTTATGTCGCCTACACACAAGATAAAGACGAATTTTTAGAGCATGAGAAGTGAAAATGAAATTATTTGCCATTTGTCAGGTAGCACACGCCAATATATCAACAAAAATATTGAAACTATTTATACTCAAGTAGAAAAAAAAACGTAAACGTAGCAAGGAAAACGTGAAAAAAAATATTGCTGTACATTTTGATTGCGCAGGTATTGAAATATTTTCCACAGTTTATTTCAAACTGAAGCGTGTCTAGACATTTATATTCGTATTTGCCTTTTTTATCCTCATATTCCTAACAACTTGATAAAGCTTGTTCAATTTACACAACATATACCGGCCTTGAATAAAACAAGCACTTTATTTCAGTAAACTTACCTCCTTACTAATAAAAGTATTATATCAGATGAATAGTTACACACCGATTTCACTCTTTCAGTCGACAGTAATTTGACTTTCGAAAGAAGAAGACAAAGCGTCGTGTAACTATACAGACGTTATACAACGTTTAATGTTTATTGTTGAACCTATTATTATGTATTTATAACCTAAGAAGCTTGAATTAGAACTTGAATTAGGCTATCAAATGCAAAAATATATTTTCAAATTTGACTGGCAGTTTCAGAGATTTCACGCGTTCATATAAACAAACAAACTCTTCAGCTTTATTATTAGTATATAGATATATATAGATAAGTCGAGGTTACCTCACGTAGTATTCCTTCACTGAAGTCAGTAATTAATCTCCAAGATAAACTCGGAAAGTACCCAGGTTTGCATACTGCGTATTGGTAATTTCTGAACGTTTTATGAATTGTTTCCATCACTACAAATCAAAGGAAGGAATAGGACATTATGATACAATAAATTCATTTGGCTAAAACATGAACTTTGAACCCGCACCCTTTTGTCTGAGAAACTAGTCCGTTATGTATCTGAGTCACTGCGATATAGAGTACGTGAAAAGGATATCATTCTCGTCCCTTAAGTATACAGCATAATCATAATAACATCGACTCAGCCGAGCAAGTAAAACAAAAGAATACCTAATAATATTATCTCCGTAAGATAAAGTAAATCAATCATAATAGAGCCATCTGTAGACATCGACGTAATAAAAACAATGTCTCCAACAACCCATCCAGTTCTTGACCTAATTCTCCGTCGCTTAACCTTAATCACAATCACGCAACTTTCCCCCTACTTTGATAGAGTTGCGCAAATATAAAAGTTTGTCGAGAAAAAATACAATCGATGTTAATTCCTAGGGGTGAGTTGCGTAAACACTTGGCGGATTGCCTTCCCCCATAGCTCAGTACCCCATCGGTGGTTATATGAACACCATGTCACATCTGTATCCCATATTCGCCTACTTCGGGGTAAGATTTTTTTAACCAACCCATAAAAATACCCATTAATTTTCCATTGTTGCACAAAAATTTTCAATCGAAAATCGAATTTTAGTTTTCTGAAATCCGGTTTTAATTCAATTGTTTTTGTTAACGCATGCGTCCTGCTGGTTGTTTTTGTTCGGGATGACGTCAGTGTCTACCCGGCGAAGTGAAATAGGTCATTGGTTATTTGATGTGTGGTGTCGATTGGTCGTTTTATATTTGGTTGTGTTTTATTCATGTGCTGAGACAAGTTTAGTGTTGTGTTGTTGAAATGGGGGTGTAAGGGAAGTTCAGCTTTGATGTCTTGATGAAATGTTGGGATGAAGCAAGTTGAAGTGATTTTTTATATAGTTTACTTGGTACCTACTATTCAATCGGGCTAGTCCACAAATGCAAGGTCGCTCAGCGCGCTATGGAGCGGGTTATGCTCGGACTTTCTTTGAAGGATAAAATCAGGAATTAAGTTATCCGGAAAAGGACATGGCTTGCAGAGTATACACATAGTTTGTCGAAGGACCGATGGTCGCAGGAGCAGCCGAGTCCTAGACTGGAGACCACGTATTGGCAAACGTAGTGTGGTATGCTCCCCAGCTAGATGGACCGACGACCTTAAGGTGACTGGGACAAATTGGATGCGGAAGGCGGAGGACAGGGTGTTGTGGCGCAGCCTGAGAGAGGCCTATGTCCAGCAGTGGACTGCGATAGGTTGAGTTGATTACTTGGTACAGCGTTTGTAAGTTATTAAAATATTTTAACACCTGTCGCATCTATGACTTCTATAAGGACTTTTTAAGTTATTTGTGTCATGATAAATCAGCGCAGCTGGTTGCATCCTGTTGTTTTACCCTACCCCCATTAAAAGTCGTGAGTTTACGGTAATGTGTGATAAACCTTCCTTTTCTCGTGTCGATGACTCATATTTGGTACGACAAGTACATAGCGACCGTAAATGATAAATAGTTCATGTTCTGTGAAGCGACTGGCATCTGACCTTCGATACCTAATGACTGGACAATATCATGTGTCTTTATAAGTAAATTTATTTTCATATTATGTAAGCGGACACGCCCTTTATACCTGGAAGCTTTTAAATAGCCATTATGTTCTGTTCACGTTTTTATTTCTGCTTGAGTAGTTTTCATGTCTTTCTTGGTTTATTGGCGTGTGCTGGCTGGCATATGGCAAATAACATAATTGAATGTCTTGTGTTTCGTAATGTTAATTACTTTGCATACTATTGTATAGAAACAAGTTATTCTAACTAAACAAAGAGCTGTGCTGCTGGGGAGTTTGTTGCGCCACTTCTACCTCTCTTCACGAATTGTGTTATGTAATTTTGAAGTTCAAAAGGTACTGATTCTCAGCCGAATTTGAATAAGTGCTTTTGATTTGGATTTGTATATCAGATAAATTGATATTAATGTTTGTTGTTTAGGCATAGGTCGCTCTGATTAGACACAATTATTTGGCAAACTCCGCCAGAATGGTGTCAAATACAAATTAAGAAACTCAAAACAGTGTTCAGATTTTCAACCCACGTACAGAAACTGAAGGGGCTCCTGGCAAAATATAAACAGCCGCACGTTCGATCGAAGGCTAAGCTACGCTTGCCGAGATCGGTCTGCGGATGGGTGACCGTCCATTACATATCGAGAACCATCTGTGCCTCAGAAAGCACGTTTAAACCGTTGCTCCCGGCTTTCATTTTTAGATCTTTGACTGTCGTTACGTGTAGTCAGAAACCCGAAAGTCTGTCGGGCAACCAGTCTTACCAAGGGGTATCGTGTTTCTCAGGGAAGCCGATCTCAACATAGTTGGGAAAAGAGTAGGCAGATGATGTATCAAAAACGTAAGAAGCAAGCTCTCAAAACTACAAAAAAATTGCATAAACCACTTCTTAATTTGCAAATAAAACATGTTTACGTTACCTTACTGTTCCTCTAAGCTCCACATGAGCTCAAAAATATTTATATTTCCCGAAATGTAATGTTTTTCTTACTTACTTTGTTAACCCATGTGGGTAGGAAAGGCTTGACTTTCCATAATATGGAGATTTCGTGATGAAATGTAAACATTGCGTTGGAGACTCTCTTTAGTTTCGAGAGACCTTTTATTACCCGTTGTTTATTTTTGGTTATGTTTTATCAAAACTTAATGTTTTTGTTGACCTTTTCGTAGGCTTAGGCATCTGTCACACAGCCGACGAGGATCAAAGATTATCTTGCTCAAGAAACGTACAAAAATGATTGTAGGTCCCGTGTAAGTAAAAGAGATACACATATTGATTATTGATCGCTGGCTGTTCATACCGCTGGCGAGAACTCGTGTGTTTGTTGTTTGTTTTGTAGAGCTATCGAAGAGGGTACTCGCTCAGTGACGCTAGCTGGGCAGGCAGGACACTCGTTGAGAGACTCACACTTGGTACACACGCATACCGAATTCGTCACGATTTCGTCTGCGTCTAATTTTTTTAATACAAATATCCTCGATGAAAGTAGCCTAGGTCCTTCTCTAGGTCCCAGGCTACTTATCTGTCATGTTTTATAACGATCAGTTCAGAGATTTAGGCGTGAAAGGGTAAATGACAGCCAGAGAGAGTCAGAGATAGACAATCGCATTTTTAATGTTAATGATGAGAATGGAGTTTGTGTAGAGTTGCGGTGATGATAGTAAAAATATTTCTAAAAGCCCTGCCACTGATTGAACCAGTTAAATATAACTTTTGAGGCCCATTCACGCGAACCACAATGACAACACATGGACGGGCGCTAATTAGTATGAAAATGAATACTTAGTTCATTCACACGGACCACATTTGGCGGTCAAAATCAACTGTGGAACTGATAACGACCACATCAAGGCCACGTCGCATCCACTAGCAAGACCACGCACTAGCGGCCGGCCACATTACAAACACAACGATCTGTCTATCTGGAAAAACTAGCTATAAACGCAGCGCAACCACAACGCAACTGCAAAAACTTTTTTACAAAAAAAACAACCGACTTCCAAAAACAAACACTACAAATTGAAAAATAACTTTAATTTCGGAAGTCGGTGTCGTTGATTCCACATTTTCGTGTTTTTTAACACCGACTTCCGAAATTAAAGTTATTTTTCAATTTGTAGTGTTTGTTTTTGGAAGTCGGTTGTTTTTTTTGTAAAAAAGTTTTTATTTTTCGCTTTTTAGTTATACCTACCCCATACAAATTCATATAACACTACTTGCTAGTGACAGGAAGATAAACATCATCAATATAAACTAAGTGGAAAACAAACGTATTGTTGACGCTAATTCCAAAACTACCCAAGCAAAGTTCATAAAATTTATATGGGACCACCTCTGAAGCATACCTTATTCATTAATTAGACTAGATGCTGATAATCCTGGCTGCAGCATCAGGCCAAACTTATGTCAACTTTGCATTGAACTTAAAATTTAGTCCTGTTTAAAATGAGCCCAAACACGACTACGGTGCTGTAATTTCAAGGTTTGTACTTTTTTTGATGATCCTGGCTTCAGCATCAGGTCTCTATGTACTTCGGTGTTCCTCATTAACATTACGTGTATCCACACATCGAGCCCTTTCCAATGAGCCTAAACACGATATATCTGCTGTTAGTTGTCGAGGAGTTAGGTACTCTGCAGACTATCCTGACTGCAGCATCAGGTCATGACTTGATGATCATGAGACCAAATGTGGCAAATGCCCAATCAAACATCAAAACAATTTACTAAAACAGTCCTTGCCTGTTCGAGTAACTTCTTACTGTTAAGGAGTTGTACCTTCTATCATCAGCCCAGCTACCTGAGATGGTGACAACCATACGCAAATACACAAGATACTTCATAAAATATGCAAAAAACCATAAGTAAGCCTATAAAATTTGAGGGTTGCCCTCGATTTCTCTAAGATCCCATCATCTGATCCTAACTTGGTGACAATGGGACCACCTCAGAACTATCTACTTTCGAACAAAAAAAGAATTTTGGAAATCTGTCGACAATTGGCGAAGTATTCGATGAACAAACATACAAAAAAAAAAAAAAAAACATACAAACAGCCGAACATAGTACCTCCTCCTTTTTGTGAAGTCGGTAAAAAGTTGCAGCGACACTATCCACACGTAACAACGGCTTGCCCATATTTTTTCGCTGCGATGTGGTGTGGTTGTGGTGCGTGTGAACGCCCCCTTCGTCACAAACTAAAAAACTAGAAAAAAGAACTTCACATGCAGAAATTCTGTTTTAATTTATTTTTTCAAAAGTCACTTTTTTGCGTCGTATATACGTGTTGGGAAGTTTTGAGTTGATCTAAATGGAAAGCTCTAATGTTTTGAAAACTTTGATCCCTGTAGGGTGATAGTCCAGTTCAGTAGGAAATGGAAATGTTCTTATTCAGCGGTAGATTTGGACAGACCGACGGACAGACTGGACGGACTACATTTAATAGTTTATTCATCCTGGTGCTGTACAGAATTAATAAATTAGTATGGGTATTTAAAGTTGTGTTATAACATTGGAATTTTGACCTACAATATCTCCTTAACCAGAAGCTTCCCAGGTATGCTCCAGAACAAATAAATTATTACAACGACGCGACGGTGAGTACAAGTGACCCTCGGCTTCGTTAAGGGTCAATTCCCACTGAATGAGCAGCGGCCGGCAGCGGCCATTATCCATACCCATTTGAAGGCAAAGGAGGGACAGCGCGGCGCCGCGAGGCTGCTCGAGCCTTCTAGTGACTAGTCAAAAGAAGGAAAGTCACTTGCTCTTACGGCCGCTGCGCGCCTCTGCTCTTTCAGTGGTGTTGACCCTAAGCGTCTATTTACGCCCGTTAGAATAATTCAAAATTTAAGATGAAAGATAAACCCTAGCAGATAATCAGAGCAATATTCTCTATTATTTACTTTGTTTATAATTTGAAAAAGGTCTACAGCAAAAAATTGTTTTACTTAATCTATGTCGATTTGTTTTGACACTATCCCTATCAAATCTATTGATTGATTGACCGGCGATAGATCTCCGGTAATTAAAAGAAAACAGTGTATCCCGTGTTTGTTGTTTCAGTTAACGTAGTTTACAATGTTCGCTGAAACGAAGGTATGCATCGTATATTGAACGATGTTTTTTACCAAGAGGTGAACAACGGTCGAAGTTTCCGTTTTAATATGCCATAGTTGATGCTTGATTAATTTTATCATGGACGTTTAATGAAGTACGAGATGTTGGTTTAATTAAAAATGAGTTTAAAGAGTTTTCTGAGGAAAGTTTTGAGTTTGAATATGGAGGGCTATAAGATTAGGGGAAGACCAAAGAAACGATGGATGGAATGTGTGACAGATGATATGGTTAGAAAGGGAGTGACTACCGAGATGACGACTAATAGAGAAGTATGGAAGAAAATTATATGTTGCACCGTCCACAAAGTAAATTGGGATTAGGACAGGAGAATAATGATAGTGAAGGGTTTAAAGATTTGAATGATTTAGTTTCACAATGTGATTGCAAGTACTCTTGGTGTTTTCTGCTACAACTCTTCCATTTTTGCCAAAGCTTTTTCTACGATTATTATCCTAAAGCCCATGCTACCTTATATGTAAGTTAGTACAGCGGCATGCGATCACGGGAAGGTACTTTCTTATTTCATCCTTTACAGTAGTCGGGTTTTAGTGTTTAAACTTTTTCTTAATTTCATTATTTTGGGGCTTATTTCAGTAATATTTATATTTTTTAAATGTGCTAATTAAGCCCTCTCATTACCCCACAAGGCACCATCCCAAAATATTTATTTTTAAATTCATTACTCTATGTCCTCTAGAGGGCGCCATATTGAATTTAGTTTAACGTCACATTTCTACAACGACTTTCATCAGGATTGACATAAGCTTTTTGGTAGCTCATGTCAGCACCATGCAATTTCGACTTTTCCATCATCAATATCGCTGATGCGGCCCTCACCTATTTCCGACACCAAAGCCACCCAATTCACCATGCAACTTGTAGGTACTCTAACCTCGTCATCTGTTCTTTCCAGCTCTACCTCCTCTTCATGCTGGTGTTCTTCATAATCCTGTGCCTTATCTGCATCGTGGTGCTCCTGTGGTACAACAGACGTTACAACCTGGAGTTGCATTCCACCACCGAGCCCCGGGAAGACACCCCCATGAGGAGACCGTGCCTTAGTGAATTCTAACCTTGTGCCTACTGATTATGGCCTGTTATTGATTGGAGCTCAATTTGTAAATTATATAAATCGTCCTATAGAGCTGGCAGACAAAGAAAAGAAAGAAATAAAGAAAAATAGGTTTATTTGTTACAAAAATAAGTACATACAAAAAAATTAAGATAAAAGAAAAAAAGTTAAATGTATGAAAAAAATATGAAAGTATTCCGGCCAGTTCTTAAAGAAATTATTTAGGTACTCAAGTGTATAGTTATTTATTGTATTTTTATTAACCAATAGCTAACAGGCGGCGGCGTTCAGATTATGGGGCTAGGATTTTTATTTTTGGGAATCCTACCGTAAAAATTAAAATGAAAAGTACGTCCATGATCAATAAGTAAATTCATTTATACAAACTAGGCTGAGTATCAGCACTTTTTGTACAAACGCCAGCACATCAAGCTTCCCAAAACTGAGAAATTTTCCCAGTCAACTTTGAACCCTATACTTTAGCGATAAAGTTGAAAATCTATTAAAGAAATTTGACAGATTGTAGTAGCTTGATGTGCGCAGCTGGCGTCTGTACATAAACATTAGGTACATTCCCAGACAGTACCCCAAAACGCCCGCCCTTTACCACTTTCTAGTGCTTTAGCTAGGAAGATGAAGTGGCGCAACGAACTCTCCGGTATGTGATATTGTAAATTAGTCTTTACAAACCATTTATTTAAAAACCCGAATCCCTGGTCCAATTATTGGGTTAATGATAACAATGGTTAACAGATTTGATTTACAATGGACCTTAAATTAATCATTATTTACCCTTTTATTTACGTCCAAATAAAATGTATTTACACAAAACTATTTACCAGAAACGTGATACGTGCAACTGTACCCATGCACAGTGCATTTTAATGTTATAAACAACGAAGTGCCATTTAGAGTCTTAACTGTGTAACGTAAGGTTCATTTGACAACGACTGATTCAGTGCCAAATAAAATTTAATTGTAAACAGCATGGACTTTTATTTAATATTGGAATTCCTTTACGAATTGTAGTATCTTTCGTTCTCATTTTATGTTCATTTGGGACAAGCTGATACAAGTAATACTTGCAATTAATTTAACTGACTGCCTCCTTGGTCTAGTGGTTACAAGCGCTACTGCTGACTGGTCCTCAGTTCGATTGCTAGTTCGGGAAAAGTGTTATTGGGTTTTTCTGTCTGGAATTTCTCAGTAGCAGCCCGGGGCTTGGATTCGTGCCTGGTTGATTGAAATAGGTTTGTCCCGTATTACATGAGACTTAAACATAACTGGCGAAATGTGGGTGTACTATAGGTACAGACGCCAGCACATCACACTACTACAATCTGTAAAATTTCTTTAATAGATTTTCAACTTTATCGCTAAAGCATAAGGTTCAAAGTTGATTGGGAAAATTTTACAGTTTCGGGTAGCTTGATCTGCTGGCGTCTGTACACTCTTGCCAAGCCCTTGGGAAAAACAAGGCGCGATAGTCTGTTATGTTTATAATATTATGTTACTTGCAATTACCTACGATACGGCTATATATTCTCTCATAATTTAATAGATGTGAAAATAATAAATTAACTACCTACAAGTTATTATGTATTTAATCTCCTCATTCATTTCCGTTTCAAATTAATTGTTTCATAATTACTACTATGAGAGTGAATGAAGACAGAGTACACATGTGTTTGCACACACACTTGTGCACTATAATAATCTCCTGCGCCGATTGCTAATCTCCACTTCAATTAACCTGATATTCGGTCGGAGGATTATATTTCATAATGTTCCAAAATGCATGGTTCATATCTCACACCGTTTGGAATTTGTATACGATTCTATGCCTAACGACAGTTTTTTTTCTTTTTCAGAGTGTTCGCAGAATCTGTTTGTTTAGGCATGTATTTAATCGAAACTCAAATAATTCCCATTTTACTGTCCTAAAAATATTATTGATCACCCCAATAAAATGATTGTGCCTGATTTTGTGAACCATAATTTCTTTAAAAAAAAAAAAACTATTTTGGGGTTCAACAAATAAGTACAAAATAGCCAAGTAACTGCGACCAACTTGGATGTAGCGCGGTTGGTCACTGTTCTGACCTAACCTAACCTAACCTATTCGGTCGGAGTGCCCTAGTTTAGGTACTGCAACCAACTGTTAGAAAAGAACAGAAAGGTAAACAAAGGCTTAATTATTATTGAAGAAGTGTGCATCATTAATAGCGCAAAATTTTTTTAGAGGTTCATTAATTTCAAAAATTGTTCAATAAGTTTTTTAAAGGATCGGTTAAATATAATATCCATATAGTTTATAGTACAGACCAACACCCTGATTACGTACCACAGTATCAAACACAATCGGAATCATTTTGAAGAATATTGCTAATCAATTGCTTTAAATGTTCGAAAAAATGGTCTGCTCAACAGCGTAAAAAATAACCCAATGAATTTTGTTGAACTGTCAAAATGAAAGCCATTCCTACTGTGAGTGATTACACTATTTGCGTTACTGAAAAGACATAATTCATATTTATAACTAGCTGCTGCCCGCGACTTCGTCTGCGTGAAGGCTCTACAGCACCAAAAATACCTAAGATGCCAGTGTCGCTATAGCATTATAAGTAAACAACTTTTAAAATAGCATTAAAATATAAGTTTTTTTTGCAAGCGAAGCAAGTGAAGAGAGTTATATTGGAATCCTGCTGAGTTCAGTCATAAGATGTGACTGAAGGAAATAGAGAAAATAATGCAGGAATACATTCCAGGACACAAAAGAGTAAAAATACGTACAAAGGTATCATACCTTACAACATTTCCCTATAACGTACGTTGGTAGTTATGCTGCCAGGAGCCAAAATGTCAGACAAAAAAATTATGTGAAAATGTCAGAGTCAGGACTGGTGACGCGGGAGCAAGCGACGTACAGTTGCTTCTGCCCTCAGTGTCTGCCCCTGCGACTTACTGATGGTCATCGCGAAGCAAACACTCACGGGGAACTGTACGCGCTTGAACTGGAACGGGAAGTTATGAGGTATGAGGGGAATGCGTGGTATAAATACTGCCTCGCCAACGCCACAACTCGTAAGAATTTCCGCCTCAATTTGTGTGTCTGTGGAGCGAGATGACTTTAAGGCGGGTCCCGTTACACAACTTCGGAGGAGATAGGTTCCGAAGAAGCATAATCGGGACACCGACCTTCAGCTTGATGGTATGCGCTGGAAGTCCACTTGCTGACAGGGAGTTCAGAAATTCCACGGGATAATGTGTGGCGTCATCTTGCTCGACAACAGTGTTTATCGAGGTGTAGTCTACTTCATTCCCCTCAATTTCCGAGAGAATGCATTCATTAATTGCTGCAGCCTGATCGTTTTTAAGCGTCAAAATGGCCCGCTCACACACCCAAGAATTTTGCTGGTGCGGTATACGACTGATGTCCCCGTACACACAGCGAATGAGTTCTTCTATGCTGGATACCACTCTACCGAGAGACTCTGGAAGCACCACCTGTCCACCTCTCTCTTCTGGTAGAGTGCCTTCGCCAAGACTTAGAAGGACATCGGAGAATTCTTGAGCACGTGAGTCACCAGCCGAGCTCTCATATTAAACGGTTGAATGTCGTAATTACAGACACAATTAAAAAGCCATTGTGTCTCGCGTAGATCTAAGTTCCGGCATACGATGGGTTAATGGTCAAGCGCAGCGTACGAACTCGTGACCACAACGAAGATCATTTCAACGAAGTATTCACCTCGTCAGCCCTCGATCCTCGCGTCACCACGGAAAGCGTTTGCCGGAAATCGCCACTGAACAGAACTGTGACACCACCCATCAAATGTTCGTTCCTGCGGATGTCCTGCAGGGTTCTGTCCACGGCCTCAACTGCCTTCCTATTGGCCATCGTACACTCATTCCATTCGATCAAAGAGCAATCCTTGAGCACGTGTCCCTTATCGCTGTTACGTGACACACCACAAACAGGCGTTTCGGCGCTCTCTAAATCGATGGGAATTTTAAAGTCCCGATTTCCACGGTCTTGATGCGGTGATGATTGGGGAGCTGGTAACCCATATTCGATCAGTGGATTGCCGCCGAAAGAAATGACCACATCTTGAAGTGAACTGAGACAGGTGTTCAGCACGCGTTCATCAGTTACTTCGACTTCGTCTCCAGTAGCACGCCTCAAAGCTCGTAGAAAATCTTCAGACAGATGATGGCGATACTTCTCCCACAAAGCTACCGGTTTCGCGACTCCACAAAACACCAAGATGACGGCATGCGGCTGGGACTGTCACTGACGCTCGCCTCCGCGAGGGTTTCATCCCAATTTTGGTCACTGTCGAGAAGGTCACGTGCTACCCAGGCTGCGCGGTAAGTGGGATACTCCACGCCATCAAATGTCCTCAGAAAGGCGAAAGACGTTGGGCCTCGGACAGTGTGAAGTAACAACCGCAGAAAATAGCATTCGCCATTATTCGGATGCACGGTATAAACCCTACCCAATGCGGTGTCCTTGAAAATTCCTGGAAAACTTTCCACAGCACCTCCTCGTCGACGTCGGTTAAATAAACCCCTTTGCTTGTCGTACGTGTAATATGAAGGCACCTCGTCATACGTAAGGGATTTGTTTTACATCACATTTAAGTTTATAAATTAGGTATACGACATGAAAATATATTAATTACCAAGCAATAATCACACAGATAAATACCGAACAAAAGTATTAACAGTCAATGTTTATTTTGTACTAACAACATGAAATTGATGAAGAAATGATCATCATCAATGAACATAACTTTCTTGTAATACTTAACACCGCATTTTTTTTAAATTGTCTTCCTCAACTCTGCTCAAGATTTTGAGGGTTTTGTTGGACCTTGAATTTGTCAAAACGAACTATACGATACAACTTGTATGAAGAAAATGTACATTACCATCTATGAATTTTAAGAATAACTAACTACTAACCTCGCCAACATGATCAAATTTAAATTATTAATTTCCAAAAACTGTTAACATGTAACTTGATTTGATTTTTATGAAATCTCTTAGATGGCGCTGGTTCAAAATTTTCTTTATACTACTAACATTCATTAAACTATGTTTCTCTGCCCAAGTTACTTAAATGGCGTAGTTTTTATAGTGTAAAGCTAGATAATAGCATGGCTTACTCAAAAATAACATTTAAATATGCGTCGTTAGATTACATGCTGTCACAGAATGCGTAAGAAAAATAAAGATTCACAGCTCCTCCCCCGTAGGTGATAGCGTGATAATATGTAGCCTATATGTTGACCCGACCTCTTAGTAATACTCATGCAAAATTTGATGTAAATCCATGCAGCACTTTTTGAGATTAGCCCGGACATACATACAGACAATCAGACAAACAGACAAAAATTCTAAAAATTATATTTTCGGCTTCGAAATCGATTGTAGATCACGCCCCAAGTATTCTTTTAAAAAAATATTCAATGTACAGTTTTGACTTTCCTACGATTTTATTATATGTATAGATGACAATGAGATTGTAACAAATTATACTTTCTGTCTTACTTTCAGGACGCTATCTAGACAAAAATATGACTTGAAATCCTGACTACAATTCCAATTTATATTAAACGACGACCCTAAAGACATCGCAGCATGTAATTTTCATTATTCACTGGCTCCCTCAGGATTTATCTTGGAATGGTCTGAAGATGACGGAGCAAACGGCGATCTTGTTCCAATTTTCTTAGCTATAAGAGAAATATTTGTCCAGCAGTGGTACTTTTATCTAGTCAATAAACTACCAGAAAAGGAGAAGTCTGGAGTCAAAAAAACTTACCTATTTAAAAAAACATACACGTGATTTACTTACCCATACTGGGTTGGCAGAGACATCAACGCGCAAACTGTTATGATGAATTATTCAGCATATAATCATAACTTAAGTGGCAGTGGGCAGAGCACATTGCTCGCAGAACAGATGGCCGATGGGGCCGAAGCGTTGGAAGGTGGACCGACGACCTTGTGAAGGCCGCAGGAACCCGTTGGTTGCGAGAAGCACAGAACTGGTCGAAGTGGAGGTGCTTGGGGGAGGCCTATGTCCAGCAGTGGACGTCTTTTGGCTTTTTTTTTTTTATGGATGGGAAATCATCTAATGACTCCTCCCGCTCTGGGTGGAGCGGAAGGGAGTGTCAGACTCTTACTGACTAAAACCCACCCGTGTTCCTTCCTTAGCCCTTTATGTTCCGGGGCAGCGGTAACCCTTTCGGACGATCCCGCTACACCGGCAGGCTTCGGCCCTGGCGGGCCCCTTCCTTTATGCTGACATCTCTTTGAGGCGCGCGTGGAACACATACGTGCCGTCCGGCACGGGCCTGGTCCTGATCGGACGGAGAGCTACCCATTACTCTCCGTCCGCAGGCCCGCGCCTACGGTGGCCGGGAGTCGTCACGCGGCTCCCGACGCCCGTAGCGTCTCCCGCGGCGGCTGAGGCGAGAGGCTCTCTCCCTGAGCCGTCCCGCCACCTCCTTCGCTAGCATGACTGCTTCGCAGAAGGAGGTGACTGCCTCCCACTCCCCCTCGCCCCGGACCATGGCTTGAACCAGGGCCGGACGCGAGAGGTCGCCGCCGCTGCCGATCGCCTCCACGAGGACACGGCGGTGCTCCGCCCAAGCGGGGCAGACCTCCACCGTATGCTCCACCGTGTCCTCTGGGCGATCCTCGCAATGGTGACACCCGGGCGTCTCCTCCCGCCTGATGATGTGCAGGTACCTCCCGAAACATCCGTGTCCGGTGAGGACCTGCGTCAGGCGGTAGGTGAGAACGCCGTGACGCCTCTCTAGCCACTCCTCAAAGAGGGGTCTTATCGCCACGATCGTGGCGTGCCCTACGTCTTTTGGCTGAAATGATGATTCAGCATATGATTGAAAAATGAAAAATAAAGCGTGGATTTTATTTAAAAAAAACTGCTGTTCCATACATTTTGACCGTACATATTTTATTAAGCAATTGGTTTTTTAATATCCCACGAATGTGTTTACATGATCTCTGAAAATCGAGGGACTCGTCAGCTCTTTCCAGTTTGTTCCTAACCGCGAATGACCTCCAAAACCCGATATCAATAACATTTTACAACGATAAAGAGTGTCGAAGACCCATAAAACTGAACCATCGTCTAACCAGGCTATAAAAGCCTTCAAATAATCAGTATTACTTTACATTGAACAGTTAAAATAAACGTTAAAGTCTAACTAATAAAAAGTAACGACGTTAAGAGCGGTGAGGGTTTTATCGCTGATATTAAAGGTTTAGAGGCGCCACTCCTGTGAGTGGTTACAGCGATTTAAGATTATATTAATATATAAAAACTGGTATGCCTCTGTATTGGGTTAGACAGGAAGCAGACCCGAACATAGTTGAGAAGAGGCTTAGGCAGAATGAGATAGAACACAAAATTGCACAGAATGCAGAAAGCATCCAAGATGGAGGGCTCACAGTATCATCAAATTATCTTTGATGGCAAGAAATTACCGAAAAAAAAAAACACACCTGCAGTGATGATTATAAGAGCCCATAATTGTCGCACCGTCAAGACTGATCCGCCAACTTTATTTTGATTATATCGGTATCCAAATTATTACTAAACGGAGACGTCAAGCAAACACTTGGGTGAAGTCAATGTAGGAAGTGGCAACACTGGGTTGATGGCGGCCAATTGTCTGTTGACATTTTACATTTTTGAAGTTTTGAAAAAGTTCATGTGAGACGTCAGAGTCGACGGTAGACACTTTTTGACCGAGGCGCGCTTGCGACAGGTTGCCCTTGCCGGTATTGAATTCGTCGGTTTCCTTTTTAAAATCTGATTGCATCTGCCTTGTTTCGTGACAGTTTTGTGATTATTGAGCTGTAGTGTCTGTAGTGCCTGAATAGACGTTTTTACCAAGTGCTTTGACTTTTATTTCGGTTAGTCATCCATGATGGTCAACCACTCTGAAAACGACGAAATAGAACTGCCTTAGTTATATATGTCACCTAGTTTTAGCCGGGTACAACTAGATGCAGCCGGCCACATGCGATTCGTGTGTACTTCGGGTGACATCGGTTGCATGGTTGCGGTCGGTCGATATGCGACGTAGGATGCAAGAGCGAGCGAAGGCCACCCCGAGGTTAGGTTTGTTTAGGTTACATGAAACCCTTTACACAGAAATAGGAGCCCGGCTCCGTCGACATAGGATGCAAGAGCGAGCGAATGAGAATACAAATACCTTAACCTTGACTAACTGTAGTTTGTAGTGTTTTAAATTTGTTCGCTTGAGAATTATTATACTGATCGTTCTGAATAACTCGTACTTCAAAGTCGTAGTTTTAAGTCGCCGTTTTCAATATTTGTGGTCGCCCTCAGTCTTTTGCCCACTTAGTATTTCAGTACACGATAATCAGTATTTTTGACACCCTTAAAATATTCCCTCCCTTCCCTATTAATAATTAATTAATTTAATTAATTTCCCTTGATATTCGATCGTTTAAATACTAGCCCTAGTTATCTAGCTTAGTAATTCCATCGCAATCAGTGTGACAAAGTGCTGAGAGATTAAAAGGCCTGTGATTACATGGCTAGTCGCAGATCGTAGAGTTTCGGAACGAAACTAATTCAATTTGAATCTTTTGAGGTTTTATTTAGAATTTTAAAATGTAAGACTGTTTCCAGCCAGTCTGGGCTAAGTTATGCGGCGTAGATTTGGATTTCTTTTTATGAAATTGTGGCACAAATTTGAATATAATGGGACCCGTATTTTTGAGAGGAATTTTTAGTATAATTTGGTACATTATTCTCTGCACAGAGCATGTAGTTCTCTGCTTCAGTTAGTCAAATTACACATACATTTGACTAAATTATTCACATGCGAGAAAGAATGTCGTCAATTTATTTTTGCTACAGTATGTTTGAAATTGTTATAAAAATAGTAATGATTGGACATTTAGAGAAAAGAAGGATAAAAATTCGATATCAGAAGTTAAATTCGGATTTGCCCACGATGTTTTGTATTTAGAAAAAATCAGCGAAATCTTTGTTCAGAATAATTACTCACAAAGAGCTATGCATACATTAGTATAAACTTAATATTATAAAGACAAATGTTTTTTTTTGTTGTAGGTATATTTGTATTTTACGCTTTCACGCTAAAACGGCTGAACGGGTTCGGCTGAAATTAGGCGCATGAGTAAACCATGAGCTGGATTAGGACATAGAAAACTTTTTACCCCGATGTTCACGGGATAGAAATTTATGCGGGTGAAACCGCGGGACACAGGTAGTGAAAAATAAAATTTAAAAAGTCGCAATACGAACTTGCACTGATAAGTACCAATTACTTTCTGACCGCCACAGAAATTCGAAAATTCTACAACCGTGCTTGTTATTTTGCACAAAAATATTGCTAGACATAAAATATGGACATTAAAACAACATTTTTATCACAACATTCAAGTTATAACTTTGTAGCGGTAATTGCAGTTGTAACTCTGCTCACCTCAGAGTTGCCTCAGAGCGACGCGAGCGCTCGCCGCGGCGTCACATGCTGGAGCAGCTGTTATTTTATTAATTACTAACTTATAACGATGTTTCACGTTAGACAGGCTTGCTGCAAGCTCTGCGTTATCTAGAAGAATGTTTTGCAGATGTGGTTTTAAAAAAATATAACTTTGCTTAGTTGTTTCTGTTGGTAGTTAACTCTGAAATAACGCTTTTTTAATTATTTTTGGCAATTTGTAGGTAACGAATGTCTACTAACTACAGTTCGAAAAGCATTTCTTTAAGTTGCAAATAAATTATATTTAAAGCAAGGAACAGTCTATCTCTTCCTCATTAGGCTTTATTTAATGGCTACTAAGGACTAACTATGTTGTTATGAAGTGAACTTTACATTCGTGTTTTCAGATCAGGATCAGGAAAAACATTGATCAAATCACTGTTTGTCGGTTTTCTCGTTCATCATCATCAGACGAAAGACGTCCACTGCTGGACATAGGCAACCTCCAAGCACTGCCACTAGGACCGGTTCTGTGCTTCCCGCATCCAGCGGATTCCTGCGGTCTTCACAAGGTCATCAGTCCACCTTGTGCGAGGCCTTCCAACGATACGTCTTCTGGTACGCGGTCGCCACTCCAGAACTTTTTGGGCCCATCGGCCATCTGTTCTGCGAGCAAACTTAAGTTTAGCAATTGTTGGGGTATGACGGTTTCTCCTTCACTGCATTTTAATATTAGCATGTAATATAACTCATATTAATCTGCATATTAGGCAATGTTTATCTTTCATAATGATAGTAATATATTTACTCGGCCCTCTCGCGACAGATGGTCTAACTTGTAATATCCAGAAACCTTAGTAAATAAATTACGGTTTGTGTGCTGCTCGCGTTAATCGTAAATCCCGAAACTTCTCTCCCCACATGTTATAATTAATTGTTGTTTAATCCTTTGTTTACTGTTTTACTTACAGTAATGAGGGAATAAACAAGGATCTGGAGTTAATTTAGATTAATTTTAAGCGTTGTAAGTTCAGTCTACCGGGTGAGTTTGATAGTGTAGTGTGAAACTGTTTTCTGAACTTTGGATTTTAAAACATAAAATGTTTTTTTCAAATGATTCTCGAAATGCCTCCAAGACACACACACTCGTAGAAGATCGACAGAAGAATCTATACAGGAAAGAAATATAACCAGTGGGCAGACTGCAACCAAGAATTCAATATAATTATGATTACTACCCTAGTGTAGAAATTTTTCGTCAGTTATCAAAAAAAAATCAGCTGTTTCATAGAAAATTGCTATACCTACGCGGTCAAAATATATGGAACAACTAGTATTTTTTTAATGCATAGTCTGGTGTACAGTAAAGTATCCTAACTATCACACTGATATTATAAACGCGAAAGTTTGTGAGGGTGTGTGTGCATGTGTAAGGGTGTGTTTGAGGGTGCGTTTATAAGTTTGTTAATTCTTCACGCTCAAACGGCTGGACCAATTTTGATAAAATTTTGTATGGAGGTAGCTGACACGCTGGATTAATATATAGGCTACTTTTTATCCCGAAATTCCCACGAGATTGACACTTATGCGTGTGAAACCGCGGGGTGCAGCTAGTAATAATATTATAAATGCGAAAGTAAGTTTGTTACCTTTTCACGCCTAAACCACTGAACCGATCATCCTGAAATTTTGCATATACGCTGTCAGGTGTACAGAAACGGACATAGGGTACCTTTCATCCCGAAAAAAACTGCTGTTCCCGAGGAAAACCACAATAACTTTATTATGATAATAGATGGCGCTACGTGTCTTTCGAGTCATGATTGAATTATGAAAATTACGCGGGTAAAACCGCGGGGCACAGCTAGTTATAAATAAATATAAATATGAAGTTTTCTGTTGGACAACGATTTTAACCCAGCTACTCACATTGTTATACTGACTATCAGTAAGGGTTTAAATGGATCGTGTTAATAAAATTGAGCGTAACACGGAGTGTGCAACTCCGTGTTACGCCCTTTAAAGTTTTTACTTTAGTTTATCGGACATTTCAGAAGAGGATCTAGTGTAGAGCTATGCTTAGATGGTTTGGTGGTGTTGAGAGGATGAATGAAAGGCACCTAACAAAAGGTATGTACAGTCAACAAAAGATATAAGTATGCAGGATCGTCGGGAAGCCGCTTAGCGAAAACGAATTGATAGTGCGGGCGGGCAATGCGACGGGGTATAAGAAATTTTACGCGGACGAAGTCGCGGGCAAAAGCTAGTAATTTGTAAATATTGATAGAATATTTCAACCTACACAAATATGATCTAAATAAACCTTACCACCTTGTTAGCATTTCCAGTAAAACGTAGGTACCCCTTTACTGCTAATAGGTACTCGTACTACCTGCGATCCTCGTCGTCGCCACCTACCCAAGTGATCTCACTTATTAATGAAACATTTACAGCGCATTGCTATTTTAAGAGTTCCGAGGAATTCTTCTACAATAGTGTTGTAGGAAAATGAGTGCAACTCAACTAATATATTTAACACTAGCTTCTTCCCGCGACTTCATCCGCGTGAAATTTCACCCCCCCCCCTTTCACCCCCTTAGGGGATGAATTTTGAAAAATCCTTTCTTAGTGCACCCCTAGACCTCATAAGGAACGTACGTGCCAAATTTGGAATCTCTAGACCCAGCGGTTTGGGCTGTGCGTTGATATGTCAGTCAGTCAGTTCTCCTTTTATATATATAGACTAGCTTCTGCCTGCGACTTCGTCCGCGTGAAATTTCACCCTCCCCCCCATTCACCCTCTTAGGGGTGGAATTTCGAAAAACCCTTTCTTAGTGCACCCCTAGACTTCATAAGGAACCTACATGCCAAGTTTGGAATCTCTAGACCCAGCGGTTTGGGCTGTGCGTTGATATGTCAGTCAGTCAGTTCTCCTTTTATATATATAGAAGATAACGTAACATCACACTGTATATTTCCCCGACGGGTTTGGCAGAGGCGCACACTTCGCCTGTTAGATAGATAGATAAACCATTTATTTGGCGCATACAAAAGACAGCACAACACACAAAAGTACAATATTAGATGATAACCAATTGAACCACATGAACCTACGTTACGTTAAGGACTCTTGTAATAGGGGCGAGCATAAATCCAGACTCCAGGCTGCTACTGAGAAATCCCAGATGAAGAAACCCGGTAACACTTTGCCTGACACGGGAATCGAATCCAGGACCTCATCCTCAGCAGTAGCGCTGCATCTTGAAAAGTAAGCTTGTTTTGATTTTTTTAGTTGCAGACGAGTATTTTTTTTATTTCAAACCTTTCAATGCATTAGACTTTGGAGTAGTCTTCTCAAGCCCTTTATTCTGATATCCCTTACGGTAGTAAACTACAAAAAATATTAAGACACTACTTATCGATTTCTAAAATCCGCCATTTTGTTTTATAAAAAATAGCTGCGCACCCCCCGGTTTCACCCGCATAAGTCTCAATCCCGTAGGAATAAAAGTATCCTATATCCCAGTCCAGGTCATTGTCTACCCATGTGCCAAATTTCATCCAAATCCGTTTAACTGTTTTAACGTTAAAACTTAAAAAACAAACTTACAAAAAGTCAAATATTTTCTCTAACTGAGTAATATTTAGTTAAGAGACAAAACCTAGCCAGAAACCATCGGGACCCTAACGTTTCGATAGACACCTCGTGTATAAAAATACAGCCAAGCGTTAGGATGGCTTTGAGGACATACAGACAGAATCCCACATAGATACGCATGAAAAACATAACCCTATATTTGCTGTCGCGCGGTCGGGTAATAAAGAGTTTACCGACAGAGGTCAAGTTGGCAATATCGGGGACTCTTTGAAGGTGGGTACATTTCATTTGGAGTTTTTAGATGAGCAATATATTGCGAACTGTGGTCTGTTATTTTTATTTCATATAGAGATGAGTTGGCAGTTCCTGTGTTGTTTGTTTATTAAAAAAAATACTGCTGCAATATAGCTAAATAAAAGACCACAAATATTAAATTGTTGAAAAGATGCTTGAACATCTCTGTATTGGCAATGGTGCTCGTTGTGGGCGATGGATGGCAATAAATAAAATGTGTTTCCCCAATAAAAGAATATGATATAATTAATTAAACATTTAAAGGAATTTATAGAAAAATAAGTAAGGTGACATTCTTCTTGTCAGAAATAAGGTAACGTGAAAAAACTGAAGAGGCGCGCACACAACATGCGCTCTGCATGTTGTGTGCGCGCCTCGTTCGCGCAGACTTCTAGAATATTCCACGCGTCGTTTGCATGTGTGTGTATGCACTTATACATATTATGCAAGGCGTTAACAATCTCTCAACTCGATCCTGCCCTCATTATACATACTTTAACGACTAAACCATCCTATTTAGTTATACAAACAGTTTGTTTCGTGGCAACAGATCACAAAGCTTTTAATTTAAATACAATCTAAGTTTAGCAAGCTTACCCGAAACTCGTTCAACTGAGATAAGAATAAAGACTACGGACCATTACCCTGTTCTACTGATCTATTTGGTGTTTACATTTGCTCTGTATACATTTAAAGTTTAATTACTATCCCTTACAAGGGTAATTGTTTTGGCCTAAGGCGCCATCTCCACGGGCAATTGAATCGCGGCGATAGTCTTGCCGTGCCATCAAATTCTCGCCGCGATGATATCGCCGTCTGGAGACACGTTCTAAGAGAGTATATAGATATACATGGCACCACGATAATATCGCCGCGATTCTCTCGCTCGTGGAGATGGCCCCTTGGTTTCAAGTGCACCTAAAGTGTGATGTGACCGATGTAAATCAGTTTTTTATGTCGTTTTTTAATCGTATCTTATGCTAGTGTTTTCAAAGAAATCCGATTTAATTGGTCTGCTTTACAAGATTGGCAAAAACTATCCTATGTCCTTTCCCGGGATTCAAACTATCTCTATACCAAATTTCATCTAAATTGGTTCAGCGGTTTAAGCGTGAAGAGGTAACAGACGGACAAATAGACACAGTTTCGCATTTATAATATTAGTATGGATTCACATCAATAGAATGTGGGTACACCAGTCAGTTAAGGTTCAAACTCACAACCATACTCTTCAATCCGTCATAGACACCATCAGTCTCTTACCGGTAAAAGTACTTATAATTTTCATTGAGTTGTCTTTCATCACAAAAACAATCCATCACGGGCCCAAATGGATTCCAAAACAAAGTCTGGGAAGTAATTAACTTTCAAGCTTTCTCCTCGAACTCCGAAATAATGTTTTGGTAACAAATTAATTAAGTAATGTCTGTGAAAACAAGAAAAATATGAGAATATTGAAAGGAGCCAACCGGGTTCGTGATTATTTTAGAGTTTATGAGTACTTACTTTAACGTATAGTTAAGACCTTAAATACCATAGAGCCTTATTACATTACGCGATATTCAGGAACGCTTTCTCTATATATCTGGATGGTGTAATAAGAGAAAGGGAGCAAGAGTCCCTATAAAAATACACATCACCTAAATCATCAGCATCTGCCCAGCCTTTTCCCAACTATGTTGGGGTGCCCGATGCAGCTGAATACCTGTATTGTATTTTTATTTTATTTATTTATTTACCATTTATGTACACACATATATAAACAGACAAGAAAAAAACAGAACAGAAAAATAGTTACAAAGGCGATGCTTATTTCATAAGAAATCTCTTCCAGCATACCTGTGATAGGACAATAAATAGAGAGATGCATGGATGCATTTTTACATAGAGCGACTGCCTATCTGACCTTCACAACTCAGTTACTGGGTAATACAATACCCTTGGTAAGACTGGTTGTCACACTTTCGGGCTTCTGATATCCGTAACGACTGTCAAAGATCTACGAATGACAGCCGGAACCAACGGCTTAACGTGTTTTCCGAGGCACGGAGGGGTATCGGTATGTAAAGATGGTTACCCATCCACAGACCAACCGTGGCAAGCGCAGCTTAACCTGATCGGTCGACCTGTGCGGCTGTTATTATTTAGCCACGGGCCCCTCACACATCACCTAAATATCGGGCCTTAAATATCGTGTAGTGTAATAGACGTTTTACGCTATACCGGCCCTCTTCCTCTCATCGAGAGGAGGCCTGTGTCCCAGCAGTGGGAACATTATAGGCTAATTATGATGAACAGTTTCGATAATACTTTGTTCGTAACACCATAAAATATCTATCAATTTCTTTTAGATCTTGTCTCAGTATAAGATATTTATGCCCGTAACTGTACTAGGTGCATAATGTCAGTACAGTGTTATAAATAAACGGATAATACGTATAATCCCG
Organism: Hydraecia micacea; assembly: GCA_914767645.1. NCBI lineage: Eukaryota > Metazoa > Arthropoda > Insecta > Lepidoptera > Noctuidae > Hydraecia > Hydraecia micacea. The sequence continues at coordinate 19,315,266 of OU611780.1, forward strand.
TTTTGGCGGTTGGTCTGTGGATGGGTGACCATCTTTACATACCGAGACCCCTCCGTGCCTCGGAAAGTACGTTAAGCCGTTGGTTCCAGCTGTCATTCGTGGATCTTTGACAGTCGTTATGGGTAGTCAGAAGCCCGAAAGACTGACAACCAGTTTTACCATGGGGTATCGTATTACCCAGTAACTGGGTTGTGGAGGTCAGATAGGCAGTCGCTCCATGTAAAATACTGGTATTCAGCTGCATCCGGTTAGACTGGAAGCCGACCCCAACATAGTTGGGAAAAGGCTAGGCAGATGATGATGACGTATAATCCAGTTTTATAAAAAGTTCAGCTTTGTAGTGAATCGTATCTATCTCATACATTTGTGCCAGTCACTTTCAATACCGCAATGAGCCACATGAACAGCCTAAAGATACTGTTACCTTGAAGAGTGCTGGACGCTACGTAGCGGCCGCAGCGACGGCAACGCGGTTTGACTTTACGGTGTCCAAAAACGCTCTCTAGGAAAATACACAAACTTACTTTCATAAATACCGTTTCAGTGACGTCATTTAATTTATTTCATTTGGGAAACAAACAGATGCTATAACAAACATATAGCCCATATAGGTACAATTAGTTCAACATAATCCAGAAACAGTTTCCACAGATTACTATTCAAGTAAATTATATGGAACTAAGTGTAACAACAACTAGAAGTTTACACCGCTAAAGTTAGTAGTTACTCGTATATTGCCGGTAAATTGCAGACGCTATGTGGCAGTCATCGCTGTTCTAGGAAACTGTAACTATATAGCTGGGTATCTACTGGATACTTAGAAACGGGTGTAACATTAGGAGATTGTTCAAAGTCGGCACAGTCCTGTCGTAAACAACTAAATATGAAAATACTAGCTTCTGCCCGCGACTTCGTCTGTGTGAAATTTTGGCCACCGACCCACCGCGTCGCATCGCATCGCTGACCGCGCTATTACTTCGTTTTCTATTATCGTTCTTTTCATCATTTTCTCTTTTTTGCTCGACTGCTAAGTGTCGTAGTGTGATGTTAAAAAGCATAGCCAAATGCAAAAAAAAATCTAATCTGACTGATAGTTCCAGAGATTAGTGCGTTCAAACAAACAAACTCTTCAGCTTTATTATTACTGTAGATAATAATAGTAATTTATTGGCATAAAAATGTGTACAAACAAAGTGAAGCCCTGACTCCTGCGCTAGGTAACAACACCTGTGTTACAGGAGCCAGTGAGTGTCTTCTCCCAATCAATAGGTTCTGGATTTTATGCAATATAAGTACACCGTTTGTATTTACGACAAAAATAATAATAATAATTATTAGCGGTACTTCTGGACACGGCCCGCATTGTCAGGAGGTTCCTCTCTCTGGAGCCCTGACCGCCGGTAGCTTGGACCCTGTTCCCGATACCGGTGGGCTACTATTTTTTTATATTTTTAAATGTTTTTATATATTTTATATGCTTTTGAGTATATTTAAAAATATAATTTACATGTAAATAATGAAATAAAGGAATAATAATTAAAATAGCTAAATAGTAGTTACGTTATTAAAGATATTGATTAAATTATTTCATGCATGATTAAAATAGTTATTAAATACATGTCAAAAAAGAGTAATAAAAATTATGATAACAATTTATTTATTTTATCGTCTTTAAACCTGTGTTTGAGTATGAGTGTGGAGACTAGATGATGTGTGGAGTATGGTGGTGTGTGAAAGGACGTTAATGAGTGACAAATACTTTATTATTACTATAGATTACTATAGATATAACTATTTGCAAAAATTACATACAGAACTATGTTAGTTCTCCAAATGCTTATACCTATTATCTGCGAGAAATGTGATAAACATAATAAAATTGCAATGAATGTAAATTTGAAAAATCCAAAAGTGAACGACTCATAATGCTCATTAGATCGTATAGAAAACCATAGATATAGATATTACATTAGTTAGTTTTTTATTAATTATAATTAAACTACTATGAATAAAAGAGTCATTTTCAATAAGATTCCTGCTATGGGTGAAACAAATCTATTATAAAAAATTTACTCAATTAATTGATTTTTTCGCAAGCTACAATGTTTTCAGGTTTCACACTTGATTGACGGGAAATTCTTTACAAATATTATGATTGTTGTTTTTTTCGTTTCTACTGCATTAAATCAAAAGCACAGAATTAATCTCCATTAAATTATCTATACAATGGCATATAATTAAGTAGGTTCTGTGTACTAGCAGGAGTATAACAATAGAAACAGTTGTAGAAAGGAGGCAAAAAAAATGTTTCGATCGTAAAGCACTCTTTAATGCTTCGCATTATGAGTTGTGCAACATATGTATTTTGTTCGGAGACAGAAAGTATATTACACGAGTAATATCACTTGATGAACATAAAAACACTCATTGTTCCCCGAATGGTGGGTAGAGGTGTTCCTATGCTGCACTCACATTTCGCCAGTTATATCTAAGTCCCATGTAATAAGGAGCGAGCCTATAGCCATCAACCGGGCACAAATCCAGACTCCGGGCTGCTACTGAGAAGATCCAGATAGAAAAACCCAATTACACTTTGCCCGACCTGGGAATCGAACCCAGGAAGGACCTCATACTCAGTAGCACTTACGACCACTAGACCAACGGGATCATTCGATTATTTCATTAATTAGAACATACCTTCCAAACTTCTAAACTCCAAGCTCCTTCAAGAGTTAACACTTCCACTTATTAAAGTTAATAACTCGAAATAATAAAAGGAGATGAATTCGTTACGAGCTGTTACACAAATTTTATTGCAAATTGAATGTTAAGACCTCTTTTTTCTTTCGTTATCATAATTTCCGAGTTGATTAGATGTTCACACATTCAGAGGCTCCGGAGGTTTGTGTAAAAACGCGGAAATTAGACGACGCTGGTATTGTTTTTAACGTTATGTAAAATTTCTAATGTTACTGTCACTGTCATGTCAGCTTGTCTTTTTGTTTTTTAGGTAATCTTCTCCTGAAAATACACTTCTTCACCTGAATCGAGTCACACGGATATAAAAGTACCTACTCTGTGAGTCACACTACTTTTTTTGTATAAAGGTCTGTAACTTTTTAGATGTTCCTGAACTCAAAATTGGAACAATGATGACAGCAAAATGACGGCCAGTATGCTGGATTCAAAAATGCATAAAAACTTTTTTTGACATTTATTATTTTGATGATTTAGACCTTTAAAGGTACTACCGACATGTAAATATGTGTATGTGTATTTATGTATATTTATTTATGCTTATATTTATATGTAGTATGTAGGTATATATTATATTCATAGTTTTAATAAGTTTATGCGTATCTTTATATTTAATATATTTATTCCTCAATGTTAAGGATTGCACCTACCACTGTTTGTCTCTGCATCACCCAAAGGTTGACTGGTAGAAAATGCCTATGGCATTAAGTCCGCCTCTGTACATTTGTGCTTAAAGTATTAAATAAATAAATAAATATGCACTATGGCTCGATTAAGGAGTGTATATTGTGCGCACACACAGTCAAGGTGTGAACCTTCCTGGCAGCCGTATCGTTTAGGTGCTTGTTTCATCACGGACCTTGTCCATACGTTTTTATCAGGGTTCATGAGATACAGCCCGCTGACAGACAGACGAACGGACGGACAACGGAGGCTTAATAATAGGCATTGTCCCGCTTTGGGTAATGATACCTAAAAAAACAGACCTTCAGTTAAAATAATAATGCACAAACGTAAGAGAACATAGCTTTTTTACCTGCCTTTCCCACCCTCTTAGTAATTCCTTTATCTTTATTCTTTATGCAAAAGGGTCGAAATGCGACATACGTAATGCAAAAACCCTTCTAATTCTTAACATACAGGTTGTTAGAAAGTGTTTACAAAAAAAAAAGTAATTTCGGATTAAATATGGATTATTCCACTTTGCCCCACCGGCCGCCCCACTGGTGGGGCAAAGTGGAATGCCTAAAATTTTGCAGTGGAAGGATTATTCCTTAAATATTTGGGACACAACAACGCTTTAATAAGGTTTTAATTGAAGTACTAAAGTAGAGTTAATTGAATGAAATAAATTCACTTAATTAGCTAACTAAGAATGAGATGAATTAATATTACGAAAACCAGACTTTGTTTTAATTAAGTGTTAAATGCTTACTTTTTACTACTTAACTTTTTTTAACAAAAACAGCCTTAGTTCTACCATTGGTATTTTTTTTTTTTTGTTAGCCTATAGTCAAACTCAAACTCAAACTCAAAGCATTTATTTCAATTAAACCATTTACAGGCACTTTTGAATTGTCAAGAAGTCGGTCAGTCAGAAAATATGAAGCTGGTTGCCCATTCCAAAGCATAGGTACCTATGGAGAAGAACGGGCAAGAAACTCCATGGTAGTGTCTCACTGCTGGGCAAAAGCCTCCCCCAAATCCTTCTAGGAACTCTTTTCCCGCGCCACCTCGAACCAGCCCTCGTTGTACGCGTCCAGGTCATCTCGCCATCTCTTTCTAGGCCGGCCTACTTACCAATAATCATACCAAAGACATCCAGGCTCGCAAATTAAAAACCGTTTCGATTTACGAAGTCCATACAATAACCTCTTTATTTATAAACGTTACATAAAGTTAAGAGGGGTTTGTGGCTAAGTAATATCAGCCGCACGGGTCGATCGATTAGGTTAAGCTACGCTTGCCGCGGTTGGTCCGTGGATGGGTGACCATCTTTACATACCAAGACCCCTCCGTGCCTCGGAAAAGCACGTTAAGCCGTTGGTCCCGGCTGTCATTCGTGGATCTTTGACAGTCGTTACGGATCGTCAGAAGCCCGAAAATCTGACAACCAGTCTTACCAAGGGGTATCGTATTACCCAGTAACTGGGTTGTAGAGGTCAGATAGGCAGTCGCTCCATGTAAAATACTGGTATTCAGCTGCATCCGGTTAGACTGGAAGCCGACCCCAACATAGTTGGGAAAAGGCTAGGCAGATGATGACATAAAGTTAAGAGACGTTTTACATATTTCTATTTCAATCATATTTGAAGTACACAGCTTCACAAATTCCAAGTCCAATCTAGTTTAAGTTTGCTGACACCCTGTATATAACCTCACATTTCAACGAGGCTGCATAACGAGGCCTTTCCTTTCTGCCGACTTGGAAGCGAGACAATCCAATATGGCCGCCGGATGCAGCCTCTCCTGGACCCTTCATTTCCGGTCCGTCCGCCGGAGAGCAGCCTGTATCAACGTCGTTTAGTTTGTTACATTCAAGGTAAGGCGCGCTAAGTATTGTTGGAGATTTGAATAATTTATACATAACAACATAACGCCTGTAGTGCCCGAAGCATTAAGCAGAGTTGTACCTACAGTACACTCACATTCCGTCAGTTTTGTTTTAGTCCCATGTAATAGGGGGCTATTGCCATCAACCGAGCACAAACCCAGACTCCGGGCTGCTACTGAGAAATTCCTGATGTAAAAACCCAATAACACTTTGGCCGAATCGAATCAAGAATCGAATCAAGGAACCAGGAGGGTCAATAGTAGTGCTTGCCACTAGACCCTTTTTTTGATGTACGAAAAGTACTGATTCATGGCCTTTTTTTTTTTTTTTGTTGCGCGGTGGAAATCCTCATAGACTTCCTCCGTCGTGGGGGGGACAGAGGGGCATGCCGGACTCTTACCGGCTAAAACCACCGCGGTGTTCCACCTCTACCTATGGCCGGGGGTGCGGGATTCGCATAAGCATTCACCGCTCCCCCGACAGGCACTGATTCATGGCCTAATTTAAATAAATGACTTTTGATTTTGATTTAGACCAACGAGACTTTTATATGAATACAGAACATTGTAAACGTGTAAATAAAAAATTAAAACCGGTCAAGTGCGTGTCGGGCCACGCACGGGCTGTGCGTGGCCCGACACGCACTAAAATAGTTTGTCACACACGAAAATAGTTTGTCTTCAACTAATACAATATTCCTTACATCAGCATCAATTCCCTTCGCACCAATAACCCATGATCTATTCCTACCTTGGACCTATATACCTTGATCCACAGTTTCAATTTAATGCTTCACGTACAGACGCCAGCACATCAACCTACCGACACTGTCAAATTTTCCCAATCAACGTTGAACCTTATACTTTAACAATAAAGTTGAAAATCTATTAAAGAATTTTGACAGATCGTAGTAGCTTGATGTGCTGGCGTCTGTACATAGGTATTACCTACTTCTCAAATTGCCAGGTCTTGGGAGCTCCTCGGGGAAGCATTTCTATTGCTGTAAAAGTACACGCGATAAAAATACATGCTGTAATGTAATTTTCGAGACACTGTAGGCATTTCATTTTTATAGCAATACAAGACCATACAAGGATAAGTTGAATTATGAATAGCCTTTTTGCCTGCACCGTTTGGTCTAGTGATCGCAAGCGCTATTGGTGCATGAACATGAGGTTCTAGGTTCGAATCCCAGATCGGGCCTTTGCCCAACCCGGGATGTTCTTGGGTTTTTTCCATCTGAAATGTTTCAGTAGCAGACCGGAGGACTGGATTTATATGCACGGTTGATGGCAGTAGGCTCACCCCCTTACATGAGACTTAATAAACATAACTGCGAAATGTGGGTGTACCTTTATTACAGCCACGTTTCACCAGTTATATTTATTAAGTAACCTAACCCTTCGGGAAATAGAGGCGTGGTGTTATGTTATGTTATTTTTCACTTCTCATGCTCCAAATGTTCGTCATTATGTTGTGCGTAGGTGACATAAAGTCGTTTTTTATGCTCTAGTGCATAAAGTATTTTTTTTTTTCAAAGACTAAGATAATCAGGCCCAACAGCCACACGCACAATAAAACGTCGCAGATTAATTTCGTTATTTTATTTAATTTGCTTTAATTTACGGTTTTATGACTTGGCAGTATGAAGTACCCAAGTCAAATGACCCAAGTTAAAATAAAATAAAAAACTTTTAAAAAGTTTTGTGGCGGGAATTAGCTATTCTCTTCTTAAATTTTGCACAGTGAAATTACTGTTATATAGGTACTTTATGCCTGTTTCATTTTCTCGCAATCGAAGTGAAAAGCAGAGTGTATAACTCGGGGGCATAAACGAGCCATTTTACCACTCGACTTAACTATCCACCCTCGCCTGCGGCTCTGGTGAATATAAATAAACGTCTCGGGGTAAAATGGCTTCTTTTATGCACTAGTTGTACAATCTACTATTATGATATGTTATTAATAGCATTCTACTTAATGTTCTTTATTAATTGCTGAATTATTTTCTTTCATAACGTAAGAATTTAATTTAAAAATTAATAGAAACATAGTTTTGCATGTTGTTTTATTTTAGTATAGCTATTACGTTTTAAGCTGACTCATTTTAGCACGATTGATCAACTCACGACACAAGTGAAGGTCGAAAAAAAGACAATTTTGAACTTTCACGTAATACTCCACTGCCGTCATTGGCCCATTATGGCTATTTTAATTATTAAAATTAAATACGCAAAACAGTGGAAATATAATTTAATACGATTCCGTGATTAAGTGTAAGTTCAATGAAATCATTTGTGACAATTACTTTTAATTAATTTAAAATAACTCTGGTGTTGATTTCGATTTTAATTGTTTTACTGTTTAGCAGGCGTTGAACCACGTACTTTATGTTTATTACGTAGTAGTAACTATGAGGAAAAAATAACAAAAAAGCAAGCAGATACAAAAACACGAACCAAATTAAACAAGATTTCGAGAATTACTGTCACGAGTTTGTAGACAGTTGTAAGAAAAAAAAATACGTTCATTCGATGCATTCAAGCCTCAAGTAACTGAATATTTAAACGCAAAAAAACAACCTTTCTTAAAACTAAATGCATTGGATGGGTGTATTGTAATTGATGCAGTGACGAATATGAAGAACTTTAATTTATAATTTAGCTTAAAAGCATTGTTCTCATATAAGTGACTGCGTCTTTTTTGAGAATAAAATAACTTTATTTTGTTTAACACTAGATTTCGCCCGCGTAGATGTCGGAAAAATCCCACGCGAACGAACTACTGGGATTAAAATTACCCTATGTATTAATCCAGGTTATAAACTACCTGTGTGCAAAATTTCATCAAATCCGTTTCGCCGTTTTTGCGCCTATTTGGAACATACAACAAGACAAACGGACAAATATTCTAAAAACTATATTTTTGTCATCAGAGTTGTTCCCGACCCCTCGTAGCAATTACTTTTTTTCAAAAAAATTCAATATGTACAGTTTTAACTTTTGGACAAATTATATGTATTAACAAAAATGGTGCTGCCTCTTTTTCGAACCCGATTTAAAAAGATTAAAAGTTAAATATTTAAACCATTTCATTTTTTTATTTAACTTTCTTTTTAATTCTCCAATAACGTTAAAAAGAACAAGTTTTAGGCGGAGGAGCCAATAATTACTTAAGTTTCGCGTTTGAGTTTGAAAAGCAATTCAAACAAATATATACCGGCGGATATCTTAGAGGCGATAACAATATCGTTTGCCGATAATTTGCTAAGTTTAAACACCAGAACAGTATCTATGTTTGTACAATCTTAGAATACCAATTAAAGTTTAGGCACAATTAGCGTAATATGAATTCCTCAACAATACTTAGAACTTAGTCATAATTAAAATTCAGTGCGATGATTGAACGTTACATTACGCCTGTAATCGCCTCAGGGTTAAGCAGAAGTATACCTACCTATAGTATAGTTGCCCACGTTTCTCCAGTTATGTTTAAGTCCCATCTCATAGGGGGCGAGCCTATTGCCATCAACCGGGCATAAACCTAGACTCTGGGTTTTTTTGCAGTTAATGTTCTACTGCAGGACAAAGGCCTCTTCTCTTCTCCTTCCACCTCTCTCTGTCCAGAGCTGCCAAGGACCAATCTTTATTAAAGGAGTCCAGACTCCGGGTTGCTACTGAGAAATTCTTGATAAACCTAATAACACTGTTCCCGACATGGGAATCAAACTCATGACATCTTGCTCAGCAGTATCGCTTGCGTCCACTAGACCAACAAGAAAAGTAACCGTTTAAGTTTTGCAAGTATGCGTTTTTTTTTTTTTTACACATATCTTAGTGCTTGGCCAGACTGGCAGCGTGGGGTGGCAACCTGTCCAGTCAGTGCACGCACACGTTATTAGACTCAAAACTGATTAGAGGGCCAATTCTCGTAATTTTAAGAACGTTCACAGTCTGATTTCAGTCTCAATTTTTCAAAAATACCTCTAATTTCACTACATTTTTGACAAGTTTTAGACATTGATTGTTGCTGAGATGAGATTGCGACTAGATTTTGATCGTTTTTAATTACGGGAATTGGTCTTCAATGGATCATTATAGTCACCTATTCACAAACTGACCGCTGCAAGTCTTCGGGACAAGTGGACGCAGGCGAAACATATAGTAATATGATTGCTTTAATTTTGCTAATAATCTTACTCGTGACCTCGATCATTGTAATTAGGTAATTACGCACATTCCAGGCTTATTCGGTGATTGGCATAGTAATTGATTTTATATTTAGCAAATACGGATATCAAATAAGAATAAATACTTAGCTCAATTATAAACCATTATTGTTATTAATCATTTACAAGATAAAATTATATATTTCATAAGACGTGTGTTATTGGCATATTTTATTTATTTCTGGTTGTAAAACTACCCTTCATAAACGACTAATGCCAACTATTGAAAATCAAAAAAAACACCAAAAAACAACCATAAAAAGTTTTAAAATAATAATGGTAACCGAGGAATTTGAATTCAACATAAAAACAGACTGCTTCGGTACTACGGCGTAGCTGGCTTTGGCTACGACTGCTACGCCGTAGCATGTGCTACGGAGTCCTGGATAGAATGCCAATCTTCTTTATTTAAACAACTTTGCAACATATTGCAGACGACCTTAAGAAGATTGCTGGGACAGACTGGATGCGAAAGGTCGAGGACAGGTTGTTGCAGCGTAGCCTGGAAGAAGCCCGTGTCCAGCAGTGGACTGCGATAGGCTGGGTTGATTGATTGGCATATTGCAGCTTTTTTCGGATTTTAAATATTGAGTCATCGAAACATATTATAAACATAAAACTTACAGTAATACATATTTCCTATAAATAGAACTTATTTGCTCCAAAACAGCGCTTTCAATAGAACACCTTATATTAATACAAATAGGTCCTTGAGTGTTTCCAATCAATTTTATGAACGTGTTGGAACCTTCATATATTTTTCATGGAAACAGGGCTGTGATCAAAGACTTTGATTGAGGCCCAGTTATTTCATCCATAGCCTTTGAACATATAATTCGGTTTATGGTCCATTTGAACATACATTATACGAAATGGATTGGTTTTGGGTGGTTGTGTGCCGTCGGGACATTCTATTTTGTGGTTGTATTGATGTTCAATAATGAATCAACACCTTCAGTAAACTAATTATTGGAGGTGTTCAATTAGTTGCAGCAAATTAGGTTACAAGAGATTAAATTGAGGAGGTTTTCAAAAGCCGGGCTGTTATAGATGACGACTTTAAATCACGGTGTGCCTTGTCGTTCCTTGTTTTTTTCTGATACCAGAAGAATTAAAAAAATAACAATATCAGATAGATTTTATTAATATCTTCATGATCATTACAGCCGAAAGATGTCCACTGCTGAACAAAAGCCTTCCCTAAATCCCCCAAAAAGAGCTGGAAGAATTAAAAAAATAACAATATCAGACAGATTTTAATAATATCTTCATTATCATCATTTCAACTGCAATCCGTCCACTGCTGGACAAAAGCCTCCCCCAAATAATATAATCAACATAGAAAAACTTACAACAAAAAAATAGCAAACTTAATAAACATATATTTACAAAATTAACCATAGACACATCATCAAACAACACAAGAATTAATTCCAATCGAGTACAAATATCGAGTTTCATGAAAACAAGCGGTCAAGTGCGAGTCGGACTCGCACACGAAAGGTTCCGTACCACTGGACAATTTTTAACACTACATTTTTTTTAAATTACTAAACAAAGACACATTTCTTGTATGGGGACCCCTTTAATTTTTCTTTATTTAATTTTTATTATATGACGTTATAGCGTGACAACCAGCCTAACCTAACCAAGGTGTATCGTATTAGCCAATAAATGGGTTGTGGATGTCAGATAGGCAGTCATTCCATGTAAAATACTGGTATTCAGCTGCATCCGGTTAGACTGGAAGCCGACCCCAACATAGTTGGGAAAAGGCTAGGCAGATGATAATTTGATGTTATAGCCACCATAGTAGTATCTACAATTTGTCTACCTATTACGGTTCAAAATACTTATCTTTTGAACCGTCTTAACCTTGTGACAGACGGACGGACAGCAGAGTCTTAGTAATAGGGTCCCGTTGGCACCATTTGGGTATGAAACCCTAAAAAAAAGGAACAAATAAAAAGATCAATTTGTTCAGAGCAGACGCGTTGGACTAATATTTGCTCGCCAGAGCTGATGACGTCAGAGTTCCGATTAACGTGATATTTGGTTAGACAGGGGACGCGACGCTAATTAAGAGCAACCTTGTAGGTGGATGAACCGACAGACTGGAAGTACGTACTTGTGTGGGAAGTGAGTTAGGTATAAATAGATGAAAACGTGTTAGAGGTCAGGTAAAGTCAGTAAAATTAATTGTAAAGTTTTTTGCCCAAAGAATCTGTTTTGCCATGCAAGGTGGCATATATCATCATATATCCTAGCCTTTTCCCAACTATGTAGGGGTCGACTTCCAGAGTTCCAGACTTCTAACCGGATGCAGCTGAATACCAGTATTTTACATGGAGCGACTGCCTATCTGACCTCCACAACCCAGTTACTGGGTAATACGATACCCCATGGTAAAACTGGTTGTCAGTCTTTCAGGCTTCTGACTACCCATAACTACTGTCAAAGATCCACGAATGACAGCTGGAACCAAAGGCTTAACGTACTTTCCGAGGCACGGAGGGGACTCGGTATGTAAAGATGGTCACCCATCCACAGACCAACCACGGCAAGCGTAGCTTAACCTGATCGAGTGCGTCTGTTATTATTTATCCACGGGCCCCTCAAGGTGGCATATATATTTAGTATAATATTTTAGATTACAACTTCAACCAATAAGGTACTAACTGCCTGTAGATAACACCTGGGTCTTGATAAGTCACGTCCTACTATAATGTTTCGTTGGGAATCGCCAGAGATGAGAAGATTGTTTCACGTCCGAGATGCGTTCGAGACAACAGTAATCACCAATGATTTGACAAGGTCTCGAAATTAGTCTGGGAATTCTGTCTGTATTCTGTCTGGGACATTTGTCGGATTATAGCCATTTCATACAACTGTCAAAATTTAAGTACTAACTAACGATTCTCTTGTTTAGAAGAAAATAATAAGTGAAAGTTAAAATGTTTAGAGCTTCTGCCTCATTGCCAGTATCATAAAAATAATTTGCACGATTTTATTTCAAACAGTTATATTATTTTATTCTTGGACCGTAGTTTACGACACTTTAAAGCTGAAAGCTGTGTGCAATATTATATTTTACCAGTTTAAAATATGCCTACAATTTTCGCACTTAAATAGTACTTTTCAACATGTTTGATCTTGAATTCCATTTCCGAGAGTACCAACTTGAATTCAAGCAATTAAGTTTCGTGAGTTAATTGTTTCTATTTGCATAATAATTGAGGAGCTTGTGGCAAGATAATAACAGCCGCACGGGTCCATCGAAGGTTCTTTAAGCTACGCTTGTCGCGGTCAGTTTGTGGATGGATGACCATCCATTACATATCAAGATCCCCCCCCATCCTGCCTCGGAAAGCAAGTTAAGCTGTTTGTCCTGGTTGTCATTCATCTTTGACAGTCGTTACGTGTAGTCAGAAGCCCAAAAGTCTGACAACCAGTCTTACCCAGGGGCATCGTGTTATCCAGTAACTGGGTTATGGAGGTCAGATAGGCAGTCGCTCAACGTAAAATACTGGTATTCAGCTGCATCCGGTTAGAAGTCTGGAACGCTAGAAGTCGACCCCAACATAGTTAGGAAAAGCCTAGGCAGATTGAGTCAATTTGGTAAACAATTATTCTCCCTGACTTTTCCTACATGGTGTCTATGTCGTCGGTAACTAGTCACTTACAGTGCGTTCACACTTCGACGACTAGGTCTTTTTTTATAGTGATTTATTACGAATATTTTTAAAGTAAGTGCGTCTCATATCATTAATATTATTTGGTATATTTTCATTTCAAGAACGTTCAGAAGATATAATAAACGTGAGATACACCAACTGTTGATATAATTTCTTTACATATAACATTTATATACTCTAAAACCTATTTCATATAACGTTATTGGATATAATGTTTATTTAATCGAAAATCATTAGATATATCGTTTAAAATATATATTGATACCGTCATTATGGTTACCACCCCGATTCAGAACAATCCGACTCGGATAGGTCAGGTTAGAAGCGGAGGAGCGGAGCGGAGCGGAGCGGAGCGGAGCGGAGCGGAGCGGAGCGGAGTCGCCTTAGCCTTCGTGGCTTCGGGGATTAAAACATTGTCCTAAAAAGTCAATATGTTGTGCTGCAAAAGTTAGTGACAGAATCGAGTCGCTGCATAACCGAATCCACGTAGTCTTGTCTGCCCTACCCCGAGAGTGTAATTTAAACCAAAGTAGGCGCGGAGGGGCGAGGCGGCCCGCGAGCTGAGGAGCAGGTGGGTGTAGCCGAAGCTGCAGTACTGGGCTTTAAAACCATCTGCGACGATAAGCTTGCGTGGGACCGCCGGAGCCCCGCAGTGCCGCAGCCGTGACAGACACCATGCCTGCTGCATGTTGAATGCTCGCTTGCATGCTGCATGCTTGCTTGCATGCATGGTGTATGCTTGTTTGCATGCTGCATGCTTGCTGCGTAAGGGTAGACCCGTTTTTATCATATTAGACTAAATAGGTTTTATGTCTTTAGTGGTATATCAAACGATTTTATATTCACTGTTTGTTATGCTTATAGAAATTAATTATTTTAAAATTATATCAATAGTTTATTATGTTAACTGATCATTATATCAAGTAAAATTATAGATTCAGTTGTTATATCTTGTAAATATTAGAGAGTTTGTAATTACATCATTATATTACTTACCCTTTTAAAGTCACTCTCAATGGCAATCACTATCCATTCCAAGGTTGCCTGAAGGAGATCGCAAAAAGCGATGAGGCCGCCCATTGTATGTTTCGGGTATGTAGTTTTCTGGTGTATAATTTATTAGATTAGGTGGTCTTGTATTAGTGGTTGAGATTAAATATCATCAGGATTGTGCCGGAATATAGCAGTTCGTCGTGGACGTGGTACGACAGCGGCTCCCCTAACATCCTCTCTTATCAGCAGACAGCCTCCACGCAAACAACTACGCTCTGCCAGATTGTCTGTCACCAGCCAGTATCATAGTCACTTCGTTAGAAAACTAGATGGCGCCACTTGTTGTGCCGTCATAATACAGACAGGGTGGCAGGGGCGTCGACGCGCAAACGGTAACTGAATTCAACATAATAATATGATCAACACATGATTCAAGATCCCCCCTTAGTAAATCAGCTGTTTCATAGAAAAGTGCAATTTATTTATTTATTTATTTTATTTATCCATTTATTTCAGGCATCAAGGCCTATATAAAACACATACAATACAATATTAATATAACTTAAAAATACTATAAATACACACAACATATTTATAATTACACAAAAAAATAACTAAACACGAAGTGTCTGCGTCGTGCTTCGCTGACTGGTGTCATGTAGCCGGCCAGGAAACCGGCGGTACACAGCACCCTTCGGCCAGAACTCTTCCTTGAGGAACTTCTCGAGACGATGTGTCGGAACACACACCACGAACGACTTGAAGTAAGCAACTAGTAGTAAGCAATACCGACGCGGTCAAAATGTATGGAACAGCTAGTTTTTCAGCGTAAAATTTCTACGCAGGTGGGTTCAGAACTTCAGAATCATGCAATGAATCTATGATAACAGGTTGGACGGTTGAGGTTCCTGCCACCCTGTATATTACTAAAATAAATAAAGTAACTGAACTGATTTCATTTTAATTTCCTTAGCGGCACAATAAATCTCAATTGCCGGAATCACACGCTCACGAATCCTGGAAATTTACGAAAGAAAACGTCAAAATCCAGATACATAAATTCGTCCAAAATAAAATCAGTAGGTACTCGTCAAACATTACGTAACAGACAGAAATATACTCGTACCTATCGCCCCGACACACCTTACATACTGATATTCTGACATTTTTACGTGAAATATTAACATTCTAACTCATAAAAAATTTCTACAGAAGTCGCAAAAATACGACTACAAAATATATTGTAAAAGGAGCAATATCAAAAAGGAGACGAATCCTACCCTACCTTGTACTTTAATATAGCGTGTTCAATATTAACACTTGAGACTCGCCAATATTAATATTTAGAGACGCAATTTCTATGGCAAGAAATTACAATGTTCCGTTTATTACCATTTGGCTTTCTGTCTATGTTAAAAGCTAGATTAAAAATAAGGTGTCTGGCTCGTTAGTCTAGTGATCGCAAGCGATACTGCTGATCATGAGGTCCCGGGTTCAATTCCCAGGTCGGGCAAAGTGTTATTGGGTTAGGTATTCTATCAGCAATTTCTCAGTAGAAGCCCAGAGTCTGGATTAATGATGGTAATAGGCTCGCCCCCTATTACATGGGACTTAAACATTAATGGCAAAATGTGGGTGTATATGTTAAGGTATACTTTTGCCTTTCCCTTCGGGGAATTACAGGCGTGATGTTATTCGGTACGGCAACCAGCGGGATAACTGCATAACACACTAACAGTAGCCATGGCTAACATTTTGACCTAGCCGTGTTACTTCTACCTATTTTACTTATTATGTGTAACGAAGGCATTTCGATTTCTTCGATATCAGAATGGTCGGACATGATGAGTTATCGAAATAATAGTTAAAACAGACGTCTATTAACGCACTAAAGTTCACTAATTACAAAAATATCACTTGATTAGGCAGATGCTATCAGATTACAATAATTATGGAAACGCGGTGAATTCGAAACAGGATTCTGGGACCTTTCGCAAGTGCGTCTCCACACAAAAGTGAGCTCTGTGAGTACCAACGTTTAGCATGACGTTCACAAACCTCAAAAACTTTAACTGACAAGTCAGCCGTCAACCCAGTGTTGCCACTTCCTATATCGACGTCACCCAAGTGTACTACTTGAAATTTCCAGTTAATAATAATTAGATGACGTTACTAATAATCAAAAATAAAGACGGATCAGTGTTGACGCTGCGACATATGTATTGACCTATCCTGCTGGTTTCAATTATCTCTTTAGTATCAGTTGACGGCCTGCGCAGTCTATTTGGAAAGCCCTAGCCGTTATAATGGAATCTTGCATACTTTACAGGCGAACGCTGCCGGTGAGGGAGCGCCTTAACAAATGCTTTCATCGCAATATTATTTGTTTTTAATTATTTTATAATTTTGGGTATTTTATAGCTTTTTGGAAGTTAAAATAAAACAGCTAAATATAAATTTTCTGTCAGATTATAATTTGAGATTCAGATTAAACTTAACTTCTATTTCATAATTATTTTTAATCTAAATGTTGCAATTCAGATTTAAATATATAATTAACATTTCGATTGATTGCAATTGTACTATTTTTAACTGTAGTTAATTTATAACTAGGTACACAGGTGTGTTGACAACAATAGGTTTGGCACAGGTTCAAAACGATCGATTGACCGGAATTCCAATTAGTGATTGAACCAATTGTAATGACACTAATCACAACTTATTTAAAGATCAAAAGTGTCGACATCTTCTTTTCTAGCACTGTTAATAAGGAATGATTTACTAATATGAATTAATTTTCGTAATCATGATAAATGCTAATTATATGATGATGAAAATTGAGCAGCAGTATTAATCAATATCACAAGTGGAATGAACTCTACACTAATAATTGTCATCCAGTCATCCGCGATCTTCGCTCATTGCCTATCCGTCAAAGGACTTGGCTAGAGCAAACATTTAATAAGATTATGGATTATTAATTCTTTATCTTTCATTGTTAGATTCAGAATTTTCCAAATTCTGTCCGTCGTCACTTAAAATACTATCTAGTATATTATTGTCCTCTTCACTTTTAGACGCACTGTCACCAGTTTTCTCAAGCACTTCATTTAACACGTCGTCATCATTGACTTCACCGTTCACCTCGACATTGTCAACATCAACAGCATTCGCCTCATCTGCGGCTTGTTCAACTGCTTGATTATTTTCTTCAATTATTTCAGGAATAGGACTGATTAGGTCATTAGTTACGTCATTGTTGTTTTCGTCATTGTCTTTAGCTGCAGTTTTTTCTACATCGTAATTATCTTCATTTATTTCATTATTTACTCTTTCGTTAATTTCATCGTTTACTTCTTGGTCCATTTTGTCATTTACTTCTTTCACTTCTCCATTTTGTCCTTCATTAATTTTCTCATTCTCTTCTTCAGTTTCAGGAACTTCTTCATCTTCTTTCGACTCATCTATTGTTTCCTGTCGTTCTACTTTTAAAGTTGATCTTCTAGACTTATTTGACTTTTGTCTAACTTCTTTAACCGGTTCTTCTTCATCATCAGTCATATCATTAACCGGTTCATTGGTTCCACCAGTAACGTCGCTTGAGGCTTTGCTATTTTGTAACCGTGCCTTTCTTTCCTTTCTGGCCTGTTCCTTGACTTCCCACAACGAAGGTATACGTTTTGTGTTATCTTGTTCTGTATTTCCATCTTTACTGAAGTGAACAATGTCGTCGGTGTATCGCAGCGCTGGTATGGGAGTATATTTTTCCCTGAAAAAAAAAAACTTTACTTTACAATACAGAACGTTGTAAGTAACACAAAAGGAGGTTCTTCACGCGAAACATACAGGGTGTAAGGGACATCGACGTTCAAACTGTTATCATTAACTAAGTACTTACGCGATTCTAAACCAATAACCCCCTTACTAATAAACACATTATATCAGATGAATAGTTACACACCGATTTCTCTCTTTCAGTCGTCAGTAATTTGACTTTTGAAAGAAGAAGACAAAGCGTTGTGTAACTTTACAGATGCTATACAATGTTTATTAGTGAGGGCGTAAGTGTTGAAATTTTTATACGGTTTAAAAAAAGGCTTAGATGTTCCATACATTTTGGAAGGTATTGCACGTTTGAATGAAAAAGGGCTAGAATCATATGCTGAAATCATGGTAACAGTTTACGCTTTGACGTTACTTTAACCGTACAAAAATACATCCACATTTTTATCAAGTGGGGTCTGGAAGTAAGTCGAGTTTAGAAAGAGAAGCGTTAAAAGGTATATTATTTAGGTGCATAACATAATGCTTGCATTAAAGGGGTTCAGAGATCACAAGGTTACGGTGCAGGTGTAAATGATTGTACTGCTGGCACCTCTACAAGCGCTAGATGACGAGTTGTTGATAGACTGATGATGACCCTAAATTCCTAGCCCATCAGAGTCAGTGTCGGAGTCCCAGCTAAAAACAAAACATGATTTGTTACTGTATATATATTGTATATCGTTCATTTGGAGAAACATCGACGTGACTGCTACTTTTTTTTTAAGTGTATGCTTTCCTAACGTAAATACGCTTTCGAAGTGCTTTGGATATTTAAATAATTTTTGGGTAAAAATACATTTACGTCGACGTTTCTCCAAATGAACGATATGTATGTTAACCAATTTTGTCCCACTGCTGGGCAAAGGTCTCCCCCATACTTCACCAATTTTTCTTATCTTGTGCCTTCTGCAACCGGATCAGAAACGAGTCCAAATCGTGACGCCAGCGTTTCTTAGGCCTGCCTCGGTGACGACGCCCGTCTTTGTTCGTCGTCTTCGAGTTATTTTAGCTACATCTTTATTACTATTAACTAGGCAAGTTAAACCAAGCAAAATATCTATTTCATGTGGTTCAAGAATAACACCACCGATCTATTCTGCAAAGATCTCACCATGACAACAGGTGAAGTGAGCTTGCATCACTTCAAGTTCAACTGTTTTTTTTTTTCCCTATCAATCCCTAGAATAAGGTGGAATGACAGCTCACTTCAGTTAAGTCTTGACACTGAGATTTTACAGAATAGATCGACTGTGCTTGAATTTTTCTTATCTGATTTTGTATCACAATTCTTTGTCCTTTCTTCAGATTATGTTTGCAGCACCTATATTAATTTATTTTATGTTTAAATGCTATCTTATTTATCGATCTTTGTTTTCACTCACCTGTGCGCATCTTCGTATTTGCTTGGCACCATAAAACAGTTAGATTCTCTGTAGATTAATCTTTTCCTACTAACCCAAGGCCAATTTAGACTCCAGTAGTGACTCTGAAAAGGGATTAACAGTAATAATAATTATAATAATCCGCCTGTATTGTCCCACTGCAGGGCGAAGGCCTACGTTTCCTTTCCACTCAACTCAATCCTGAGCCAATATGGACCAATCCCTCATATAGGCAACAAGGTCATCCCGCCATCTACCCCTGGGTCATCCAACCCATGCTGTGGTGGTCTTAGCCCACAATGCATCCGATATACGGCAAACATGTCCCATTAACAGTAGCTTATTAAAATCAGTTTCTTTGCTTGTGCAGTTAGAACTGATATTGGCGAGTTTACAGGCTGTAGAATTTAAAACATTTTTTTTTTCTTTTTACATTAATAGAAACAGAAATTAGCTTCCAAAAAAAGACACAGGGGTCTAATCCCTTAGCGCCAAATCCGTAGTTTCAGCCAAAATTACGGGCGATTCTCATCCGTATGACTGACGGACAGTGGATTTGTATGGAGCCTGAATAAGCCTAAAATGAATGACGACACGATTTCAGTTCTCCCTAATACCGATGTGTTTTAGCCCGTCCGAATAATTTAATATGTCACTTTTTTTGATGGATCAATCACTTTCGAACGGACCCGTATCTGCGTTGACAAGTAGACTCCAAGAGTTGATTGATGAATTGTTTCATCATCATCACTTCAGCCGAAAGACGTCCACTGCTGGACATATGCCTCCCCAAGCACCTCCACTTCGTCCGGTTCTATGCTTCTCGCATCCAACGGGTTCCTGCGGCCTTCACAAGGTCGTCGGTCAATTGTATATTAGTAAGTATTATTGTTGGGCATTATTTGCCTAAAACGTTTGTATGAATGGTAAATATACAAAAATTTTCTCTAAAATAAATAACGGATTGTTTAAAATAGAGCGAACAAAGTAAGCCTTTAAGAACATATTTCTTCAAATATTTTAATTGCTTTCTGCGTATTTTAGCTAACATGCCTTCGTCAATCGATTGGGATCATTATTTTTGTACCTGGTGGATTTTTTTTGTATAATTTTCTTTAAAATGTATTTTTTAATTTACGGTATTAAAATAAACTAAGCTTATTTGATTTTTATAGTGTAAGTTAGAATTACATAGAAAAAAATATAGATTTTGTAATGAAATTGTCGAGACACTAATAAAAGTAAGCCCTGGATAATAAGACTTTATCTGCGAAAAATATCCAAGAGAAGTTTTCTCACTGGGATAACCTTTATTTAGGTATAAAAACTATGTATTAGGCCAAAAGTCCATTGACCCTGCAAAAAAAAATACTTAACTTCGAAAGTTTTGAAAATCATTGCAACCATTAAAGCCTATAACTATCTGTAACTCCAATAGAGCTTCATACCTATAGTCTGCGCGGAACTAGTTGGCCGCGCCTTAGGTATGTGAGTGGTGGGACGGAGGGGCGGGGGCGCATTACTCAGTACGTGCGTTGCGAACCGCCGCCTCACCCCTGTCCCCACCTCAGCGGCCAACTAGTTCCTCGCGGACTTAGTTAACCAGTTATGTATCATGGTAAGAATACGTACCACCCTAGCGCAAACCTTCCTTTTCTTGGCCTTTTCTTCTTCAATTCGCCTTTCCTCCTCACTGTCGTATCCATCAATCTGAATGAAGAGAATGATCTTTGATTATTTGTCCAATACAGCAGTTAACAAACCGATTCCATCGTAGACCTCATCCATCGCTTTCTATCCGGCGAGATCGAGGTCAAGAGCAGGCCCGTTTTGCAATATCAAAAAATGATTTTAAATTTTATCATTACACAAGCAAAACTACATAAATTGCGATCATCCTAAGTCTAGATACGGCGGTTGCCACTGTCGTCGACACGTGTCGCTCGTGTGTATGCACACTAAGGGCGCTCACTACGTTAAGCGTGCGCACGCGGCGGGTGCACGGAGCGAGCGCCACTGCGGTGTACAAACCCATCGCACGCGTCGCGCCGCTCATATTATCTTTCAATACAAACACGCGAGGCGGGCACCCGCCGCGTGCGCACGCTTAACGTAGTGAACGCCCTAAGCCAACTGCAGCCGTCGAAACGCATCCATGGTTGCAGGTGCCTCTATTATTTATGTAGTTTTAGAGATCAAGTCTGATACACGATAACTCTCCTAATTATTATTTCAAATAATACTATCTATCAGTTAGGTTCATCACGCTGTTTAATTATATTAAATTTTAACAATTCGTATTTACAAGTATTCCTAAGGTTATTTTGAATTCCTCGAATAATAATATTCTTCAAACACCAAATGTTTAGACAAGTCATAAGTACTTGCGAACACTTCGCAGAACTCCACGTGTAGCCCACTTAATACAAAGGAAATGTTTACTTCAATGGAAACTTAATTACATCCAGACACATTTAGCGACAATATTGTTCAAAATCTTACCGAGGAACCCCACCCAAGTCTCTTTAACAATAACAGAGCGAGATAGAGTTAAACACTGCATAGCTCTGTCTTTTTCTGGCGTAGTACTCAATGTAGAATTGGTTATGAGACGAAGTCACAAACGTTTTGTTGCGTAAATCATAATCCATACTAATATTATAAATTCGAAAGTGTGTCTGTCTGTCTGTTACCTCTTCACGCTTAAACTGCTGAACCGATTTAGATGAAATTTGGTATAGCGATAGTTTGAGTCCCGGGAAAGGACATAGGATAGTTTTCATCCCGATATTCCCACGGTATCGACACTAATGCGGGTGAAACCGCGGGGCGCAGCTAGTACATTTATAATTGTTTTGTGTAATTAAATCTAATAATGTACTTACGAGGGGATCTTCGTAACAGTAGTAAGAATCTTCTTCATCTTCAGGCCTGTAAAGAGAGCACAAATAATTTTAATAGTTAGTACTTTTAATTGTTGGAAAGCAAAAAAAATACAAAAAAGTCGCAAGCGCTACTACTGAGCTTGAAGCCCTGGGTTCGATTCCCAGGTCGGGCAAAGTGTTGTTGGGTTTTTTCCATCTGGAATTTCTCAGTAGCAGCCCGGAGTCTGGACTTGTGCCTGATTGGCAATAGGCTCGCCCACTATTACATGGGACTTAACATACCCGGAGGAATGTAGGTGAACTTCTGAACCCTTTTGTGAAATTCAGACGTGACGTTATGTATTGTTAAAAAATATATGGGCTGCCTGTAAAGAACCTACCTACTCGAGTGGTGAGGTACAGTGTGGTAAGAAGCGGGGTTGGCTGAGTACCTCACCTGGCTGAGTGAGTGACCTCAGTCAACCACGCTTCTCACCAAGCTTAATCCCACTATATCCTACAAATATTATAAATGTGAAAGTTTGTGAAGATGTTTGGATGTTTGTTACTCAATCACGCGTAAACCGTTGAACAGATTTGGATGAAAATTGGCACACAGATAGTTTATAACTAGGAATAACACATAGAATACTTTTTATCTTGATATTCCCACGGGATCGAAACTTACGCGGGTGAAACCGCGGGACGCTGCTAGTGGATAATATTTTGACCACATCGTGAGTATCATGAGGTTTTCCTATATATCTTATATAACCTTGTATAATTTATAGCATAATTTTACAAAGTCGTTTTTCTCTGTTTATTCGTTTAGTCCTTCCAAATGATTATGATGTGGTTTTACCATCATTTATACAGAATTTTAATTTTATTCACTATTTATGTATTTTATTTTCTCTTTTACTCTTACGCACGGTGTCTCCATCTCTTTTAATCTACTTTCCTATCTCAGATATGCTGGAAGAGATTTTCTTAGAAATATGCATCGCCTTTGTACATACGCCAGCACATCAAGCTACCCGAAACTGTCAAATTTTCCCAATCAACCTTGAACCTTATGCTTTAGCGATAAAGTTGAAAATCTATTAAAGAAATTTGACAGATTGTAGTAGCTTGATGTGCTGGCGTCTGTACATATTATTTTTATGTTCTTCTCACGGCATGTGTGTACGTAAATGGTTAAACAAATCAAATAAATGCTTAGTGCATAGAAGGAGGGTACTCACGCTGTAACAGAGAGCTTGAGATGGATGCCCGACTGGACGATGATATCGTGCGCCTCCTGAATGGTGAGGGTCGAGGTGTCCAGGTCGTTGATTCTCAGCAGCCTGTCTCCAGGCCTGATGCCCGCCTTCTCCGCTCGGCTGTCCGGCTTCACCTGTATGGACATAACATCGTCATCACGCCTGTAAACGCCGAATGGTTAGGCAGAGGTACAACTATATAAGAGCGAGTCTATTTCCATCAACCGGGCACAAATCAATACTTCGGGCTGCTACTGAGAAATTTCTGATGAAAAAACCCAATAACGTTTTACCCGACCTGGGAATCTAACCCAGGGCCTCTTTTTTTTTGTTATTGCTAAATGGGCCCGCTCTTGACCTCTATCACGCTTGATTGAAAGCAAGGGATGAGGTCTATGATGGACCGAGCGTGCCCAGAAGATGCCTAAGGCACTGGAACTCCCACGCATCCACGAAACACAGCAGGCTGCTTGACGCCGGAGTCTGGTGGGAGGGTGGTCGCAAACCAGGCGGGCATTAGCCCTACCACCGCAAGGGAAGAATTGGCCAGTCAAATAAGGTGTTGGGTGTGACTGTCCAGGATGCGCCGAGTGCGAGAGTTTAGTTGAGTAACTGGCGGAACAAACTGCACTACACGAGAGGGCTCAGCAGTAGCGCTAGCGACACTAGACCAACTCCCTCTCCCTTTTCCACACAATTCTGTCTTTTGCGTGTCAGCCGGCCAGTCCTTATGCAGCCGTCGGTATATTTATGTGAAATAAAATATTTTGATTTTGAATACTGGCATCATAATATACTTACAAAAGTAACTCTCAATGGAGTTTTATAAAATATTCCGCCAGCCAAGTCGAAGCCCCAGATGGTGTCTTCAAAGGTAACCCTCTCGTGGATGCCTTCGTTCCTGGACTCCCACGAAGGCTTGTTGAGCTCCCCCGCCAGGAGAGCCGCCTCCTCCGCCTTCAGCTTCGTGTGCCTCATAGAAATCGCCATGTCTGGTGGCATTACCCTGGGGAGGAGAAAAAGAAAGTCAGTGAAAGATAGAAATGAGGTGCTGAGGAGTTTGTCGCGCGTATTTTTGGAACGACGTTCCTGAACGCGGCTTGTGGTAGGAGTTGACTTGTAGAAGTCGTCACGTGAGGAAAAACATTATGCGACTAAGTATAGGTATCGCGTGTGGTCTTTGTTCTGACGGTGGTCCCCCGACTACACACGATTTTTTTTTCAATCTAAGTCCTGGAAAGCCCTAAATTTGTTTTTTTTGTTTTTTCTACAGCTTAACATATTTTGAATGTTAGTCATTTTGTTTTGAGTTTGATTTCTGATAACATTTATCAAATTAGTCATAAATTTGGAAACATTAAAACGTTTAAAAAAATGCATAGTCAGTGATTTGCTTGAAAAATGATCTAGTAAACACTGAAAATATTCACCGCAGGGGATTATTAAATACTAGCTGCGCCTCGCGGTTCACCCGCATAAATCTCGATGCCGTGGGAAATCGGGATAAAAAGTATCATATGTCCTAATCCAAGCCATGGTCTAACCGTGTACCCAATTTCATCCGAACCCGTTTAGCCGTTATAGCGTGAAAGCGTAACAAAAAAATATACAAAAAAATCAAAAATTTTTACTTTATAATAATAGTTAAGATGGGAATAGACCCTTTCCCAGTTCAAGCTAGCTGTACGGTGTATTTTTAGAACTCGTACAAAATTAAGAAAAAACTTCTAACTTCCAGCGAGAACTAAATTGAACGCAAGATAACGAAAAGAAAAATATTTTTTTGAAACTCCTGCGAGTTGTATTCTGTAAAATACACACCCGCCCGCCCGGTATTAAAAAACTCTTGGAATTTATTTTTCCTGTTACGGTTGTAAAAAAACGTTTACGTTTTTAGTAACGACGAATTTAGAGAACATTTTGAACAAAGCCTTAAAATCGAATACAGAGAAAAGACCTCTTCTAGATCTATATACATAGAACCTGTAAAACAAAATAATATTTTGTGTGTGTTTGTGTGACTGCGTTGTTTTTCTAAACTACGCTACGGATTTTGATGCCGTGATTACACCATCATCATTTAGAGAATTCATTCCGGAAGGTTTATGTGCATAGCATAATCAGCCTATAATGTTCCCACTGCTGGGACACTGGCCTCCTCTCTGTAACAGGGAGTGGGCTGTAATCTAACACATGGGCCCAGCGCGGGTTGGTAGAGATGTCACATGTCGTCGAATTTTTGGTTCTAGGATATTCCGAATTCCTAAGAAGGAAAATATTGTGTTCCTTCGCCTGCCTAGTTTCGAACCCTCGATCTACAATTCGTAAGTCAGGGCCGTTACTACTGGGCCATCAAAGAAAGAAAGAAAGAAGAAAAAGTATCTATTGCGACTCGCACAGGAAGATCACAAACTAAACTAAACACAGCGAAAAAAAACCATGTTATATAAAAAAAAAAGTAATAAAAAGAAAAATTAAACAGAAAGTCCTATACGAGGCCAAAAAACTCCTATCTCAGCATGATGCTACAACATTTAAAAAATAAATGTCACAGCGCCGGTATTCTGATAGGGCACCATACTGCTCTTTAATATTACTTCTCTAACCTATCAGGGAACTAAGGATTTGCTGGCTAGCATCATGAGCTAATTTACATTGCACTCATATCGCACGCACCTAAAAGCACACAACCGCAACCTATCAACACACACATGTAACTCACACACACTCACACTAAACCCACTCTTAAGCTACACGATTTACTCCAGTCTGATCCCCTGAACACCCCCCCTCCACCCCTTTCGATCCCCTGCTAGTTTGTCTTCTGTTTTACCCTTTGTCTTATCCATTATAAGCATTCTCATTCCGTCTCCACACATACATACAGGGTTGCAGGGACATCGACAGCACATGAATCATGTGTAGAAATTTTTCGTCGTTTATAACAATAACAGCTGTTTTATAGAAACTTGCAATATCTACGCTGTGAATATGTATTGAAAAGCTATTTTTTTTTAATAACTGATGAAACATTTTAACGCAGGGGGGTTCAGAATCATGTCACGTGCTGAATCAACAGGTTGCGCGTCGATGTCCCGCCACCCTGTATAACAGAGATAAAATATTGTATACAGGATGTAAAAAGACATCACATAGTCGTCAACTACGCCTTCTGTACATCAAACTAAGTAACATTGCACAAAAATAATTGCTGGGAAACGACTTTTATTTTTGGTGTGAACATAATTATGCTGTTTGCGGTAATGCCCAACGTAACACGCAAAATGTTGTTCGTGTGGGTGCATGCAACGGTACAGGGGTCGTGACTCGTGGGGGTATTTAAAGTTGTGTTATAACATTAATTACTTGTTTTCGTAAAAAAAAAAATGGAATTTTGACATTCAATATCTCAGGGTTCCACGGCGTGGTCAAGTACAAAAATAAGGGAGGGAGTATAAGGGACTCTCGGCTTCGTTAAGTGTCTTTTTACACCTGTTATATTCTATAATGTTTTTTCGTAAAAAGTTAAACTTAGATTTTAATAATTATTTTTATTTGTAATCTCATCATCATCACTGAAACATGAAACATGTAAATTAAAGTTAGGCTTCTCAAATGTGAGATAATACAGGACATGTCCGAGTTTGGGTGTCAGGAGATTCACGTAACGAGTTTAAGGAGCTATAAGGATTTAAGTTATTTAAGTACTTAATGCAATTGGTGGGTACAGACCAACGCACGCGAATGACCATCTTTACATACCGAGACCCCTCAGTGCCTCGGAAAGCACGTTAAGCCGTTGGTCCCGGCTGTCATTGGATCTTTGACAGTCGTTACGGGTAGTCAGAAGCCCGAAAATCTGACAACCAGTCTTACCAAGGGATATCGTATTACCCAGTAACTGGGTTGTGGATGTCAGATAGGCAGTCGCTCGATGTAAAATACTGGTATTCAGCTGCATCCGATTAGACTGGAAGCCGACCCCAGCATAGTTGGGAAAAGGCTTGGCAGATGAGGTGAAGTACTTAACGCAATGTTAACACTTTTTCTCTTCTTATTGTATTAGGCTTATAACATTAATTACAAAAAAAAACAAACAATATTAAACTGACATTAATAAATAAATCTCGATGTCAAACCGAACCGTGCAAAGCAAAGGCGGGTCGTTAGTCTAGTATAACAGAAATAATAATTTTAACAAAAAAAATACGATAAAAGAAAACGAAATTCCAAACAAGCCATATTTGAAGATACCGAAAAACTTGACAAGCTAATAAGGTCCAAACATGGAGGCGGTTGATTTTAATGAAAATGATGTTGTCTTATTTTCTGAAGGCCACTATGAAACAAAGCATTGTGAGCGCTGCCCCTTAAGGCATCTAGGTAGGGACCGGTGTGGCCACGAAGTGTGCGGTCGACTTCACAGACAGACGTGTTGCTGGGGAGTTTGTTGCGCCACTTCTTCTCCCCAGCTAAAACACTAGGAAGTGGTGAATGGTAGTACTATGCAATTTGATGTTAAAAATTGTTGGTTAGCCCAATTTTAACAAACGATTTTCGAAATTATTTTGTTATTCTGATGGTTCAATCTTAACTAGCATATTTTCATCCATCGTTTGTTCACTATCTTGGCTCTACTTGAATGTTTTTGGGATTTATATTTAATTCAAGTCACTTTGCTTTACAAGCTAGTCACGATAAATTGATAAGTAATAGTAGGTCTAAGGAACGCTGCATAATCAGCCTATAATATTCCCACTGCTGGGATACAGGCCTCCTCTCTATGAGAGGGAATGGGCCATAATCCACCCAGCGAACCCAGTGCGGGTTGGTGGATCTCACATATCTTCAAATTTCTTGGTTCTGGGACATGCCGGTTTCCTCACGATGTTTTCCTTCACCGTTTTGAGAGCAGTGGTGATGAAATTAAATACACAAAGTAAAGAGCCTGTTTGGGTTCGAACTCACGACCTACAACTCGTCAGTCGGTGCCAATACCACTGGCCAACACAGCCCAAAGACCGCTGAGCAATATGTTATGCTACCATTACAGATTAGCTACCTGCTGCACCACGTCCAGGTAATGCGGAACATGAATCAAACGACAAGCTCCAGTAAACAGTGACGACCGGCATATTTAATATTTCACTTCAATGGGTGCTTACATAAAGAAGCGGGTTTTCGGTCTCGACTCCCGGTACAGGCCTCTGCAAGTTGATCTTCGGAAGGACACGGTTACATGTTTCACCTGTTTCTTTATGTGTGAGCGCATAAGTTAACGTGGGACTATTTCACCCGCACCGATCGGTACCGACCCGCACAGACTCGCCAGCACCTATGCGACCAACAACATTATCAATGTACAAAGTCAAAGTCAAATCATTTATTTCAATTAGGCACAGTAAAGGCACTTTTGAACGTCAAAAATTATAGTAAAAACAATTGATTCTAGTCGCCCATTCCAAAAGGTAGTTTTCGTATGGAGAAGAATGGGCAAGAAACTCCACCGTTACTCTTTTAAAATGTTTTACAAGTTCTGTATAGGTACATTAATTATATAATTATATGTGAAGACGATGCATCTAGAATAAAAATTAGTCTGCCAACAAAAGGTAAAAAGAATTAAAAATAAAGCAATGACAGGTAAATCAATTATGTGATAGATACCCACTTATGAATATCATCACGCGCATGAGCATTTCTCGTTAAACTTTCATCCAAAGCTTTCGTCCAAAAAACGCTAGTTCTCTAGCCTTGCCTTTTAAAGGTCGGTGTTCAAGGAGGTCCCTGATTATAAGGCCAGCCTACACTCCTCACTCCGGGCAGTCACTAATAAGGAGAATGAATGTCTTTTGTAGATTATTACATGGTTTGTATTTTAACGAAATGGTTTTGGGTATTGACTATCATATTTACAAGTACTTTAATACATTTTTCCCTCCGGTGAGGTTTTGCTTTTCGTTTGAAAGTAAAAACAGAATTTTGTGATTTTAATTGTAATTTAAAAAAAAAGTCGTTTTTTTTAAAAGCACCTTCGTGAATTTTACATTTATTTAGTTTTAATATAGAAAACCTGGTTTTAATCAAAATCTCTAGAAGTTTCTTAATTCTTATTGTAACTACCAAAAATGTAATAGCACCCAATTCGCGTAGCTCTCAGAACCAACGCTACGCGCTGTGCTACGGCGTAGCACGGGCTGTGCTACGAGAACAGTGGCCTCTACGAAAAAGTAAGATGGTAGCGGAACTGAGTAACCGCGTACAATGGCGGTTGACTAATTTTCAACCTTAAATCCTTAGCAATAAAGTTAAAAATAAGTCAACTACCAGGAATACACTATATATTTATATATAGACTTTAAATCAACCTTCTAGCTCATTCACAACTAATGACAATAATGTGAGTGATATTTATAAACAGCACTATAAGTAGTTATAAATATGGCGTCTGATTAGAGCCAATGTACTGTTCGACATTGCTTGGACATCAGCCCAACATCAAAGGGAAGAAAATGATGACAAATTATAGAATTTATAACCTGAGCCAGATAATCCTGAAAAGAATTTTAAGAGACATGAGTGTGTTATCGAATGTTAATAAATCAAATGTTTATGTGATATTGTGCTGTTTCTTCTTCCCAAAACAGTCGAAGGTTTTTAACTGATGGCCAGTTCTCGTAATTTAACCCTTCGTAGCCGGAACGTAGATCTACGTGAGACACAATGGCTTTTTATTTGTGTCGGTAATTACGGCATTCAACCGGTTAAAACGATGAAAATCTAGTCGCAGTCTCATCTCCGCGACAAGCAAATAAATGTCAAAACTAGTCATAAAATGTAGGGAAATTAGAGGTATTTTGGACAGATTGAGACTGATATCAGACCGAGAACGTTCTTAAAATTACGAGAATTGCCTCTCTGGTGTTGTACTATGAGAGAAATTGTTGTAAGTTACTATCTTATTTATGTCAAGGGACACAATACGTACAGGAGTTCAATAATACAAGGTAAAAAATAAATACCTTTGTGCTGGTATTCTGATAGGGTCCGCTTGATGGACACACCTACGAACTATATACTATCTATTCATTTATACGATTACATCCCACTTGGGGATTAAAAAATAAGAAAATATAAAATAGTAGGGTCTATTACCATCTGCCTAGCTTTTTCCCAACTAAGTTGGAATCGGCTTCCAGTCTAACAGGATGCAGCTGAATAACAGTATATTACATGAAGCGACTGAGAAGGGGTTCATTATCATCACCGGTCAAGTCCCGCGCGTACCACATGTGGCACGATACAATAGAAAATCAATTGTGTCTCATTAGCGGGATCAAGAGATTAAAAAAAAAACTTCAAAAAGTTACCCGATTGCAGCGAAACACTAAAAGAAGTATCTCCAAGAACTCCGCTAGTACAAAAAACTTGTTGCACACAGTCACGGCTCGCACTGGTCACTAGGTAACGATCACGGACACATAGTGAGCTCACCTCACTTCCTCTCGTTCGGATGGCCGCTGAATCACTCAATACAAAGAAAATGAACACACTGAGCCAATTAATATTGATTTAGAAGCCAGTGGGCGTTTCGACAACCAATACTCACCGGTCAATCAGAAGGATCGGTTGCACTACAACAAGTAATTTTAAACAAGCATTTAAACGGTCAATGGTCAAGTTAACACGAATGGATGGAATAAGAAATGGGTACATGATAAAAAGTGTGAAAGTGGCACCGGTAACTGAAAAGTTGTGTGGAAATCGGTTGTCATGGTATGGGCTTGTGATACGGAGGAATGAGGAAAATGTCGTGAGGAAAGTTTTGAGTATGAATGTATATAATGTTTTGAGTAAGAATGGCTATAAGAGTAGGGGAAGACCAAAGAAACGATGGATGGACTGTGTGACTGACGATATGGGTAGAAAGGGGGTTACTACCGAGATGACTAATAGAGAAGTATGGAAGACAAAGACATGTTGCGGCGACCACAAATAAATTGATGATGAGATCAGAGTCAACACATTAACTCGACACCGAAAACTCTTTCAACCGACCCTGCTTTTAACTAAGATTTTTCTGTATTTTTTTTTTTAAGTGAAAACTTTTTAGGCGCGTTGAGCATTTTTTGAGATGGAAAAAAACCATTGAATTCGCGCCACTGTTACATCGCATCGGATGTGTTCGGCCGTCCTCGCGATGTACTCGGTTTTAATGTCGGCACTTGCTACTTTTTTTGTGTGGTTTAATATGGGTTAAATAAATTTATTTTCTCTCTTTTAACTGCAGCTACGGTGTTGAAAGCTTAGATAAATTCACTGTCTTCATCCAATAGAAATGTTGCTGATGAATTTATTTCTGAGTTTGGAAAAGAATTTGCCTTTAGTCCCCGACGTATCTCTGCTTTTCTTGAAGTCTTGCATACGATTTTGATCTATTCCTTAAATTAAATTAACAACTAATAAATTTGTGCTTCTTTTTTGGCAAAAAATCCATGGAATAAGGCTTTAGGCTTATCTTTTTTTTAGTTGTGGGCCGCAATTAAGGCTACAATAAAAGGCTTTTTATAGTAGTTATTTATGGTATGTCATCAACTATTATAGGCACGGCTTATCGCAGTCCAGAATTACACATTTGTCCCTCTCCCTACACTCGCTCACAGCTACTTTAACTACAGTTTAACTTCCGACGTTAGTCTTAACTTATCGTGATGCAATCCGGCGTTATCACGACACATTATGAATGGAGAGGGCTACGAAAGCATGATCAAGGTAGTACATAAATAAATTGTTTGTAGCGACACACTCAGTCTTTAGATTGTAGGGTAGATGCTCTGATTGATGCCTCAAAAAGTACAAGGTGATTTACCTACTTCAAGTAAATCATAATATTGTGTAAGTTTTATTTTCAATCCATCACAAACACTCTATCTTAGGGTAAATGCTCCGATTGATGGCTTAAAAACTGTAAAATGACTTTCCTACTCAAATTAAATGACATAATGATGTAAGTTAGATTTCAGTCCATTTCACAAACAATCATAGGGCAGATGCTCTGATTGTTGACTTAAAAACTGTAAAAAGATTTACTTTAATCAAATTAAATAATTGTGTATGTTGGCTTTTAAATCTAAAGGCAATGGATCATCTTTATCAGAAGAGGTAATGTTGCGTGGGTTTGCGGGCGAGGAGTTGAAAGTATATGAACGCCTTTATGAACAATCACAAAATGTCTAATCCAATTATTTAATTAACTATAATGCGAAAACGACGTTCCACCAAGTACGTGGGGCGCGAGCGCAATCAATTTACACACAATTGGATATCACAGCACAGTTCCTCCAATCAATATCGTCTTTTTCGATCGATCCATGTGAATCTATCCCTCACGTCCTTTTTGTTATTCTCTAATGGCGGGCCGCCTCCCCAGTACATGGTGTTACGTCAAATAGACAGTTGACAGATTATCTTCTAAAAAAAAACAACATTAACCAAAGAGGTTGGCATCACCGAACCAATTCTATAGACGCGCCGACACGGCCACCCTGACTATCGCACGTCCTCGTGCGCATAATGATATTGCGCATCTGAATTACCAGAGGAAATAACATTCCATTAGTCAGCTCGTCCATTCCTGACATGCACACGTATAGACTAACATTTAAGGTCTCTCACTAAGAATATCAGCACAGCCTCAACCCCATCAATAAAACATAACGTGTGCTGGGCGTGCTTGGCCCTCTCGTCAAATCACTAAATCGCCATGCGGCGTAGGCTGGCGTACTATGCACCTTTACCTAGCCACCAAATTGCTACGTGGTGTGGACCGGGCGTACTGGGCCCCTTCGACCAACCACTAACGTACCATGCGGTGTGGACCGGGCGTACTGGGCCCCTTCGACCAACCACTAACGTACCATGCGGTGTGGACCGGGCGTACTGGGCCCCTTCGACCAACCACTAATGTACCATGCGGTGTGGACCGGGCGTACTGGGCCCCTTCGACCAACCACCAACATACCATGTTGTATGGACCGGGCGTACTAGGCCCCTTCGACCAACAACCAACTCACTATGCGGCGTAGACCGGGCGTACTGGGCCCTTACGACTAGCCACCAACTCACTACGCGGCGTAGACCGGGCGTACTGGGCCCTTACGACTAGCCACCAACTCACTACGCGGCGTAGACCGGGCGTACTGGGCCCTTCCGTCTACGCTTAGCAAATTCTACTGTGTTTGCGTGTTTATGAAGAATCTATACACCGTACTTTCATTTTAATGTACATCCGCTTGATGAATGAACGAATGTGATTTAGAGTGCGAAGCTGTAAGGGTTCCTGAACTAGCGGTCAGAGTGCGCCCTCACTGGACACCGAGAGAGTATCACTATCGCTATCAATAGGTGATAATTATAATTTCTTCAAGTTGTTTCAAATTACGCGCCGTCTCGGCCTCCTTATCATTAATCATATTTGATGCTAATTCTACTAATCCTTCAAACCCTCTGGGTACTAGACGCATGTATTTGCTTATGCGGTTCGTACCAGTCATGGATTTCAGTTCGTCACAAAAGATTTCAAGCACACGAGTTATAACAAACGGACCCCGGAATTTTTACACGATAGTTTGGTTTGCTTGCGTTCTCAACCTTTGATAAAAACAAATCTTACATAAAGGCCGTACTTGTGCCCTACCGTGGTTAATCTTTGAGTATCGGCTGCTGCAGCCTGTTTAATTTCGCTGGATGCATGCGACGTTTCGATAGATTCTAAATTTGCGCGGGTGGGAGTATTCGTACTGATATTGGATGAAATTTTAGAGATACCCAACGACTGGGCTTGAATACCTAACATGAGTTCAGTGGGTGTGTATCCCGTTATCCTAGATCGAGTACTATTAAGAGCAAGATGAACATCATCAAGTTCGTCGCACCAAACTTTATTAGAATCATTTTCTACTACGTTTCAAGGGCTCTTAAGTGTACGCATTAAGCGTTCAACCTGTCCATTAGCCCTGTAGCAACCAGGTGCAATTCAATGTTATGTTTGAGGCAGAATTTATTAAAGCCAGCGCTTTATCTCTAACGATTTCTTTTTCATCAATTGATAACCGATAAAGACGCCTCTGAACAGTCTTACATGGGTCTATAAGGTAACTCACCTGTGGTCATAGTCACGCCACGTATAAGGCACACCATCTATGAAGAACTTTCTATATTTTTGTAATACCGCCACTATCAAAAAGAAACAAAATGACCTCACCATTTGATGTTGACAGGGTACCTCCTGTTATTTTATGTTTGCAAATCTGTACTTATCTGCGTGCTGCATGCTGTTCAGTTCCAGACTTCTCTTCTGGGCAGGTTGTACTAATGTGTCCAGGCTTCCTAAAACAGGTAACAGTTTTCCTTCTCCGATAGTCTTGACTTTTGATTATCTGTATCGCGTCGGTTGCGCCATTCTTCTAGCTTGTGTTCTCTACATCCACGATAGAAGCAAGTTCCCCCAAACCGAGTTTCATTAAGGTGATGCTTTTCTTTGGAGTAGCTTGAGTTGCAGTCTGCAGGCGTGATAAAAGAGTATCCTTGTTCCCAAGGAGACTTTCATCATGTTTTCCCTTCGAAACTTCATTGATCACAGGTTCTTCTAATGGAATCTCACAAATCTCCTCAATATCTAGCCCTCTGTATCCCACTTCTGATAAAGGCAATGGATCATCTTTATCAGAAGAGGTAATGTTGCGTGGGTTTGCGGGCGAGGAGTTGAAAGTATATGAACGCCTTTATGAACAATCACAAAATGTCTAATCCAATTATTTAATTAACTATAATGCGAAAACGACGTTCCACCAAGTACGTGGGGCGCGAGCGCAATCAATTTACACACAATTGGATATCACAGCACAGTTCCTCCAATCAATATCGTCTTTTTCGATCGATCCATGTGAATCTATCCCTCACGTCCTTTTTGTTATTCTCTAATGGCGGGCCGCCTCCCCAGTACATGGTGTTACGTCAAATAGACAGTTGACAGATTATCTTCTAAAAAAAAACAACATTAACCAAAGAGGTTGGCATCACCGAACCAATTCTATAGACGCGCCGACAAATCTATTTTGCAAGTCAGTTTTCAATGTACATAATGTTTACTTTCGTTACTTTTAGTAAAATTAAACATGAACGATTTTGAAACGGTTTGAACCATCGAACCAGGTTTTGTATAGGGTACGAAACTTTGAATGAAAAACTGACAGCTTAGTCCGCTTCTAAGTTGTCAGCTTTGTATTAAGAACTTTACTGTAGTCGGAATAAAGTTTGAAAACCAAAAATGGATCCATGGTTTAAACCTGCGGCTGATGATAAACCTTGTTTTAGGGCTTGGTTAGGGTCCTGGACTAAAGTAATGGATCTACAGGATAAAATATTCATAATTTTCTAGTCAGCTTTGCCTGTAATTACTAAATTCTTTACATAACCTCAAAGCCGACAATCGTAACGAATTAAATACAGAAAACTCATCTAAATTAAGCCTTCAACTAAAACAAAGAAACAAAAGGACTCGTAAACAATGGTACAAAAATAGTACCCATTCATAAAATTAATTAGGCGCACAACTGGTACATCGACCCTCTCGTTGCTGTCCATGTGATGTCGCAACGGATTCGTGCGCCAACTACATCTACTTTTACCCGTCTGTCACGTGGGCATATTTAAATGTATTTCCCTATCCGTCATTCATTATTTTGAAACTAATGATGTGGCGAAATGAAAACTGTCTTTCCGTGGGAGTGATGACTAAAGGGGTGATTTAGGATCGATTGGAAAGTATTTCTTTTCCTATTATCAGCTTGAACTTTTAGTACACATGGTTTAGCAGTGTGCTAAGAGGCTACTGGCTAAGTAACAACAGCCGCACGGGTCGATCGATCAGGTTAAGCTACGCTTGCCGCGGTTGGTCCGTGGATGGGTGAGCATCTTTACATACCAAGACCCCTCAGTGCCTCGGAAAGCATGATAAGCCATTGGTTCCAGCTGTCATTCGTAGATCTTTGACCGTCGTTACGGGTCGTCAGAAGCCCGAGATTCTGACAACCAATCTTACAAAGGGGTATCGTAAGACCCTGTAGCTGGATTGTGAAGGTCAGATAGGCAGTCGCTCCATGGAAAATAGTAGTATTCAGCTACATCCGGTTAGGCTGGAAGTCGACCCCAACATGGTCGGGAAAAGGCTTGGCAGATGATGATGATGGTTTGGCAGTGTGCTCCGTACAATAAGTTAGGGAGAAGTATTCCCATTTGCTCGGTCATCTTGCCATCTCTTTCTGGGGCAACCACGGCGGCGCCGTCCATCTTCAGGCACCCATTGTGTGGAGACTTTTGCCCAGCGGTCACCGTGCATGCGACTGATGTGACCCGCCCAATCCCATTTGAGCCTGGCAGCCTTATTTCCTACATCCAGTATGCTCGTTTTCGAACACACCTATTGAAAAGTTTATTCATAGACAATGTATATATAAGTGCCTATGTAGCGTCACAGGAGATTGTCAATCACCCGCTAGTATGCCTGATATCCGATGTATCTCTCATTCATGCTCAACTTGACGTGAAGCATCAATGTAAAATGTTAAGCAGTAGACTACGGAGTTTGATTGACGGTTTTTTTTAATCACACTAATATTATAAAAGGCGAAAGTTTTTGAGTGTGTGTGTGTGTTTAGATATTTGTTGATTCTTCACGCTCAAACGACTGGACCAATTTTAATTAAAAAAATTATGGAGGTAGCTGACACCCTGGATTAACATATAGGCTACTTTTTATCCCGATATTCCCACGGGATCGACATTTACGCGGGTGAAATCGGGGGGCGCAGCTAGTTCATAATATATGCCAAATAAAAATACATCTTCTGCTCTTGAAAATTGGTGAAATCTATGTGCATGTAAGTATTTTAAAACTGACTTCAAAAACAGTCAAGTTAGGCATTTGGCGAGTTTTTTTTTTTATGATTTAGTAAGATAAGATAAGATAGTTTTTATTTGTCCAAAACATGAGTATACACACACATAGCATGCAAGATGTTACGTCAAATTATAATTATAAACAGTCATGTTTTGCCTGACCGGCGTACAAATATAAGATGTTGGACGCTACACAGCATCAGTTGATTTTAAATTCGTCCATTACACACAGCGAATAACATAGAGACCATACTTAACTAAATGGTACAACAAAATACAATCAAATAGTCATAGTAAATATCAATTTTCATTATAAACAAAGTTCCTGTTATTTTAAAGACACATGGCACTAGTAGGCATGAGTGACACGAGAATAGATAAATAGACGTAGTGAAAAGATTTGATAGTCAGTGAGGTTAGAAGTTAATCCTGGATGACTGTGTCGCTGGCTTATTTACACCTATTATTCTATAGGTATAGACAATATTGTGAACACATGTATTTATCAAATAATTAATTTACCTGTCCTTGCTTTATTTTTTATTATTTTTACCTAATTATGGTATAGTAATTTTATTCTAGGTGCATCTTTTTGATATATAATTATATAATAATTGTATAAAAAATATTACAAAACATTTTTAAAAGAGTAAAGATGGAGTTTCTTGCCCATTCTTCCCCACGAAATGAAACTACCTATTGGAAGGGGCGACTAGAATCAAGCCTATGAAAGTATATGTCTGTGTTTGATGTGCCTTTTAAGTGCCTACTTGAAATAAATGATTTGGCTTTGATTGTAATTTTGCGCCACAGGCTGACTACTCAAACTAAATTACTAAATAAAAAAACAACTTCCGAAATATCACCGAGATAATCGATTAAAATTAAATTGATGCAAAAACATTAAGCCCTAATCATCAAAAACAAAGTAGCATATTATTACAAATTAATCCAATTAAACAACAATAAAATCCAAATAGAAACGTTCTGAAACAAATTGGCTGGTATTAAATCAATCGGTGACCAATAAGACACGTCTGAATGACTGCCGTCGACCAGGTATGGCACGACATCCGCATAGCCGTGTCAGATACAAATAAATGAGATTATATAGGAGTGCATATTCTCGCTTCTTACAATTATGGGAGGAGTAGCTTGGCCGGTGTGACGTGACTACTCAACACCGCGGATATACTGACATAGAACTATATTATAGATGTAGAAATTGAAAATTCTTCCTACAAAAAAGACAGATTTTTCCTACATTTTGTGAATTTATGTAATGCAGCAGCAGATTTTATCGTCTTTATCTTTCACGCGAAAATTTGCACACGTATAAAGGACTGATGACAATACGATAATTTAGGATCTCCGAACTGATGAGGAGGTGGATGGTAAAACTATCGTGTGGCTTCTAGTAAACCTCTTGAGTTTGGGGTCATATGATTTGTTATGATGAGTCCAATATATTGCACTTGGTGTCGAGGAGCTGATGATGAAGCCAGGAGATTGATACTGGAACTCTTCAAGATCTTCGCAATACCTTCAAGTATCGCGGTGGTCACGGTATTATGGACTGTGCATAACGAATTTGCCATATTTCATCTAAATACTAGACATTAAAGAACTGTAAAATTTAGCGCAAAATCAAAATGGTAGCTGAAAAGTAGTAAACATCCGAGTTGGCCACCCTGTACCAGCGTGTCTGTTTCGCTCGTCCCCAATAAAATACGATTTCATCATTGTATTTAACGAATTTAATTGATTCAAACTGTAATTTCTGTTTACGGTATAATTTGATTTACTTTATTGTGATTTCGCCTCTTGATTTAATCTTTAGCGAGAAGGGCAGAAAATGATTAATTAATTTAACTCTGATTACGTAAGCTGTTCATCTAAGATACCGCTGAATTTATATTGAATAGATAAGGAAAGATATCATGAACATGGTCTGAAATCAGCATTTATTATCATGGTTTGTGTTGTGGGATAAACAGCATTCGCGACCTCCCATCTTCGTTCAGTCCCAGGAACACCTGCCATCCGGACGTAACCTGCAGTGGCTTATATGGAAACCAATCAATCGACTGCGTACCCTAGTAGGCCGCTGCAAGCATAATCTTGCGAAATGGGGGATTATTGACCCAAGCGACACCCAGTGCGACTGCGGTGCTCCTGACCAATCATCCCATAATGTTGGAGTATCCAAAGTGTCCATACACCTGCACGTATCCTCAGGAGTGCAGGTGTATCACCTAAAAATGCCACTGGTGCCGCCGCGATGGGCGTGGCCACCTACTCGACACAACTCATCTAACATAATAAAAGATTTTACCATTGACACGAAAAGTCAGACGTTGGATCAGCCACGACCTACTTCTTGATCGCGGCTGGTCCAACATCCGACTCATTATAATCTTTTTATATGGACCAATTATAATAAAATTAGAATTATCAATAAAGGGAAGAAATGATGATGACTTTCATTCACTTAAACACCAACAATGGATTTGATAGTGCATTTAATTAGCTCAGATTAATTCTAAATTGGTCGTGTCTACCTGTTGGCCAATATAGGTACATAGTTCTCGTTGAGTGGCAGGTGGCCGCTTGCCAACACCGCTGTCCATCTTGTGATCGACACAAGTAAACAAAGCACGATTGTATCACACTTGTACGTGATGATACGGAAATGAGGTGGATTCCGGAAAACAAGGAAATTAAGAAATTATATTGTTTAAGGACTGATTTTTCAAGTCTGGTAACTTTTATTTGAGGAATAGATATTGCTGTTTGACAGATTTTGTACTTATAGAAAATATGAATACTGTCATAATTATTCTTAAGATAAAAGACAGAGCATGCACATAGCCAATACCTTATTTTTAAAGAAACCGCAGCGGCGATGGACGTGGGTTGCACCTAATGGTTTCACACGAAACGAAATTGACTACGTCTTGTCGTCAGACAAACATATAATCAAGGATGTTAGTGTTATAAATATAATTAAATACAGCTCCGATCACAGACCAATCCGCGCAAAAATCCGATTTAATTTCAAAATCCACCGAGCTAAATTGTTCACAAAACAAAATAGGCGGCTTTCAAAAGAGACACTTATCAATAACTTGGAACATTTTAATCTAGAAATATCAAATTATTTTAAAGAACTTAAACTTGATGAAACAGATGCTGAAGACCAATATAATTCAATAGTTACCGGAATAATGAAAAGCAGTAAAAACATAAAGAACACAACCATAAATAAAAACAAATTAACATCTCATAGTATAGATTTGATCGAAAAACGAACAAAAGAAGAAATAGGGACAGCAGAATATAGAATAATAGATAGAAAGGTCAAAAGAAGTATTAGGAAAGATCTAAGAAATATTAGTACACATTTAGTCAAAACAGCTCTAGAAAAACACACATCTTTAAGGGTTTTGAAACATGGAGTTACAAAAGGAAAAACCTGGATAAATAGTCTCAAAGACAATGACGGAATAAAACACCACAGTAGACAAAAAATCATGGAAATAGCGACCCAATTCTATGAATCATTATATTCAGATGACTCACCACCCCCGATCAGCACAGAATACAGTCTCCCAGATTCCATTCCTTTAATAAGTGGCTATGAAGTGCACAAAGCACTTACTACTATGCGCTACAACAGAAGTCCTGGAGAGGATGGAGTCACTACCGAAGCGTTAAAAATTGGCTCTCCCACATTGTTGCCTCACCTTACCAACCTTTTTAATACAATACTGACAACAGGAAAAGTACCTATTTCAATGTGCCATTCAAATATAGTTCTTCTGCATAAAAAAGGTGATAAAAGCGATATCGGAAACTACCGCCCAATAAGTCTAACATCTCATATATATAAAGCTTTTATTAAGGTGATACACAATCGCATAGACGGGAAACTGGACAAACACCAGCCACCAGAGCAAGCCGGATTTCGCCCAAGTTTTTCTACAACTGACCACCTTCAAACACTAAACCAGACCCTTGAAAAATACACAGAATTTAATAAACCACTGTATCTAGCCTTCGTAGATTACACAAAAGCCTTCGATAGTATTAAGCACTCAGAAATCTTCACATCCCTAGAACACCAGGAACTCGAAAAGCTATACATCGATCTCTTAAAAAACATTTACACCAATAGCTCCGCAAACATTAAACTCAATACTGCTGGACCTTCATTCAAAATACAAAAAGGTGTTAAGCAGGGTGACCCACTCTCTCCCAAATTATTTACAAGCACACTTGAGGAGATATTTAAGTCACTGGCAGCCCCATGGAAGACCAAGGGCATTGACGTCGGCAAGAAGAGGCTGACAAACCTCCGTTTTGCCGACGACATAGTCCTTTTTGCCCCCACAGCTCAAGAACTTCAGATCATGCTCCAAGAACTGAGCACGGCTAGCTTCAAGGTGGGACTTGCGATGAATCGGTCTAAAACCCAACTTATGACTAACAGCACCAAGCGTAGGGTCGAGGTAGATGGGCAGGAAATACATTATGTCGATGAGTATATCTACCTGGGCCAGTTAGTTTCTTTCGAAAACAGGCAGGAAAGGGAAATCGATCGCCGAATTGAAAACGCCTGGAAAAGCTACTGGTCCATGAAGACGCTAATGAAGGGTGATCTGCCGATCTCCCTGAAGCGCAAACTTATCGACATGTGTATCCTGCCCATCCTAACCTATGGTGCTCAGACCTGGTCGCTCACCGAGTCGCAAAAGTTCCGCCTTGGCGTTTGCCAAAGAGCGATGGAGCGCAGCATCCTGGGTGTAAAAAGACAGGACAAAATTCGGAACACCATGCTGCGCTCCAAAACGGGTATAACAGACGTAGGCAAGAAAGCTGCCAGGCTCAAGTGGGACTGGGCAGGTCACATCAGCCGCATGCAGGAT
The DNA here is from genome assembly GCA_914767645.1 of Hydraecia micacea. Classification (NCBI taxonomy): domain Eukaryota; kingdom Metazoa; phylum Arthropoda; class Insecta; order Lepidoptera; family Noctuidae; genus Hydraecia; species Hydraecia micacea. Next base: position 19,357,713 of record OU611780.1, read on the forward strand.
GACCGCTGGGCAAAAATTTCTACACAATGGGTGCCTGAAGATGGACGGCGCCGCCGAGGTCGGCCCAGAAAGCGGTGGCGAGATGACCTGGACGCGTACCGCGAGGGCTGGTTTGAGGTGGCGCGGGAAAGGAGTTCCTGGAAGGACTTGGGGGAGGCCTTTGCCCAGCAGTGGGACAGTATAGGCTAAACAAAAAAAAAAAAAAAAAAAAAAACGTTCAAAATCTAGTCGAAGTCTCATATCAGCGACAAACAAATGTCAAAAATTTGTCAAAATGTAGGGAAATTATAGGTATTTTTGATAGATTGAGACTGAGATCAGACTGTGAACGTTCTTAAAATTACGAGAATTACCCCTCTTATTATATATTGAAAAATCAGCCCTAGGTCACATTGAGTAAATGTCAAATCATTTATTTCAAGAAATGTATTGCTGATTCTTATGATGATAATTCTGAAACATAATTGTTTCGGTCGCGAAACCTGACACTGACCTGCAAATTGCAAAAACCGTAAGGTAATTTTAATTTTGCGGGCTACCCTCACGCATCCCCTTAAGCCTCGTCCGCAATACGCTACTAAATAATAATAACTGTAACATTATTTTACAGAATATCACCTCATTTTAACTCCAATACGTCAGTTTTACAAGTCCTTTTAAAATTATGCGCAAAATTTTCTATGCACGTCTTACTAGCCATTCGAGTTGGCTGTTTAAGAGCAAGTTTTAAGTTGGAATTTAGTAGCAGACACACCAGTGTAACTGAATTATTATTTAGTTTTAAAATTTCGATATTAAAATCGCCAGCAATTACAATATTCATAGAACGCCTGTGCACATTAGTTCGAAAAAGTTTTCAAGTTTATTAAAACAATAATTTATATATATTTTTTTTTTTTAATTGTGAGATATTTATTTCCAATAACAATTATGCTCTAAACTTATTTTAAAAGATTTACACATTCAAATATTTACAAATATTTAACATTTACAAACAAAAGGCATCAAAAATTTATATTCCTAGCATTTGGTATTATACTGGGTGAAATTTTAATGGTTGTTTTCCTCTTAAGGGGTCATTGTACTCATCATTATGAACAACTTTTACTATGGGACCAAACCTGAAATCGCGAAAAAAATATCAGCTGTTCCCTACATTTTTACGAGTTATACGAACATAAATGTAGGGAACAACTGATTTTTTTTTCGCGATTTCAGGTTTGGTCCCATAGTAAAAGTTGTTCATAATGATGAGTACAATGACCCCTTAAGAGGAAAACAACCATTAAAATTTCACCCAGTATAAGGTCCCATTAAAATACATTGACAAACTTTTAGAAATCATTCAGACCACCAAAATAAGGACAATGGTAAAAAAATATACAAGAAAAACGCATTAGATACTTACAATAAAAATAATCAGCTAAAGAAATTACACTAATGTGTCGGCAATTCATTATTTTAGGTCAAAATAAAATCACTTTAATCATTGTTTTTTTTTTGCTTGAATATCTTTGGTTAGACGTACTGAACGCTGTGTTAAAATTTGTCCATCTATTTTTATGGGACCCTGTATATGTGTATATATACAGGATAAAATTGAAAAGGTGTGACTAATTAAAATATCTAATTCAACGTGTTATAAAGTAAATTTAGAGCATGTCATTACGGAAAGGGATGCACATACGTGCGCGTAGGCAAGCGATTTGGCAACTTACTTTAAAAATTAGGTTTATAGTAGGTTCCGTTAGTTCAACGCGTGCCCAGCTTGCTTCATGTTGTGAACTCGGCGATGAATACATTGCTTATCGGGCGCGCGCTAAAATTGTTATTACTTGTTTGTCCAGATAATTTAATTTTTTTTTAGAACTTCCGACGATTCTTGTCTACAAGGCAATAACTTATTGTTTGCACTATCTAAGGCAATAATTACAATTTTTTTTTTTTCAAGAATTTAGATTCGGGAAATGAGAATTTATAATGATTATGTAACAGTCACTGCTCCTCCTATTTCGATTTGTCGCAAGTTTCCAATTTCATCCTGTATAATGAAATAAAGGAAATAATAATAAATTTATTTGCAATAAAAATACGGTATAAAAACATGGAAAAAGACCAATTTTGTTCAGAAGGCAACTCTGACAATAACACAATTTTTATTTTATTTTATTTATTACTATAAAAACTATTAATTAACAAATAAAATATAAAAGACAGTTTTATCTAAATTACAACATAAACTTAATTTCAGTAGAGTTATGGAAGATTTTTAGTACAACCCAATTCAATCTTCCATAACTGGTGGCGGGGCTTCGAACTGTATAATTGTTAGTTAAACACCATGTTTCTGGCAAATAAATATTCTATTCTATTCTATATTCTATTCTATTCTATAAATTGTATTGATTGCGGAGATTTCTCACAGACGAACATAGCTTTCCACTCAGGGTCGACGTCGTTCAGAAGGCCGTCTCTGTCAAGAGTTGCACGATCCTGGATGCCTTTTAAATTGTTAGGCTGGCCGCTACTCCATCCGTTGAACACGTCTTCTAATCTCTTACCTGGAAGAAGTCGGAATTTTATTTAATTTTACTACTTTTAGAGTTAAGGTGCACTGAAAGATGTTCTACGGATTTTATTTAGATAGACAAGACAGAGCTCCTTTTTTAGGGTTCCGTAGTCAACAAGGAACCCTTACAGTTTCGCCATGTCCGTCTGTCCGTCCGTCCGCAGCTTAGCTCCTGAGCTATGCTAAGAGTCCCTGGACTCTTAATACTAGAAAGGTATAATTTGGCATAGATATACATATGAATTATGCGGACACAGTGGTAAAATAAAATCATGAGAAAAAAAAATTGTAGGGTACCTCCTATACACACGTAAAGTGGGGATGCTTTTATTTTCTCGTCTACCCCATGTTGTAGGATAACGTTGGATAGGTGTTTGTTTTTGGATATGTGAAGAAATTCACGGTAGTACATAGTATATATTATAATAAAGTTAAAAGGAAAACTATCACAGCTAAGTAGGCTTTATGTAGGGTTTTTTAATCCATTCCAACTACGGAACCCTTCATTGTGCGTGGTCCGACACGCACTTGGCCGGTTTTTGTGCTATAGATCGTTTTCGACAGTGCACGGATTACATAACATAATATAACATAATCAGCCTATAATGTTCCCACTGCTAGGACACAGGACTCCTCTCGGTGAGAGGGAGTGGGCCGTAATCCATCACGCGGGCCCAGTGCGGGTTGGCAGATGTCACATGTCTTCGAATTTTTGGTTCTAGGACATGCCGATTTCCTCACGATGTTTTCCTTCACCGTTTTGAGAGCAGTGGTGATGAAATAATTTACACAAAGTAAAGCTCCTGTTTGGGTTCGAACTTACGACCTTACAACTCGTAAGTCACGGCCGTTACCACTTGGCCACCACTGCTCTCAACGCACGGATTAATAAATTATTATTAAGACAATGTCTTGAAACATTATGGAAGTATGGCTTCGTATCAAACAGGTTTTTATTCTGACTCGTTTCGAAGCATTTCTTTATTTACGAAGGTCTATCATGCGGCCATCTCACTTATTTATTTATCAATATTTTTGCAATGTCACACTATTTATACAATATTCGTTCTGTTTTATCTGACACAAATTTATTTTATTTATTTATTTAAGTATGCATACACACGTCACGTTGCAGTATAAACTGGTTTACATCCGTCACCTCACACATCAGGTCCAGTTGAAAACCAGCGTCAAGCACTAGTTGCCTGGCATTTTTGCTGAACTGGGCCTTTTTGGCGCAGCCTTTCTGCTAATGTCTTACATCGGATTTTACACTTTTTATTTTATCTTTATTTTTTGTTTTTATCTGATGTATGTATCTGATGTATTGTGCGTCTTTTAGTTTGTGCTAAATAAATGTATTTTCTTTCTTTCTTTTCATCACAAGTCTCTCTCACTTTAAATTCGGTCCCTCAAAGCTAAGAATAGACTATTCTGTTCCTGTTACATTGGTAGGTAAGAACTCAATATAAATACTGGTTCGCCGTTGTAAGACGATGTAAATGGTATGGTGTATGCATAATTAAATAATCTAATACCGTCAATGGTGGTCCAGGTGCGCTCCTTGCCCCAGGCTCCCAGACCTACGTGAAAATAATCCCACGGCTCGTCCGTAGGACTACCAGGGAACATTCTCGTGATGATGTGAGCCTCTTTACTGTCGTTCAGGATGACCAGGTGCCCCCCTTCAGAAGCACATATCCCATACGCACGCGTCCAGGTCTGTGTCTGTCGATGTACCTTGTAACAGCTGCCCGTATACATAAAGTGATATTCTGAAATCAAACCAAGATAACATATTCAAGATATAAATCGGCCAAATACGAGTAGAACTCGTATTGAAGGAAGGAAATCTAAGTTTTATTTGGGACAGTATAACAGATTACGTTTAGCTGCAAAGGATTTTTGCTAAATTCTTTAAAACTGTGCTAGTAACAGACTAAATCTATATAAATAAAAAGTTTTACCATAAACCTTTATCAATTCCGGATTGAAGAAAGATATTTTACTAGGTTTTGTCCGCGACTTCATACACGTGGAAGACGGAAAACAACATTTTTAAATTATAAATTTTCAATACTATTATGGTGTACAATTTTTGAGTAGCAGCTAGATGATTCACTTACCATCATCAAAGGTACCACATTTGTACATCGTCAAATTGTTGAATTTCCTGAAACATATGAAGGGCAGTGGTTCCTCGCATGATGAGGTAGACATGTGATTCGTGCTGGACAGCGTGAGGCAGTCACCGGTATCAGCTCCACGTGCACCCCATTTTATTTCCATGTCAGACAGTGGCACTCCTGGAACATAGATGTCAAAATTTCGAAAACAAATCGCTCTATTGATGTGTAGGATTGCGTTAATTTAATTTGATTGCTAATTGTTACAAGACTGCGTGTTTTCTTAATGTTATTATATAATCTATTCTTTTCCGTGATCCACAGAGCAGCGTCGAGAGACGCCGACTTTAAAGCCGTCATTTGTGTCGTAGTGCGAGTAATCGGCAAACTTGCTTGGTTTGTATGAAAAGTGTTGACAACGGCGGTCAGTGGGTCATCTTAGGGGCGGATTTTACATCATCGGTCGGGAAACACATGTGGGTGTCGACATTGCGGCCAAAAGTGCAGACACACCTTACGCACCAGATTGACTTGTGCCAGATGTCTACACGTAAAACGTATAATCAGTGTACCAAGGAACTCCGCTTAAATAATTTCTTTGAAGTAACACACTTATGAACACAACCAGGAGGCCTATCACAAGCTCTTAACGCGATCCATTTTAGGACCTAAACTGAACTGTTCTTCTAATTCGTACCATGACGTCAGTTTAACGATTCAGTTTAGGCCGTGCCATCTGCTGACAGCGATTGTCCCAAACTGAGTCGCAAGTTTTGGTTTCATTCATACTTGTTTGGTACCATGACGTCCATAGAGCAGCTCAAGCGATGCAGTTTAGGAACCTAAACTGAAATGTCTTTTTTTGAATCGTTTTTAATTAGATCGTGGTAGGCCACCTGTACCCTATCTCAATTTCAAAATATTTAACAAAAGTTAGACTGACCTTCTACAGAAGCGAAGTGTCCTTTAGAGTACAAATCATGAGTTCCCAGGAAAATGTCACGATTCACACCAGACTGTATCACCTTTGTATGAAGAGCATCAGCTAGCTCTTTGTTGAGCGGCGACGCTAACACCGCACCTGTAACATGAGATTACACTCATTGATATATTATACTGTCATGGAAATTGACACCATTTTTGACGTGCTATAGCCAATGATATAATAATACGTCATTGGCTATAGCGATTTCATACAACTGTCAAAGAATGGTAATAGTAGTTGAGAGTTATTCCGGTCTGATCGACTGAACCCCCCCCCCTTCCACCGCACCCCCACCCCCCCTCGATCCCCTGCAATATAGACAACGAAGAAAAGGGAGTATGTAAGAATCTGTAGTTTCTGCCTACCCTCATGGGAAGAAGGCGTGAGATTATGTTTATGTTATTTTTATGTTATGTTTATGGTATGTTTATGTTATGTTTATGTTATTTTTATGTTATGTTTATGGTATGTTTATGTTATGTTTATGTTAAGGGTAATTAAAAACCTTAGACTTTACATTTGATTTCGATGGTTCAGATTTTCAGATTGATCCAGCGCGGGTCATGCATGGCAGGTGGATCACGCACCACGCGCCTGTGCGCAGGACACGCGCCCCCGCGCTTCATAATTTATTCTCAAAAAAGACAAAAGAGCCACTTACATGAGAATATAAGCAATGTAATAAACTTATTCTAGGTATCAGTCATCGATGCAATACAAATACAATAGGCTTAAAATTATTTTATTTTTAAATGACATGGACAAAAAAGTACATTCCATTTACACATACATAGTAAATAATATTGTATATTAAAAATAGAAAAATGAATTGATTCGTAGTTTTTAACCTCTCTGGACTCGTCAGTTTTTATTGCAAAATAATTAGTAATGAAAGATGAATTCAAAGTATCATTTGTCAACGTCTGCCATAATGGACCATAGAGAAAGATAAATATAATAATTGGCGTTCCACACCATGCATACTACTTGTAGACATGTGATATGGACGACAAAATGTTTTTATTAGGAACATTTTATTCATACAAAACTGGCTTCATCGGTATTTGTCGCATTTAATAAACTTATCTTTCCATAATGTTGATGCGTAAGATAGTTTTTTTTATATTTCACACAAAAAAAAAAACTTAAAACGGAACGCGTTTACTTGTTTGACAATGTGTCATTGTCTATGTCAATGTAATATGTTATTGTAGATTCTTCATTGCGTATTTATTGTGTTTGTTTTTGCGATTATTTTCTAATATTTTTTACCCCTGCTTATTTCTACGGACTGATACCGTCTACCACTCGATTACCTTGCTATTAACACTGGACTCTGATTTGCATTGCGTTTTGGATTTGTTTTGTGGATCAATATGAGGTGCATCAACTGCGGAATAGCTTTCAGTATATTATAGTTTACTCTGTGGGAATAGCCATGCAAAGGTTGCAGAGGCATCTCATAACCTCGCTTTCTGCACACCATCAAACAAGACTTTCGCGTTGGATAACCAATGCTCAAACCCAGGTAAGAAGTTGGACTAGAAAAAACTTCTGATTTATTTTTATACATTGAGGTAATAATTGTAAGTACATATTATTACCTCAATGTTTTTATATAATTCTGGTATGCGAAATTAACTTACAGTGCATCTTATTTTCAGTTGCCTATGGGTACATTTATTTGTCATCCATGCTTATTATTATTAAATACCGAAGCTGGTGAACACGAGAGACTACTGGGGAATAACATGGTTTGCCTTGGTTGTGGCAAATCTGTGAGGAAAATAAGACGCCATACTGTCAGTATGGAGTGTCCATTGCTGGCTGTCCTTATCACAAAATACTAATTATGTAAGCATTTTGTTTTTCATTATTATATATACCTAGTTGTATTAATCTATAAAAAAAGGAGTTTTCATACTATGTTTCTGTGATTGTAATATCTGCGTTTTATATATATTTTCCATCTTTAACATATACTTGCCTAAAGAAGGCATGTGTAACAATAACATAATACTTGAAAACATAAAGAGATGTATACAAAAGATACTCTTGTTACTAAAAATTATATAAACATAAGCATTTATCTGTGTTTATTCTAACTGGTTTATGTTCAGCCCTCAAGAAACAACTATGTTTGCCATGCGTGTTGGATGCGAACAAATAGACAGGCAGTGCATGACTCATCACGAGACATGCAGGAATTGGCTTTGAACAATGATGCAGCAGCCCCTAATGTTCAAGTTGTTAGCCCATCAGAGCCATCACCGTTGCCGCCTGTTCAAAGAGGGCCACTTCAATGGGATAGTAATACGATATCATTACCTAATTATAAGCCAGCTTCAATCACATCTGTTCACTGTATATTTCAACAATGCAGAAACAGATTGTTACATTTGTTATTTATGTAATTACTGAAGCCCTATACTTATAGCGGGATCGTCCGAAAGGGTTACCGCTGCCCCGGAACATAAAGGGCTAAGGAAGGAATACGGGTGGGTTTTAGTCAGTAAGAGTCTGACACTCCCTTCCGCTCCACCTAGAGCGGGAGGAGTCATTATAGATGATTTCCCATCCAAAAAAAAAAGCCCTATACTTACACTTTATCCAGGTTAGTGTATTTGAGAAATAAAAATGCTCTGTTTTATCAAAGCTGGTTGATTGACCTCCCTCGGTCTCTTTATTAACACTATTGCTGCATTGCTGTAATGTATGTTACCTAGGTAGGCATTTAAGATATAATAATTATAATATAGCAAAATATTTTTATTTAATAAATAAATATTTTTTTTACTCTTTTGTTTTATTTTGTGCTTCCCTTGTTTATTGTTAATTGAACTATTTAAAAAAATATAAGGGCAACCTGTAAAAATGTACTTTAAAGAAAAATATTAGTTTTGAATATGCTTTGTTAATATTGTTATTATGACTGCCTCGTTGGTTTACTGTCCTGAGTTCGATTCCCAGGTCGAGCAAAGTGATATTGGGGTTATTCATCAGGAATTTCTCAGTAGGAGCCCGGAGTCTGGATTTGTGCCCGGTTGATGGCAATAGACTTGCCCCCTAATACATGGGACTTAAACATAACTGGTAAAATGTGGGTGTACTATAGGTACACCTCTGCCCATGCCTTCGGGGAATACAGGCGCGATGTTATGTTTGTTATTATTGTCACATTTTTTGAGACTATTACCCAGTTTAATAAATGTAAATCAATACACAGTTTAAAATCCTTCATTTAGGTGGCCATTACTTTGTTTAAATGCTTAATAATACTAAAACCATATCAGTTATACGTAATAATTCACAACTGTTCGCTATTTTAAAGCGTCTTTAAGTTTTTTAATAGCGAAATTACAATCTATATAAGTATATACCTTATTGCTAGCGTTTTGATTAAAAGATTTAATGAAATTGTTTTTTGTCTAGTATGTTGTGATGACAAGTTCTCCGAGTTTTTTATTTATAGCAATTTAATAGGCCAATATTCACGAATATAAAACACCAAAAATCATTGGTGTACTTTAAAGTTGATAACTATGCCGACGTCCTACCAAAAATTGGCCATGTTCTTTATTGGATTACGCGTTCAACGGTTTTATTCTCAACTAGTTGACATTGTTCGTGAGAGTTTTAAACTTTGTTAATTAGATACTTAGTTTTTATTTAAAATCGCTGAAAGAGCGTATATTTTTTTAAATAAGATGACAAATTATTATACAATAATTGTGCTCTTTCATAGGTATTTCTATATACAAATTAATAAATAAATTATTAAAAAAAACACATTTAAGGTCAATTATAGTAAGTATATTTGGCTCCGTTTCCCGCGCCCCATCGCGTGGCGTGTTGTAGCGTGAGATCCGCCTTACCCGTTGTCCTAGGTGAACGACAAACGCGGTAATGCGACGCGACGCGAAAATATCAAATAGTCGTTGTATGTACTTGTGGCCGTGACAACGAAAGACGAGTCATGAAAAAAATAAGTTATATATAGAAATTTGAAATTCCTCATATTATCTCGTCTTTATATCAGAGTCTTTTCAAAATACATATTTGGGAACCTAGATATTCTGTGATCCAATCGGAATAAATACGCACTACCTTAAGAATATGTTTGACTTACAAATTATTTTGGTATTACGTTTGTATGAACAACTCATTAGCATGCGTAGTTCGCCGGCCCCTTAAGTAGATACTTAGCAAAGAAAACTACAATAAGCGAAATATAATAGTTATCTAATCGATCATTTGGAATAAAAGGGATCCAACTAACATTTTTATAAAAAAAATTATGTTTTAACGTAAAGAACGAAGTTATGGTCACATGAAACCTTTAACGTTAAAACATCTATTTTTATAAAAATGTTATTTGGAACCCTTTTATTCCAAAGGGTCGTAATACTAACGAGCGAACATCGGTGACCGATCTTCGCTCCTTAAAATAAAATTGGTGGAGGAATGTTTTGAATTGAATCAGGTATCTAAAAGTAAGTACCTATATTATGTTTTAGTAATAGTTAATTTGTCTTGTTTTATTTGTGTTATTTGCTTCATTATGGAAAAAACGGAACGCTTATACGCGGACGGACGGACAACGAATTGAACCTATAAGCTTTCCGTTTTTTCCTTCCGAGGTATAGAAACAACTCAATGTGAATGAATGGAAATGTTGCAAAACAGTGGATATGGTGACTCGGAACCATTAATATAAATAAAGACCCTGCCGAATCAAACGAAGCACAATGGAGCAAACACGTGTTATGTACCAATTAACCACGAATCAAGCAAACCATCGGAAGGGATCTAACTCCACACAACTATTGCATCAGCCTGGCGACAAGAATGTAAGTGCTGAGTCGGCGCAACGTTACGTACAACGGCGACCGGACGGCGAACGGACGGCAACCCGAACGGCGACCACTTTCGGTTCACACTTCGAACGATTGTCACCATCGTAGATATTAAGAACATATTGTAATAAACGCATTAAATCTGTTCCAGTAATTTGGGGTTCTCGTGCACCTGCCTGCTGGACCGACATACATAATTCACGCACACTTACACACCCCACACAAACATTACACATACATAATTTAGTACCGTACCATACCTGACATCACCTCTCTAGTCTCCACTCTGGCATTCGTACCCAAGATACAGACTAACTGTCTAGTTTGGGGCTCACTAGAAAATATGTATTATATTGTAGGTAGCTAGCTGTAGGTATAATATTTTAAGCTACTCATGTCGTCTCAACTTGCTGTTAAACTATGACCTGCTTATTGTATTACCTAGACAAAAAAATATTTTCTATTTCAAACGTTAAAAACATATGCTGCTTGTACCCAGTTGAAATAACAGCGTGATAATAGAACTTAAAACTTTAATCAATGTAACATTGTTTAAAACGTATCTTAAAGCGCATATCGCACTCCTGTAACCTGTAAGATATCTAGTTACGAAGTTGTTTATTGTAATAAAATGATGTACACGCAAATCCTTCGTAGTGCTGTGTTGTATAGTTTATGAGCAAATTCATCAATTTAGGGTTCCGTACCTCAAAAGGAAAATGAAACCTTTATAAGATTTGTCCGTCTGTCAAGACCCTTTTTCTCAGGAACGCGTCGAGTTATCAAGTTGAAATTAATATCAAATACTCAGGGCTGCAATCCCTTGAAGTAATGGAAAAATCTAACTTCTGAATCAACACAATCAAAAGATACGGGCGTTTATGGGCCGTTTATGCCGCATATTTTGACACTCGCAAGGGAATCAAAACCTATAGGGTAATTTGGCAAGAACAATCATGAAATTTGGCAAGAAGCAATGTCATGTAGCACAAGTAAAGGGAAACATCCGAAAACCGAAAAGTAGTTACGGAACCCTCGGTGCAGGAGTCCGGCTCGCATTTGACAGGTTTTTATCATTATTCTTGACAGATAATCAGAAATGTATTTGGTTGTGCTATAATTACATTGTAGAAAAAAAATGCCCTTTTTTAAATTGGGGAATCGTGTAGAGGAACGCTGACGCATACATCGATGAATTAGTTCACAATTGCACTAACAACAAAATTTTCAATTTTTACTTTTTTTTAAAAGGTTACGTTTAAACTAATATTACAATATTGAGATATGATGGAGTAAAAGGACTAGTCTTATGAATAGATGCATATTTTTTTTTTTATTTTACTTGGATTTTCTGCTGTTCTCGTCTAAACTTTTAAAAACTTTAAAGCTCTCTCCTCAAAAATGTAAATTTCGTAGTTACTGCAATTGTGAACTAAGGCATCGACATTTTGTATTAAATTTACATGTCCCGCACCCCGCACTACAGACGCACGCCTTTCGATCTTTACAAAGTACATCCATTGTATTAGGTATCGTGAGTATTCGTAAGTAAATAAAGACTAAAAGAACTTTATACGACTTAATCCTATCTGTACACTTTTCACATTACCTACATACACCCAACAAAAGTACAACACAAACTGAATCTGTAAATTACAATTTATTAATGAACTAGCAGCGCCTCGCGATTTCACCCGCATAAGTTTCGATCCCGTGAGAATATCTAAATAAAAAGTATCCTTTGTATTACTCTGATGTATACGCTATATTACTGTAAAGTTTCATCAAAATCCGTTTATTCGTTTTTGCGTGAAAGAGTAACAAACATCCTCACAAACTTTCGCCTTTATAATATTAGTGTGATGTACTTACTAATCTTTATTTTATTTAGATTAATAGAATTTATTATTTTACAGTCAGAATAGATTAGGGAATCTTGAAAATTCACCGATTCAATGTATGAAATTGCTTCGAATATAGCGATTAACTCGGAATACAGGACAGAAATGTTTGAATGTAACTTGATCTCATACTGAGGTATTACTTTGAGGGTCAAAGAATGCAGCTCCAACATTATCTCTAACTTTAGATCTATCCGTATAAATCCTGTAATATCCAGAATATCTCCTGCTAAAATTAATTAATTCGAAGTTGATAGTGATCGTACGATTTCTTAGCTACGGTAACCTCTTTCATTTGTGATTTAATCGTACAAGACAAATTCACACCGCTTATCCACGTATTAAGCGAAAATAATCCTAATTCATCGCTGAAATACACGCATATATATTAAATTCATGTCTACTTGAAGGCAATAACTTAGTTTGCACCAGCTAAGACGATAATTTCACTTTTTTTTTTAGATTTGGGCCTTTTGGGGGACTGTCTTTTGTAATTTTGACGTTCGAAAAGTGCTGACTCTCAGCCTAGTTTGAATAAATGACTTTTGATTTTGACAATTTATAATGATTATGTAGCAGTTACTGCACCTTCTATTTCGATTTGGCGCAAGTTTTCGATTTCATCCTGTATAATAATTATATTGAGGACGATGATGTGAATACAGTCTAGATTTATTATAAAAGCTATGTGAACCACCGCGTAACATAACTTAGATATGAACTTCTACTGTCCCCTTTGGGTGCACTAGCCAAATTTCACGTAAACCCGCGATAGCAATTCCAAACAGCCTGAATCAGAGGAACAGTGGAACTTACCTTCATGGTGACATCTCAGGAAGGCTTCCTGCCACGTAGCGGGGATCGGGTGCAGTTTGAGCCATCCACCCGAATTATAGCTGAGCAAGTAGTCGGGTTTGCAGTGCACGACTACTGAATAACAAAGGTATTAAGATCTAAGTACTTAATATTCAATTATACAGCTTGTATCAGAAAGCTGTGGTCAAATGAAAGGGTGTGGTATAGACCATCAAACTGAACAACTTTCTCCATGGGACCTTCGTTATAATCGCGAAAAAAATATCAACTGTCCCATACAAAACTTCAATACCTACTCGACCCGAATGTATGTTTCAGCTAATATTTTTTTGCGATTATGATTAGTCCCATGGAGAAAGTTGTTCAGTTTGATGGTCTGTACCAGACTCTTAAATTTGACCACACTTTTCTGAAACACGCTGTATACCTAATTACTACAGAGGCAGACACTGGAATTATTCTTATATCGATTATTGATTATTGGCACGGAGTTTGTTCGCGTTGGTAGTGTGTAACAAATAGTTTTACCAATCACTACATCTTATAAAATTATTAGTCATTTGGTACGAAATTACTCGCCCAAAACGAGCGAATCGTCACTGAAATAATAAAATCATTTTTTCTATAAGTGACTCTGACGAATTGGTACATTTTGAATTGTATACAATAATGTATAGAAAAAGGGACTTTATCGCACAGAAGCAATAAGAGTTAAATATTTTAAAAAGTGTATTATTTTTTAAAGTGTCTATTCGCCCGTTTCGCGCGAGTAAATTCGTGCGAATCGAATAATAAGCCAATTAAGCCACTAACGAATATTTTATTATTTTAAGAATATTTTTTTAATTATTTCGAAGTAAGTATATTGAACAATTTATAACGACATAGTTTTATGTAAAAGGAAACAAAAGTATGGGTACTTACCCGTCACTATAACCAAGAATGTTATACAAACAAAGTATATCTTAAACATGTTTGTGAACTGTATCGTTACACTGTCCAAGTTGTAATGAATAGTTGAATACATACGTATGATATGGTATATTTTATTTACTTAAAGTTAGCAGACTATGTCAATGTTGTATAGGTACTAGCTGTGCCCGCGGCTTCGCTCACATGACTGTGTATTCTATTGGCATTATAAGTTAATCGGAACGGGAAGCCACATCCTCTACAACATAGGTTGATTTTGTTAATTTAAACTAAAACATGTTAGTACATCTTTGGTTTAAGTACATGAACGAAAGAAAATAGTTGTAATGCCTGGTTCCCGACAGTTAAAGGGTTCATAAAAAACCTTAGTAGTGATTTCTTGAAGTCGCAGGCAGAAGCTAGAGATTATAATAGTCTCACCATCTAATCTCACCATCTCGCGTTCGTATTTCCGAAGATAAACGATGATTGTCGAAGCGATTAATATTCCTGGGAGATCTGTAGGCACTTAGAAAGGTTGTCAGCGGTTGCTACAAAAATAATTTGAGTTTTTTTTTTCTATACTAAACCCAGTAAACGCCCAGAGACTGGAGTTTAGGTGCTCCTTTGGCAAAAGGCTTGCCCCTAACTGGAACTAAAACATATCTGAGGGGCAATTCTCGTTATTTTAAGAACGTTCACAGTCAGAAGGCCAATTCTCGTAATTTAAAACGTTCAAAATCTAGTCGCAGTCTCATCTCGGCGACAAACAAATGTCAAAATGTAGGGAAATTAGAGGTATTTTTGACAGATCGAGACTGAGATCAGACTGTGAACGTTCTTAAAACCACGAGAATTGCCCCTCATATCTCAGTCTCAATCTGTCAAAAACATCATGCTGAGATAGGAGCCTTTTGGCCTCGTATAGGACTTTTTATTTTATTTTTCTTTTTATTACTTTGTTTTATATAACTTGGATTTTTTATTTATATTTTTTACTGTGTTTAGTTTAGTTTGTGATCATCCTATACGAGTCGCAATAAATACTTTTTCTTTCTTTCTTTCTTTCAAAAATACCTTTAATTCCCCCTACATTTTGACAAGTTTTTGAAATTTGTTTGTCACCGAGATGAGACTGCGATTAAATTTTGAACGTTTTAAATTACGAGAATTGGCCTTCTGGTGAAAGATAACGTGGGATGTAATCACACTAATATTATAAAGGCGAAAGTTTGTGAGTGTGTGTGTATGAGTGTTTATACAATGTTTGTTACTTCTTCACGCTTAAACGGACCAATTTTGATAAAATTTTGCATGGAGGTAGCTGACTGGATTAACATATAGGCTACTTTTTATCCTGATATTCCCACGGGATCGACATTGACATTTTTCAGCGCAGCTAGTGTACAGTCACGAGCATAAGTATGTATACACTTGGCTTTACTCAAAAGCTATTTTCTCCTTTATTTTTGAATGAAATTTAATGTTATTACAAACATTGTATTTTCGAACCCATAGGTTTATGTAAAGTGTCGTATTTCAACGTTGCATTCGTTATTTCACGAAAAAATCGCAATTGAAAGTTGCCAAGTGTTGACATATTATTGCTCGTGACTGTACTATAAAAGAGCCCGCACTCCTCTTTGGGAATTACAAGTGTGTAGCAAAATTGTGGTCTCATTCGACTATTTTATTTATTTATTCTTCATTTTTCTCAAAGAAATAAAAGCATTACTTTATAATTGTTTAGTTCCATTGTGGCGTCTATCTGTCTTATCTTATGACTGGTCTTTGCAGCTTTTCCAAAATAAACGATAAACTTTGCGCCTGTAAAGATACATCTTGTGATCGGAGCACCAGCCACCTGACCCCTCCACATTATAAACTAATTAATGGAGCATATTTAAATAGTTTACAGAACAATGAGAACGGACAAGGTAAGATCGATGTGACAAATGTTATTTAGGTAGGTTCTTCATTTATTGTGGAATGGCGGTAATAGGTAGTAATAGGAGGGGGCCGTGGATAAGTAATCACAGCCGCACGGAACCACGGGTCGATCGATCAGATTAAGTTACGCTTGCCGCGATTGGTCCGTGGACTTGTGACCATCTTTACATACCGAGACCCTTCCGTGCCTCGGAAAGCACGTTAAGCCGTTGGTCTCGGCTGTCATTCGTGGATCTTTGACAGTCGTTACGAGTCATCAGAAGCCCGAAAATCTGATAACCAGACTTACCAAGGGGTATCGTATAACTCAGTAACTGGGTTTTGGAGATCAGATAGGCAGTCGCTCCATGTATTGTATTACGTCATGTATCAGGTATCCATCTGCATCCGGTTAGACTGGAAGCCGACCCCAACATAGTTGGGAAAAAGCTAGGCAGATGATGATGGCTGTAATAGGTAAGTAGTTATCTTGTTTCACCGCTCCGATGTACCACTGAAAACCTGCCTTCAAGGCTTCGCTCACAAGCCACATTTAAACTTTTGACATAGCCAACTGAAGTGTTTTTGAACGCTAGCAGCTGATTACAAGCATAATATTGATGTTTATATTTAAAAGAAGAAACTGACTGACTGACATATCAACATGCTGGGACACAGGCCTCCTCTCAATGCGGGTTGATAGATATCATATGTCTTCCAATTTTAGATTCTAGGACATGCCGGTTTCCTCACTCCTTCACCGTCTTGAGAGCAGTGGTGATGAAATAGTTTACACAAAGTAAAGCGCCTGTCTGGGTTCGAACCTCGAACTCGGGGCCGTTACCAATGGGCAACACTAGTTTAAAAAAAAATGTTTGCAATCATTTTCGAAAACTACTTTTTTAAGGGTGTTGAAATTTGTAGGAGAAAATACGAAATCCACGCAGACGAAGTCGCGGGCGAAGTGCTAGTGAACTATGAGTTATCGTATTCAATTAAAAGTTTTTCATGGTCTTTATAGGTATTTGTTTATATTTTAGTTACTGGCTACTGAATAAATTGCGTCACAACACATTGTTTTAAGTTGTCATTATGTTTAACTGCTGGGGTTCGTCATGCAACTTTTTACTATCTGCGGTAACCAATCAAGGTTTTGTGCAGATGAATCCTTGATTGCAGCAGTGGAATGACGACCATCGGCATCGTTCTTTCGGCAGGCACAGTAAGATCTCTTTACGGCTACTACTGCTTGCTTCTCTCCGCTGTCAGTGATGGTGTATTATCGTCGACAAAAAGAATGAAAAGGACCACGCACAATGAAAGGTCCCGCAGTTGAGATGAATTTATCCCAAGAACAAACTTAACTCTGTAGTTGAAAAAATGTTCTCCCATACATTGATATACCTACGTCTCGGTCATTTTTCCAATTGAAAATGTAAGTTTCGTAAAAAAAAACTGATAAAACTACAAATTAACGATTTTTTCATGATTCTAGGTCAACGGAAGTACGCTATAGGGTTTATTTGCGAGTACCAAAATAGATCACATAAATGGCTGTATTTTTTATTGCGTTGAGTTAGCATAATTTTCTTAGAGCTCCAAGGGACCGTAGACCTCCGTATTTGACATTAATTTCAACTTGATGCCTCCACGCGTTCCTGAGAAAAAAGGTCTTGACAGTCTGACAGACAGACGAACAATGAAATGATCCAATAAGGGTTCGGTTTTTTCCTTTTGAGGTACGGAAAAATAAAAATAAAAAAAAAACAGACTGAAAATAAAACGTTTAAAACAAGCTCAACTTTTCGAGCAGTCTGATGCAATTGGTGGCATCAAATCAGAGATTGAACTAAAATAACTGCCACGAACTGCATCAGGCTCCTTGACAAGTAGCACATCATAACATCAAGCCTGCATTGCGAAGGGTTAGGCAGAGGTGTACCAATAGTTACACCCAGTTGTAGGTATTTTTTTTTATTTTCATGCTTTTTCAACCTTTTAGTGTATAATATTTTTGGTATCGTAAATATTAACATAAATCGTAACATAGTATCAAGCACAATCTGAATCATTTTGAAGGATATTGCTAATCCATTGCTTCACATATGTTCGAAAAACTTGTCTGCTCAACAACGTAAATAACGCAATTGATTGTTGCTGAACTGTCAAAATGAAAGCCACTTTTAATTATTCCGCTGGTTAAACGAAATAAATTTAAAAATACTTAACTTGAGTAAAACAAAAGTGAGCCTTAATTTACACTACAATAACGATGTTTTACAAGAAGTTGAAACTACAAAATTCTTGGGTCTCGAAATAGATAAACATCTTAACTGGAAATCACACATTAATTAATCACATATTTTATGTATGAAAATGAGTAAATCTGAAGACGCGCTCCTTTTTGCTTATATAACGGCATAGACTCAAAACTCAAACTCAAAGCATTTATTTCAATTAAACCATGTACAGGCACTTTTGAATAGTCAAAATTAAATAGTCGATAAGTTAGTCAGAAAGATGAAGCTAGTTGCCCATTCCAAAACATAGATCTCTATGGAGAAGAACGGGCAAGAAACTCCATGGACACTCTTTTAAATCAAGATATTACAAAATCCAGGGTTCATTATTCTTGATGCTTCTATACGTGAGAACAATGTAAAAAAAACACACACAAATGAAGAAACAATTCAAAATATAAGATTAAAAATAAGCCTTGGCAGTTAAGGTGAATGCGCAGTGGTAGACCGCGAAATTCAAATTTTCTTACGTTTTTTGCAATTTGCAGGCCAGTGTCAGGTTGTATCTTGATCAAAATTTGATTCGCGACAATAACAGGTACGTATTTATAGAATTATAATCATTAGAATCATTAATACATCTTTCTAAGTTAGATTTGTACCACTAAGCAGTTTTCCATAAGAGATTTGTTGTCGTGGTACAAATCTAACTTAGAAAGATGTATTAATGATTCTAATGATTATAATTCTGTAAATACGTACCTGTTATAGTCGCGAATCAACTTTTGATCAAAATACAACCTGACACTGATCTGAAAATTGCGAAAAACGTAAGTAAATTTGAATTTCGCGGGCTACCCTGGCACTTCCCCCTTAAGAGGTGACCAGTCTCAACCGACGACGGCGCCCGTTCACGAACATGACGCGTGGATCAGCAGAAGAAGAATCGCAACTACGATATCGAATAATATTTAGGGGTAACTCAATCGAAAAAGAAACAGCTTTTAAGGCTCAAAAGTGATGCATACGGGCGATGTTTAGGCTTAAAATTATAGCAGTTGCATGCCATTTAAACAGTAAAAAAATATTACCATTACCTACTTACCTCGTTTATACTAGAAGTAGCTGTGTTTGTTAAGTTTAACCTAAATCGTTTGAAACATCTTGCCGATGTAGTTTTACGTAATTGATGCGAAAATACCCCACTGTGTCACAGTGCGCCGCTATAAAGCTACCATTTACTGAGTACGTCTTTTATGCTGCCCTCTCCCAGCGAAGCCCTAAGTCCCCCACAACAAGCCCTTAGCGTGTAGTCGCTTAGTTTTTAAGTTTTTTATACCCTGGCTGCTGACCGACCCCTTGTCAGTTCAAAAGTGCCTGTAATTGGTTTATTTGAAATAAATGCTTCGAGTTTGAGTTTATGTACTGTATCCATATTGCATATCGCATCGTACAACATCTTGACTACAAAGATTAAAGGAAAAAACTGAACAAGTGCGTGAAGGGGGTTCCGCACGATCAATATGTTATTCACCATGTTTATCCCAAGAAAAAACTTAACACAATGTTAAAAAACATGTTCTCCCATACAATCCAACTGCAAATTTAAGTTTGTACGCACAATAAAATAAGATTCAGCATGTTATTTTAAGACCATAGGTATAGACATCTTCTAAGTTTTTATATGTAAAAAAACTATTTTCCGTATTATTTTCAACATTTTAAGCTCAGTAGTTTCGGAGATAAGGGGGAGGGGGTGGGGTGGTATTTTCTAAACTAAAAACACAGTCTTAAAGTTTGATTCCGATGTCGGCAGCACGCAGCAGTGCTGCCGCGGCAGTGTGGTCGCAGCACTACTGGTCCCCATACATTCTCTATAGGTTTATTTGAGATTACATTCCGAGCACGGCAGCACTGCCGCGTGCAGCGTTGTTAGGAATCATACCTTGAGATAAAACTAGCTTTTGCCCGCGGTTTTGCCCGCGTGGGGTCTGAAATTGTCCCACCGGAACATACATACTACAGAGAAAAAAGCATCATCTTTTCCAAACAAGGTCATGGTCCATGCTTGTGCCAAATTTCATCGAAATCCTTTTAGACTTTAAGGTCAGAAAAGGTAACAGACAGACAATACTTTCGCATTTATAATATTAGTATGGATTTAACAAAAAGATATCAGTTTTTCCAATCACAATGAACAAATACGATCGATTGATGTCACAGTTATTGTATTGCACTGTATCGGTTTCTCAAAGATTGAGCACGTTTTATTGTATATACCTAACAATAATGAACTATGCTATTCTAGAAAAAATCTTCTTATTTTCATTAGCGGCCCCCCGACGCGAGGACGCTTGCATCAAAATATTAGGGACAATAAATGTTTTATTTTTAGAGGTTTGGTGGTGTCGGGGGTTTTATATATTTTTTTTATTTATATTGTACCAACCATATTTTTTAGGGTTCCGTAGCCAAATGGCAAAAAACGGAATCCTTATAGATTCGTCATGTCTGTCTGTCTGTCCGTCCGTATGTCACAGCCACTTTTTCCCGAAACAATAAGAACTATACTGTTGAAACTTGGTAAGTAGATGTATTCTGTGAACCGCATTAACATTTTCACACAAAAATAGAAAAAAAACAATAAATTTTGGGGGAAAACTGAAACTCAAAATTGTTTTTTCATCTAACCCATACGTTTGGGGTATCTATGGATAGGTCTTCAAAAATGATATTGAGGTTTTAATTTACGCGAATGGGGTGAGGGGAGAAAAGTGAACCCTCGATGCGATCCGACCTAATGATTGTCTCGTAAAATGTGCACGAGACGGTCTAGCACTCAAAGTTGGTAAAGCTTATACAACATGTTTTTTTTATATCCCATAACTCTAGGGGGTCATTGTACTCATCATTATGAACAACTTTTACTATGGGAACAAACCTAAAAATTGAAATCGCGAAAAAAAAATAAGCTGTTCCCTACATTTATGTTCCTATAACTCGTCAAAATTTAAAGAGTAAAGAAGCAATGTATGCAATGTATTTATTTAAGTATACTTATGTTAATTTGTTTGCATTATATGTGTAGGTTTATTTAATATTTTAGTTTTAGGCTTCACACATTCATATTTTTCTCTTCTTGTTCTCACACACTATTGTCTACATTTCTTTTTTACTTCTCCTTTCGCAGGTCTGCTGGAAGAAATTTCTTAAGAAATAAGCAGTTCCTTTGTACTCAAATATTAATTATGTCATTTCTTTATGTATTTTACTGTGTGTACATAAATAATAAAATAAATAAATAAATAAAATAATGTCATACAGCACAAGTAAAGCAAAATATATCCAAAAACCGTAAATTTGTAGCTATGTAACAACAAAAATAACTTTAAAACTATTTACATACCTACAAATTTGTATGAAGCCCTCGATGCGCGAGTCCGACTCGCACTTGACCGGTTTTTTAATATGTTTTAAGTACTGTAACGAATTATTTTTTTGTCACAATGACTAAGGTTTTTGATTTAGCTTTAACTTTTTTCCCACAATGATTTGAGACTGACCGCCTTAGTACCAAATGGTAGTCATGAAAAGAACTTTCAAACGACATATACGTCGGACGTTACCTATTGGTTATTGGAGACATCCTGTCGCATCATTTTTTTCACATTTAATATTTGAAGAAATTAACTAACTACTACTTATTTAAATGAATTATTAATTATTATTAAATTGGATGCTGAAAAAGTATCCTATTTGAGGACAAATCTTATCGATCGCTCAAGAAAATATACACAGCGAAAGCCTTTATATGTATGTAAGTATGACAATCAAGATTCACGATACCATACAGTATATAACCGCATGTGTTATCTTCAGTTCAAACATTACAGCTGCAACAGCGAACCGATAGCTACCTACAGTACAACCTAACCCTACGGAACAATGTTGAACATATATTTTGTTTGCTTATCATACTTGTTGATTGTTACTGGTGAGTACTTTATTACAACTAATATTATATACATAAATTACAATTATAATTATTTAATTATAAGTTATTTGAAATAAACAAAGATTCGTTATACTATCATTTAAAAAAAAAAGTCATTGTAGGTAAGTGTAAAGTCAGTGAAATTAATTGCCAAGCAAATTGTCTGATGCCAATTTGGGTAGTGTGTCAATTTGCTCCACAATTATTTTCCCTGACGCTAAGCAACTGAAACATATTATACTTAACTAGGTTTTTCCAAATAAAAAACTTATCCAATCAGTTCTAAGGGAAGTCACGTGTACAGAATATATTCTTTCTTAATCGTTTTGCTTTTGTCTTGTGCAGACTTTGTAAAATAGCCAACCTCAAAACAGCCCTCTTAGTATTTCTACATTAAATACGGCATTGTGCTATGAGGTAATTCTGTTCTTATTAGTATGTGTGCTATTTGTGATGTGCCGCCACCATTGACTACAGATAAACCTTTTTTTGAACATCTATAAATATTAACTGTTCCCGGTATGTGTATACACTTCTTAGTGACTCGTTTAATACAAGATATCCTGATAGACTAATTATTCTTCCAATGAAAACTTACTTATATCACAGAAGTTGGTTTTCAATGTTTATAAGAATATATAATAAACTACCAAAGTCGTATGGTGACCTGTTTCTTCTTCTTAGAGAACTGCTAATCAATCGTTTTAAAACAGCGTTATTCAAATGGCATAAAGAAAAATAATTCTATTCTGTGAACGAATATTCAGACTTTGAAGATTCACACTGACATCTTACAATTATAATTTGACACTTAATTAACATTTTTGAGGTTATAACGTCTTATAAATCAATGAACGCCGCGCCGGTTGCACGCACGAAAAAGCATGACTCATTGTCACGTTCCGCCTGAGCAGAGTGTGCAAGCAAGAGCGCGGAACAAGCGATAGAAAGGCACGATCGGATGTTTTCTTATGACGTTATCCCGTAAAATTATCGTCCGTAAACCGACTTTACAGACAACCAATGTTTAGAATATTGATATTATCTTAAATAGACATAAATCATCGTTATTAAATATAACGATGATTTATGTAACAATTTTACTAGCTTCATATATTATATCTATAAGTTTTAGCGAATTGTTTTAGAAACTGTAAAAAATCCCGACCATTTGTAATGTATGTAAATACATTTTAATTTTATTTCATTTCCAGAAATTGTGCGATGCAAGCCTGATTACTTGTTCAACTCTGAAGCAGATGGCTGGCTCAAGCTGCACGCGACGCCTGAAACTTGGGAGGAAGCGTTCGTTAGATGTCATGATGAAGGTAAACTCCGCCGTTTCTCTTGTTTCGACAGCTCGAGGCAACAAGGTAAAAAAAATCTATCCTTAAAAATTGCGTCCGTGCCAACACGACCTGACTAGTAACGTTAACCACTACTAAGTACTAAGACAGTTCCCAAGAAATATATCCAGTATTAATAGTGAATGTGAGGCGTATGTGCTATGTGCATCATTTACTTTTTTCAATATTTTTCATGTTTGTCCTACGTACTTTATGCGGCCTACCCAAATGTCCACATTCTTTGGTATTTTTCGTCAAGTGGTTTAGCTCCTCAAATTATGAGTTGAGCTACACGATTACTGACGAACATGTGCATTGACTGGGCAGATCCGCTCAAATCTGTGTGATTCTTTCCTCAAAACACCATTTCTCTCTATTGCGTTGTCCTCATCTGACTAAGATTGTGTTTGGGCTTTAAATGTGACTGTGACCTCTCAGTTTGTTTTTGAGTAGTCGGATAGGAAACAGCGATCCCATTTAGTTATTTAAATATAATTGACGTGTAAATGTTTCTATATACCTCTCGCGTCCGGCCCTGGTTCAAGCCATTGTCCGGAGCGAGAGGGAGTGGGAGGCAGTTACCTCCTTCTGCAAAGCAGTCATGCTAGCGAAGGAGTTGGCGGGACGGCTGAGGGAGAGAGCCTCACGTCCCAGCCGCCGCGGGAGACGCTCCGGGTGTTGGTAGCCGCGTGACGACTCCCGGCCACCGTAGGTGCGGGCCTACGGACGGAGAGTAATGGGTAGCTCACCGTCCGATCAGGACCAGACCCGTGCCGGACGGCGCGTATGTGTTCCACACGCGCCTCAAAGAGATTTCAGCATAAAGGAAGGGGCCCGTTAGGGCCAAAGCCTGCCGGGGTAGCGGGATTGTCCGAAAAGGTTACCGCTGCCCCGGAACATAAAGGGCTAAGGAAGGAACACAGGTAGGTTTTAGTCAGTAAGAGTCTGAAACACCCTTCCGCTCCACCCAGAGCGGGAGGGGTCATTTGATGAATTCCCATCCATAAAAAAAAAAGTGTTTATATAAAAGTACTTACAAGAAATAAATAAAAAATAAAAATATGAATTATACCGACAAAAGGCGGTATAACCATGTAATTTCGCAGCTAAATAGCGCAGATTAGTGACGGGCAGCAGCGTCATTAGTACGAGAAGCTGCGAACTGCGATCGCCAACCAGCATGCCCAGCGTGGCGATTATGGGCAAAACCTCAAATGGCAAGCCACAATCAACCACGGCCTCCAGTTCCCGGCCGCCTTGCTATTCCTGATTTTGACGGCGGTCACGGTAATGGGTGCGAAAAATCCCCGGGTTACAAATGGTCCCCAAACCCAACTAACCTTGGCGACGTAGAACGGACGCACGTTACGGCTCGATGAACACCTAGTGTTTAGTTCTAGTACACACCGATTTCATCTAGTTTTTTACAATATTATTGACGTGTAAAAATGATAAACCTTCTTACAGAAATTAATAAATTTTTCTAGACCGCTCGTCGGCCACTGCTACTGCCCCTCTCACTTCGCTCGCACTGGTCGCGTTTGTCGCAGCCGTATGACCAACTTGGCTCGAGCGTGAGGCGCCGCTCGCTTCGCTCGATCATGTGTAATGTACAGATCTCATTGTGTCATGTTACAGGCGCGGTGTTGGCGTCGCCTCTCAACAAAGATCTCCTTAATGCGCTTCACTCACAGATGACACAGTTTGGTGTGGATGGTCACATTTTCCTGGGAACTCATGATTTTTACTCTAAAGGAGACTATGTATCTGTAGAAGGTTTGTCAAAGTTTTGTTAATTATCTTCAAATTGACTTTCAGTAAGATTAATGTCATCTTGAACGACTCCATAATAATAATGAAAAAACATACATTTGGCCGTTACCTCCTTAATTCAGTATACTTTATAGACAAAGCGTACGTCGTGTCCAAATATTGTAAAAAATTGGTGCATAATAAACTTTTTTTTTCTTTTTTTTTTTTAACATCTCGCACAAGTTAATGTAGTTCGCAAGGTGAGCTCACACATCGACGCTGCGACTAGTTTTCATTAGTTTTATGTTCCAGGAGTGCCACTGTGCGACATGGAAGTAAGATGGGGTTCAGGTGGTGACAGAGCCGATACTGGAGACTGCCTCACTATGACCGTCGATGGACGCGCGTATTACTCGTCATGCAAGGACCCGCTACCTTTCATATGCTACAGGAAACTCGACAATCACACGATGAACGAATGCGGCACCTTTGATGATGGTAAGTGCATTACCTAGCAGCAAGTTGCACTACAAGTCAGCCATACAACAATATTGAAAACAGAATTCTAGGTACTTACTTTATTCGATGTGACCAAGTAGATAAGGAAAGCGAAACCGGTGCCACAACTAAAGAGCAACGTACAGTAGGGCAAGTTTATTTTGTGGTAGGAGTGTTTATTTATTTAGAATGTCACTTTTTGATTTAGTAGTAAAATACCAAACGAGTTCGCATTCTTTACCTCTGTATGTGACTTATTATATTTGTGCACTCCCGCCAAAATAATTGTTTTCTCATCATTGACTGTTCGCACTCGTGGTAGTAATACCTATGTGATACTTTCGATCGACTTTAGTGTGTTTCTAATAATTTGGTATAGCTTTTCTAAAAGTTGTGGATGCTTCCATAGATGGGAGGAGTGAAGGCTATATGCAAATTTTGGTCTAAATCAACAGTACCGAATGAGTGAGAATTAAAATAGTTTAAATAGCGTAATATTAGATGCATACTATTAGGTCCTTACCAAGGAAATTGCCGTTTCACAAAGAAAAAATTTAAAAAAATGTTTTAAAGAAAATCTTATATTTTATTAATCGAATTATATTTCGACGTTTCATTCTTCAGATATATAATAACAACAATGTAGTATATTTTATCCTACTGGCAACTTCGCACTGGTCAAGAGTAATTTCGTTACTTTTTTTTTTCCTCTACCTCCGGGTAGGCGGTATGTCGACTCGTCATTATTTTTTCGTGCGTGGCAAAAACACACTAATCTCCGGAATATAATCAGATTTTCAAAGTAAAAATAAAATAAAAATACAATATAAAAATGAAAAAGCAAGCCAATGAAAAAGGCGCTAATAGTCGCTTAATAGTGTACTCTTCATCATCAGGTTCCGAAGAAATACAAGGTGAGTTTAATTTTTCCATTACAAAGTGAATTGAAAAAATTGTTCTTACTGAGGTGGAATTTATATATGCGTTCGGCGTCTATAAGCTTCCCTGGAGCTTCAACTGCGGGTAAACACAATGGCTTTGATGTTGTAAAAACAATAACAAAAAAGGCTACCATTTGGCCCCTGGGGTCAAGGATCCCTATAAAAATCTAAGACTAAACATTGAAATATTTCTATTTAAAAAAACACAATCTAAGAATCTTCTTAGCGCATTTCTCGTTAAAAAAAGATTCAAAAAAAAAATTTCAGATCGCGGAACGCAAAACGTAGAGGAACACATTGATGTCGATGAAACACCACCAGATGTGCCATCGACCTCCAAGTCACCTGATAACTGGCTACCAGCCTCGGAAGAAGTAAACACTGAGCCTGAACTTGACCCTGAGCTACTAGAAGCTTTGGGCGATGCTGTTGTCGATATTCTAGCTTACGGCCCGGACATACACGATAAGCTGCCTCAACGTAGGTTACCAATTCTTAAAATAAGTATACAAAGCGAAGGTAAAGAAACGCTTTTGATAGGATATACGATTCCTAACAACTGCAAGCTACTCAAAACACCTACTTTGAACGTAAAAATATCGGCTGCTGTCACTGATTTAGTAAGAAACAGAGACAAAAAGCTTCAAACCAAACTGGAACAACTCGGCCTGGGCATTTCGGCCATCAACAAGGCAATAGTGCTGTTGACCGGTGATGACAAGGTACAAGCCGTAAAATTTTTGTTAGACAGCTGCCGAATACTTACTGATCTCCACTTTATCAAGACGCAAAAAAGAACAAAACTTATGACGCCAGGTTTGGACAAGTTGTTCCTAACCTTAATACAGGATCAAGACAGAGATGAAACCCTCTTCGGAAGTAAATTACCGGATAAAATAAAAGCCTCAAAAGCGATCGAGAAACAAGGACTGCAAATAAAAATTCCGAAGCCGTCAACATCAAACATTCCAACGTCGAGTACTCGTTATCAGAACCAGGGAAACTGGTCAGGGCCTCCTCGCTTCTCGTCATCGAGAAGGTGGGGGCGGACATCCTCGTACCGGGCACCAGCACACCAACCTTACCGCCGGGCGCCGCCGGCACCGCCGACGTCGACGTCAGCGCGAGCGAGTGCGGCCGCGAGCTCCAACAAGCGCGCTCCTACGAGGCAATAACTCAGGTACATGCTGGTAGACTACAATTTTACTATGATTGTTGGCGTGGCATTACAAAGAACACGCTTATTCTGAGTTGGATTTATCATGGTTACCACATACCCTTTTCGCGTAAAGTGGTAGTGTACAGAGTACTGTTCCCCGAAATTTATTTTCCGTCAAGGAAAAACGGGTCATGAAAGTAGCTATTCGTAACTTAATAGATTTAGATGCAATCACGGAACGAAAACCTACATTTGATCAATTTGTATGTAACATTTTTTTGACACCAAAATTGGATGGCATCTATAGATTTATACTAAATCCTAAACGATTCAATAAGTTCGTTTCAAATGAGCATTTTAATATGGAAGACCATAGAACTGCATCTAAAATGATAGTAAAAAAGGGCTTCATGGCAACCTTCATCTTAAAGAATCATAATTACTTGTCCCTGTAGCTAGTATCTTATCGCAAGTATTTAAGATTTCAATTTGAAGACGAAAAATTACGCAAATATATGATTTTAACGCTTTGTCTTACGGACCATCCTCCGCACCTCGAATTTTCACAAAAATCATGAAAGAAGTTGTAGGCTATAAAGTATAACCTAAAAAATGTAAATAAAATTTATAAATGCCTTAAAAGGCTTCGTGAATATAAATCTGTTATATATCTTGACGATTTATTATGTCTTGGAGATACCTACGACTAATGTCATGATTTAATTTTGTTGGGCTCGAGACCTAAAGTACAATTATTGTAATATTTTCCTACGCGTTGACAACACCACTGCTATTAGTTACATAAATAAAATGGGAGGCTCAATTCCTTCATTTAACCAACTTAACCAAAACAATCTGGCAGTGGTGCGACAACGGAATATCTGGCTGTTTGCGTCGTACAAAAGATAACATAAAATCAGAAGAATCAATCACGATATCGAATGGAACCTCTCTGACTCAGAATATCAGAAGGTATTGGCATTTTTTAAAGGACCAGTAATAAGTAGATCTCTTTGCTTCTCGCAGTAATCCAAAATGCAAAACGTATGTCTCATGGAAACCGGACCCTGACGCCATGACAGTAGATGCATTTACAATAAATGTGGGAACACACAGGGTATTTCTACGCATTTCCACTCTGTTCATTGGTTTTGAAATGCATACAGAAAATTAGTAAAGACGAAGCAATAGGTATCATTATTTTCCCTTACTGGCCGTTACAGCCATGGTTTCCATTGCTTAATAAAATAAGACAGTCTCATATTGTATACTTAACGCCTGATCCAAATATGTCCTTGTCCTCTTTCAGGACTCCCCAACTGCCATTAAGACAGTTTACCCTGGCTGCAGCGGTGCTCTCAGGTTTGCCTTCGAGTCCAGAAGAACACCTTGCGCTCGACCTAATGATGGCTTCGTTATACCCGAATGCACTGTTCCAGTACAACGGTACATATAAACTATGGTGGCAGTTCTGTGAAACAAACAGTCATAACCCTTACACTGGTTCACCATCAGATATTATGTTATTTTTAACTAAACTATTTAACAAAGATGCCACTTACGGACCTTTGAATTCTCATCGCTCAGCTCTTTCCATACTGTTAGGCATTATCGTGACTCTAACGACCATGTAATATTTAAGAAGTTTTTTTTATTAACTATATAGATTAATATTTAGAGTAGGTATTAATTACCCACAGAAAATAAAAGACGATCTTTTTCTTTTCGTAAATATGTTTATTTTATTTCACAATCATCTCTGAATATCGACATTGTTGTTATTATGTAAGTATCTGAAGAATGAAACGTCGAAATATAATATATGATCAAAAGTGAAGTTCGATCGATATTATATGAGTACGTTTCATTCGAAGATAGTTTTCTATAACCCAAAAATTAAAAATGTGAAAAATATCTCTAAAACTAATGATGAGCCGACACAGTGCTTACCCGGAGGTAAGTAGAGGAAAAAAAAAGTAACGAAATTACTCTTTACCAGCGCAAAGTTGCCAGCAGGATAAAAAGTACTACATTGTTGTTGTTATTATAATGAAACGTACGTATTCGAATGAAACATACTCATATAATATCGATCGAACTGCACTTTTGCAAGTTCGTTTGATCGTATAGTATTGCATTGAACATGCATTTTTTACCATTATAGTGGAAGTTCTTTGATGGCTCTGCTATAAAAATCGAATAAGAACCAAGACCGTGCTATGAGAATCGATGAACTCTTAACAGGCGGTTTTCACCGCCTCATTGAATTTGAATTTTTTCCCCTGTAAAAAGAAGTTATCATAATTCCAAATAAAAATGAAAATTAGTTGGAGCAAGGTCTGGTGAGTATGGTGGGTGACGGAGAGCTTCCAGTCGTAACTCCTACCTATAGTTTTGAAACGATCCGTTGTGCGGTGCTTCTACGAAATTTTGTTGTTATTGTTTAGTGAGTTTATGCGGTACCCACTTTCCGAGCTTTAAGGACCTAATACAAACATTTTATTTTTTAAATATTTCAGACTATCACCTCAATCATCTAACAGGCAGATGTTACAAGGTCCATCTCGAGAAACAGACCTGGACCCGTGCATACAGGATATGTGCATCTGAAGGGGGTCACCTGGTCATCCTAGATGACGATGAAGAGGCTGGCATCGTTAAGGACATGTTCCCTGCTAAGTCCGAAGAGGGGGAAAGATTTCACATAGGTCTAAGCGCCTGGGGTAAGGAGCGCATCTGGACCACCATTCACGGTATGAGATAAGGCGGTCACTGCCTTTTGATTATTCACACTCATTTGGCTCCGTACCTTTAACGCTTTTCCCTTTCAGTACCGAACTTAACTATTATATTTGTTTCTTACAGTAAATAACCTAATTAATATGTTTGTCGCTTTCAGGTGAGAGAATAGAACACGTGTTCAACAAGTGGAATCCCGGACAGCCTGACAATGATAAGGGCGTCCAGAACCGAGGGGGTCTGGTTGGGAACGGGAAGTTGGACGACGTCAGTTCAGCAGAATGGAAACTGATGTTCGTCTGTGAAAAATCTCCGAATTCGAAAAAGTTTGAAGTTCCCACCGTGCACGGAGAAATTAATGAGATTGTGTAATGTTTGAGATGAATCACAGTTAAGCGGGAACTAAAGTCCCTTGTGTCACTGAGATGTAATTTTGTCTCCTTCATGATAATTAAAATAACACTGAATACAAATGCGTTTTTTTTCTCTGCCTCTCTAGCAACAATAACGATAAATTGTTCCACCGAACCGCACGTTACGAAATTTTGTTTCAGTGCGGTTAGTGGAAGTGCTCAGGTGCTGTTCGTCCAAGTGCGGTTCAAATCAGTGCTCTGAGCGGAATACCTCCTTCGTTGTTATCATAATATACATATGTTCTAAAACAGTGGATGGCTTGGAAGACTCATACTATGTATTAGCACAAAAAATTGCTCAATTTGAGCAGATGCTACCTAGTAACCCACAATTAGCATGAGTACCTATCCGAAAAGAGTATGATCAGTTTTCCCTGGCGGAAAGCATGATGTAAATAAGCATACTGCTTACTAGCATGTGCATTTCATTGTGATTCATTTGACAGTTCTGATTGTCTTTGCATACGATACAATAAGTTATCTGCAGCCGGCGCGCCGGCGATGGAGGTTGTAACAATGTGCTGTTGCAGCAAAACAAAATGACTCACTTTTAAGCCGCGCTGACACCGGACACTTTGGCGATTTGTGACTTTTCTAGCAGCTCACTCGAACCTCGGTTGGTCCTGAAAAGATTTTGAATCCTAATATGAAATTGAATCTGTTGGCATCATGAAAATAAAATGTGGCAATTGACATTTTTCTAGTTGACTTTTTTCCAAAATCTGTGAATGCTCTTAGCAATTACTCAAATAGTTAAGGCCTGTCTCCTGAGAACATTTCCCCGTAGCTACGATGGGTCTTGTACCTACCTTTACTGCCCCGTCACATAAATTCACCCTGTGAATGTAGTGTTGTCATCTGACATAATTATGTTGAGCCAAGGCCGTTTTGGCAAAAACCTTATCAGTATGTCATGTTCTTGTCTTTCTTTCCTTTTTCAACGCAATACGATTAATATGAAGGCGTGAGCCAATAACTGGGTCTACACCGGACGATTCAGTACGCGCCGTTTGGGCGCGACAGGAGGGCGATCCAAATGCGCGGTCGGTATGAATGAGCCGCGCGCGATACGAGCATACGAGATGGCACACTCCGTGGAGCGGCCGATCCGAGTGGTCTCAGTCGCAAAATGACTACTTCGCAAGATGTCTGCCGGACGCAAAATGTCCATTTCTCAGAATGTCTCTTTCGCAAAATGACCACTTTGCAAAATGTACATTCAATTCTTTTTATCAGTACAAATTCGGTCAAGTGCGAGTCGGACCGCGCACAGAGTGTTACATAATAATCTTTTATTCAGATAGGAAGGTAGGTGCATTTGTTTAGTCACACGAATTAAAATAAAGGACAGAAAATTAATCGTTTGCGAGTTTTATTTAATTAGATCGTTATTAATTCAAAAACAATTACACAAAAATCAAATCAAAATAACAAATTAATCAAAAATCAAATCAAATATGTTAACGATTTCTTATTTACAAAACAAAAACATCACTTATTTTGTAATGTTTGTGTATTAGTTGTTGACTTATGAGGTAATGCGGGGTTCGTTTCTCCGTAGAAAAGCTCTCGCCTGTTTTCTTTCTTGATAATGACCATAAAGGAATGCTTTTTTACAGAATAATAAATATTAACTACTTGTTTGTCCCTATGTTTTCCTTTTTGATGATACTCGTATATTATTTTTATAAGCGCTACAATCCTCAAAAAATGCTCATAATTACCGGTTTAAACAACTGTCAACAGAGGCCAACAAACATAGAGACACAGTATATATCATTCTTATTCAGTTTATAAAAATAATATATTATATATATATATATTGTGTATATTGTATATATTTAGTTCTTTTAAATTGGTTCAATATTGGAGGAGGAAATAGGCGAGAGCCAAACCTCGAATTATGACTTTTTACTTAGGCGTTTTCAAAAGTCTCTCCGACCGCATTTCCTCTTAAAAACCATCACCAAAATAAGTAACTCTCGTAAACGTTTCAATTTCTGTCCTTTATTTTAGTTGTGTGTATATCGAGGGCTTCTAACAAATGGGCGTCCACGCAAAAATAGCATTTTTCGAATTTGCTGCAATAGACAGTACAAAACGAGGTCCATAACATACACTGGGCCGCAAAAAAATCAGGTCGGTAAGAAGAACCTCAATAACTTCCAAAATATTAAAGCTAGCGTTATGAAATAAATACTGTAATATAGACAATTTTATATGCCTAAGTCAATGTCACAAAAGTTTAATATCATGAAGTTTATTTTGAATAAAAGCTAAGTAAAAATAACAAATAATAATATTAATAGTGGTAAATATAAGTTAAGTAATAATAGACTTTTCAAAATCTAGTGAAAACGCAAGATTTCGAAAAATCTGCTACGGTATCAAATATGCTATTTTTACACATTTTAGTATTTTGTATTGCCACCACGAGCTGTTAATGGAGCTGTTATACGGTTAGACGTGCTTTCCACCATATTTCTGAGCTGATGCTGAGGAATAAATATTGTAATATTTTCCCATCCCTCTATCAGTGCTTCTTTCAGTTCAACAAGCGTGATTGGAAGAGTATTTCGCTGGCGTACACGTCGTCCCAGTTCATCCCAGGCATGCTCGATGGGGTTCAAGTCTGGGCTGCGTGCTGGCTACTCCATGCTTATTTAATATTTCATTCACGTATCTTTCTGTAGTTAAAGTGCCATTTTCTATTACCACTAGCATGGTGCGGCTTTCGTAAGAAATTCCAGCCCACACGTGTATGGGGCCTCCGCCGTATGGCACTTTCTCTTCAATGCATGCTTGGTTACAGCGCTCTCCTGGTCTTCTGTAGACTCTTTGCCTCCCATCGTGCGTGTATAGCATGAACCTTGCCTCGTCTGAAAACATTACTCTTGACCAGTCATCCAGAGTCCAATTCATGTGTTCTTTAGCGTAACTCAGCCTTGAATTTCGATGCTACCTTTCGACTTTTGGACCATTTGCAGGTCTAAACAGCTTCAAGTTTGCTTCAGCAAGACTGCCGCTCATTGTACACTTGCTCGGATTGGTCCCTCCAGCACGTAGAAGGTGATTTTAGACTTCAACAGCTGTTTGAAATCGATTTTTCAACATTTTTGACACCATATATCGTTCCTCCCGCGCTGTCGTGCACCTTGTTCGGCCTGTTCCTGGTCTGCGAATATTGGATCAGTCTCTTCAAATCGCTAGAGCACTCTTTGAACTGTTGATAGCGACACACCAACAGTTCTCGCTGTATAATGCTGACTGCGCCTGTCTTCAAGTATTGTCAGAATTCTGGTACACTTCAGGGGTTAGTAGCATGTTTTTAATTTTTGATCAGAATAATACATTTCTGCACAAGAAATGCCATATTCATAAACAGAAACAAAAGTTTTTCAAATTTTAAAAATCGTATTTATTTATGTTTTTTTTAATACAATCAACAAAAATAAAGAAAAAACGTATGGGGTCGGGGAACCCCCGGCAGGAACGAAGTTCAAAATGAAAATCCAAGATGGCAGCTGCAAAATTTTGGAAATATTCGCAGCCGCCATATTTGATTTTTATTTTGACCTCACTATCGGCTTCAGCATAATCGCATTTTTTATAACCGATCCGCCTTCTTCGGTGCAAGATGAGAGATGTTTTAGAACATTTAATATGCAAAAAGATAAAAAAAAACAAGTTTCCATTTGTATTCAGTTTCATTTTAATGATTATGAAGAAGGAGCCAAAATAACATCTCAGTGAAACAAGGAACTTTACTTTCTGCTTGACTGTGATTCATCGCAAACATTACACAATCTCATTAATTTCTCCGTACACGGCGGTAAGGCTTCAAACGTTTTCAATTTTGGAGATTTTTCACAGACGAACATAAGTTTTCCTCCTGCTGAACTGACGTCGTCCAACTTCCCGTTCCTAAAGAAACCCCCTCGGTTCTGGACGCCCTTATCATTGTCAGGCTGTCCGGGATTCCACTTGTTGAACACGTGTTCTATTCTCTCACCTGAAAGCGACAAACATATTAGTTAGGTTATTTACAGAAAGAAACAAATATATTAAGTAAGTTCTGTACTGAAAGGGAAAAGCGTTAAAGGTACGGAGCAAATGAGTGTGAATTAAAAGGCAGTGACCGCCTTATCTCATACCGTGAATGGTGGTCCAGATGCGCTCCTTGCCCCAGGCGCTTAGACCTATGTGAAACCTTTCCCACTGTTCGGACTTAGCAGGGAACATGTCCTTGATGATGCCAGCCTCTTCTTCGTCATCCAGGATGACCAGGTGACCCCCTTCAGATGCACATATCCTGTATGCACGGGTCCAGGTCTGTTTCACGAGATGGAGCTTGTAACAGCTGCCTGTTTGCTGATTGAGGTGATATTCTGAAATATTAAAAAAAAAAAAAATTTGGTATGCTTCTAATATTAGGTTTATTATAGTACATTACTGCAGCGGCCAGCAAATGAGGCATAGATGGACGAACGTGTAAACGTGAGCCGAGGCGAAGCTGAGGCACACATACGTAAGTCCATCAATGTCTAGTTCCAGCCAAGGCTTGTATAGTACTTTTCTCAAATAATGCGCAGAAACTAAGTAGTACCTAAGCAGAACGTTTTTGGGCGTTTTTCAAATTTGTTGACCATTGCCAAAACATAATGTCCACTGACTTATCAATTAACTTATTAAATAATTATTAGTCAAAATATCATGTTTAAAATGGCAATCGATAGCACATTTCAAGAAAAGTAAATTAAAACAGAAAAATAATTTAAAATATACACTCAATTTAAAAAAAAAATAATATGTAGCATTAGTTACCCCAATTTCACGATGTCCCATGCATACTTTCCTAACTTTGAAGTGAATAATCCCCAAATATATAATTAAAATCACTAGGCTCGTGGTAAAACAATATGAAATTATGTTTTTTATGTCTTTTAACTGGTTGTTATATCAAAATAATAAAATTATATAATAAAAGTGTTACTAACTGGAACTACAGTGCTCTATACAAACTCATTTTTTGGCTCAACTACTTGTTCAATTACAAAACAATTGGTATTTTCAAAAAGCTCATTTAATAAGCTATCCAAAAATTAAAAAATTAAATACAAAATTATTAAAAAAAAATAGCGTTCCGGTTAGTAACGGTCAACAAATTTGAAAAACGCCCTTTTGTCAAATACAACTACTTTTCAAAATCAATGACGAATAGAACTTTCCCTTTCCCTTTCGAACTTTTCCTTTGTTTTTTTTTCAATAAACATCTTTCTATTTGCAAGCCAGTTCGAAATTTAAATAAAACCTTTGATAAGCTACCTCCTTGGTTGCCATGTTTCGGAGTAAAAGATCGTTCCATTTTTAAATTATACGACAGATATTTCAAGCGGCTATTGTTGTTTACATCTTTGGCAAATCTGCCGCGGTCGGACTTTACCTAGACTTCTGTTTTCAATATTGTTGTATGGCTGACTTGTAGTGCAATTTGCTGCTAGATAATGCACTTACCATCATCAAAGGTGCCGCATTCGTTCATCGTGTGATTGTCGAGTTTCCTGTAGCATATGAAAGGTAGCGGGTCCTTGCATGACGAGTAATACGCGCGTCCTTCGACGGTCATAGTGAGGCAGTCTCCAGTACCAGCTCTGTCACCACCTGAACCCCATCTTATTTCCATGTCGGACAGTGGCACTCCTGGAACATACACGACAAAAACATTAAACTAATGAAAACTAGTCGCAGCGTCGATGTGTGAGCTCACCTTGCGGAATACGAGTACATTGGCTTGTGCGCGATGTTCAAAAGAAAAGAAAATAGAAAGTTTATTCTGCACCAATAGTTACAATATTTGGACACGACGTACGCTTTAAATCTATAAAGTATACTAAAGCTGTGTTTAGTAGGTAACGCGCTAAATGTATGATTTTTATTATTGAGTCATTCAAGATAACATTAATCTTACTGAAAGTCAATTTGAAGGTAATTAACAAAACTTTGACAAACCTTCAACAGATACATAGTCTCCTTTAGAGTAAAAATCATGAGTTCCCAGGAAAATGTGACCATTCACACCAAACTGTGTCATCTGTGAGTGAAGCGCATTAAGTAGCTCTTTGTTGAGCGGAGACGCCAACACCGCGCCTGTAACATGACACAATGAGATCTGTACATTACACATGATCGAGCGAAGCGAGCGGCGCCTGACGCTCGAGCCAAGTTGGTCGCACGGCTGCAACAAACGCGACCAGTGCGAGCGAAGTGAGAGGGGCAGTAGCAGTGGCCGACGAGCAGTCTAGAAAAATTTATTAATTTCTGTAAGAAGGTTTATCACTTTTACACGTCAATAATATTATTGTAGAAAAGTAGATGAAGTCGGTATGTACTCAGAACTTAAGGAGCTAAACGATTTGACGAATAATAGCAAAGAAAGGACGTTTGCGGAGGCCGGCCGCATGAAGTCCCATAGTGCCAAGACCATCATTAAAAATAACTAAAATAAATGATCCACATACCCTCACATTCACTATTCATACTGGATACCTTTCTTGGGAACTGTCTTAGTAGTGATTAAAATAACTATTGACGGAATAATGATTGGCACGGGGGCAAGTTTTAAGGATAGATTTTTATTACTTTGCTGCCTCGAGTTGTCGAAACATAAGAGAAACAACGGAGTTTACCTTCATCATGACATCTAACGAACGCTTCCTCCCAAATTTCGGGCGTCGTGTGCAGCTTGAGCCAGCCATCTGCTTCAAAGTTGAACAAGTAATCAGGCTTGCATAGCACAACGTCTGGAAAAGAAAGAAAGAAGTATATTCTGCACACGTGACTTCCCTTGGAACCAATAAGGATAACATTGTTTAATAAAATAATGAAAAAAATGCATAAAAATAATGCATTTTGTACTAAAGAGATGTTCCAGTAATTGCTCTAACACAGATAAGAATGTTACATAGTTCTGATCAACCGGATTTCTGTAACAGCAGAATATGTAGATGGTGGTGTAATGTTAGCATCTTCAACACCACATATTTATATATATTATATACGCTGTGTGTCCCTCCTAAAACAACAGCTGCGACCTCAGCGTACTAATTTTTATTGTTCTGTTCTATTAAGCCCGTCGAAACCGCAGTCCCGGCCTCCACGCGCTCCTTCCTTGTTTCACCAAACCAGTTTCGTCGGGCGCCCGCGTCTCCGATAAGTGTTGCACGAGTGAGACAGTGTTACGATGATTTGGTGTAGGTCTGTGCGAAACAGATTTATTTGTGGATCGAGGTACCTGTGACCTGTGAGCTACGAATAAGTAATAAGCGAGTAATTATTTGTTAAATCTGTTATTTCAAAAAACTCATCAGGCGAAATATACGGTAGTCCGATAGGCCCACTGTCACAATCAAAACTGTCCATAAGTCCTGCTCCTCTGCGCAGGTTATTTAGAAAATCTTTCATATCAGGAGATGAGACTTTCAACGTATCTTTCTTTGGTAACATCTTTTACGACAGTTGTATCATGCCGCATGATACAACTGTCGTAAAAGATGTGACTAACTGTATACTTTATTTTTTTATCTTTTAGCAGCCTCGTAGCAAATGGTCAGGTGGTAGACGCTGAATTTCTCTTGCAACGAAGACTGGCAAGCACTCAAAGTCAATCCCGTTCCTCCCTGTTCCTGATGACGATAGGCTACTATTTTATATATATATATATATATATATTTTTTTTTTATAAAATGTGAATTCAAGTAAATAAAATAAAAATTATAATAAAGTACTCACCAGTAACAATCAACATGTATGATAAGCAAACAAAATATATGTTCAACATTGTTGCGTAGGGCTCCACTGTAGGTAGCTATCGTTTCGCTGTTGCAGCTGTAATGTTTGAACTGAAGATAACACATGCGGTTATATACTGTGTGGTATCGTGAATCTTGATTGTCATACTTACATACATATAAAGGTTTTCTCTGTGTATATTTTCTTGAGCTATCGATGAGAATTATTCCCAAATTGGGTCCTTTTTGCCCTACATTAACCTTAGTATAATATGCTAATATTATCGCCACAAATTTCAAAATCCTGAGAACTCTGAAACCAGCATACGAACCTCTGTCTGCTTACTCTCGGAGTTCTTGGACAGAGAAGGAGTGTATTTTATTTTCAGTTTTATTAACATTTTCAGTGAATACCACACTGCGAAGAGCCTCGACAGACGTGGGCCGACCAATAGCACTCAAACGATCAGTTCTTGCACTCAAACCATCAATCACAAACACGGATCACAAAGCATCTTAAAATACCAGAGTGTTTTTAACAAATACTGCGCAAACACAGTTATTGATTATATTTGGTGCAATAAAAAAAAAATGGTATCTACAATAAAACGAGCTCAAACTTAAAAAAACGATACAGTGCCACACAATAAGATTGCACATCAATGTCAAAGATATACCTAATTTGTTTGTTTGTGATATATATGTACTTCTAGTTAACTGAGACTGGTAAAACTGGTATTTTTTTGTTGATTACAAACTTGTTGTCTACAGTACATATACAAGACAGCTAGATTCGACAAAGGCCGATTCGGTGGTGTTTATAGCACATACTTTCCTTGATGTAAATTTCTATACCGTCGCTCTGATTTGATAAAGTATTTGTCTGATGCGATGTGTGACCCGTTGCATTGGGAATGATGTGGCTTTTTTGAGCCAAGACTCAGTTGGAATAAGAATACTTTATCTAGCGACTGGCACACATTCAAAATTCATTGATTTTTTTATTATAATACTAGGAGTATACTACTCTGTCAATAAAGTAACGAAAACGATCAATAATTCACAAAATGTTAGTTATTCATCCAAATTTATTTTATAGCCTTCAAAATATGCTCCTTCAGAAACGATACACTTATGCCAACGCCAAAAGACGTTATTTAAACTCTTTTTCCGGAATTGAGTTTAGTTCTCGCCGCGAGTTCTCCTTTATGTCTTCTACCGACTGAAAATGGGTGCCACGAAATGGTAATTTGAGTTTAGGAAAAAGAAAGAAGTCGGCTGGAGCCATATCTGGTGAATAAGGTGGTTGCTCGATGGTATTTGTTGAGTTTTTGGCCAAAAATTCGTTCACAATGATGGCCTTGTACGAAGGCGCAATATCGTGGTGCAAAATCCAACAATTTTCTTTCCACAAATCTGGCCTTTTACTTCGAATTTGCTCTCTTAAACGCCGCATAACGCTCAAATAATATTCATCGGCGTGGTTTTTTCGGTTTCGATTCAGTTGAAAGGCGCCACTCCGAAGCTTGTTGACTAGTTTGCATGTCAAACTCGTAAAAAATAGTACTTTGGTTGAAATTTTATAAAATAACTAGCTTCTTCCCGCGACTTCGTCCGCGTGAAATTTCACCCCCCCCCATTCACCCCCTTAGGGAATGAATTTTGAAAAATCCTTTCTTAGTGCACCCCTAGACCTCATAAGGCACGTACGTGCCAAATTTGGAATCTCTAGACCCAGCGGTTTGGGCTGTGCGTTGATATGTCAGTCAGTCAGTTCTCCTTTTATATATATAGATCACGAAAAAGCACTGAAAATGCGACGTGGCTAACCCGCGCGGGATGAACGCTCTTGTTTTTAGTGATTTGTGGTGCAAGTGTGACCTTACAGCAACTCTAATGTCACTCTTACACAGTCTGCTAACTTCACGTCAGTTGCACGAGTGGGCACAGCTAACTTAGTTCAAGACATTACTACTTCGGCAGTGAAACGATACAGCACACAAACATGATAAAAAAAAAATATTTGGCTTTATCATACTTGTTGATAGTGACGGGTAAGTGTTTTATAAATATTTAATAAAATTAAAACATTTTGTTATTTGCTTAATTGTGTATGCGGAAATTATTTTATTTTATAAAAGACTTGGTCCTGTTTTTTTTTTAATTACTTGACAGATAGTAGGTATAATAAGATGTACAGTCAACAAAATATATAAGTATGATGGATCGTTGGATATAGTTAAAGTTTAGTAAGAAACCGATGTATGTTCTCGAATAAAATTATATTTTATTAATAGAAAACAAACAGCTCATTTATCAAATTAAATTTCAGACGACAACATCCATCGGTTTCTTACTAAACTTCAACTATATCCGACGACCCTGCATACTTATCTCTTTTGTTGACTGTACATGTATGTGACGGTTAGTACCAATGTGACTTTTTCATTTCATATGTACTTACGAGTATTATTGTCTTGGACATTACTGAAGAGAAGACATCGTGAGAAAACCTGGACTTATAGTCACTAATCGCCAACCCGCCTTGAGCAGGCGTGGTGATCAATGCTCGTGCCTTCTATGTATGAGAAGAGGCTTTTGCCCAGCAGTGGGACAATTGTAGGCTGATATTATTATATACATTCTGTCCCACTTCGGAAGATATTTTGTGAATCGCGACTATTCAGACATTGTTAAACTGGCCCAGCTTCTAAGCTTGTTAGCTTGTAGTGATTACTAGCACGCCTTGATATTGCTTCTGGAGTTTTAATAAAATGTGTATATAGACGTTTACAATTACTGACTGATAACTAATCCCTACGTTCGCTAATATCCTTGCTATCCAGACGTTGTACGATGCAAGCCAGATTACTTGTTCAACAATCAGGCAGGGGGCTGGCTCAATCTGCACACAATCCCCGCTACGTGGCAGGAAGCCTTCCTGAGATGTCACTATGAAGGTAAGTTCCACTGTTCCTCTCATTATCAGGCTGTCTTGAACTGCTGCCGCGCGTTTACGGGAACCATGCCATTACATACTAGGACCCTCCGTGTCACCAAAAGCACGTTAAGCCGTTGGTCGAGTAGTCAGAAGTTCGAAAGTCTGACAACCAGTCTTACCAAGGGGTGTCGTATTATCAAGTTAGTGGGTTGTGGAGATCAGATAGGCAAGAGGGTCAGATCGCTTCATGTAAAACCTGGTATTCTGCTGCATCCGGTTAGACTGGAGAGCCAACTAACAAAATTAGGAAAAGGCTAGGCAGATGAACTATAGAAATAATAATAAATGCGATAGTCTTTTATTTTCCTGCTAATAATTTTGTGTAACTGGTTTGTGGGCATCCCCGCTTTATTATCGGAAGACGAGTCGAAAATAAACAACAGAATCATCATAGGTAGGTGACCTGCACATATACGATACTAATGACCCCAGATATCGAAGGTCAACCACTATCGAATGCGAATTTAAGTTTTATGTATTGTAGGTATTATTATGTAGGAGATAAATAATGTGCAAACAACTTGAAACCAAATATACGATAATAGGTGTACCTATTATGTGGTGGATTTGGTTTTTAACTAAATAGATTCTTTAGAAATAGTATCTTTAGAAGTATGCATCACCTTTGTACGCATTTTTCTTGTCTGTTTATATGTGTGTACAGAAAGGTTCAATAAATAAATAGACTACGGTCGATCGACGCCGAACAGTTAATTTCGATGGCTTCAAAACTTAATCGATCGTCCATATCCATCTGACATGGAGTGGCTCGGCAGGCAGCTCTATCGATGTCGAATCAAAGTTGTCGCCGTCGATCTACCGTAATCAGTGGGTCTAGTGCGAGTTCTTACACCTATTCGATATCGCGATAACGTTCACTTACGTCAATCTGTATACAATATATATATATATACTCTGTTGCTAACTGTGGAGGCTTGTAAATGGCTTGTCGTCAATTACCTCACTCCTACTTCTGTATGTGATAGCTGTAAGCCACCCAAACACAATAAAATAAAAAAAT
This sequence comes from Hydraecia micacea, assembly GCA_914767645.1. Lineage (NCBI taxonomy): Eukaryota > Metazoa > Arthropoda > Insecta > Lepidoptera > Noctuidae > Hydraecia > Hydraecia micacea. The sequence continues at coordinate 19,400,698 of OU611780.1, forward strand.
ACGTGTGGCACTCGGGGACTGCCGCGGTAAAGCTATTGCATAGCAACGCACACAAACACCGTGCCGAAGTCTGCCGAACTGATACGACGTTAGACGATGCTTAGGTTTATTTTCGTTACGGAATTTCTTCATTCGGTCGCCGCGCTCAAAGCCCAAGATAAAAGCTATGCAATAGCTTAATATATTCTATATATTTATATATAACTAGATTTCCCGCCGAACTTCGTACCGCTTCAGAATCAGTAAGCCGCTCCTTACAAAATGTATCAGAAAATGAATTAAATTCATTATTTTATTACATCATGAATTTTTCTAAGGTTTTAATAGCTATACTGCTATTCGGGACGGAGAAAAATCCAACAAACCAAAGATCATAAAAATCGGTCCCGCCCTTCTTGAGTTATAAATGGTGAAACTTACTTTGTTTTATTTATAGAATATAGATATTAGGAAACAGAAGTACTCCACTTGTGTATCCCAATATTGTCACTAGACGACGCCGCCTCAGATTCAGTACAAATTGAAATTCAGTAAACTCGTACGGGGCCTTCTGGCTACCATTCACCACAAAGGATCGAACTGATGGCGCGAGATCATAAGCAGTGTACCGTACAGTCAGTCTATTCTGTAAAAATCTCACCGTGAGAACTTAGGTGAACTGAGCTGTCATTTCACCTGCTGCAAGGGATTGACACTATTGACAGCTCACTTTAAACTCACCTCACCTATGTTTTCAAGGTGATATATTTACAGAACTCGATGTGGCATGTTACAGGTGCGGTGTTGGCGTCCCCACTAGACAAACAGCTAGCTGATGCTCTTCACACACTGTTGACAAAATTTGACACGATTGGTAACATTTTCCTGGGAACCCATGATTTGTTCTCTAAAGGTGACTTCGTTTCTGTTGAAGGTTAGTCCAACTTTTATAAAATACTTTCATATTGTAGATTTATCATTGTTTATACTTTCATTTTGTAGATTTATCATTGTTTATACTTTCATTTTGTAGATTTATCATTGTTTATCCATTTCTATTGGGGTTCACCCGAACATAAATATGGCACACCGGGCGTGGGGCGAAGTTTTGTATTGTAGATCGTCGCCTCTGGCACTATCAAGATAGTACATACTAATTCCATAGTAACTTTAAGACATAGTTTATGACATCTGTCTTTTCCAAGCTCCGTTATGTCATATTTATCTACACTATCTAATAGTGCACCGTGGTTGCAGAATGCTACAAGCGTAGACTACAAGGACCTTTTTGCGCCTGAATGTTGTTGGTAAACATTTGTAAAATTCTCACTGTCATTGTGTATTGACAAAGCAAGATGGCGACGCTAGTTCCTATTTTGACCACGCACCAAAGTAATGTTGTAGCGTCCAGATGGAATGACCATAATGCCTTGGAAGTTGGATAGGTAGGCCTTTGGTGTGGGATGCAACCTGTGTCGACACCCTCGCGCCATCCCATCTTCCTAGCACGGTGGGCCGTGCTGGGGCGGCTGCTGCAGGAGCATAAAACCTCAAACGGCGCAAAAATAACAACCTTATTGAGAGCTATATGTTTGGGGTTGAATTATTAGGCCTATATTTAGCCCAAAGAATCATTGCCATCCAACGTGGTAATGCTGCCAGCATATCATCCCATTATTATTATTATATAAGTATTATCCCATTGACAGCGATGCGGAGGAATTTTTTGATGCCCAATGAAATAAAAAAATTCGTCCACATATACTTAATATATATTTTAGTGTTAGCTTGTAAAATTGAAGGTAATAAAAGTAACTGAAATAAAAAATTTAAAAAAATAAGAGATTAGGAATGTTAAAGAAGTAAGTATCTAGAAAGTAAATAAACATCGTAATTTGGGAGGACAATGAAACTCCGCCTTAATTATGAGATCTTGAACCGGCCCTACTTGTACATACCGCGGCTGTGATTATTTTTCATTGTATATCTTCTTCGTGTGTGTTCCAGGAGTGCCACTGTCCGACATGCAAGCAACATGGGCTCTAAAAGATATCAGACCCGGTGACGCAGACTGCCTCACTATGATCGCCGGTGTAACCGAGAATCTGATGTATTTCTCATCATGCACAGACTCGCTACCCTACGTATGCTACAGGAAACTCGACAATCACACGATGAACGAATGCGGCACCTTTGATGATGGTAAGCAGTCGATACTCGTGCTGTCAATGCCGACCTATCAGAGAGTTCATTGGTATATAAAAACTTTTTAACAAAAAAATTAAACCTCTAAATTAAATAGTTTTGGCGCCGACTCAAAATTACTTAGGTATACTTACATTAGTTTAAGAACTATTTATTAAGGTTAAATATAAAAAGTTTATTATTTTTGCGTTTCAGTTTATTCGGAGGTTTAATTTTTTTGTTAAAAGTTTTGATTTTAAAAATTTTTGAGGCTATAATTTACTAATTACTACATGTTTAATTTTTGATTACTTTTAAAATAGCTACCTACCTTACTTTAGCTATTAAATGTTATATAATCCTACTTTAACTATTATTAGTTGTATAATAAAATATTTTTTTATTAATTTAATTGTAATACACATCTCAGCATTAAAATCTGTGAATGAACAATAAATCACCCCTATTTTCCCACTCTTAGGGTAGGATTTTTTTTCCAAATGAATATGGGGCCAACTTCGGGGTATACCCTTTCCAATAAAAAAATAATTATCAAAATCTGACTGCTCTGTAAAAAGTTATGCGTGATCATACATAAAAAATATATATACTCCTCCGTTTATTCGTCGGTTAAATAACCTCCTCCGTTTTTTCGTCGGTTAAAAACAGTCGTGATCGAAACAAGGTCTGCCCTTTAAATGAGACTGTGACATCTGAGTTTGTTTCGATATTTCTGCTCAGATAGTCGGATAGGAAACATCAATCTATTTCCTTTTTCTTTTTCCTTTTTCCATGAGCAGGAAAATGTTTTAATACTTACATAATTTATTTTTGACATGAAGAAGTGTTTTTAAAACCTTTTTATGGAAATAAATATCATTTCGACTGATGCTACATGGACCGGCAACCTTAAAAAGGTGGCTGGGACAGACTGGATGCAGAAGGCGGAGGACAGAATGTTGTCGTGCAGCCTGGGAGAGGCCTGTCCAGCAGTGGACTGTGATAAGCCGAGTTCATTGACTGAAATATCATTTTTCATAATTCTTGATATAATTATGTATTTCAGAATATCAACTCAATCAACGTACAGGGAGCTGTTACAAGGTCCATCAGGAGACACAGACTTGGTCCAGCGCGTACAGAATATGTGCATCTGAGGGGGGGTACCTGGTCATCCTGAACGACAAAGAAGAGGCTCGCATTGTAAAGGACATGTTCCCTGTTCGAGCTGGTGAAGTTAACCTGTGGGAACACTTCCACATAGGTCTACTAGCCTGGGGCGACGACCGCACTTGGATTACTATTCACGGTAAAAGACTATTTTTATATGAAAACCTATATCTATGCTATACCTACTAACAATAAAACTGAAGAGTTTGTTTGTTTGAACGCGCTAATCTCTGGAACTATCAGTCGGATTAAAAAAAATATATTTGGATTTGATAGTCCAATTCTCGAGGAAGGCAACAACACACTATGAACCTTAGGAGCCGAGCAAACAAAAAAAGTCAGGAAGAACGCTAAGAGAAAGCGAAGTAATAGCGCGGTCAGGCGATGCGATGCAACGGGGTGGGTCGGGTATAAGAAATTTCACGCGGAACAAGTCGCGGGCAGAAGCTAGTCATGAATATTCCTGATTGAAGTTCTTGCTTATTATTTTCATGTCAGACGCTTGAATAGCCCTCATGCCTGCTTTACACAGCGCGATCTAATTACCTGATGTGGCATACCATAACAACAATGTACCATAAATTGAAGCAACAATGAAGTCAATTGTATTGTAAACCACCTGGCAAGAAACTTGCATCGTGTGTCGTCAGCAGAACAAGGCTTCTATAACTCAGCTCATTATTGAAACGTTTTAAAAATGGCGGTGTTTTATGTCTTCTCACTTGTATAACATTACTGTATTAAATGTGTGTTTAATACAGTAATGTTATACAATACTGGTATTCAGCTGCATCCGGTTAGACTGGAAGCCGACCCCAACATAGTTGGGAAAAGGCTAGGCAGATGATGATGATTAAATGTGTGTTTAATACAGTTTCTTAAATGTAACAACGGGTGGTGTGTAACTCTTGCAACCGGCGTGCGTGTTAGACCAGATGCATGAACTTAAACGAAGCAAAACGAGTATATAAGATCGTGGCAAGTGGCGTTCTTCAGTTTCTGCTTACCCCATGGGAAAGTGGCGTGAGTTTATGTTTGTTTGTTACTTAACATACACGGTAACATTTCGACATAACGCAATGTGAGTGTGAATATCAATGAAGTAATACAGCGGCCGTATTGTGACGCCATCATTGTTCCAGAACAAGAGAAAGATGGAGCTATACAGCCCGTATAGGACTATCTCTTTTTACAACGTACGGGACGATGATGACTTTAATAATACGGCACCAGATAATTTAGAAGGAGAATAGTAGACAGGCCTTTGCCCAGTAGTGGGACAAACCGGGCAAGTCAAATAAAGATACTAATTAGATTCGTTACCTCTTGCAGGTGAAGGAATAGAAGACGTGTTCCACGATTGGAACCCGGGCCAGCCTGATAATTATAACGGCAACCAAGATCATGCTACTTTTCTCAGAGCAGGCACTTTGAATGACAACACTCCTACTTCCAGAGCTATGTTCGTCTGTGAGAAATCTCCTGATTCAATACGGTTTGAAGAGACACCGGTAGCCATTGACGTGAGGTCGCAGTAAACCTCAGCACCACTAATACATATAGACACAACTAAAATATATAGACTTTAAATAAACAAATAAGAAAATGCCTGAGTTTTCTTTTCGCAATCGCTTCCTTATTTCGAAACCCTTTCGAATCGAATGGCCGGCCTCCTTTCCTCCTCATTTGGTCGGTGAAAGGTGACCTTGACAATGTGTTTCATCAATGTAGGTAACAGTAGTTAGTGATTAACTGGTGGAGTGTGTGTTGGATGTACTCTACACCTCCGCCGAACCCTTTGGGAACAGTGGGGTGCTGTTCTGTTCTGTTCTGTTCTGTTCCTACTTTAGTTAGCTTGGCCTAAATGTGACGTCAGTTGATAAAACGTTTCGCAGAAGCTTCACCCAAAACAACTATTGTATATGACAGACATTTTGTAAATGTTTCACAGTGAATTAGCCCGTCACCATAGATATCCGTCAACTTTCGCGGGTCTCCGTCAAGAGAGATTGGGCGTCCTCGCGAAAAGCACTTTAGGTCACCGTAAATGAAATTGTACCTTATGACGGTAAGAAGAAATTTTATTTTGTATTGTAGAATTTTGGTATATTTTGAATCCTCCAGCCTGAGCAAGTTTAATACTCTTTTGGGGTACATACTTAATTATTATGATCTAGTGTGAATTGCTTATCGTGTGAATGTCAAGTCACATTCAACTTGTCAACACTGAGTTTGTGCGCAATGGATGAGGGTTTACGGTTGTCTTATCGTACCCATAGATGAACTGATGCTGTGACTTTGCCTAGGTGTAAATAGTACACAAAGTTGCAGTTGCTTAGCAATTGCTGGAGCGATCGTGAGTGACCCAGTTACTGGGCCCAGTGACAATGGCCCCAGCATACGAATTGTAAATGAATAAAAACATGGTCATTAAAACATCATGAGGAAACGCAACATCATGCTCTAGAACCATAAATTAGAACACATTTATGACATTTATCAATCCGCACTGGAACTACGTGGTGTATAACTGCCCACTTCGGAGAAGAGGCCTGAGTCCCAGCAGTGGGAACGTTACAGGCTCTCTATCAGAAGAGTACGCACGACTTCTGCGGCATATCGCGCATTCGTTCCGCTGCAGTTCTATCCGCATGGATGCGCTCCGTCAATAGTATGAATACATACTAATATTATAAATATGAAATTAACTCTGTGTGTTTGCGAAACGCGGGTGAAGCCGCTGGCAAAAGCTAGTAGTGTCTGACTGAGCGTGGTGGCGTATATGTAGGAGGTACCCTCTAGCTCTGCCCGACTCTGTAGGACACAGGGCACGCTTCACCCTATCGTATAGACTAGTAGTGTCATGGCGCCCTAGTTCGCCAGTTATCAAGAGTCTCGCTTCCGCCCTCAACCATCGCTTCACTCGCTATTGACGAGAGAAGTCTTGGACTTGTTGCGGCTGGATAAGACTTCATTTTTACGTAGATAGATGTTAGTATATTTTATTGAGGTCGCACAAGGGCGGTCTTATCCATACTATTAATTAATTTAAATGGCATGCCAACAACATTTAACACAAACAAGGACAGGTAGTTCAGTGGGCTAGCTAATGTTTACGTCATTTCTAGTAGGTACATGCACAACGTTTGCGTATTATATCACAAATGAGTATAAATTATAAGTAAAGGTTATAAAATTCATGCAACCAATTCATGAATTAAAACTGTAGGCAAATATAAAAAAAAACTAAAAGAAAAATCACACACATTCACATAAAAAAGAAAATTTTATTCCTATTCCAGGTAAAAAAATTTAAAATTATAATTTTACAACACTTTCATAAATCCCTGTCACATGCCAATAAAATGTTCGTGCATTCATAGAATAGAATAGAAAATTCATCCGCAAACAGATTGTTTGTTGGATTCGAATTAAAATCCAAGAGAGCATTAAGAGGGGAACTCAGGAAAGGCTATCTTCAATTAGATTTTTCATGAGATTGATAAAACTTAGGCGTTAATTAAATAACTACATGATATTTTCAATCTTTTTGTGGAACAAAAACACAAAATACCTACTTTTCTCGATAAACAAATGTCACGCAATTTTCACGTATTTTCGATTTGTACTTAATAAGTATGCTAATAGGATAAAACGATGATTATTTGTATTAATACAAAGCGAAAAAATATCTAAAACATGTTTTTTTTATTTTATATTTAAACCTTGTCATTAACATGACTCATTAACATTTTGTCTTTATTTCATTCAAGTCGGTTTACTCTCCAATCTAACAAAATATATATTTAATGCATAGTTAAGTTTGCGCTTCCCTTGAGTGAAGCCGGTAGTTTAGTTTTTTCCATGTAAGTAAATTAGTTTTACAGTCACAGGAAAACTGTGGAAAACAGATAGGTATTTTTAAGAGACACCATTTTCAGTTGAGACGCCAAGTTATACCCCCGGTTGTTTAAAACAAAGGTTTATTTTCAGCATAATTAAGTTGTTTCATCATCTTCATCAGACTACAGCAGTCCACTGCTGGACATAGGCCTCTCCTCTTACACGCCATTCCACTCGATTTTCGGCACTGCTACCAGCCATCCTGCGAAGATCGTCGCCCCACCTAGCCTGAGATCCTACCTTACGTTTGCCGATTCGCGGTCTCCACTCAAGAACACGTCTGGGCCAACGGTCATCGGTTCTACTGCTAATATGGCCGGCCCATTGCCACTTCAGCTTGCTTATTCTGTGAGCTATGTCGACAAGTTTGGTTCTCTGCCGGATCACCTCGCTCCGGATTCGATCCCTCATAGAGACTCCAAGCATAGCCCGTTCCATAGCTCGCTGAGCGACCTTGAATTTATGGACCAGCCGTACTGTGAGTGTCCACATTTCGACTGTCGTTTAAGTCTGATAGAAAACCCAAAATAAATTTTCAACCTGCTTAATAAAATCTTTTCTAAAACGATCCCAGGATATCCAGTACCTATTCTGAATTCTAAGTCCCCGGACGCAGTATGCAGTCACCAAGATGGGCCGTGCATATTTTAAACACTATTAACCCTTGCTGTTCACTGAAGCTGTGACTGAAGACCTATTTCTAAGCAGACTCAGAGCACAAGTTATAATGAACCTTATTGCGCTACTGTTAAAGAGTCGAAAATCCTTAAATGTGTAATCGGTTGTTTGGATGTTCTCAAAATTAAAGCTGCAACGTACTCAAGTCACGTGTCACGTCGCATGCATCGAGCTTCGAAATTTTTATTGATTTTGCATACATGTACGAATTAGTACAACACGGCTGGATTCTAAAGCTTTCTACAGCCGACAATGTATGTGACTTCATCTAATTAGGTCGTATGCGCCTGTCGTTTCAATTGAGTTCGCTATTATGCTGTATGTGTTTATTTGGTTGCTTGTTTATTGCGAATCGAAAAAAAGAAACCTTTGATTGTATGATTCTTTTCTGGCTTAGTTTTGCTGTCTTCTCGGAGGTGATGGAAGATTTTGGTACAATTCATCAAGATTTGGTACTGATTGGCGGTTGGCGTGATAAAAATGGGAAGCAAATATATATTTTATATATATTATGTATGAAATAATAAAAAAAATAAGACTGACCTTTAGGGTAAAATAAGATAGTTCATCATGAAATGACTCCTCCCGCTCTGGGTGGAGCGGAAGGGAGTGTCAGACTTTTACTGACTAAAACCCACCCGTGTTCCTTCCTTAGCCCTTTATGTTCCGGGGCAGCGGTAACCCTTTCGTACAATCCCGCTACCCAGCGACGTTTGGATAGGCCCGATTGTGCCTCAGTTAAAACTTTTGCTGAAGTTCCTAAAAGCAAGTCACCAATAAAATAGAATTGATTCTAGTCGCCCCTTCCAAAAGGTAATTTTCGTATGGAGAAGAATGGGCAAGAAACTCCACCGTTTACAGCGTACTGCCAGTCGTTCTATTCATGCAGTCTGTGGGCCAACTACACGCAGATGGCATACAGCGCTCTGCGTGTTCAGCATGCAGGGTGTTGATGGGTATGCCGCGCTACTGCTGTGCTTGAGGCATATTCACAAAGAATAGATGTCTTCCACGCCATCATGCGCAAGGTACACACCAGCCACAAAAGCATACTGAATGCTGTAGCAGATAAAACCGACTCTGAATATGAGTACCATGCAGGTGTTAGAAAATGGTGGCAGAATCTATTTATAAAAGTATATATGTATACATATATTACCCAAATATAAAGCTTTGAATATCAGAATGGTTACTAATTATTTAATATGTGTAAAAGGAACTTATAATACTTATATGAATACGAATATGGTATGTAGGGAAAGGATTTTATGAAATAAAGCACAGAAAGTCAAGACATGACGCTTTTTCCGGGCCCTACATGGACCCGATGTAGATTTACTAGCGTCCGTAGCCTGGCTGCGTTTCGGTGACCTCTTTGGAGAAACCGAAGGTTTTGTCTGTGCAATTATGGATGAAGTTATGATGACGAACAATTACCGGAGATTTATTGTGAAAGACGGCACGGTTGATGTCTGTCGGGCATGCCACCGGCCGGGAGAATCAATCAGGCATATTATCTCCAGGTGTTCTCGTCTAGCTAATGGAGAATACTTGCGTAGACACAACCTTGTAGCCAGTATAATCCATCAGCAACTTGCTCTGAAATACAGCCTTGTGGAATCGGAGGTGCCGTACTACAGGTATGTGCACGACCCAGTTCTCGAAAATGGAAATATCACATTGTACTGGCCAATAAGCCTGATATAGTGGTGATGGATCGATTATGAGAACCTCGTGAAAGCCGAGAAAGATAAACAAATCAAGTATCTTGACATGGCTCACGAGGATGTCGACATGTGGGATGTTGACTCAGCAATCATTGTGCCGATAGTCGTTACAGCCAACGGATTGATAGCCAAGAGCCTCGACTAACACCTGAGGAGGCTCTCGTTGGGCAGCTGGATCAAGGGCTTGATTCAGAAAGCAGTACTTCTAGACACGCCTCGCATTGTCAGGAAGTTCCTCTCTCTGGAGCCCTGACCGCCGGTAGCTTGGACCCTGTTCCCGATTCCGGTGGGCTACTATTTTTTATATTTTTAAATGTTTTTTTTTTAATATTCTAATATTTAAAAATATAATTGATATGTATTTAGATGAATAAAGGATAATCAAGATAATAATATCAATTAACTTACATGACATCTGGTCGAACTATTCCACATAATAACGTCACTAGTACTAATCAACTGACTGTAGGCGGGAGCTCCGTTCTGGTCGATGTCTCGAACAAGAATGATCCCCGCCTTTTTTTTTTTTTTTGATAGTGGCATCTCGCAGTTCAACCTATGAGGTTGTCGTCTGCTTAACCGGGCTTGCCTGTGGATGCCTCAAAATTAAGGCCTCCAGCCAGGGCTTTTAAAAACTTTAAAACTAAGCGACTACGCGCTAAGGGCACCCCCTGTGGGGTACGGGCCTCGGCTTAGGGCGTCGCTGGGGGGGGGGCAGCAAGGGACAGGCTGGATCGGAATTATGATCCCCGCCTCTGGGAGCTCCTCCTTTTATAGTCGTGAACAGAACAACTTTGACGTTTCTATCTACCGTCATCCAAAATATCAACGACATGAAAGGTGGATATCCGTTTGAAATATTTTCTATGTTTTTCTACATTATTCCTTAATATTTAGGTTATGCAAAACATTACTATTTTATCAAGTTTTAACAGTAAAAAGATAACAATAACAATACCTACAATTAGGATAATCTATTACAGGCTAGATTGTATACATGACTTTATAAGTTTCTGGCGGTATTGAGTTATTAAGTCCATGCAAACAAGAGAGCATCGTGTGACGGATCGTTGAGCTCCCTAAAATAGGGTCGAGCTACACGATGACCGATGCATGGTATGACTTCGGCCCCTCGTACGCCTTCCAAAATGCCGGGACGCCATGGTCCCGAGATATGTAAAACATAAATAATAATTAAATATTAATAACTTTTAATATTTATCCCATTTTTATTTTAAGCCGTTCGCTGTCTTACCAAGGGGTATCTAATTAGGGTGGAGTGAGGTTGAGTAGGGATCACAGACATAGATCTACATAGATAACGCAAATGCATGCACTTCGCGTGTCTGAACCCCGGCCAAGCGTCGAGGTTGGTCGCCGCTAACTTCAGTCCCGCGCGTCCGTTGTTGCAGCCGAACGTCCGCAAAAAACTAAACAAATGCCTCGTTGCGTGATAATTAACTGCAATAGCCCAAAAATTTCGAACACCCAAAGGCAGGAACATATTTCCTATCACAGGTAAGTTATTTTAAAATTATATTATGCGTAAATTCATATTAAAACTATTTTTAAGTATTCCAAGCTGCGTGTCGTTCCAGAATATTCCTAACTATAAATTACCGTTAAGTAAACTTTATTCACATTACATTGCCGCGTTTGCTTTGGACGTTTGATCTGACGTTGTGTGTTAGGAGACGATGAATATCGCACAAGCGATACTGTCGCGCATCGCTTCGACTTCGTGATACAGGCAATTTGTCATTCGTCTGTCAATTGTAGCAACTAGTGCTGTTCGTTCTACAACATATATCAATAATCGATTTTAATCGATATCGGACTGACGAATGATATAAAGAAAGCCAATTTAGTAGATATAACAAGCTCATATGCATGACCTAATTTTACAGGACTGCTATAAAAAGGACGATATTTTTTTTAGGGTTGATGTATTTAATGTGTTTTTGTCTATCCTTTCAACATTATACGACTATTTTTATATATTTAATGTGTTTATTTTCTATTGCATTTAAAAATATTTTTTTTTAGATTCCCACATGATCCAATCATAAAAGAAAAATGGATTGCGGCCACGGGACGGAAAGACTGGTTCCCGACTAAACACAGTACTATTATTTGTACTCATCTACTCACGCTTATACAACAAACTATATCTGTGCAACAAACATCCAGCTTGACTAATTTGCTTTATTCATAGGATCCTTTGCCTCAATATGTGAAAAAAGTTGGCTACCTCAAAGATGAAACGCCATGTAGGATGTGGACTGGTAATTCCTCGAAACTCTCCCATTCAAATATATCATTCGTCTGTCTATGTATCATTCGTCTGTCTATATCATTCGTCTGTCTGAAAATCGATGTCATTCATATTAATCGATTTGTAATTTTTAGGTTATCTAAACTACTGTTTCTTATCTTAATCATGCATGTCTATACTAATGCTTTGTGTTTCAAAGAAATATCAACAAATATATTTTAGTAAACTTACTTGAGATTATGCGAAAGTATCCAAAATGTAGAATGAAATTGCTCTAAAGCGCGACGCGACTGCTCACTTTTAAACAACTCGGCGTACTGACGATTGCTGTGAGAGCGAGCGGGACAACAGATATAAAATATATGAGTATGAGCGAGACGATCACGGTGGCAGCTTCAGTTGAATCGTAGCGGGACGAAGGGGCATCGGCGGCATCGATGGCTTTGAATCGGTTTGGATGTCCCGTCACTAAATTGCAGCTGTGACGTCACAGTAGGTATAAAAAAGTCGGCACGCTTGGTTTCAATACAAATCGTAATAATTGCGTTATCTATGTAGATCTATGTCTGTGGTAGGGATTGTTTGAGCTGGGTTGTGGAGGTGAGATAGGCAGTGGCTCCATGTAAAATACTGGTATTCAGCTGCATCCAGTTCGACTGTAAGTCGACCCCAACATAGTTGCGAAAAGGCTAGGAAGATGATGTAGATGATATTTTTTTTTTAATTGGGTATTCCAATTTAAAGAGGATTACTAGAAGTACATCCTTCCTCTCGTTTGCACCTACGGCTGTTCGCACTGGCAGAAAATGACAAACATGACAATCATTTGACAGAAAACCGAATAATATTCATATTTCATAAACTCAACGTCATTCACAGCTTTTCAAAAGTTACCATTTTTATATTATAAAAGTCCTTTATGATGTTTATAACTATAAACAGAATGTGATTGTCTAAGATATTGATGATATCGATTAAGGCTCTAGGAAACTCGATAAGAAATAATACTTTATTTAAGCCCAGCCAGCTTTAAACTATTTGGTGTTTGTTTTAATTTCCAAATGTCGCTCAGCAAGTCTTTGAAAAGCCCTAGCGAGCAATCAGCGCTTAGTGAGAGAGTCGGTGGCTCTAAGCCTCAGCCACCCAGGGTACAGTTCAGTGACTTTGGTGATGGAGCCTGTGGAGAGCCGGAGTTTGCACAGCAGATCGTGCTAGACTTCACTCCTGATGCGGTGATAGATAACGAAATTTCTCAAAAGAAGATTTGCGATTTTTGGGAATTCATCAACAATACGCCTGATATTAAGAATTTGATGGTGAAGCCAGCAGTGGCGAAGGGTGGATTTATGACAGAGGTAGGCCGGAGCAAAAACGAAATGTCAAAAGAAAATTTTAATGATGAATTGACTATAGAGTGGTTATGTTCTGAATTTTCGAAGGGAAGCCGGTGGGAATCGAGTTTCAAGCCAGTGTGTCTAGTTGAGTTGAAAAACGGCACTCATTTATATTTATTTTTACTAGCTGTTCGTGCCTGGCGTCGTCCGTGTGAATTTCATGTCTCTATCTCCAGGGGTTTCTTATACTGGTATTCAGCTGTATCCGGTTAGACCGGACGCCGACACCAACATATTTGGGAAAAGGTTAAGCAGACGATGATCTCCAGGGGTTCCTTATTTTTATTCAGATTTTCATACTAAAATACCATCCTAATTTCTGATTTTATAGGTGAAATTTCCAAAAAAAAAAAAGTTTTTATGTTAAGTAATGTAGATTTCTATTTTTGAGCTAATGTGCTTGTGGTCTTAATTAATGCGATGAAACACCAAGCGTAGTTACTGAACATAATATAACCTCACGCTTGTAATCCTCTAAGGGTTAAGCAGAGGTAGCAATAGTACCCATACTTCCACGCAGATTTCGCCAGTTATGTTTAAGTCCCATGTAATAAGAAGGCGAGCTTATTGCCATCAACCGGGCACGAATCCCGATCCCATCTTATTTTTTTTTTAATACCTCTTTTATTTTACTAAACTAGGAAAGATGCGCCGTAACAAAGCCGACAGCTGCAGCTGCTGAGGTCCCAGAAGTCGTCGAAGAGAATGCTGTAAGCATGGCCAAGACAGCCTGTTCCATGCTAGAGATAGTCGAGGAAAAAGGTATGACTTCAACTTCTGACTGATTCAAAATTGAAATGAGTAGCATATAATACATCTTTATTTATCTCAACTTCTTCTTACAAACTGGTCTATCCAGGTGGTATTAATCCAGGGCAGCAGGGATATCACGCGTAAACTACAAGGCCACGTTCACACGGCGATTATTTTCCCGTATACCGTATACGAGATTTTATCGAATAGAGTAGTGACAACAGAATATATATGAAAACTTAAAAATTGTTTACACGGCATTCATACGGGAAAATCCCGTGTTCGAGAAATATATTTTAACGTATACCGTGCGAAGTTGTCACCGGAACGCCGCGTCTCGAAACGATTTTATCGAATACGACACGCAGTGGCGCTTATGTTCATGTTGTCTCGTTCACACGACTTGCCCATTCGAGAATCGTACGCACTCGCACGCGTGGCCCGCAGTTGCCCTTGTGCCATAGATTATACATTCTTGTGCGTTGCATCAGTCGGTTGTCAATATGGAGGACAGAACCAATATTGATCTCTTGCGAACGTTTTTACCGTATACATAAAAAAATCGAATCGAATGGTTGCCGTGTGAACGATTGCATCGTATAGGTACGGTAAAACCGTATACGTGAAAAAATCGAATCGAATGGTCGCCGTGTGAACGTGGCCTATCCATGAATTTGACACATGATCGATAGTTCCAATTTGTTCTATGGAACATGACGTCATTAAGAAAAAATTATCTATTTTGTCCTATGACGTCATGTTCTATAGAAAAAATGGGAACTATACCACATAGAGTAGTTATTTAAACTATACCACAAGATGACACGTAGAGTAGATATATTTTGGCGGTTATCAAAAAAAAAAAACAGCTGCATAGAAAAGTGCAATCTGTCAAAATAAAATGTAAGGGCGTTTAAAAATGTATGGGACAGCTCATTTTTCTTTAATAACCGACGAAAAATTTTAACGCAGTGTTCAGAATGTACTGAATCTATGGTATCAGATTGCGTATCGTTGTCCTGCCACCTTGTGTAATGCACAATCTTGAATAAAGAAAGATGCCTGAGGGAGGAGGGTTCTGAGGGGCAGTTCTCGTAATTTTAAGAACGTTCAGTCTGATCTCAGTCTCAATATGTTAAAATTACCTCTAATTTCCCTACATTTTTGACATTTGTTTGTCGCCGAGATGAGATTGAGACTAGATTTTGAACGTTTTAAATTACGAGAATTGGGTATGTAAAGTTTTTTCCAGTTATTTTTTTTATATATTTAATTTATAGATTTAGTTATTTTAAACAACTAATTTCAATATTTTGGTTTTCTAAGCTAATAAATTTTCTAAATTTTACTTCAAAAGTTGGCCGAAGAGTTCAATATCTTTGCCACGTATAATACAACTAGCTTCTTCCCGCGACTTCGTCCGCGTGAAATTTCACCCCCCCCATTCACCCCCTTAGGGGGTGAATTTTGAAAAATCCTTTCTTAGTGCACCCCTAGACCTCATAAGGAACGTACGTGCCAAATTTGGAATCTCTAGACCCAGCGGTTTGGGCTGTGCGTTGATATGTCAGTCAGTCATTTCTTCTTTTATATATTTAGATAATAAAAATCCTGACGTTTTTTGCTTGGCATCAGAAACTTCAAGAATGACACTTGGCAGTTTTAGAGAGGGGAATGATCGACATAATCGAACATTTACTTATTATTTTAAACTGATCGATCATGAAATTAGTAACTCGATTATAGTTACTAATTTTATATAATATTAACTAGCTGACCCGGCGAACTTCGTACCGCCCCGCCAGCCGCTCTGCCCCCGTTTTTTAAATCTCTGATATCTTCCAAGATATTCATTTTAATGATATGCTATAAAGGTCAATTTTGATTTACACGAAATGCACAACGTATCAAATATATTTAACTGGATAAGGAATAATACCGTATTGTTTAAACTAGTTTGGTAAATAACCGATATTATTTTTTGTAATATGAAAAAGATAAAAATGGTTACTGTGGGTTATGCTTAGAAGATAAACATACCTATACCATCGCGGACTTTTTTATCGATCTTTTTAAGATATACAATTCCGTAGTACATTAAACTGATCTATCTCGTAAGGTTTAGCGCAGCGTTTGTAATGTAAACGCACAAAAATATGTTTGTTACGACATCACATTACAAATCTTTGAATTTCTCGGCTTTTCTCTACTATAATATGCATGTATTATAAATATATAAACCTTCCTCTTGAATCACTATTTATGAAAAAAACCGCATCAAAATCCGTTGCGGAGTTTTAAAGATCTAAGCATACATAGGGACAGAAAGGCGGCGGGAAGTGACTTTGTTTTATACTATGCAGTGATATGTCCTTACTAGTCGTTAGATATGCGAGTTTAGTAGGTACTGTTGCCAAGTGAAGACGGATAGTATCTAGGTATCTACTATGTACAGACGCCAGCAGCAGCACATCAAGCTACTACAATCTGTCAAATTTCTTTAATAGATTTTCAACTTTATCGCTAAAGTATAAGGTTCAAGGTTGATTGGGAAAATTTGAGTTTCGGGTAGCTTGATGTGCTGGCGTCTATACCTAGAGGTGCACGACTGTGAGTAATTTCTTTCAAAACTATATTCGCGGCATTCAGAACTCGGGATTTAGATTTATTGTGTGAATTGATTTACAACGTTTGATTTTAATCGATTCAAGGGCCGAAATTTTCGCATGACTGCATTATAATTATTATCATCCCTATAGTTGACATTATATGACAACTTAATTTTTTTATCATAGGTTGATAGGAGGCACCGAAAGTATTCCCAATCTGCCTACCTCTGACGTCATTTGGAGGTCAAATGAAAGTCAAGTGGTATTGTCTTCTTATAATTTTATGCGCTAAAAATAGAAAAATAAGGTTAAGGATCCTAAAAGCTCGAAATGGTTTTGGAATCAGCGTAGGATTTTTTTTCTTTACATACCGAATTGGCCTTCAGATCACCCAGTTCTCTTATATAGGACTTGTCATTTTTACAAAAAGTCAATATAAATAGGATTATTACTGTATTTAGTATGTGTCTCATCTTTAATACATCTGTGTTTTGAAATGATGCGTCTGTTTATGGTCTTTCCAAAAATAATACACAAACAATATCGTTTAGGTCCCAACTAAGCAAGCCGGTATCTTGGATACCAATAGTATTGCATTGCATAATTGTTGTTTTCTCTTTATAGTCGCTCCATGGACAATACTAGTATTCAGCTAGCCTAGTTGGGAAAAGGCTAGGCCGATGATTGATCTTCCGCGTGTTTTCAGAGCTGATAACCTCGGCGTTTGAAAATAAGATGCATCAATCCTACTGCTCCTTGGGCTCTCGAGAGTATAAAGAAAATGAGGATATTCGACAACAGAAGAAAGCGAATTGTAAGTTGTATTTTGAGTTGATTCCTTTGCAGATAACAATCGGAACCTGCGTAACTAAATAGGGATGACGACGGGGTAAATTAAACGAAATTATATTTAGTCCGTCAGTTAGATTAACAAAAAATAATGGACACATATTTTTTCTTGTGTCAATCAACCAAAAAATTACAAAGATAAAGCGTGTCAAAGTTTGGGAGTGGGGGGGGGTTCGTGACGTCACGTGTAGGTAAAAATAGTACCAACACGTGACGTCATGCGACATTTCAAATCAATATATCTCTGTAATATTTTGATTTTGTGAAAAAAGAAAAAATACGTGCCCAATACTTTTTAATAATCTACCTGATAGACGAAGAAAAAAAAGTTAGTCGTCATCCCTATTGCACTGCCTTTCACTTTGACTATTCGACAACATTCACTGTTTTACTTACGTCGTCGAGCAGACGAATTTTACAAACAAATGAAGCAATGGATTAGGAATTATTTTCTTTTAAAATCCGTCAAAAAGCGAAAGAAAGTGTGTTACGCAACTGGGGGTTTGTTTAATTAAGTCGATAGCTAATGTGGTTCGTTATAGTTAAGCACGTTGTTTTTAAGTGTCAAAATAAAATTAATCCTGACATTGGCTGACTCTAGTCTCCGCAAAATTTGAAATTACTGATCAAATCATCGTTAAGACCCAGACGGTGACAGTTGTAATCTACTACTCGAACTACTATTTTCAAATAATTAAATACACCTTCACAAGGTAGACTGATGACCTTGTGAAGGATGCAAGAATCCACTGGATGCAAGAAACACAGAACCGGTCGAAGTGGCGGTGCTCGGGGGCACCCTATGTCCAGCAGTGGAAGTCTTTCGGCTCAAATGATGATCATGAATATAAATATGCCTTTCATCTTTCCAGGTGTCCCTATAATCTGTAGATGTCTAGAAGTTTGCAAGCCGTGCCCTGTTAAAAAGGCACCCGCCCACCTCTCGCAAGCGAAGCAGTTGTGTATGAAATTACAGGAATGGGACGATAAGCATCCGAAGTAAGGCATTACTGTTTCATACCCGGCTACTGTGTAATCAAAAGGGTGTATGTACGTGTAGAGGGACACTCGACAATGTTGGCAGTTGACCAGTTCTCACCCTTATGCCCTTAGTACTAAGGTTGAAAGTGGTCAACCGCGAACATTGCCAATTGTACCTACAGACTTCCTGAGCCAATTTTAACTAATGCAGTCGTGTCTGGATTATTCTTGATCTAGACCATCCAGGCTGTTTTAGACCGTGTGACGTAACAGAAAATTCAATATGGCAACCATTTGTCATAAGCTTTTGCCGCGCAAAACTTTGCTCAACATGTGATTGTTTATCAACTTTGGTTTACCAACATTTTGGAATTAGCCAGTCACATGCCAGTATTTCCATATGCTGACAAAGATCATTGTCACACCTTGATCTCGCCAGTTATGATGTAACCTCCACGTACAGGCTACAAATCCAGACTTCAGGCTGCCACTAAGACTTTCCTAATACCCAAACAACAGCACTATCCGACCCTGGGAATCAAATATAAGGTCCCACGCTCTGCAGTCGTGCCCACAAGTGACTCCAAACACACAACACACAAATGACTCGCATGTCGTGACTAAAAGACGCACGAGGCAGGAATGCTCCGCACAATTTCGCAACGTCGCCTGCTGCTATGGAATCTTTCCTTTAAATTAGAGCGTTATGTGTATAAAAGTAAAAAAATATTAAATTCACTGACAGGCAACGCACATCCTAAATCACTGGGTCTAGAAGGTTGACAGCTTGCCAAGAGTTCCTGAATTAAGCACCCCATAAAGCATATGCGAAAATTCATGGCATTTGAGAAAACCCTTAAATAAAAAGTATTTCTTTTACAAAAGCCTCAAAATTTGAATTTTATTAAAGAATTAAGAGTTTTTACATATGCAGTAGTTTAAAAACGTTTTTACAAAAAAAAAACAACCGACTTCAAAAAAAAATTACAAAGTGATTCATAAGCTTTTATTTTTCACTTTTTAGTTGTACCTACTTCACACAAATTCAAATAACACTAGTGCATTGAAGAATTAAAGACACCGACTAGAAGAATCATCAAAATTCGCCTCAGACCAACAAAAAAAGATAGACAGCGCGCCGCGAACATTAAAAGTGAAGCCACCTTTTTATCTATGTGTGTATTGAAGAGTTGCCATTTGTTAAATTTTTTCCCTATAATTTGGGGATATTTGTGAGGGTAGGAACTAGTATAATATTGTACGAGTATTGTTGAGTATGGTATAGTACCTCAATTGTTTAGATTTTAGAAGGACTTCTATTAAAAAAAAAAAAAACTCATATTTTCAATCAACTTTATTAAATATTATTATATTATTTATTTTTAATTTCATTATTAATTGGAAACCTAAAATATTAAATACATATAAAAAGAAAATGGGAATATAACTCGAAGTAAGAAATCATATTTATATGTATAGATTAATTGAAAGGGGAAATTTTAAATCGTCTTATGGCAACCCCCGCACTTTATGTCACTGCTTTCGTTCGTTGAGGTTTTTTGTTCCAAGTAACCTAAAATTCATAGATAAATAATAAAGAAACGATGTAATTTCAAGTACTTACAAGTGAAAAGCGATTCCGTGAGACTTTTTGTGTGGTTTTGCAACTTTTCACTACACAGGAAGGCATAATTATATTTTTTAAATCTATGTTATCTTGACGACGACTTGTGACAAACTAAGAGCAATGAGCATGGTTTTAGTGTAGGTGTGTGCGTGAGCGTGTATGTTTACTTGCAGGAGCACGGTTTTGGTGGCTTCACTTTTGATGTTTGCGGCGCGCTGTCTATCTTTTTTTGTTGGTCTGAGAAATTCGCATAGAAATGCCGGAGATGCAGTACATTTATGCATATAAATCGTACATAATTATATAATGTATTATATACTAAAACCTTTCTGAAAGTATGTAGATTATGTACAGTAGGCTCCAAAAGTCCATAGGCAAAGTCACAATGCAATAGCTTGACGTTTAGTTTAACTTACGACCTTCTTTTAATGAGTAATTAGACACACACACTCGCATATTACTCGAATATAGTTCCGTGTCATGTTCGTCTTGTTCACATAGTTCATAAAACTTTATGATTATACCCACAGAAATCTAAATAAATAAAACATAAGGTAGACAGATGCTTAACTCATTCACCGCTAGTCCCCGACTAAATAGAATGTTGTTGCTTCTTGGTTGGTGGATAATTTGATATGTGAAGTGTGTTTAATCTATTAGCGTTGTTGTAGTTCATTTTGAAATGCAAGCAAATTTAAATATCGAGATGATAGCTGCTGATATTATCGCGCTGCGTAAATATGGACTTATTATTATATCACAAATATTTGATGAAACCGGACTGACTGTGAGTATTATGATTTCATTATTTTATGGAACATTTATCTAATTAAAGTATAAATGATGATCCTTGTAGTTATTTTTTTAAACGTTTTATATTTACCTACCATAAGCCCTAAATAGAAAAAAAATATATATTTCCTAAAGTTTATTTATTTACTTTTGGAATGATGAATATAATATTAAGCATAATATTATAATATATAATCATTTTGTAACATTTCTATTTTCAAAATAATTTTGTTTCAAAATAGTAATAATATTTTATAATTTTGCTAGTAGCTTAACAGTATTCCTTTTTTGTTTTAGAGAAATTACCTACTGTGAGTCGGAGGGTCAAAAGATATAAGGAAGAGGGTAGCCTTGCCAGTCGAAAGCGAAGTGGAAGGCCCAGCTGGTCAGTGAATATGAAACAATTGGTTTCCGAGATATTTTGCCGAATTATTCAACAAGTGTTTACGAAGCGTTCGCCGTGCAAACGAAAACCAGCTCAAAAACATAATATTTGATTGGAAATAATAAACAAGAACATTTATACAAAGTATTAAGTTATAAATTGATTTTAGTAATATTAAAATAAAATTGTGTCATTTCCGTATTAATAAGGATTATTTTGAGGTTTAGTTTCAATCTTCTTTTCATAATGAAAATGAATACTTAAGCTATAACCGCAATAAGTCCTAATAAATATGACTGTTTATAACGAATAAACATTTTGAAATCACTTAAGCATAAAACATTTTTATTTTTAACCCCATATAACATAAGCATAACAATATAATAATAAAAACATAAAAATTATTACATTGTTATTCTCTTTTATTATCTCTATTGAATAACAAAAAAAAAAAAACGAAAAAGATAATTGTTGAAAAGAAAAATAATAGTCTCATCTCGAGATTGGAACCCAGACTTTCACGTTTGCTAAACCATTAGGTTACGTTACCAGCTATCTATACTTGCTATGATGAAGTGAATTTGAGCAGTAGTATGAACCCACCAAGGTTATGTGTAATTACGTAATACAGCGTGCGTAAAAGCGACGATATGTTTTGTTTCGTTCGACGCTAGGACAGTAGAAAGATATTTACTATGTGACGCTCACGCTAGCCAATGCGTGTTCGACTTACACACACAGATGTGGCCTGCGGCGCGAGGCGGCCGGTATTATCACAGCAATTTGAACTTTAATATGCTTATGCAAAATTGATGCCTTACTGTACATTAGTGAAAGAATTATCAAAATTGGTTCATTAGTTTTTGAGAAAATCGCGGACATACATACATACGGGTCGAATACAGAACCTCCTTTTTTGAAGTCGGTTAAAAATAACGCGGACTAAGCGGCAAGTGATCAGTGATTAGCTCATCGACTGCTAACTACTCAAAAGTGGCGTCTCAACCTGTAAACTGGTCGTGAAGACCTGGCTACATAACGTGGGATGTGCTTAATTGTTGCAAATGGGTCACACTATCACGTCCTGAAAGGAATACGTCAAACTACAAGTCACCTTTTTATAACGAAAGTGAGCACCAAGGAAAGGTTTTTGTAAATTCTTCCCCAAATGGGATTAAACTTCGGATGAATGTTTGTATGGAAGTTCGTATGTTTTGCCGATGGGAAGTCCCACCGGGCCATGGCTTGTTACGATATAAATCTTTTCAATTCCCCAGGTCCATGGAACCGCCAGGTCACCCACCGGCCCTGCAGCACTGCGTCATACAGAGACAGGTGTTCAAATCATAAGAATCTCCAATTATTTTTATTAACATTATTGTTTTAATTATCTTTAAAAAATGACTTGCACGTAATTTTATTTTAACTATACGCGTTTATGTTCTTAGCTAGAATTTAATTTAATTATATTGTCTAATAAATATTATTTTGAAAAAATATTATGTTTATTAAAAAAAATAACAATGCTCTGTCCTACGAAGATAGTCTTTCGGGCACAAAATCACAGTCCGCATCACACTATCAATCACAATCTGAATAAATTTTGAAGGTTATTGCCAATCCATTGCTTCATATGTTCGAAAATTTGTTTGCTCAATAACGTAAATAACGCAATGAATGTTGTTGAACTGTCAAAGTGAAAGTCATTGCTACTGTCATATTACTGTGTGTGTCGTGTCGTGATGCCTTCTGACGCAGAGTTAGCCAATTAAATCTCGTTGTGATTTGACGTAGTGTATACCGAGTCATAACACATCACGACACAGTAATGTGTCCGTGGCTTTCATGTGTTTACGCAATTAATCCGCAGTCGGGCAATAATTAATAATTAAATAATAATTTCTTAAGAAAAAAGCAGTACCTTTGTACTCAAATTATAATTATGTCGTATCCCTATGTAGTAGTATGTGTCATCATCATAATTATGCCTAGCCTTTTCCCAACTACGTTGGGGTCGGCTTCCAGTCTAACCGGATGCAACTGAATACTAGTATTTTACATGGAGCGACTGCCTATCTGACCTCCACAACCCAGTTACTTACTGGGTAATACGATACCCCTTGGTAAGACTGGCTGTCAGACTGTCAGAAATACAAAAGTTGAAAGATTATAAAAAGTCACCGTATAAAGCTGATCGCGACGACAGGTCGTGCTGGAGCAAAATAAAATGAGAGTGTACTCTATAAATAAACATGTAATGCAAATAAATGAAATGACAACGTCTGTGTGTCTTTTAAATTAAATCAATAAAATATGAAATACCTATTCCAAGAGATGAGACCACTGATGAGGCTGGATGAGACAAACAGGAGACAGTTCAGTCAGAAAAGTAGTAGATATTAGTACAACTTTCGAACATTCAACCTCATCTGTAACTTGTATAAATGATGAAATACAGGAGAATACTTTTTTTTGGCAAGCTTACACTGGCAAGTATAAAAACCATTACAAAATCAAACAAGTGTCTTTTAACTGTCATAATCAATTTGCTATACTCATTGACCAGCAGTATTTTGGTTCTGTGTCATTGACCATATTTAAAACAATTTTTATAATACTGAATTTACTATATTTATATTTTTGATAATCACAGACTACAATATAATGCAGGCTGATGATACTAGTTCCCATTTGTATCAGCACAGTGATTCTACCCGTCATCCGCCGTCCGATGGGACCAGTAACCCGAAGCCTCCGATGACACCGAGCACCTTCAGGGACGGATCCTGTGGAGAACCCTTGTTTGCCCAGCAAGTGGTCATTGACTTCACTCCGAATGAAGAAGATAACAATACTCATGTCCAGAAAAAAGTGTGTTCATTCTGGCAGTTTATCAAGAGTAGTCCGGAGATACAGAATCTGAAAGTGAAGGCGGTACGTTTTAACTAAACTCGTAATGCTCGTCTTCTTTGGATGATAACAAACTATACAGCAAGGGTTTTAAATTCTACATGTACATGTTAGGAACATACGAGACATTTCAGTACATGAATCCAACCACTCGCGCTTCTCCAGAGTGTCGGCTCGTTTGATCCTTAATATTAGCAAGAGACGTGAAAGATACCCTCATAATGCGGTGACACACTTATTAGATTTGAATTCAATAAACTTACGCAACCAAAAGGAGCACCGGAAAAAACGAACAATAACAACCAACCATATGCCATTATATAGGCATTTTAATATATGTAGAGCAACAACTACTATGGCGGTTCATTTCAAATCGCTGTGAAAAAGATATGGTGACGTCTCATAGGGTCCTGGACGCTAGATAACGGAACACTTGCACTGGCAGTGGTTAGAGATAGAATATTATGATAATGCAATAACATGTTGTTGTATTAAAATCAGAATTCATACATTTGCAAATATTCAAACTAAGACCAGTATAAGTAATTAACTATACAGGTGTGCCGTTATCTAGCGTCCACATCAGTCTTACGAATCGCCATAACTTTTTTCACACAGCGATTTGAAATGAGCCGCCATAGCGTGGCATTGACTTTCCTGAGGAGTTCTCCGGGTGTGCGTATGGGACATGTAATTCAATAGAGCACAGAATTATTTTAGATGGTTTATATAGCAAAATTGTTAACATAATAACCACCGCTGCAGAACAAACTAATCAAACGGGTAGGCATAGGCCAAAGAGAGGGAAAGTGCTATGCGGCTGGAACAAACACGTGCACGATTCGTACCGACAGGCCAGGCTTAAATTTGATATATGGGTATTGAATAACCGTCCAACTTCTGGAATATTTTATGAACAAATGAATGAGGCACGTAAAATATTTAAGGGGCGTCTTAAATGGTGCCAGAAAAATCAGGATCAGATCAAAATGGACATAATAGCTAAACAGAGGGCTAAGAATAATTTTAGTAAATTTTGGAAATCCACAAATAATCTAAATACTCGGCCTGGCTTGCCGGTAAGCGTTGGAGGGAAAGGAGATCCAGAAGGTATTGTTAATATGTTTAGGGAATTGTTTGAGGTGCAGTCTCCCCTTGGTCCCTCAGTTGCGATGTCCGGTGGTGGGACCGCCAGTCAGGGAGTGCAACCTTTAATTTATTTTTCAGCGGAACAAGTTAGAAACGCAATTAGAAATACGAATAGAGGTAAATCTCCCGGGCATGACGGGCTCAGCATAGAGCATTTCAAATATGCGGGTGTCCATCTACCGAGGGTCCTTTCTCTATTGTACACAATGTGTATTAGTCATGCCTATCTGCCAGCTGATCTTATGAAGACAATAGTAGCGCCTATAGTTAAAAACCGAACAGGTGACATCTCTGATAAAGGCAACTATCGTCCTATATCTCTCGCAACTACAATTGCCAAAATATTGGACAGTATTCTTGATTCATGCTTGAAAGAATATCTGCATGTGCATGATGCACAATTTGGTTTTCAGTCCAAATTATCGACAGAGAGTGCATTTTAAGTCTCAAGAATACTGTCCAATACTATACTGACCGCAGAACCACGGTGTATGCCTGTTTCCTGGATCTCTCCAGAGCTTTCGACCTCGTGTCGTATGATGTACTCTGGAGAAAGCTGGGGGACAGGAATATACCGGCTGGAGTTCTCAGAATTCTGCAATATTGGTATGGAAACCAAACAAATGTTGTAAAATGGTCAACAACACTCTCTGATCCATATAGGTTGGAGGGCGGTGTGAGACAGGGGGGTCTGACGTCTCCTAGACTCTTCAACCTATATGTGAATGATCTCCTGGCCGGGCTCGGTAGCATGCGGGTGGGATGCCGCGTGGGTGGTGTTACCATTAATAATATCAGCTACGCAGACGACATGGTGCTGCTGGCCCCGACTGCGGGATCGATTAGAGAGATGTTGAGAGTATGCGAGAACTATGCAGCTACACACGGACTCGTTTATAATGTAAACAAGAGTGAATACATGGTTTTTAAGGCCGCTGGTAAGGCCCCTGACTATGTACCAAGCTTTACTCTGAATGGCTTAAGTATAAGGCGAGTAAATAATTTTAAGTACCTGGGGCACATACTTACCGAAGACATTAAAGACAATGTGGACATAGAGAGGGAGCGCAGGGCACTGGCGGTAAGAGGGAATATGTTGGCGCGCAGGTTTTACCGTTGTACTAATCAGGTTAAAATAACCCTTTTCAAAGCGTATTGTCAGGGTATGTACACGGGAAGCCTGTGGGTCAGCTTTACCAAAAGATCGCTGGAGGTCCTGCGCATCCAATATAATAATGTTTTCAGAATGCTGTTGGGACTGCCCCGTTTTTGTAGCGCATCTGAGATGTTTGCACTTAATCGCACTGACGACTTTTATGCGGTCATGCGGAAAAAAATCTCGTCCTTAATAGCAAGACTGCGGGACAGTGACAACAGTATTCTGAGGACAGTGGCGGAGAACATCTACTCTCCTATTCTGAGACGTTTTGTGGGGGTGATGAACGAGTGAAGTACTTTCCCTTCGCTTGTGCGTCGTCCACATGAAGCGGCCTCGGATAAATTAGTTTTTAAAGAATAATTCACTAACATTAATTATAAGAAATTTACTAACACAATGGATCTTGTACGTTGTCCGAAATAAAGAATTTATATATATAGCAGTATTTAAAGTATAATAAAATACATAATATCTAATGACATAATATGTTTGGTTGTTTTTAGTGCTTAGACTAGCTATCGCCGGTTCTCCTTTGGTACGAATTCTTTGAGTAATTTATTTGGAGCTGAACTTTACCTAGGGATTCTATTCCTAATGTAATCTTCACCCCCTTTGGGATAGATATACCCTTTCCGGTACACGTTGTATTGTATATTTAATGCCCATTTGCACATAACCCTTACACGTTGGTCTCCAATGTTGACAGGAAAAGGAACTGTTCACTGGGAATTCCAATACTGAAATCGCCACGGAGTCGATCAACACTGGAGAACTCAATAATGTAGTGGAAGCCCCCGACAGACAAGCTATGGAGATACTGGGCTTTCTCGAGGATAAAAGTAACATTTAAAGCTTCTTCTTCTTTTTCATCATATCGATCATTCCCTTTTATTAATTTTATATAAACTTCTAGCAGAATTCGGCCACTTCGACAGCATTAGCGTTGTAATTTAAAGCTATTTCAATATCGTATTAATAATAAGTGTACTTGAATTGTACGAGGTCTCTTGAAAAGTATCGCGAATTTGGTATTTTTTCAAAAAGTATTTATTTATTCATGAAAGTAATCCCCCTCGGATATAATACACTTATGCCAACTTTTTTTCCAATCCTCGAGGCACTTAAAAAAACATTTTTTGTGATCTTGTTCAGCTCCTCCTTCGATGCCGTCTTTATCTCCTCAATCATGAAGTAGCGTCACATTGAGCTTTGGTTTCCACGTCATAACCATAAACTCATGAATCGTCACTAGTTATGACCCTCTGGAGCAAAGAATCATGGCAGGATTTGTACAAAAAAATAAAGATTTTTAGAGAACTTTGAATTCTAATTCTTATACTCTAGGGTGCCTAAAGAGTATCTTCAGGCATTTACAATATTTTTATAACCCCACAATAACAATATAATGTTCAAAGCAAATAGTTTAACGAGGAGCTCAGAGGAACGAAACGGCGACTGTCAGTGTAAACAGCAGTGGTAAAGATTTAAATCTTTAGATTCGCCCTACCGCGTCAAAATATAGTCGCATTTCTGAATCGTTTTGACACCTCTGATACACAATGACGCAGTGACTACACTTGATTTTCATAGAAACGCTATTTAATAATGCGTGAGCTCACTCTTCTCAGTATGGTCACGTTTTCTTATGACCTACGGTGAGGGCAAATCTAGCTATTTAAATCTTTAGGGGGTTTGACTAATGTCAAATACTGTAATTTTTTTTTTTAATACAAATACAAAATGGGCCACAAGATGAAACGAAAAACCGATATATTAATTTCGAAACGTTTTAATTATGCGGGGTTTTAAAAATATGATAAGTATATCAATCTACTCCTGGTAATGTATCTCAACATTGGAAAATATTTTGAAACCTCTAAATGAACTCTTTTTTTTTTGTACAAATTAACGTAAGGATCTCGCCATGATTCTTTGGGTCGTCGCGGACTGAGTGTAACATCTCCTGAGCAATGTTAATGCGATGCTGTTTTTGGGCGAAATTGAGCAATTTTGGCACGAATTTCCGTCCCGACCCGTCTCATGCCCAAATCAT
The DNA here is from genome assembly GCA_914767645.1 of Hydraecia micacea. NCBI lineage: Eukaryota > Metazoa > Arthropoda > Insecta > Lepidoptera > Noctuidae > Hydraecia > Hydraecia micacea. The sequence continues at coordinate 19,429,275 of OU611780.1, forward strand.
TGGTTAAAATCGAATGGTACGAGTCAATCGATATGTTTAGGTCCTTGGCAACTTTTTTAACGGTGATTCGACGATTGGCCAATACTATTTTCTTCACTTTATTAATGTTTTTGTCTGTTGTTGACGTGCTCGGGCGTCCGGCACGCTCTTCGTCGTTCACATCTTCTCGGCCCTCTGAGAACATTTTGTAGCACCAATAAACGTTGCTATTGTCCAAGGTAGCTCCACCAAATGCCACAGTCAACATTAGGAATGCGTCCGCGCACTTTATTTTGTTTTTCACACAAATTTTGATAGATTCTTTTATAAAATTTTTGTAATAGGCAAAAATCGAATACTTACGAGCCAAAACACGTCCAAGGAAAACAGCTGTCAAAAATTAACTAAAGATTCAAAATGGCCGACCTTGACAGCATAAGCGAGGGACATGAGTACCAACATAACGCCATAAAAAATCAAAAATCGAGTATACGTAGCCCGTGGAAATTCAAAATTCGCGATACTTTTTGAACAGACCTCGTATATGTGTGTTCAATATAGTCTTATTTTATTTTCTTCAAATCTGATAGACACCCTATTCAATGCCAAGTTGCCGCGGTCGATGTGCTCGATGGGCTCACGCGAGTACAAGCAGATCGATGTCTCAACACAGCGGAAGAAGAAGGAAATAAAGAAACATGGTAAAATGCTGGCAATCTTCTTCATTCTGCAAATTCTGACATTAAAAGAATTGGCGACCTGCGTAGGACTTTTCGCTCGACTAACGTAGCAGGTATTGCCATGATGTTGTTACGTCTGCTACGATGTAGCAGGCATTGCCATGATGTCGCTACGTCTGCTACGACGTAGCAGGCGTAGCTGTGATTACCAGACGTACTACTTAGAACCCGACCGCGCGTAGCACAGCCAGTGTGGTCGGTATCGCCAATACTGTTGATTTTGTCAATCAAATATGGTGCGTGTGGATAAACTATTAATTTTCATACAAATTAGCGGCCGTCCACGTGTTGTCGTTGTGGTTGTGGTACGTGAGATCGGACCCTTAAAACAGGTGATTTCTCATCATTCAATAGAGATTCCATTTATTTATAGTTATATAAAACGGTACAATACCAATGACATTAATTAATATATAAACCATTATTACGTTGACAATAATTTATACACTCATACATAAACTATCCATATAGGCTAGTAGCCCAAACAATGATGCTACTCATCTTCTGTCAAGGGGTAGTAAGATGTGAGGTATGTGTGGTGGCTGTCTGTTCATCTCTACCAAGATAAGATAAGATTCATTTATTTGCAAAAACATGTGTAGATAATATACATGGTATGATGTTTATTATAAGTGTTACAGGATATTCTTTGGCACAACATGTTTGACCATGACTGGTGTACAAATTAGGTCGGAAGACCAAAATTACAAAATAAAAACATTAAGTTAAATAATCTAAAGTAAATATTCATGAGATTCAAAACATATACAATAGATTCAGCCATTTGAAGCCAAAATTCATTGATATTGTTACGAGCTTGGGGTTCGTGACAATAAAAACTGCCGATTTAATAACCAAAAATAAACACTTTAATTAAATAACACCAATAAAACACAAACACACTAATTATAAAACACAATCGCTCTACTGATCACTCTTAAGTCGCACTTGAAGATCGCTTCGAAAGTTATCGCTTGTATCGCAGAACCAATACTGACTCGGTCGCGGCCCATACCGGCCTTATATAGGGCCTCAGATAGTTCCAGAACCTTCTACTGTAGAAACATCTAGAATGTTCGAGTACATACCGGTCCCGACTGACCCGATGTCGACAGTTCTAGAATGTTCTAGTATCGAAAGTTCTGGAAGCATCTCGACCTACTAGTTCTGCTACTCGATACTAGATGGCGCTAGTGGTAGCTAATGTCGCCATCAATCGTGGCGCGCAACAATATTATAGTAGGCTTTTAATGTGAGTATTAGATTTAATCGTTTCCATTTTAAACCCTCCTTGTATTCCTGTACCGGCCAATTGCAAGTCGGGCCACTTACAATAAAGGGTTCCGTAGTTGGTAGAATTTATCCCAAGTAAATCTTAACTTATTAGTTAAAATGTTCTTCCATTACGTCCCGGTCAATTCTCCAACTGCAAATATAAGTTTGTACTCGTAAAAAAATCTATACTAATAATAATAATATTATAAAGAGGTAACATTTGTTTGTAAGTTTGTAAGTTTGTATGTAGGGGGTAATCTCCGGAAGTAATGAACCAATTTTAAAAATTGTTTCACTGGTAGAAAGCTACATTATTCGGGAGTGCTATAGGCTATAAATTATAAAGATATCATGCATATTAGCCGAACTATCTCAATTTTTGTCTAGCCAGGCGGAAAAAAAATAGCTCTTACAACAGAGTTATTTGCATGCGCTGCCTTAACAGTTGTATATAATTGAAAACAATGTATGGCAACTAGGTCCGCTTTGAATAGTTCTACAAAAAAGTCTGCGACACCATATTTCTATCTTTTATATTTTAGCAGATATAGTAGCTTTTATGTGTTAAAAAAGTATTTTTCGACGTACTTACCTTTGGACGATTTTTTAAATAACAAAATATTAAACCTTATCGAAAAAAATATTATGATGATCACAAGAACATCGTAGAGATACGATTTGCCCCAAACAGTATGTCAATTGGTTAAATAGTTTCGAAGATAATATAAAATTACTAAATCGGAAAATGCCGCCGTCCATTCACGAACCGCATTAGAACATGCTTTGTACGGACGATTTATCCATTTACCCATAGATGGCGTTGTGCAATTACGTCATTTTTCTGAATCGCGGTGTTAAGATTTTCCGCGGATTAATGACCACCTCCAGTTATTATTTAACTTTCGTCGTTAGGTAGGTGAGCCCGGAGCCGTGAGTTGTACGCAGTTGGTTGGATGGATGTTGTTGGTCTTTAAAATTGTTTTGGTTGCTCGGTTTCTTAAAACACAAATGCTACTTCGTTCTCATTCTTTGAGTTCGAAGCTGTGGTATTTCTGTTTTTGGGATTTCGGACAGTTTCAGCGATTGTTTATCATGCCTAAAAGGAAATCACAACTTTTCCGTCAGACATCCCAGACAAGAGCAGCTCGAGTACGCCGTACGGAAGAGTCTGCTCTTGAAAATCATCAGCGCCTCTCGAGGAATAGAGAAAATATTTCGCAAGCACGCGCTGGGGAATCTAGCTCCGAGCGTTCACAGCGGCTCGCTAGCCAAACTGTGAGAACATCGCAGGCCCGTGCTCGGGAATCTAGCGCTGAACGTGCGCAGCGTCTCAGTGATTTAAGGCAGCATGTCTCTGCAACAAGGGATAGGGAGTCTAGCGCTGAGCGCTCGCAGAGGCTCGCTAGCCAAAGCGCGAGAACATCACAGGACCGAACCACACTCATAATTTCATCAGAAGTTAAAATGTTTACCGCCCAACGAAGTGGGCACGGGTCAGCTAGTATGTCATAAAACTACAAATTAACGATTTTCGGGCTTTTTCCTTTACTTGTGCTGCCAAACACCATGCTTCTTGCCAAATTTGATTTTTTGGCCAACGGGAAGTACCCTATAGGTTTTGATTTATTTGCGAGTTTCAAAATATGTCGCATATAATGACCGTATTTTTTATTGTTTTGATTTAAATGCTTCATTTTATTAGAGCCCCAAGGGACCGTAGACCTGTGTATTTGATATTAATTTCAACTTGATACCTCCGCGCGTTCCTGAGAAAAAGGGTTTGGCGGACTGACAGAGAGACAGATAGACAGACGAATGGACGGACGATGTAGTGAACCTCCGTTTTTTTTCCTTTTGAGGTATGAAACCCAAAAATGTTCTTTTTTTCAGTTTGCAAGTGCACACCTTGTCCGGATCCAAAGTGTCGTAATACACAAAAGACCTCCAGTGATGAGCTGTCTTCAGTCAGGCTACTCAGCAGGGAGATGAACGAGTGGGACGCTAAACACCCCAAGTAAGAGTATATCAACAAAGGTGTAGGTCGTTTGAACCCGGGCAGACATGCACTGATTATGACGAACGATGCCGTAACGTGGACATTGACAATCAGGCTGGTCCACAAATTCAAGGTCGCTCAGCGCGCTATGGAGCGAGCTATGCTCGGAGATTCTTTGAAAGATACACTTTGTAATAAAATTATCCGCTAAAGAATCGGAGTTATCGACATAGCTTGCAGAGTAAGCAAGCTCAATTGACAGTGGGCTAGCCATGTTTGTCAAAGGACCGATGGCCGGTGGAGCAGATGCATCCTGAAGTGGAGACCGCGCGTTGGCAAGCGTAGCGTGGGACGCCCCCAGCTAGCTGGCTGGCTGGTGGCTGGCACAGACTGGATGCGAAGGGCGGAGAACAGGGTGTTGTGACGCAGCCTAGGAGAGGCCTATGCCCAACAGTGGACTGTCATAGCCTGCGTTGATAGATTAAGACATGCACTTATTTCATCACCACCTGTTCTCCAAACGGTGAAGGAGAACTCCGCGAGGTAACCTGCATGTCCTTGAACCAAAAATTAAAGACATGTGACATACACCAACCCGCACTGGGTCCGCGTGGTGGGACACGGCGCACTGTTTTTTAAAGAGAGGAGACCTGTGGCGAGCAGTAGGAACACTACGCGCCACGCTTCTACATACAAGTACAATAAAAACGCCTTTCCGCGCGTGGTATTTGGCTCCGTTTCCCACGCCCCGTCACGTGGCGCGTGGGCGCGTGTAGGGTGAGATTCGCCTTATATTGTATATGCTGTTGGAGTTCTGGTGTACTTGAACTAACAAATATACATTATAAGCGATCACCCTTACTAATAAACGTTGTCTATCGTCTGTATAGTTACACAACGCTTTGTCTTCTTTTTTCGAAAGTCAAATTACTGACGACTGAAAGAGAGAAATCGGTGTGAAACTATTCATCTGATATAATACGTTTATTAGTAAGGGGGTATATGTGTATAGCTATATGATGAAAATAAATTGTAAAACATTTTAAAAGAATAACTATGGAGCTTCTTATCCATACAAAACTCGACCTTTTGGAAAAGGCAACTAGAATGAATTCTAAATGTGTGTACCTAATTAACTAACTAGCCTGTATTGTCCCACTGCAGGGCAAAGGCCTCCCTCTCCCTATTCCACACAATTCTGCAAGTGCAGTGTGCCTAATTGAAATATATTATTTGACTTTGAATCTTTTACCCTACTCCTCAGGTCCATGGAACCGCCTGGTCATGCTCCTCCCCTCCAGCACTGCATGAATCAACGACGAGTATTACCGAGTCTATTACCTTGAAACGTTTATTTATAATGATTTGTAATTCGTATTGTCAAATGTGACACAAAAAAGAAAAAGTAAAAGAAAAAGAAAGAAAAAAAGAAAGAAAGAAGAAGAAAAAGTTTCTACAAATTAATGAATTTGTAGAAACTTTTACTTCATCTTAAATGTTTATTTTTCATTGATTATATTGTGTTGTCACATTAATTTGTAGAACTTGTACTTAAGTCTCAGATTATTTAGATTATTTATTTTTCATTGATTATATTGTTTTTGTTAAGTGCGTTAAGAAAAAGGGTTTTATTTAAAGAGTGATAGGGTAGGTATTTGATTGCCTCCCGCACCTAATTGTGTAACACAATCTGAATCATTTTGAAGGATATAGCAATGGATTAGCCATTGTTTCATCATCATCTGCCTAGCCTTTTTTCCCAACTATGTTGGGGTCGGCTTCCAGTCTCACCGGATGCAGCTGAATACCAGTATTTTACATGAAGCGACTGACTATCTGACCTCCACAACCCAGCAGTTACTGGGTAATACGATACTCCCTGGTTTGTTGTCAGACTTTTGCCTTTTGACGACCCGTAAAGACTGCTAAAGATCCACGAACAACGACCATACAGCCCAACGAATAACAGCCGGGACCAATGGCTTAACGTGCTTTCCGAGGCATGGAGAGGTCTTGATATGTAAAGTTTGCTTCATATGTTCGAATTTGTCTGCTCAACGTCGACGTAAATGACGCAATGAATGTTGTTGAACTGTCATTGTTGAACTACAATGGCTTTCATTGCTTGTGTTACGAAATTACCTCGCCGGTCTCGTTAATCCAGTACGATCAGGGTAGTCCAGTCATATTGGGGGGTTTCACCTCGGAATGAGAGATAAGCTGGAAACTCATATACACCTTCATTTTGACGTTCTAAAAGTTGTCTCAAAAGTCTCATAAAATCTCATGTCTGCGTCGTAAGTTATTCAAGGTCAAAGGTCACAAAAATCGGTTTCTCGCGATTATCTAGGTTTCATATCCCCTATTTCTTAATTTTATGTTAAATTTATTGGAAGTAGGGATTAAGTAGAAATAAAACGATTCAATTCAAATCTTACAATTTAAAATGAAGTGAAGCGAAAATGTTAACAATTTTTTTTTTAAACCTCTAGAAAAATCTTCAGTCTAAACGAAACTTGACTCAAAGGTTGACTGGTAGAAAATGCCTATGAAATTAAGTTCGCCTCTGTACATTTATATCACTGACCAGACAAGTACATTAAGACTGAAAGTATAGTCAGTACAGCGCTATCAAAAAGTACTCTGTGGTCCAGCTTACTTGTTTATTAGAGGTCAGTGATTTATATGCTTGAAGCACTGACCTCTAATAAACAAGTACGCTGGACCACAGAGTACTTTTTGATAGCGCTGGACTGACTATACTTTCAGTCTATCAAAAAGTACTCTGTGGACTATACGAAATGACAGTTGTTTTTTGTGCCGATTCAAAGCGCCCCGCTCGAGGTTCTCGGAAACTAAAATTGGCACAAGATTTCAAATGGACGTTGAGTTGTTTGGTTCGTCTCTGATGATTTAGGTCTAAATCGTGGAATACGACTTTTTTTTGTGTATGTTGTGTTTACTACGTGATGTTTAGAACATTTTTATTATGAAAGCATGCGCATTTTGTAAAACTCGCTATCAAAAAGGCAGCGGAATAACCTTGCACAAGTAAGTGAATTTCATGACTATAAATGTTTCGATTGTTTGTTTGAGCATTTTTAATACTATTGTATATTTAGAATAAATGTTTTTATTAATATCTCCTCATATTTAAGTGTAATTAGGGCTCAGTTTTCACATATACCTATTGAATACAATCATTTTAATAGAGTTGTAAATGTTCCATGTCGATAATTTTCTTCAGACAGTGAATAATTTTAAATTTACGTCTTTCAAATAGAAATTTACTATCGCCAAAAATGTCTGCATTTTTTTTTAATTTCAAAAGATAAATATTATATGTAATGTGTACTTGTTTCCGAAGTAAATACCTAACATTGAAATAACACTTGCCATCTACAATGTACTGTATACTTTAGTCATTTTTACTAAAATTAAATACTGAATTTCAGATTTCCCACCAACTAAACTAAGCAGATATGACTGAAAAACATGAAAATGGAAAATTGGAGTCCTAAATCTAATTATCATCTTTGTAGTAAACATTTCACTGAGGCCTGTTTCGTTAAACACGCTACACGTACCTGTTTAAAAAATGGCAGTGTCCCTACAATTTTTTTGGTGAATGTTTAAACATGTTGTTGTCTGATTCTGCGATTACTAAGTCAGGTAAAAAATTTCTATTTCCAATATTAAAACTGTGTGTTATATTTGTCCTCTACTTTACATATTTTGTAAGTCAGAATCAATATAATAATGAAAAAAAAAACGCCACCAACCAACCAACCTTCTTAAGTTCCTACAATAAATCTCTAATCTGTATTTAATAGCTGTAAGCCACCCAAACACAATAAAATAAATAAAATAAAATAATTTACTGTTACAGAGGCAAGCACGAGCTCATCCCAAAAGATGGCTAGGACCATCCCCGAAGTCGGCGAAAATATTGAGCACGATCATCATTATTAAAATATACTATCCAGAAGTATATCTGAAGTTTAATAAGTTTAGTTTAGTCAATTCTATTTTATTGTCATTTTTTACTTTCAAAAGTGCCTTTAATGTGCCTATTTGAAATAAATGATTTGACTTTGACTTTGTATTGTTTGTGTTTTTTTTTCATTAGTATGCACGCTATCCAAATACCCAATAATGAAAATGGGATCCCTCTCTTTTCCGCTAGTAATGACTACGTAAGGTAATGTTACATGGTTCACTTTTGGCATTCAGTTTGAGTGAATTCGATTGAATTTGTATGGCCGCTGTTTTTTGAATGCTTAACTTTTTGTTTACATGGTTCAATTCTTCCAAATTGAACACCAAAAGTGACAATTATTTAAGAAATGGCTATTACATAAATGTTATGCAATATAGCTCACGAATAATACAACTGCCATTAATTGATTTACTAGGTTAGAGCGAAATGGCAACATAATAGCATAATATTTTTAGTTCACATTGCTAACTAATGTGACCCCAGCTCAGCTTGCAAAACTAGTGTAGTTGAGCCAGGAGATATTAGCTCAACCATAGTAGTTTTTAGGCTAAGTTTTAAGCCTATCCACATATTTAAAGCTCAATAATCTGACCGTCATGCGCTATAACTTTACTAGGACACTATCCACTAGTTTATATCTTGCGATCTGACCGCGCCCTAATTAATTTTCAGCTAACCTTTGCAGCAATTATTCTATTACTAATAATGAAGCATAAAAATAACTTCGGGAGCGATTCGATATTTTTCTCTTTTAAGTAATTTTCAGTGCTTGTAACGATCGATAGAATTCATAAAAGTATATTTTTATCGAAGGATATGTCCCACCTCTAATATTAGTTCCACGGAACCTCACGTTACGCTGGACGTCACGTATGAAGTCCAGCGTACTTGTATATAATTATAATACAGGTCAGTGCCTTGAATTATTAAATAAATAAATAAACTTCCCTTTTTAGTAAACTCTTCCATAGACTAACAATTTTTAGTAGATTTTTTTTTATTTCTGTCTCTGTGATTTCTGTCCGCTTAGGAGTATAGTGTTCTGTGGTCATCATCATCTCTCATTGTCAACGTCACTTGCTATCCTATGAAGCAGTTTTTATAATTAATTTTTCATCGGCTTTGCTTACCATTTATTAAAAATAAAATAGAATATAATTAATTTTTCCAACTTCTCTCCGCCCGTTCCAACCAGGGACCTCTAAATCTTCTCCCTAACTGCTTGATCCCCGTCCGCTTCCAAATGCCGTCTATATGTTCACGGTGAGCTGCTACGCGTTCCACCCTCTGATTCAGAGGTTCGTGAGGATCTGGAGGTATGTCCAGGTGGTGTCGGACGTGATTACCTTCGTGCTGTCCATGATCTGCTGCCAGTGCAGTGACGCGATGCCTCTGTCCAGTTCTGCGTCCGAGCCATCTGTGCAGATTTTTGAGGTAATTTGGATGTTTATTGTAAAAGAAAACATGGTTTTTCTTCGGCCATCAACGTCTTAGTACAATCCGATGCCGGAGTTAAAATCAACTGTCCGTAAAAGATTTTGAATTATGAAAAAAAATATTATGTTAAGATATAGACAGGGAGAACCTCATTCAAACTCAAGCAGTACTTAAAACTAGTTTCAACCAATCAAATAGCTTAAAGCTAGTTTTAATAAGTAAGGCTTGAGTCTTGAGCGAGGTTTTGTATTACGGGCCTATGTCTATACCTCAGGCATAGCCTTGACACTAGGCTAACATATACAGGGTGGGCAAAACATCGTGGATCAAACGAAACAGGGCGATAGTTGAAGCTATTTACAGTAAAAAAAAAAAAAAAAAATGGAAAAAATAAAATTTAAAAAAAGTATCATCACTACAACAGTGCTTTTATGACAGTGGGTACCATGATTTATCAGTATTGGCACTTTTTTCAATATCTTTTAAGGCTCAAAAAAAAATATTTCTAACATTAGAACCTTACTGTAAACACTCAAATTGTCATAACTTTTAAGGAGATCAAGTTAGGGCTCTCGCACAAACATATTTTTTACTACAAATAACCCCAACTATCGCCCTGTTTCGTTTGATCCATGATTTTTTGTATAATTAAATTAATATAGAGTGAAACCTCACTGCTTACTACTGAGATAAGTGCTAATTAAAGCCGAAACTTTTTCCTAACTAGCTTCTGCGCGCAACTTCGTCCGCGTCAAATTTCTTGTTCCCCCGACTCACCCCGTCGCATCGCATCGCCTGACCGCGCTATTATTTCGTTTTCGCTTAGCGTTCTTTCTGACTTTTTTTGTTTTTGCTCGACTCCTAAGGGTCCTAACGTGATATTAGGTAGCCTTCCTCAAATCTTGGGCTATCAAATACAAAAGTTTTTTTTCAAATCCGACTGGCAGTCCCAGAGATTAGCGCGTTCAAACAAACAAACTCTTTAGCTTTATTATTAGTATAAATATATACAACTCCACGTATTCATCAGGCCAATGCATTGAACCGAAAAATAGCCGAGGTAGACCATGGTCGGTGCAGTGGTGAACCGATGAAGGCGCAGCACGTAATTGAGTTCACTCCTCGCAGAGAAGACACGCCAGAGACAGTGGCGAGGTGCCAACAGTTCTGGAAATTTGCTAACAACCGGACAGAGCTTAAAGGCATGATGGTGCAGCCGGTGAGTACACCTCCCGCAGGGTAAAGGACCAGATGATTTTTTTTTCTTTCTAAGAAAACTGTCTGCATATCTCTTTTCTCATTTATTTGTTTCTAGATTTCAGACCATATTGTTGGACCCGTACGAAGCCCTCATTCGCGGTATGGTCACCATGTTATGAGCTGACTCATGAATAGTAGCAACGTTTGAGTTCAACTATAGTCGAGTCAAAAAGAGCACGTGATCTTAACGTAAAATAAATAACAAACGAAAATTACAAAATGTTTAATCAAACAATTCCACTCTGTCCACTGCTGGACATTATAGGACTCTCCCAAGCCGCGCCGCAACACCCGCACTTTAACTGCATAACGCACTATCAATCACAATCTGAATCATTTTGAAGGATATTGCTATTCCATTGCTTCATATGTTAAAAAAATTTGACTGCTCAACAAAGTAGAAAACGCAATGAATTTTGTTGAACTGTCAAAAAATGAAAGCCATTTCTACTGGTAGTGTGTTACGCAGTTACCCCGACGGTCCCCAATCTTCCGAATCCAGGCTAACCCAGCCACCTTATCAAAGTCGTCCTCATCGGTGTATAGCTGGAGCCGTCATAAATTGCAATTTTTTTTTTATATCTTTCTAGTCACCAAGACCAGAACCAACGGAGCGACAGTTAATAAACTTGTCAAAAGATCATGTACATCCAGAAGTGCTAATAGAAAAAGGTAACAGTAATTTACCAGCGATACACATGGTCAGAAAAATTAAAAATAAAGGTAAATGGCACTACGTACAGACGACTGCACGTGTGTGGTAACACATTGACCTTGAGCTGGCCTGGCGTAGTGCGGAGTCAATCGATAAAAGGCCAGCTTAGTATGGTATTGATACCACAGACGTTCGGCCTTCTTTAACTACCTTTCATGTGATTATTGAACGTCTACGACAGACAATGTCTCACCTGCATAGCTGTTCACAACCATCCGACAGGCTATCGTATCGAAAATGATACATTTCGATAACCTGATTTGGCTCAGAGGATAGATGAGACATAGGGACCATAAGCCCGTATTAATAAACGTTCCTCAACGACGTACTCAAGTGCGTAATCATTTGATACGCCATTATTACGATATCAGCATCTCAAGATCTTTGCTAATTAATAAACACATGCAAACAATATCTCAGTTACCAAGATCAGCTCCTCAAGACGCTACACTTGAGGGCTTCTCGTGAACGATTACGTCACATTGACCGAAGTTTAGAATAACATTAATCACATTTCCTTATTACTATGTCGTAAGATTTATTGAAATACAGTACAATTGTATTTTGTTAAAACTTTAATGAACTGCGCTGTCGTAAAGTTGTTTTCCACTTCGAAAGCCTTAAATTGATAAAATTGTTGTGTGTAGAATCTTACTACTCAACTCAACAGGTACATATAGTGTCAGATCGGAGCGTCTGCGTCAAGTGCCAAATAAAAAAGGACGCCAAACAGCAATCTACATCATTCTGTATGTTTACTCTCACGAACATTTCGCGTTTTTAATTTGTTAAAAAGTGGTTATAAACGAAAATGGAAAGCAGGAAGCACTCCAATGGAGTAAAAATACTTTCTCGTAATTAAAAAAAAAACATAGGGCTACTTATAGTAGAAAATAAGATTCGAGGCATGCCTTATATAGATTTTTGGTAAACGATATCGCAAATACCATACAATATCTTCACAGTATTGCATTGTAATAATTAAATGCACCCAAAATATTTTCAAACTCCATGTTTCGCGCTAGATACTAACCACGCCCTCAAGTCACGGACTGCCTACACCCAGGTTTAAGCATCTTGAGTACACATACCTATTGTATTCTTAAGTGTATAGTTTCGTTTATTGATCAAGCCATCTCTCGGCCACGACTCGGCTGATATAGTAAACCCAAAAACCGTGACTTGAGTACGTAAATTATTAAGTTTAATAATATGGTCCTGATCTCAAGATTGATATCAAGTGCGAGCTCTTGGGATGAGGAACGTTTATTAATACGATCCTGATCTCAAGATTGATATCAAGTGCGAGCTCTTGGGATGAGGAACGTTTATTAATACGATCCTGATCTCAAGATTGATATCAAGTGCGAGCTCTTGGGATGAGGAACGTTTATTAATACGATCCTGATCTCAAGATTGATATCAAGTGCGAGCTCTTGGGATGAGGAACGTTTATTAATACGATCCTGATCTCAAGATTGATATCAAGTGCGAGCTCTTGGGATGAGGAACGTTTATTAATACGGGCCATAGTCTGTGGCACACAGATACAGTACGGATACTGTACTGTATCTGTACTGTATCTGGATTCTAGAAATAAATATAATAGGTATGAGCGAAAGATACGACGTTCTACAAAATGGAATCTTTTGTAAACCTCGATGTTCTACAGGGTTATTTAAAATTAGCTAGCTAAACTCCGCAAACGCGATGGGTGTCGATATCTAAACGTGATAAAATAAAAAGATTTGGTTTGTTAGGTCAAATATTTAAATACTAGGTCAATTATTTTTTTATCTTGTTTATTTTTATTTTCCGTTTCTTTTTCTGTAGCGAGTATTGCTATTTTCTTTACTTTATATGGATTTAATTTTCCAGGTCTTATGAAAAACTCCTTACAAACCGGTGAAATCAACAAAGGTTGTACTTGAAGCAATTTAAATTGTTTAATTACGTTTTTAATGTTTACTATATTTACCTGTATAATTTATATTTCTATTATATTTTGTTTTGCTTTCACAGTTGTTTTAATTTTTGAAATGATTACAATAGTCGTGTCTCAGTTGCAGCCCGAAGTCCGAAAGCCCGATCAGACGTACCACGACCACAACAACACCACGTGGATGGGCGCTAATTTGTATAAAAATGTAGTATCCACACTTGCTGTCAAAATCAACCGCGTGGGCGATACCGACTACTTTAAGGCGACGTCGCAGCCACAACGCAACCACAACGTTGCGTCGACGCGAGGACAATGTCGGCAGCCGGACTTGATCTGTCAGCAAACACTAGTCAGAACGTACTCACATCGCAACTATACTATTAGCGACTACGCAACCACAACGCAACTGCAAGAAGTTACAGCGACACTACACGTAACCCCTGCTTGTGAGCACATTTTGTCGCTGCGATGTGGTGTGGTTGTGGTTCGGGCCCTAAGGAGTATTACATCTGCTATGCTCACTTTATATTAATAATTAAATAATATTTTCGTAATTTGAAAACTCGATTTGATTTCTCGGCTCAAATGATGATGATGACGAATTTGAAAACTACCGCCAACGCCGCTCGCCGACATAGGGCTCTCTTGTTTTCAATTCGCCTGCACTTTGCACGTTATTCGTTTTAATTTCATTGATGTGATGTTATGATCCGTGTCCCGGTAAATGACCCCTGCGCTACAGTTCTTTAAGTACAGGTTGCTCCAAGATGCTATTTTAGAAAGTTGTAAATAACTAATAACGTTTATGAAACGAAATTAAAATATTTTCATAAAACGAAAACGCGAAACCATATACGTGTGTTATGTTAATGTCGCCGTTCAAGCGGCGCACTGTATACTACCCTGAAGCTATGCTGAAGTTAGTAGTTCAGTTTATAGTTCAGCGTATACCCCTGACGCTAAGTTTAAGTAGGATGAGCTAAGGTGGCTACCTCGAAATTAAAATTTTGTTTATTTTATTTTTTTTACAATTTAGATACAGGTCAGGTTGAAATTGAGACCAATTCTTAACTAAGTGATGAGAGAGCTGGGGGCTTAGAAAGGCCACTTTGGCAGAATCATAAAAGGACAACATTATTTAAATCATAATAAAACTGAAAATTCATAATATTATTTGACATTAAAGCAATTCATATTTTGTGGACCATTTTACGAATCTCCATACAAAACTGTCAAACAGATGAATTGCGTGATATGAAATTGTACGCAAATAATATTATGAATTGTCAGTTTGTGACCATTTTACGACTTTTATTATTATTCATAATGTTATCCTTTTATGTATATGCCAGAGTGGCCATTTTAGGCCGCTGTATTGATGATTCTCATTATTATATAATTTTGTGAATACATATTTTCGTCGGTCGCAAATCATGTTTTGAACAACATACGTAATACAACAACATAAGTAAAGATATTTTTTATTACGCGGGCTACTTTAGCGCAACTGCCTTAGGAAGCAACGTTCCCGTCCAACTTAGTCATTCCGTGACGCCATCACATCTTGTCATACATGATATGCATGATCTGATGGTCGGTCTTGACGCGCTTGTCGAAGCTGCGCATGTCGCACCGCCGCCGCGCCGAGCGCTCGGCGTCGTGCAGCACGTAGTCGCGGATGCCGCACGGACAGCACGCACCGCACTCGCAGAATGCGCAGCAAGCACGCACGGCACCCCAGGCTCCTGAAACACAAATGCGATGATTCTGCACTGGAGAAATCAATATACTTTTCACTTCTCATGCTCTAAAAGTTCGTATTTATGTTGTACTTAGGCGACATAAAATCGCTTTTTTTTTTAAACTAAGATAATCAGGCCCAACAGCCACACGCACAATAAAACTTTGCAGATTAAAGTCGTTATTTATTTCATTTGCTTTAATTTATATCACTTCTGTGTTTTCTATCGTTAATTTAATAAAAACAGATATAAAATAGTTGTCATTTATTATTAAAAAACGTAAAGGAACGTTTTATGACTTGGCAGTATGAAGTACCCAAGTCGAATGACATAATATGTTGAAAATTTAATAAAAAAAACTTTTAAAACGTTTCGTGGCGGGAATTAGCTATGCTTTGCAACATTTTTGATGAATTATGTAATGTTATATATTTTATGCCTGTTTCATTTTCTCACAATCGAAGTGAAAAGCAGAGTGTATAACTTAGGCATAAACGAGCCATTTTAGCCCTCGACTTAAATATCCACCCTCGCCTGCGGCTCAGGTGGATATAAACATCTCGGGCTAAAATTACTTCTTTTATGCACTAGTTGTACAATCTACTTTTATACATAACTGTGAATCGAATATTATTTATTATTCCTCAAAACTTCCTACACACATTCAGATATTCGACCTGGGTTGATTGCATTTCTACACAGGTTATCAAAACGCCTCTTCATCATCTGCCTAGCCTTTTTCCAAGTATGCTGGGGTCAGCTTCCAGTCTAACCGGATGCAGCTGATAAAAATGTCTTTGTTTACTTACCAATATCCTTAGCCATGCGCGCGTATCGCAGATAGGGGGTGTCGACGGTGTCGTCGAGGGGCGCCTGGCAGATCCTGACCACCTTCGGTTTGTGTATCTTGTAACGCTCGTTGACCGTAATGCGGCGCGTTCTGCCGAACAGAGGGCACGGACTGTTGGGGTATATTTTCTAAAACAAAGTAAGGAACTTTTGAAATCAGAGAACTTGCCTAAGCAATAGGAACCTTATAGAATAGAATAACATAACATAACATCATCAGCCTATAATGTTCCCACTGCTGGGACACAGGCCGCCTCTCTGTGAGAGGGAGTGGGCCGTAATCCACCACGCGGGCCCAGTGCGGGTTGGTAGATGTCACATGTCTTCGAATTTGTTTGGTTCTAGGACATGCCGGTTTCCTCACGATGTTTTCCTTCACCGTTTTGAGAGCAGTGGTGATGATATAATTTACACAAAGTAAAGCGCCTGTCTGGGTTCGAACCTACGACCTACAACTCGTAAGTCGCGGCCGTGACCACTGGGCCACCACTGCTCTTAGAATAGAATAGAATAATTTTTATTCATAAGTTCACATATTATAAATTACATCATTACAAAGTTGCATATTTATATATTATGAAGAAAATATTAAACTATGCCTAAAATAAAATAAACCTAGTGTATAACTTATATACAGGATGGGCAAAAAATCGTGGATCAAACGAAATAGGGCGATAGTTGGGGTTATTTGTAGTAAAAAATATGTTTGTGTGAGAGCCATAACTTAATCTCCTTAAAAGTTATGACAATTTGAGTGTTTACAGTAAGGTTCTAATGTTAGAAATTTTTTTTTTTGAGCCTTAAAAGATATTGAAAAAAGTGCCAATAAATCCTGCCTGATAAATCATGGTACCCACTGTCATAAAAGCACTGTTGTAAACTATTTTTTTTTTACTGTAAATAACCTCAACTATTGCCCTGTTTCGTTTGATCCACGATTTTTTGCCCACCCTGTATATATTTGATGTTATATGTTTTTTGTTTATCTAGGTTTAGGAAGCTGTAACCACTTCTCATCTCCGGCCATAGATTTCTTTGCCAATATTTCACCGAAAGTATTTTGTAATGATACTTAATTAGTTTACCGTCGGCCATCTCCTAAAGCAGATAGGGAGTGGTTTCCTCTCGAGCATCAGTTCCGTTGACGTGTTCTGGATCTCCCCCTTCCATTCGCGTCTCCGACTCTTGCATACTGGACGACATCTGCAAGACAATGATGTGATTATAATGGAAGGTAGCGTTAAGTGACGGCAGATTGATGGATCGAAGATAAGACGTATAAGAGCAGGAATCAACTAAATTAATTAATAAATTATTGCAGTGAAGTTCACTGCATGTGTTTGCTTTAACAACATGAACACCATTGATGTAGGTGTATGTGTGTCGGTGGTGGGTATGTATAGATGTGTAGGTACATCATAGACATTTAAATATATACTAGGTCATTACTGAGGAGCAGTGGTGGCCCAGTGGTATCGGCCGTGACTTACGAGTTGTAGGTCATAGGTTCGAACCCAGTCAGGCGCTTTATTTTGTGCAAATGATTTCATCACCACTGCTCTCAAAACGGTGAAGGAAAATATCGTGAGGAAACCGGCATGTCCTAGAACCAAAAATTCGAAGACATGTGACATCTACCAACCCGCACTGGGCCCGCGTGGATTACGGCCCACTCCCTCTCACAGAGAGGATGCCTGTGTCCCAGCAGTAGGAACGTTATAGGCTGATTATGAGGTCATTACCTACTATGTAAATAAAGATGAACCACTATTTCAAATTACTAGAATAATAACTCACTTGCACAGGTGCTCAGTTTCTTTAGGATCTCGTTTAGTTTTTGGTAACTGCAGCATTTCTGACATGTTTTTATGAAGTCCGAAGCGAAGGCAAATTGAATTAAAATTATGAATAATTAAGACATTTATTTTGACATTTTGTTTGGTTGTGGTTGTTTATGTTTTAAAACGGGTAGCGAAGTAGAGAATCAGTTGAAATCGTGGACTTATTATATTACCTAGTTGAAATGAAATGCAAACTCTTTTCACTACCGCTAAGTATTTTGTACTGACTGAAGGGGCTTATGAAAGAGAGAGTTTCATGCCCGTTCTTCTCCATAGGTACCACAGAGTAATTTTTTGATAGACTGAAAATAGGTACCTTCTATGCTACTACGCTTTGGAATGCGCAACTAGCTTTATCTTTCTAACTGACCGACCCCTTGGCAGTTCAAAAGTGCCTGTAAATGGTTTATATGGAATAAACCATCATGATGATGAACTCAGCGGTCTAGTGGTCGCAAGCGCTACTTCTGAGCACCAGCTCCTAGGTTCTATTACCAGCGGGGCCATTGCGTAACACATTATCAATCGGAATCGGTTTCACTTTGACAGTTCAACAACATTCATTGCGTTATTTACGTGTTGAGCAGACAAATTTTTCGAACTTATAAAGCAATGGATTAGCAATTTGCTTCAAAATGATTCAGATTCCGATTGATAGTATGTTACGCAATTAGGGTGCAGGTCGGGCAAAGTGTTAGGTACTGGGTTTTTCCATCAGGAGTTTCTCAGTAGCAGCCCGGAGTCCGGTTTGTGCCCGGTTGATGGCAATAGGCTCGCCCCAAATTACAAGGGACTTAAACATATTTAGAAAATAAATAAAAGTGAATTATCGATACGATGAAGAAGAAGGAGAGCATAACTGGTGAAGTGAAATGTGACCTTTCAGGGATTACAAACGTGATGTTATGATGTAAAGTTATTACCATAAGGGCGAGTTTCACCAAACTTTCATAGCTAGAACAAGTCTTATCCTGAGAATAAAATTTGAATTTTTGACAGTTTTTCCTTACTAAAACGGTCGGCACTAAAATGTAATAGGCATCGCCGTATTGTATCCAATCTAATCGAGGAGTGCCCTACGAGACGGCAACGTGACGAATCCCAAACGATTTTATTTTATTTTATTTTCAAGTGCAAGATACTAAACGCAAGTCGTAACATCACAAAACGATTCCAACGATATCAGTTACAACAATACAACTTCAAAATCTTCAAAATCATCCTGATCCGTCCAAAACTTCAACTAATTAAAAAGGACTTTGTAATAAATACTTCCTGCTCAAATGTATACAAAGAGGCATTTGTTATACTATTTAGCACAAAGTCAAGACTTCCCTTTAATAAGAAAAGTGTTGTTCAAAGCAACACCGAATTCGTAATTAAAAAGTTTAAATCCTCCTCCGTTTTAAATTATTGCTACTAAGGCGTATTACCAAGTTTAATGACTCTGTTTTCAGTTTCACAATTTCATCGGAAAAGCGGATGGTGTTCAATCGACGCGGACTTTTAATTTTTTCAATGGAACGGCTTAATTGAAATGAGTTTTTCGATTTTCGGCTCTCGATAAAAATAATCCAAAGTGCTTTCAACATTAATTATTTCGAACAAGGAAAAATGGGCGACCATTTCTCTATAGAAAGCATATTTAAAATCTTATATAACTGGTTAACACCCGACCCGCCACCCGCGCCACCCGCGGCTTCGCTTTCCTCATCCCGTAGATTTTCGAAAAAAATATATCATAGAAACCTTACAACAAAAAAATACAGCCAAATCGGTCGAGCCGTTCTCAAGTGATATCTTTCATACATGTGACAATTGTTTTTTTAACCGACTTCAAAAAAAGGAGGAAGTTCTCAATTCGGTTGTATTTTTTTATTAATTTATAAACCGATTTGAAAAGTTTTGGTCAATGAGTGGTTTTTGAGTTAGCTTCAATAATACGTATTTTTTCCACTATGTTGATGATGATATAATAACTTCCTGTCACTGTTATTTACTTAGCAAGAAGAGGTATACGAATTTGTGTGGGGTAGGTAGACTCTGACCAACAAAAGCTGTCCAAGAAAAAAGGCGGCAATTTTAAAAAATCAAGATCTGTTAAGTGTTAACAGTTGCTTAAACGGAGTTGATACTATTTATTATTCAAGATATATTATGTATCAGTATTTCATCTCGAAAATCAAAAATTCAAATTCTCGTGTCACAGTATTTGTAACAAAACTCTTCCGAAATGGCTTGACCGATTCTTATGAAATTTTGTGTATATATTCAGTAGGTCTGAGAATAGGACGTAAACTATTTTTTTTACTATTTTTCGTTTGGGGCAGGGGTAGGGTAGGAGTAGTGTAGGGGTAGGAGTAGGGTAGGGGTAGGGTAGGAGTAGGATAGGACTAGTGTAGGGGTAGGAGTAAGGTTGGGGTAGGGTAGAGGTGGGTAGGGGTAGGGTATGGGTAGGTTAGGAGTAGGGTAGGGGTAGGGTAGGAGTAGGATAGGACTAGTGTAGGGGTAGGAGTAAGGTTGGGGTAGGGTAGAGGTGGGTAGGGGTAGGGTATGGGTAGGTTAGGAGTAGGGTAAGGTAAGGGGTAAGCACCACGCGAACGAAGTCACGCCGGACAGCTAGTATTTATTGTATAATGACTAACTAATGCCCACCATGCGTCGCAATGCTTTTTTTTTAGGATTCTTCTCCGGTGCGCACCTTTGCTTCGTAAACAGCTGCAGGTTTATTATCTTTCACTAAACACATTAATTCAGCTTTGGTATGATATTCTTCCACTTTTTATTTATATGTAAGTATAGATGTTACTCTTTTACCTACAAATTACATGTACGTGCACGTGTAAATATAATCGATTCCATAAACTCGACACACGTGCATAGTTCGTAGTAAACCAGCGTAACAACGTCGAAACAATTTGCAATAGGTAGGTATCCTTTCTACATACACATGAAGCAGCATTGTCATACCCTCATAGACTCTCCTGTTAATGAAATTTAATCTCTCATAATTACATGCGGTACTGGAAGCCGGTCTGCGGCGTTCCCGCCAATTTCCTATAAATTATCGGGCGGGAACGCGGGAAATCAGGTTTGCGGTGGCCTCCGCCGGCGCCACGGTCGCAGGAATCTCATTTGCGTACGAGATTCCGAGGAGGACGCACGCGTTCAAACTATCTTGATTGCATTAGTTTTGAATGTATTGTGTTTATGAAAATGGTTGAATTCGTAGCTTACAAGTGCTCTGGTCATACCATTATACCTAAGTATAAACTTTCTTTGATATTAATATCTTTTTATTTTTTTAGATATAGTACTTTAGCTAGGCTTAGTAGAATTAACAGCCAACGATGTACAGACGCCAGCACATCAAGCTATCCGAAACTGTCAAATTTTCCCAATCAACTTTGAACCTTATGCTTTAGCAATAAAGTTGAAAATCTATTACATAAGTTTGACAGATTGTAGTAACTTGATGTGCTGGCGTCTGTACATAGAAAAAGACACATAGGTACCTAGCTTGTTTCTTAATAAATGTTCCCTAAAAATAGTTAAGGCAAAATCTCTAGGACTTTTCTACCCTTTTCGTGTAAACACGATTGACCCATAAACACCCGAGAACGAGACAAGAAAATCAGCTGTCATCAAGATTGGTATGCATTACTCTCATATGCTACATTTTTGCCCCCTACGACTAGTAAATCTCGTTTCAACGCCTCCCAACATCACAAAAAAATAAAACCACAACACCTGTATCAACTTCACAAATTATACGACCACAGCAAACACGCCATAATGCACAAAAGATTCCATTTCAATTCAAAAGTAATTATAAATACACGGTTTTGAAACCCGGGTGGGACAACATTTGGTAATTGACGGTTCACGCCACCGAGTCCCTGGGGCTGACTTGAGGTACTGGGGTTACCGCATATCAATTTGCGTTCGAACAGATCAAACGCTCTTCCAAACTGTGTATTCTCAGGGAACTGTCGAGGTTTGTATGCCTACTGACTTTTACCGCGAATCTCGCTGTGGCTTTGGATTCAGGCAATAGATAATATTGTTGAATTCGTTGAGTAACTTTGGATGTAGGTACTTTGAAGGTATTGCGTAACTACTTTGGTAATATAAATAAACTGAAAGTTTCGGTAAACGTTTGTTAAAAATTATATAGTCAAGATGACGCATTAAATTTCTTGTCCCACACGCCCCAAGCATGAATAGAAGACAGGAGGGGACACGGCATAACACGAAAAAAACTAATTAATTAAACAAATAAACCTATCAAACAATAACATAGGTAATGAAACATTCGACGACACAATACCCTCGAGTATACTCATTGAAAATACGTAAATGGAATCTTCCTGGAAGGTACCAAACGTGCCAGACGACAATGAAACCGTTGACAAAGACTATTGTCCTACCCTTCAGTCCCTATGAAATAACTCACAAAAGAGATTCAATCAAAAATCTTATTAAGTATTTCGCTTTCAACAGCGTCTGATTGTTGCGAATTGAACTTCTATTTGATATAATCAGGCACTGGAATTCTGGGATGCTGTTCATAGGTAGGTAATGAGCTAATGAGTCATTGGAATAAATTCAAAATTCATCCATGCGTCATGTTCGTGAAAGGGCGCCGTCTCTTGCAGAGAATACTTTTACTATGATCACTATCATGGGACTATCATCTCTTAGCTGCCACGGCTTATTTTAATTTAATTTAATATTTGAATTGTTTAAGAAAAATTTGTCAACTACTTGAAGTAGTGAAACAAAACATGTAGGTCTGGTCGGCGCCCTTATATGAGATAGATGAAGTATTAAAATCGCACGGTCACGAAGTTTTAAGGCTCCCACCTTATCATTGCACATTGAATCCCATAGAAATTATTTGGGGTATAATGAAGCAAAAAGTTGCTGATAAAAATGTAAATAGGCCTGCAAGTAACATTAAATTATTAACAGAAGAAGCTTTCTCACAAATTGGTGCAGAGGAATGGCGTAAATGTTGTGAACATGTAAAGAAAATTGAAAACGATTTCATCGAGAAAGATAAAATAATTGAAATGCTGGAAGAGTGATTTATAATAATTACCTCTAAATCTTCATCATCTGATGAAGAACAAGAAAAAATGTAAGTAGAATCGTTTTCTAGTTCTGAATGAGGTGATAAGTTATTAGTATGATTTAAATGATATAATTATAATAAATTAGTACATAAAATTAGTAATATAAGTACGATTGATTTATTTTTCATGACATATTTTCCTATGTTAAGAACCCGATGTATAACAACATTCTTCATACACTCAATACTCAATACTTTATTGCATTCCATAATGTGTACCTACATATTATGACAGTATTGACAGTTGGTAGGTATGATAAAACATCGAATCAATTATGGACCCTGTCGGGCACAGCAAAGTTATTTTTTAATAGGAGAGAGGATGAAGGCGCTTTTTATTAATATACTAAATAAATAAAAAAGTAAATAAATAAAAAGTAAACAGTACCAAGATCGTTTAATCCAATTTTCCCAATATTGCACACAACAAATTTTTATTTCCCCTTTTGTCATGAGATTCCGGTATAGTTAGACCACTCCAATGGCAGTTAATATGAGAACCTAATGTGCCTAAGGTCGTCTTGACCTATGGAAAAATTATAAAAATTACCTCCTTAGCCTGCAATGCCTTTTTTTCTCAGTCTATGATAAGTCATCTTGTCAACACTTGTCAAAATAAAATGTCTGACGAGCAATGTATATGTATTATTTTGCGTACATCTATCTAGTTATATTTGCAGCCATAATACATTCAATTCTAGCCTATATTACAGTGTTAGACCAAGGTACAATTCCTTTAGAACGAGACTCAGTCGGAATACAATTTTTTATTGACATCGAAAACAGTCATCATCTGGGCACATGCAAAGTAATTTCGAGGCCAAAAATGTGTTGTTTAGCTGACGAAAAATACAAAGATTGTAGTTTTGATACTATTCATGGTGACGACGTGGAAATAATCAAGCCTAAAAACAGAGAAACATTAATTCATGTGTATCCTACTTTATATCAATACGATCAAGTAGGTTACTGCGATTTTGTCATCGACTTCAAATGTAGTCACACGAGATCGCCCAGACAGTTGCCTATTAGTATACCTTTCGATACACGATTAGAAAATAAAAAGGTAAACCAGTTTCTTAAGGCGTATGTTAATCTGAAAGATAGCGACTGTAACTCTCTAGATGAGGATTCTCTGCGTGAGTGCGAACCAGTCAATTGTGACTTAAAATACTCTGGAAGAAGACCGTACTTTGATGGTAATCGTGGTGAGTGCGTGAGTGCACCAGCATGTGAGACAAATATCGAAAAGATGCTCCCAGACCTAGTATATGTACCTATAAGTAATATTTGTAGAGACCTCGACCAACCTATTAGTATTGGTGATATTTACGCAATTAGCGCTGGCGTAGGTGTTGTTACTGAGTCAACAAAATCAGCTCTCTATGATTTTAAGGTTGTTTTAAAATCAAACTGCTCAACTATATCTGAAAATATGAAAATGCTCAAGGATATGTTGTATGGAAAGCTGTGTGTGCTCAATGGAGACACGTCAGACTACGAAACATGTTGTGTAAATGCTATATTCTCAATTTTCGCCTACATAATCGCTATAAGTGGCTTAGTGCTATCGCTAGTCTGTTGCATTCAGACCACGATGTGGTGTTACATGAAATGGTCAACAGGACAATTAAGTTATTCTTTAAAGCGTTGGAGATCAAGAAATAATCTGGCACAGGCCAGGAATTCATGTCTGAACAGACAAGTAACGGACAATTTGTTGAAAGAAGTAATTGTGCGGGACCTGCCGTTAGAGATGAGAGCAAGTGTAGTCGATATCTGCCAGAGAATCGATCGAGAAATAAAGCAGAAGAAGAGATATAGAGTGATGGATCTTGGCAGCCAGGTCAATCTACGAGAAAGCAAAAGTCAGTCATCTGAAACATCTTCCGACATATCTTTGCCTCACGGTGCTGATAGAGCAAAACTGATGAAAGCGAAACGGATGAAAAGTTAAGCAGAAATATTTGCTTCTGTAAATATTAATAAAAATATTACCTTCATAGGATTTTTTTAAAGGCGTTTCAATAAATATTAACAGAAGATTTTTTTTTTATTAAATTTAAAAAATGTGTTTGTACAAACATTTAGCTTTTGTCACACAACTGATTATACGAACCATTGCGTTAGCATGACTTGGAATTGACTAGCATAGCATTAAGCTATTATTATATTAATATAAATTGGAACCCAACAAATCTACAGCTCGTCTTTTTTAGTATCAACTTTTAGATAATCTTCTTTAATGAAGTCTGCTGCCCTTTCCGCGACCATCATAGTTGCTGCGTTAGTGTTCACACTAGGTATGGTGGGCATCACACTAGCGTCGACCACCCTCAGATTCTTGACTCCATACACTCTAAGTCTACTATCAACTACTGCCTTAGAATCTTTGAACTTCCCCATCTTAGCTGTACCTACGGGATGGTACACGTGGAACGTTACAGTTCTAGCCATACATTCCCAATAGTTTTCACTTTCAAACTCAAAGTCATCACAGCCTTCGAAATGAATCCTTTTAATTTCAGCTTTCATATCTTTAAACGTCGGAGTGTTGACAATCTCTGTGACTTTCTTAACACCTTTGACAAAAGTGTCCATGTCCCGTGTGTCATTAAAATACTTTGTGAAGATCTTGGGGTGTTCCATAGCATTCTTACCGCGTATCTCGATATAGCCTCTCGAGTGTGGCCGGCAGAGGGCGACGAAGAATATAAACATTTCTTTCTCTTTATTAAACTCGGTATACTGCTTACAGATGCTGTCTTTAAATGACCAGGAATCTTTGCAAACGGAATATACATATGAAGTGTTTGGTAAAAAGTAGTTGTGATCTATTTGTACATCGGGAAGTGATGTGTCACCTGATACCGATAGGAAAGCGTTTACATTAGGCTGATCATAGTTTGTAGTAAGTGGCCCTGTTTGATCTACTAAGTATTCTGCAGCAGCTTTCTGCCAAAATTCCTCTCCCCTCCTTTCAGCTCCTGTGTCTACTGTCACTGGAATAGGTATACGTACATGATCTTGGAGATTCTTTCCAACATCTAAGTCACTGATGACTTTAATATCCTTCTCTTTAAGATGTGCTCGAGGCCCGATGCCTGATAACATAAGCAGTTTAGGAGTATTCACTGTTCCAGCACTTACTATGACCTCTTTAGTTGCAAAGTACGATTCTACGTCACCATATAAAAGTGAAAGTGTGACTCCAATAACTGTTTTGTTCTTTTCATCAATTTCCAATTTGTTAACGTAAGCGTACTTCATGACTTTCAAGTTTTTGCGTTCCCTAACAGGATTTAGGAAAGCTGTAGTGGTGCTTACTCTGCGGCCCTTATGGATCCCACCTCTGAGTTTTCCGACACCCAACTGCGTGGGACCATTTAAGTCATCTAGGTATTTTAGTCCCAATTCTTTATAAGCATGGGTCAATTTCTCAGCTATGCCTGCGTGGGTGAAGTTCAGTTGATCCACAACAAACTCTCCTTCTGTTCCGTGTTCCTTTCTTAGTTCTGGGTTGTTTAGAATAAACGGGTCTACCATTTTCTCACTCTTTTTGAAGTATTCTTTCAATGTAGGCCAGTCCCAGCCATCATTTTCTTTGAGATGCCATGGCTCATAGTCTCCAGCACTGCCCCGCATGTGGAGGTGGCCGTTGATGGAGCCGGTACCTCCGAGGACCTTGCCGCGTGGCCAGAAGGATCGGTCGTCAACACTGCCTCTGTTGGAATTTTCATCATACTCGGTGTAATATTGGAATACGTTTCGAGTCTTGTGCGTAGAGCCTGAGTAGTTAGGAATCTGGAAGTAAATGAAAATGTTGCTCAAGTATGTTTGATATATAGTGTTTTGATAATTTATTTGAGTAAGACACCACAACATGACATTTCACGGGAGGTAAATGAAGTTCATTCAGAGTTTGCTGTGACGACTAATTAATGCTGCTGCCCTGCTGTGTTAATTAATATAATTTTGCAAGTAATTTCTATCCTCATCTTTAGGGCGTCATCCCTAGTGGTTTGTAAAATACTGTAAGCAGACTACTCACAATGCTCTCCATAGGAGGATCTCCTCCAGCTTCAATCAGCAGCACCTTCCATTCCGGAACTTCAGACAGCCTGCTTGCTAGCAAGGACCCTGCCGTGCCGCCGCCGACGATGATGAAGTCAAACCTGTCACCACCTGGTGAAAAAAATTGATTCGTCATTATACCAAAGCCAAAACCTTCAACGCTCGTGGTTCTAGAATCATGTTTTGATTTCATGGTAACAGTTTGCACGTCGAAATCCCTTGCACCGTTAATTTTTTTTCTTGTTCTAAGAAAATTCAGAAATACGTCTCTCCTACTATCAAGTGCCTGTGCTTCACTTACTTGTGAGTCCGTAAGAGTAGTCCATAGGCCATGGCTCCGTGATGAGGCACTGTGCAGCAAGGAACTGCGTCACCAGCTTGGTGAAGGCAGTTCCTGCTGAACCCAGGCTGTAAGCCTGACACTCCACTGGTAGACACTTCATGATTTCTGAAACAATTGGAAAAACTGTTATTAAAATAGTGAACAGCCGATTCATTATACTGATGGTCACAGTCTTCCATCAACATTAACCTGAAAACATCCACTACTGAAGACAGCAATGAAGAATGCAGATACAACATCATTTAAAAAAACCGGCCAAGTGCGTGTCGGACTACGCACAATGAAGGGTTCCGTAGTTGTAATGAATTTATCCCAAGTACAAACTTAACATTGTAGTTGAAAATTATGTTCTCTCATACATTGCAACTGCAAATTTAAGTTGGTCGACTATTACTCGTAAACTTGTAAAGCATACTTAGCTGTGATGATTTTCCTTTAAATTTCGTTATATATACTACTGTCGTGACTTTTTTTCACATATCCAAAAGCAACCATTTAGCTGGTAGAGGGGGGGGGGGACACGACTAACCAAAATTGGTACATTAAAGCTTGATAAGTCACGAACGGTTTACTTAATCAAAAAACGGTCTTTCCAAGCACCTAATATTTTTGAAAGACCTATCCAACAATATCCCACACTATGGGAAGGACGAAAAAAAAAATTATCATCCCCACTTTACATGTAGGGGAGGTACCCTAAATACTTAATTGTTTTTTTTTCAAAATTTTATTTTACCACTTTTTCGGCGTCATTAACGTGTATACTCATGCCAAATTACAACTTTCTAGTAGGTACTAATAGTTTTTGAGCTAAACCGCGGACAGACAGACGGACATGGCGAAACTATAAGGGTTCCTTGTTGACTACGGAACCATAAAAACCTCTGACTAACTTTCCAAATAATACCAGAAGGCCATAGCATGTATATGTATATCGAGAGGGTTGAAAACTTTAATAATATTAGCAAGTTCCGACCGTTTACCGACTACTAGGAAACGTTCGCGATGAATATTTAAGGGTTTTGCTTCAAAGGGACTCTGTTTCAACTAAGTGGGCAGCAAAACAATTAAACTTTAATTACGAGGGAATTAGGCCTTAAGTAACTTAATTATTCTATGTAGGGCACGTCCACATAGAAAGCCCCATTTACACGACGCAAGTATCTTAGATTTTAGAGCAACAATTGACTTGCATCGTCTGTCTAAACCATAGATATAAGAAAGACTAAACATTGGACGGTGCAACTTTCGTGGCTTCAACTTACATAGAGTGATCGCAAAACTCCGGAAGACGGAAAATACGTCGGGCGTTTAGTACGCTCGACGCACTAATGCATCATCGATTGAGTGTGTAAGGTTGAATATTTTATTATCTTAAAACTGTCAACCTAACAAAGAAAAAGAAAGAAAAATAGTTTATTCTACACAAACAAAACGCACACTCAATCTTGTCTGTTCTGGCGTTACGCGACCGAAGATACACAACGCATTTTCCGTCAGATGTGCGACCAAACCACCCTTAGTCCTGCCAGTCACCAAAAAATTTGATAGAAATGTCTCATTTCTGCTTGATAAAACGGCACCCACATATACACATTTTAAACTTAAGCTTCAAACCAGAACCCTTCTTGTCCAGAATTACTTGTAGATGAGTTCATCCGAAATAAAGTGTTCACTGAAGTCTGAAAGTGACACCGGTCACCGGTTTCGTTAAAAATTGTGTGGAAATCGGTTGTCACGGTATGCAAAGGAATGAGGATATGTCATGAGGAAAGTTTTGAGTATGAATGTGAATGTGTGTGTGTGTGTGTGTGTGTGTGTGTGTGTGTGTGTGTGTGTGTGTGTGTGTGAGAAATGGGGTGACTACCGAGATGAGGCCTAATAGATAGTATGGATGAAAAAGACATGTTGCGCTTGCGCCGGCCCTACATAAATTGGGATAAGAATAATGACTTTGTTTATAAAATGGTAAGGGCAAGAAGCGTCTCCGCTTTGATAAATAAACGTGATCCGTCTTCGCCAGCTACCTTTGAAAAATTGTCTTATAGACCCTTTTGTGCTTAGTGTTACCGCAGTTTGGTAAAACCCATCACTGAGCGATACATAGACATAAACGAAAGATTAGAAATAAATCACGAATGATAGCTTATCAAATTCATTTATAGATAAATCGCACACCTCCTGCTTATCGTTGTAAATACCCTGAAATAACACACCTTGAAACACCTAGGAGGGATTAGACTGAAGACGATTGAGGTTTAAAAATTATTTAAAAAAACAGGGCTCCTTGATTCCCGGAAAGCAATATGAATATCATTGATAGAGCCATCATTACCATCTACGACATTATCATAAATCATTGATAGAGCCATCAACACCACCTACAACATCATTATTCTCCAGCCCTTATCACAATTGATTTGGAGTCGGCGCAGCATGCTTTCTTCCATACTACTCTATTATAATATTCAATATCTCAGTCAATCAATCAATCAACTCAGCCTATCGCAGTCCACTGCTGGACATAGGCCTCTCCCAGACGGCGCCAAAACACCTTTTTCTTCGCCTTCCGCATCCAGTCTGTCCCAGCCACCTTCCGATACGCGGTCTCCATTCCAGTACTCCTCTGCTCCACCGGCCATCGGTCCTTCGGCAAACATGGCCAGCCCACTGCCACTTCAGTTTGCTTACTCTTCAAGCTATGTCGGTAATTCCGGTTCTTTTCCGGATAATTTCATTCCTGATTTTACCCTTCAAAGAGACTCCGAGTATAGCTTGATCCATAGGGCGCAGAACGACCTTGAATGTGTGGTCCAGCCTGACCGTCAGCGTCCACGTTGCGGCACCATATATCATAACGGGCAAGACGAACTGGTTGAAGACCTCTGTCTTCAAATACTGCGGGATAGGCGACGAAAAGACTTGACGGAGTTTTCCAAATGCTGCCCAAACCAACTGGATTACTTGCCCTAGGTAGACATAATTCTTTACATCTTGGAGAAGCGGCCCTTCGATGTGGATTGAACTCAGCATGACGTGCAAATTGTACATGTCTTTCGTCTTGTCTAAATTCATGCCGAGGCCAACCCGCCGAGAGGCTCCATTTAGGCTGTATGATATCTTAGTAGTCACCACTTTTCGAGCCATATTATCATTCACACAGTCTATCCATCGTTTCTTCTATTCTTATAGCCATGCACTTTCTTACTCAAAACTCTTCACAGCATTTTTGTCTACCCTCCAAGATATGAGAACCATGTACAATAGTAGATACTTATAGACCACAAAATTGTCGATAATAATAAGAAAAATAAAAGTACCTTACTTACATTTAAAACCCCAACACAGTAAATAAAATAATTAAATCAGATGAGAATCGTATTGAATCACAGTTGCCGACCGACTGACCGGTAGGCAATATTATCAATCTGTGAAAACATTATTATCAGTCGCTAATGTACCTATCCGATATCAGTGTTTTCCCAAATCCTTATTAATAATGATATTAAGTGCAAACTTATGTAGTTTGTATGTTTGTTTGCGTTGCATTTAATGAGAGGCGGACTTGATATTTTGTGGACATAATACTTATTTGCGTAACACACTATCAATCTTATTTGGATAATCATATTGGACAGGAGTGTCGAATTTAAGAGTAGGTTAATCGTTCTTTCGAAAACACAAACGTGGGACAATTGACTTATATATTTTACTAGCTTCTTCCCGCGACTTCGTCCGCGTGAAATTTCACCCCCCCCCCCATTCACCCCCTTAGGGAATGAATTTTGAAAAATCCTTTCTTAGTGCACCCCTAGACCTCATAAGGAACGTACGTGCCAAATTTGGAATCTCTAGACCCAGCGGTTTGGGCTGTGCGTTGTCAGTCAGTCAGTTCTCCTTTTATATATATAGATTGTACATTTTGGACTTGAGACCATTTCAAGCACTAATCTACATTGTCTTCACATGATCTGAACAAGAGTATGTCTGGATTTTAAAAGAGACTGCCCCTTGAGTGTTTTTCGCTATTTGTTCTCAGGGATAGTCACATAGGAAATCTCGAATCCATCTACTTACTCATAGCTTATTTTGTATAATATTACGCGTAAATGTGGTTCCGATATCCTGATTACAGAATAAACAGTTTCATTTCATTTCTAGGAAATAATAGCCCGGTTTTTGTGGATGCCTAAAATCCTCGATTGAATATCAAATAGCTGCTGTAGCTGTAGCGTCTTCATATCTGCTAAAAACATAGAATATTGCGATAACGGTATATTTAAGGGACCATATTGAACAATTGAAGTTTTAAAACTAATAGAATAGGACGTTTAGAAGGGTTTATAATATAATGTACCTACTTACAAAGATATACACGTGTCGCCGACACACCGGGAAACTTAACACCTGCAGTTTCTCCCACTATTCAGATAAATAGTTATGAAAACTGCTAAAGTAAACCCGCACATGGCAGACTGACAACCTTTCACTCCATACTGCGAGTTTATCCACTTTTAATCCACTTTACATACCTGATGGAAACAAATATTTGCTGGCTTTTACCTTAATTTGTTACTCAACTTAACAAGTGAACGCCTACGTGTACGCCAGCATATAAGTTTTATTATGTCCTATGGTATAGATGGTGTGGGAAGGCAAAACGACGGAATAAGGGCGATGGGCGACCTCAATATCCATCAATTTAACGTTTCTGTATGTTCAGCAGATATTTGTGGCACTTATGTATGTTCAGCAGATATTTGTGGGTTCAAAATTCATTTCTGAATCAACACTTTTTGAACGTCAAAAGCCCTTAACCAAATGATTCTTCTTGAATAGTGAGTTGTCTCGGTCGGTGTCGATGTCAGCGCTGCGGTATTTATTTTTTAAATATCGCAGCATTATGCTGAGATGCTTTTTGGCCTCGCACAGGTCTTTTCTTTGGTTTATTTACTTTTTTTGTTGTTTGTAATGTAATTTTGTTAGTTTTAAATGCTTCTTTTTTACTATTTGTATTTCCTGTGTAGGTATGTCCTAAATAAAATATTTTTCTCTAGGGTAAAGGCGAGATAGATGCCCCAGTGGGATAGTTGCCTCATTTTCAAAAAACCTAACTTCTCAAACTCGCGACTAAGAAATAATAGTTTAACTAAGAGCCGCAGGTACCCCGCACCTCAGTTAGCCATGGGCCGTCGTGCGGTGAGGACGTGTTTCGCTCGTGTGTGCATTCATCTCCGCGGCGAACTTTACAAAAACGTCAAAGTTTTAAGGGTTAGTATTTGCTGTTGTATAACTTTTTAATTAGTCATTAATTCCGTTATATTATTTATTACGTCAATAAACTGATTCATCAAGTATGCATCTAGATGTAAATAGTTGCTCTTTTGTTTTTTATTTATTTAAAAAATACTTGGGCATCTATCCCTATCAAAAAGGATAGTTGCCCTGATTTTTCGAGGTATAGGTGCCCCTAGGGGCATCTATCCCTCCGTACACCATGTATGCCCATATGTGGTTTTAGGGTATATTTTGAACATAATTTTGTGTTCTGTTATATTTTTTATGTGTTTACATATATTTGTATTTGGACTTTTTAGTGATTGTAGCAGAACCATGTTACGAAAATACAAAAGAAAGGAAGGAGTTCGAGCTCAAGTATGTTCTTGGACTACAGAACAATTGCAGTCAGCTTTCGACGAAATGGATAGAAATACCATGGGGATAAACGAAATATCTCGACAGTTATGGTTATTTTATTTGATCTCAAATTATGTAGAATCATATGATTACAATTGAAAAAAAAATTAAAACTGAAAAATGCTTTTCATTATTAGGCCCATGTTTCTTGGAAACAATTTCTGTTTTAGGAGTAGCTTTTTACTGCTAAAACACCAATTGTCCTCAAAACCTCATAAAAGTTTGGTTGAGTTTTTCGTTTATACAGTATGAAGGGCATCTATCCTTCTTAGTATTTTCATGGTGGGGCAACTATCCATACGGGTAGGCATCTATCCCCAAAAAAGGAGTTCCACGAAAACCAAAAATTTGCAAAATCTGTAATTTGTAGGGCCAAAAATACAAATCACAGTTAAACATAAAGGACTAAACTAGCTAAATTCATAGACATTATTTATATAAAATTGTTATTTTTTTAATTAGGAGGATATTTCAAAAAGTGGGGCATCTATCCCGCCTTTACCCTATATATCTTCTTTAATAGATGGTTAGAATAGAATACACAATACTCTCTCTCATTCTCTCTCATTCTCTCTACTCTCTCTCTCTCTCTATCTCTCTCTCCGGTTATTAGGGTAGGATAGGCCATCGCCCTGACGTTTGAGTGTCTCTTGAATAAAATAAATATACAGCTACCTTACCTTACCTAGATTCTAAAAAAGTTACAAGTGAAGACAAATTATTTAACATAACGCTTCGATAATTCTGTTATCTAAAACCGCGTTATCTTAGGACACGTCGGTTAAACCAACTAATTACATAAAATATATCTTCAACGTATACGATAATGCAATTACTTTATTATTTATAGGTAAACGGTTCCTCTGAACAAATTGATCGCGTAATTATATGCTAAGTTATGGTCCGTTGACCTTACAAAGATTACCAATAGCATGTCATAACATCACGCCTTGTTCCCCAAAGGATTAGGCAGAGCTGTACCCATAGTAGGTAGGTTTCGCACCCACATTTCGCCAGTTATGTTTAAGTCCCATGTAATAGGGGGCGAGCCTATTGCCATCAACCGGGCACAAATCCAGACTCAAAATACCAATAAATATACTGGTTATCTTTTCTGGTAGATATGTACAGACGCCAGTACATCAAGCTACCCGAAACTGTCAAATTTTCCCAATCAACTTTGAACCTTATGCTTTAGTAATAAAGTTGAAAATCTATTAAATAAATTTGACAGATTGTATTAGATTGATGTGCTGGCGTCTGTACTAGAAACATGTTTACATTTATTATTTATTTAAAATATAATTAAATAAATAATAAGTAAATAGATAGACCTG
Source organism: Hydraecia micacea (assembly GCA_914767645.1). NCBI lineage: Eukaryota > Metazoa > Arthropoda > Insecta > Lepidoptera > Noctuidae > Hydraecia > Hydraecia micacea. The sequence goes on from OU611780.1 coordinate 19,463,639, forward strand.
CATATAAAATATAAATAGAATAAGTGAATGAATTGAAATATAAATACATAGGTAATAGGATAGAAAATAATTCTAACTTTACAACAAGGAAAGTTAATAAAGCGCTCTTCCTCTCTCTACTTATTTAAAAATTTGCTGTGCCCGACAGGGTCCATAATTGTTTCTATATTTTTTTATTTACCACCTGTAATTGTATATTATAGATTGCAATAAACAATTTGAGATTTAGTTTATTATAAACTTTATTTTTTTAATAGTTCCTGTACACACATAATTACAATATAACTATACACTAGATACTAAAATAAAAGACTAACTAACCTACTATACAAATAAAAAATAAAAAAACCAAAGGACACTTAGGCGTCGAAGTACTCATCCGCATCGCTGTCATCCGGAAACGTGCCCAGAAGACTGGCAGCATTGCCACGTTGAATGGCAATGCTAATTCTTTGACCAAAGAACGACCCAGCCCTCTGGTCACGTGAAGTATCGACCAGCCGGCGAGAAATTTCCTATTATTATAAACTAGCTTCTGCCTGCGACTTTGTCCGCGTGAATGTCTTGTTCCCCGACCCACCCCGTCGCATCGCATCGCCTACCCGCGATGTTACTTTGTTTCCGCTTAGCGTTCTTTCTGACACTTTGTCTTTTTGCTCGGCTCCTTAGCGAGATTTTAAATAGCCTATAGCCTTCCTCGAGAATTGGGCTATCAAATCCAAAAGGACTTTTACAAATCTGACCGGTAATTTTAGAGATTAGCGCGTTCAAACTTTGTTATTAGCATAGATATACAACGTGTTTTTTTTATATCCCATAACTCTAGGGGGTCATTGTACTCATCATTATGAACAACTTTTACTATGGGACCAAACTTGAAATCGCGAAAAAAAAATCAGCTGTTCCCTACATTTATGTTCACATAACTCGTCAATATGTAGGAAACAGCTGATTTTTTTCGCTATTTTAGGTTTGGTCCCATAGTAAAAGTTGTTCATAATGATTAGTAGGTACAATGACTCCCTAGAGTTATGGGATATCACAAAAAAACACGTTGTAGGTGTAGATAAGAGGTGCTAGACGTCAATCTGACGGATTCCCGAGTTCAAGCTGACTTAATTAATTCACTGAAGACCTGTAGAATGTTGTTTACACAAATAATTATACCTACAGAAATACAATGAATGATTAACACACTACAATATATACATTCGGTAACAATCCGGGCATACCCAATGTGCGGTCCCCATTAATTAAACATGTTACTTTAACACAATAACAGCCGCACAGGTCGGTCGATCAGGTTAAGCTACGCTTGCCGCGGTTGGCATATGGATGGGTGACCATCTTTACATACCGAGACCCCTCCGTGCCTCCGAAAGCAAGTTGGTCCCGGATGTTCGTGGATCTTTGACAGTCGTTACGGATAGTCAGAAGCCCGAAAGTCCGATAATTCAGTCTTTATCGCATTACCCAGTAAATGGGTTGTGGAGATCAGATAGGCAGTCGCTCCATGTAAATACTGGTATTCAGCTGCATCCGGTTAGACTGGAAGCCGACCCCAACATTGTTGGGAAAAGGCTAGGCAGATGATGATGACGTTAACTCAAAATCTCTGCTTTTGTATAAAATCTTCACATTATTACGTGGACTTTCGAAATATTACAATAAAACATTTTCGAGAAAATACAGGCAATTTTCACCGATCAGAACTCATCAGACGAAACGCCACCAAGAAATTATTCGTAGAAAAATGATTATTGTACGAACAAATTTAACAAAACCGCGCGTGGAGAGGGTTCCGTACGATGAATATGTTAAATTATATACCATATTTTTTATCTACCAATAATTTTATCCCATGACCCAACTTAACACTTTAGTTGAAAAACATGTTCTCCCATACATTCCAACTGCAAATGTAGGTTTGTACGCACTATATTGAGAGATTTACCGTGTTATTTTGAGACAATAGACTTTTATAGAAAATTTTAGGATCAGTAGTTTTGGAGATAAGGGGGTCTGGTCCGGGGAAAATGGTCTACTTATATCTATATTTTTATTAAATAACTTTTAAAATATTTATTTTAAAATTATCAAAATAGTTATTTGAGACCCTCACAACAAGCCCTGTTATTTGATATGTCACACTGTTCAGTTTGCAATTTTTTTATTTTTATTAAACTAGTTCTCCCCCCAAAAGTAATTTATTTACGTCACACGCCCGTGTTTGGATCACAGAAATTCATGTGTAGGTACCTACCAAATTTTAATTTAATCGGTCCAGTAGATTCGAAGACAGACAGACACACACGAGCATAGAAATGTAAAAAACAGACACAAGTGATCCTATAAGGGTTCCGTTTTTTCATTCGGACGTACAAAACCCTAATAACAACCTTACGTAACTACAGGTAAGCGAAGTCAATGTGAAATTGCTGCCATGAACATGCTGTTGACTGTATAACCATACGCTCGATTGCTTTCCGTAATTGTGAAATGTGGCTCCGGAATGGTCCAGTGACGACCATTATGGCTTTAAGTATTCAAGAATGTATATTGTACGCAGATATTATACCGAGGTTATAATTATTAACATTGTACGTACTTAGTATGAGTAGGTAAAGAAGAAAGAAAAGAAAATACATTTATTTGCGGTAAGCAAGGCGCAGAAAAAGAACATAGACACAAAAAAAAATACAAGTTGGGGGAAATATATATGCGTCACATTCACGCAAAACGGCCATCTGTATTCAGGCAAGCTAGCTTCATCCTTCTGATCGATACTTTGAAAATATTATATTCAAGATGGAAATAATAATGGTGGTCGACTGCACCTATGTTATTAAAAAAACACTCGACCGTTTCTATCAGATGATGATAGGAAATAACTACATACATAGAAGTATTTCAGTATTTGAAGGCTCATAGGAAGAGCTTAGGTACACATCATTGCGGGTGGGTACATAGGGGAATCAACGGTGGGTAGGTAGGTACGGATCTGTTTAGAATTCCAGATCAATCAGACGATTGGCTGGATATTAAGCAATTAGACTCAGGACGAATTGCTTCGCTTCTGATAGCTCGGGCACTGATTGCTACCTCTTTGATCACACTGCGGGATTTAACGATTGGGACTGATGTAAGACCGAAATTAGTAGGCCCATGTCGGGCGCCATTTCACATAGATTGAGCCCACGATTACTTGTAAAATATGGACAGTAATAGATAAATAGAATAACACCACCGGACAACCAGACGTACTGCAGCGTACCATCCGCACTTGGTTGATATCCCGACGAGTCTTACTCAGCGCTTATATTATGCGCACAGCCAAAGTGTGGAACTCTCTCCATCTGTGTTCCCTCCCACATTTAACCCGTCTGCCTTCAAATCAAGAGTAAACAGGCATCTTCTGGGCACGCTCGTTCCATCATAGACCTTATCTATCGCTTTCCATCAGGCGTGATCGGGGTCAAGAGCGGGCCCATTTAGCATAAAAAAAATATTTTAAAAAACATGAAATGGCTAACGGTTCTGTCTGAAATCGCCCCACCCGTCTTGATCAATGCTCGTGCCTTCTCTGTATGAGAAGAGACCTTGGCCCTACAGCGGGACTCAGGATAAGGCTCTTTTTATTCAACCTCTATTGTTTCACTGATAGAAAATGGCCCCCGCCATGCAAGGCTGGTATTTATTGTTATTAACTAACTGTTCTGCATTTCATGTTTATATTTACACACTAGCTTCTGCCCGCGACTTCGTTCGCGTAAAATTTCCACCACGTCGCATCCTATCGCCCGCCCGCGTTATTATTTCGTTTTCCGACTTTTTTTTATTTTTGCTCGGCTCTTAAGAATCGCAGTGATGTTAAATAAGAATAGAATCAAGAATTGGGATATCAAATGCAAAAATAATATTTCAAATCCGTCTGGTAGGTAGTTCCAGAGATTAGCGCGTTCAAACAAACTCTTCAGCTTTATTATTCGTATATAGATTCCTTCATACGGTGGGGAACTAATATCGAAACTACTAAAGACATTCCAAGATTTTCGGATAATCATTCGACACATGAAGTTGTTCGAATCATTTCCGAATACACTCTCGACATCTCTCTTTAGTCGTGACCCAGAGATGTGCTGCCTCCATTCAATCTAATAGGGCATGAGGGTAATTACGATATCGTAGGTACAATTAGCCCGCAGCACGGCTATAATTACTAGCTATCTTGACTTGTGACGTTAGCACAAATTGGACCGCTCCTGCCTGATAGCTTTGCTAACCGCATGGGGTAAGTATACGGACCAGCCCGCGAAATGTTCGATATGCAATTAATTCCGAGATCCGTTTATTGCTTCCGTTTAATTTATAAAGGGAAATCATCTTTAGGTATACTTTGCGCTCAACAAAACTGAACCGTCACGCGCTCGGGTCGGTTACGCTGAATCGGGTATACTCGGCTCCAGTCGTAAGTTTTTCACTTCTATCGTGAATTCGTGACGTCAAAAGCACACACCTTTGTTTTTATTTACTTTTCAATTGTTGCCCTGCAGCTTTTCAAAAATAGTCACCACAAAGAGTGTCGGTTTGTTTCTTGCTTGGAATAATATAATATGTACTTAATTGTTTGGCCTTGAAGCAGTAGGTAATGATATTGTAAATATTATTGCTTTTTATAGGTAATGCCTCAACAGTAAATTTGTTAAGATTTGCGATGTCTTATTGACCCTTCAGATAGGATTGAAAATACACATAATCATCCTTAAGCTTGCAACTTGACTGCCAGTGTTTTAGCAATAGTGACGTAGGTGGATGTAGGTTAACGTAGGTAGGTGATGTAAGTGACGTTCCTTGTAAAAGCATTAATGCTTTCACTTATTACTTAGCCTGTATGATCTTAGACTTGGTACCTACACCATAAACTGAAGGCCAGTTCTCGTCTTACAAACGTTCAAATTCAAGTCACAAATCTCAGCGACAATCAGTGTCAAAAACAAAAGAGTTGTAAAGACGTTTTTTTACAGATTGAAACTGACATTAGAATGAGAACGTTCTAAAAAAAACGGGTTTTGCCCCACAGGCCCTTTTCCTGGTTTTATTTGTGGACGCCACTTATTATTCTACTAAGGGCTGTTATTTCTTACAAAAACTGTCAAACGTCAATGTTATTCATCGAATAAAAGTTATCTGGCGATATAAAAATCAGCCCTAAGACCACAGTTGCTAGAAAGAAGAATTACTTGCACCAGTTCCGCGTAGTCTCGTGTGTGTGTGTAATGCATAAATCAGAGCTCGATGTTGTGCAGGTGCTCGTAACTCAAGCATCGTGATGGTGAGCACATGTATCACCTGTTAAGACGGTCATACACGAGGCACGAGCCACGAGCTTTGGATGGAATGGATTAGTTTTCGCTGTATAGGTATCAAGTTGAGTGATTTCAGTCCGGATGAATTAGGTTTTACCGTAAAAATGGACTTCATCATAGTCCAATTTTTTGAAGCAAATAATAGGTCTTTACCTATGTAATTGGAGATTCTATAACCAGCATTTTCAGATTTAATTATCTGTGGATTGGCGCGCAATTCGAAATTCAAATAAATTTTATTCGAAAGCCATATTAATTTAATTTTAAATTCAGTCATTTGTTTTTAGATAGTTTTTTGTTTTTGTTAAATTGTGGTAGTTTTTGGCGCCATGGATAAACTGAAAATTCGTACAATTTTCAAAAATGAGTTCCTACGTGGAAATACCGCTGCGCAAACAACACGAAACATTAACGACGTGTACGCGGGGCTAACGCTGCTTGCATAAACACGGTCCATTATTGGTTCAATCGTTTTAAATCTGGAAATTTTTAGTTGAAGAACGAGCCTCGCGGTCGGCCGGTAATCATTGTCGAAAAGGACGAATTTAAGGCGATAGTGGAAGCGGATCCAACTCAATCTACGGCTGAGCTTGCTGCGGGCCTTGGAGTTAGTGTCAAAACAACATTGAAGCACTTGCGTCAAATCGGAAAGATAAAAAAGCTAGATGACTGGTCGATATCCGTGGTGCCACACGAACTAAGCGACCAACAGCGAGACTTACGCGTCGAAGCATGCATAGCACTACTGAATCGGCGTAGAAACGAGGGAATTCTTAATCGAATTAGTGATTTGATGAAAAGTGGATCCTGTACGACAACCGTAAGCGTTCGTCTCAGTGGGTGGACCCGGGTACAGTTCCTAATCAGTGCGCTAAAAAAAATATACTCATAGAAAGGTGATGGTGACTGTCTGGTGGATCAGTGCCGGACTTGTACATCACAGCTTCTTACCGAATGGCACAACAGGACGGCAGATGTCTATTGTCAAGAATTGCAAACAATGATGGAGAAGCTCGCAATTCAACAACCAAGACTGGTCAATCGCTCTTCCCCATTGCTTCTCCACGACAACGCGCGCGCTCACACTTCACGACAGACCATCGCAAAGCTACAAGAATTACAGCTGGAAGCTCTCCATTACCCACCGTACTCACCGGACCTTGCCCCAACAGAATTCTACTTTTTTCAAAATTTAGACAATTTTTTAAGTAGGAAAAAATTCAACACCCGAGAAGCAGTACAAAACGCTTTCGCTGACTTCATCGCCTCCCGTCCGGCAAACTTCTACAGTAAAGGGATAAATAAACTGCCATCAAAATGGCAAAATTATATAGATAATTTGGGCCAGTACTTTGATTAGCTGAAATAAAAAAAATACCAAAATTTTTATATTTTAAAATTTTCATACAAATCTCCAATTTCATAGGTAAAGTACCTAACCTAATATGTATTTTGGCTGTTTAGCCTGTTTATTTTATAATTCACTATGACCACTCAATGATTCCTTACTTCGAAACCACGTCAATTCCTTAGCTGATCACTCCACCTTCGCATTCATTTCGCGCGGTTTTGTTCATTGTGTTAGAGAATATTCGTTCTAAAAATCTTTTCGATTAATCGAAGTCATTTCTACTGTGAACTTTTCCCTAAAAATAATTTTCCCTCCTTGGGTCATACAACAGGACATGAAACATAAACTTTAGAACTACAATTGATGTGCCCCCCACAACATGCTACACCCGTGTGCCCAGCACTAACGACACTGCGATGCATCGCTTAGTAAATAGCAAGCAAATGCATAAAGCATCACGTTGCGCGGCGCAGAACACGATCTGCCCTCATATATGAGATCGCAACACGTATTGATGGGAAGTCTCTTTTATCAAATTTTTGCTCCCTTGGGGCTAAGATTGTGGAAATAGGATGCTGTAGTGTGGTGGCTTTGATCAATTATAAATGATGGTTAGTAGGTATGGTCAGCAACAAAAGTCGATTAACACTTCAGGTTTTTTATTCTTAGTTATTGAGCAAAATATTTGTTAAAAATTGCAGCAGAAAAAAAAATTGAATATAAACTCTTTGCTATTACATATGTGAAAAGCTAAAAAGCAGTTTATTGAAAAAAATTGTTGTCAATTTAATTCATGTAAAAATGACAGTGTTAATCGACTTTTGTTGCTGACTCTACCATGTAGGTACCTACCTAAGTGAAACAAAAATGCTATGATAATTTATGTCGTTGTTAATTTGATGACCGTAAATCTCTTACCAAAAGGTATTAATTAAAAATAGGTAACTAGGTAGGTAAGGTACCACCGATTAACAATTGTTCTAGATGGGTATGGGTACCTAGTACCTACTACTACCTACCTATCTACTTCTATCACCCGCTGTGATCTTAATTATTTAAATGAACTGATGGAGCTACAGTACACCCTTGACACCCTTCTTATAGGTAAAAAGGTGGTCTACCACCACCAGTCCCACCCCTTCACCCCCTCAGTACTACGCTCGTGCCAACAACGACCGACAACCGACACGACCTTTGCCCCGTTGTGGTCACATAAGTACCTACCTACTGTAAAACAAGATACAAACACTGTAGAAGACAGAAATTAATATATACGGATTAACCACAAAGAAAACTAACACGCAATTAATCGTATTATTACCTACGGTCGAATAAATTATATCTATCAGAACTTTAAAACTAAGTTCACCACCGCGGTATAACAAGTTTAACAACGTATTAAGATGGGTAAGCTTCCCCTTAAAGGTTACTAACTCTATTTAATTTCTAATAACTTTAGTTTGCAAACTTACTAGTTTACGGCACAGATCCTTTGTGAGATCCTTTAAGATGAAACCATTTGATTTATTTTAAAGTGGATCCAATGACGTAACTACACGTCTGCAATGTTTCAGTGAGTTTTATAAAATAGTCAAAAAATATTTTTACGTGATATTTCAATTAGAAAAGTTAATTTAGTCAATTAATTATGTTTTCACCACACCACACATCTTTTTTTTGCATTAGCGGCAAAAAAATAAGAAAGATGATAATATATGAAAACGATGAAAAACTAAACGCGTTGACAATCAGGTGACAGTGGTGAATGATTGACTGTTGACAGTCAACCGGCCCGGCCGGTTGTTTTGCTTTTGTTGTTGAAACTTTCAATGAAACGTGAACGTTGTGAACGGTCAAGTGTATTAATTGAAAATAAAATAAATTTCTGTAATAAAACCGGTATAGTTTCCTCTACCAGCCATGCTGGCGAAAAAGTTGTTCACTCTTGTCTTCGTACATAAAGAAGACCAAATATTATTGGGTCTCAAAAAGCGTGGATTCGGTGTAAACAAATGGAATGGTTTCGGCGGGAAAGTAGAACCCAATGAAACGATATTAGTTGCTGCAGCTAGGGAATTAAAAGAAGAATGTTGTCTGAGTGTTAAACCTAGTGATTTGAAGAATATTGCTCATTTAGAGTTCACATTTGAAGGGCAGCCGATGCTGATGGACGTTCGAGTTTTTTCAACAAATATCTTTGAAGGAACTCCGAAGGAAACTGAAGAAATGAGACCAAAATGGTTCAAGAACGACGGTGTTCCCTTTGATGACATGTGGCTTGATGATAAACTGTGGTTTCCGTTTATGCTGCAAGGCAAAAAGTTTTATGGAAGCTTCCACTATGAAGGGTTTGACAAGATATTGAATTATAAAATCCAGGAGCAGGAGTCTATGGAAGCTTTTTATGCAAATAGACAGTCAACATAAAATTGTTATTATAATGGTGTCTTTATAATGTCTATTAATTTGTTTTTTTAACTTGAAAGGCAATCACCTACTTGAAGCTGTTTCCTCATAAGTGTTAAACGGTCTTCATAGTTATATTTGTTAGTATTTTGAATGTAATTTTTAATGGAACTTAGCGGGTTCGTAGGACATTTGGCGGGTTGTGTTTCACAATTCTTGTGATTTGTTCTATGTTGCGCTTCCGCCACTTGTGTTGTGTTGTTATGTCTTTGTTGTTATGTCTATTATTATCATGTTAAAGTATTATTACTTCTTGTGATTAATGTGTGATTATTAGATAGGTAGGAGTACAATTCAATTGCATTGATTATCTTCCTTTTCTGCTGTCCTTACAAAAAGTGCAATAACTCTGATTTTGGGCTTAATTAAAAGTTAAAGCCCAAAATCAACAAAATTTGCTGATTATAGATATGTATGTATGTAACTTTTTAAAGCCCAAAATCCGAGTTATTGCACTTTTTGTAAGGACGGCAGTTTTGATGTTGAGATATTTTAATTGATCAACCTATATGATCTTAATTTATATGTGATAGAACTATGCATACTCTCTATACTCCATTTGAAATAAGATTAGACATTTACATAAATCTTTTTTACAGTTGGTTCAACCGATTTTGACTTCTATACCGTAGGCATAAGGATGGCATTAAAAGCAAAAAAAGTGGTTACAATACCAACTGTTTACTGCAGCTGCCATTTGTCATGCCACCAACACAATAGAATTCAAAATCGGTTGAACGGACTGTAAAAAAGATTTAATTAAATGTATAATCTTATTAAAAATGGAATATAGTTATGGACAATATCATTTTATGCACAAAACAGTTTCTTAGTAAGAATGAATGCTTCATAGAGTATAGTTATACAAACACAATTCAAGAATCATTACAATGTTGCATTTTAACAGAGGTAGTACTGTATGGTTCCAAGTATCCATTAATAAGAGCTTATTATATTGTTTAGAAGTAGATATTACATCCTCCAACACTATCAAAATACTTGCATGCCAAGCTAGTATTGTAGCTTAGTAAGCATCACGTCTGAAACTAGGTATCATACATAAAGTAAATTAGCATATACATATCTTATAACGTCAAGTTCTTACTAGAAACTAGTGGTTCTTCGATAATTAGGACAATACTTGTAATAATCTCGTAGTTTGTTAAGGGGGATGCGCATAGCACGGGGTTTTTTTTACGTTTTTTGCAATTTACAGGTTGTGTTAAGATATGATTCGCAGGCGTAACAAAAATATGACTTTACAGAATTATAATTATTCAAATTAGCAATATAACTTATGGAGTTAGAATTGGCCCCAAATGTCATGATTTCACTAAATAGTAATTTAATAGAGTAATTATGATCTATAACTATTGATGATTTTTCACAACATAAAACCTAATACTGACAAATTGCAAAAAACTAAGAAATTTTTAATTTTGCGGGCTATGACGACTGACGAGAAAAGTATTATGAATACTCAGTGTAACATTACCAAAATGTAGAAGATAAGAAATAAAAATCAAGTTTGAGAAAATAATTATTGTTTTTTTTATTATTAGTTTATAATTAATACAAAAAATGGTGATAACAAACACACATACAACATTACTTATATACTCTACATTATCAAGTGGTCTACACTTGCAAAAATCTTGTTATATACAAATTGAAATTTCTAAATGGTTGAAGAAAAAACAAAATAATTTTTGGTTAAATTTGAATTACAAATAACATTGTTTAGTCCACTTGTATTTCTAGACAATTTATACTTGGTCTTATATTTTATGAGGTTACATTTTAGCTAGGCACTAGAGCAGACTTTATTTAAAAGAGGCAGCCCATGCAAGACCAGACCTGGCACTGACATTATTATAGGAGCAATGAATCTAATAAGATCAAAGTAAGATTAAACTTCGACAAAGACATCATTCGTCGAAACCGTTGGCTGGACCGCACTCTAATTGCATAACACACTATCAATCTCAATCCAAATCATTTTGAAGGATATTGCTAATCCATTGCTTTATATGTTCGAAAAATTTGTCCGCTCATCAACATAAATAATGCAGTGAATGTTGCTGAACTGTCAAAATCAAAGCCCTCCCTACTGTTAGTGTGTTACATAATTACTCCGCAATATGTGGTACCAGCGACGACTTATGGCACTGAAACATGGTCGCTCACAAAGGGCCTCATTAGTAGGCTGAAAGACACCCAAAAGGCAATTGAGAGGGAATCGAATCAGAAGTGAAGTGATCCATAGAAGAACCAAGGTAACTGAAATAGCCTGAAGAATTGCCAATTTTAAGTGGCAGTGCGTTAAAGTGCCCTAGCACATTGCTGACAGGACAGATGACCAGGCCAGAAGGTTCCGGAGTGGCGACCGCGTACCGGAATACGTACCGTTAGAAAGCGTCCCACAAAGTCAACCTTGTGAAGGCTACAGGAATCCGCTGGATACGAGAACCACAAAACAGGTCGAAGTGGCGATGCATGGGGTAGGTCTCAAATCAAATCATTTATTTCAATTAAACCATGTACAGGCACTTTTGAATTGTCAAAATTAAATAGTCAGAAAGTTGAAGCTAGTTGCCCATTCCAAAACGTAGATCTCTATGGAGAAGAACGGGCAAGAAACTCCATGGACACTCTTTTAAATCAAGATATTACAAAATCCTGTGTACATTATTCTTGATGCTTCTATATGTGAGAACAATGTAAAAAAAAAAAACACAAGTGAAGAAACAATTCAAAATATAAGATTAAAAATAAGCCTTGGCAGTTAAGAGATGACCAGTCTCAACCGACGGCGCCCGTTCACGAACATGAAGCGTGGATCAGCACCGTCCAGCTCAACCATTTTGTAGGGAACCGAACGATCCAACACACGCGCCACCATCAGTGAGACATTTAAGTGAGCATGACACATTCTCAACTGCCATGCTCTTCAAGTCAACATCAAAAAATCATAATAAACGGATCCATGGTTCTTACATTTACAAAATTGAAAAAAAATGCATCTAAATTATACAAAACTATAGATTGCAATTGTCTATGTCTATGTCCAGCATTGGACGTCTTTCAGCTGAAATGATGATCATGCATGATTTAAATAATCCATTCATCATTTATGTAATTTACTATGTCGGCAGATTGTCACCCTATTTAATACTATGTCCGTGACCAAGCACTGGGCTGGGATTTTTCCTAGTTCTGATTCTTACTACAATAATACTATAGACCTGACTGATATTACATAGGAACCGTAGGCAGTGACTTAGTGAATATGTTACATTTATAATAATGTAACCTCCTCAATTATAATAATGAGTGTTTTTGTTAGACAAAGATTCCTTCATTCAGTGCTCAATCTCAAATAGTAATAACGGAACTTGTATAAAAATGGAAATTACTTACCTAAGACCAGTTATTATATTATCAAAATTAGCTACAGTAAAATGCAAGTTTTTATGACTCTACTTCGATACTTCCTGTCCTGCCTACCCTAAGAAAATCCGTGACAAACGCTCATACAATTTACAATTACGCATAAAACATGGAACATATTCAAGAAACTTTATAAAAGTTTATCATTACAAGTCACAAGCGTTTTCCTTTTGGGTAAACAGGATGCTGAACACAATATTATTTTATTTTCACTTAGCAACTAACATTTTTTATTTCATAAAAATAACAGTTTATCACCGTTAGAAAATATTAGAAAAATTGTAGATACCATTTTCCCCAATACAAATTCTAATCAATCAAATGGATTTCGTACTGAGGAGTGATCAATGGTGAATGGACATAATTATTTACTGATTTGGCCAATCATTTATCATTATTTTTACCTCAAAGAAAGTATAAGGCCCCCAAATGTATGCTCATTTTGAAATGTGCTGCTGGCAAGTTTGTTGCGCCACTTCTTCTTCCCAGCTAAAACACTAGAAAGCGGTGAAGGACGGGCGTTTTTAGGGGACTGTCTAATGTAAGTTTGACATTCAATAAGTGCTGATTCTCAGCCTAGTTTAGATAAAATGACCTTTGATTTAGAAATAGATCGCGATAATGCTACTGGTCAGACAGATATCACCTTGTCTGGTCATCAATAGCCAAGCCTTTATCCCAGTAGCTGGTTGGGTGTTCCAACCCCACACTACTTAATAAACCAACCAATTTAACTCACTACTGAAAAAAAAATCACTTCACATTTAGTCCATCTTGATCACATCCCACACAATTTGACTATTCCTGTGCCTAAGCACTGAGTTCCAACACCGAAGGCTAATGAACAATCATTGAGCTTCATCCACTCCGTCTCCTTCTGCCAGGGCAGTTCTGGCGAGGTTGCGGGCTAATGCCAGGCGGAGTAGGTCACTCTTCTCTCCGTCCAGGTTGGAGGAACGAAGCTCGAGGCACAACATGATCTCGTATGTGTCGTTTGAGGTGAAGACAGGCTCGTCCGATTCGAGGAGGGGTAGCGTGTCCAGGAGAAGGGTTTCCCAGAAGCTGGAAAAAGTTTATGATTGATTGATGTGCAATACGTTTAAAGATTGTATTGTATATTTTTATGCATAGGTATTTATAAAGCGATAAGAAAGATAAGACTCACTATTCAGGTGCAATTTTCGATGTTATCAATGAGACTAGTAACTGAGCAGCTTTCTTGAATTCTCTCGTTTTGTACAGTCTGTGGAAATCACAGTATTTACCTGAAAATGAAACGGCTTGTTAAAATACGAATACATAAGGCTGCAGCCGTTTTAACGGTGCAAGAAATAACTTCAAACTAGTGGCTTTTTTTTTCAAATTATGTTATGACAAAATTTCTTCTTTATTTTATGCCTATTGCAATCAAAGGATTCACACCAGCATATCTGTTCACAACCATGCGACAGGTTGTCGTATCGAAAATGAATAATTTTCAATTGCTGATTTGCCACAGGAAATAGTTGTCGGAAGAATAGCGCTGGTTTTTTAATTTAAAGTGACAACATTTTCGTGTTTTTTATTTGTGAACAGCCGTTATAGGACTCTCTTGATAACATTGATTGGTGGTAGATTTGGCAGTAGGTTTTAACCATTCTTGTTATATGGACAGTTAGTATGTATGTACCAATGAAAATCATACCTAAAAACAGCAGCGTATCAGACAGCAACATAGCCGAGCCAGCAGTCAGCAACAAATCCTGCGCCGGCAACGTGGCGTGCGTAGTGTAGTGCGTGAGGGCGGCGTGCGCGGCGCGGCTGGCTGCGGCGCCGCTGCGGCCGCGCATCGCCCAGCACAGCGCGCCGCCCGCGCGGCCCGCCCACAGGTGCCGCGCGCACATGCAGCGGCATACTGACTGGGCTGGAACCAAATATGGTGTTGTTTGGAGACTACAAAGAGAATGGACTTAAGAAGTAAAGAGAGGAAAATAGCGGAGCGGGCGTTTCACTTCTTTACAAAGTAAACATTAGCAAGGTTTTAAAGTGAAGGGCGGAAGTAAACAAGTCCAAGTGCACCTCATATGCCCCCTTTGTCTCTGATCTGATCTGACAGATCTATTTCTGTACTAATTCTTTGTAGATACATCTTATTTCTAATGTGTCGATGGCAAAAAATAACACGAAAATATATAGGTAAAATTCAAAAACGCGAATACCGTTCGCTGACGCAGCCATTAAGTAGCCTCACGTGTGCAAATGACAGGGCATTATTAATTACTTCTGACTTACCAACACCCATCAGCCCATGCTTCTTGGCTTCAGAAATAATTCTCATAGCTTTAGCCTCAGTCTCGACCGGCATCCTCTCCAGGATGAGCTCAGCTCTCCGTAGCCCCTCCGGTGGACAAGAGGCTAGGTAAGAGAGCCCAACTGACCAGAGGGACTTGTGCTCCATTAAAAGACAACCATATTCAAGGATTAGGCTGTCACGGAGGCGAGATGTTACACTGAAAAAGAAAACAAAGTTTTGTTACGAAAATGTAATGTTAATAATAATACATTTTATTCGTAAATATATTCAAGTACTTTGTGTTTTCTCAAAAGAATTATGGGCTTTATGTAGTGTTTTCTAGCTCAGAAGATGATATTTTTTTGCAATTTTATTCTCTTTGTATGCCAAAAGTACAACCCGCAAGAGTTGACTTGAGTCCCGAGCGGCCCCTCCCGACCCCCGCGTTGTTACCGCTCTCGCCATCGACGGCTCAATACCGCCCTTACGTCCTCCGAGCTAACTAATAACTCACTTTGTCTGGTGCTTATCCATGATGTTAAGTTTGCCGCATTGGAACAGTATGTCTGTGAGATGCGTCGCGAACCAGCCGTTGTCAGATATCTGTTGTATTTCGTGGATTACCTGCAAAGCCACAATTTATATTTAAAATGATTTGTTTCAAATATCTCTATTAGCGGACATCTGAAAATTCACCCGTTTTCTAATTAAATCATTTTTCACACAACCCATCCATGGTTTCCTTGGTCCTCTACTATTATTATAACCATTCTTCTTCTTCATTATGTGTGGATTTGAATAAAAATTTGTTCCAACCAGTATATAGCCACCTGGACAGTTCTTTCATTGGCTTCATTTAAATCCTGGAAAGCTGGTTATAGCCATTGATTAACAGACAAACAGCACGTCAGTACGCTTACCCGATGCAGGTCGCCCTCCAGCAGCGCGCGCACCATGAGGTCGAGGTGCGAGCGCGGCGCGGGCGCCAGGCCGGCGCAGGCGGCCGCGGCCGCGCCCAGCTCGTGGCGCCGCGCCCACGGCGCCGTGAACATCACCCAGCCGCCCAGGATGTCGAACCACGACGAGTACTTGCTACGTATTAACTCGAAGGCGGTGTAGTCGCCGATTATTATCTGCGAATTATTTGAATGTTTAAAGATTTGATGTTAAGTTACTATAATAAAATATGAATGGCCATATTGTACCAGTAACGTATTGTACCAGTATCAATGGGGTTTTTTTTTATAAGATTTAAAATAGTTTAAGATTTTAGTCAAATCATCTCAAGGGCCCAATGCCTCGTTCTTGCATGTTTATTTTCCAAACTTAATTGAAATTTAGGAACTCATACTACACTGACTATAGTAATTTCTACAAATAGTGTGATAAAGTGATAATCTATTGATACCCTCATGATAAGCTCCAAGTTTGGTTGTGAAGCCAGCACCCTGCTGCTGAGTTTAGACCTGCACTCAGCCTGCCAGTGCTTCCAGGATATTGTGAACTCTCCTGTGGATATGCCTCCATACACCTGCAATCAACAACATAAATAGTAATACCTCACATGTCCATTTTAATGAGTTTGTAATAAAAAAACCGAGACGAGTTTTATATGAAATGGACATGCACATCTTATTAAATGAAGTTGATTAGTTAACAAAATAAGTTACTAAATTAACAAAAACTTACACTATAAACTGGCATACTCCTCAAAGAGTTGTCAACCAACTTAAACTCATTACTATCTGTAGCAGAATGTAGTTTCAGCAGAGCTCTAGCCACATCCACTCGTCCTTGTACCACCATGCCTACAACAGTGTCCCAATAATCTTCATGTAGCTCTGAATCCCTCTCACATGCATCCAACAGCCCGGCAGCAGTCTGCTCATGACATGGAAAGTGGAACCGCACCCATTCCAACAAATACGGTAGAACTATGTCTCCTGGAACATTGTCTATGTACAGAATCTCACATAAGTGCCAAATACATTCTATGGAGTAGAATATTGTAATGTAGGATTGTAAGTTGTTCTTTTCAATGCCATCCTCTTCTTTTGCGGCAGCTTCTTGAAGGTTTTCAATGCACACTCGGAGGATTGAGCGAAACTGGCGGGATAGTTTGAGAAATTCAACATGGTTGTCTGAAATTTTGGCAGCTTCAGCAGCTTTTTGCAGTGATAAGTATGTTCCATTGGACTCGTTGACGAGTTTCCTGAGGATTGGGGTGAAGAGGAGAATATCTTGGCGGATGTTGAGAAGTTTGTTATCAGCAATGTTTGTTGGTGTTTTGTTCACAGTTTGACTTCGCGGATATATGGTAAACTTGTTTCCTCGTCCCCATGCACATCCGACATGTTTTTGAAAGCATTTGTCTGGTAGGATCTGTAAATAATTATTTTTTTACAACCATGCTACACAGGTTATGTCAATTGCAGTAAATTTGATATTGAACATACGTAATGCTTACAAAGGCCAGTAACATGTTGATTTGACGAAAGTTCCCACTTCTTTTCTATTTGAACATGAGCAGAACTTGGGCGGCATCGAATATAAAGTGATTAAAAACTGAGTAAGACTATGACCACAATAGAAACCTTGTAAACGGGCTGACGAAGTAACAGGTCAACAAGGTGAAGTACAAACAACGAGAATCTCCACATAGTTTATGTGTTTATAATCTAATTCAAGAACAAACATAACCTACAAGTTTATGTTTTAAGAGAATTTTACTTACGAATGTTTTTGCTGTGTCTGCTGCTTTCCCATGTGAAGAATCTGCAGAAAAACTTGAGGTGTTCATGTTTTTAATAACAGTTATCCTTTTACTGTTTGAAATTCGTTTATAATATAACAGAAAGACCGTTTCATTTCGTCCCTTCAGATTTCAGTCAGAATTATTTTTTATCTGCGACGAAAGGTGTTGCCACTAGCTAGCCATTAGCGAATGAAAATTAATTGAACTCTTTCCCGCATTATCATGGCATTATCTAAACCCTGCCTTACGTCTTAGTCTTGAAGTTACTTTATCTAACATTCGTTATCAAACTTCTAGAGTGTGTAACAGAACTATGCTCTAGTCTTGTTCTCTGTATTGGTTCGAGGTGGCTGAGTCCTGGTGATAATAAAAACGTAACTCAAAATATTTAACACGTTAGTTTTTTTCCTTAGATAACGACCCAAACAGAAGCAGTTACAAAAAATGTAGATGTAACCCCGCACTCTTTATAAATGCTGGTCTCATGGTGTGTTGTAAGTCTGTTATTACTTTACGCACTACTACCGCCACTGTGGTAAGTTTCGCATGTTACTAACTAAAAGACATTACTATTATAAAAATAGTTTACGCTAATCTATAGTTGTTAATTGAGAAACTTTCAATGATGTGTTTGCAACTATAAATATAATACTACTGAAGATTTATCTTGTGCTACCAATAAAAACGGAAAACTTTTAAAGGTAATTTTTGTTGCTGTATATATGTTAATTTCGTATTAATCAAATCAAATTATGACCGGATGACCTGTTGGAGGACATGTTGATTTTGTCACGAATAAAAACGATAATTGTCAATTCGTCAAAAACTGTTTTGTTTAGACGAAAAATTAACAAAATTCTATAGTAAATCGTGTGATACCGTGTTGTGTAACGTGATAACAGTATAATGTGTGATATATATTTACGTAAATAAGTCTGACTGAGGGATAAACATTATTACAACGTCAATCCTTGTTATTTGGTAAGTTTTTGATATTGCACCAATGTTTGCCCGTCACTAACTTTCTATGTAGCGAATGCTGACTGTGTGACTGTGCAAGTTAGACCTTCACCCGCTGGATCAGCCGTAGCCCGTAGTTAGTAATTGTAGCGCGCCTGGGCTGACGTAGCGCGCCGCGTAGTTATCGTTTATAGGCCGCGATTAGCAACTTTATCGGATGTCTGTGTTGTGTTTGCAAATTGGGTGGTTGTTTTGTGACGTCACGTGTATGCAAGTTGGATAAATTCTTCGTGGTAACGTTGCCTTTGATATGATAAACATTATCTACACATGATAGTAGTACCTATCGAGTAGTCTCCAGTTGATTCCGTTATTCGTGTGCACACCGTACGTTTCGTACGGAAAAAGTGATAATTTTAAGTGTCTAGTGTAGTTGCTAGACCCTCTTTCAGTATTGTGTAAGTTTTTTTATGTTTTACTTCATATAACCTTAGTTTTTACTATTTCTTGTAGGAGACCTTGTTAATAACCTTGTCCCGGCCGCTCTTTACTTTGTATTTATGTTATATTCCACTCCTCATTAATGCCTGGTCATATGATTTGCTCAAGTCGCTAGTTATAAAAGTTTGTAACCACAAATATTTACAAACATCTTACTGACAACCCTAATTAGTATAATTAGAACAGTTCTCATGTCTAAAGTTACTCATTAATTTACCAAACAAACCTGTAAATAAGAAAATTAGAGGGCTAGAATTAAAAAACCTTATCTAAGAATATAATAAAAAACTTAAAACTATTTTCTATGAAACTCAAAAGTTCTCATGATAATGAAAAAAGTAAGTAAATAATTACTTACAACTATTGGACAAACAGCTGATACTAATTTAATCATCATATATTTTTCAAAACTCATAACAAATAGTAGTCAACAAACTTTTTTTTTAATTTCACTCATTCAGACTTACTTAATCAAAACTTCTACTGCAAATACAAATTTTATCTGTATTGGAATCTTTATAATGTAGCTCCTATTGAAACAAACTTTCTAATAAAAGAAAACAAATTGGTTGTATAAAATGTGTTTCTAGCCACCATCAAATAAACTACTTTCAAAGTTTCCATACACTGTACAAATAAATTGATTTCTTTACTTTTGAATAAATAAACAAACCTCAAATTCTAGGTAATCTCGCAGAATAAATATGACAGTTTCACATATATATTCTATACAAAAGCTGTCAAATGGCAATATTTATTCCTCAGTTTAAGGTTATTGAGAAATCAGCCCTAAATAAACTTATTGCAGATTGAAATTGGTGATACATTATGACTTTTACTTGTGTAACATGATAATCAGATAATGTTATCCTTATCAAAATTTACTCTTATCTTGAGAAATCATGATTTATGTTCTTCAGAAGGTACACAAAAATATCTAGAAACATGAAAATACTAATAATCTATACATATAATAAAATTGTAGAAAAGTGGTGTCTGTACAATGGAAATATATAAAAAAAAAAGTAGCAGGGGTTGTTATTATATTGATGCCGAACCCGAAAGCGTAATTAATTTTTTTTTTTTTTCTGTTTGTCTGTTTGTCTGTGTGTTTGTGCACGCTAATATCAGAAACGGCTTATTCGATTTAGATGCGGTTTTCACTAATATATTGTAGTAAGCTTCACTTAACATTTAGTGTTTATTTCATGTCAATCGGTTCATAAATAAAAAAGTTATGTCCATTTAAAGAATCACGGCGAACATTTGTTAAGGTAATACAGAGAAACATTACTGTAAAGTAAATTTTTAGCTACCCAAACGACGGTATGTGTAATTTAAAATGTGCTGACCGAAAAGTCACTATTCCACGCGGACGAAATCGCGGGCACAGCTAGTAACAAATAAAATTATATGTATCTGGAACACTTCTGGGTTGTAGCAGGTTGCATTCTCACAAGAAGATGTGAGTTTATGTGTATGTATGGTACATGTATTAAATATGACATTAGCATTTGCACTAAATTAAATACGTAGGCAACCTTGAATCAACAGCACAGCACACAGATTGCAATCCACTGTGTTTATCACAATGAGAGGCTACTGATAATTTATTTGTATAGTCATTTGTTTCTGACGTCATTGTTTAAGCTCTGTTGACCTTTACCTGTTTATTTTAACTAAACATAAGTGTATTTAATTGTTAACAGCAAGGTACAAGTTTTTTAAATTTCTAAGAATCATTATCATGAGATAAGATACTATTATCTGGCAATTATATTTTCATATTTAAACAAGATAATATTTAAATACGTAATATAAGCTAACAGTCTTTTAATAATAATATGTACATGTATTATATATAAAAAGGGGGAGAGAGAATCATAGGGCATTAAAAAAAAATTCAGTATCTCCATGTTGAATGGAAAAGCTGCTTTAGCAATTACATATTATATTCAAACCATATTCCTATAACATTAGCCATCTTTTCATTCAGAAAGTGATGAGTAGTAGGTGTTACATGCTTCTGATACATTATTTTTAATGAATCTAAAACATTATTGTCTGTTTAGGTATGGGATTCCCACTGACACCCAATCAATCACTCAATTGATATAGAAATTAAGTCTTTTTCATAATCACAACTTGGTAATACCCACTTATAATATAAATCTACATAAGTATGTAACAACAACAACAAAAATATTAGTATACATATTTCATTCATAGGCCTGCACATATGTATAAATAAAAGGTAGAAACAACAACCATGGCTTTGGGTAGAAATGACTATAGTGTCCGATAAATTCATTAAACATATCGAGAAACTCAAGAGATTAAAATGATTTATTCAAGTTGCGTTTAAATTGCGTAGAAGTGTCAGATTAGGTTGCAGAAAAATAATGGGGAAGATAAGATAGTCTCGAATGACGAAAATCCATGTAATACGGTCACCTTGCAAAATATCTTAAAAGGTTTTACAATATCAAACTCAATAAAAAAAGTTTTGCTCATTGGCCGATGACCAACGTCATGACAGGTATAAAGGTCGTCTCCTCCTGTAGGCATATCGCTCGCGACTAGTTGATACATTATGGTAAGGGACCAGTTACTATTTTTTGTGACGGAACATGAATAACCGTAGCATAAGCATAATTAGCTCAGTATGTTCGCACTGCTGGGACACAGGCCTCCTCTCTGTAAGAGGGAATTGGCCGTAGTCCACCACGAGGGTCCAATGTTGATTGGTGGATGTCACATGTCTTTGAATGTTTGGTTCTTGGACATGCCGGTTTCCTCACGATGTTTTCTTTCACAGTTTTGGGAGCAGTGGTGGTGAATTAAATTACGCAAAGTTAAGCGCCTGCTTGGGTTCGAACCCATGACCGATGCCACTAATTTACCACTGCTCCATCCGTTATCTTACGTGCACAGAATAAAACAACATTCGGTGTTAAAGTCTTAATGAAAAAGATAAAAAAAATGTGATGAGTAACATGATAAGACGCCTCCTCAATAAAAGAATTGCCACAGTTCATTCATTAATTACGACATTGCGGCAGATAATTGTTTTATTTACTTTTCATTTATCAATTGGCCTTCCGAATACAAGCAACGTTATTTTTACAGCATTTATTTTTGTAGCCATTCTTACTGATTTTGCAAAACAATCGTGTTTTAGCGCAAAAGCGTACTTGATAGCAATCCTGCGCAACCTAACCCCGCCTCCTTGCCCATTTGCAAATATTTGCATCCATACCCGATCATGAAAATGTCAGTTAATATGACATCAGTTTCCTTCTGGTATCGTAAACAAGGTTGCAGTCAATGTCGATCTTTGTCGCTGGGACAATGTCGCTTCCTTAATATGAATGTCAAATAAGTTTATCATCTTAGTTACGTAGTATCTTCAAGTTTTTTAAGGGGTAGGCAGAATTACTTGCAGTAAAAGCACTGTTTCATGACAGCAACATAGGGCTTTAATGTTTAATAAAAATCAATAGCCTTTGCTGCGCCGTAGTTGGGTAGAAAGATGTTACAACTCGGCTAGAACAGCTTACGGTAGAATGATGATGTTCCATCGTTTGTAGCACCAATAATAATTCGGTCCTAAAATTGTTTGCAACAAAAACTTTTGTACAAAAAAAAACAACCGACTTCCAAAAAAAAAAGGCAGATATTGCGAATAGGTTCTGCGTAACACACTTCAATCACAATCTGAATGATTTTGAAGGGTACATTACTTTTATATGTTCAAAAAATTGTCTGCTCAACTAAGTAAATAACGCAATGAATGTTGTTGAACTGTCAAAATTAAAGCCATTGCTACTGTTAGCGTGTTACGCAATCACCCCGCTGGTTTCAACAATTTGTAGACTTCGGGGTTTTCCATATAATTATTATTGTTATCTCAATCAATTAGGTGACTTTTATCCGCAATTAAAACAGCCGGTATCCCCCATAAACTCGAATATTTCCGGGATATAACTCTAACCACTACAGGTAGTGATCTAACGTGAATTATAATGTCTAAAGTTGTTTTTAAATGGCGGCCGAAGTCCTTGACAATGAACTATGTAAGTTGATTTAGAAGTTACTTGTACGTTTTGTGTGTATAGCTTTTAAACCGGCTCCGCAAGTGTGTGTCAGCTGTGCCCCGAAGTAACCACGTGGTTGGGTTTCATTGAGGTGCATTAAATATTGAATCTCGGACTCAATATTGTTCCGAAAAAGTTTTGGATAACAATCTAGAATGTTGTGTTGTGTACTTTACTTTGTAATTTCATCAGTACTGCTCTCAAAACGGTGAAGGAAAACTTCGTGAGGAAACCGTCATGTCCTAGAACCAAAAAAATCAAAGACATGTGACATCCGGCAAGGCAACCGGGCCCGCGTTCTGGATTATGGCCCACTCCCCCTTACAGAGAGGAGGCAGTGAGAACATTATAGGCTGATTATCAGTTGGAGTGTCTGCCTGGATTGTCATATCAGTCGTCCAAGTTTCAGTAAGGTTGATAGACCCCGGAAAAGACCAGAAATACCATCAATGTTTGCACTATGTACGGCCTACGGAATTTTTGTCATACAATCTTCGGAAATGCGTCCACCTTCTTTCTCTTTGGTTGTATCGATCTTTATCTTCTAAGCTGATGTGATCTATTTGGAACACTTTACTTACTGCAAAACCTAGTGCGAAGTCTTTTGTTTACTATGAGCTGCTTAATGAAACAATAAACATACAGTGATAGTGAGACTAAAATTAGGGAGGGAAAATATTATCAAAGACATTGACCTCTGATAAGAGCAGACACTACGTTCTTTAGGTATTATCTGAAGTATTATAAGCAGAAGGAAGCCAGTCGGTATTTGTTGACGCATACTAAAAGTGTAAATCTTTAGTTTTCTTTGTGATCTTGAGAGGGAATCTTTGTTTGGAGGAAGAGAAATACACTTGCGTGCTCTCATCCTATTTCCCCAGAGAAAACTGCTTTGAGTCAAAATATTGACTTACTAGCCGCGACTTCGTCCACGTGAAATTTCACTTCGGAAGCAGTATCTACACTACGCGATTGCCGATAGATAATTACCAAATACTATAGGCGAAGATCTGACGCTACTGTTGAGGTTTCAACCAAAATAACAGTTCGAAGTTAATGAGTAGTTCTCAGATTTTCTCTGGAACATCGAGGGGTTTCCTCAATCCATTTTCTAAAACCAGTGCCATGAGACATGAGTCAGTCTGTACAGATTCTAGTTCGTCGCCTACACACACTTTCTCTCATTTCTAACTTAGAAACTTCGCTATTTCATAGAAACAAATCCTCCTTAGTGAAATCAACAAAATAATTATGTTATTCACTTTTTATCGGCAAAGGTGATATCAACGTCCTTTCTCCGATAAAACTCAAAATATCTCGAATTAGTCACAGATTTGACGTTTTTATTGTGTTTGTTAATGAAGAAAATAAAAGATGATGAGTTTAAGGCAGTTCTTTTAAGAACTTGTTCACTTTTCTGGAACTTTTGAGGGGAATACAAAAATTGGTAATCCTAATCCTGTGGGTAAATCCTAGTGCTCTCATCATAATGAATCATGAACTCAGCTTCTGTGAATCTACAACCAGATATTCCCACACATGGCTTCTTCCTAACTCCATAAATGGCATCACTATTTGATCATTATTTCCACGGGACGACAGTTCCTTACTTTCCAAAACCATGACATTATAACTGAAATACTTACCGTGTTTCGTAGAAAATAACGTTGTTGTCAAAGTGAACAGTGGCATGCAGTAATGTGTTTTCAAACAATTGTATCTTCGAACATACCACTGATTCGTCACTAGGTTCAAACAAACCACGAATTTCGTGAGCAAATCCATGCATTGGCTATAAATTTCTAGCCTAGGTAAAGTTATTTCCCATGTCGAATTGTTGATATGTAGCTATTTCTATAAAGAACTGGTATATTTTAGAATTTGAAAGTTCTGTTCTTGTGTACTCAATAATTACATTTTGCTCTGGTGGCCTACCATGATCTAATTAAAAACGATTCAAAAGCAAGACATTTCAGTTTACGTTCCTAAACTGCATCGCTCAAAGTCGTACCATGACGTCCATTACGCTCAGCGGCATTTACTTTTAACCCAAAACTTGCGACTCAGTTTGGGACAATTGCTGTCAGATGGCATGGCCTAAATTGAATCGTTAAACTGACGTCATGGTACGAATTAGAAGAACAGTTCAGTTTAGGTCCTAAAATGGATCGCGTTAAGAGCTTGTGGTAGGCCTCCTGTTATCATCTTTATGGATTCCACTTTCATAGCTGTTCTAAATATTGTCAAAAATCCTTCAGGCCCTTTGGTATTTACTCTTTTTGGGTTCTTATGACACCCACAAAATTCTTGAGGAACTCCCGTACCATCTTCTCTGCTCATGTCAACATCAACCTAAACCTAATAACTAATTAGCAGACCCTACTGACCCTGCTAGTGACTCTGGCATGATATCTCGCACGTAATTAGCATCAGTACAATAACATAGGATGCATGACACACAAGGCCGTCTGGTTAGCAACACCGGTCTATGCAGACCTCGTTCAATAAGGCTTTAACTGATTATATCAGCTGATGTGCGTTCCATATATAGGTACTAGGATCCGTAAGGACTCAAAATCATTATTCAAATTATCCTGAGAATCAGATGTTACAAAATACAACACCAAAAACGTCCGCCCTTGACGGAAAGACCGGACGAAGTGGCACAAAAAAAATCCCCAGATTCAAAGATCATTATAATTTTGTCAATAATGCAACTGCTTCGGCCAGACGAAAGCGTAGTTCAGTTGATAGTGTGTACAGTTTTGCAGCCGCTAAGTTTTTGCCGCCACAATCTGCTAGACTGGTCTAAGGCCCGTGCCCGTTAGACTTAACCGGTCGTGTGTCTAAACAGTATTTTTTTGCTTTATTTAGCTGACCTAGTGTCTGAGCAGGGAAGTTCTTTTTAGACTGTCTTTTTTCATAATTTGTCTAGTTCTTTGATGGGTGTGAAGATCGTCTTAAGTAGATCAAAATTAGACGTTATGCTTTTTGGAGATATGTGTCCTCATTTTCGTTAGGAAACTTATTATTCTTATGCTTAGTCCAGTATTGTCATAACAGTTCGATTAAAGTCTTATAACATAGAAGTAGACACAAGGCGTTTCAGCCAAGGTCGACGGCTACACCATAGCCTTGCGTTGCTGATTGTGTATGCTTTTACGTGCTGTATCGATCTGCAAGCTATCGATGCTATTTATAGACGATGGTGGTCGTAGGGGTTCGATGTGAAACCTATTATTATGTGAGGTTAAGTCAGAATTGACGTCTTCACTGCCTTGAGAGAGTGAGTTGAGAATTTTATCGCACACTTTCGCAGAGTGAACCTGTAGTATGGTAATTTCACCAGTGCGATATTCGCTTAGAAGTTTTTTATACTTTCGAAACTGTAACGAACTGGTATTTATGTTGATTAGCGTTAAATTAGGAATAGGTACCTACGTTGAATTGAAACCGTTATTTGTAATGAAACAGTCTAAATTTATTAAAAAAATGAGACTTTTTTATTAAAATTGTTGCATTGGCTGGTCGGTACGGTGATGTAAGCGTATCAACAGACTTAGTTTTATTCGTTAATTCGTTCAAATTGTTCTTACCCCCTTATCCTTCATTCATGCTCTCCTGCCACGCAGCATAACTGTTTTATTTAGAAGGTACAGGTGTCGATGATATTACAGGCACTCGTGACTTTTCATATTTGGCCTCGGTAACGAGAACAATACAATTACTTGTGAGGTGGGAATCACTTTCAAAGTACTGCAGTTTTAAAGCAGAAGTTACCTTTCACCACAAAATAGGCCTTACTGCCAGTAATCACCATCCACAGCCTGACTTCATACACTGCTAGACATACGTCTCTCTTTTCTTGTGCCACTCCCCACGCTCCTGTGCCAGCCTCGTCCCGGTTTTGCCCGCGATGGCAACAATGTCGTCCGCCCATCTCGCCCCCGGACGACCCACACATCGTCTTCCAGTCCTTGGACGCCACTCGGTCACTACCTTACTGGCAGTACCATGACCTAATCTCATAAAAATGCACCTATATGAATATCTCTAATATTACCTTCTTATGCAACGAAGCCGCTTGCCCCACATTGTATGCCCTTAATCTTGACACCCTTGGCCGCTGACCAACCCCATGCGACCTGATTCATAATAATTGTGGGTAGTCCGACTTTCTGCCAAAAAACATGGCGGCGTGGAACGTGTGACGTCCTCAACATTAAACTTTCATAGAATGGGCCTCATAAGTTCAGCCATTTTTAACGCTACTCGTGTTTTGCTGAAGTTTATGGGCTTTTTATGAGGTTTGCTGCTGTATCGGCGTTTTAGGAAATCATTTTTGTATTGTGGACTTAGATATAAGGTCGCGTTTGCTTAGAAGCTATTCTTCTTAGCATGTCGATGGCAAATTAAGTAACTGGAAGGTAAATATTTTTTCAAAACGGTGTGAAACAAAATTTATCTAACACTTTCTCTGAAGAACTGTTTTAGTACTTAAAAACTTTGTGGCCTTTTTTACGAACTGGTTTTGTGACTTAAATGATCTAAGTAATTGAAAATTAATTAAGCAATAATGCTTCATGAAATTCGTATTTTTTATCTATATAACATCCGTCTTCTCCAGCTATATGTAATCGACAGGATTCATATATTTTTCAAAGAAATATGACGCATGGATTATGTGTTGGAGATACAAGTCCGAATCCGAACCAAACGCACAGTCATGGCCAAGCGTGGTCCCTTACTCATAAAAACTTGTTTTACATAACTAGGTAATAAACGATAACCGTCATATCTTACACCACATGTAGTATTTGATAGATTGTTAGTTATTACTTTTCTCATAATATAGATTTTCTCAAACATGCTTGGAAATTTGAGCATTATTTTGAGAACCTTCTTCGAGATAAATCAAAATTGCTGTACTGGCCAAATACATGCGAGCAGCGGCCGGCAAAAGTTGTATTAAAATCCATATCTGACGTGGTTTAGCGTCCAAATAAATTACATAGTAAACTCATATCTGTCGTGTAATTTAAAAATGGAACGATCTTTTACTCCGAAACATGGCAACCAAGGAGGTAACTTATCAAAGGTTTTATTTAAATTTCGAACTGGCTTGCAAATAGAAAGCTGTTTATTGAAAAAAAAAAAACAAGTGACCAAAATTATTGTTGTTCGTTATTGATTTTTAAAAGTAATTGTATTTGACAAAACCGTTCTGCTTAGGTATTACTTAGTTTTCATTTCCACGCATTATTTGAGTAAATTACTATACAAGGCTTGGCCACAACTAGGCATTGTTACACGTTCGTCCATCAATGCCTCTTTTGCTGGCTGCTGCAGTAATGTACTATTGGTTAAGCTAAAAAGAATATAATACTCTTTATTATGTACACCATACAAATGTAGAAATCTTAGAAAAGGCGACACAATGGGCGCTCTTATCGCTAAAAGCGATCTTTTAAAGACAACCTTTGGATGGATTGAAAAGGGGAAGGAGAGACAATTCAAAATTTGGTCATTAAGTTTCTCCTATTCTCCTTTTTTTGGACTAAAGGACCATTTTACATGAATTATCCAATCATCTGAGTCTTTCTTTGTCTACTGCTGGACATTGTACTCCCGTCTTATAAGGCAAACGTATTTAATCCAAGTCAGGAAATATTTTTCTGGTCCTGCTCTCCATAGTCCATTACGTTGGTCCATTAGAATCAATTTTTTGGAACCGTACAACAAACGTAACAAAATTGAATCTATCTCTAGCACACCTATCATCAGGCAGCGCGCCCGCGCCGGTTCAGACTGGGATGATTTCACGTATCTAGTTTAAACGAGTACTTTAGTGTTGAACCAGTTCAACAGTGTGAAAGTGAATTAATTTAGCCTGAGCTCAGTGATGTAACCACAAAAATATGTAAATGCTGATGCAACTACTCCAACGATGTTAATCTTGGAAAGAAAACAAAGCGTTGAGTTTGTAGGAAAGCTACAGACACCATAAACCAAGGCTGTTACACCTCAGTGCGGTCGAAGATACTGAGATAGTGAAATTAGTGAATTGTATGTTACTTTTTATGTGCATTATGGGTTTTTTCTGCCAGTTTTAAATGTAAGTAAAGCTATTATTATACCTACACTAGCAGCGCCCCGCGGTTTCACCCGCATAAGTGTCGATCCTTTGTCCTTTCCTGGGACTCTGTCTCTATATCTTATCTAAATCGGTTCAGCGGTTTAAGCGTGAAGAGATAACAGACAGACACACTTTCGCATTTATAATATTAGTATGGATTATTTCAACCGAAAGACGTCCACTGCTGAGCATAGGCCTCCCCCAAGCGTCGGCATCGTACCTATTGGCCCTAGGTATTGAGGAACTAACTCAAATATATGCCTAAATTGTTATTAATCATATCAGTTTGTTCTCTGGCCTTGTTCTACAGTTTAATAGCCAAATCTGATCAGCTGATTTTTACGTGTGTGGGTTGATAAACGCCGAATAAACTAATGTTTTCTTTCTTCACCGGCACTAAACAAAACAAGACTAAAAATAGTACCGTCAAAACATGTTTAGGTACGTAAACATTCTAACGCCGAATTTTTTGTAATTGTTTGCCCAACATTTTTAAAGCTTTTTAGACTTGGTGCGTCACTTCCGACTAGTAGTTTATGGCTAAAATTTTGTAATTTTAGGGAACCATAAATTCATACATGTCAGCCAATCATCAAGTTGAAGATTTTACTGATGCTTTATACTAATATTATAATACTATTATAAGCCTGTGAACACTCACTGTGCTGTGGGATGTGCCAGCGGTATAGCACGAAAAAATCAGACCAATTTGTTGTCTTGAAACGATAATTTTTTGTTAACCTATATTGTCCCACAGTCCCACTGCTCAAGTGTTGAGCTAAGGTCTCCCATAATTTTCCAATGTTCTTTGTGTTTTGTCTTCTCCGGCCAATCGTTCAGCAACGAACCATGAGTAAAGTTGAATAATCTTTTCAAAATGTTGTAAAACACGCTACCTATCACACCAAAACTTATAATAGATAACTAGCCTAAAGACAAAATTGTGATAACACAATCAATACATCATTCATATGTAAAGTCGGAAACAATCCCGCGCCGATAGGATGCGCCGGTCAGCGACCTCGACCGGCGCAAGAGTTCCACCTGTAATACACAAATAAACATAGAAGTTCCAGTGCGCACGCGTAAACAAGCCAACAAGTTCACCCATACATTGACACGGAATTAAATAAAAATCGCGATTCAAGATAGCGGTGGTTTTGTTTTATATATAGTGCATGCGAGGTCGTGCGGATTTCCGGGATGACTAAAAGGGTATTGACTGTTGCCCTATTGCTGATCCTACGATTTCTTGTCTCTCAACAATTCTGCATGTCTATAGGTAGTCTCTGTAAACTCATTGTTGATCTCTGCCGGTGGTAAACTAGAATCTGATGATGTGAAATCGCGAAAAAACCGTCAATATTATCCGCCCATTGCTAGAGTGATATATTTATCACTCTAGCCAGTGCTAAAAAGCTGTCTCTTCAATATGGGCAGTATTTCCTGTATTAAGAAAGTATGTGGGTGAACTCATTCCAATTTCATTGACGCATAGCGGTAGGGAAGGTGTAAGGTCCGCACCTTTTTTTACTCTGTTTTGGTCCTTGCATCCGGAAATGCTTGTGAATTGCACTTCTGTAATCTATTTATTTTAGACCATAAAAGTAGCGTCACAATGACACTACTACGAAGTCAAAGTCAAATAATTTATTTCAATTAAAGGCACTTTTGAACTTCAAAAATTACAATAAAACGAAATTGAATCAAGTGGCCCCTTCCAAAAGGTAGTTTCGTATGGAGAAGAACGGGCAAGAAACTCCACCGTTACGTTATTTCGACGTCTCTCAACTTGTCATTCCGGTCACTATTTTGGCTAATATTTGACTAAGTATTAAGTTTTTCTAAAATAGGATTCAAGTATTATGCAAATTTATTGGCATATTAATAGCTAACTGTATATTATTTAATGGGGTTTTCTCGTAAAGAATTCTGTTAATTTTACGTACGGGACATTTTCTAGGTAGAATAATATATGGATCAGCTGATTTATTTCAAGCGTTAGAGTATTTGGTATTCTGTAGAAAGAGGCTGGTTCAAGGTGTTCGATCTTATGGGTCTTCAGCAGGTGTCGTTTGTCAGTCACCATTTAGTCTCTTGTATGTAGGATATAGCGGCTTCTCTTAATCCACTTCGTGACAAATTAAAGCCACGCTGAAGCTCGTCACCGTATAAATTAAACGACAGTAAAGTTCCATCAATAATGCATTTGTAAGTCAATTAATTATAGCAGCACGTGATAAGTTTCCTTCTTCGCTTCCTCTGTGCTATAGGAACTGGTATTACACTGATTGTCAATGGCGAGACTAGTTCCTTTGTTTATTTCTGACTGAGCAGTACTTATCCACTATACATATAAAATCAAATATTTACTAGCAGAAACCCCTAATGAAATCATAGATCATGCTACAAACAAGTCATCAGATCTCCCTTCGAAGCTCAGCATCGAAACAGAGCGAGTCACTGTCTCACACATGCAAATCTAAACCATAGCTAAATCATAAGTTCAATGAACGACTCGGTCCACAGCCAGGCGTGCACTATCATTTCACTACTATCTAAACATCTTTTACGACCAAAAACGTACAAAACTCTGCCTTATGGCCATCAACATAGGAGCTAGTGAGGAGTTGCGTAGAGGAACATTCTGCGTTGTCAAAAATACAGTTAGGAGCGTGCAGAGCGAATTTTATTAATATTTAGGTATACATTTTTGGTTGGAATTTAGGTTTTCGATGAGCTTGGTAGTTTTATGTTTATGCTTATCTGTGGCGTAAGCTGTTTTAACCATATCACACTAGTCTTCGTAATCTATGTATACGAAGCAGAAAGCCCGCTTTTTGGAGGAACTCTTCCTTAAATCATTAGATCTATCCCAAGACCGCAGGACTTGACAAAATTGGTAATTGATTCTAATACATTCCTAGGAGTCGCAGTATCAGCAGTAAACATTTGCTGCTGAACAAGGGTTTCCTATACCTACCTTAAACCGTTCTAACTCTGCAAATATTACCAATACCATACCGCTATGATATTGGCAATATTAGCCCAGCGAGGCAGGTAATATTAGCCAATGTATTGCCACTGCACGTGACGATGACCGGTGACTACAGTCAACCGTAAATAAGTAATTTGTTATTTCGTCCTCCAAACTCGACTTATTGTTAAATCTTTAGCATTAGTACGGCTTGATGGCAAAGTGTTCTTGTATTGTGGAAACGCAAACAATGTTTGTGAAACAAAAAGGAATCTGTTTTGCAAACCCAAGAAATCATACATATAGTTTGACATACGATAAAGGGCAGACAGAAGCCTGAAAACTGATCTAACCTTTGGATTTCAGTATCTTCTAGTAATATGATTACGGAGTGGAAAATAATGACGGTAATATGAATCTTATAGTCAGGCACATCACATCTGGCCTTATTGCGAAATGGTAGCTACTCACAGTGGAATCTAATAATAGTTTCAAAAAGTGACATTAGCAGACAGAAATTGACAGTAGAACTAAATCTCCTCATCATTGCTTTTAGATTAGAAATATTACTGCTCCATTCCAATGAAGTCGAGGATACCTATATTTACTTCTCAGATAAAGTCTTTTAACTCAATTATATAATATTTACACCTGCAGTGCGTGCACCTAGAACATTCTTAGCAACAATAAAATACTCCTTAGAAGCCACTATCAGATAACGAATGACGTCAGCCCCTGAAAGCGTAGCTGTAAACATTCATTGTCTTTATGTACAAATAGAGGGTTACGTGCGTACCCGACTGAATTGCGAGCACTGACTTCTGAAAGAAAGGCGACCTTTATTTATGAACTATCTTAATAACAACCTTAGTATCTTAAGGCTTCAATATTATGATTTTTTCTTGGTCCTTCGATCCGCGCCAAGTTTTCTAAGCGTAGGAAGTGAAGTGTCTCGTTCCTGGGGGCTTACTCTCTAAGTCCATCAACGAAGATACGGGCCCACCCGACAGTAGTTGGGTACTTCGAAATGAACCCTACTTCTAATTAATTAAATTTTTCGAACGGATAATAGTAATAATACATGGGGAGTAAGGCCAACTTTCAAATCGTGGTGCCCCGAACTAATCTTATGTCCGTAGGTGATACGGAATTACGGAATAGGAAGCGTCTGTAATTTCGGCTGAAACTATCGATTTCTTAGAGAGTAGACCCCCTGTGGCCAAACCTTTGTTTACCTGTAGTCGTTGACTTACTTGTCATCTTCAGTTTAAGGTACTGTGTAGAATTTAATTAGAGTGTCAATAGCCCGTAGTTCAATATTTATCAAACAAATGAAAACCACTTCCTTGTGCTGCAACCTATCACCTCAGCTTAATTTTGCCGACCCCAAGTTGCACTATAATGCTATGATCTGTTTGGTTTATATCAATATCCATTTGGTCTAAATCTAATATATCCGGTATCATGACTCAGAGAAGTCCTGAAATTATAATAATCTTTTCAATAGTGTACATGCAAACGAATAAATTTCACAGTCTTCCCAATACAACACATAACATTTCATATAGCCCGTGTTTCAGCCCGCGTAGTGCTTCCTCCCACCTTGTTACTCAACCTACCCTCTTTGTTAGTGCCCCGGTAGACGAACCAACACGCACATAACGACTGCCTGTTGACATTGCTATCTAATCGCAATCTGTAAGGTGACGAAGTGCGATGACACAAATAAGTCATGACATGAGTTTGCGTTGGAATTAGTTAGCGTTGCTCGTTTTTGTCTATTTATTTGTAGAACGATTTTGTTGTTTGTAATTAGGACAATCTAGAACTGACGTAAATCAGTCGTCGCTACAAACTCCTTGGCAACACATCCACGTAGCTTACCGTTAATGCTGAAATTTTAACTCTGAAATATATGACTTGGAAAACATTTGAAATTGTGTAAAATGCCTATTAAGGCATTTTTGCAAGATCATTTTTAATTTTCCTTTACACAATTCCAAATGTTTTAGCAAGCTGTATATTTCGCCACACAAATATCAAGAACGTCTCAGTGCGATCTTTCCTCGTAATTATTCACATGTTGAGTTATGTGCGGGTACACTAACAGGCACATTACTGCTCGCCTAGACAATGCCGAGCCGTGCGCGCCGCGTGACGCGTCTGTCGCGTCTCCTCTAATATCCTACTCTTTGTCGTTATTACTCTTTGATGTGTAGCTGTAGTGTAGCCATCAAAGTAATTAAGTGATAACGTAGTTAGAATTAAAACTTCATAACGTAGTTGAGTTTTAAATGTGATTTTCAAGTGTTTAGACTAGATTTGTAATTGTAATTGAAAGCTGAAACGTAATTTGTGTGTGTTTTATTCGCTTACTAACAAATTGACTGTGCGATAAGTTTGAAAGTGCAATATCGTGTTTATATTATGGTGAACAGAATTTGTTATTGAATGAAGAAGTGCCATTTTGTAGTGGAAGTGATCTCATAACGACGGTGGGTACTTCTGAATATGAGGTCTTATATTTTGTCTCTAATTGATGAAATAGTAAACGAATGAACTATTTATTTAAAAACATTATTTAACTGCTCTGATAATTAAATTCTATAAGTGTGTATTGTATATAAAACGATATTGCACTGAAATATTTTTTTTGTTTTTTTATGCTTGCAAACTTTTTTAAGAAATAAGTAGTAAAATTATTAGAATATCTAGTAGCTTGATTTTTGATGTAGTAATTGTCTGTATTTATAAATTAAGACACTATTACTATACTTAAATTATATTTTTCTGATGAGTACATTTCATATTTCAAAGCTGCGTATTGAAAGTAGTGATTGTTAAAAACAATTCACAACAAACAAGTGTTTGAACAAAATTGAATGGACAATAAGATCAGTAATAAAACATGCATAATTACTTTTATTTACATAATATATTGTTCATAATTTCTGAGATATTTATTAGCAGTATAACTATGTTTTTAAATATCAAAATGCAATTTGAAATAATCAATATTTATTTAACAATCACTCTCAAAATGCACACAGTTTCGGCAAAAAAAATTGTTTACCAACAATGCATGTACTAACATAATAAGTTTGTATGTATATCTTTATGTATTTATTGTCGGCAGAAAAGGCGACTAACCACGCAATCTTGGCTGTTTTTGTCTAAAATTTAAACAAAACACAACACTATTGCACATCAAAGTAAGTTATAGTAGATAAAAGAATTTTTTTTTTTGCTTGCCACATTACGCCCCAGTGCTGTCCCCCTGATTCTGGAAGCGATACCTACCTATCAATTTACTCGGTTGTCAAATGTCATGAAAAGTTTTGTGATTGATAACTATAGATTCCGTTAGAACAATTTCCATGAAGTTTTCTTTTAAATTGTCCACCAGACTCGCGTCTCGCCTTTCTGTGGGAGGCATTACAGCTGACATGATATCTGTCAACAGATTAATGGGACGGTTTTCCTGAAAACGGGGACGAGTTTTGTAAGTCTTGACGCTACCTCTTGTACTTTCTTGGACATTTGGCGTATTTGTACATACTTAAATATTCGTAATAATTCGCTATTACAAAACAAACTTCGTTTTTTTTTGTATTGGCCAAATGACGTGAATATTTGGATTTGGACAAATTAATGCGCCAATTTACCTGCCAACGTAGTGAATTGGTAACGCCAACTTTGAAAGCTGACACCCTGGGGTACATTTTCTGCCACGCTTGGTTTGACAATTCACGAATTCTTTTGGTACATGTCGTCATTCAGTTATCCTGGGCACCGTCCACATGACAACGATGAACCGGATAAGCCTCATTTTGACTTTGACACCGTTTTATGTTACATTCCATAGTTCCTCGGACTTATGTAACACATCATGTTTTATTAACGTGACATGCTAGAGGTCCTTTTACACGGTATGGCTTCCATTTTGACAGTAATATTCATTGCGTTATATACGTTGTTGAGCAGCCAAATTTTTCGACCATATGAAGCAATGGATTGGCAATATCCTTCATAATGATACAGAATGTGATTGATATTTGATAGTGTGTTACGCAATTGGATGCTGGTCCTTACATCCGCATGCTTTAAATCATCTTAAAATAATTGAGGAACGTTATAAATTATTGGAGTGACCAGCGCCAGCATCAGGAAAGGGGTAACAAGTAAAAAATAAAACAAAATGTGATCTTGAATAATAAAATATGGAAATAATATAAACGTTCATGTTTTGAATGAAAACATGCGAAAGTCGATATAATGTAAATTAATCACGTTCCACATAATCTTGTTGGTACATCACGTCGCTTTTCCGGGCCATTTCAAGGTCTGTTTTACATAAAGAATTTGATGGAACTTTGCCTTCTTGGATGAGTTATTGGTATTTACAAGTGACGACCCTTAAGGAAAAATATATAAAAAAAAATCTGTAACAGCAATACTTACATTTCCAGAGAAACTTTTCAGTTGTAGAGGTAATTCCCGTTTTTTTTTTAACAGATTATCTCTGAGTAACACGCAAAAGTTATCAGAACTCGATGACTAATGTCACATATACATACCGTAATATATGTGCTAATATAGTGTTATCACCAGATAAGCCTTCATAGATTTACGTCGCAAACTAGCAGGTTTTGATAACAGATAACAAGTCTCAGGAAAATTGCAAAACTTTTGTGTTGTATATTCTTGTATCTTTGTAATAGTTATTGTGATAATAATATTAGATAGATCGTTTCAAAAATCCCCTTTCCTATTTGAATGAAAGAAAAAATGTTTTATTTGTCACGGAAACACGGTCGTGTATAGAAAAAGATACTTAATTAAAGCTCCAATATTAAGCAAAAATACAAACAAAATAGATTATAATCACGAGCACAAAACAGAAATAGTCGACGTCTACACGTCATGACTGTGACAACAAGGCTTTCACTCAAAATGATGCTGTGCTACAGCACAGCGCTGATTTTCAGTGGTTACCCGAAAAGGACGTACGGAAGCAAGTCAGGCTTAATGATTGGTACTATGGGTAACAAAATATAAACAGCGAATTATATGAATAAACATCATAAAAATTAATTTATCCGCAGGCATCACCAATCACCATTAATACGTAACGTTGGCATTTATTTCATGGACATCTTAAAAACAGGCCTTAATTGCTATGAACCTCATCGTAGATCAACAAGACAGTCATAAATTCTTCTTAGTTCATTATCAGCTTACAGCAGTACACTGCTGGACATAGGCCTCTCCAATCACACGCCATTTGGCCCGATTCTCTGCAACTCTCATTAAGTCTCATCTTAGTTATGCCCAATCAAAATATCAATCTAACCACCATGACGTAGGTACTAAGGGTTTATTTATAAACGTTGCTTACAGTTAAGTAACCCTGTTTAACCCATAGAAATCTTTCTTATTATATCTATGGTTCAACCATACATTTTTGACGTTCAAAACTTCAAATGTCTCTTAACCCTTTATTTATAAACGTTGCTTAAATGTTTATAAAGGGGTAAATACTTTATTATCTGTTAGCTCCCTTATCATATAGTCATTACATTATCAAACATAGTCACACCACTGACATTGACAAAAATAGTCTCATCAAAATAACGCCTTTGTGTAACAAGGTGATTTTATAACCCGTGAATCATCCCAAATACGTCGTCTACAGAATTTCTCCTAAGATAGCCGCAAACGGCTCCGAAGAAATATTGCTATGTGACAAGCCAGTACACCATGGGATTTCCCATCGGCAAAAATGACTAAGGCTTATATCGCACTGGGACACCATGGTGGCGTAACCGTGGTCGCGTTGCCAGTGATATATACACAGCTTTATGGAAGGTAAGTATCTCACCAGCAACCGACCATACATTTTTTTGGCAGTGCGACCATGGTTGCGCCGCCA
The DNA here is from genome assembly GCA_914767645.1 of Hydraecia micacea. Taxonomy (NCBI): domain Eukaryota; kingdom Metazoa; phylum Arthropoda; class Insecta; order Lepidoptera; family Noctuidae; genus Hydraecia; species Hydraecia micacea. Next base: position 19,501,902 of record OU611780.1, read on the forward strand.
TGGTGTCCTAGTGAGATAAGGCCGTAACTTCCAAACAAACTTTTGTCCCCTATGTAACCCCTTTAGGGAATGAATTATCAATAATGCTTCCTTATTGCTCGCCTTCGTTATACAGGAAACGTTTTTGCAAAATTTCATCCAGCTGTTTGGGCTCTGCGTTGTCTGTGAGTGAATGAATGTATTTCAGATTTTTATTAAGTAGATTAGATAGGTCCTAAAGACACTATTCCCAAAACCGCCTGACTGTGATGTATTTCATGGCACGAAATTATCGCCGTAATTCAAACAAATCTTCAAAAGAAATAGTAATCAAAATGTCTTTGTGTGTCGGGTCAATCGCCGCAGATATAAATATATCGTACCAAAGCGTCACATGTTTACGAGGCATAGCGTCCAAAATAACAGCCATTGTAGCGAATAAAGACCAATGTTGGTCCTCTGACGCTCAAGAACAATGGCGCACGGGAACAAGGACCAATGTCCTGCCAAGTTTAGGCGCTTTGGGAATAATGTTCCTTGTCACTTTAAAGTACCGATTACTTAGCAGAAATGAAAGTGTTATTCTTTGTTAGTTACACTTTCTTAATTAATGTTATGCTTCTTGACATTTATGTTTGAAGAAGTACCCTTGCATTGCCTTGCAACATCATCAAGGACATTGGAAACTTTGTGTTTTTAACCAAATATGCTGACTTCTCATTCCTTTGACGAGCCTCGTAAAAAGTGGCCGGGAATATGACAATAATAGTCAGCATCCCCTCTGTGATAATGCAGTTATACGCTCGCCAGTTCATAGCATTTATTACCTTCTGAATTCCAACTTATCGATCAGGATGTTCAAAGTTTAATAGGAGACGTTTCGTTACGATAAAGACGACGTTTTATTAGCAATATCCATTAGCACAATCACTTACTGATCATTCAAGTGCGGTCACGAGACCGTACGCCGCATAAGTATGATTAGTACACGACATGTTGTGTTTGTACAGTTTGTGCAGGCAGAGAACTTGCTACTACTTATAACGTATGAGTGCGGAGTAGTCAATTATTCACATGATGAATGGAAACAAGGCCAAAGGAGTATGCAAGCCTGTAAGGATCGTAGCAGTAGCAGGTGGCGTTCTGTAGTTTCTATATTCCATGGGATGAAGGCGTAAGTTTATGTATGTAAAAAGAGAAATTGGATAGTTTTACTTTTTTAATATTTGCAGTGTAGGTGAATATTTACATACATAACACACGCCATCTTGCCATGGAGATAGGCAGAAACTATATACCGCCACCTGCTACGATCTTTATACTCCTTTTGCTTCGTTTACGTTCATACATCTGGTCACACACGCGCGCCAGTTGCGAGTGCTATGCACCTGATCTTTCTGAAGAACATCTCCAATAAGGTCACTGTAATGTGTCCTAGGGCGTCGCCTCTCCGGACGACCATCTAAGCATATTCTTTTCAATTGTCACTAATGTTTTATCACATCACATCGTAGCACCAGAGGTGAATATTTTTACCTGTAAATCAAATAACTTGTTCGACTGTAAGTCTGTTTGAAATAGTCGGTGTCACGCCAGTTTACATCCAATTAGTGCGCGCCCGTAAATAGTTGGAAGTCAATTAGATGGCTGCCGTGTCACTGTCCCCGGTGTATTTACTGAAAACATACATGTGTTATGTAGATTTGTAACTTGCTCGTTTACAGAGATTGGACGTGAAATGCTTTGTCATTTGAAATACTGTAGGTAAAATTACTTTGACATAGGTGCGGCCGGTTTTTGTTAAAACACATTAAGGTTGCACTAGTTGACGGCTCGAACTCGTTGGTGGGCGTGGCTATATGCATGCTATTTATTTAGTGAAATAGACGATGATTTATAACGAAAATAAAGCGCGTAGAATTTCAAGAACAGACCTTTGAGCATATAGATATTATAAAAAAACTACTAAATGTATGTATTCAAAATATAGTTATTTGAATTCTTGAACAAATGCCATTTCCTTACTCCGGGAGTTATTTCTTTACGCCTAAAGATGCGTTAAAATGATTGTTGAAATATGGAAGTTAGACGCTCATAACTTTCAGTCAGACTATATTGTTTTTTAGATTCTGTGTCCGTACATGGATAATGACGACACAAGTAGACACCATTTAATGTTTAATGTACATTACAAATTCATTAAACAATGTTTTGTCAACTCTTAAGTTTTTAATGTATGCAGATGATATAAAAATTTACAGATCTTGCAAGAATATACAAGACTGTCTACTTCTTCAAATGGACCTAGATCGACTATATACATACTGTAGCAACAATAAGCTCTTTCTCAGTCTACCCAAATGTCATGCCATCTCATTTACCAAAAAGAGAATTAAAATAAATTTTAGCTATTCAATTAATAACGCACTCTTAAGTGTAGTTAGTTTTGTTCGTGACTTAGGTGTCACACTGGACGCCAGTTTGCACTTCGACAAACACGTTGACAATATAGTAAACAAGGCATATCGGATGTATGGTTTCGTCATGAGATCATCTCGTGACTTTGTGCGGCCCTCTACGTTCTTACTGCTTTATAAGACTTTGGTACGATCCCAGTTAGAATATGCCGTCCCGATCTGGAATCCTTTTTACGACAAATATGGCGCTAGAATTGAAATGGTACAGAAGAAGTTCTTACGGTCTATGAACTATAAGTGCTTCCGTTCAAAGGTTCCTTATGTGCAGCTATTGAAACGTTATGGCGTACTGGATTTGGGATCTAGGCGGCTGTTACTCGATGTCATGACACTGCAAGGCTTATGCAGTAACAAATTTGATTGTATTGACCTAACAAACAAATTGTGTTACAAGGTACCCAGAAGTGTTATTCGACGGGGGGTGCGCGTCCCTCAACTATTCCATACAGACATATGCAGGACTAACGCTGGGGAACGTGCGCCTCTTCGTCGCCTTGTCGATTCTTACAACACGCATTTTGTTGAACTGGATATATTTTGTCTATCTAAGCAATCATTTAAGAAAATGGCTCTGGATACTTTGTTTAGCGAGTATTTTAAGTTAAATTAAGCTAGGCTAGTAACGCAGCAGTATTATTATTAATATTTTTGATTTTACAATAATATTATTATTGTGGCAGCGACTATTGTTTTATATTTCTTTTTATGTATTTTTATGTCTTTAGCACTTCTAACCTTTAGTTAAAATGTGGACAATGGTGTGGGTTACGTGCTTGTTAAATTTTAGTTTAAGTATTTTTCTGTAATTTGTGGTATGTAACTGTTTTTTGTCCCTAAATAAATAAATAGTGGAGTAAACTCCATGCGACGTTAGTATGGAAGAATGATTGATTAAGTGATTAGTGTAAGTGTAACCTTAAAAAGTAAAATGATGATAACACTTAACTTGGTGACTTCTGAAATTACGACTAATAGAAAAGTAAAGAAGACGAAGAAATGCTGCGCCGAAACCAAATAAATTGGGCTAAGGACAAAAGAATAAAGTCAAATCCTACGAATAAATAAGACTTATTACTTATTCGTAGGTCAAATCATTTATTTCAAGTAGGCACATAAAAGACTCTTTTGAACGTCAAAAATGATGATGATGTTCCTTATCGTAAACTTATATAATATTAATCATTGACACGGAAAGAAGGGAGTCGAAGGCAAGGGACAGCTGGTTTGCAAACAAGAATGCACTAAAGATGTTTCTGAGCATACGGCCTGAACAAAAATGTTTCTGAGCACACGGCCGGCGGCCTGAACAAAAATCTAACAGCTGTTGAACCCAAGTTGAACCGGACATAGTCCTAATTGAAATTTAATTTTGATTTCAAAGGCGTGTGATGTATATCTGTTTTCGGTAAAAAAAAAAAACATGTGAATTCCAGAAAAATATGGGTTATTTCTCATAACACGACACAACAAACAGTTTTCCTTGAATTACAACAATAATATCAAGTTTTCCTGCTCACCGTGTAAATAAATACGAAATGCAGATCTTTATGTGGAAGCCTGTGGCCTTTATCTCGGTTGAATCAATAGACTCACTCAATGATAGCAAATCAAGCGCTGCAGGTTTTATTGTGTTGATAATAAGAACGAAAATTGTTAAAGTACTTACTTATCAACAGATCTAGAAACAAGAAACGCGGTGACGTGGTCGTTGGCGTTTATTCCATACTAACGTATTCCTCTGTTTTTTCCCTGGTTAATGATACAAATATAAATATTTTTGTACGATATAATGTACCTATATCTAATACTGCCCATGTATATCCATATGGTTCATTTCTTGGCGTATTTTTTTTTCTCTAAAATTTATATAAATTACGCGAGGAATGAACGCCAACGACCATGTGACTGAGGTTCCTCTTAAGCTGAGTTTGCAAAGGTCAGTCGAGCAAAATGCGTCATCCAGTATACCACGATTTATTAATAGGAACCAAGATTAGGCCTTCAGGAACAGGGGAAGACAATATAAAAGATGGGAAGACGAATTAGAGCTCACAGCGGGTCCAAATTGGAGAAGAGTTGCGACTTTGTGAGAGATAAGAATCAGTGAAAGTTGTTAGAGGAGGCCTTTGTATTTTTTGACGGGCCTACACTGTCCCCCCATACCTGTAACACTGTCATTTGAAAACATTGTAAAAGCCAATAGCAAGAAACTACACGGTTACTCTTTTAAAAAGTCTTCTCCATAGGAAACGACCAATTGGTACCGTGTACCTAGCTTCTGACGTTTCATAAGTGCCTATGTAGGTTTATGTCAAATATTTTTTTTAATTGATTGATTTGCCAAGAGGCATCTTCAGGATTATGTTAAGATTAGCGGGGTAATTACGTAACACACTATCAGTAGCAATAGCTTTCATTTTGACAGTTCAACAACATTCATTGCATTATTGACGTTGTTAAGCAGACAATTTTTTCGAACATAAGAAGCAATGGATTAGCAATATCCTTCAAAACTATTCAGATTGTGATTGAAAGTGTTTTACGCAATTAGGGTGCTGATTAATTTAAAATCGATATTCTTTAAACAGATAGAACTGTATCCAAAGGAGAAAAGAGTTCTTGTATTATTACGTACACACTATTGTGATCCCAAAGACCAATGTGTTATTGCATGCGTTTGCAGCGGTACCGTTGCTACGTAACCAAGCTTGATAACAATTTCTTTAACTATAGAATTAAATCGATATACTTAAATAGCTTTAGTATCGATTATAACAGCACATAGTTGCATTATATTTCTAGATTCGATAGACGATCATTTTAACGGAACATTGCATTTGAGGATTACATGAAAGCTTATTTTTAACCGACTTCAAAAAAGGAGGTTCTGTATTCGACCCGTATATATGTATGTTTGTATGTCCGCGATTTTCTCAAAAACTAATGAAGCAATTTTGATGATTCTTTCAATGACATACTTTCAGGATGGTTTTAGTATATCATACTTTAGGTAACTTTTCTTATATACGAAGTTATAAATGTACTGCATCTCCGGCATTTCTCTGCGGATTTTGATGATTCTTCTAGTCGATGTCTTCAATTCTTCAATGCACTAGTGTTAATTGAATTTGTGTGGGGTAGGTACAACTAAAAAATGAAAAATAAAAACTTTTTTCCAAAAAAAAAACAACCGACTTAAAAAAATACAAAATAAAGTGATAAATAACTTTAATTTTGAAAGTCGGTGTAAAAAACGAAAATGCGGAACCAACGACACCGACTTCCGAAATTAAAGTTATTTATCACTTTATAGTGTTTTTTTTTTAACAATACATTTTCTCGAACTCTTACATACCTACTTATTATTAGATAGTTTTTATTACAAAAAAAGTCTTGATGCGCTTCTTTCGCACCGTTCTATTTAAAGTCTAGATTTTATCTTCCTTTTTGCCTACCAGCCAGTTATTCACGATTGCATTCTTGACCTTATACTGAGGTCGTATAATAAATAGAGCGGCTCATTACCTAAATAATAACAGCCGCACGGGTCGATCGTAGGTTAAGCTATGCTTGCCGCGGTCGGTTCGGGGATGGGTGACCATCCATTACATATCGAGACCCCTCCGTGCCTCGGAAAGCACGTTAAGCCGTTGGTCAAGGCTGTCATGCGTAGATCTTTGACAGTCGTTACTGGTAGTCAGAACCCCAAAAGTCTGACAACCAGTCTTGCTATGGAGTATCGTGTTACCCAGTAACTGGATTGTGGAGGTCAGATAGGCAGTCGCTCCATGTAAAATAATGGTATTCAGCTGCATCCGGTTAGAGTGCAAACCGACCCCAACATATTGGGGCAAAGGCTAGGCAGGTTGATTTGACACTGAAGTTAAAAACTTTTTGTTTTTCTAAAGTTATTAATAAAGATTATGGAGATTACCATTATTGATGTGTTGTTTATTGTTTACGAAGTATCGTTCGCGAACAAATTTATCTGTGCCACAAATATTTTGCACGATAAACTCTTATCAGTCTTTGATAAACAATTTCTTTGTTTATAAGATCAACATTAAAAAGTGCACAAAATATCTTAGACAATGTCTTCGCTGTTGTCTAAAAGTTTCAGTGCCTCATAATCAGCCTATAATGTTCCCATTGCTGCAACACAGGCAACCTCTCGGTGAGAGAGAGTGGGCCGTAATCCACCACGCGCACCCAGTGCGGGTTGGTAGATGTCACATGTCTTCGAATTTTTGGTTCTAGGACAAGCCGGTTTCCTTACGATGTTTTCCTTCACCGTTTCAAACCTACGACATACAACTCGCGGCCGTTACCACTGGGCCACCACAGCACAGTGCCTCGGTATGAAGAATTAGAAAAAAAAATAGATTTATTACCAATAAAAAATAATAGAATAAATAACCAACGACCGCTGGTAATGTTGTTACTAGAAGTATGAGTTGAGAAAATATGTTTGATCGTGTTTAGATATCAATCACCAATCACGGCTATTAAGATTACACAAAAAAAAAAAAAAGAATTTTTAAACTGATATTTCAAGTAATTACAATAACAGCGGTTGATGACTCCACAACAAAAATCATCATATTAATTTATTTTATTATGTTTAGAAATCCCATTTATTATATAGACACCCATCATGTCCGCTGTAAACTACGTGAATTTTCACCCCTGGTATTTATTTATTAAAAAAAACCATTTTGCATTTTTTATAATTTTATTTGATTTACGAATTAGCATTTTTCTGTTTGCAGTATTCATAGTGAGCTTTGTATTGACGTTATTAATAAGTTATTTTTGTGTTTCAGATGCCCCGCGGCCGGGACGAAATGCAAGTAAACGTGGCGGGGCTACGGAGAAATATTAAGAACCTCGCGCACAATTATTCCGATGCCCAGGTATAGCCTGTAAACTTATACTCCTTACAACTGTGGTACTACAAGAGCAACTGTATCATCGAAGATTTTTATCGTCCTACTTATATATTTTACTAGCTTCTGCCCGCGACTACGTCAGCGTGAAATTTCACCCTCCCCCATTCACCCTCGACCAGTGGTTTAGGCTGTGCGTTGATATACCAGTCAGTCAGGACTGTTTTGTGAAACAGCTAGCGGTTTTGTAAAACAGCGGATTCTACAATTCATCTGCGATATATATATATATATCTGTACTAATAATAAAGCTGAACAGTATGTTTGTTTGAACGTGCTAATCTCTGGAACTACCAGCCATATTTGAAACATTATTTTTCCATTTGATAGCCCAATTCTTGACGAAGGCTATAGGCTAGTTTAGTTTGTGATTTTCCTGTGCGATTCACAATAAATAATTTTTCTTTATTCTTTTCGTATGACAATTATTTTATACAAGGACCAGTTTCCCTCACAATCTCACATAATTAATTTATATTTTCCAGGTAAAAGTGCGCGAGGCAACATCAAACGATCCATGGGGCCCTTCCAGTACATTGATGGCGGAGATCGCCGACCTCACCTACAACGTGATGGCCTTCACAGAGATCATGCAGATGATCTGGAAGCGGCTCAACGACCACGGCAAGAACTGGCGACACGTGTACAAAGCGCTGGTCCTTATGGAGTACCTCATAAAGACCGGCAGTGAGAAGGTCGCCATGCAGTGCAAAGAGAATATCTTTGCGATACACACGTTAAAGGACTTCCAGTATATGGAGGAGGGGAAGGATCAGGGTGAGTTCTTTGGCCTTTTAAAAAGTGAAATGAATACTTCTTTAGCAATGGGTTTTTAATAGATATTATGCTACATGTTAGGACTTAGAACGACTGGATTGCCACTGTTAGGATCACACCTCCTGTTTTTGTGCGTATAGGCAACAGGAAGTCTGAGTCTGTCTGAGGACAAGCCAGTTTCACCAACTCAACTCAACTTTAATCAAAATGATATCTATACATATACAAATAAATAAAAGTTGTTTGCAATGTCAAAGTAGCAGCTTTTTACTAAATGCATTATACGGTACCTATAACAAAAAAACATTTTTTTTTTGTCTGTCTGTTATTTTGTTCTGGTTAATATCCGAAACCGCTGGACCTATTTTGACGGGACTGTCACTAATAGCTGATGTTATAAGGAGTACCTATGCTACTTTTATTTTAGAAAAAGAATTAGGGCTCCGCGCAAAAAAACGAAAACCCATGAAATCCAATTTGTTTTCCGACATGCACGCGAACGAAGTCACGGGCACAGCTAGTTAAATACAAAACCTATATTCCTCGACCTTAGCCAGGTGTTGTGTCAGGAGTAAAGTACATGTTCCTCCTGCTCCCAAATCAGTTTGGCATCAATTTATGACAATATATTAAGCCTTGTTCGAAGCAACTGTGCCTCATGTGTAGCTAGCGGCCCCGAAGCCATGCTAATGAGTCTAATGACTTACGAAACGCGTCGACAGCGATGTAGCAACGCTGCAACGTTGCGACTTATTAATAAACAATCTAGTACTACGTGCAGAATGTTAATGATATCTAGGACTAGCTTCTGCCGCGGCTTCGCACGCGCGGATGTCGGAAATTATCCCACGGGAACGTGCTGCCGGGACAAAAAGTAGCCTATGTCTTTCCCTAGGATCGCCATATGCTATCTATCTCCTTGCCAAGTTTCATCGAAACCTGTTCAGTGGTTTAGGCATGTATATGTAACATACATACAGTTTTTTTCTAATTTATAATATTAGTATGGCTTGTAGGCGTTGCGTTATCTGTCGATGTGATAACGACAGGGATTGCGAACCTGGGCTGGCGGTAGGATTAATTAATTGACTCATTGTATTGTTATCATCATTAATATATGTTATTGCTAATAATAGATATATATTTATTTATTAAGGCACATCATCAACTTCTGTGTATAATAATATAACAATGAATGCAAAAAAATGAATGAATGATGATGAACGTGCATGTAATGAAAGTAAGTTAAAATTTTCTCAAAGATAAGCTGTATATCAGTGGCTAAAATGTTGAAATAGTCGGTTAGTCATGGTCAAAACACAAATATTACGCGTTTTATATATTGTATTGTAGTAAAACACAAAGGTTCGCTATCCCTGAAACAGATTATGCAGCTGTGGGATGTTTGAGGTCTGCTCAGATTATGTACCAGTTTGGCAGTGACTTTCATTCCATTCGGATTCAAATTGTTTTTGAGTGAGTTGGTCTGTGCTATACGAAGTAAGCGAAGTGCCGTATGTCGTAGACGGTGGCTAAGTGGCATACACAACAAATCATTGCTCTTTATAAATATTCTGTCCCACACTGTGCTTAGGATCCATCTTTCCGTACTCAAATCGCAAACCTTCAAGAAATTTAAACATTCTGCCCACAATACGCCCCCTTTTTCATACACCACCACCCCCTTTTCTACGTAAATCAAATCCTGATGGTTTGCTTATCCTGCAATTTCCCACTTTATTAAGCAAAACTCCACCCGCCAATGAAGCTTATAATAATGCGAAACTATTTCCAACGGTTACGGCCCTAATCCACGCTTTTCTGACGGAAACGCCTCTCGTGAGTCGAAGCTTCTAGAATATTCTAGAAGCTTCCTTTCAAAACATACGACGCCCCTTTTTTGACATCAGCCGTGTGTCGTCCATCAACTGGGCTGCACCGAAAAGTGACTGATACTTTACAAAACTATCTTCGCATATATTTTTGTTACTGGGAATGAAGCATTTTATGTTAAAAGCTGTATTTTAATAAAAAAAAAATTACAGGTCTCAACGTCCGTGAAAAGGCGAAAGCACTAGTAAACCTGTTGAAAGACGACGAGAGGCTAAAGAACGAGCGAGCGCGAGCATTGAAGGCGAAACAACGGTTCGCGCAGAGTGCGAGCGCGTTCGGCAGCGACGGCGCCTTGGACACGCCCAGCAGTCCCACCTACCCCGCGGTGAGTGCACAAATATAGTTTGAGGGCGGAAGGCGTAATCTAGAAATGGTCTAAAACTGATTTTGTTTTGCCGTTTATATTTGTTTTTCGTTTGGGGACGTTTTTCATTGCTTTTAGTCTCGATAGTTTATTTTTTACTTTTTCTCGCTTTTTGTTTAAAATTGCAATTTTGTCTTTTTTTCTAACCGACACCTTTTCGCGTTTGGGATGTTTCTAATTTACTGCTTTTGTTCTCGTTAGTTGTATATATTCAATTTTTACCGTAGAAATGTTGTGTTTAAAATTGCAAGTAGTATTAATAATATTTTCACTTTTCGTTCTAACCGACACCTAGTTCTTCTTGTTCATTATCATTTAATTTTGTTAAATAAAGTCATAATATTATCGTCATTCTCATCAGCCTCATTTCACTTCATCTCTCATCTATCAATGTGTTAACTTTCAATATCTTCTGTTCCCTAACCTACCGTTGTGTCCCTTTCAGTTCGGCAGTGACGGCGCGCTCGACGCCACGTCCAGTCCCACCTACCCTGCGGTGAGCACTTTGTACTAATTCACTTCTATAGCGCTACAAGGTTCGTTTGCCGCGTGGCCAAAATCGGAACTAACGACGCCTCCTTGTTTTTTTAATACATTTCACGAAACATTGCACAAATGTTTACTAACAGTGGCCCGTTTCAACGTCATTGGAGCGCCAAAACATCCTTGTAGCAGTAAAACCTTGTTGTCTCTGGCGTCTTGGGCAATGCCTTCAGCACAATCTAGAACCATACAGTCGGTCATTGACGCTGTCTAGTGTCTACACAGAGCAAGCGTGCGGGCGGTGTGGGCTATGACGCGGGAGGAGCGCCATTCCGTGAAGTTCCCTAGAACTATCATCATCATCATCATCATACTATTACAGCAGTACACTGCTGGACATAGGCCTCTCCAATTGCACGCCATTCAGCTCGATTCTCGGCGACTCTCATCCAGGTACTAGCAGTCATCCTGCGAAGATCGTCGCTCCACCTTGCCTGAGGGCATTCTACCTTACGTTTGCCGATTCGCGATCTCCACTCAAGAACACGTCTACCCCAACGGTCATCGGTTCTTCGGCTAATATGGCCGACCCATTACACACACATAGCTACAGCTTACTTATTCTGTGAGCTATGTCGACAATTTTGACTCTCTGACGGATCACCTCGTTCCGGATCCTATCCCTCAGAGAGACTCCAAGAATAGCTCGTTGAAACTATGGACCAGCCGTACCGTGAGCCCACGTTTCGGCTCCGGAAGTCATAAGAACAGGCAGGACGCACTGATTGAAGACTAGTCTTTAGGCTTTGTCGAATACGAGCCGAAACTTCCCAATTGCTGCCAAGCCCAGCTAAATTCTTCTGTTAGCCTCCTTCTCAAAGTTGGAGTTTGCCCGAGGTAAACATATTCTCGAACAACCTCGAGAGCACCGCCATTGACAGCAATCGATCCCGGAGGAACATGACCTGGGTTTTGTCCAAGTTCATCCGGAGACCAATGTGTACAGAAGAATCAAATAGGCCGTCCAGAATTTGCTTCAAGTTCAGCAGCGATTCAGCCAGCATGACGATGTCATCTGCAAATCTCAAGTGTGAGATGTACTCGGCGTTAATGTTAATGCCGCGTCCTTCCCAGTCCAGCGCCTAAACACATTCTCCAATGCGTTAGAGAACAATTTCGGGAAATTACGTACCCTGACGCAGGGGGTCGCTTGTTCAGTTCGCTGGTCCAGAGTTTGGACGGTCATTGTCGAGTTTTCATACAGACATCTTAGCACTTGGATGTATGGCTCCAAAATAGACCGGGTTCGGGAGCTAAGACCGACTGTATCTTTCTTGGTCTGGTAAATTCCAGTTAGCATTTTGTTAAAAATATTTTCTCGTTCAATTCCAGCTAAGCGGAGATTCAGCGGAGTGGTCGGGTGGCGGTCGGGAAGCCGAACTAGCGCGACCACTCACAGCCGGCGAAGAAGAACTGCAGCTACAGCTGGCGCTCGCCATGTCGCGCGAGGAGGCCGAGCGGGAGGAGAGGCGGCGTCGCTCCGACGACGTGCGGCTCCAGCTCGCCATCAGCCAGTCGCAGCAGGACTTCCAGTGAGTAGCGCTCAGTACTACTAGCGAGGCAATGGGCTAGCAAGAGGGAGCTAATAAACTGAACTCTACCAACAAAAATCGCCAACCTAAGGCCGTCCGCTGCGTTTGCGAAACGTCCGCCACACGTCCGCGACGGATGCGCGGAAATATGAAAGAGCTCCGCTATGTGGCGCGGACCGTCCGTGCGGACCATCACCTAGCGCTGACGGACGGCCTCATCCAATTCTATTCCCTTTACCAAACTCCCGACCTATCACAGCTCTTCCTACCTCATCTTAATCCCATCCCCTCCAGACTAGAAGCCTACCTCTGCGAAGAAGCAGTCCGACTGCAAACATACAAGCGCCGCGCGCCATCCGCACCAGATTGGACCATTGTGAACACGACCAGACCTCCAATATGGTCCACCGTGGCCCCGACCACCGGCACGATCTGGTCGGGAGGAGACACGACTGGCCCGAACTCGCCGACTGTGGCCCCGAGCGCTGGCCCGAACTGGTCGACGATGGTCCCAAGCAATGGCCCGAACTGGTCGGCCCCTACTGACTCGTCGCCGCGGTGTTGGTTCTATGGGTGCATGGAGTGCCTCAGACCGAATGTAATACAGTCAGTGCCGAACACGTCACTAGTAGTAGTTGAAGAGTGTAGCACGACCCCAGACCTCGACAGTTCTAGATTGCCACCAAGAATTTTCGAGGTTTCGGGGTCGCAAAGAGGATGTAGCTTGGAGTAGTAACCAGCTGAGCATTTCTCAAAATTTTTGATACATAGTTTTCACTCATTTCCAAGTAACAAAATAAGAACTTTTATTTCGATCTTAACTAATATTTTACAGGTTTTTTGTATAAAAACTCTACTAAAACAAAAAACCAATCAGAAATTCAGAATCTGTCTAGATTTAGCTAGCTGTATTTAACATAATACACTTCTGGACACATCTATTGGCCCACCTTGTATTTTCAGTTTCGTTTGGTCCTAGCTAAAATTTTATATTAGGTCGAGCAAAAAGTTTTTATGCAGTTTTGAACCTGGCACATTCACAATTTCATTCAATAGTCTTTTTTTGAATTTCGAACACAGAATTTAAAGAAACAAAAGACAATTTGGAGCCTGTTTGTTGATATCAAACAATCGAATACTAAGAAAACTTGGTTTTATTGGTTACTTGGATTTAATTCTTGAAAAAGTGATTGATATCTTTGGTTTTGCAACAAACATTACTTATTCTTAACATACATTAAGGTGAGGTTCTATCAATAATCTATGGATACTTCACCTGAAGTCGCCGCCCAAGCTGTGGCACTTATTCAGGCCGGACACAGCCAAAGAAACGTGAGTGCTCAACTTAATTTAAGTCGATCTGCGGTCCGAAATGTTTATCGGAGGTACCTAGAGACTGGCGGCTTTGTTCGTCGCCAAGGAAGGCCACGATCTCGGGTCACAACTTAAAGGCAGGATCGATTCATCGTGACGACCAGCTTGAGAAATCGTCACCTTACCTTCATTGAGATGCAAAACCAACTTCGCGACTTCCACGGAGTATCTGTGAGCGCTCGAACTGTTCGGAGAAGGTTAAAATAACGCGATATGGTACCACACAAGCCAGCTAATGGGCCCAAACTAACGCGAGCCCACCGAACAGCGCGCCTTCATTTCGCACGCAGTCATTTAAATTGGACACAGCAAGATTGGAGCCGTGTACTCTTTTCTGATGAGTCTAAAATTGTGTTACATGGCAATGATGGAAGGAAGAAGGTCTACCGACGTAAGGGAGAGCGTTTCGCACAATGCTGCTTTGAAGAGAGGGTTGCTTATGGCGGTGGCTCATGGACTGTCTGGGGCGGTATATCCGCGAGCGGCAAAACTCAACTTGAGGTTGTTACAGGACCACGGCTGCCAACATTAAATGCTGAAAGGTACATTCGTGAGTGCTTAGAACCTCACGTGATACCATGCGCGGACTATGTGGGCCCAAATTTCCTTTTTATGCATGATAATGCAAGAGCCCATGCGGCCGGCATCGTCAGGGAATATCTTCGGGATGTGAACATCACAGTTATGGACTGGCCAGCCAGAAGCCCAGACATGAACCCCATTGAGCACATGTGGGACGAGCTAATAAGACGTGTTAGGGCTCGTCAGCCAGTTGCCCAGACGATGCAGGAGTTGAAAACTGCCATAGAAGAGGAATGGGAGATGATCCCTCAAAATTTCATAGAGCGGTTGATAAACTCTATGCCTAATCGTATGAGAGCTGTGGTAGATGCCCATTGCCCATGGAGGCAACAGGCGTTATTAAATTAAACCTTTATTTGATAAAACATGTTTTTTATTCAAAAATCAATTGCCTTTAACAAGGCGCATATCCGACTTGTTAGGCGTAGCTCCATGTCGTATGGTATTCTGAATTCAAATTTAAAACAATACAATCGAAAAAGATGGTAAAATGTATCAGGTTTAAAACTGCATCAACAGTTTTTGTTCAATCTAGCAATCATATTTCGGTAGGGGCCATCGAAACCTAAACTCTAAGGTGGGCCAATAGATGTGTCCAGAAGTGTATATTATGTCCTTTCTTCTTTATTAGAAAACCTGTAAAATATTAGTTAAGGTCGAAATAAAAGTTCTTATTTTGTAACTTGGAAATGAGTGAAAACTATGGTCAAAAATTTTGAGAAATTCTCAGCTATGTAATAAAAAAGATAAAAAATTATAATTCATGAGAAAATTTCTAATCATGTCTACAAAGAGTCGATGTTTTTTTATTTGTTATTTTTGTGGCAACCTGAAGGCCAATTCCCATAATTAAAAACGTTCGAAATCTAGTCGCAATCTCATCTCAGCCACAATCAATTTTAGAGGTATTTTTGACAGATTGAAACTGATATCAGGCTGTGAACGTTCTTAAAATTTTGAGAATTGCCCCTCGGATATCTTTTGAGACTCAATTACTCCTCCATCGATAGACCGCATGTATTTCAGGCAACTCGTTGGAATCCTTGAACTCTCAACGTCTTTTGTTTTATTTATCTAGTGCCAATTTTCAAGTTTACTTAACTTCACAGAGAATGTATCCACATTGAAGTTAATCGATAAATTAATACTGTTATCAAAACCTACAATAGGCAACAAGTAAAATGATGTTCAACTTGTACAGGACGACGGACGGTCTACCGCCACCTAAGAAGGGCCAATCGTCGCAGCAACAGTCGCACTTGCTCGACCTGTTGGACGTGAACCTCAGCAGTCCGGTCGCCGGCTCCGCACCTCCCCAGGTGGACGCCTGGGCCGAACAACCACGACCGGTAAATATCATACTTACATTTATTTTCATTAATTATATAAGGTCCGGCCGCGCTAAATTTGCCAAAGATGTAAACAACAATGGCCGCTCAAAATTGAATAAACTCGATATACAATCGATTATAGGAACATTTATTTTAAGTAATGTTTGTTTTCGTCTAGTTAGCTCGGAGATTTAGACGAAAACAAACGTTACTTAAAATCGATCGATCAATCGATTTTAATCAATTTCGATTTTTCAAATTTTATTCGATTTTATAATTTTTTTAAAGAAAACTTAAGTCAACTCGTTCGTATCGGTACGAGTTCTACCATACAGTCTGTTGGCATTTTGGCAACCAATACCATTTCAGGAAACAACATAAAATAGTCGAGAACTAATAAGACCAATAAATCATTGCATTGACATAAAATCACGCATGTATACCTCGATACCTCGAAAGGTTAGGCAGATGTAGGTGTACACACGGCTACACATCAAGCTATAAATTTCCAGTTTGAGTTGAGCTCGCATTGTATAGGTTTTTCGTACAATCAGAAGTCAGCTTATACTGGTTATGTATAGCTTGATGTGTAGCCGTCTGTACGTACAGTAAACCCAGAAATATAAGACGAAATAATAAAAAATGCCCATGTATAACCAAAGCTCTTTGAAACAAATATTTCTTAAATCTGTAATAGAAACATTATTTTGTAGCACTTTATTTATGTTGTTGTTTTTTTTTATTCTACCACTGTATGCAGTTGGAATTTGGTATATTTGTCGACTCAATGGTAAGATGTTCAAAGGAAGTTCTATGTAAAGCTAGAACTGTTTGTAAAGCTATGTTGGACATAATTATGTATATTTTTGTTTTACGACTTGGTTAATTCAAAAATTTATTTTTTTCCGATACTACGTCCTTCTTTCCTTGCACACAATAATTATATAATATTATTAACCGATTTCACGTAGAGCCCATGTACGCTAATTCCTCGAAAATAATGAAATGCTTCAACAAAAACCAGTATCAGAATCCATAATAAAGTGAACTAATTGTTCATAAAAATAATTGAATGAAATTCTAATGCAGGAAACATCATCAGACGCATGGTCAGCTGTGGGTAGTCCAGCGAAAGACCCCTGGGCCCCTGCGGCCGCGCCTCCCGACCCCTGGGCCCCTGTCGCAGGAATGCATGTAAGTACTTGTCTCTAAATGAACCATAATTTCAATTGATTTTACACTAAATTGAACATCATTTTGTTATATTAGTCTTCGCAGTTGGATTTTGGTATATTTGAGGATGCAATGGTAAGATATAGAAAAAAAAGTTGTAAAAGTAAAGCTATACCGTATGTAATGCTATATTGTATAACTTTAATAATGTAATTTTTCTTCACTTATAAAATGACTTGTAGACACTGAGATTTGCTCACATTTTTATTTATTTTGTTAAGAGGTACTAAAATTATTTTTGTATATTTGTAAAACTATAATCTCTGGAAATACCGATCTGATTAGAAAAACTCTTTCATCGCTAGAAAGCTACACTACTTCCGTGTGACATAGGCTCCTTCTTATGCCAGAAAAATGCACAGTTGCAGCTGCAACTACAAGATATTGATATTGATAGATTACAAGATATTGACATTATATTATTGTGTTTTCAGGGCAAGTCTCCTGTCTCCGTGCTATCGTCTCCGTCCTCGTCAGAACTGGAGCAGTTCGACGCGTTGTCGCAGCGGCCGCGCACCAACTACAACAACAACGCTGAGTCAGATCCCTTCGACCTCACTGCATTAGGTAAGGGTATTGTCATCAAAGTTGGAATCGGTTTTTTACGAAAGTTATTGAAGGATGTAGGGAATGTGCTGCATTTGTGCAATATTTTAAGGGTCTCATCACTGGGTTCTCTAATTACTTTCCTCGTTTAAAAGATATCTAGAGATGGCATGAGACTTCGTAGTGATTTAAAATTGAATTTTATAAGAGAATTCGTATATCCATAGTTCATCGTTCCGTGTAAGCTCGTCATAGCTTGGATATGTATCGATAATCTGCTAATTGCCCTTAAAATCTTGTCAAAAAACTTGTATTCTATGAGGTATTTGTAATCCTCTCTTATTTTAGTTTCGTTTTGTCAAAATCTATTGATCCAGAAATGTTTTGAGTGATAATGAATCGGACAATATTATCGTTCTTCCAGGCGACAACCTAACTCCGAAGCCGTCGTCCCCGCTGTCGGGCAGCCTGGGCGCCAACAAGAAGTCCCCGTCGGCCTTCCTCGGCGAGAACTCCGCGCTCGTGAACCTGGAGCGCCTGCTGTCCCCGGCGCCGGCGCCGCCACACAACCCCTTCGCGCACGACGCGCCGCCGCGCGCGCCGCAGATGTTCGCGCAGGCGCCGCCCGTGAGTCACACACGAGTGTTGCTATAAGCCGGTGTGCTGCAGGACATTTCCCAACGACAAAAATTTGAATTAAAAAAATCATTTCTTTGTGCTGACAAGGATATCTTGTACAAAATTTCAAGTTTTTAGTCAGTGGTTTAGGTTGTGCATTGTCTGTCAATAATGAACGAATGAATGTATTTCAAATTTTGCTAATAATTATTTATCCACATCCACGTCCTATATAGAATGATAATTCATTATACCATATTCATTACCACAGAGTTTTTTGAATTTACTTAATGGAGAGTAGTACGAAAGGTGACATAGTAGTATTCCAAATTAAGCTGTATAGTGTAGGTTATTATGAAAAACTTATGCAATACATTTGTTTAGAAACTAGTGATTTTGTAAAAGTTTTGATAATATTTTCCATTACTTATGGATGTGGAAAGAACCTTGATATCTGGGTGAATATCATAAGCTTTTTTTATGAATTTGGTAAATCAGTACAGAGGAAATATGACAGCTATACATGAAGATTCCTAAATATCGTTAACAAACTTACGTTCGAGTGCTTAAACGATTCTAATATCCATGTTTCAGGCACGACCAACAATGAACGAGCTAAAACAACAACAGATGGGTCTAACCGGCCTCAACTTCGACACGGCATCCCCTTCGTTCGGCGCGTCCTCTGCCGCGCCGCTGGGCCTGGCCCCGAGCGGCCTGGCCCCGGGTGGCCTGGCCCCGGGCGGCCTGGCCCCGCTGGGCAACGGCGCGGACCCGTGGGCCCCCGTGGCCCCGGTGGCGGCCCCGCGCTCCACGTCGCCGTGGTCCCCGCCGCACACACGACACACACCCAACCCCTTCCTCTCCTAGCCGCTCACCACACAGGTAATTATTCTAACTGATCAGACAGCTGTGTTACTGGGGAGTTTGTTGCGCCACTTCTTCCAAGCTAAAGCACTAGGAACTGGTGAAGGACGGCCGTTTTGGGGGGGGTCTCTTTTATGTAATTTTGACCTTTGATTTTGATTTTGGTACTCTGCCTTTCTTCATTTTCAATCTGAAGATATACTCGTTCAGACCTTGTGTTGAGCTTAAAATTAACAGACAGTCACCACCACAGGCACTTCAATCAGTATGCAAACTAATCCATAAATTCCTGATTGTATGTAATAGCAGTTGTTTTGTTCACAGGGTACAAGGTAACGCGGCGCATGGCGGGAGAGCGGCGTCCGGCCCACCCCGTACTCGCGGCCCGGGCCCCAGGCCGCCGGGCCCCAGGCCGCCGGGCCCCCGGCCGCGGGTCCCCGGGCCGCCGGGCCCCAGGCCGCCGGCCGGGCCGCACGCGCGCCCGCCCGCCCACACAAACTGTTCTACTTTCACGACTACGTGTACTTGACCAAATCATAAACTGTACGCGCGCGTGAGCTCGCGCCGCTCGTGTCGTGTGAACCCGTGACGTCATCGCCCCACAGTGCGTCGTCTAGTTGTAACGAACGATAGTTTATTCCTCAGTCTGCGCTTGTTTGTACGGAATTAGTATTTTTGTTTCTTTTATATGTCCTATATACAATCACCAATTTTGATTACCAATAAAATGTATGTATATATTAATTGTATTTGTTGTAATAACTAATTTACGCAAACGGTGTGTGGTATAATCATGAGAAATTATGTTTTAATATAATGTGGACACAATATGGTGGTAGGTAGAAGACTCGGGTGTCGACGCGCTCGACGTACTTTTATTGACAAAAAATTATAAAGAGGAATTGTTTAAAAAAAATGTATAAAATGAATGACGATATTTAAAAAAATATAATATAATGAATATAAAATGTATTAGAAACATGATACGTCACGAATATTTTTGCTTTTTTTTGCAAAAGAAATGTTTTGTTAGTGTCGATACCCAATAACTATAGATGCAGTATACATAATGTAAAATGAAATGTTTTTTATTAATAGACTGGATAATGCTGTGAGCTGTCGTGTTTATATGTAGCTGACGATTCTGTGTGTTTGTGCGTGCAAATATCGTAAATAGATTAGATGTAAACTAAGAAATTATTCGTAATTTTATATTGTACAAATGTCTGATTAATTCCTATTTCGATATTGTACAGATTCCAATTTAATAAAAATATAATTTAATAAAATGATAGTGTTTTTGTGCTTTCATGTATTATTGTAAGAACTGAGTGCCAGAAATCTGTCTAAAAGAGATGTTGATATGTTATGAACTCATAAACAAGCAATAAAACATAATTGTAATCTATACATAATTATCTACATCTACTTAATATTCTGGCGATTCTGGTTAGATCAGAGTCGTGCGCTAGGCTGTATGACTATGTAATAAAGTGCACACACAAACATACAGAAGAATAGACCGTAGCCTAGAAAAGTAGCGCCAATAGTCTAGAGTACTCTAGATAGTTTGGGGCCGGCTTCGAAGACTGCCCTTATTCGCGGTCACTATACAATATCCTCGACTACTTGTGTACCGGTGAATCAAAGTTTGACGTGAACTGTGATGATGTTTGTAGCTAAAAATTCTCATCATGTGTGCCTAACATAAAAATCAAATTCAAAAACTCAAAATTATTCAAAAAAATTGTAAAAATAAATAAATAAAATACTTAAAGCAATAGCAAAAGCAAAGAAGGCAATAAATTGAATAAAAAATAAAATAATTGAAAAAAAAATAGGAAATTTAAATTAAGTGTTGGCTATGTGCATCGTCACTGATCAGGCCCCAAACTAAATCGGGTGTTAAGGGTTTTGGTAAGGTTCTCGCTGAGTTTCACAGAGTGATTGAACTGGATCATACTGAACATGTACCAGCCGTTTATATTGATACAAACGTTACGTTATCACACATTGTGGTGTTATCAAGAGAATGCTTTTGGTCACATTCCCACTGAAGCATTCTATTTGGGCTCAAAATCATTCTTCGCAACTACACAAGCAAAATATAGAAAATCTAATTCTGTGAAACTCAGGGGAGACATTGTCGCGACGACTAAGGTGACAAGTTGTTATTCGTGCCTTAGTAAAGTTTTGTATTACAGTAATTGTATTGTACGTCGCCCTCCACTTCTCTCCCCCCTTCTCTTGTATTCACGGTCATGGGGGTAACCTGCTGGCTTCTCGTAGTCATTAAAATAAGGGACCGGGTGGGAGTTATTCGGGATAGTATTGAGAAGCTGGGTGGGGACACTTGGACAGTGGACACCCTACTACATAAGTCATCCTTAGTATTATAAATTTGCCTAACATGCTAAAATAGGTGATAAAGCCCCTTCCTAGTTACACCCATGATCAACAATATATGTCCATACTTTTAATTTAGATGATCTAAAGTCACAACATTAGCTTGAAGAGTTAACTCTTGAGTTCTGCTTACCTCGAAAGGGGATCAAGCGTAAATTTATACGATTTGAAATGGTTATCTTGTCATACAAAATACGTTGACTACTAATTTTGCATTTTGTTTACAAAATGTGTTATTTTTTTTAAATATTTTACACGACTGCTTTTTGAAACGACATTTAAGTAGTAAGTAATACATTTTTATGTGTTATTCGGAATGGGAGCTAAGAATTGTCCCATGGCAGCGTTCACACCAAACGTCCGGCCGTCGACAATGAAAATGTACGTCAATGACCGACTGACTAGTACCTGCCTGTTTGGGTGTGAATACGGCCTTAATGTTCGATGTTACTTCGATAAATTGAATTAAATATGTTGTTTACAAAAAACACTAAGTTGAGAGCACAGCAAGTCTTTTTTGCAACACTGGGGTGTAGCGGCTTGTTAACATTTTAATTTGAGTTTCAATTCGTATTGGGTTCATATGAACTACGCTGCGTCCAATCAGAATGCGTTTGTAACATAATATATAAATAATTCCAGTTTATATTACTGAGCTGAACTGTCAATATTTATGTTACAATTTGCTATCCTCATAATTGTAGTATTCAACGTATTAGATAAATTATATACGATTAGTTTACACGCTAACTGTGTTGCCATACGCGATGCAAAAACGATACCTTGCCAGATAAGTAATCGCATTTATATAAATAATTATGATAATATCCATTTGATAATACTGCAGTTTTTCCAACGGTTCTTCGCGCTGGCAACATATTTAGCGTTTGTTTTTTTTTCGCTTATTAACTATCAGGTTGATGTGGTTGTTGTTTATCCGTTATTTAGATAAATTATTATTTTTAATATTATTTCCTGACCATTAAATGCATCGATGCTAATTCAACGTGTCACTAGCTAGGGAGAAACTGTAAAGATTAATGTAACTATTTAATTAAAATATATAAGTTTTTCAATAAATCTAAGTGTATTATTTAACAACACTAATTTTTCACCAAAACTCAATCTCAATAACTAGACGTTCTAGGACAAAAATAATGAAAGGATGATGCTTATTTTGGTACGCCCTACTGCCTCCCATCATCATTGCCTCCCTCCAATAGCCATGTGTAATGCACGGTGCATTACACATGGCTACAACTGAATAGTAGTTACTGGTGCCGATTCTGTTGTTCACAAACTAAACTAATAAATTTTAAGTTCAGTGCATCTTTTCTTTCTATTTCATTAAGAAAAGGACAGAAGATAAATTTTAGTTTAGTCCTGTCAAATTAATCAGCGCAAATAACTGATTATCCGACTTTTAGACTTCTGACTAAGAAGCCCAAGTCTGATAACCATTACCAATGGGTTACGTGTTCCCCAGTGCCTGGGTTGTAGTGGTAAGATAGGCAATCGCTCCATGCAAAAGACTAATATTCAACTGCATCCGGTTAGATTGGAAGATGGGGACCCTTACATAGTTATAAAAAGGCTAGGCAGATGATAAATGAATACAGTCATTATAAACGTACATAACATTACGCCTTTCTTATAATAATTAATAACAAACGTCCTAAAAGATCGTGGATCAGGATGATCGATTGAACTGACGTGGTTTCGAAGGGAATCATCGAGTGGTCATAGTGAATTAGGGCCCAGATCGGACAAGGGTCATTGGAATTCTTTCACTAAATCTTAATACCTTTCGAACATTTATTCCTGATACCAGCCTCCATACATTTCGTGGCATAATCCTTTTCATCCCTCGCTTTTACTTAACCCCCCCAACGGATGTTTGTCAACAGTAGCAGTTCCTAATGTATCACACTAATATTATCAAGGCGAAAGTTTGTGAATGTGTTTGTAGTTCTTCACGCACAAACGGCTGGAGCAATTTTGATAAAATTTGATGTCCGTGACTACCGCCATCCCGCCAACGCCAATCGCTTCCATAAAATAATTAGTACCCTTATAATATGTGATTCATTTAAAAAAAACAGAACACACACACATTAATAAAAATGACCAAATGATCAATGATGATCATGATGATGATGATGTGGATTTATGAGGAATAAGTGATGTACACTACGAAATGTAAATAAAACACAGTCTTACAATATGATTATAATTTATTCATTAATAGTTTACAAAGACGTTATCGTACAAATATTTCAGAATCAGCATTGCATACAAAATACCCTCGATAAAAAAAAAATCATATTTCTCGTTTTGTTCATTATAAAAGGAGTCAACGCTTCCCAAACGTTGTCGTAAGTACAGACTTATACGCAATTGGAAACCGTTTATATACAAGACTATGCACCAGTTACAAAAATCTCCGTTTTCATGTAAAAAAATAATAAAAAAATGGTTTTTAATCCCATGTCGTAATTCTAAAAGCATGGAATGGACGATTATATAGTTGGGAGCGGATCAAGCTTACCCTAACGTGATATTAACTTACAATAACTTACCTACCTTACATGATCATTAATTAGAAGCCAGACTCGGTGCGAAGAACACCTCCTACACACCGGCGACTTGTCGCGACGGCTCACGACTAAAAGTCGCAAGTTTACGATCTAACTCAGTTGGTTTGCGCAAAGATCGCCTTTGTGTAGAAAATATTTGCGTCTGTCAAATTAACTATGCACAACGTTTTACGGCTGAGATAATCAACTTATTTGTGATTTTATTTTGATTACTACTTAATTAGTGAATTGGACTCGTGTATTGGAGCACAGACCATCATGATATTTGATTTATGATTTGTTGTCATGCAGAGTTAATGTTGTCAGACTATTACATTGAGCAATGTACCGGTACATTGTGAGGCGAGGGCAGCGCCTCGGGCACTCGTCTGGTATTGCGTCAATCCCTGTTTTAACTTAAATAATTAATTACGGTACAGTGTTACTGCAGTTATGTGCTGTTTGTAGGCATCAGTCTCACGATGTTAACATTTCACTAACCTACAGGAAACGACGGTAGTAAAGTACTGGGGGCTGATAAAAAATTGTATAAAAACCATCGACTAGACACTACAATATCCAATAAATATTTTTCGAAAAATTTCAGAATAATGTCTTCCATACTAATTTAAATACCATACAATCTAGAATAAATAATTCAAGCGATACGAGTGACGGTCACAAATATTTTAATACAAAAATAATTCGACATAAGCAACGTGACGGCAGATCTACCAGTTATAAGAAAAATATTCTATGATTAATAAGGTGAAGCGATATTTTCATTACGATCACATTCGCGCTACATCGCACGACACTATCATCTTAATCGTACTAAATGCAAAACAGGGCGGCGCCTTGCGAGTGACGCATTTTAAATGTTTTTTTTTTTAGTACGAAATGTGTATCATCAATGCAGGGGCATTGACTAACATTCCCATTTTATAATAATTAAATATAAACCATTGGCAGCGGATTCCGTCTCAGAATTGGCTGATTGGATCGTTCGTCGCCGCCACGCTTAAACAAGATGGCGGCTAAAGGAAAACTAAAATGGCGTCAGTAAAAGCGCGCGCCCTCGGAGTTGACATTCTCGATATGAAGTTAAGTCCCACGCCAATCTGCAGCGAGCACTGCGTCGTGAACAAGACGTGCATGATAATGGAAGAGTATTGCGAATAGGATTTGTATGAGAGATCCTTTTGAACATGATTGTGGATGAACTGATGAGATGATGATGAATGATTGATACGTAGTAAAGGCTTGTAAATGAGCCAGCGTAGGCCAACCTGTAGTCACAGAACCATAACTTAAACAGTTTAGGACGAATTGGCAGTATTACAAAACCGAACATTTTAGACTATGCTAAGTTAGTCAACAGTATGACGATGATGTTGTCAAAAGGATCTCGCAGTAGCAGTGTGCCGGCGCCTAGTACTCCCAGTGCGTGGCGCTGCTGAGGTCGGGCCCGGCGAGGCGGAAGTTCCCGTTCTTGGCGGCGGCGAGGTAGTGTCCGCCCTGCGCGGCGCGGATGGCGAGGCGCGTCGGCTCGCGCAGCTCGAGGTGGAAGCCCTGCGGCGAGTCCGCGTCGCACTGCACCGACTCGCTGTCTGCGTGCCAGTATTTGCCGCTTTGTCCTGGAATTAGGAGTTTAAGATGTAGATTGTGGTTAACTTTGGTTCTTAAACTCGTCTCGATCGACTAGGCCAGACGTATAACTGTGGCAGGCTCGGTCGTAGTTTAACGAACGACTAATGGTTCAAAAACAAAGAAGCCACTTAGTGTAACGCAGTTACTTGATAAGCAGCAATATTTGACCGGGCGAGTCTTCTTTGGCGTACTAAAAAAATAACTGGGAACATGTTAGTTCAGCCAACACAAGGAGAAAATCGAGGATTTTATTAGGTTTTGTAATGTAAGCTTACCCTTGAAGTAAACAGCGCCCTTGGGGCCGCGGATGACCTGTATGGTCTCGTAGTTGGCCTTGTTGCACTCCAGCCGCACGCCCTTAGGCCCCACGAAGCCCTGTTCGCACTTCAGCACCAGGATGGGCCTGCAACACGGTATTTTACTTAGCAATTGATCAAAACACACAAATAGAGTCGCCCAAGATTTAGTTTTTTTAGATTTAGCGCCAAAAGATCCTTGCAGGGCTTGGAATCGGTACCAAAAGTACGTTCTGTGCCGGTACTTAGCGGTTCTTGCCATTTCGGCACCTAAAGTCCGACCGCGGCAGATTTGCCAAAGATGTAAACAACAATGGCCGCTGGAAATTGAATAAAATCGATAAACAAGAGTTTTTATTTTAAGTAATGTTAGTTTTCGTCTAAATCTCAGAGCTAACTAGACGAAAACAAACGTTACTTAAAAGAAACACTCTTGTTTATCGATTTTCGACTCGTCGCACCACCGACACAACTTTTTTTTAAGGGAAAACTTTTGTAGGCGCGTTGGTCATTTTTTTTAATGGGAAAAAGCCATTGAATTCGCGCCACTGTTACCGCAATCGACACCTCGTGTTCGGCTGTCCTCGGGATGTACTCAGTTTTAATGTCTTTCCGATATGTCAGTGAGTGATGGCAAATATTCTGCTTGTGTTTTGCTTATATGACGATTAAAAAAATACACACGTAATTGTTCAAGTTTTCACTTCTGTCGGCACTCCCGGAGTGCCACTTTTTTTTTAAGAACAACTTTGAATAAAATTGTTAAAGGAGTCAGTCACAAATATGAAGCGAGTTGCCCATTCCAAAGAGTAGTAGATACGAGTACCTATGGAGAAGAACGGGCAAGAAAATCCACGGACACTCTTTCAAATAATATTGTTACAAAATATAAGTTACATCATTAATATTGAATGTATAATAAAATTATAACTAAGTACTAGTTCTTGTATTTTGGCCATTTTAAAACATCGTAACCCACCTGTTGATGAGATAGAAGTAATATTTGCAGTTCTCCTCGATGGCGTCTGCGTTGGCGTACAGGTGTCCGGAGCGCTTGGTCATCAGGTACTTGCCGTTGTTGGCGCGGAAGGCCACGGCGCCGTCGCCTTGCCACTCCAGCTCGAACAGAGCGTTAGATGACCTGGGGACGAGAAATGGTGTGTCAGATAATATTTACATTTTCAACAAAAAAAATGATTGTATAAAGATTTGTAGTTTCAGGGATATTTAACTATTATTATCTAGAATGGAAGCAAAGTTGCTATGCTAATTAAAAAGCGGGACGCGTGATTGGTGGCCTCGGCTGCGAAGCTCCATGTTTTGACTGAATTACAATATCATTTTCTTAATTTTGGGGGCAAAGACAAAGGACTGCTTAGTCAGACCAACCCAATGATGAAGAATCAGGATTTTCCTTTTGTCGTTTGATGTTTAGCAAGTCTTGTGGTGGAATTTGGCAGACAAATCCTCATTATCTTTATCTTTAAAACTTTAGATTTGTGATGGAACATACTTGTTGTCCCCGGAGGCCTGTATGCCGCCGCCGGTCTCGAGCGTCCAGTAGCGATCCTGCATGGTGCGGATGTACCAGCGTTTCGTGCCCCAGTCGAACTCCAGCTGGAACGTCTCGTGGGAAGAGATCTCGTCCTGGTTGGCTGTCACGTCAACACCTAGAAACAATGAAAAAAAAACTGTTAGGTTCTATCAAGACTTTGTTTACGATATCAGAAGTATTTTTAATGGTAAGTAATTAAGATTTTTTCTTTCTAAAATAGTATTAAGATTATAAGTTGGCTTGATTGGATTGTCATATGCTAGCGTTTTTGTAAAGTTTCAAGTTTACCAATGATCTATTAAAATCTGTATACTACTTCCTAGTTCTACTACACACACATTGGATGCGCCTGCGTGCCACTTCATAGACGTAGTAGTATTCGTGTTGTTTTTCTGGTACGTAATATAAAGTTTCTAAGTTATGTGTATGTAAATAACGGACTTTGCAGCCTCTTGTGTGTCGTTACCAGTCTTGCAATATATTCTTATCACGATAAATACAAACAAAACTCTACTCAATCAGGAAAACACCTCGTCGTTTTTAACCAAACAAATCGACTCGACCTTTCTGGGCCACTCTCTACAGTCAAGTGGCCCGGACAGCTGACCGCCTGTTGGTCTGTTTGTCAGGCACTCGAAACCGTATGGAGCAGAGCACGTCAGTAAACACTACAGAAGCTCAAGGTATAAGGCACAAGGGGGAAAGGACTTAGGAGTCATGTCGAGTGCCTTTAATCTGGTTTGGCTTGGATTTATCAAATTTTCTACACTTGCTCACCAAAGGTAGTTCTACAGCTAGCAGTTACAGCTTCTAAGATCTGAGAATTATACTTGTTTAGGCAACTCCTAACTAGGGAATGTTTAAGTCAAGCCCAGTTAAGCAGACGACAACCTCATAGGTTGAACTGCGAGATGCCATTCCAAAAAAAAAGGAATGTTTAAGTAGACATAAGCAACAACCTCATTTGGTCGAAAGGGTACTTACAAATATGGGACTTTATAGTATGCATAATATAAGTTTTAACGCAAATAAGACTAACATACGATTGTGAACGTATTTGAGATGTTATTATGATCCTGACTCTGGTTAGATATTATCAGCAGGTTAGATATTGTGAGCAGTGGTGGCTCTGTGGTAACGGCCCCGACTTACGAGTTGTTGTTCGTGGGTTCGAACCCAGGCCACGCTTTACTTACCTACTTTGTAAATTATATCATCACCACTGCTCTCTGCTGTTCTCTTAAAACGGTGAAGGAAAACATCATGAGGAAACCGGTACGCCCTAGAACCAAAAATTCGAAGACTTGTGACATTTACCAACCCGTACACCAGTACGGGATCTACCAGGATTACAGCCCTACTCTCTCTCGAGGAGAGGAGGCCTGTGTCCCAGCAGTGGGCACATTATAGGCTGATTATGCTTATGCTAGATATAGTTTAATATTTACATATATCATATCAGACTCATCAGTAAACACAACAGTGCACTGGACAGTCTCCTGGGACATAACCGAATAAAGTATCGTTTAACTTCAGTCCCCTTGACACAGGACTCATGTAAGTATAATCACGCTTCACATGTGCCCCGAGGGGTGAGTAGAGATCGTAATTGAGCGGTGCATAGTAATGAATTCGTTGGCGACTTGTTATGCTACCGTAGACGGTTGCAAATTAGATTAGTCTGACTAAACCAGAATATAAGTATAGCAGACAGTTTCAAGCTAAAGTAGACTTGTGTGTTGCTTCTATTTACATTTTCAATACAAATTTATAACATTACTTCAAGGTCCACTGAATTTCGATTTCCACGTATCAGTGGTATAGTAATTTTATTGTAGGAGGTAGGCTATACAAAATATTGGAAAACATTTTAAAACAGTAACGGTGGAGTTTCTTGGCCATCCTTCTCCATCCATACGAAACCTTTAGAAAGGGGTAACAGGTTTTTTTTTAATGTAAACTTTGACATTCATAAGTGCCTATTATTAGACTGACAAGAAATAGAGACAAATTAGGTGTGTTAAAATTTGTTGCCATTACCTACAGCAAGTTCCATTATATTAATCCTCTGTGATATTATCACTGATATTACGGTAAAATACACCAATTTCTGAATCCTCTATCTCCCGGAAGCTTAGCGTTAGAACATAAAGTTCAAAGTAATGTACAAGTTGAAGCCAGGAAGCGGTGCGAGC
Source organism: Hydraecia micacea (assembly GCA_914767645.1). Taxonomy (NCBI): domain Eukaryota; kingdom Metazoa; phylum Arthropoda; class Insecta; order Lepidoptera; family Noctuidae; genus Hydraecia; species Hydraecia micacea. The sequence continues at coordinate 19,531,642 of OU611780.1, forward strand.
GCATCAGTCCGCCGGTGTGAGTTAAAGATTTGCCGCGCGGCTGACAGGCGATCGTGCGCAACGACGACTGAGAACAGGGGTGGCAGAATTGCAAGATGTTTGATAAAATATTTGTCCAAATTTACTAGAAAACTTAATAATTATAGGTAACACAGGCGAAACAGACTGTGGTTTTGGTAGCAAGCGCCTGATTTAACCTTTCTATAATTATATTGAATGCATGATTGACTTCCGACCCGTGGTCAAAGGTGACGAGGAAATGATATTAATTTTGGTAAGCAGTATTATGCGAATACTTTTATACAATGTCAATAATATTTAAAAATCTAGATGAAGTCGATGTTCCCTATCCGACTACTCTGAGATGAAACACCGAAATATATTGGTCACAAACTCTTTTAAACTCTAGACTGGTGGTGGACTGGTCAGCTCATGTAGATTAGCGTCTGAAATAGTATTTGGAGGAAAAAGTTGAAAGTTTACAGCGAAGCTTTAGTCTGACAAGACTGTCAGACCGTAAGTGAGGATCTCCACGCATAAAAACGTGGAAGAATTCATAACAAAAATTCACAATAGTAAGAAATGAATGGAAAGAATCCCTGGTTGACTAAAAAAAAAAAACAAACAAACAAAAGCATTTTTACAGAGGCATTACGGTATGTGATCGATTGAGTCATATGTTATGTATGTAGATCAATACCCATGTATTAATGACATTCGTTACGGGAATAGTACAATGGGAATCAAAGCATTTATTGTATAACTGCATCTCGACAAGCGAACCAATGAACCACAACTAGTAACCGTTGCTGTTGAACCGTTATTATTAGTAAACAACAAGTCACTGCCATAATTAGCAGTAATTCGTATTTATTATCTATTGTAACAAGACTTTATAGCTTCTGTAATTCTTTTCTTTTTTGTTGTCCCAATTAGATATTTTCATATCCTAACTGGGCTATAATTAGCTAACTAGCAGTCGTTATCTTTCTTATTTTTGACAGTTCAATCACTAATTTTCATACTGGGTAGATACGTTTAGAAGGCGTAACAAACGTATGAACACCATCAGTTGAACTGGCAAAAATAAATAGCTAATCATTGCAAAATATACTACTGACCCCCAACCTCTCAAGAGTTCTATTAATTACGTCAAACTAATTTAATAATCGTAATAAGGTGTACTACTATCCAAGAAAACCAGTCCAATTAATAACACCAAATTTTTGCTTAGATTAGATTTAACAAAAAGAGCTTTTACTATCCAAAATTATTAGAATCACTGAAGAAAATGGCAAAAAAATTATACATAACATAACATAATCAGCGTATAATATTCCCACTGCTGGGACACAGGCCTCCTCTCAGTGAGAGGGAGTGGGCCGTAATCCACCACGCGGGCCCAGTGCGGGTTGGCAGATGTCACAATCATGTCTTCGAATTTTTAGTTCTAGGACATGCCGGTTTCCTCACGATGTTTTCCTTCACCGTTTTGAGAGCAGTTGTGGTGAAATATTTTACACAAAGTAAAGCGCCTGTCTGGATTCGAACCTACGACCTACAACTCGTAAGTCGCGGCCGTTACCACTTGGCCACCACTGCTCTCTTTAAAAAAAATATGTTTTGATATAATTGGGTCCTCTGGAAACAGTATACAATTTTAATAAATGCAGTTCGATTGGCAGCCCTGCTAACATCGTGCGCTATCATCGGGCTATGACCGGCGCACGCGCACAGTACCGCTAGCGGCTCTCTGCGCAGATGCATTGCCAGCCATTATTTGTTGTGTAACGGACAGGCTCAGGCGATATTCTACTAAATTCGATTTATCTGATGGAAGTATTGTTTGAGAAAATATCGTAACTTTAAGAACAGATCTGATATTTGCGCATAGGAGGATGCTGTTGGCTGTCTTGATAAATCCAACCTCTTAGTTCAAACACTCAGGCTTCAATGTTAGGGGCCTATGTGGAAGATATATATGAATAGCCAAGCCACTGCTAAAGGCAATTTGACAATTTTGGGACATCACCATCTCTCATATAATTCCTGACCGCAACCATACTTATAGAAGACTAACGCACCCTTTGCGATCCCGCTACCATCTTTGCAGACTGTTAAATTAAATTAATACATTCTCCACAAAATATAAAGGTTTCTCGTATAGCTTGGGCACTTGCCCAAACTACGAGAGAGGACGAAAGGGGTTACTAAGAAGTTGAACGAGGGAATAAACGAAGCAATCTGCTGCTTCGTTTATTCCCTCGTCCAACTTCTTAGGGTTTGAGGAGTTGGAAGAAGTGGTTCCCTTTGACCCACCGGAACAGCCGAATTCTGGGCAGAGTCCATTTAAATTGCTATCGACACGCTAAGAAGAAGACAGGGACAGCCATTTCTTTCAAGAACAAGGCTTTAAACATTGCTTACCCGTCTTCATCAAAGGTATTGACAGACGAGGTGGTGGAGCGTGTAACAGAGTTGAGTCCGCGCCACAGCCGCACATTACCTGCGCCGGCGCATAATTACAGATGTTATCCGCAGCGCCGCTCCACTGCCTGACTGGCGGTGATGGGAGTGGCGACAAATCATCGCTAACACTCACCCAGTGTCATGCACAACTGTACACTCGACAAAACTACTTCTCCTCCAAGAAACCTTTAGACAACTGTCAGTTTTTTTCAATAGTGACTACTGAGTTACCTAGTTTTCTTGGAGAATAGTATCGCCAAACTAATATGGCAGATCTGGCGAACATGGGTTGTTTCTTGCACAGTAACCAATCAGTAGCCAATATTGCATGAAGTATTGAACTTCAGGTAGCGTTAAGTATGCGGACAATCATTGATGATTCTATTTAGACTTTGGGAATTGGTACTTGCATCGTCGTTGTCCGAGTATGAAACAACACCGAGTGGTATATTCTCTGACAACCCTTCTCTTGCGTTCTTACTACAAATTAGTTGGTAATCTGTGTACTGCAGTTTCATTTCTTGCCTACAAACCAATCTCTTTTGTATACTGTACTGTGTGTGGTGTGTAATAAACGATGTGTGAGAGCTGCATGCCACATAACGTGGCTAGACTTAAATAGACGCGAGGTGCGAGGTGTATGGGCTGGGAATGTTAAGGATCTTACTAAGTATACTGCCAGGCAGTTCCGGAGATGCTAACAACAATATACCTACCACTGCGTATGATTCACACAAAGTTCTTGTTTTTCTAGAACCTTGAACAAGCTTGCACTGAAATGATTTTTTATCTTCATATTGTTACGGCAGTTAAAAGTGAATAACTCGAAGTAATTGGTTTTAATTTTGAAATAGGTATGAAACTGGTTTTTTATATAGTCAAATTATGGTTATTTTCCAATTACATCCTTTCCATATGCTACTGCCACTAGCATAGCTAAGTTATCACCTCTAAATTAAACAGAGTTGCCAAACTACCGACCAATTATTTTTAAAGACCATTTTACGTCGAAACCCGTTACAGCGAGCTACTTGGAGCATAAATTTAATTAAAACTATAAAGTTTAGTGATGTGGCGAGATCACACGACACTGTGCAGGCATCCGTGCAGTAGAAACGTTAGAAAGCATAGCGCGCGTTTTTTGCGCGGCATAGCTGCGCGCGCGCACTATCAGCCAATTCCGTTGACAATTTGACGTTGCTGAATACTTCTTAATTGCCTGATCTGCTTTTGAATGGAAGTTATCATGCATATCCGATTATAATATGAATTTTTCTTTGTGTAATAGATCTCGGTATGGACGGTTAAACCGACAGGCGTGCGATCAATAACAACGACGCCTTTGCCTGCTATATACGTTACTTTTCAAGCTAATTCGTTTGAGATTTAAATAATAACGAAGATTAGAGATACAAGAAAGAGTAGTGGAAAGTTTTGAGTAGGATAATACCTAGCGCTACATATTATGTAGATTTATGTAATCTGCATGCGTGCACTTGAGCATATATTTTTAATTCTCAACAATAAAGTAGATAACATGCTACGCCCAATATAGCACGCGACGGTTAACGAGAAAATTATTATAATTTAGCATCTTAAGAACGAATTACGCGGTCTTTGCACCTTCGAAGAGGCGATCTTAGATGTTAGATGTAATTAGTAAGGCGGCCAGCCATCTGTCACTGTACTGTACCGTTCCGCATAACAACTCCAGATTTGAAAACGGTAATTTCTATTTATACTGGTAAAAGTTAAACAAAACTTAATTATAAATACAGATCAAAACCTGATATTTTAATTTTATTGAAGAAATTCGAGCGTGGCTTGTTTCATGGCAATAATAAACCTTTCATATGGAAATGTTTTAAAAACATTCTGCCTGCCTTTGTCAATACATATTCAATTTTGCCTGACGATGCTCAACGAAAGGAGAACAATAATTTTGAACTTGACGCGCTTACGCTTGAAAGCCTATTTAATCACAATACCCAGCAAGATGATAATAATATTTATTTATTAACTCAACATCACTATCATTACAGGAATTTCCTAATTCAATAGTGTGGCCATAATTTCAGTTTTATTATTTACAATAACATATTCTGTGCATCGTGGTTTTTGTGAACTCACTCAGAGAACAAGTAAAAAGATCTATACTGTCTGCTACGTCATTAAGTACACGCAAGGTGCGCGTTATAGGGGCTCTACTCAGTAGATTGGTCCTACTACTGGGTACCGCCAATAAACGTGGCTGTCGCCTACGCAATACATAATTGTCGGGCACACACAGGTTTATTTCTTTTAATATACCTGGGTTTGAAGTCTTGCCACGTAATAATTTAAAAATATAGGTAGCAAGAGCTAATATAACTGTACGAACACAAGCTACTGATCGAGTAATTATGTGTACTGCTGTCGGTAACTCGATAGCCGTAGCTCGTGACTAAGAGATACGTACGCCGATAGCAAGGTCTAGATCGTGACGAGAACTATACACAAAACCACAACATACTCAGTTAAGTATGCAGGAATCGACTACAAAGTAAGCTGGTAAGTAGTTGGCTTGGATGTAAAAAAAACCATCGGTAATCCATAAAAAGTGTGTCTGTCTGTCTGTTACCTCTTCACGCTTAAACCGCTAAACCGATTTAGATGAAATTTGTATAGAGGTAGTTTGAGTCCCGGAAAAGGACATAGGATAGTTTTTATCCCGATATTCCCACGGCAAACTTATGTGGGAGAAACCGCGAGGCACTGCTAGTGGAGTAAATGAAATAACATCTATGTGAAGGTGTTACGCCATGTCAGTCAGCCCTGTTATATACTTCGCTGACTGACTCATCTTGTCACCAGATAATCATTATGGAAGAAATTTTTATAATACCAACAGCTAAATAGTGGCATGGAGAAGAAAAATTCATCTTCTTAGTTGAGCTATTTAGCAACCCAAGCTATTTTTTTTTTTTTTTGTTAGCCTATAGTGTCCCACTGCTGGGCAAAGGCCTCCCCCAAATCCTTCCAGGAACTCTTTTCCCGCGCCCAAGCTATTATGATCATGCAAAACACTATGCATAAAAAGTACTCCAGAGGTATTTTCAATTATTTTGAGGAGCACATAAGTTCAAAACTGTTTACTAGCAAGCACGTAGGTACTGTTATTGACTTTTTTTTTTGTAACTGGACAATTCAATATCTGCCATCTTGGACTTCAATATTGCGATTGTCGTGATTCAGCTCGGCATAAAAACTGTGCCACTTACATCAATGAATCTGTTCACAATTACAAAGCCGTTATTTGCCGAAAATAGCAGTTATTTTACAATAAAAGTAACTTTGATCTGAATGCTCCGGTTTAGAAGATTTGAGTTGTCGAAGTTACTAAAATAAACAGTTTTAGGTCTGCAAGAAGCCTGGTTTTTTAGAATTGCATCCGTTTTTTCTGCGTTTTCAAACCGTGTTTTACCCCTCTTCATAATTAAGGTACAGTTTCTGAAGGTATACCAATACAGAACGTATATGTATCCAAAAACTTCTAATTGGAATTATTTGTTTTATAAAACCGCAGTATCTTTTCCAAATCAAGTTCGCCTCCCTAACTAACCAGACCCCGCGGTTACCGTGACTCTGCATATACGAGCAGCGATAGCGTTCTCTTCATTAACACACGCTAGGTCTCTTATTACTACACATATACAGCTATGCCTGACAGTGTACCTTCCGTACACTGTCGTTCATAATAAGTCCACAGTTAGCGTGACTCTGCATAGTCTGGCGTCTTTATTAACGGGTTGTGCTGCCTTCCTTTGAGATTTAAGTTCATGTCAGAGGTCGTGATACTTGTGTGCTTGCAAAACTAAAAGTCATTCTAAAATCATCGATCTTTCTATGAAGACTATAGTACCAGTCACTGACTTATCTGTGAAAAGGCAGCGTTTAGAACTAACATTTTGTCTGGGACAACAATTCTTGTGCTACAAGTTGCCCGAGCATTCTTCCGAACCTCGCCTTACTTAGGTGGGTCTATTGTAGCTACATAGCAGAGGAAATCTAAGCGTGCCATAGATCGTATAATGTACGTGAGGTGAGGGCGGGTCGACACACCGTTTTAGTTAGTTTCTCAATGATCCTGACCGCCTGGTACTCGCTGACGAGATCTGAGCAATATAGCTTCCTTATAGCCGGCCTTTCAACGACTGTAATGTAACATGATGGAAGGAAATGTTTGTTAAAAGATAAAAGCTTTCTAGCTAGCATCAGCGGCACACAAATTATACTTCTGGAAAATATCTTATAAAGGTGATTCTAGCGTCTAGGCATATTGTCTACATGTTAGTTACCTAAAAGTATTCATATTATCTATCGGCTACCTACTTCCTTCCTAAAACAATATATTTTATGTCACAACACATTCTTTTACTCATCTTGAACTCGATGTGAGCGCGATGTTCTAGATGACGCCATGCTGACAAGTCAGTAAGTATGCAAACACAAACACAGCGACTCTAAACAATACAGGTCAACAGTCTCCACTTCTCGAGTATTGGCACACCTCTCACAACACAGCGCTTCTGGGAACGATGGAACACCGAACATTCCGCGCGTGACATCGTGAGGCTGAGGTGGCGAGGAGATGCGGTACCACTGAGATAAATACATTGGCGGTGTTTATTTCGTGTGGTTCTCATGGATAACGGTCAGTATAGGGGCACAGATAAAACTTTTTTTTTTCTGATCTGTACCCCTAAAGCAGGGTGACAGATCGGAACAATTCGTCTAAAACGGTTTAGCAAGTCATGGTTCTGGAAAGTTACAAGATGTCCGGTACGGCGGGTAATGGCAACTAGTGAAAATACTTCCCTATATTCCAAAAAATTCTGCCCTTTTTGCATGTTTAGATTACTAACAATTTACAAACAATATCTTCCTATTTGGACGTGAAATCAGACCAACAGAGAAGTAAAATCTCTACTGAATAAAGACTACACAGATCCTTCCACATTGATTGCAGCATCAAATTTTACTGACAGTAGGAAGCAGGTTTAATGAGGGTCCCGAGTAGCGAGCTGTTCACTTTCACTCGAGCACTACAAGGTAGGAACTAGGAAGTAACACTGAAGACAAAGGAAGTGCCCATTACGTGTGTTTATGAGCGCTTGAGCGATACTGGGGCGATATTGTCCATCCGTGTCTGATTAAGAAGCAATTTGAGTATGGCTTCCTACAATATACTTGTATGTTTTACTACAGGATGATTTAATTTTAGAGTGATCAGTTTTACAACGAGTCAAGTTACTTTCAAGCATGAACATCGTGAGCTTGCTTTGACGTCTGTAGTACTTACCTCCGGTTAAGTAATCTGATAGATAAATTACGACAATAATTGCTGTTTTTCTTTGTCCCACTGTTGGGCAAAGGTCTCCCCATAGTTTTCTTATGTTGTGTATTGTCCTGTGCTGATTGAATGATTGTAGAAGCTCACCTTGCTTGACCGACACGTATTTCTCGTTGAGCGCGGCCACGAAGGCGGCCTGCGGCAGGCTGTCCTCGAGCGAGAACAGTTCGTCGCGCGTCACGGCGGTGGAGCGCGTCTTCAGCACCGCCTTGGAGCCGATGGGCGCCAGGTACGCGCCGCCGCACTCGCGCAGCGCCAGCGCGCCCGCGTGGTACTCCGCGCTGAACAGGCACGTCGACGTGCATTGCTCTTGCAGCTGCGGAGAGGAGGGGTTGCAATGTGGAGAGGAACTTGTATGGTAACATTTAAACTTGGTGTAATATGAGGAATTATCAAGGGTCGAAAACGTATTGTAACTGCAACGGTCCAGAACAGACCATGCTGGCGAGCCGATACAATGTAATATTCTATGTTGCCGAGACCTTTGACCAATGAACTAGTACAAAGAGTTTCAAAACTCAAACTCAAAGCATTTACTTCAATTAAACCATGTACAGGCACTTTTGAATTGTCAAAATTAAATAGTCGGTCAGTTAGTCAGAAAGTTGAAACTAGTTTTAGTGTTTCTGCATTAGAATCATCGTAGCATACGGTTCGGTCAATGGCCTACTAAGAAGATAAAGACATTCATAAACACTGGTCGCAAAAAGACTATTGCAACAATCCCAGCTTGCGTCATGTAATCTCCTTACTGAGTATGGTAATAGCAATTCATTTAAGTCTAATTTGGTCAGCAGGCCATATTGTTTTACAACATCCGCCTCATTAAGTAACGTTCGGCAGTTTACGTACGAAACAGTTTGATTCCTTCACTATTAGTCCATACAGAGCTACAATGTTGCAGGGGTCTCACGCATGCGCCGTACGTCAGTATCGAGGGTTCCCACGTGCGCTGGCATGGGAAGCTCCGGCCTCAGCGCCATTGTTTGCAAAATGAGCTAAGTGGGATGTGATTAGGGATGCTAACTTGATGTATTCGTCTAGATACTTCTCTTAAGCTTATCAGTATAACCAGATCAAAAAAATCGTAAGTCATTTATTCAAACTAGGCTTCTTCAAATCAGCACTTTTCGAACGTCAAAATTACAAAAGACAGTCCCCCAAAACGCCCGCCCTTCACCACTTCCTAATGCTTTCGCTAGATGCGGCTGGGTTTCAAAATGATTAGCTCGGAAACCTAATTCTTTTAGAGTACTTCAGGTTTCTAGCTTGAACTATGTTATACCAAATCTAAGTAATTTCCTTACGTATGTTTTGACCATAGATATATGAAAGGTTTTGACAGTGATGATAAAACATTAGTAATCTTAATTGTTTTCCCGTCTATATATTTTTTTAATATCAAGGGCACATAACATTAAATTCAGTATGTCTTACGTGTCAACCCTGTATTACTTAGATGCGCGTACGCAATTTGCGGCTACAAATAACTTATTGTACAAGTGTTGAGCGCCCCAGCACTTTGTTCTGCGACTGCAGAGTGCCGAGTGCCGTGTCAGCGAGTTGTATCTTAATATTCACACTTTGTGGACTCGTGTATTAATTAATGTTCTCTTCTACATAGCTTATGTGGTAATTATCCAAGTACTTTTTATTCAATCGGTCTCTTTTTCAACTTGGTATTAATTTATCGTATCTGGGAATGAATAAGCGGTAAAGAAGTGTTAGATTGTCAGCTCGCGGTAGTGGGTTCAAAGCCGTGGCGTGAAATTATAATCTGCAAAACGTTTTCTTGATCTAAATCAGACTACACCTAATCTGTGCTACGGCACTAATATTTTTATGGATGAAAGCCTAGCTCCCGATTAGGAGGTGTTTGATCCAAAGAATGTTGAAGAAATGTTTTTTGTGTTTTAATATAAATCCTTGAAATCTTAGAATAATTTGGGATGAGTTCAGTTTTTACCAAATATTCGGCAATGGTTTTTTTTTCAATGCTTTATGAATTGAATCGCGTAATCTTTCGACGAGGTGTAAGCAGGAAGAATGCCCTTTTGTACTACACCGTTTGACAAAAACCACAGCGTCACAGTCTCTTTTATCCAATTCCTTGAGCTCACCTTCCCCCCGGCGCTCAAGTACTTGTTGTTGCAGGTGTGCAGCGCGTACTTGCCGCCCTCGTCGGCGCGGAACTCCAGCGTGAACAGCGTGTCCTCGCCCCACGGCACGTTGGCGTCCACGTGGATCTCGTCGAGGGACTCCGACAGGTGCGCGAAACGCTTGCGGCCGATCGAGCGGAGATTCACCTGGAAGGGAGGTTCGATTAGTATGGGTTTATGTTGGTGGCTCCTGTATTCCTATACATTAAGGACGCAGTCAAAAAGTTGGAACATCGACAAACATCGAAATCGGTTTAGGCGTTTAGAAGTTCTGGTGGAAAAAATAAACTCACACACATACATGAACCCGGAACACATAACACTCCTTTTTTTTGGGCAGTCGTGTAAAAAAATCAATCGACTTTCTAGAGCTGTCTGAAGTATGTTTATGTTCTGTTCGTACTGTTCCAGCGTCTGTGGCTATGTTCTGAAGAGTTAAGTGTGTAAAGAGTAAATACCATGATATTGCCTAAGATTATTTTAGAGTAGCTCGTGATTCACACATTCATTTCATAGCACAGAAATATAAATTATGGCATTGTAAAGAATAATCAAAACGGGCCCGAGTTAACGACTCAATGAGAGATGCAAAATAATAGGACAGGCCCGGCAATAGTATGACACTTTAGATTAGATTAAGAAGAAAATCAATAAATCGTTTTACCTACAGACAAGATGTTGTTCATACAATTCTTAAATATAAGTAACAACATCCCAAGCACGACTATCATTAGATCATCCATCATTATCATCAATCCATCACAACCCTTGCATAAACAGTGCTACTGACGCATCTGTTATTCTTATAACAGCATTCTTTTACTCAGACAAGAGCATACCCCTGAGTAAACGGGCCGAGCAGGCGAGATCGTCGATACGGCACGGAATCAATCCGGCGCACATTATCTCATGATATGATTATGATATGTCATTCAGATGATATTACACTGATTATAGATCTGAGAAACTGGGCCGGGATATAACAGTATACGTACTGTTTTCATATAAACAACGCTGTTATTGTTTTATGAGTAAACTTAATTTTATTGGTAGTTTTACAAGTGAAAATGTAATTTTATTTGTGAACATAAATAAAACTAAACTTAACTGTTCTCACATGAAGAAGGAAAGAAAGAAAGTTTTCTGTCAACCCAGACTAAGACATACTTAAAGGGAACTGAAGTAAAGTTCTTTAAAATTCAATCCTGAATTATATTGTAGAATGCGGATTTCATAGTACAGAATTCCCCTCTAAATCCTATTCCAGCAATCTCCTTGCACAGCAAACCACTACCCCTTTGAGAGAACGTAATAGTGTGGAGTAGGTACCTGTGTTTGGCAAGTCATCGACCTAGACGTCGGACGATTTTGGCTAGTCAACAGTCTGGGGAGATTCGTTTCTCTTGAAATTCAGTACGTATATTACTACCTATTTAATTTTGGGATCACATGGCAGTTTCATACTGCATTTGTTATTAACCGTATGAACAATGGGATGTTGTCGTGTGATCCCAACTTTTCGTAGACGTTCTGATCATGGCCTTAAATTGGCTTTTTGTTCTAATTACACTTCACAATATAATAAACTTGTAAAAATAAAATAAATAAATAGCCCACTTATAAGGTGGACCAACAACCTGATGAAGGTCAAGGGAATCCGCTGAATGCGGGAGGTACAGGACCGGTTGTGACGCTTGGGGAGGCTTATGTTCAGCAGTGGACGTCTTTCGGCTGAATGACGATGATATGTAATTACCTGAGGCCTGGCAGCCAGGTGCACGTGCCACAGCTCGGCGTCGCCGGGCACCTTGGCGGTGCAGGTGAGCTTGTCCGAGCTGGAGCCCAGGAAGTAGCCGCGCTCTACGTTGCGCAGCGCCCAGCGTCCGCTGTTGTCATCTGATACGCTGGACAAGGAGAGAAAGCAATAAGTGAAGATCATCTTTCATAAAAGGACCTCACCTGATGCTGACAGTAAGGGGTTCCTTTTTGCAACATCTATTTTCTACGTGACAAATTCAAAGGCACACATTTACATTTTGATTCACGAAATGAGCATGAAAGCGATCCATACACTTTTATGAACACTTTCCATCACAAATTATGAAATACCTTCAGATAAATTCCGACATTATACCGTAAGAAGTAGACGCTATATTCCTTTACAGTCACAGAGTTATTTTCTTTCCAACAATGGGTGCTTGGGATGGCTTCGCGGAAAAAGCGCGCGCACCGAGACGGTCGCCAATTAGGAATGCCGTGCAATTATTTAATTAGTGGTATAAATAAGGACTTATTGGGTGATGAGAGCGGAGTGCTTAGGATTGTTGAGGACAAAGAAACTGTTCAAATTCAGGATGAGATATTAGGTACGGAAGATATTTTTCGATAGAAACCAAGGCCTGAACTCTGTAAGTCTCTCTCTACTTCTTATAAGAATATCGGCACGGGAAAGGAAAATGTATAGGAGAAAAGTCATACTGTGGCGAATCAGTCAACTATGTTCGCAGTTAGTTTGACTTGCCAGGGTATTGCCACAAAATTTTCCGCAATATTATCTTAGAATACCAATGAAGACACCTGCCATAAAGTCGAGCAACGCAAAAAATTAGTTATTATACAAGACGCATCCACGACCCATAAGAGGACGGAGCCACGAGCTACCCTTTACACTGGAGGTGCATTTTAATTAACCACTACACTTTAAGACTAGGGGGAGGATGACGACTGTCTTTTGTTTTCACTGCCAATACCTCTTCGTAGGTTGCCTATTTGCTCCAAGGCGAAAAGGTGCAAATTTTGCACGTTGTACGATTACAACTGAAAAAATTGTGACACTACGTTTTGTGTCGTCGAGTTAACAGATAGGAATTACTAGCTAAAAACGGTGGCTAGAATTCAGATCTTGTTCCAATTGCAGCAGTCATGAATGTACGATATTTCAGTAGTGTTTAAATTTATCTGGGTAAATTTTAGTATCTTTACTGATATTAGCACATGACACATTTATAACATGAACTGCATAACGCAGTCACATACCAGAACGCACTGGAGCCAGCCTGACTAGCTTCAGTTTTATGGCTTCTAAATTCTTCAGTCTAGATCTGGCCTAATCACCTTTTGTGTGGCCTATTTTAAACAATGCGGATTTAAATACCAAACATTTATGTTTAACAAAATACTGAACTGAAATAATTGAAGACTTATTTCGTTCGGGTAGTTTGTGCTCACACTGACTCAAATGGCTCACGAGTCGCGCTCACAAGAATAAATTATACTTTTTTATAATAAGTTTGTGTTGTCAGGGCAAAGGCCTCCCTTCCCTCTATCCACTTTTCCCGGTCTACTGCGATTGTGGGGCAATCCTTTAAGAAGGAGTCCAGCTCATCCCGCCATATCTTTCTGGGCCTGCAGCGCAGTCATTTCCTGCCATTGGGATCCACTGAGTGGCGGCTTTTGCATATTGCTGCTCCGACATGCGACAGATATGGGCACCCCAGTTCCTCTTCAGTCCAGCAGCTGTGCGGCCAGCGTCCGCTATTTGTGTTTTGGAAGTATAGAGTTCTTAATGCGGTCTGTGAGTTTGACACCTAGTTTAATTCATTCCATAGCCCGTTGGCAGACTCAAGTACGGACTTTTGACGCTTTGTAAGAGATCATGTTTGCGCTCCGTAGGTGAGGGTAGGAAGAATGCACATGTCCATGAGCTTTCGTTTTAGTGACAGCGGGAGAGGTCCTTTCATGAGATGTTTCATCGACCAATAGTTCTTCCAATGATTTTATTTCTGTAAGTAGGTAGGTTTGTACAAACACTTTTACACGTCAATCATACTTTATAAACTAGATAAAGTGCCTTCTACACTGAGAAGACAGGCTGCAACAAACTCAGAGGTCACAGTCTCTTTTAAAGTCCATTTGAAATCTTGGTCAGATCATGTGAAGACCATGTAGATTGGTGTCTGCAATCGTCTTTTGAGGAAATAACTACGCAGATTGAGCGGACCTGTCCAGTCAGTGCATGCACTTGTCAGTAATCATGCAGCACAACTCAATAAATTGTAAAGAAAGAATAGAATACCTGAAAGTGAGAAACTTTTCCTTTCACGGCTACAAAGCACTCGAATGGCTGCTAAAATGTGTGCAAATTTAAAATGTCAATGGGTAAAGAAAGATGTTAACTCAAAAGAATGCTTGAGCTTGCAACATTTAACATTTACATCGGAACACAAACAGTTGAAAGCGACATTCAATTTAAATGCCAGGCGGTTTAAAAGCACAGGGGACTTGCAGTTTTGCACGTTGAAGAGCGAACGAGGTAAATGTCGGAGAAATTACTCGCAAATGGGACAGAGGAGGTGGATAGCTTACTGCGTTAAAGAACAAAGGTAAGAGCAGGCTTGAAGCATAGACATGATTGTGACATTTTACCGGTCCGTTAGCACAGAGGCACAAGGCTATATTTGGATGTAGACGGAGCACAGTCTTCATTGATGTTATAAACAATCAATAAGTCTGTGATGCAAATCTTGAGAAGGGTTTTATTTTATTTTTTAATTTTTAGCCCACTGCTGGGCCAAGGCCTCTCTACTCTCTTTCCACATCTCTCTGTCCAAAGCTGCCAAGGACCAATCATTATCAAAAGAGTCCAGCTTGAGAGAAATTTTACAATATACATTAAATTGTATTCTGCTGCATCATAAAATGCGTCTTTTTACATCGATCCAAAGAGATAGAGAAACTATTATTAGCAGGAAACCCTCGGCATAATTTACGGATCTTATTTCAATAAACATATCCTTACATTAGTTTGTATTATCTTCTCCGTATCCCTAACAGGTCATCCTAAGTCAACAGAAACAGTGCTAACATAATAATAATTTCCATAACATTTGTGAAGACCCTTCAAAACAATTTAAACGCGTTATTTTGGCACGCGCTGTTACTAGCCTTACAACCTTCAGGTAACCTTTCAATTTTACAGGCTGAAATAAACTGTATTGCTGTAATTTAAGGTTGAATGTCCATTGAGGTCGTCTCGTCTGCACCCTCGCTCGCTCAGTCACTCCCCTCTAAACGCTCGATGTGTGTTGTATTGAAAGATCAATAATTTTGGGGTTACCTCCGCTGGCTCCGGTGGCTAACGTGCTTCAGAAGTCCATTAAAATGTTTTGTGAAGCTTTACAAGTGTTCCGATGAGTGAGTTTTGTTATTACAAGATTTTTTCACTACTCACATACTTGTGCTATTAAATATTGACGAAAATAATAATAATATGAGTTCAGTTTTGGCTCTTCGCGGTATTGGACGAGTTCAGCTTAAAGATAGGGAAATAATAATAATATGAAGAAGTTCTGGTCTCAGCTTTCCGCTGTATTGAACGATTCCAAGTTTAAGACAACAAAGGAAGAGGAAGCCAATCAAGTACTCGAAGTTAAAGTAAGCATCAATATCGAATTCTCTTTGAAAACTTGCTCAAACGCAGTAAACACAGACGATCAATACATGGGATATCTCGCCAGAATCTGAAAGTTCGCCAACAAACAATTCCTAAGTTATTTGTGAAGGCTGAGTCATGAGTTTGAGTCACGTTTCATCCCTTTTATTTGGAAAGCTGCGAGCTATGTGAGTCAGGATTTGTTTTCTCCTGAAAGTAGGTACTGTGAACAAAATGGCGTCATTACATATTTACACTCCCGGATCATCAATTATTATAATTTGACACATTCTTGATTTATAAACAGCAACATTAGCTTGTAGATTGTGCCACGATTATCATTTTACTTAGTCTTCTTTAAATAAAAACGATTCGTTTTGCTTACCAGTAGCATTTTTTGTTGCCAAACTGGGCATATAAATAGATTTGTAAGATAATTTTACCTGTGATAGCTACTTCCATTTGGAAGGGTCTACTATGCAAACCTACGAGGTCTCTGCGTCATTATTGCTAACCAATAACGGTTCGTAAATAAGCTATAAGCTCCTTGGTAAATACCTCCCATAACTATCATAGACAAGGGACAGACTGAATTGAGTCCATAACAGCAAAGAACTATTTTCTCTCACAATTTGTTATCAAACAGCGGGCAATCCCTAAAACGTGAGTAATGATAAACAGTCATAAACTTTTATCTCATCGCTCTTACGTGGATCATACAACACCAACTAACTTCAATTCCTGCCACTTTTGGCAAACTAAAAGTGTAAAATTGATACTTATATTATCATTCAACTAATGCACCACGCATCTTTAAGACACCGCGAAGGTTTTGCCATAAATCGTTTGGCAATAAAGCAAATATCGTAGACTATAAAAAAGGTAAAATATCGCCGGCACAAGCACCCCGGTTCCGGTGAGTCAGGGGGATTAGCATTAGTATGCGAAGGGACTCCGCCTTTGTATGGCGTCTTAGACAGAACAAGGCGATAAGGTTGTTTGAAACTTTGAACTAGTTGATTTATGTTCAGATTGGTTTTTTGTGTCAGGTGTTAGATCAATGACATATTATTCTTTAAAATACCTATTCATAACACGCACGCATACGCATTATGAATATGGTCACAATTCTTTTTACCCACGATGGTACGGCGCGATGGCACGATGGTACGCATATACCGATATGCGTTTGAGGTGAGAGGATGTGTTTGTTTGTGCTAACCAATGTTGCCATTTATCTCCAAAACTACTAGTCCGATTTTGATGCGGTTTTCAATGATGGGTTCTGGTTTGATTGACCGTTCTGTGGAACACCTTCTATTCTAAGAGGTCCCAAGACTGCCATATGAATTTATCTGTTTTAGTCTCGTTACATTAATTCTTTAAGTCGTGGGTTTTTAATTATTTTATCCTTTTCCAATTACAATGAACCGTCGTGGGTTTAAAAAAAAAAAATATTTTGCTCTTTTATAAATGTCTTTCTTCAGTCAAGTCATTAGCGTCCCGTAAAATCCGTATGTCTTTGGAAACGAAAGGGATTAGTTATTGGTTATAAAATCTCTTTGTAGTTTGAATAAAAATTATTTATTTCCAAAATAAAAATCCCTATTCAAACTTGTGTTAAACACAACCTGGTATTTCATGTCGGTTGTTCTCAAAGCACTTCGCAAACCGACGACAGAACTTGATGAATTTTAATAAAGCTCTGTCAGAAATGTCGGGAGCTTGTTTCTGTTTGTGAATTTTTAAACACGATTGTTTTGTTAAATGAGGATACGTCCTTTGATCTCTTAAAGGTTAGATAGAGAAATATTATTCTACCCGCACTTTGCTTATGACGTGACAATTATTTCATCATGTAATGAAAGTGCTACCATTATGATATACTTGACTCTTTTTCCTGTCGAAGTAGTTTTCATCTAATCAACAAAATGGGGCTTTGGTCCTATCCTATCCAGAAACGTAAGGAAGGTCAAGACTTAAAATAAAAGTTTTCGTCAAAAAAAAAAAAATTTTGGTAATAACATATTCAATATGCCAAGCAAATGAATATAAAGAAGAGTGATTATTTACCTGATGTGGAACTTGCTGCCAGGCTCCTTCTCCTCAGACTCGCAGGTGACGTTTCCGAACGAGTCAACAGCCAAGTACTTGTCCAGGTGGGAGCGCAGGTAGATCATGCCTGGACAAAATATAATACAATTTATTACAAGCTATAATATATATAATTAAGACGAGAAAGAAGATAAACGGTAGCACACGATTTACACGAAGAACTTGATACTGTTATAGATCGTTCAATAAGTAGTATGGATGATTGTTATCAAGATAGTTAAGCAAGTCATGCTCCGGTAGGATTTATCAATACAATGGATGCCTTGGCACATAATGACTATGATCTTAAGAAAATTTACCAATGGTAGGTCGATGTAATTAGCGTAATACCAAGATCACCGTACCTACGCAAAATACGCGCTTGGACGTGGAGTAATGGGTTTGCGAACACCAGCCCGTTATACGATACAAAACAAGACCAAGATTAATTTATACTGTGCTTAAATACTGCAGAAAATGTAGACAATATCCCATTCGACGCTATAAACACTGAGCTTCTCCTCAAAACACGATTAACTAGCCCCAACCCAAATAGCTGAAGCTCTACTTTGTTCAGGCACTTAACTGTTGAAGTAGAAAGCTTTAATCTGAGCCGGGGCTAGATAACAGAGATTAATCGTGCCGCCACTCCGTCAGCGATTGGAGTCCGTCGGAACATTGCATCTGCTCCGGTTGACGGTACCGTTCACGAACGGTTTGTGATGAGCGGACTATGTATTGAGATGTAGCAGTCAATAGCTATTTTGAAAAGAATGATGCTTTGCTTATTAGGAGTACCGTCAGAGATTCGTAAAATTCGAGAGTCCGTTGTTACAGATTTGCTCGCCAGCATTTAATAATCTCAATAAATGGCACTTCGTAGAGGTATATCGTTCGAACACAAGACTCCACGATAAAGATATAATATGAAAGAAGTAACTAATAAAAATAGTAGTTTTGAGAGTATTTTTGGATTCAGCACAAGACCACAAGAAAATAAAATTTTGGCAATAGATAAACAGCTGAAGTTGATCATTAATCGGGCAAGTACTCGTAAATAATGTTGTCGAAACGACACCTGCGGGATGTGACATCGATCAGGTGAGGGCAAGCTCACAGCTGTTAGACCTTGAAACTTGACAGCAGGGGGTGAGGGAGCCACCCTCTGATTGGATCGTAATTAGGCAATCCGTGGGGCGGGGGAAGGCAAACAATCATGTTGTTCGGTACAGAATTATAGTGAGCTTTGAACAGAAATTGGGAAGCGATTGTACAAAGGAAGGATTCGGAAGATTACTAAAACATTTCTACATATTGGGTATTTAATTCTTTATCTACGTATGTATCTTATGGGTGCTGGTGATTCAGCGTTAAGCACTGGTTTGTCAATAATTGGTTGTGGATTATGAATGAAAAACTATACTTATATGAAAACCAGTTTTGAGTAAAGAGTATAAGGAGATTGAAATCTGTGGAGGTAGCTAGCTATAGAGCAGCATACGCGTTTAAATCGTACTGCTCATTTGAAAACTTTATTTTTACTTACAATTTTTGCAATACAATTAAATTTTAGAACAATTGTTTTGAACCCTCTTCTGTCGTCCGTATCTCCGGCGGCATGCCCTATGCACACCGGTCGGTGTAATTAAGGGCTCGGGTGCAGGGGACTTTTTGCGACAATTAGTGGATGAGGGGAGCGCGACAAAACTGTCGCTATGGCGGCGACATACCGACGTTTTTGTTACATGAATTATATTTAGGTATCATGTTTAATATGCAGCCGGTATGATTGGGATCATGAAGAATGTGATCAAAATCAAGGAAAATATTCAAAGCACGTTCGTTTGATGAATAAGGTAAAAGGTCTAGTTTAATTACATACATAGCTCCGAAAAACTCGCCTTTACCTTAATAGTTATAATTGAATCTAAAAAGTACGCCTTTATAGGATAAAAACGTGTAAAAGAATTAAGTTTTCAGGGTCTAGCGTTTCCGTAGGTACTAACAATAATAATAGTTTTTAGCGATCCTAGGCCATATATAAGGCGCTATAAAAATATCTGCCACGGCTTCAATGGGAGACAGTATTCTGTATATAGATTACAATAGTGTTGCGCGCCACGATTGATGGCGACATTAGCTACCACTAGCGCCATCTAGTATCCAGTAGCAGAACTAGTAGGTCAAGATGCTTCCAGAAATTTCGATAGTAGAACATTCTAGAACTATCGACATCGGGTCAGTCGGGACCGGTATGTACTCGAACATTCTAGATGTTTCTACAGTAGAAGGTTCTGGAACTATCTGAGGCCCTATATAAGGCCGGTATGGGCCGCGACCGAGTCAGTATTGATTCTGCGATACAAGCGATAACATTCGAAGCGATCTTCAAGTGCGACTTAAGAGTGATCAGTAGTGCGATTGTGTTTTATAATTAGTGTGTTTGTGTTTTATTGGTGTTATTTAATTAAAGTGTTTATTTTTGGTTATTAAATCGGCAGTTTTTATTGTCACGAACCCCAAGCTCGTAACAATTGGTGTCAGAAGCAAGGATTAAGATCATGCCGATTTTACCCAAAGACGACACGGAGGGTATCCGTACCCGGAGTCAACGCCAACAAGAGACGGACCAGAGACGTTTTGGTGGAGCTATGCCACAGAGCTCGGATGGCCAGCTGCCGACCACGGAGGCCGGCCCGTCCGCAGCTGCTCCAGCATCATCAGCACCAGATTTGGCTGCTCTGATGATGATGCTGCAGGAGCAGGCTCGCCGACAGGAGGAGCAGGCTCGTCGGCTGGAAGAACAGCTCCAGCGCGATAAGGAGGAACAGGCCCGCCGTCAGGAGGAACAGGCCCGCCGTCAGGAGGAACAGGCCCTCCGTCAGGAGGAACAGGCTCGTCGGCTGGAAGAACAGCTCCAGCGTGATAAGGAGGAACAGGCCCGCCGACAGGAGGAGCAGGCGCGTCGCCAGGAAGAGCAGATGCTCCTTATGAAGGACCTTCATGCTACCTTCGGGAAAGACATGAAGGAGGTGAAGGATAAGGTTGCTCAACATGACAACCGCCTGTCCGAAGCTGAAACCCGAATCGACCAAGTGAATAATCGTGTTGACAACGTGATGGCTGACGTGAAAAAAACCGTGATGGCCGACGTGAAGAAAACGCTGGATTACCTTCATCTTGGGGATGGAATCGCAGCTCCCGTAGCTACAACACCTTCGCTAAGTGGATTTAAAGTACCACCATTCGACGGAACTTCTTCCTGGTCGGCCTACAAAATCCAGTTTGAGGCTGTCATGAAGGCGAACGGGTGGAATGAAAGTCAGGCTATGACTGCCCTCACCCTAGGCCTGCGCGACCAGGCCTTAACTGTCTTGGAAGCTCTCGGTAAGGAAGTGACTTACGAGCAGCTCCTTGAGGCATTGGAGGCTCGGTATGGCGACGCTCACCACACGTGTATCGTGCGCAGTTCAGGGATCGTGTGCAACGCAGCAACGAAAACCTGCAGCAGTGGGCCTTTGAAGTGGAGAAGCTGGTTCGGAAAGCATACCAGTCTGTACCTGCGCTTATTGATGGGAACCTGGTGCAGGTGTTTATCGATGGCATCCGCGACCTCGAAGTTAGAGCTGCTGTAAGGCTCGGTCACCACGGGACGCTTAAGGACGCCTTGGCTCATGCACTGGAGGTGGAAGCTGTGCGGCAGGATCATCGTTCCCATCGCGTCAGGGAGGTTGCAGCGGCTACAGTTCGCGGCCGCAATAAAGGATACAGCCCTAGGTGCTATGGCTGTGGGGAAAGGGGCCACCTTAGACCCAGTTGCCCTAAGCGAACTGCAGAAAGAGAAGATGGCTGGTATCCAAAGGGTAGTGCGGCTAACAGCACCGCCCAGCAGCAGCAGGGAAAACGAGTAATAGCCAGGACTGTGGGGCGAGTGCTGGCTGATGTTCAAAGAGCCCCGAGGATTTCGATCACACAAACCCATGACGGGAAATCTCGTGGCAACGCAGATGCATCGTCAAGAAGACCTTGTCCTGAAGACTGCAAGCATTATTCTAGGCACCAGGGTAAGGAAGTGGTACCTGTGGGGATGCTCAAGACAGACCTCAGCAACGAGTGGAAGGATCGCCTACAACGTGCACAACAGGAAGATTCGGACATCAAGCCGATTCTGGAGTGGATGAAGGCCAGAGCTCCTAAACCCAGGTGGAGCGACGTCTCAGCGATGAGTTCGATCACAAAAAGCTATTGGGCCCAATGGGACAGCTTGGTGATTCAGGAGGGAGTCCTGTGCCGTAAATGGGAAAATGCTCGGGGGGACAGCTGTCATTAGCAAATGGTTGTCCCTAAAGCTCAAGTACCGGATGTTCTACAGCTGTACCATAATGGTTGTTCAGGAGGTCATCTGGGAGTAAAACGGACTCTACTGAAGATACGAGAACGGTTTTACTGGGTCCACTGTCGGGATGATGTCGAGGACTGGTGTCACAAATGTACAAGTTGTGCAGCTGTAAAGGGACCTCAGACTCGTAGTAGAGGTGCATTGAAATTGTACAATGTTGGTGCACCATGGGAGAGAATAGCCCTTGACGTTGCGGGGCCGTTTCCGGAAAGTGAAAGTGGTAACAAGTATTTCATGGTTGTAATGGATTACTTCACTAAGTGGCCGGAAGTCTTCGCCATTCCAAACCAGGAAGCGTCAACAGTTGCAGATAAACTGGTTCATGAAGTCTTCTGCCGTTTTGGAGTACCCTTGGAGATTCACAGCGATCAGGGAAGGAATTTTGAGTCCCAAATATTCCAGGAAACTTGCCGAGTCATGGGTACTCATAAAACGAGAACAACTTCTTACCACCCACAATCGGATGGAATGGTGGAACGATTTAATCAGACATTGGAGAGATACCTGGCAAAAGTTGTGGAAAATCGGCAACGAGATTGGGACAAGCACATACAACCGTTTTTGTTGTCATATAGAAGTGCTGTTCACGAAAGTACATCGGTGACGCCAGCTTTCGCAAACTTTGGAAGGGAATTACGGCTGCCTGCAGACCTGATCACCGGAATACCACCTGATGCCCCACGCAGTATAACCGATTATGCGAATGACTTGCGGAACAAAATGAATGACATTTATGAGCACGTCAGACAATCAGGCCAGCAAATGTCTAAAAAGATGAAAACCCGTTATGACCGCAAAATGAACAATAAAGGGTTTGACGAAGGTTCACTAGTGTGGTTGCACAATCCAGTCCGCAGCAAAGGGAAATCTCCTAAGCTTCAAGCTAAATGGGACGGACCGTACCGGATTGTGACAAAGATCAATGACGTAACCTACCGGATACAGAAATGTGCAAGAGGTACTCCTAAGATCGTCCATGTGGATCGACTGGCGCGTTATTACGGGGCCGATAATGCTCGGGACGAGCATGTCTTAGGAGGGGGCAGTGTTGCGCGCCACGATTGATGGCGACATTAGCTACCACTAGCGCCATCTAGTATCCAGTAGCAGAACTAGTAGGTCAAGATGCTTCCAGAAATTTCGATAGTAGAACATTCTAGAACTATCGACATCGGGTCAGTCGGGACCGGTATGTACTCGAACATTCTAGATGTTTCTACAGTAGAAGGTTCTGGAACTATCTGAGGCCCTATATAAGGCCGGTATGGGCCGCGACCGAGTCAGTATTGATTCTGCGATACAAGCGATAACATTCGAAGCGATCTTCAAGTGCGACTTAAGAGTGATCAGTAGTGCGATTGTGTTTTATAATTAGTGTGTTTGTGTTTTATTGGTGTTATTTAATTAAAGTGTTTATTTTTGGTTATTAAATCGGCAGTTTTTATTGTCACGAACCCCAAGCTCGTAACAATAGTAAAGATACTTTATTGATCTTATGTCATAATTTTTTTCATAAAAAAAAATGTGCGTATTAATTTGAATTGATTTAGTTGTATGAAACCGTCCCATAGTAATTAGCTGTTGCCGCACCGTCATTTCATTTCGCAAAATGTGACGAAGCGACAAACCTCGCGTAGTATGTGAAGTGTGAACCACGTTATGCAGAATAGAGTAAATGTTTATTTAATTACTTTATTTTCTCAAATTGATTTAACTATTACGGGGTACAAAATGTCTTCACTACTGTAATCTATATACAAAATACTGTCTCCCATTGAAGCCTTGGCAGATATTTTTATAGCACCTTATACATATGTATGTAAGTATATAGCCGGACCGGAAGTCAGAGGTTTTGAAAAGAATAGCACCTGAAGTGAGTCATGGATTGCTTTAGGATTACTAATGATATTGTTAACGACAGAGTTCAATGCTCTGGCGCCAATGAAAAAAAGAACGATAAAGATTGTAAAGTCGAAGAGGACGATTGATTTACACAATTTCACAGTTAGGTGTGACTCATCATCAGCCTATAGCAGTCCACTGCTGGACATAGGCCTCTCCTATTGCACGCCATTCAACTCGATTTTCGGCAACTCTCATCCAGCTGCTACCAGCCAGCCTGCGAAGATCGTCGCTCCACCTAGCCTGAGGGCGTCCCACGCTACGTTTACCGATTCGCGGTCTCCACTCACTCCACTCAGTTAGGTGTGACTGTAAGTGTTTAACTCGTGAGACGATGGTCGTGTCATTGGCAATCCCAAAATAAGCTGAGCAAGTGAATGATGCATAAGTCAGCAAGCTGTTGTGACAGAAACCAGTTATAATAAAGTCACTGATGAAGAATTGATGAACCAATTTATAATAAGTATAAATGAACATCGCAATAATTATAAATCAAATGCATGACATTCGTTAACGCTAACGGAAACTAGAGTCACTGTTTGGGTTTAGGCACCCATAAATCAACTCGCAAAGCAAAAAAGTTTTTTAAAACATAGTTTATGCATGGAATCCTGGAGTGAGATCTCCCAAATTAGGACTTAATACTGGCAGCAAATCAGAAGACGATAATGTTGTATAACACCAAGAACGATTAATTTTATGGTAACATTTCAAAACCCAAGCACAAATCGCCCATAAATCGATTCAGTAAACCATCAAAATGCTACCTTTAATACACCGTAAAACGTTACAATCTGCCTTCCTTGGAAGACGTCTCGTTAACCGAAACACGTAGCGAATTACAATTTCACGAGCAAGATTACAAATTGCTCAGATCCCTTATAATATAGCCCGACACTACTGAGCTTGTTATAGAGAATCGATAGATCGGATTTGTCCATCTGTTCGGAGAGTGGAAAGATTCCAAGAATATCGGATAATCTTTTCCGGATAGCAATAACAACAAAATTCGGTGGTTATCTACCAAAGCCTGTATCTTTTTCTGGGCTCAAGGTTGTAGCTTCGGCTTTGGGGTAAGAAGGATTACAGCTTATCGGGCTTTTACGAAATTCATATTTTAGCTATTACTTGGAGCTTTAAATATGTTACTGCTCAATTTGGCCAAATGTTTTCTGGATAAAGGAATCTTTTGGTCAATTTAGATTTCTCTTCATTGTGAATTTGTGATAGTAATGAGAAACGCAGTGTCCTCTTTTGTAAATAGCCTCTGCATAGGTCGCGAGTGCCGTTTCTTCGGTCTTTGCCGAATCAATTGAGTGTTTATCTAGGGGTCTTAGAAACAGGGCATAAATGAAGGTAACAGTGCAAATGTACTCACTATCATTAGCGTTTCCAGAAGCGGGCTCTAACGTCCATATCTGCTTCTTCTTGAGGCTGGTACCGTTGGCGTTGATCTTGAAGCCGAAGGTCTCGGCCGTGAGGTAGCGGTAGCGCGAGTTGATGAGCCCGATGGTCCACCAGCCGCGCTGCTGGTTCTGGGTGATGATGTCTCCTGCGCCGTTCATGTCGCCGTTACTGTGGCCGTTCATTGTTTATAGTCTGTGGAAGAAAGGTGCTGGTGAGAAATGGGAAATTAAATAAAAAGTAAAAAGAATATCTAACGGTTTAAAAAAAAACCACTTGTAGAAAGTTTCAATCAATTCTGATGTTAAACTTTGAGCGTTCCTGACGGTGGACGGAGGCCGAAATCTTACAACAAAAGCTTCATAACAATATTTTTTCCATCTATTCAACTGACAAAACAAAACATTATACCGAGTCCCAAAACTGTAATGGTCTGCCCTGGTCTGCCCATTACAAAAGTACTTTTATCACATAATAACAGCAGTCTGAGAGCAATCTTCTGTCGGTTTATATGAAAGATGACGGGCGCGAAATCCGTGAGGAAACAATTCATTCGCCTCGCAGCTCGCAGGACGCAAATAAAGCAAGAATCGTTCATCTCACAGCTGTCTGGCAGGTCATTTGTTTCGGAGACAATAGCCGGCAGAATGGTCGGAAGTTTGGAAGTGCCTTGTTTGTTAGGATTCAAGTTGTTTTGGCACAAGTAAGAACGGAAAAGATGAAGTAGACTGCTTGGGAATAACCGTGGAATTAACAGTATCTGATATATCGATCGTCTATTACGATAGGAATAGAATAATGTACATTAGGATAATAACACATGCCTTATTGATCAGTTAGATTTACCAAGAACGAGCTTAATGGATCGCCTGATTGAACCTGCTATTCATCTGACAATATCAGTGACTCGATGGGCAGGAGAACTGAATTGAAAGTTCCCAAGCAGATTGTGCCACACACACATACATAGCTACAAGACAGGTTGTCATATCCTGCCATTAGCCAGGCAGCCTTACCCCCTGACATCTGCCAAGCTGTCCTATTACCTTGCCTATCTGTCTCACGCATCTGATTCATAGTTTCTATCGGTAGGGTCATCTGCACAGTCTAGACGAGCAGTTGGCCCATTTTACGACTATTTTACCGACTATTTGCCGAGATTAACAACGTCCGGTTGTTTATCTGACCGGTCCGCTTCCGTATTACTTCGGTTGGATGTCGAATTCCGTTTGGGGATGATTCATTAAGAGATTTATGAATTCTACGCACTGTTTCAGAGGCAAATAATTTATTTTTTTATTTATTTATTTAGATTTACCAACGTTCGTATACACTACAGAAATCACAGGAAACAACATACAATACAAAACAAAGTGTAGCAAACAATTACAGGTAAATACAGCGTTTTCTTATTATTACCTACTAAGTGGACAATCTGAAAGTAGATTGGTTAGGTACACTTATTTTTAGAGAACATAATAAAAAGAGACACAGCCGTCTCATATCGTGTGCTTCTATGATATCTTAATAATTAACAAAAAATAGAGAAAAAAGAAACCTAAAGAAGAAAAAAAAAAAAAAAAAAAAATGAGCACACTGACATTATTATTACCTGCGACTGCGAGATAAATGATCGAGAAGTTTAAATCGGAACCGACCGAGTGAGTCGATGTGCACATCTACTAGATCACTGCACTCGTTCATGAGTCTACACATTCTTGGTAGCGGGGAATTTGCTCCGTACACGGTTCTTCGGCGCGGGGGATAGAAAGGGGTGATTCGGATGCGTGGATATCTAGCAGGGACCCTGTAATTAATCCTACACAGTAACTTAGGACAGTCTATCATATTGTTCAAAATTTTGTACATGAATATACAATCCGTCAATTCTCTTCGACTAGACAAGGAAGTCATGCCAAATTTCGTCAATTTATCCGTGTAAGATGCCTTTTTCTTTACTCCGCTAGAAGTATATACCAAGTGCCACATGAACCGTTTCTGAATCCTTTCCAGCCGAAGTGAGTGTGTCGCATAATGTGGCCTCCATACCACGCTGCAATAGTCCAAGGTACTCCTAACCAAGCTGTTAAACAGCACTATTTTGGGCCTGCTATTGCGAAAGATTTTTCCATTCCGAATGACGAAGCCCAACATTTTAGAGGCCTTTTTAATGGTGGTCTCAAGGTGAGGGAGGAAGGTGAGCCTACGATCAATTATTACGCCTAGGTCCTTTATTTGGTCTACTGTTTCAATCGTTTCATTGCCAATACGGTATACACCTTCAATTGAGTGAATTCTTCTTGAGAATTTGATGTGAAAGCATTTTTTGCCATTTAAGTGCATGCCGTTACGCTCACACCACTCAGTCAAACTGTTAAGATCGCTTTGCAGAGACACGGTATCATTAACTAACTTTTAGAGTTATGCTCTGAAAATGCATTCCAGTATTATAATTTTACTTGTTTTGTTAGAAAGCTTCTTTATATTTTACTAAGTCGGCATATAAACGCATTCATGAACTTTTCGTGAGAAAGCTTGGAGAAATCTTAAAATATGCGCCAACACGTACAAGATGTCGAGAAAATAACGCTCGGAAACGAAAGAACAAATCAAAGTAGATGTAACTTGAACCAACTAGTGTGATATGAGGTTAAGGGGCAATTAACATCAGGTTTCTGTTTCAAGTAAGTCAATAGCTTTTGCAAACACACCAATGTATTCTAGATATGATTGCAAGGACGCGCGGGCTCGGGAAAGATGGAAGGAGTCGACGGAGGCCTTTGTCTAGGAGTGGGACAACCCAGCTAGAGAAAAAAGAAAATTGCCACAGCAGCGGCAGTTGGTAATTTTAATCCAAATAATGGCTTTGTAGTCTCACAATGGTAATTAACTCCTTCAATAATACAACTAAAATACGAATTAGCTGGGCTTATAAATGGCTACAGGCTGGCAGGATGTTCCGTCACGGTGGTGCCCAAGGTGCACAAGGTCCCACTAGGTCAAAGCCACCGCGCCTCGTCCGTATAATGTTACTTGCGAGTTGCGCACACGCACAGGCGTGGCGCAGTGAATGAAGATACGATTGTTGTGATTGTGGAGTGACATGTTAGTTGCTTCATTATTAATTAAACGCGAATAGGGAACGGAATAGGAAGTAATCATTATGTTGTGGTTAGGTTGGTCATGGTCATTGGGTTGGTCATCATCAGTCCTGGTAGAAGTTTGGACTGATTCGTTCCACAAGGTAAAACGAAAGATAGCCTCCGAAATAGTATGAATAACAAAATGACTGTCTTGTCTGAATTGAGATAAGATGATTTAACCAACGAACTGAATCCAAAGCAAGACTGACGAATTTTAGTCGTAAAACAAACTCATAAAATCCGTAAACTGCCATCAAATAAACAATAGCCACTTATC
Organism: Hydraecia micacea; assembly: GCA_914767645.1. NCBI lineage: Eukaryota > Metazoa > Arthropoda > Insecta > Lepidoptera > Noctuidae > Hydraecia > Hydraecia micacea. The sequence goes on from OU611780.1 coordinate 19,560,312, forward strand.
TCCGGTTGGAGCATCATTTACATAATTGTTTTGGCGGCATCCATCCGAGCGTAATAACTATGACATCCATCATCATCTGAGGTAATAGGCTGGCCATGTCAAGGTGTGCCCAGGAGGGGCTATGACTACCCTCATTTTAATGAATAGGCCCCGTACGGGAATAAGCCTTTTAGAGAAGCTATGATGTATGTTCACGCCAGTCACCAGTGAGACATTTGTGTCAAGATATATATATCCTAACTACATGTCCCTTATTCGGTTATATGAATATTGATTTGCGTGAATGAAGCAGTTGCATCATTGCATGTCAACTTATAGATGCAGCTATTGTTACAATTAATAATGTTGGAAATAGTGACCTAGTCCTTGCTATTTTTGGTTTGTCATGAAGGGTCTGTCACTCAGTCGTTAGGGAAACAATACTTTTAGTAAAGACTAGATTCAATGGTCTGCTTTCAAGTGAATATTTCCTAAATAAAGATAAAGCTGAGATTGTTTGTTTTCTTTCTTGAGGAAGGCTATTTAAAATCACGCTAAGATCTTTAGAATCCTAGTAAAAAGAAAAAAGTCGGAAAGAACGCTGAACGTAAACAAAGTGCTAGCGCAGACGGGCGATGCGATGCGACGGGGTGCGTCGGGGTACAAGAAACTTCACGCGGACGAAGTCGCGGACAGAAGCTAGTTTCCTAAATGCAGAAAGACGAGTATTTCGCGCTTGTCAGTACGTGACTATGTAGTCTGTCTATGTCCAGTATTCCAGTGTTTGCCTAAACATTGTGACAGTCCGACATCTGTCTATAAACAATAACAGCGTTGTTTGTTTTAGAAAGTAAACGGTTACTGTACACAAAGAGATTCCTGAGAGAGCGGATGGTATCTTGATCGAGATGAGAGATATTGGCGTTACAAATACAAATACCTACTAGGTCACTTTATGCCGAGAACATGTTTTAGTCGTGTTTTTGTATCTCAGATAAAATATAACATGAATATGTTGTTCTCGAGATCTGGCTGGTTAGATGGGATTATGATAGAGACTTTTCCAAAGTGTCGGATATAGATGCTGCGAGATCTAACTTAATATATTCGTTATAATCTCATGTTACTACTGGTAAGATGTATACCTATCCTGGTAAATCGTAAATAGTGCTCCAAATTATTATATTTGCTAGGACATTCTACAACAGATAGGCAATATCAAGAATAATAGGATACTAGTATCAGTGACTCAATTAAAATCACTCGCAATAAATTACATTTTACAATCCTCGTCCATGGTAGGATACAAAGCTAGATATTGTTATAATGTATGTTCAGGCACTCCTTTCCATTTGTTTATAAATACGGCTATCATTATTTATCTGTTTATAGGAACTTGCCGTAACATCATCTTTTGTATCATAAAATAGAACTCTTAAAATAATCATACAATGGAATTTGTCGAAAAAAGTGTTTTAGCTCAAATTAGCTGTCAGATTAACTGTAGCTGAGTTACATTAGATGAGATGCATACAATGATCCACAAAATGTATGTTCTCTTCAAGCAGTATAATATCTCCTTTCATTCTCAGACGAACATGGATTCAACGCAAAGCGAAATAAACATCTACAGACAAGACATGACCGCAGCCGCGTGCTGTAACACTATCCAGTCCATCGCGAGATGATTCACCGACTGATACGACAACCTAGCGCACATATCAAGAACTAGCTGTAGATATACAGAGAGGGTATGAGGTAGCCATACCGCAAGTAAAAATTCGTGTAGCTTTACGAGAAGATACGATTCTTGGCACTGCATTAGTCATTGACAGGTTTATGTTTTTAAAAACAAAGTTATCAAAGTGGCCTTGTTTTGTGCAAAAACTAATATGGGTTTTTTAGAGTTAAACTAAACGGCTCTCTCAACGGTGACCTATTCATTGTGGCCTTCAGGTAAGGTCATGCCAAGGAAGACACGCCTCTTCCCTAGGATGATGTAAGAGGCGGTGCAGGATGGGCAACAGCTTCCGGCCTACATTGTTGTTATCGCTGAATATTGGTCTCAACAATATCTTCCGCAATGACAAACTTCGTTTTACAAATTAAAGCACTGAAACCAGAATAGTTCAAGAAAACCCACAAAGTCACCGTAAACGCAGCGATTACCGCCGAATCGATTATAAATCTTCACAAAAAGAGTTCCTGATACAATTTTTTCCTATGTCTAGACGAGTACCGTTATAATAATGGTATTTATAAAGAACTACGCCGAGTTTCCGCACCACCGCCCCCCAGCACCAGCCTACCAGGTAACATTATCGTTCATCTGCCGCCGGTAATTGTTTGAAAGTTCATCAAGCTTTTGTTTCAAATTCAAAACGTTTCAATGATGGTATGGTAATTTGTGACAGGTTTTTGATGGATGGTGATATGATAAACAATGACTAAAACCCGTGGTTTCCGCGCGTTGGTTTCGTGAGTCGTGACTGGTTTTCGGTTAACCATCTTTTTCATAGATTCTAATTTAATATAACAAACATACATAGCTTTGTTTGTTTGTCGTCTGTCTTTACTCACGGAAGTGATAAACATTGGGGAGCTTTGAAATTAGAAGCTGGACTTAAGTCAAGGGATGTTGGTATGTGTAAATTGATCTTGTTTAAACTTACATAAAAAAAAAAATAGTTATTAAAATATAGTACTTAATTGTTACATTAATTAAGTTAAGATCTTAATTATTACCTACTTTCTATTTATTTTGTAAAACTACGACACTGGTATAATCGCTTTTTCGAAATAAATATTAAAACAGTTAACAGAACTGTATGAATGGCACTAATATTGATTTTGTTTCTTTTAACAGTGACATTTCAGTCTCCCAGCTACAAGACAGTACAGCTGCCTAGCTGTCGTCACAACAAGCAACGGTAAAGATAAGAAATGTGACAGACGCCTGTGAACCACTCTGATAACGTCGTATCCAGATTACTTAGTCGTGACGTCACCAAACTAACAGCTGTGCTATCAGCTATCACTATCCATCCTAGGATGGATTTTAGTCAAACGTAAAAAGCGTGATAAAGGTTTACAAAAATAGCTTTATCATCCCATAGTCTTTCCGTCCGTTATGTGCTATTGTCATAGATTGTTTTGTCAAATGATAGGCTGGTCTTTATATAAATATTAAAACGTCGATAACGTAACACTCGCCGACAGTCCTTTTTTAAGTAGGTATGCAAAACTATTTCCTTTAGTCGTGCCAGCGAGACACGAAGAAGAATATTGTACAGGACCTATCAGCCATATACACATATTACACATTAGATCCCTAATTGAAGCTGCACATTCATACAGTATTATGATGAAACACAGATTGTAGACGATCAAATTAATTCTTGTCGAGGTCTACTTACATCTTTTTGAGGCTGACTGTACAGGCTGTTTATTTTATATTAGAGACCGAATCGAAATATTACAGGAAACAAATTAATTACAAGTAGGTATCTAGGGTCATCCAAATTACACACCACGAATTTTCAAAACTAATTGGCAAAATACATAAAATGGTTATCCTTACAAAACGAGACTGGGGGTATTTTTGTTTAGGTTCAAATCTAAATAAAGTAACCATCAAATGAATTATTCCGTAAACAATCTACATATGGGTGACCTAATAACGATATTTACGTAAATAAATTAGCATTCCTCTGCAGGAGGCTAATCGCTGCGGTCAGTTCAATGACCCGCCCCCGCGTTTTTGCAAAAATGGCGGCAAGATAATGATTGTATCATACATGCAGTACATATACATACTCACGCAAATTATACACACTTGTCCTATAAGTGAATCACTGTATTGTAATTTAATTATTGTCACATAATAATGTAGTTGTAGCTGTTATTAAAATACCTACGTATTTATTATAACTTTAATTTATTTTTATTTAAATTAAAGACCGAACCCGCACTGGACCAATTGAATTATTGGCATCCTTCACTCTTCTTTATTTAGTGTTTTTTTTTATAATTAGATTTTTTTTTATTAAATAGGTAATAATAAATCTTTACTCATTTTATAGCATATTATTTGGCAGCAAATTAGCAAAAACCCAATTTAATTAACATTAACAACAACATAAAAGTGTTTTAGCAACTTTCCTACCACATTAATTAATTCGGTATTTATCTAATACAAGACCATAAAATTTTAATGAAACAAAAACCTAACTAACGTCTTTGCGGCCGACTCCTTTCAGATTTCGAACATTTTTCCGTACAGAGATCGGCAAAATTAACTTAATACATAATTAAATGTTGGTTGACCTCAAAGCTTGTCAATAAATGATTCATGATGAATAAGCTTATCAATCAAGCGCGAAGCTCGGTTCAAAGGTCTTCGGCCGCGTAAACTTGCAGCCAGTACATAAATCAGCATAATATAAATAAACAAAGTGCAAGGCTGTGTGGGCGCCTTGCCTGTGCCTGGCCAAGACCAGTTCAACTTCACTTTCTTGCAAGTTCGCTATGCTCTCGTACCATAGACACATAGTTTGCGACAATGTAACCGGAACTAAGATTAAACCTCTTTAGTGAAATGTTTTTTACTAGCTATGCCAGATTTATGTAAACTACTAAAGTGTAGTTCATAAATATTTTAATGTAGTGGTGGATTCGAAATCTTGTTTTTATTTCTTCTTCTTCTAAGCGTACCTATCGATGGCAAAAAGTTCAAACATGTTTGGCCCAAAATTTTGCTGCGCGAATTTCGCTCACTGATGCAGTCATAAGGTCATTAAGTGCACAGGTGTATCCTTCCCTAGCATAGTTGCTGCTGAGAAAGTCTGATGCCCTTCCCACCTACAGAACTGTATCCGTTGTTATAATATTTCTCCTTATTTGAAGAGTAAGTAGCGATAAATATCAAGTACAAATTCCATACGGAACTTACACTAAGCTATCGGCAAACTCGTTTAGCCTACCAGTCGAACCGGAGTGTTATCTGTACCGAAAATACGGTATTTGCAGATGCCGTTCATTTATTGTCTGTGGTTAGGTGCCCGCTAAGCGGCTGAACTTTTCGTCCACTCACTATTTCATCAAAAGTGTTATTGATATACTAGGCTGTAATACTGGCCACTAAGCACAGAATTGATAACCACAATCAGGCTCCGTATGAAAAAAAAAAATTATTGTTTATAATTGAATTTAGTTTTTGTTCAGCCATTGCTTTCGGCTATTTTTCTAAGGCAATATAATTATTCATTGAGCTATGTGAGATAACTTTTTACCATTCATATAAAACATTCTGAGAAAACAAATAATAATTCTGAATAATAAAACGTAGGCTATATGAATGGCTTTCTTGGAACTTCACTCTTGTTTACAACTAAAAAAGTCTTTTACACTTTAACAAGGTACAGTTATTCACCTCGTTTTTAAAGAAAAACATAACATTTTGTTATAAAAAAAAAAACATGTTTGATTGAGCTACTTACGTTGATGTCAAGTGCACTGATTTAGTGCAAAATATCCCGTTTATCTCGACCTAGTCTAAAAAAAATATTGTATATTGCTTCGAAGCTTGGAAAGAATTTAGTATTTATTTTTATTATGCCAAAAGAATGACAAATGGATGTAAATAATTAATTGCATATGTACGTGCTTAAATCAATTAGTGTACGGAAGTATTCATGAAGTATGGACTAACACTAATTAATGAAATGCAAAGGAGTGGCTGCAAAAATACAACAAGATTTTTTTATGACCACATACTAACACACCACACTACATGTAAACACTTTGTAGATAGTTTATTTTTATTAGAAAATACACTGTCAGGACCCTCATCACAGTGACTCTCCCTGGAATAATAGAATGGCCCTGAGGACCACGGTGCGGGCGGGGCGCGGAACGGAAGACGACGTCAAGATAACGTCATCGTCATTTTGTGTACAAACAACCCGCTGGGAACTGTTGATTAGACGCAATCGTAGACTGCTGCTGAGTAGAACTGATTTCAGCCAGACGTCGGGAAAGTTTTGCAGATATTGGCTTCACAGTGTTATTTTATATTAGTGGTTAAATAAAAAATAAGCTACGATTCATCTACAGGGTGTTCGGCAGATCGTTGAACACAGGAAAATGGCAGATAGGTGGGGTCGTCTACTACCTACCCAGCACAATAAAAAATACGTCGGCCCCATAATTTATTTTTTATATTATTTTTTTTTATTCAACAAATTACATACCGTTCGAAAGGCCATGTACACAATACACCAAGCATGTTTCGATGAAATCCTAAGTCTTCAATCACTTTTAGTTTTTTTTTAATGCAATGCAATAAAAAGCTCAAAATCACGTTTTATCCCTTTTTGTAATGTTTCGTCTATCCTACATAAAGTTATAGGCCTTCAAAGTTTTAAAACTCATGAATTTCGGTAATAAAAAAATAATAAAAAAAACTATGGGGCCTGAGTAATTTTTTTTGGGCTGGGTAGGTAGCAGACGACCCCATCTATCTGCCATTTTCGTGTGTTCAACGTTCTGCCGAACACCCTCGATCGATTCGTCTATTTTTATTTTTCTTTCCGTTATATTTATTTTTAGATACAATGTCAGCCAAAAATAAAACAAGATTTATTCATAAGCTTATCATAATATGGCACCTGTTTTGCAGAGGTATTTTTAAAGTATTTTATGGTAAGTTATCGAACATTTAAATGTTAATGATGAACGCTCTGTGGCAAGAATTTATCTCAAAGATTAGCAGTGAAAGTCGGTACTCTTTGTGTTCGGCATTTAACTGTTATGTGAATCATGTTTGCATCTCTAACCTACTTGCGATCTCACTATTTTAATCGCCTTTCAAAACTAGGTCTCTTCGGTAAAGGAAAATAGTAAAAGTATGTGCCATTGGTTTTTCAATCAAAGGTCTCTCTTTGAAATGCAAGAAAATCGACATTCTAAGAAATAATTATTTATTTCTTTTCGTTTCCGATCTACTTACTTCATTTTATTATTTTATTTATGAAACCGGTTTTTTTAGTACCGGTATTAGCCTGAGAAATAATAACTTTTTCTTCGATCAACTGGACGACTTCTAGTGTTTCTTTGAATATTCCTCTCATAGAGAGGAGGCCTGTGCTGTGTCCCAGCAGTGGGAACATGCTACTTACATGCGGCTGATTATGCTACTTAACTAAATTAGAAAGAAATCATTGAAACACCACGCGAAAAGTTACCGACAGTCAACGGAGCAGGGTCACCAGTGCGAGAAGACTTGCTTCGGGGTCACCAACCTGCTTTTTTGGAGAGCACAGAAAACTGCTTAAAATTGGCCCCATTTCATTTTCCACGCAAAACATAACACTTAGCTTGTTAAATGACGTGTTAGCAACGTGTTGTCCCTTCGCGTGTGTAGTGTGAAGGCGATCACGCGAATGTGAAGCGCCGCCGCGCCGTTAGCACGGTTCGACGACCCGGTTCGGTTCACTCATAGCGGATGAACGGGGAAAAGATGCACTTCAGTTCGAACATAATTATAACTAACGTATTTAATAAGTAATAACAATTTAGAGGCTGAACACGCGCTGCATAATCATTGGTCTACTGTTTCACTTATTGGTGGCCTATGCGAAGTGTGAGCGGAAATATGTGAAGTAATTAGAAAATAATCGAGGCAACGATTAAAGAAAGTAAGCAACCATCGCTAACAAATGGTGGAATGTCGTATTTTATCTTGATCGCTCGCAAGAAACAAGTTAATGTTTTTCTTTCTTAAAAGGAAGTTTATATTTCTAAACTAAGGAAAGAGTATTTTTATTTTAATACCGAAGCAACATGACTAATGTTTGACCATTTGCAACTAAGAACAAACCAAAATCCGGACAAGTGACCAGCGCGGGCGCAGAGCCTCGAGCAAGCGGCGCGTGACAGCAGATGCCGTCTCGCTTGTTACACACAGAAACAAAAAAACAACGTGGTAATCTAGCAAAACATATTACTGGATTAATTACCAGACTTGACTGCAAGGTAGCTGGTCTTTGCCTTTTACTTGTGAATAAAAATTAGATAAAAATGAAGCAAAGTACCGTTGAATCTTACTGGTTCGGAACCGTTGACCAGACTTCAGACATAAACTTTCATTGGTACATTCAAACACACACAAATGCGATTATTTTCTACAGTTTTAACCTAATATTTTTCACAACTCCCAAAAAAAAAAACTACAAATAGAACCAAAAACAAAAAACAGCTAACCATTCCAAAACAAATCAAGTCTAAAATAAAAGCAATATAAACAGACAAGCTGCTTGTCTAATTAACGTTAAACGTAACTGTTGGGGCGGGCGTGTCGACAAATTACCACCGATGACTGACGCCATGTTGTTTTGGTCCTTTTGACTCTAGCGTGTTTTAACAAGACCAAAGATTTAGGGGAACTTGAGATTTTTAATGAAATATTAGTTTCGTGGTTACAATTTATATTAATACACCTGCAATGATTGGGGATTTTTGAAAAGTGCCTAAGGTCTTAGTTCAGCATGATCAGATACAGACGAGAATAGAATAGAATACTCTTTATTATGTACACCATATAAATTACAGACATAACATGACGAGAACAAGGTCCAAAGACTAATTAACGGTATCGATGAACAGAAGCCCTTTAAACAAATTGATCTGATAAGTGATTTATGACACCACTTTGATTCTCATAACATTAATTAGGTACACTTCGATTTTCCCATCACCCGACCACTTGATTACAGAAAAACAGCTTTTTCTAATATCCGCTTTCCAACCGGTTTATTAACTTCTCAGATTTATGTCAAATAATATCGTGTGCATTCCTCCGGTGCATATTCTGTTCCGTATCGAAACACCAGCATTTAGTTGCGTGTCATCGTAGCGCCTCTCTAGTTAGGATAGGTCTGAGTTATAAAATAGATTGATGGCTTGTTTTACCATTAGAACCGTTATTTATCGGCTGGCACTGAATATTTATGACTTTTACGACATGTCGTTTGAAATATCCATCGATAACACTGTGAAAGTATTATGAGAAATATAATGAAGTTGGCGTTTTTATTGTGTTTAGTGACGCGAGGTTTTCTGACATTCTACAAATTTTAAGTAGATAAATAGTTGTGTAGGTACGAGTAGGTATAACATAGATTTTTTTTCTTAGCCCTACTCGGACAGGCTAAGGTCTTAGACCATACCGCCTCGTCTTCAGTTTCATCCTTCTTGTCCAAAAGTAAATAAGGCCACAGCCTCGTCCTTAGTAGTTTATAACCTTGTTTTAAATTTATTTTAAGCCAGAGCCACGTCTTCAGTATTAATTAGTCAAAATAATAATAATATGGTGTCATATCCGTGTATTCGTCATAATCATGTTGTGAAGTAAGGTCATATCCGGGTCATATCTCGCCCCGAACGGTCAAATCACGGATATCGGGTTAAATTGCCCACCCAGTGCTGTCAATAAATGTATACAGTGCTATGGTATACCATAAATATAAGAAATACATTTTTATATTTCTATGGAGTATACAGTCATTACAGTCTCGGAGTCATTGACACCTGACAAGCGTTCACAAGCAATTTAAAAGGACCAAAATGTCATACCCGAAACTGCAGATGACTAACTCAAAATAAATCTAACTGCCAGCATAATAATAAAAATACTCCATGGCCATGTGCAGCTGCATTCGGAGTTCGAACTTGTAAAAATAAAATGTTCGATACTGCGGCGGGCGCGGCGCGGCACGCATGCGCCCGTGACCTTGACATCGGACGCGGCCCGACCCGACTGAAACCGAATCGACACGCGTTATGTATTCCAGCCGCATTTGGACGAGGATTTCTTTCCAAAACAGAAAGTGTACTTCTATTGTTGCACTTCCTTACACACGTAATTATGATGATAACTTTTTATGAGTCATGTTAATATAATTAAATAATAATTATTCTGTGAGACTTAGAAAGCGTAAAAATCAGTAGGTACCTACATTAGCGCCCCAATCCATTAAAATTCGATCAAACCTTACTAAAAAGGTTCAATAAACTCGGAAACTAAATATAGAAACTCCAATTTCTAAATTACACTCAATCCATTCATAAAATGAGATTATAAAAATACCCGATATTTAATAGATTCTAACGTAAGTGAAACTATGAAGACGATTTATGACAAACTTTCGCTAGTTACGACAAAAATGTGAAGTTTTTGAACGAAACGAGAGCGGTTTGAAAGGTCGGCCATGTTCCGTGTCGATTATCATCATAAAGCGACCGTCACGAAGGTCGTAAACTGTGTCTATGTCACATAAAATATGGAAATTTATGGTCTGGTGGGTCACAATAGTTCATTAGCCGCTTGTTGCGCTGATATGATCATTTGTTTAGTAGAGATTTGTAATTTGAATCATGAGTTTCGGTTTTTTAACTTACCTTGCTTTACTGCTAACTTTGCTGAATCGTTATCATCATTTGCATTTTTTTATTATATTAAAATACCATTAATATCGGGAAAGAAGCGAATATTATTAAGTAATCCGAAACCGATTTTTCGGTTCCGGTACCGTACTACAATTAGTACGGTAACGGAACCGTAGCGAAATCTGGGTTGGTACCGTCTTCTTGGTCCTACAGTACCCTACCACTAATTATATTGGTTTGGTACCGAACGACCAATACTAAAAACGTTTTTCAAATGACGAATCAATTCAGAATTTCGGATACGCTCTTTAGCTATAAAAGTGCATAGGTAATTTTTTTCTCCGGCGCAACATTTAAAAGCAAGTCCTGTCCCATCCCGTCCCCGTCCCACAGGCAAGTTGTGCATTACAATGAAGGCATTCATACTAAACGCAGCATTGTGGACACACGAAGATGGGAGATTAGGGCGACACAAGTGTTTTTCTTTTGCTTGGCCATATGGTACGACGCAGAACATTTCAATGACAAGTAAATTGAGTGGCTTTGGCGTGTTCTGCAAATTGTCAACGGATCGTTTTAATATAAACAATTTTATTTTGTCGAAATAATTTGATAAGCTTTAATCTTTTCTGATAAGTGAGTCAGAGTAAATACAAATTTGTTTTTTCTATGGCAGTGTTCTTCTCGCTGGGAAAGGAATCTCTGATACTTATAATATTCTGTTAATAAAAAAAAACAACCGACTTAAAAAAAAACTACAAAGTGATAAATAGGTAAGTACTTAACTATCATCAAAATTCGCATAGAAATGCCGGAGATGCAGTAGGTACATTTATGCATATAATTTCGTACATCAGAATAATTACCTAATGTATTATATACTAAAACCTTCCTGAAAGTATGTAGATCACATTAATGAAAGAATTATCAAAATTGCTGCATTCGTTTTTGAGAAAATAGCGGACATATACAAACATACATACGGGTCGAATACAGAACCTCCTTTTTTGAAGTCGGTTAAAGATACAAAAAGTTTGATTGTAATTGTAGCAAATACTTTATTAAATGGAAGGACCAATTCTGTCAAAATCCTGCAGCATTATAGTGGTGCATTAAATAAACATACAAGAGCATTAAGATGGCATCCATAAAAGGAAAACCACACAATCCAGGGCCATCGTCTGTGCTAAAATTAAACTCCATTGCACCAATCAGTGTTGCCAGCCGTAACGCTTTGTTTTACTTTTTAAGACATTCTATTGCGATTATCCAGATGAAGTATCGTTATTATCTGTGCTGCATCGATTTAAAACTCCGCGAATGGAGGTTTCGTCACGATTCTCGCCCGGACTGCCAGTGTCTTGTATTTAATTGAGCTTTGATAAAAAATACGGATGAAATAAAAAATCCTTTTGACTTGAGAATCCGCAATGGTTGCCCTGAGTTTTTTTCCAAGTGCAAGCCGCAATTATCAAACAATTTACAAAGTCAATTAAATCTTGGATATTAACGACTCCAACTGTTTTTAAACAAAGAACCTACTTAACTGTTTAAAAATAAGACCAACTTAAATCGTCACCACAAATGCCAGCTATCAAACTGTCTGCTTCAATTCCAATTGTTCCAATATTACACATCAGTATCTTCCTCATGCATTAATTAACAACGATTTCCAACACTTCATTAGTGACTAAACGGAAAGATACGATACCAAAGCATATGCACAACACGAATATGATGGCGACGCGTCTCACTTGAGTCAACAACTAAGCACATCAACACTTGCCACACAAATATAGCCTCTATTCCTAAAGCAGTTAGTGTATCTCCGGTATCTGCATTGGCAGACACGATCTTCGCTGAAATGGATCTTACTGTTAGTTGATTTGCTTAAAAGTATTCAGTCTAAGTGTTTAGCATTCTCTTTGAATGTCTGCTTTTCAATTTTATGATGGATATTTGAATAAAACACGAAGGCTATCTTCCATTTGCGAATGTAACTATTACAAAGACAGATAAACGGACGGACGTTTGGGATAACATTATATTTCAAGAATGATGAGGATAGATATTGACACAAAATTTAACATCCTTTAAGGGTGAAAATTGATGGGGTCCTTTCTTTAGAATCAATCCTTTTAAACACTGGACTGTAAAGCAATCCTATATTTACTACATATCATGTAATACATATCCTATATAAATGTATATTAAAGAATGTTCACTAGCTAAATGGATAGAATGATTTAAATAAGGATGGATTAACTTTCTTACGCAATTAACATAATTACGCAGCTTATCTTACGTAAATTAAGCTACATAATCATGATAGACGATATAATACATGAATTATGAACGTGTACTAATACCATTCTTTCATATATCTATGATTAATACTAATGCACGTATGCACACGGAATTACTGCGGAGCGATGTTATCTTGGTCTACAGAGGATTTGAGGATATTATCATAATCTTGATTTGCATAAGTAGTCAAATCCGTCGTCAACGTCAGTTTAATTTGGTATTTTTGTATCTAAAAATAGAAGGGATTCAGTTGATACTGATTAGTTTCCCAGTGATGATAAGCAAGATCTGACCAAAATAAGTAAGATATGATCATGATGTAGATCAGGCTGAGGCTGCAGATCAGCGGGGTCATTGCGTAACACACTATCAGTAGCAATGGGTTTCGTTTTGACAGTTCAAAAACATTCATTGCGTTATTTAAGTTATTGAGCCGACACACTTTTCGAACATATGAAGCAATGGATTAGCACTATCCTTCAAAATGTATTAAGAAATTGAATTAAGTACTTACTGTAAAGAAAGAAAGAAAAATATTTTATTTGGGACACGCACAGGAAATATAAACAATAAAAAAGAACATTAAACCTAACAAAATAATGAAAACAAAAAAACTATTTTACCTAAGGTATACACTGTACCAATACCTATTGCAAATAAATGATTATGATCGTTCATGGACAGGAAATCGCTTGGCTGCAGAGTAAACATAAATCACTTCCAAGTTAAAGGACCAGTTATATTAAAAACTGAAGTAGCAAATAGTGAAATATTATTTTAATCTTTACTGAATCATTGCAGTGGGTTGGATACCTAACATTAAGACCAAAAAAATCTGGTCCTAAGGTACGAAATGTATTTTTAAATTCTGACCACAATTTTCACATGGTCCCCGTACGGAGCATGTCAGCACGAACACAGGCTTGCATACGCAAGTGACGTGACAACAATGGACGGATGTCTGGCTGTAATCACGGGGCATTGTCGCCTGGCAGCGCTAGGACCATGCCATGACATGCTTAACATTCGCTTATTGATGAGCAGAGGAAATTCGGCGCCCAAATGTGACTTCATTGAAATATAATGTGATAACAATGACGTTATTAAATAATGACAACATAAAACATTAATTATTGGTTAATAGAAAAGTGGAAACTCGGAATGTTTTAAAATTGAGTTCATCTAACTAAAGGATGAAAACCGAACAAACTGAACCGTCTCCGGACAAACGTGGGAAGCTGTAACTCCAATCTGGTAAAGTGGGGCTACCTCAACGGAATGGCTTTAGGGTGTGGTGTGGTGCTATGTTGCAAACTAAGCTCCATCTCCTACCCTGCCCTGTGTCCCACAACTTGCAGTCAAAATTACAACTGCGCTGCCACCGACGACGCCGTGGCAGTGGCGAAAAGTTTTGGGCCAACAAGATCTGAGAAAAGTCATTCAAACGACACGAAGAAGAAGATCTAAAGGATTTCCAAATAGCTGGAGCTTCACCTATGGGAGACAGTTTAAGCCTAGCGAATTCGTATTTTCTAAGTCAATCAATAGCATCAATTCTATGTAGAAAATGAATAATCCTATTAAGCGCCACACCATTGAATCACCCCGCGAAATTCCCCAAAAGCAAGATAAGCTAACCTCATTGTTGACCCTCTCCATCGGTTGATAAATATCGGACTGTATCGCTACGAAGGCTCTCGAAAACGCTAATAACCGACGTAATAGATGAACTGATAGTGCCGATAGCGTATCAGCAGATATCCATATGTCAGACGCGGTGGGAAAAAATCGAGATGAAAAAGACTAAAAAAATAATTTGGATATCGGAACCTTATTGGCCAAACAAACTGATACGGGAAATAAGTTATTGTGCTGTTGACGGAATGTGTTTCCTTACCATGCAATATGCATGATACCTTAACTTGCTTCATAGCAAATAACACACTCCGTCTCCAGCCAATCTTACTAGAGATTAAAGCGAAGGATTTGAGAGAGATAAATCATAAAAAGCAATAAATCTAATTTGTTATTTCATTAGAATAAAAAGTTTATCGGTGTAACAGAACAGGCCATTCACTCAAGAAAGCCGTTTTAAAAATTCTGAATTTGGAATTAAGAACGCGAAACATGGCGGCTACGTTCGGATACACGTTCCGGTGTCCGCGTTACAGAATAATTAAAACCAAAGCGCACTTAATTACTGAAATGGCCACATATCTGTTGCTCGAGCTAAATGAGCCTCATTTTTATGAAACAGATAACATCGACGCCTGTTGGAAAGTCGGCGCGATGCCGTGTCTTTCACGGATTTGGGAAAGTATAGCAATGATGTTCGAACGCATTCTTTAGTATTAAACATTTATTTTAAATTGTTACGTGACTTTCTCCTTGCAAATAATATAGTTAAAGTGATGACTAGTACGATTACAAAGCACATTTTTAATGAGCACAGGCACAGATCGCGAGAAGATTTTTTCCGGTCGAACTCACTTCTGATTTCGCTACACTATGTGATTTTGCAGATTTAGTTTAACATAATATATGCGTATAATATACTCATTAATGTTAGACTTGAAGATTTAAAAAATAAATCTGCCTTCCATAAAATTTTGTAGACTTTAAAAGTAATTCCTCAAATTTTTATTACAAATAAAAGATAATTTAGTTAGATAGTTTTGCATTTCTATGATATTAACAAAGAGAAAGCGTCAGCAAACGGAACTTGTATTAAATAAATGGCGTCTAGACATAAGTTCGTATTCTCTATTGATTCTAGCCAGACGTGGAGCAGCAAGCTCACAAACGTAGCGCGGCTCCATGTTGAAAGTTTAGAGCAAATTGCTTTGAAATTGGTTCAATATTTACTTACTACGTGTGTGTCTTTCACAGCGAAAGCTCTTTGAACGGGACATTCTACAGTTTATTATGTGCTAAAAGTCAGCTATTAATTGAGATATTAGTTACCTGCTATTATACAATTATACAAATACGATAGTCATGATCAGCTTCATACAGCACGCTTTCCTCAATCTAATTACTCAATTTGCCATCAAATCTAATCGTTACTAGCATCAATAAATTCAATTTACCAGTAATTACTATTTCTGATTAATTGGAGCTGTCAACACGCGTTTTGTCATCACTAATTGTTTGGTTGTAGACATGAAAACTATTGTCAATTTTACTGTCGCATCGAATGTAAGACAACACGCGATGGTAATGAGGTGTGAACAAGTCAGATGGACACTTGATACAACGCAGGAGGACATGCTCACGCGCCGCGGTCTGATTCTGCGCGTGCGCTTGACGCCCGTAAATCACACAGGCTAGACCCGAGCTCAATTTCTCTGATCATTTATTAGTCTCCTCAGCCATTTCGTGTCTGTTCAAATAATTTGTGTACACGCAACGGTAATTTAATAAAAATGTGGCATCTTTGTTACTGAGTTGTAGACGTTGTAGCACGTCAGCGGAAATGTTGCGTTCAGGTAAGTGATCATTAGAATTCTTGGAGAAGGCAAGTTTTATTGATCAGTGGATATTTAGAATTTAGATAGAATTGGTCGGTATTTCGTTTACGAGTAAGATTTCGTGGTCCTTCTTTGAAGATTAATGTGTAGGTGGTGTTCTAATGTTAAAGAGTAGGGGCAAATATGGGAGCAAGACACACTGGTGCCTTGGCGTAACAAAAGGGTGTTTTTATCACTTTAGGGAAAACGAACCCAGCCCACTTTCATTATTTACCATGTTGTATCCTTTGTCCTTCTTCTGTATTTTTATTAGACTTTTTTATTCGGGAGAGCAAGACGGAGATTTTGTCTCCAATACAAGCCTTTTAAGATAATGTATATTTGGCGCTAGTCCAGGCTGAGCCACAACTTATGTTTTGAAGTAGTGGTCAGACGTAAGAAGCTCTAGAAGAAAACTTGGAGACATGAACATTGACCTTCTCGTCCTGCACTAAGACAAGTGGACACAATACATGTATTTATTATATCATCTCCGACGCATGTCCTCTCCACTCATTGCATTGTAAGTCGTGACAGTTGGTTACTCATTCAATCAGAGAATACTATCAAACGTTTGCGCACTGGATTACAATAGGTGATATTGACAAATATTGCTTACGCTTATTTTCTTTTACGACATCGAGTAACATTCCAATCTTAGCAGCCCATTTGACTTGGTGGTACAAAGTGCGGAGATAAGGACCAGATATCTAAATGGTTGAAAATTACTTATCCAAACAGGACGGAGCTTGGTCCTAATGAATATAAAAGGCGTTCTACACGATCCAGACCGACCGCCGACAGAGGTGACCTTGGTCGGATCAACCAACTTTTGTATTCGTTCTACACGGTCGGTGGTTGACACCAACTTGTCAATTCCGTCCGGTGTTCACAGCGTAAAGACGTATCAATATGGCTCCTTGCCTTTCAAAGCAACGGAAGGTCGGTTTGGCAATAACTTTTTTATGCTTGAATGAAGAAGAAAAATTTATTATTAATAAAAATTAAATAAACATTTTTTTATTCTTATCTTTATATAAATTAGATTCAATGTCCCAAAGACATGATAAATCTATACTAATATTATAAAGAAGAAAAATTTGTTTGTTTGTTTGTAATGAATAGGCTCAAAAACTACTGGACCGATTTAAAAAATTCTTTCACCATTCGAAAGCTACATTATCCACGAGTAACATAGGCAAAATTTTATTTTGGAAAAAATAGGGTTCCGTAAGAAATTTGGGTTTTTTGGACACTAGGTGTAAAAAATCAACCAGAAAAGTTACTTATTTTGCGTACGCTGCCTAAACTATAAAAGATAGAACCATAAAATGTTCAAATTAATTGTAGATCTTATAAATATCTACAAAAAAGTACGCAACACACTATACCTATCTATGTCGAGTGAGGCACAACAACCATTTTTTTATTTAAAAATCTTGAATTTTATTTGGACTACATTTAAACGCATTTATTTTACTCATGCTATTAAATCCTTATCAAAATAAATTATTTCATCACTAAGTTCAGTTTATGTAGATAATATTTGGTCTTTGAATGATTACAATTGGACGTTTGGTTTTGTTAAACATATAAATATAAAAATATAATAAGCTTTGAATTTTCAAAAAATATTCATTGTACACCTACAGATTCGGTCGATTTACTCCTTAATTATATGTATAGAAAAAAATTGTCGGTAAATAAGTTTACAAAATCAAAAATCAAGTCATAATATAACTATTTACATCACATCCATGATCTGTATAGTATTATAAAGTTTTCATAATTTTCGCAAAGTTTAAAAAAATCATCTTCTTACTTCTATTTATTTTATTTTTTTTAATTTGTATCTTTATGGGTTATTTTGATTTCCTTTTGAGATACGCAATCCTGTCACAAATCCGAAATCTACGCGGACGAAGTCGCGGGCAGAAGCTAGTCAGTGTATAAAGATATAAATTCGGTCAGAACCTCTCGTTCGCGGGGTTCGTTTTGTGAATCCATGGCTGTGACACGCAATGACGTGCGCCCATATTGACTGACAAACGCACACTGAAGCTCTCCCGTCGGCCGACAGCGTTCTAGACGGTTGGTACCGACCACGGACGCAGCCTGTCGCGATGGATGCGCTGCCGACCAAGGTTGTCCAAAGGTCGTTTGACCCCGCCCATATTTGGTCGACCGACCAACGTCTACACGATAGATTTTCACACCAACTGGACCAAGGTCACCTCTGTCGGCGGTCGGTCTGGATCGTGTAGAACGCCTTTAACAAACAAAGCGTAATGTCGACCGTCGCAATAACTATGAATACATAATTCAAAAACGAAAGTAGATAGTAGAAATAACATAAAGCACAGACATGTATAACGTTCTATTAATAATTCATCGCTGTATATTATGATTATTACTTGTGAGTGGTTATTAAATTCATTATTCAGTGTCGGTAACTCATATTCTTTCACGTCAGTGGCATCTTACTTATAATTTGAGAATGTTATTTCAAACTGCTTCTTGTATGAAACTCATCATATTTTATTTGTTGACTTTATTAAAGAAACTGCTGAGTTCGAAACTGTTTTTGAGAAATTTCAAAACACTCACTCGCTCATTATGATATTATTATCCAAATGGAATGAAAGTTTTTTAAAGTTGAACTCATCATTATCATCTAAGACCTAAAGCCGTGGATGGGTCTTAGCCCGGCTGAGACTATGCTTATAAAATGCCTTGCCCGTCGAAGACACCCATTTTTATGGTCTTACTGACTTTATGGTCATCGTCCATCTCGTAGAGTTTATAGTTGTACGAGTCCGTCATTGCTCTTTTTCCAGCACTGAACAGAATACGCGCTTGAAGATTTTGCGTTCGAATACTAAAAGTTCTCGGCTTATTATCCTTAGTGTAGTGTGTCGAATCGAAAGGTCTTGTGTATAATGAGAAGGGGAGGGCTTCTTGAGTGATTTTTTTGTACTTAACTGGTTGAAATAGCTTTTATCGGCCATTATCCAGCTACTTATTCTCCTGTATCAGAAGGCATTCGATTTTGTCTGTTACCAACGATCTGTAGTATCTTCGTTCCTAAGAAAGCTCTGTCAACAGTCACACTAAAACGGCTGTGCAAATACAGAGGTTTTGAAGTGAAAACTTCTTTAGGCGCGTTGGGAATTTTGTGAGATGGGAAAAAACCATTGAATTCGCGCCTCTGTTACCGTAAGCGACACCGCTTCGGATGTGTTCGGCTGTCCTCGGGATGTACTCGGTTTTAATGTATATCCGATAATTATGTCAGTGAGTGATGGCAAAGTATTCTGTTTGTGTTTTGTTTTCACTTCTGTCGGCACTCCCGCAGTGCCAGTTGTTTTTATTAAGTACCTTTTTATTTATTTATATTAAATACTGGTGAAAATTACAGATCTTCACGACGGCCTTTATAATATAACAGAACCTTTTCTCTAGGAAACCAAAGCTTTAAGAGACTAGTCATTCAGTTCATAATGTCAATGTAGTCTTAGGGGTTGAAACGTGTCCTTAATTATGTCTGTCCCTTCTAGTCCTATCATTTACCTACCTGTCACAAATCTTTTTGTCAGGCATATTTTATATATTTGAGTATATTTCTATAAATCATAGCCACTTAGGCATGTGTTAGCCCAGGAGACCCGAAATAGTCTGCGGTCATGTCAGTATAATTATGCTAATGAATACACCTTTATAATTTTCCTGTAAATCAACTCAATAAATCAGGAAAAAACAGATCAGGATGGAGAAGAATATGCGATACTTTTCCTGTGCTACTAGTCAATACTCATTTCAGTCGGGGTGACCTCAATATTTTTGGAAATGAATAACTGCGTTCTTATTTTCCTGATCAAGGTACGGGACCAATGCGTGAGTCCGACTCGCACTTGGCAAATTATTGTATTTATCGTCTGGTTCTAAGAAACGCAGTACCTACCTGAGTGAGTCCTGAGTCCTATTGTATTCGGCTTTTTTGTTGTGTCATTGCTTCTCTCACCATCTTTTAGGGCTGACCTGGCAGATCTTTAGCATTCGATTTGTACAAAGGTTCAACTTTGGAACTTAGCATAAGGTGCTCTCATTTCTCCTAAATAAATCAGAAACTTGCGAAAGTGAAAAATAACTTTTTTCGGAAGTCGGTGTCGTTGGTTCCTACATTTTCGTATTTTGACAAAGACTTCCCAAATTAGTTATTTTTCATTTTGTAGTGTTTTTTTTTTTGGAAGCCGGTTGTATTTTTTTTTTAAAGTTTTTATTTTTCACTTTTTAGTTGTAGGTACCTACTATACCCACCCCACACAAATTCATTTCACACTACTTGCTATATAAATATAACATCATCAATATAAACTTAAGTGGAAAAAATCGTATTATTGAATCTTAACTAAAAAACTACCCAATCAAAGTTAATTTAATATGGGATCACCTCTGAGGCATACCTTATCCATTAATAAAAGAATTTTGTAAATCCGTCTTATGTATATGACGGAGTTATGCCCGAACATACATAAAAAAATATAATTATTAGACATCCGAATTGAGAACACCTCTTCCTTTTTTGAAGTCGGTTAAAAATGTGGGTACCTAGCATGAATCATTAGATAGTATTGTAACGTTCTGGAGTTCATCCACGTAGATAACTTTATCCACCTGAGTGCAGCTGAAAAAACAACACCGGTGTACAGAAGAATGTTTATAAATAATTCATATACATAACAAAACCGGCGCGCCGTGTGCCCGTGTCTAGCAGCCTGTACTAGTTCAAGATCACCACATGAAACGACAATACAGCGAGCTGCGGGCACGACAGAGCGAGGGTGCGCAGCCCTAGAGCTCCCGGTCCCGTACGTAGCTATACCTACCCATCCCATGGCGGGACAATCGATTCGCGGGAGTCGCTCGCTCCCCCAGCGGCGCGCCCGGCAGCCCGGCGGGCCCGGCCATCCGACCAGCACATTCTACCGATAATAACATAAAAACTTACCTTTTTACACTTCAGCAAACACACCACCAAAGAAATGCAGCCACGGAGATCGCGAGATCAAATCACAGGTTGCACTATATTCGCGAACGGCAGTTCAGTCTAGCACTTCATCAATTAACTTGACACTGATTTTTTATTATAATAGCTAATTTATATGTATAATAGTGTATACCGGTACGGTTTGGTCCGGTGTAGATTAATTACGTAAATCGTTGCAACAACAACGTTACCCCCACGGTAGTTCGCGGCGGACTGACCGGCTTGAAGATGGCGCTCTGCGTGCGGCGGCAGGGACGCGAGTGAATGCAGCTGCGGAGGCACCGTTAGAAATTGCTCCAATAGGATTCCAGTCTGACTTCGAGCGACTGTTGTCAACCAATAGTTACCGAGCTTTATCACTTAGATTTTGCCCGTGAAAGTTCAAAAAGGCTCATCATTATTCTAGTTTTAATGATATAATTAATAGTCATAAAACAACAAAAGTAGTCGCGTACAGTAATTATGTTATTAACGGTTTAAAAACTCACTAACTATAAAAAAAATCGCGATTAGAGAGTCCATAAAAAAATAATTTAATTTAGTGCTGACAGAAGGCACTTCAGAAAATTACAAAGCCCGTAAATACAACTCCCCCTTGTTTGTAACCTCTTGAAAACCAAAACCGCTTGCCAATCGGCCTGCAATTACGTACAAATACAATTGCCTAGTGCCTACAACTTAGATCTATCTAAGCCCGCTGCTGGCAAGATAGAGAGAGATCCTGATAAGTTTTGAAGACACAATTTGTTGACAGATCGTCAAACTCATGTCAACCGTCGAGTGTATTGATTAAATGTTGTTATTTCAGTTAGATAACTACAGCTGTAGCGACAATCAATGTTAAAAACTTGTCAATAATGTAGGGAAATTAGAGGTATTTTTGACAGATTGAGACAGAGATCAGACTGTGAACGTTCTTAAAAATACGAGAATTGCCCCTCAGATAGATCATCTATCAACAAATTGTAACTGGGTGAGAGTCAGAAGTTTTGTTTTCTGTAGTAGGTAAGTGGGTACTAACAGCTACTTTGGGCTGGAATAATCACGGTCTTGTAAGAGTACCATTAGGTCCCCTCGACTACTAAAATGAATTTGTTTTAGTCACGTCACCATCGCCTAAAATCCACGCCGCGTTTTTTTTTTAATTTGGCAAAGGAAACGTGCATATCTAACTAAAGCCAAGAAGTAAATTCGGTCTTAAAATCGGTTTCACGGCAGCTTTTGTTGAAAACGTCGACCAGAAATGTCAATTTATATTTTGGGAGCATGACAATGACTAGACGTAAAGTTTACAATTACAAGTAAATTCATTTCTGTAAACTTACGTCGCATATTGCAAAGTAGGTTTTACGGAAGGCAGCTTTGGAAAGTAGTGAACACCAAAGTACCTATTTGCATGCTCTCTTACGGTGTTACTCTCGCGGGTAAGTATCGTACCTACCTACATGGGGCAGACCTCCCAAGTTGAGGGCTTCCAGATGTATAAGATTTAGGCAACTGAAAAGCTAGAGAAACTACACACTAAGTACCTATTCGGTAGTCAGTCATCATTTGGGATATTTTGTCATTGAGGTTTATATACAGACGCCATCACATCAAGCTACCCCAAACTGACAAATTTTCCCAATCAACTTTGAACCTTGTGCTTTAGCGATAAAGTTGAAAATCTATTAAAGAAATTTGACAGATTGTAGTAGCTTGATGTGCTTCACCTTTTCGTATGGCGGTGTTAGGCGGTTTAGGTAGGCAGAAAGCTTAGGATTTTATGAAACAAAACAGGTACCTAATAGGTATGTCTTTCATGCTTCTTTTTCTCTTTTCCTCATTCTGGGACGACACCAACTTCACTTTTAACAAAGCAGTTTTACTTTAATAATTCTTTCAGCACATTGCAAAAATGTATCTTGTTTCCATGCCTTGCAGTAGACTGTAACGTGACGGGCACAGTCGCGGGTCACACCTAGTTCAAGCCGGCACTCCTAGGTCTACTCAGGTCACAGCATAGTAATGAGTGGCTAACCCTCTCCACGCCTCCGTAAACCCGCAGTTTAGGTAATTCATAACTATTCATGGGAATTATATGGCTTTTTAACGTTACATTCCTACTGTTTGGATCATTTGAATGTCACGTTTTCCTTGTTCTCCATGACAACTAAGTAGGACAAGCGTATTACCTACTTATGACAATTTATGTAGGTAAACCTACTGAGGAAAAATAATTAAAAGTATTCATGATTGACAGTATCTAAATGTAATGGTGGTTTAATAGTGTACCTATTATAACTGAGTTTATGGACGTCAGTGTCCTCTTGGATAACAATACCTAAGTAAGAAGCTACCAATCTAAGTACAAACAACTGATTTGAATTCTAATACCTACTTAATAAGGTGCATGATCAATATTGTCACTGTCAGGCAATCTACCTCTAAAGTCGGCAGTTAACGCTTGCCCTGCCACACCTTGCCAGGAACTTAATATTTATTTACTTCATAAGTAATGACCTAACTTAAACCCAGCCAAGCAAAACGGTGTCTTGAGCTAAACGGTGGTCCTGTTAACAGCTGCGAGCCGTAGCGGTTAGCTAGCGGGAATGACCGCAAATATCTGCAGTTTAGACATTAACTTGTGGATAATTATGTATTCTATATTATGGGAACCTGCTTCCGCAGCGTCGGCTATGCATGGTCTGCGAGATAATTATACGTGTTTATCGTTAACTTTTAGTGCTAATTGAGAAAAAGCGTGTGCATAAGTGCTTGAAGATTCGCATCGATTCCACGATCTTCGGATCTAATCTAAATTACTAAGTACTATATTAGATACTTACTTATTCTGTGTCTAAGTGTAGGTTTATAGATAATCTTAGAAGCTATAAAATCGAGCCGCAGGAACGATACAATACAAAATTAAGTAAGTGACAAACAAATAAAATTATCTTTATCTTTGAGTCTTTGGTCAACTGGACCCACACGAACTGGACCCGCGGGTCCAGTCGACTAAATCAATAACAAATTGTCAAGCGCGCGTAAACTGGTGTGATTGGTTGAATGATAATTTTCATTCGAGAAACTGGCCCTTAGATGTGCTGGATTCAATATACTGACGACCTAATGAAGGATACACTCCGTTTCCTCGGACCAATTTGTATGCCCAAACAGGTGAGAACTTAACCAAGTACCTACCTAAGTACCTACTAAGCACAAGGAACTATCGGTAACTTGTAAAAAAAACTCCATATTCCTCAGTAACAAGCCATTAGGAGTCCATTGAAGCACATCTGGCATCACCGCGGACATGGGCTCGACGGAGCGTGCTGAGTTACGGCCAGCGTCAGACTGCCTCATGCAATTTGCCTATTACTATGTTATGGGGAAACATATGCGAGGATATTGTAGCGAGCAGCAGACGGCAGTGGCTTGACGGGTTTGTTTGATGTGTTTTAAGTATTGGATTTCAATGTTGTGCATGGGCTAAGGGCATATTTGAAAGATGGATGAAAGATAGGTACAGACGCCAGCACATCAAGCTACTACAATCTGTCAAATTTCTTTAACAGATTTTCAACTTTATCGCTAGAGCATAAAGTTCAAAGTTGATTGGGAAAATTTGACACTTTCGGGTAGCTTGATGTGTTGGCGTCTGTACCTACTTAGGCTCTAGGTCTCAGATTCTATAATTTCTCATGCTTTAGCCATAGTCACACTTAGTGGTTTCATAAGTTTTTATACGCTTTGTACCATTTAAGCTCACATTTAAGTTACTGAAGGTTAAGCTAGTTATTTGTACTTATAGCTTACCCAGCACCAGAGCAGTGGGGGCCGGAAATAAAAAATAACGTAATGATTCAAAAAATCTCTCCATGTCCGCACAGATTCCTGGGATGCTCCGTAACTTGGACCATTACGGCAAATTCCTCATCCTCACGCTTCGCAATATAAATCACAGACGATCGGCCATCAATCGTCGCGTTCATGCTCTGTGCTCGCGTCACCGAACGTCTTCGGATTTCAAACATCGCACTTTTTTCTAAATCGAAATTAATAGTCTGTATTTTTTTTAACTGATCGCGCACTCTTTAGCAAAACCCAGAAAATAATTAATGACGCAATTAGGTATGATAGTGCCATCCACGAAGACGCGCCCCACTCTTCTTACTAATCGCTAGTGGTTATCGCTAGTTAATTCCGCTAGTGTTTTAGTTTTTTGATACACACTAATTAGCCACTAATAAGTAATTAAGTCTAAAATACTAACGCAATGTTGCACACTTGTAGGTACTGAAAGCAATTAGGAAGAAGAGTGAGGCGCGTCTTCGTGGATGGCGCTATCTGTAGCTGTCTTTGAACGTTTGTCAATATTCATAAAACCAACAGTTGACCAATGATGGCATCGAATCATGACATACCCTTTGTGTTTTCCAAGCCAATCGCCATGAATAGGTACCGCATTCTTTCTAACTAAGAATTTCTAAACGGAAAACGGAACTCAACTTACCTACTATTTCTACTATTCCTATGGATTGAATAAGTATAAGTAAGTATTTGAAGCCAGACGATCAGGAGCCGTCTAGTACACCCCACACACTACTGACCCACTTACCCAACTCCGTAAAAATACTTAACAATAAATTAATTTTACGAACAAATTATACAAATCTCCGCCTGATCCGGCGATTTCTAGTGCAGTGCGTTAATTCAGCGCGTGCGATAGTATCGCTACGTGGCTGAGCGGAAAGATCGCTGGATAGCATGCAGGCGCAGCTCAGATGCTGATGATACGGGAACACTTGCCGTGAACGGAATGGAGCCGACGATTAAGGAGGCGACAACGTGTTGCTGGTAAGTGATTATTTATGGTCAGCCGCTTGCCAGTAATCTTAGTGAGAGGCGACACCTTTTCTTACATAGGCGTTCACGGTTTAAACGCAAATCTTCGGATCCTGCTCTAAAGTTTGTAAAAGGTGAACTGACGGCCTGTAGAAAGCCGCGTTAGGCACTAGGTTCAGTAGCTAGGTGTTGTGGTGATGTTTAGGAGAGGCCCACATAACTAATATGTTCTGTTCTGGGAGGCAGGGAGGCCCATGTCCAGCAATGGACGTCTTCCGGCTGAATTATGATGATGGTGACTAACCTACAGACATTCCAAATATTATTTCCTAAGTTTAGAGATGAAGATACGAAAGTACCTTAATTTTGTATAGGTACGCTAAACTTGTAGGGCAAAGGTCACAATCCATGGAATTGGCGTGACCGTCTGACATTTAGTTTACCGACAATTTATCAATAATTCGCCTTTCTCTAAAATCCGTTAGGTTTAAATTACATGCTCGATCTTAACAGTTCGTGTTAAAGCCACTAAATATCACCATAAAACCATACTTCACACCATGATCATGCAAATGTCAACAATTAGACGCCACAGGTCTTGATGCAGAACAATAAGTAGTTGTAGTCAGAGAAAGGCGCTAATTACGCAATCTGTTATTGTTTCATCAAGAATGGCGCGAGGGATATCATCTGTGTGTCAGGCGCTGTCTGTAATTGGCGTCCATCATTCTGCAGCCTGTTGGCAGATGCTTGATGGTTCTCATCGCTGCTTTCCGACTTGTTTGGCGTGAAACAATGAGGAGGTTTTTGAACAAGTACTGGTATATCTTCCTCTTGAATCTTTTATGAGGGGTTCCGTTGGAAGACATCGTTTTTGTCAGTCCCATGCTACTTAGTTGATGTATACTTATGATTTGCTGAGACTTAGCTCATAAATACCTACGTTGATTCAACGAAGATAAACGATTTCACTACTCACCCACTAGAATGTCTATCAATATCAACACCATTCGACCTGTCAGTCCACAACCAAATACCATGCATTCTTCGTTATTATTTTTTTTTTTTCATGTACCTAAGGATCTAAAAACCCTTTATAAAGGGTACCACCTTTTCGGTCCCTGCCCTAATAATGTCACTAGAAGCCAATTTACGTAACAAGACCCCAGCCCTACTAGAACTGATCAAATGATATCTATGGTTATACTTTCGAAGCACAAAATCACCAGCGCGCAAAAGAAAGTTTCAGTAATGAAAATACAGTAGGTATTTGATGATTTGTCGATTGTTGAATAGTGTTCGTGGTGTTACCGTCACTTAATCACTGACCTATATGTTATAGGTTTAATAACACAGTGACTGCCACCGCGGTCACTGCAGGTGACCGCGAACAATACATTTTCTATTGTGTCTGTTGTCTGGCAGTCAACGTGTTAAGCCTGGGAACATCGGAACTTGTTATGAAACCCGACACATTATAACGACCACTACCCAAACAGCGGGAGCTAATCAAAACTGAACGACACTACTTGACATTGACACCGACGACTTGTTTATAGACTGGAACTAATTAGGCCATACCTCCGTAATTGCTTCTGGAGACTTCATGTCATGAGTTCACGACCTAAGGCTCCTGCAAAGTCTACGTCAGCTGCTGTCAATGAATTGACGCTGAGCTGAGTCACGTCATGCCAAAAGAGTGGTATATTTTGTGCTTGAAAGATCCGATCCCATCAAAGAGAATATATAAGTAGTCATTGGATCCCATGGACTGGTTCGGCAGTACGACGTTGGTTTCCGATTCCAGTTTGACAACCACATGCGTCTCCATAACAGCCCAGATAAAGTAACAGTTGTATTAAATAAAAACTCCATATAAAATGCAGTTCATTACCGAACAATGCGCCCGATCCCGATCTCATTTGCGAGTAACAAAATAAGCAATAAATAAGTACTACCGAAAGCGTAGCGGGACATATAAAACGTCTTCATCAGACACCAATTATCATTGCTACTTGCTACTTCTCCCGTTAAACTTGTAAAATGTTCTCGTTTCTCAGTAATTACAACACCAGCGTTGCTTGGTCTTCCTCTCCTCGAGATAGCACACTGTATGAGGAAGGCCCCGGGGGTGGGTGGTACATTTTCAGGGGCCAAGTTATTTGCTGTTTATTGTAGGTCAACTAACAAGAGCGTGAAGACGCCGCAATTTCGGTATGTGAGCGATTTAATTAAGAATGTTTAATGTTCACAATTTTAATTTCATTATGCGCTTTCATTTTGACTTCTACCTATGATTCATAGAAATGTTTCTATGCTTGGAAAGCGGAGAGATGGCTTACAAATATAACGTTTAAATTAATTATATTTGTTGTAACTCGTTTATTCTAAATTACTGTTACCTCGCTTGCGGTTGCGCACGGTTCCATAAAATAAATTTTAGTTTGTAACCTGTGTAGGTGCTGAAAGTTTATCGCCCATTACAGAACCGTTAATACCTACGAGTACCTAATACAGCTTCAGGAGTAATATGCAAGTTAGTAAATATGCTTACAGACACAAATGCAAACGAGAATCAACAATTTCAGTAGGTAATGTATTTTGCCAACCCCAGTGTTCAACAGTGTTAGGTAGTTACAGTTAGAGAGACTAGCATTTCAATGCACATCCGACCAGTAAAAGCTAAAATGACAATCAGTTTTAATACTCAATAAATCGACCATGACTAAGTAATAAACTTACATTTTACACTCGTCATCAAAAAATAACACACTTTTTTCTCGATGCCAATAATTAGAAATCTAGAAACAGTAAAGTCAACGTTAATCGTGACTTGCAGACCGCTCCTTGTTTCTCGCCTATTAACACCTTGACGACAAATCTCATGCAATTATAATCGATATAAACATCGAATTTACGATGACAAGCATCGTTAAACCTCGGAATTAGGAAAGCCGATGGCGTGCTGTCGCGTGCGCCTGCGCTCCTCAGCGCAGCATTATCATAATTGATGAAAGCAGTAGCGTATCTATTGTAACACGAGTTTTGTGCGCACACACCACGCTTGAGAATAAATATATCCGCTTAATTAGTGGCGTTGTGAGCAATAAACTTCAGATTTTTGGATTATTCAATTAAGGTTTCCGAGCCCTGTAACTTGAGGGACGTTCTTGACAGGTCGCAGTTGTTTTTGTGACCTGTCGCCATTTAATCAAACGGCAAACCCGAGTTGATCCGGTGCTTAACGTCTAGGCTAGGTCTACTCGGACATCCTCTTGGTCGAGTGACGGGTACCGCAAGTCTGAGCACATTATATTATAGGAAGGGCATAGCGAGGGTTATGGACACAGGATGACAGGACTGGAGAAGCCATTGAAATCGCAAAATTGGTATACATATTTTCAAATTTGTTTCTTCTTTGCCGTTGGGTTCTCTTCCTGGATGTCCCACATTAGAGCGTCCATTATCACCAAGGAGAAGTACCTAAGGGCTGAGAGCCGACCCTTAGTGAAGTAGATAGCTACAATAAAGCTCAGTGTGGGCCCAGTGTGTGTGTAGGTAGTGCCCACTAGGCCACTATAAATCGACCCCGATGCAGGAGATGCGCTAAGGCAGCCCAAGAAATTAAAATTTACTTAAGTACCTACCTACGTTTTTTACAATTTGCACGGTGCATAGGTATGCATTTGTATGATTTTTACAATTTGTATGTTGATTCAAATAGGTAAGGATTCGCGACCGTAACAAATTTGGCTTTACAGAATTATAATCATTAGATGCAGAAATACATACCTACAGCCTGAAGGCCAATTCTCGTATTTTAAAACGTTCAAAATCTAGCCCCTGTCGCTGTCTCATCTCGGCGATAAATCAATTTGTCAAAAATGTAGGAAATTAGAAGTAATTTTGACAGATGGAGACTGAACTCAGACTGTGAACGTTCTTAAAATTACGAGAATTGCCGCTCTGATACAGGACCTACTGACCTGCAAGTTGCAAAAAACGTAAGAAAATTTGAATTTCTCGGATTATCCTGACGCTTTCGCCTTGAAGTAGTTATAGTCTAGGGACTGCAATAGCCCTTAGCACTTTTGCAGATTTTGTACGGTCATCTTACGATAGTAAGTATTTAGTGCACTAAACTTTACCTTTGGCTAAATCTAGTGCTACCGACGACGCCACCGTAATAATACTTAATATAAGGGTTTTTAAATAGTTATAATTTAAAAGGAGAAATAATATAATGATGACCATAATTGTATAAGCAAGCTATGCTTGAAATGGCATGAAGCTTAAGCGAGTGTGGGCTAGCCACAGACATAGATCTACATCTATGTCTGTGGGGCTAGCAGTGCAATTTAAATCAATTAGTAGATGATTGTACTGTACACTTATCTCCTTAGTAAAACATTCTTTGACGCCTCGCGCATTCATTAGTCGATAGTTAATTGCTAATAATAAAGCACATCGACTATGGATAATGAACAATCGATACGGTTGGCCGTTAGAACAAAGAGGACGAGGATGTTTATTTTAACCAACTTCAAAAAAGAAGGAGACTCAATTTGAGCTGTATGTTCTTTTATATAAATATATCTACATACGCAAAACTATGCTCGCCTATAAAATGTTTTTCATTGGCGGACAAGACTTTTTTTAAAATAGTTTTGTTCAAAGAAGTTAACTTCCTCTTTGGATCAAGAATATTCTTCTTGGCTGAAAGGAAGTTCATCAACAATTTTTTTTTGACAATAAAGATGCGCTTTCTGCTCCGCACATATAAATAATTTGTACATGTGCAATTTAAAATGAATAAATTATAATTATGAAAATAAAATAAACAATACGTGATACAAGTGGAACTTATTAAGTTTTTTTTTAATTTAAGTAGTTAGTTTAAATTATTAACATATGAAGTAATATGAACGGTATACCTACCTGGTGTTTTTGGTAGAGATTCTGGCTGTTGCGTCTAAATATTCTTTTAGAAACGTGAGAGGGTGCTGCTGAGCGGAACGGGATCCTAATTAAATTATCTGGAGCGTGATATGCGCGCATTTTATGCCTCATGTTTTTCTGGGCGATAACTAAAACTAGCAGTTTGGTTAGCTGCAAAAATAAAATAATATACCTACCTATTAAATATTTTTGAAGTAAGTAAATTAAATCTCTAATGAATTGTATTTTCAAAAGTTCTATGTTATTTACGTATAGTTCTACAATCTGATTTTAATCGTGTAGGTATTGTGATTATGGTTAATTTGCCAGACTTGGTCATCGGCTCTTGAGGAGTATAAAGTAACTAAATTCATTGACTAAACATAAGATTATCGCGGAGATCAAGAAAATCGTATGAATTTATGCTGTTATTTTTTCAGAAATAGGTACTTACTTACTTCTGTTTTGAGCATGACTTTAGTATGAATATGAATCATAAAATATCAGGACCACTATAGATAGTGCCATCCACGAAGACGCGCCCCACTCTTCTTCCTAATCGGTTACACGGTAACTATGCAACATTCCGCTCGCTAGTGTTTTGGTTTTGTCGATACACACTGATTACTTAGTGGGTAATTTTAGTGACGTATCGAAAAAAAAATAACACTCGAAGAAGTAACAAGCCACTAGCGATTAGGAGGAAGAGTGGGGCGCGTCTTCGTGGATGGCACTATCTGTACACTTTGATATTTTTTTGCTGTAGACCAATAACACAAAAGCTACCTTGCAAAGAAAATAAGAAATAAACACATTACCACTCCTTTGCGTCGTGCAGTCAGGTAAAAAAGGCACTCATTGCATAATCAACATCAAATTGTTACAATTTTATTGTTACAGAGTAGTCCTTGAATCAACAATAAAAAAAAACATTTTTAGTTTGTTGGCTGTTTGACATTCGTCTTTGCGTGGTCTTTGTTTGTCTTTGCAGTGTAATTGACAGTGACAGTGACATTTTTGTTAGTGACAGTGACGTCTGTGACGTACGGTTTTTTAAATATTGTAAATTGCAATTAAGAGGTTATGTTGTGTTGAACCTTCGAGATATTCCGAGCAAATTATGAACTAATAACTGTGTAATTGATTTTAGTTTGTCAGTAATTCTAAACAGCAATCATGGCTTTTGCATCGCTGCGTTTTAATGCTCTGCGCAAAGTAGTGCAGTCAGCTTCCTACACAACATTGCTGAAGAGGCCTATGGCATACAAGAGTGCGATTTCCTTAGAAACTCTGTATCCTAATAGTTCCTTGAAACTTACAACGCCAGCATTTGTAAGTACTTTTAACATTTAATTTATAATTCTAATAAAAATAAGCTCTTTTAATGATAACCTAATTTGAATTTTTTGTAGCAACCAGCTGACCCGAATGAGAAATTCTCTGGATTCATCCCGATTGATAAACTAGATATAACATACAGTGCTAGCTCTGGACCTGGAGGACAGAATGTAAATAAGGTAAGTTATCAATGATATATTTCTTCTATAATAATTATAGACCAGTAGAGCAGAAATAGAAAGCCAAAAACCACACTTAAATGGAATTGAGCTGGACACATCTGCCGTATTTCAGACGATTAGTGGGCCAAACTTACGACCCAGTGGGTCCCGCTTAATGGCAAATGACATTGTGACAGGCCCAGACGGAAATGGCGGGATGAGCTGGACTCCTTCGATAAAGTTTGGTCCTTGGAAGCTCTGGACAGAGAGAGGCGGAAAGAGAGAAGGGAGGCCTTGGCCCAGCAGTGGGACATTAACGGCTAAAAAAAAAGAACAAATAAAAATCTATAAGTATGTATGCTTTCAATATGATACTTTTTCCATAATACTTATAATGGCTAAAATCGCACAAAACTGGGTCAGAGAGACATCTTGGGGCGGGGTATTGTGCCACAACCTGTGAGATTCATATGCCCAACCTGTAGGCTAAGTAGTAGAAACACTGAGAAATTATTGTTAAATTATTTGCAGGTGCATACCAAAGTTGATCTGAGGTTCAAACCCAGTGAGGCAGACTGGCTACATCCTGACATTAGGACTAAAATGGTTCAATTGGTATGTCAAAACTTAATTTTATTTATTTAATTAGAGAAAAAATATACTACCTACTAGATTTTCCACAGATACTTTCAATAAATTAATAGCAAACATTAACATTAACCATTTGTATGCCGGGAACTCACGTTTCGGCATAAGGAGGGTTCATGTTAACATTTGACAATTAAATAGCCATTGTGTCTCACGTGGATGTGGATCCACACAAGATACAATGGCATGTTAATTGGTTCAAATTTTTATAGCATTCGACTGGTTAATCAGTATATTATGCTCAATGTGTTCAGTATTATCCTTATCCTAATACCCAGCAAACTCAAAAGTAATGTTTGCCTGTTCTCTATTTCAGTATGGCAACAAACTAACAAAAGAAGGCTACTTGATCATCAGGTCGGACACCACCAGGTCTCAGCAGTTGAACCTAGCTGACTGCATGCAGAAGCTGCGGAACATGATCCGTGATGCTGCCACTACCAAGAGGGAACCTGCACCAGAAACTGTTGAGAGGATTAGACAAAGGTAATGTACATGCATATCCACACTAACAATAAAAATGTGAAAGTAACTCTGTCCGTAGTAAGTAGTAAGTAAGTAGACTTGGATTAGGACATAGGGTACTTTTTTTTTGCCATGCACAACGGGTCAAATGGGAGTCTAAGTACGGAAAAGGGAGCTCCGCTTCATCATCATCACAGGGTACTTTGTATCTCGGTAGTACAATATCCAATCTCCAGCAACAACAGCAGGTGAAGCCGCAGGCACATGCTATTTATAAATAATGTTAAGAGCTAGTGGTGATCATAGACTTCACTGTGTGAAAAAGTCTCACAGTTTACCCAGGAAGTTAATTAAATCAAAATAATCTGTTAGAATCTATTAAAGTTAATTTATAATACAAGTTTCTCTTGGTCTAAGGCAGATCACACACTACACCAAGCGCCACGCGACGTGGAGATTTTTTCAATTAAAATTTAATAAAAACGCTTCTGCTCTGTTTCCCGCGCCCCGTCGCGTGGCGCGTTATAGTGTGTGATCCGCCTAATGATCAAAAGGAAAATTGCTTTGATCACACAAACGGAACTAAAGAAATAAATTTTTAGGACGCTTTTGATAATATGTTAATTAGTCAGCGGCCTGATATTGAAGCTTACAGTTTTGGTTTTTATTAAGTAGGTATATCACTTTTTTACCACTGAAAGACAATTTTTTTTTGTATATTTTTGTGTGCAGTTGTTTATTATTGTTTGTTACAAAGTTATTATTATTATTTTCCAGACACCTGAAAGCAGCTCGCATGCGCGTGGCTGTCAAACGCGAGGACTCCCTGAAGCGCGAGATGAGGCAGTCACCCACTATAGACTTATGATTTTTCTATTAAATTGGGCATGCACGGCTTGACTTGCGCTGGACTCTGAGGAAACACTAATAAAGTAATATTGTCATGTTTTCTGTTGTTTGTGGACCTCGTTTTATCATACCAGCAGTATTGTGGTGAAATAAAAATAAAATCTCATTAGCATTTATAAAGATTTGTAATAAAACTTGATATGAAAGAAGAAATCTCTGTTACTTGCACATTAAATACAAATAAATAAAGTGCGGTCCATGAACACAGATTCCTCCGATGTTCAGCTCAGCCGTAAAGTTTGACTGTTCATATAGTTATGTATAATTAATATAATATAGTTGTTTAGCAATCCGAGTCTTTATTTACGTAGGATTAAAGCTTATGAATGGGTAGGTGACTAGGAGTCACTGCTTCCTTCAGCAGAGTTGGAACACTGAATTCTCGGTATATTTTATAATTTTAATATTAGATACACGTAGTAGAACTAGTAGAGTAAACCTTTCGGTCTCGTTCCACAAGCGCCTGATGAAAGTACTTGAGCAAACTTTTATTAAAGATTTTTGTATCGAACAAGGATTGCGTAGGAGCTATATTATTGTGTGAAATGGATAATTATTTAACAGTCAAACAACATTTATACGAAATAAATGAACGTATAAATGTTTCGTGTGCCCAATTTAATATTGTAATAATGGTATTACAATTGTATTTTAGAATAAGGTCATGTAAACGTAGCTATGGAATATGTAAGTACCTTCCTATGTAGGTGCGTGTACGTGTAGGAGTCATAATAAAATGATTATATTCTTAGCTAATTGTCACGTATACTCTTTAGATTATTAATACCGATGATAAAGTTAAATAGTAATTAATAAATAGTACGTACTTTAAACCCCAATATTGTTTTTAATCATTTCTCGGGTATGCTTCCTATTATTTTTATCCGGTGGGATTAATATTTAGTTATTTAGATTTCATTGTGAACATAACAAAACCTCACTTGATGCTTTCTTGAACATTTTAAAACTGGCCGCTACATATCAAACAATAATAAAAAAGTTATGAAATACTCTTTGGTCGCAACGCCGTTGTCATAGCAACTCAAAAGACAAATAAACAGTAGTGTCTTGTCAAGTCACATTACTGTAAATATTTTTATAAAATAAATTTACTTTCAATATGTCTTACAGGGATTTGAGGAGTAAGTATTATGTCATGCATATCATCATCATTCTCCTGCCCTTATCCCAATTTAGTTGAGGTCAGCGCAAATTGTCTTTATCTTCCATACTTCTCTATTAGTCGTCATCTCGGTAGTCATCCCCTTTCGTACCATCATTCACGCAGTCCATCCTGGTCCATCTATCGTTTTTTTCCTGCATATATTTTTGTAGGACTAAAAATTTTATCTTTTATGAAGATTTTAGCGAAGCTATGCGGGTACTCGGTTTTCCAAAGCCCATATCTTTGGAGAGCTTCAGGACTCCGAACTGGGAGCTGATGGAGGAGTGTCTCCGCTGGCTTGCAGCCAGGGTCGAGCCTGACGCAGAGCTGGGGGGCGGCAGACACTCCATGGAGCAGCGCGTGGCGCTGGTCACGCACGCCATCGCGCTGTTTGTAAGTGTGCCTTATATAGATAACTATCAGCCACCAGACCCTGCTTCTGACGTTTTTTGGGACTAGACAAAACATCAAGATTTCTTTACTATAACTAAGTTTAATATGAATGTATTAAGTATAAATAAACGGAATAAATTCTCTAAATGATGGTTAAAACCGCAGTTATAGATAACAGTAGATGCAGTGGGACTAGATAGTCTTCATAAGCTTGGTATATCTACATTCGTGCACTTTCCGCTGAAGCATGCAATACCGCAGGCCTCGGAACTAGTTGCTGTACGCTGATTACAAATTGGTTTATGTATTCTTAGTTGAGTCTTGAACTTTTGAGTGACCATCAGTAATATAATAATCCAAACAAATAAGTAGGTACCTATTATAAATGCGAAAGTAATTCGTGTCTGTCTGTCTATTACCAGTTGTAGGTAATTACCGTAGCATGCCTAAACCATTGAACCGATCGTTATGAAATTTGAAAGAACAATAGCCTGGGACCTGGAGAAGGAAATAAAGCTACTTTTCATTCTGGATATTTGTATTACCTACCTTACTTATATAAAATACACGCAGACCAACTTGCGGGCATCAGCTAGTTTAAAATTCCACTCTTGTAGACTTTATTCTGTGGGCTTCATTTTTAACTTCGTCTTGCAGCACTCTCGCGCCAACATTAAGCTGAACGGCAAGCGTGTGTACGGCGCGGACGGCTACGCGGTGCGCGAGATGATGAAGGTGGCCTCACTGCTGCGATCAGCACTGGAGACACCCGCTACTGATGAGCACCAGCGCGAGACCACGCCTATGAGCTATGACTTTAGCAGCCGGGTATGGAACAAAACAATGTAGTAGCGATAAAAAAAAATCGGCTAAGTGTGTCGCAACTCGCACCACGCACAATGAAGAGCCACATTTAATGATTTTAGGTCAACGGGAAGTACCTTATAGTCTTATAGGTTCTGGTTTATTTGCGAGTATATTGCATAAATGGCCGTATTTTTTTATTACGTTGACTTAGAAGCTTGATTTTTTTAGAGCTCTAAGGAGTCTAAGGGACCGAAGACCTATATGTATACTTATTTGATATTAATTTCAACTTGATACCTCCACGCGTTTCTTAGAAAAAGGGTCTTGACAAACTGACAGACGGACGGACGGATGGACGGACGACGAAGTGATCCTATAAAGGTTCCGTTTTTTCCTTTTGAGGTACGAAACCCAAAAAAAGTGTTAATTTACGGATACCTCTGCCAAACTGCCAGGCAGTTTTTTGGCAGCTTATTAGTAACCTAGGTACTTATTTTCTAATAATCATAAGTACTTTTTCACTTAAGTACTAGAAGCAATAAAAGAAAATAAGTTGCGCTTGCGCTAAACCCTATACTATATAATATTATAAATGCGAAAGTCTGTCTGTCTGTTACCTCTTCACGTTTAAACCGATGGACCGATTTAGATGAAATTTGTTATAGAGATAGTTTGAGTCCCGGGAAAGGACATGATCATTTTTATCCCGATTTTCCCACTGGATCGATACTTATGCGGGTGAAACCGCGGGGCGCTGCTAGTAGGTAATATACTAACGTACCTCCTCAGTGTGTGCACTTGGTCCTTTTACTTACAGATGAAATGTGCGTTACTTACTATGATTAGGTACTTACCTACTTATAGTAATCTGAGGATCCTTTTGTGTCTCAATTTTTCTAACATAAATACTGTTCTTTAATTGAAGGACACTGAACGAGACAAATAGGTACAAGTTTTAATGTTATTTTCACGTCTGGGGGCGTTTAGTGGGTATCCCGCAACGTGGTGACTCATTTGCCTCTTACAGTTGAGTGAGATCAAGCAAGCGCGCGCTCTGGCGACAGACATCACTGCACAGGGCGCCTTCCTCTACGATCTGTTGGCTAAAGAGGCAGAAAACAAGGTGAGTTCTTGGTTCTATGGCCAAACTCAATAGAAAAAACTTTTTTCAAATACTAATATTATTGTACCTTTATAATTTTATAGGTAAGTATTATTTTGATGTAGGTATTGTGTGAAGTATATAATTAGCAGTACCTCCCCCCGCCTTAACTACGACGAGTTCTAATGACTTCTCCCTTCCAGTTTAGTTTAAGTTCATTCAGACCCTCCAAAGGTTGTCAGGAAGATATCGCTATCAGCCCATAGAATTGGCAATATCGTAAAAGAGCTGTGTATCTATTTCGATGTACAATAAACATATAGTATATTCTATCTATAAGAGGTTTTACCCTGTCGAATATTCCAGGAACAACGCGAGCAAGCGCTTTCCCGACCTCTGGAAATGTCTGCAATGGAGGCAAGTCTCCGCCGCGCCCTGGACGCCGTCGCTGACAAGGTGTCCGCCGGGCGGGAGCAGATCGACAACGTGGCGGTAAGCGAAGCTGCACTTGACGCCAAGCTGGAGAGGAAGAGGGCTGAACTCACGAGGGCGGAGAAGAGGCTGCATACTGTGCAGAAGATCAAGTGAGTTCGTAGAGCTGCCTGATAGCATCTTGTCAGCTGAAACCTGCTGGCAAGTCGTCTTTTTCTACGGTGTCTTTCGCTGATAATATCGTTTCGCTGTCCTTGCTTATGATGACCATGGGCCACAATGTGATTTTAGTCGGTAGAAATCCTTCTTCATCTTATCATAAAAAAGTCATCCTCTCGAAATTTTCGACACAGCAAAAAAACACATTAACAGTTTCTTGATACTTCCAGACCAGCCTACCAGGGAGAGCTGACAGCTCTGGAGATTGAGATAGAACAGCTGTGGGACCAGTACGTGCTGCGGTATCGCTGCGTTGAGGCGCTGAAGCATCAGCTCAGCGTGCTTGAAAGCGCACAGGCTGAGGTGAGCAACTCTTAGAATATAATACCTCATTTCATTTTTTTCATGCCGATCTAGACTAAAGGGAGGGTTCTTGATTCAGCTTGAGCTCTTATTGGTTCTTAGATTGTGTCGATTGTTTGTTTACAGGCAGCTGAAGAGCAACAAGCTGCAATAATGCAGCTGATTCACAAGTATGAAGCTGAAGATGTTCTAGGGAAACTTAGCGACTCTGGTATATACTGCTGCGCTTGTTGATGTTATAGGCAATCGGAAACGAATTTTATGTTGATACGATATAATTTGTAGATGATAATATGGCCTCGAGTGATGACGGCAAGGACCTGAGTGAAGTGAAACAGCCGAGACCGGCCACCAGACCCAAGACACGACTGAGGATTAAAACAGCAGGTAATAATACACGCTGGCAGTACAGAGTTTATAATATGTCTTCAAGCTTTGTCGCGGCGGTTCATGTATGGGTTGATGTTGTAGTTAATAACCAGCTTATCTCCACAATTGAAATCTGGCAAACGATGTATGGGTACGCCGCGAGCCGCCATACCCACAATATCTCCAGTCTGATTGGAGAATCCTCCTTTTTAGTTGAAAGAACATTTTTTTGTTCACATGTATATATGTCTGTCTGTAGGCACAGCGGCGGCGGAGGCTCGGCGTGCGTTCGGCAGCATGGCGGTGCGCGACTCGCTGGACGAGATCCGCGACGAGGACGACTCGCAGTCCGACTCCGACTTCTCCGACAAGCAGGGCTTTGGTGACCTGTCTATTTCCAGTAAGTGTTTACTGCTACTGATGGGTCCTGGCTTCAGGCATTGGCCACAACCGAAAATATACGAATATACTTAGTATATATCCTAAAGTCTGTGGTTTTCGTCAACTTGCGACACATAACTCAACTATAACTGGCAACCTGTGAGTCCAAATAGACCATCAAACCAATACACATCATTTTAAGTGCGGCTTCCAAAATGGTGGTTTTTGGACTGGAATCTAGGTCAACCCTCACTGTGGTTTTAATAGTTAATGGCCACTGTCTGGAGCCAGGGTAAAGAAGCATGAGAATGAAACCAGTTCATTGAACATCATCAGCTTCAGCATGAGCATCCGTTGCCATTAAACTGTTTGTAACGCAGGGAAGGGACCGCCCAGCAGCTCGGACGGCAGGATGATGTCTGCTGCCACTTCATTTGGTTTGTCATGCATTGCTTATATTGCTAACCCGTTCATAAATAAAGTCATTCTTGTAGATTATTTTAGCGATGCCATTGAGTTAGGCTATTAAAAAAGTTTTTGCGTATGGATAAAAGATGCGGAGTCATGAAGATTATGCCAGAAAGATTTTAAAGTATGAAAGTGTTGGGGTATACAAGAAGACGGAAATGATGTGATGAAACAAAGCACTATCGAGTTCTGATGATAAGGGCAGAAGGGAGGCAGATGATGAGGGTATGTTACCTAACTTTGCCATCGCTGATGACTTTAGACATACTTTCATTGAAGAATTACTTTTGGTCTAGAGAAGTGGAGTAACCCTTTTATAACTGTTGATATCGATGTAGGTGGTGGTGACGTGCCGTCTCGTTGGTCTCGAGCTCGTCCGCGTCCGACTACGCGCACGCTGGCTACGGCTGATGATGAAGAGTTCGCTGATCTTATTGAAGGTAACTGCAGCAGATGCAGTACTTACGTTAACGCTCTTAACAGTGTTCAAGACAAATTGTGAATCGCTTTGCTTCGAGCTGCCAAAATTGTGTTTGAGCTTAGTTGGAATTTGTGAATCCAAAGTTCCACTAGTCACTATGACCCTGGTGAGCCTGCCCGTAATGTGGAGAGGATACCGCATGGTACCTATCTATATATTGCTTGATAGCTACCTTTTTGCCCCTGCTTTCTTCTTAGTTATTTGGCCTCATAATTTTTTAAGTCTGTTTCAATGCCAAAATAAAGGTAAAAAAGCCACGTCTAACCATTTTTTTCTCTCAAGGAGTGGAGAGTGGTGAAGCAGGTGACTCTCTAGGCAGTTCCTCAGAGAGCGAGCTGCGCGTGACCAGCGCCCGGCCTAGCGCCGCGCCCGGCCGCATCTCCGCGCTAAGCGACAACGAGTTCTGAACCTTATCGCTAGGGAGTTAGGTGTAATTCTCTTTTTAGCACGTATGTGTTTAGATATTACGTAATAAATACGTGGAAATTGATAGTGAATTTGCTTCTTTTATTATCTGTAGAATATAGTGGGTAGATCTTTCAGATCCTATCCTATCCAGTTTATTATAGTTGTCCAAAGGATCATTTGGCGCGTGTCCAAGATCGGAAGTAACGCCGCCATCTTGATTTTTCAACATAATTTCATAAATGTTTACCAATAGCCGGCGTCTCCCTGTCAATGTCGTGCAAGAGCCAGAAGATCCTCGTAGCTTGTAGCACACATTACTACAAAATGTGTACCTACCTACGACCTACATACCTCTGGCATACCCTGAGCAGTCAACCTAGCTGACTTGTCTGTCCACAGGTGGCAGCTTTTGATAACCGAAGAATTTGTACGCTAGGCTGTGGCTAGGCGGTCTAGAATCATGTGCTGAATTCACTGTTATGGTTTGCGTGTCGATGTTCT
The DNA here is from genome assembly GCA_914767645.1 of Hydraecia micacea. Lineage (NCBI taxonomy): Eukaryota > Metazoa > Arthropoda > Insecta > Lepidoptera > Noctuidae > Hydraecia > Hydraecia micacea. Next base: position 19,601,915 of record OU611780.1, read on the forward strand.
TACCATTCTGTATAAGCTTCTTGTAGAGACTACTGCCACAAGAGATTTTTCACTGAAGAAGACCCTCCTCGATGTTTTAAGTTGAAATAAAACAGCATTGTTTTATAAAAAGTAATATTTATTCGTCTCGTCATCCAAGCAGTACCTTTCCACAATAAATAACCTTCGCAAGCCGTAGACCATAGACAAGCAGCCACAATACATCTGTCCACCGTAAACCCTAGCTTAAAGTATATACATCGATCTAAGGAGTATAGGTTTATTTACAATTATATTTTACAGTCTCGTAAGTATTTGTTTACGTAGAATAATTAAATGTAAAAAAAAAATATTCTTATCTAGAAAAGTATTTGTAATAATCTCTAGAGGAGTCTTATAGCTAGTTTTTTACGTATAGTTAGGATACCGGAAAGACTGACACCCGGTAGATCTTCGTGAGGTATATATTTCTTTTTTTCGATTTTGTGACGAAAGGCATAACGCAAAAACGATGTTGTAAATTTTAAACGTTCCTCATTCAAAGATGTGTCAGCAATTTTAAAATAAATTAATTACTGAAATATGGTAACAAGATACCTATAAGTATGAAGAGTTACAAAAGAAAATTCAGACCCCGCAAATCACCCAAAGATAAAAAGTCGTTAAAAGATACTAATAAACAAAATGAAACATTACAATAGGTATATTAAATACATTAGCTTAGCCAAAAATGAAATAAAAAAGTTTAATTAAGTATGACATAATAAATTAAAAATAACGTTTGTTCTAATTTCTAAAACAATTGTATATGAACAAATTTGAGCAACAATTTAGATGTTAATATTTACACCAATCGTAAGTTTGCAATTTGGCACCGTTTAGGTACATAGGACTTTCATTTTGATATCTATATACAAACGTATACTTGACATTATATCTAAAAATATAAACTAAATTATATCTGCGAAGTTATTTTTATGATATCTTTATTGTTTTCCACTATTATTAGAAAAAAAACACAATTTCGAAGTGAAATATCGTCATTTCAAATTTTACAAAAGATGCATTAAAAATATCTTCACAAATAAAGACGATATAAAACTAGATAAATAAGACTTAAAGTAGAGTATAACACAGATATTTGACGATACGTACAAGTTTACAATTTGTTATTAGTTATATTAGTTAAAGTAAAGTGAACTAACGAAGTTATAAGAATGAAACATAACTATGATTTCGGTTTAAAGACTGACTTGCCGATTTCTTGCTATAACCATGATTCAAAATGATGAATGAAATGAAAAACGTGAATGTTATAAATGAATGATAATGACTGACAAAACACTAATGAAAAACATAATCGTAGGAATCAATTGAATTATGCCAATGATTCAGTTAGGCCATTCGAGTAGGTACCGAACATCATGATTGACGAACTACATAAACTAAACTAGATATTGCAACAATTAATGCAATTACATCGACCAAGTTTGTCAGTAAAGAAATACTGAAAACATTTCTAGTAATTCCATGCAATGCATTTGCTATATTGCAAAATCTTTTGGTCCCTTGATCTACAATTTATTGAATTGTTACGTAGGTAGCTCATCAATCGGTACTTGATGATAAGCGTTCGTTGAAGCGAGTGAAATGAAGACGATGAAATGATAATTTATGAGAGTAACATCATAAATTCATAATTCGTGTTTTGATGAATGTTTTACTTAAAGTTAGTGGAAATACTTATTTACAATTTATCATAACGTATTGCGACCTTATAAAGCTACATTGTTACGTTTGGTATGATATGCTTAGACAGTTAGTTTACTTAAACAAAGGGTATTTAAAAATCGATTACTAACTAAAGTTACTAAACATTCGTATCCATTTGACATGTTCGTATAAATTACTTGACGCTATTTTATGAACCGCTTAACCAATATTTGATAGTGTAGATCTCGATTTACGTTTGGTATGATATGCTTAGACAGTTAGTTTACTTAAACAAAGGGTATTTAAAAATCGATTACTAACTAAAGTTACTAAACATTCGTATCCATTTGACATGTTCGTATAAATTACTTGACGCTATTTTATGAACCGCTTAACCAATATTTGATAGTGTAGATCTCGATTCTTATATCAATATAGGATGAAAGTTTAATTTTGACTTAAAATGTATCATACATTTTCGTGGATGTAAAATGTATTAAAGCGCCACAGTGGGTGTTAGGACAGCTCCTGATGCGAGTGGCTGGTGTCGCTGGTGGCAGACGTGCTCGCCAGGGAGTCGTGTTGTTCCGCGGCATGACGGCTCTCATCGCATACCGCTATGAATTGCTCCGCATATGCCCTGCAACATTGACAATACTAAGTATTTAGAACAGGCTAATTTCATTTACAGGATTGCATTGTTTTTGAATGTGTAGACCTAATCCAACACTAGATATAGGTAGTTATGAATTTGCCTATTTTTGCTTCAGCCAATTCTAGTTATGCTTCTGTTTCGAATTGGACCAATTCTAAGATGTTATACTTACGTATTAACAGTATTTACAGTGAATTAAACTCATTCCGTCTTATTACAATACGAGCTCTAACTTTGGTCCAAGCTTAAACCTCATAGCTAGTTTTTGTATTGCTTACCTTATTCCGACGGAGTTTGGTTTTGTAAGAATATTAAGATGACGTTCCAGGTATAGCTTATAAATAATAAGATCTGCTTTGGCAATTTATTAGTAAAGTTCTTAATACAAAATTGACAACTTAGACTCTAGTTTTAACGTTGTCGGGATAAAATTCGTATAAAAAAATAGCTCAATGGTTTAAAGTAAATTTTGTTTTGTAATAAGGCCGTTTAGGTTTTGTAGGGTTTCTATGAATGATATAATTTACCTATCAAGACCGGTGTAGGTCCTCTTAAGGTCTGCGTCGGTGATATGGTCGCGGTCTGCGCGTCTCTTGCGGTGGATCCTCTCGAGAGACCTCGCCAGCTGCGAGTCTCGCTCGCGAACCTCGCGACGACGCCGCTCCGTGGTCGCGCGCGGCGATCGACGACGGCGCACGCGCTGTAAAATTACAGATTTGTTATATCAAATCAAATAGTTTTGTGATTCTCTCTTGTTTGAAAAGGGCTTTGTCGATCGTATAGGTGTAAGCCTCCGTACTTTTTTGGCAACGATCCTTTGCCGCTGGTTTCTTTTTTGTGATGGTTTCTACGGCTTACGCGAAAGTTTTAAAGAAAGCAGTATACATACAGCGTCATGCACGGGGTAGTACACAGGTCCGGGTGCGTATGTCGCAGGCGGCAGCGGCAGCGTCGCGTACCGCGGCGGCATCACCATGCAGGCGGCGGGCACGCGGCCCAGCTGGAACAAGGGAATAGTGCATTGAGTAAATCACACTAATATTATAGAGGCGAAAGTTTGTGAGGGTGTGTGTGTGTTTATATGTTTGTTACTTCTTCACGCTCAAACGGCTGGACCAATTTTGATAAAATTTTGTATGGAAGTAACTGACACCCTGAATTAACATAAGGCTACTTTTTATCCCGATATTCCCACGGGATCGACATTTACGCGGGTGAAACCGCGGAGCGCAGCTAGTAAGCAATAAAGAAGAGATCCTAATCATGTCGTTGGTTTGAGTAATTTGACTTCTAAGGAACTACCATTATAAAGTCACAATGCAGCAACTGGTGTTGTTTATAGTACCAGGTACATACAGCTTCAAGTTTCATGAACATAACGTCTATAACATAGTTAGAGTTACAGACCGCTATATCAGTCCAGGAACCATCAGAATATAACCTACATTCAGCAATACACAACCCACTTCTAACGGTTACCTATCACTCAACTACGTGAAGCTCAGAACCACAAATAATGAACAAAATAATAAGTATTGATCTCAATAGGCAGTACACAGGGGTCACCAACACACCAGTCAGCACACAACAATCACAGAGCACACAATACGTTCTTCAAGTTCAAGAGAAATGCTTGCGATTGTCCGCGTCCATACAGACGTGGTGAATAGGGCTGACGGTCGAAAGAAGATTAAATTTGACCTTCAATAATTGTAAGCTTTTTAGGAATAAGAATTGTAGGTGAAATGTGTGTGAAGGTATAGTAATTGTGTATTAAAAATACATTAGTCACATTCATATTGGATTTTTTGTCATATTTAGTTATGGCTGACCTAAAACGCACAAGACCACATGACAGCATGATGCAGCAATTTGTCAAATGTTCGAAGACAACTCTGCAACAACTATTTACCTACTATAATCTATAAGTTGTTCGACACACAGTTGGAGAAAACGCTTTGGACATTAGTAGGAGTTATGAAGAGACCAATCATGAAAGGTCAAACTGTTCTATCAATTCAAGGGTCGAAATTTCTATAATTTAGGCTCAATTTTCCTTATCCATCGCAAATCAGTGAACTCCATGTAATCTCAAGAACATCAACCCTACATTTGCGGCCTGCATCTAAAACAATAGTCCATAATATGTGTGCCGGCGCACTTCCTAAACCAGTGACACACTGTGGGTCCTGAATAATTCACGCCGTGTCTGGTGGACGCGGGCATATCCTATTGTTCCACATTCTCTTCTTACGTGAGATCCTCACACTTTTTTAAGGAAAACAACATACATGGTCTACTTTCATACAAATCATACAATTATGCCAATGAGACCCCACCTACTCAATTAATACACATTTAACACGATTTGTACCTACTACGGGAAATCGGTTTTCGATTTCGTTATGGAGTTTACCCAATTGGCAGTTTGGCTGCGAAATGGGTTTTCAGTCCCCAGATTCTGCTCTTGAAATAGACCTTACATATTATTTTGTTGTGTGTAGGTACTGTGCTGCTCGCCTGTTTTATGTTTTCGTGGTGGATTAGATTGTATAGATACCTATATTGTAACTGAGTGTTACATTACACGTCCGCGTCCTTTGTCTTGCTACGAAAAGATTACATTATGCAGTGTTTTGCAAAAACCTCGCGTTTGACCTCAACGGATAACGTATAAGCAATTTCTAGGTAAACTAAAAGTGTTTTAGTGTGTCTAATACGAGTACCTACATAAATACGTTCATTTAGACAGAGTTTCACAGGAGAGATACATCTATACATATAATAAAAACGTAGGAAAGTCAAAACTGTACATTGAATATTTTTTTAAAAGAATACTTGGGGCGTGATCTACAATCGATTTCGAAGCCGAAAATATAATTTTTAGAATTTTTTTCTGTTTGTCTGATTGTCTGTATGTATGTCCGGGCTAATCTCAAAAAGTGCTGCATGGATTTACATCAAATTTTGCATGAGTATTACTAAGAGGTCGGGTCAACATATAGGCTACATATTATCACGCTATCATCTACGGGGGAGGAGCTGTGAATCTTTATTTTTCTTACGCATTCTGTGACAGCATGTAATCTAACGACGCATATTTAAATGTTATTTTTGAGTAAGCCATGCTATTATCTAGCTTTACACTATAAAAACTACGCCATTTAAGTAACTTGGGCAGAGAAACATAGTTTAATGAATGTTAGTAGTATAAAGAAAATTTTGAACCAGCGCCATCTAAGAGATTTCATAAAAATCAAATCAAGTTACATGTTAACAATTTTTGGAAATTAATAATTTAAATTTGATCATGTTGGCGAGGTTAGTAGTTAGTTATTCTTAAAATTCATAGATGGTAATGTACATTTTCTTCATACAAGTTGTATCGTATAGTTCGTTTTGACAAATTCAAGGTCCAACAAAACCCTCAAAATCTTGAGCAGAGTTGAGGAAGACAATTTAAAAAAAATGCGGTGTTAAGTATTACAAGAAAGTTATGTTCATTGATGATGATCATTTCTTCATCAATTTCATGTTGTTAGTACAAAATAAACATTGACTGTTAATACTTTTGTTCGGTATTTATCTGTGTGATTATTGCTTGGTAATTAATATATTTTGATGTCGTATACCTAATTTATAAACTTAAATGTGATGTAAAACAAATCTCTTACGTATGACGAGGTGCCTTCATATTACACGTACGACAAGCAAAGGGGTTTATTTAACCGACGTCGACGAGGAGGTGCTGTGGAAAGTTTTCCAGGAATTTTCAAGGACACCGCATTGGGTAGGGTTTATACCGTGCATCCGAATAATGGCGAATGCTATTTTCTGCGGTTGTTACTTCACACTGTCCGAGGCCCAACGTCTTTCGCCTTTCTGAGGACATTTGATGGCGTGGAGTATCCCACTTACCGCGCAGCCTGGGTAGCACGTGACCTTCTCGACAGTGACCAAAATTGGGATGAAACCCTCGCGGAGGCGAGCGTCAGTGACAGTCCCAGCCGCATGCCGTCATCTTGGTGTTTTGTGGAGTCGCGAAACCGGTAGCTTTGTGGGAGAAGTATCGCCATCATCTGTCTGAAGATTTTCTACGAGCTTTGAGGCGTGCTACTGGAGACGAAGTCGAAGTAACTGATGAACGCGTGCTGAACACCTGTCTCAGTTCACTTCAAGATGTGGTCATTTCTTTCGGCGGCAATCCACTGATCGAATATGGGTTACCAGCTCCCCAATCATCACCGCATCAAGACCGTGGAAATCGGGACTTTAAAATTCCCATCGATTTAGAGAGCGCCGAAACGCCTGTTTGTGGTGTGTCACGTAACAGCGATAAGGGACACGTGCTCAAGGATTGCTCTTTGATCGAATGGAATGAGTGTACGATGGCCAATAGGAAGGCAGTTGAGGCCGTGGACAGAACCCTGCAGGACATCCGCAGGAACGAACATTTGATGGGTGGTGTCACAGTTCTGTTCAGTGGCGATTTCCGGCAAACGCTTTCCGTGGTGACGCGAGGATCGAGGGCTGACGAGGTGAATACTTCGTTGAAATGATCTTCGTTGTGGTCACGAGTTCGTACGCTGCGCTTGACCATTAACCCATCGTATGCCGGAACTTAGATCTACGCGAGACACAATGGCTTTTTAATTGTGTCTGTAATTACGACATTCAACCGTTTAATATGAGAGCTCGGCTGGCAATGCACGTGCTCAAGAATTCTCCGATGTCCTTCTAAGTCTTGGCGAAGGCACTCTACCAGAAGAGAGAGGTGGACAGGTGGTGCTTCCAGAGTCTCTCGGTAGAGTGGTATCCAGCATAGAAGAACTCATTCGCTGTGTGTACGGGGACATCAGTCGTATACCGCACCAGCAAAATTCTTGGGTGTGTGAGCGGGCCATTTTGACGCTTAAAAACGATCAGGCTGCAGCAATTAATGAATGCATTCTCTCGGAAATTGAGGGGAATGAAGTAGACTACACCTCGATAAACACTGTTGTCGAGCAAGATGACGCCACACATTATCCCGTGGAATTTCTGAACTCCCTGTCAGCAAGTGGACTTCCAGCGCATACCATCAAGCTGAAGGTCGGTGTCCCGATTATGCTTCTTCGGAACCTATCTCCTCCGAAGTTGTGTAACGGGACCTGCCTTAAAGTCATCTCGCTCCACAGACACACAAATTGAGGCGGAAATTCTTACGAGTTGTGGCGTTGGCGAGGCAGTATTTATACCACGCATTCCCCTCATACCTCATAACTTCCCGTTCCAGTTCAAGCGCGTACAGTTCCCCGTGAGTGTTTGCTTCGCGATGACCATCAGTAAGTCGCAGGGGCAGACACTGAGGGCAGAAGCAACTCGTCCTGAGGTCGACACTGTCGACCTCAGGACGAGTTGCTTCTCACACGGGCAACTGTACGTCGCTTGCTCCCGCGTCACCAGTCCTGACTCTCTTTACATTTTGGCTCCTGGCAGCATAACTACCAACGTATACGTTATAGGGAAATGTTGTAAGGTATGATACCTTTGTACGTATTTTTACTCTTTTGTGTCCTGGAATGTATTCCTGCATTATTTTCTCTATTTCCTTCAGTCACATCTTATGACTGAACTCAGCAGGATTCCAATATAACTCTCTTCACTTGCTTCGCTTGCAAAAAAAACTTATATTTTAATGCTATTTTAAAAGTTGTTTACTTATAATGCTATAGCGACACTGGCATCTTAGGTATTTTTGGTGCTGTAGAGCCTTCACGCAGACGACGTCGCGGGCAGCAGCTAGTATATTATATACATACATACATATAATAACTTTCGGTCCCAATCCAATGAAGTGATGCTATGTTTAGTCATGCTACGCTATTACTGTTTACTAGCTTGACATAAATCTTTTTAAAAACGGAGTAGTAGTGGTTCAGATATAATGGCCGCGACTTAGGGGTTGTAGGTCGCAGGTCCGAACCCAGACAGGCGCTTGACTTTACGTAAATTAAGTATTTCATCACCACTGCTCTCAAAACGGTGAAGGAAAACATCGTGAGGAAACCGGATGTCCTGGAACCAAAAATTCGAAGACGTGAAATCTACCAACCTGCACTGAGCCCGCGTGGTGGGTTACGGCCCACTCTCACAGAGAGTGTCCCAGCAGTGGGAACGTTATAGGCTGATTATGATGACGCTATTATTGTTTACTAGCTGACGTTCAGCTTTTCCTAAAACCAGCCGGTTGTGTTACGTGCTGTTTACGCGTAGTTTCACATACATTAATGCCATATTGTTGATGTGAATGTAGTCATAAAAGTTAAGATAAAGCAAGTATATCTACTTTTCCATAAAATACTAGTAAGCCTCGCAAGTAGCCATTACGGGTGTTGCAGCATTAATTCCTCGTCGGACTGATAGTTATCGCGGAGATAATGTTTTTTCTAACAACTTCAACCGCAGGAGTGGAATGCGGGTGGCCTCAAATGTTGGCGTCGTAAAGATATGGATTGCTTTTACCCGCGGCGCGGTCTTGTATTTTATGTTTGACTATTCTATTTTCCTGCCATTCGGTAAATAGTAAGTAGGTATTTGGTTGCGGTAGGTTTTGATTCTAATTTTGAGTTTAGAAATTTTGTCTTCAGTCGGTAAATTAAGCAGTAGGCTAGTTGACAGTTTTTGAGAAGCCAATGTAGGAATAATGCAAAAGAAACTATGTCTGACGTATACATTTTGTTTCTGTTTATAATTTGAAACTGTCGTCTGGAAGTTGTGACGTGTCGCGCTCTGATTAGCGTTCAATGTCACGTGACCAAAGCCTTTATTTTGGTCTGTTCTCGTTGTCCCCATTGACGCTGTCCCCATTATGGGGACAACGGGAAATCATAAATTATCCTTCCCGCTGTCCCCATTGATGCTTTGACGTTTAAGCTATTATTTCTCAAAAATAGGTCTTTTATTTGCAAAATTAAGTTGATTTGTAATTAAATTCATAAAGTATTTTAGTTACGGTCAACTAGCCTAGGGGTTTCCGAGCTTTTTCGAAATTGTCAAGTATAAGTACTTGATATTGGCACTAACAGAAAAACAGAATGTAAGATCACCAGCTACATTAATGAATAATCTTTTGTCACTTTAATTGCTGCTTATCACAACAAAGATCTTTACGATAAAAAGTATTGAATGAATACGTTAGTCATTTAATACTTTTTCACACTGTCAGTGGCATAGCGATGTGACCAGGGGCCCGGTGCGAAAAAATAGTTGGGGCTTTATCTAAACTGATTAGGTTTTATTTTATTAAGTACCTAAAAACATAAATACTATAAATAATCTATATATATATAAGCACTAAAGATGCAAAGCTACTTCATCATCAGCTCTTTATCGCCCACTGCAGAGCATAGCAAAGCAAAGCTACTTCCTAACGTAGTAAATAATAATAAAACATAAAACAATAACGAAGTGGATTACAGTCAATAACATAGGTAAGAACTAGGTGGTTTTTTTTTACAAATTAAAGAAATTTTAATATTTTTATAAAATATTTTTATTTTTATAAATTTGAATATATTTATATAAAAAAAAAAAAATAGAAATCCTCTCTTAATAGTGCCCCCTAAATTCCTCATGTGGCCCCAATGGAAGTTTCCCGCAGCTTGCCCAAATTAGTCTTTCCTCTTTAGGCCCCAATCCAAACCCCCGTGACATGCCCACTGCCAACCGCGGCCGCGTTAGGAATCAATAATTTTGTCAAAAAAAAGAGGTTCATTACTAATATTTCGGTAGAGTAAGCTAGTATTCATAAATTGGTCTGGTTGCTGGCGGTTGGTGGCTGGCTGGTCAGGGGCCGAGGGGCCCCCTGAGCTTGGGGGCCCCGGTGCACGGCACCGCCTAGCCCTCTGATAGCTACGCCACTCCAAGCATAACATCTCAGCAACTCAGTAATTCGTTACCTCTGATGTAATTGCCTCAACCTTCACATTCTCATCTGGCACAGCATCTTCAACGATCTTCATGAATTGTGAAATGCTTTTTACAACTGCCATGTTTATATCAAAGATTATCTTATCCTTTGATAATAAGGACTGTTCGAGCAAATTGCGATTGAGAAATATTACTACTCGTAAATTCGAGAAGAATATGGAGGTTATTTGATAAAGCGGCATCATTTTATAGATGGCCTTTGGCATAAATATTAAGTGCAATTTGTTATAACAGCTAGTAAATTTGCACCGGTCAATATAATTATGTAGGCCTACTGCACACACCAATTAAGAGGACATACATACATTACAGTTTATACAAGGTGTCAGCAATCCGGTACCGTGGATTTAGTACATGTTTCTGGACTCCCGGCGTTGAAATATGTGAGTGGTTGACCAAAAAGGGACCTCAAGGGAAAATAATTGATTTCGAGTAAATCGCGTTTGAAATTTCGTGTAGAAACAAGTTGCGGCATGTTTTATGTCAGTATGCGACTTCGTTAGTGAGTGTCAACACGTGTTTACGGTTACTACGTTATTGGCGACTTATTTAGTGTCAGTTTCTTGTCTTTATGTGCGTCTGACATCACAAAAACAAATTTTTCCAAAACTGCCTCGGCTCACAAAAAAAATCATAAAAAAAACACTACGGCACCTAAAAATATTCTGGTTAGACCAAAACAAAGCTAAAAGACCACAGATTAAAAAATTCAAAAAAAATAAATAACGGTTTCCAATCCCTCCAGGTCCCTTTTTGGTCAACCACTCACATATATCGTAGGATATAAAAAAAAAAATTGCTGTTTCATGTTCTATGTCAAAATGTATGCATACTGCACTTTTCTATGAAACAGTTGATTTTTTTTTGTACACCTAACTGTCGATAATTTTCTTCGCTAGTCTAGTCTAGAATCATTTGCTGAATTCATGGTTACAGTTTGTGCGTCGTCCCTGCCACCTGTACCTACAGGTAGCTTACTGGATATATTGTGATGGTATTTTCTCCTACATACTTAGTAGGTAGGTAGAAGGTAGGTGTGGTATGCCATCCATCATGTTTATAAATACCCCTTTTACGATATTCAAGGAAATCAATATCGTGTTTTTCATAACTTATTTACTAGTTGAATTATACTTAGGTAGTAAATAAGGATAAATACACTTAACTAAGTAGTACCTAGACATAGACTATAGAGCTGCATGGCATGTGCTCCCACGAAGCAAAACCAATCCTCCTTGATACCTTTACAGACATGCCAATGAGACATGCCAGATCATTATGCATGATTTACATAAATGTTTCGTGACAATGCATAGATCGACTTAGAATTAACAATGCAGGCAAAGAATTTGTGACTAGATCAAATTTCCTGAACTCGATTGAAAGATCGACATTCCTTTATACAACAGATTGATTGATAGCAGTTCATTGATTGTAGGTACAATGCGCGCCACTAAAGATGAGACTTGACCCCACCTCCCGCGCTCTTTCCGCCACCCCTATGACGTCCAGTCCCGACCCGCCCGACCTCATACCGCTAAAGAGACCTAAAATCGTGTAAGTACTGCGCAAGTCAAATCACGTGGTGTGTCAAGTCTCATCTTTCGTGGCACGCAGTGTACTAGGTTTAGGTATCGTGATTCATTTTCCATCTCCTTCCTCAACCTTTTGACAGAGTTAAATTCATTCGTCCCCAACTGCAGGAGTCACAGAAAAGCTCTTATAGCATTGCTAGTGTGGTATTCTTTCAATGCTCCTTCTCTATTGGGACCACGATGGGACCACTGGACCTGCCAGACTGATCGATTTCTAAGGTGCATCCTTCATGAATCCTTACTTTATTTCCAGTTGGTTGACACCCGCCCCCTCTTATTTCTAGATCACTATGGAAAGCTCTTCGTTCTCATTGAGAGACCTTGCGACAAGTGCGTACGCGCGCTCGCTCGACCGGCCCATTGTGAGGTGTGATCGTAATCTGCGCGGGCGGCGATTGTTGTACTAGGTATTTAGTACTTATTTGTTTTCACCCAATGATCTTATGGGATTAAAAGATCTGTTTTAGAAGCCTTACTTTTTAAAATATTCAATTTAACGGGTTGATGAAATTGACGATGCGGTTATATTGTTTCCTTCGATGATTGAATATTTCTTCTCTAGTTGAAATCCTAATGCCTCACACCTACACTGTGGACTTAGCTGGGTAATTTTTATGATGACCTATCAGTTGATTAAAATCATCAATTAAATTCATCTCTTTCATTAGTCTAAATGTGAACATAGTTATTAGACCCCTCCTTATTGTATCGTGTCGAAACAAGCAACATGGGAACAGGGTGACGGGGATATCGACGCGCTGTATATAAGAAAATCTCATGCCGTGCTAAATATTCAGCTTCGTTAGGTTTATGATCATTTTGAAAACCAACACCATATAACCCCATCGAGATGTCACCACTTCGATAAAAAAAAAACATCACACAAATGTTTTAAAATGAAAAACAATAAACGAGTCTCATTAATATTCTACGAACACACAAATGACTTTCTTTTCACTTTTAACGTGAGATAGCCAAACTTTGCAACCGGCAACCATGTGAAAAGTGAACGCCAAGGTCAAAGAATGATGCTCTCGTGAATATAATATGATGGTTACCGGGTCACTGTCCCATGTTCACAGACTTGTAATTAGCGATGCGCTTGTGACATTGTTTTGTGAAGAATTTGTGTGTTTTGAAACGCGTGGCTTACTTTTCCTAACAAACGAAAGCTCTGAGAAAAGTATATGGCGCGTGCAATGTGGTTTCTTTACATGGATCTGCCACGCCTGTTCTTTTAGTAGGTCTCGTAAATTGCAGTGAAGGGAAATTCGTATGAAAAGAAAGGCATGCAGCAGTAGCTATCCTTTGACGATTACTGATAACAGACGACGGATTGTTGATAGCCTAAAAATATTTCCAATCCATTTGATAAATAGGACGACGATAGCCATAAAACGCGGCCGTTCGACTGTAGGAAGTCTCAGGCTATGCTGGACATACATCGTCGTCAACCGTCGCGTCGTCGTGCTCTAAACAATGTGTAAAGATTGGGTTCAACTACAATGTAGGTTCAAGCGAGTACAAGTACTTGGTGGCAATCGAAACATTGCAATTTCCAGTGTTTTGCAAGGTAAGTACTGCACGTACGCGTTCGACCTGAACCGTCATTGAATAGGCAATTTGTAGGTAAAACCATAAGTAACACTCGGATTTAGTGTGCCTAACACTGCACTGGTACACTTTAGTACTGACCGGGGCGGAAGAGAAATCTTTTTGAAGTGAAACTTCTTTAGGCGCGTTGGGCATTTTTTGAGATGGGAAAATACCATTGAATTCGCGCCACTGTTACCGTAACCGACACCGCTTCGGATGTGTTCGGCTGTCCTCGGGATGTACTCGGTTTTAATGTATATCCGATATGTCAGTGAGTGATGGCAAAGTATTCTGTAAGTGTTTTGTTTTCACTTCTGTCGGCACTCCCGGAGTGCCACAGGCCACTGTTTTTTTTTTGACTGAATTAAGTTCACACCAAGAGTCAAGTTCGATAAACCCCAGGACTAAATGTTATAGCACCAAACAATAAATAATCATCCCACACGATTGCAATCAAAACAACATTCTATTAAAATTCCTAATCCACGTAATAATTTAGTCAATTTCGTTAGGAATGTTGCAATTTGCTCGCAGTTGCAGTTTTTGTAATAAACACTGATAGTGATCTTGGAGACTTGCCATGACTTCTTGCCTGTGAGTGGGGACATAAATCATGCCCGCCCCCTGGCGGAGGTAGCGTGAACCTCGCAGAGCTGTAACGGGACACTTTATGTTACACCCACGGGACTTGGAACAATGTTATGGCTAGTTTTACGAACCAGACAGTTACATTGTTACTTGTATGAACAGTTTGGAACTGAGTTAGTACTTACAAAGGCGAGGTAGGTACTACTATAATCTTTCCAATATAGTAACATAACATCACGCCTGTATTCTCCGGAAGGGTAGGCAAGTGTGCCTAGGTATAATGAATCCCATCAACTAATGATGTTACTCATCGTTATATATTTGTTCCTAGAGAACTACGTGCAAGAAATGCTACCTGCTACGTCGAACTGCTGAAACTTCTATCTACTCAGTCCGTAACTTCCCACTGCAGGGCAAACGCCTCCCTATCCTTTTTCCTCCTTTCTGTAGGAGTACTGCAACTTAATATATTATTATGTTTATGCATAGGTAGTCGTGCGTGTGTACCTTGGATTCAGCACAGCATGATTCTTCTAAAAAATTCTTTGGCTTCTAGAAATTTTTCGACGGTCATAAAAAAAGTAAAAATGTATGGAACGGTTAAAATGTATGGAACAGTTATATTTTTTTAAATAACCGACGATAAATTTTAACGCAGGGGGTTCAGAATTATGTACTGAGTCCATGGTAACAGGTTGCTCGTCGATTTCCTGCCACTCTGTAGATGCACGCAACCTAAGTAATGTACTTAGTGAAAGAACAGTGTGTAAATTCGATTGCAGAAGGATGTCGCCAGCTGCAAGATGTTACATTTATAAACCCTTAGTAAATTAGAAAAAAGACCAAAATCAACACGAAATTAATATTTTAAAGTCAAAATTATGCAGCAGTTCTTCGAAGCTGCCGACAGGTTGCCCATGAGAGCAACATTATGACACAGTTAATCGCGAAATATTTGGAGTTAATTTGCAATAATTACCTCAACATTAACTATGTATTAACAACTGCATAGATAATTAAAATATCTGAACTGGATGCCCAAATAAGCAAACGTAATACTTGAGTTTAATCGAGAGTACTTACCTACTAAAAATATTTTAAGAAGGTTCACAGGTAAATGCCATGCCAGTGCATGGAGAAACTACACATCAAAAATTGACGATTGCTATGGTATCCAAGGGTGAAATGAAACAGTCAGTGGGTGGAAACCAGCGCTGGGGCTCTGTCTTGCATAGGGTCGCAGCACAATGCTGAGCGACAGCCGTTTTGCGTGGATGTGACGCATGTTTCCCTTACCTTCTTTTTATTTTAACTTTATTTTTTGTGTTTATGTCACGTTTATGTTCATTTTTGCGCCATGTTCACCGCAAATAAACGTATTTTCTTTCTTTCTTCTTTTTCTTTCTTTTCAGTCCAATCACAGAAACTGCAGGTGGAGGTCAGGCACTTAGCTTTGAATAAACCCTTCTGTTAAATGTAAATGTGTATTGTGTAGTATTAGCTCAAGGGTAAAAATGGAGCATGAACGTGTACATGGAGTGCTCGAGAGAAGGTCAAAGGTCAGCACTCGGATGGTGGAAGTTGAATATGAAGACAATGAATAGACTCCTACGCTGCATATAGTTTTTACCGTGCAAGGCAAATATTATGTAATTGGACTGCAACCATATCGCTGCCCTGATTGCAGATACAGGGAACCCCTCGAACACGTCTATTATGTCCTGAAAGCTTGCACGAGGTAGTATGTGCTTGATTTTGAAAATAGGCCTACTGTGTTTCTATCTACACTGCGCACTGTGTTGAATAAAGTTGCGCAGTGCGCCTGCGCGGAAGGTCGGCCGGTCGGCTGCGTTTGCGCAACGCTTGTCGCGCATCGCACGCATCTGCACATTGCACAGATTTACGTGAATACGTGGTTCTATAGATGCAGTGATGCAGTTGTTATGCGAGTTGAATGCACTTATTTAGCAGTTCAATCGCTAGTGTAGCACACTTTAGATTGTATTGCTTGACGAGCACTGCGCAAATGTTCTTAGAAATTGCACATTGCGCAATCGTGCGACGGTACGTTGACAAACTATTGCTTAACCTATTCAACACATGGGGTATTCAAATATTTACTGCAATTTTAAGATGAGCGTAGGTTTGTCCATTGCAAATGTTAGCACAGTTGATCAAACCGCAGTGCTCACTCACATGCCTACCCAGATTTCGTAACCATATACAGGATGTGGCGTAAATAGTGGTCAACCGTTAAGGATTCGATATACCAGATAATTTACTATAACATATTATAATTTTAACCATTTTAGTAGTACATTTTTTTTTACAAAATCGCTCCTGAATTTGCATGATTATGCTAAAAATTAGGGTTAAAATAGAGAAGAGCTAACTTTTTCTTCAAAAGCTCTAGCTTTACATAAAAAACTATAATTTTACACGATAGCTCTAGTATTCGACAGTAATTAACAGAAATCAAAATGAAAAAATAATGGTTTTTGTGGAAACTACAACCAAAGTAACAAAAGGTTGAAATTTCGTAAATAATAAAAATATTTTCGGAACCCTTGGGTAAAAATCGTTAAAATTTTAATATGTTATAGTAAATTATCTGGGATATCGAATCCTTAACGGTGGACCACTATTTACGACACACCCTGTATAATATATATCTATGGAACAGGAAAATATTTGCTTAGAAAACATAGTCGTGATCTCGTTTATTTATTTCTACATTCAAAAGGTTAATGCGAAGTTTAACTATACCCTTTAAAGAATACATTGTTACCTCGCGAATGCGGATGTTTAGAACCGCTGCGTCGTCGCATACATTACCATATAACTATAAAAATGTCTATTAATGCATAGATATAGAACTGTATTTTACACTTTCCCTCTCAAAGATGGCTGTGTTTGAGTAAACTGAGTTAAATCGAGTGTTATTTGAGTAATTTACGAGAAGTTAATGGCCGTGAACCGAGTGGTTTGTTTATTAATATTGTGCATTAACGATTAGGCTTATTAATGAATGTTGTTTAGTCGTAAGTTTCTTTTTTTGTGGTGAATGTTGCTTTAATGTAATAATGTGTGTTTTATAGTTGCACGTAGTGAAATGGTGTGTAGCATAGCGTATTAAAAGTCTTGAGAATGAAGGAAATAGTCAATCTTTGTTTATTGTATAATTTCCGTCTGTTACAAGAAGACTCAACATCGCAAATGTTTAAAAGTAACACGACATTTGGCTTATATAAACACAGGTTGCCAGACCAGAATGTAATTTTTTTCTCACGCCTTTCAATTAACAAAATAATCATCTGACAAAACGCCTTTAATTCTAAACTAATTATAATGTATGTAGTTGACAGTTAAACGATCAACTACCGTCCAGCCGGAAACAGGAACCGGGTTGTGCAACATAACCGCACCGGCTGATAACCGGTGACACGCAGCATGTAACCGTGAGCCGCGGGTTGCGCAACCAACTGTTGTTACTGCAGTATACTGTTAGCAACCAGTTCGAGATGAAAGTCACTTTCAGTGCGTATGATGTCGCGTTGGAAATATAGCATGAGCATGGCCCTGCAAGATTGTTTGTCTTCAATATAAGTGTGTGCGTTGAGATTAAACTTTAAATTAGCCACATTGAGTTTCAGCTGATGAATGTCCTATTATTTAGTACAAGTATTCCGCTGCAAAGATTTAGCGATAATCGTAGAGACACTAAATGTGTTCGAGGGGTACCTCATTAAAGTTTGTTGTATTTACATTGGAATACATAATAAACAAGTAAGTACCTCTATATACCTACCTCTGAGTAGGTATTAAGGAATAAGTTTCTCGTTGTGTACTGAGCAACCTTTTTGCAGTGCAAGACAGGTGGCCTACCATGATCTAATTAAAAACGATTCAAAAACAAGACATTTCAGTTTAGGTTCCTAAACTGCATCGCTTGAGCTGCTCTATGGACGTCATGGTACCAAACAAGTATGAATGAAACCAAAACATGCGACTCAGTTTTGGACAGTCGCTGTGAGCAGATGGCATGGCCTAAACTGAATCGTTAAACTGACGTCATGGTACGAATTAGAAGAACAGTTCAGTTTAGGTCCTAAAATGGATCGCGTTAAGAGCTTGTGGTAGGCCTCCTGGATCTCTAGAATTTTAGACTATTCTCATTGCTATCCAAGTCGGGGCCGTAAGGTAGTTTCGGGAATAGAATTTCCAAAATTCACAAACATCATGTGTTATTTGATGAGTCTATATTAACCATAGATCGTGATATTAACAATACAAAACAGAACAAAACTATCGAATGTCTATAAAAGGTAATTTTATATGATTACAATAAAACACAATAAAATCCATAACTTTCTCCAGCGGACACAAGTTTGTGTGAAAGTGACACGACACGCCGTATCGATCGAATCGAGACTATCGACCGGCGCCCGCGCGGCTAGATCTAATTATGTTATTATGTTGACATCGATAGACTTGGACAGAAACTGGACAGCAAAGAAAGAAATAAACCACACTGAGCAGCTGAGGATCAGTCAATAGCTAATAAGTACGTAATAATGCGTAGATTACTTGACTGAAAATTGATTCCATTATAATTAGAAAAAGATTAAGCTAATGATGATGAACCAAGCAAAAACTGTAGCAGTACATAGTGATGTTATCGTACTGAAAGTGCCAGTTGAATTACTTGTTATTAACGTTATTATCAAGACATAAATTATTACACTAATGTAGCACTTTATCAACGGTAGAGCAACATTTGAAAGCGGGAGATTTCTCATCAAAAACTCAAGAGTTTCGACTGTTTGATATCCCATAATCACAAAAAACAATATAATATTTTTATAGCTTCATTCATCATCAAATACCAACAATAATTACATTTTAAAACCTAAATCCCCATGAGTGACCTCCACAACCTCACGAAGGCAATAATGGCCATCTACATCTCCCATGTTACACCATGGGCTGTGGCTAATAATGGTCAATTGGTTCCAGCAGTTATGCGACCTTTGCTATTTGCTGTCGGTACAGTATTGCCAAATTAACAGGTTGCTCAAATAGTTGTAGTAGAGGTACGGTCAGCACAGCAATGATAAGAATTTACGATTTTTCGAAAAGGATTGTACTTAGAATGTTTGGTTAAAAAAATAAGACAAATTAAGTAGGAGTTCTTATTCTACAAATTAAAGATGCTTTGATTTGTCTAGAAAGACCTAATAAGTCTATAGTGGTTTATTGGTATTTGTAAAAGTTATGAAGACAAAATAATGATTTCATTAATACCAAAACAAGTTGTTGTGCCAATAAAAATTCTTGCAATTCTGATCATGTGTAATGTGCGGCTGACGAAACTTAATTTATTCGATTGTATAAAAAGTAAGGCGTTCTCGATGTCATTCTTATGTAAATATAAACTGATTAAAAATCGTCGACTTGGGCATTAAATCCGTTGCTATTATTTTTGCGATTATTTTATAGCAACTTTCCTTTACAACCAGTCAGCACCTAAGGTGAGGTCATCGCATAGTTTCTTCCTCAACCACTGAATAAGGAGACACCTTATTTTTTTAAAGTATTTGGTTTCGGACGGTACTTACTATGCATCTAGTTTTCTAAAACAATATTTATTTTACATGTGCGATGAGAATGTACCTGCTAAGATATTGCCCTTTGTTAAGTCCAATCAACACATAACATAAGGCTTTGTTTCCCCAAAGGTGCAGAGGCAGAGGGACCCCGACAAGCTCAATTCCAATGAAGTTTTGTATAATTTCCAAATTCGAGCTTGAACGAAACCTCATTCAAGCTAGAATTTAGAAATTATTAATCACGAATGGAACCCCATTCGTGATTAGGACTGCAACTTTGTGTAGTTTTATCAATAAAAACACTTGACAAGTTTAGAATGCTATTTTCCCACTTGGTTCGCGTGATTGGGAAACTACGCGTTTCCACGTTTCACGCAATCAGAAAACGAACGATAAGCGTTGTAATTGTTACTATGCTTTTATATGGCGGGTTTGAACACATGTAAGAACACACCAGTTTGATGGGGTAGTACATTGTTATATGTAGCTACTTAAGTTAATGAACAGAAAGAGACGACAATCGTAAACGGTAGATGAAGACCAATCAGCCAATAACAACAGTGCTTATAACATAAATCTTCAATACTATCAATGTGCAAAAAAAGTAAAACTTTCGTAAAACGTAATAAGAATGTTGTGTCGACGTAACTTTTTGTCAGTCTGTACGTTACGGCGCGCGTGAGAAATAATTGTATGAACCCCCCCCTTGCCCTCCCCCCTCTCACAGGTGCGCCCGCGCGGTGTCGTACTACAAAATATCTCATTATTGTTCGTTTATTGCTCCTTATTGTTTACTATTGTTACTATTGTGTGATGATCGGAGGAGGTCTCGAGACAAAATGTTCGTTTCAGAAACTTTATTGATGGTGAAATTGAAGATGCTGAAAAATATTGGTCAAAGTACTTTTTGATACTAATCTCCACAATTCACTGAACAGAACTGAAAAAATCTAAACTTTTGTTGGCTTATATTATATCAAGTTTAAAGCAATTTATACAAGCAGTATGTAAGAATTCAGTATGAAAAAAAAAACTAAAAAATGTGGTCTGTATCGAAATATTTCTTTTTCAAAGTAGGAGGGCAAAGAATACTTCGTGGCAAAACCTGACCTAAAGCAGTGCAGTGCATACGTGTGGTGGTCAACACTCCTTCCTTCTCTGTATCAGAAGAGATATTTTCCAAGCTTTAGACTACTTCTAGTCTGTAATTATTTACAAGTTTTTACATTCACATTGCTTCATGCTCTATCTTTAATGTCATGTCCTAACTCATGTCCAGCACTGTAATTATGTCGACACGACATTACAACATATCAGTAAAACGTTTATCTCAAAATTAAATTTACATTCAAGTGATCAAGTTGCGATCTTAATTGGTTTTCGTAAAGTGCAGTCAAAGTTGAGCATATTGACATTGGGACACTTTAAGTGATTATAGGATTTAAAATGCCACGACAATAACTATCCTACTTTTTGTTCTTCACTACCGAGCAAAGGTTTTGTCATACAACTGCAAAGCATTACCCAAACGCCACTCGTTCCTCGTTTCTGGCAACATCCTTTATCAGTGTTGTAAGATTTGTGATGTTTTCCTTCACCTTTATATACAACAGTCCGAGTTATTAGTTTTGGTCAATTCTGTAGGGGACAGAAAACTGCAGTGGGCGCCCTAGAAGATACCATCAAAGTATTCTATACTTGTCTTTCCTGAAGATTCCATGTCCAAAACATAATAAAGAACCCTCAGATCGTAGCATCTAAAGTCTAAGAAGCCTAAGTAACACACTAGTGGTGTATGGGAGGTGCAACCGTAGCACTTAGTGTTCTAGAATGTTGCAGGCGTGTGCAGGTGAAAGGGACGGCCCTACGAGCTGCGCCCGCGCAGAGCCTAGATTGGACACGTAGCGAGTACAGACCCGCGGTAAAGCGAACACTTTTTGGAGATATTAAAAGGTTCGTCAAACAAACTGGGAATTATTTTCTTAACACCGCCACCGGTTTATATGACAAAGCGCGGTTTATATGCGTTATTTACGTTGTTAAGCAGAATTTCCCGAACTTATCTTCGTATGTTTGAAAAAATTCAATGTAGATTACAAACCTTCAATCCTTCGGATTGTGATAGGAGGTATGTTACGTAATAACAGTAATCGTCTTCTTACCTGCCCCCCGCAGGTAAGAAGACAATATTACTGTAGCAAAAGCGGTGATAATCTATCTTTTATGCTGGCACTGAGAGGCAGAGTGACAATTTAAAGCTGAATATATGAATAGCAGTTATCGTTATCGTCAATATTAGTTTACGTCTGATTTGACAAGCATCCATATCCTTCTTCCGCTTTACGACACAGATTTTCGCAACTTCCCTTCTATTGTACCGACATAGATCTAGGGTTTATCCAAAGAAATATGATCTCCATTCTCTATTCTATTCCAAAGAACTCCTCCAGCATGTAGTGCTGACTAAAAAATATTAGGTAAATCAGTCACCAACATCCATTGTACCCGTATATAGAATAGATGAACGTAATCAAAGGTAATGACTATAAAACGTTATGTGATCGCCATTACTAAGGTCGTGCCGGCCTCAGCCGGTGCTGCACACTGCTGCGAATGTTTCACAAACAGTATCCAACTCTGGCTGTACGGAACGTTTTGTTTTACTTTATCTAAATAATAATAAATATTATGTAGTTGATCCTGATGTTACTGAAGTAAGGTCCGCCTCTACGTGGGACTTTGAACAATGGTCAATGTTTAGTCTTCAGTTCTATTTGTCATTTAGTTTAATGTCAAGCGTTCAAGAACCCCTACTAGTTCGTTATTGTGTTAGAAAGCATTTAAGACAAGGCCCTTATATTATAGCACCTTGGTCACTGATCTACAAAGATCAGTCTATTGTGTGGTATTCGGTGTAACATTTGTAAGTTACGAAAGCTTTGATCGCGATTTAAACCACCACACTATTAACCTTTGAAGCGACATCGATCAGGCGGGTTCCACTCTGAATTTGTGCATTTTAGAGCAGGTCGAGACATTAAGACATACATATAACTATGTTATCAGCTTGCAGATTCGGAGATTTGTAGTTTGTTAGAGTCAAGAACCTCTATTATAGATGTGGCAATCATCTGCAGTCTTGCAATAATTCTTCTATTTTAATGTCACCGGCTCGGCTGAGATATGCTTCGGAAGCTAATGAAGACGTAAGTTAGGTGATGTCATCAGTTAAGAATCTGTATTTTGTTTTATTATGTTATACTTATAATAATAGACTTTCATCTAAATTTTTCAGTAAGTGGGCAACTAATCTGCTTAGGTGTAGGTACAGTATGGGAATGATAATAAGCAGAAAAATTAAACCCCGAACCAAAGGAAGTGTTGGCGAAACATTTTGCTATTGTTAGTCATCACTAAATAGACACACAGTATGCCATTACGAGCCAATCCCAACAATTTGCAAATTCTAGAAACTGTACAGTAAATCATTTGCAGCGCTGCATGCCATACGTCGCGATGACTTCACATCTTGTGTTAAGGGTCTAACTAAGATCATACATTATTCAAACATAATCATTTTGCCTACTTACGAGTATCTTATTCATATCTAATTGACCAAAGTGACATTGTTAATATTAACTTTGGTTTGCATCTTGCAAGCTGAAGTGACGGAAAACTGGCATCTTCTAAAGATGTTAAAGTTAAAGCAGACGAATTTCAGTAAAACGGTATTTTGCGTTACAAAAATTATGAAAGTTTTCCTGAAGGAAAATGGTGTTAGTGGTTCAGGGCGTCTTACATCGGAAAATTTTATATTATAGTTTTCCTTAGCTACAAAATGTTGATGTCGGGCATCAAAAATATTTATTAAGATAAAAAGCATTGACGTGCAAACGGTCATAGCGTAGCATCAGGTGCGGGCCACACTGCACATGCTTGCTACGAAACCAACTCTTGCGCAACCAAAGTTCATAAGTCATCTATAATAACGGTCAGACTGCGATTGTTCTGTACCGCGGACTTGTTTGTCATGTGCCGAATGTTTTGAAACATTTCAACGATGGAGAGATGAAGATGAATAGTTATTGTGGTCAGTTTGAAATTCTGCATGAAATATTAGGGTTTATGATATTTGTTGAAAGTTTAACCATTAGGTATTGTATATATGCTTTTTGGTGATGGCGTAAAATATATTTTATTACATAACTGCAACGTATTCTTTTCTTCAGCCTAACATGTTCGGAGTTCCGTTAAATTGGTCCATGCTGATTGCTGAATAGGCATTATCAAATTCGATTTATTCGAAATTGTCTGCTGATTTGCGCCTTTATGTATTTGGCACGCAGAAATCGCAGGTCAAACAGTCGTTAATCTCTAGGCCTCCACAGTAACACATCGTGTCAGTCTCTTGGCACCAATATACAACGTCCTCATTCGAAAAAAACTTGTAAAATTTAACACACGGTCTGACTACAGTTACAATAATAATACCATTAAAATCATTGACATTTTGTTAATATCCATCAAATAGCACTGACCGGGCCATACGTAACCGAAACTCTTTCATTGTATTAGCAACCGTTCTGTCGAAGAATAAGGTGTATAATCATATATTTGGAGGTAGTTGGCTAGAGCTTTTCGGCAAGATGGAATGATTATAAGCTTTACAGCAAATCTATCATTAGTGTAATAGTTTCGTAGCGTTAGCGTATTCGTTGGAGTTGTATCACGTTTTTATGATATTTAATTTTAGTGATTTATGATAGAAAAGCAATGTTTTCGCGAAATTAGTTTGTTGTTTGTCGCTATATTGAGGTCAGTGATTATATATTAATTTTATTTATGGCGTCGCCACTGTTGGTATCTATTTATATCTGTTTCAGCGATATTTTATGACCGCAGTATCATTTGTATGGACAAGTATTGTATTCTTATACTGTCTTAATAACAAGAGAATCCAGTGAAGTTGCCGCAGAGAACATTTTTCATAAACAGCCATTTTAGGCAAGTAAGAGTAGGGTAGGTACTGCTTTTCTTAAATCTACGAAATTTTCATGCAACATTTGTGGAGCTCCCGTCCTTGGTCTCATAACAACCAAGAATGGTCAAGCGAGAATGCTCGGACTTTGTTACGTTCCCGAACACTTGATGGACAAAGTACGCCTGTCAATATGATGGACATACCAGCACGTTTGATTGGCTAATGTTGTTTGGCTGAGGTGGTAAGATTGGCGCACGTAGGTAGTTGGCCAGGGCCATAGCAGTAGTTGTTGAGGGGTGCCCGAGGCGATGAGCCAAAAAGTACCTTGTACAACTTTCACAAAAGTGTAATCTTCACTGTCTGAGCTAACAGTTGCATCATAAGAAAGAGTCAATTGTAGCAGCGTGTACACATACTTCACTGCGATTGAATGTATCTTTCTCGTTCTTTTCAACGTTTTCTAACGATGTAGCCGTTGAAAAACGTTGACAGACCTAGCATATTTTATAATGCTACAACCTCCTTACACCATGGTGTACACCGAAGTGATCAAACATTTCTTGCTTTCGCTTTCGCTACAAAACATGATTTTCTACGAAATGTCGAAACATTCGACGCGTGCGCACTGTGGGACTCCATGTTCCACTGACGCGGTTCCCTGCGGCACAGATAATATAATACTCTAGTAACTGCGGTTTTTTATCTCATTCCCAACGCTTGCTCAACGCACACCGCACACCGGTACAAACCGCACACTTTTTAGGACATAATTGTATCTTTCCTGTGGGTTGCCTTACCGTTTGTAACACGGTGCAATACAATATAAATTATGTGAAGAAAGTTAAGTGGGCGTGTGTTAGCGAGTGGTTCTATCGATATTACTTACGTGTGTTGATTAAAATACTGTTGATCAATAACTCAGCAATCGTTCACTTACCTGTAACAAAGACAACACATCTATATTAACTCTCACAATGTAAACAAATGAAAACACAAGTTTCGGTGGGATACTGGAGATGCGGTATTTTGTGCGAACGTTAGCTGTAAGTATATTTTTCTTTCTCCATTTTGAATAAGAAAGAGGAAGAAAATATCTAAACAGTAGAACCGTCTTTCTAGCGCTGCATCTACCTATCGCTAGGAATGCTAGGATCCATCATTGTTCACTATAGTTCTACAGCCACGCCTGCCTAGCTCCGCCTCTCCCATCATCGCTCCCTGACACTAAATGATAGCTACCCACGGTGAGCTCACTAGGTGCTCGTAATTCACTGGTAGCTGCAGGTTTACACTCTCACTGTAGAAACCGAAAGCGGTCGGGTGACGTGCCGTGGACCGCGTACCCAAGCCAAGCAAGCACACCCGCGCCCTCACACCTGCTCGGGCCCAGGCAAGTTAATCACGTCCAGACCTATACTACTTGTGGTACTGACTGACATAGGTAGCTCATGTTAAAGCCACACCGCCATACAGACAGTATGCAGGAATGTAAGCGATGTGTAAGTTTTGGAAGAGTATAATTAGTTTCACATAACTCTATCAATTCGGACCCGTATACTAGACAGACAGCACCCATGTAGTTTTGACTAGCTGCGCACCGCGGTTTCACCTGCATAGGTCTCGATCCCATAGGAATATCGGGATAACAAGTATTCTATGTCCTAATGCAGGTCATGGTCTACCCATGTGCCAAATTTCATCCAAATCCGCTTTGCCGTTTTAGCGTGAAGGCGTAACAAACGAACAAACAAAAAATCAAATCGAGATAAAATAGGTATATTGTTTTAGCGTCGGATAATCGATCTGATGATGGAGACGAAATACGGATTAGCCTATTAGAAGAAGTGGTGGCCGAAATAACTACGATTTCCGCGTCCCGATCCAACACATGGTTTAATCAGGATGCCTTTTATTTTATTCAGTGTTTATTAAGTAATATAACATGTAGTTAGTAGCTGTTTATATTCTTAAATTCTACAGTAATCTGTGTATAAATCAAAGCTACGAACATTTTCTGATGTGTGGTGACTTTCATATCAACACGTAAGTATCGCTTTCCCGTACTGAATGAGCGGACTTCCAAGAAATAAATACCGGTCCCCCGAGTCTCTTCAGTTGCAATGAGTCCACTTGCTTCCACCTACAGAAACGTTTCCACTAGACGAGCTATTTCATGTCGGTATGCCGTCATTCTTGACGCTGTTCTGTGTTGTGACATTGTGAATAGAAATTAAGAAAAATATGATAAAAGTAGTAGATTTCTAATGAAGTGCTGGCTAGATCGATAAGATCCTTCTTGTCTGAGATATCTTTACTCACGCTAGTGCAATACTAGAAACTGAATTATAAACTTAATAAAACAAATAAAAAACTGTCACAATAGCCACCAAGATCCGAGATATAAAATGTATTAGTCAACATTCAAAACATTGTATTTGATGACAAAACTAACGGGAACTAGACCAAGCACACAATATTATCATAATCTAACGTTTAAAACAATAGAAAAAGCATTTTATTGTTCAAATTAAACGTAGCGGTATGTCAAAATTATAGAGATGGCCGGCTGCACTATGGTTATGTCTCTATCAAGATGGCGGCGCTGGTGTTCCGTGTTTGATAATAATTAGTTGTTACGCAAAATTAATAAGTTTAGTTGCGGGGCCGCGGTGATTTGCTGCAAAAATGGACGGTCGCTGAGACAATAAATATACCGTTTATGTAAGCAACTGTGGGATTTGGAGAGGTTTATCGACATACGTTACGCAGCGAGTTTATGAGTACTTATGGCCACATTGGTCACGGACAGTTAGACACGCGTATGATGTACAGATGTACTATACGCATATTATGTATGAATGAGAATTTTGGCAACATTTCATACGCAAGATGGTCAAATCTGAAGAAATATAAAAAAAAAATACTCCAGCACTACCAAAAACATCTACAAATAAAGCTTTCGAAAATCGCTCTACAATTTTCCATTACTATCTGTACCAATAAGGGACCCGACGTCAATGCGGTGAACGGACAAGTCCTTATGTATTGAAAAACCATTAAGTGCGCTAAGTGTGTCAAACCTTTCAAGTGTCAAAGCCCTCGAGGCCTTCACACATTGGCTGTGTATGGACCATGGGCAGCCAGCACAGACACATTACATCACACACATGTTTTTGCTAGCCCATTGTGAGGTAATTAGTGATAATTAGCGGCACAATGATGGTCACACATGTCCCTTTGTGCGCCTGCGCAGGTTTTGCGATGATCGATGAATGGGCGAGAAAAAGTCGATAAATGATCTGTAGGGCGACCATGGGACTGAAGCAAAGATCGTAGTTGTTATGTCTTTACTGCTTTGGCTTTTCGGCAATTTATACCAATTGGCAGAAACTGCTTTTCTGCAGCTTACCCCAAAGATGTCAAATAAAAGTAAAAACAAAACATATTATTTCGGAACTGGCTAACTATGAGGCAATGACAAGGAAAGAGTTGTAAAACTGCAACTTGCATTGCAGACGTGATTGAATTTAGCTATGAGAAACTACGTAGAGGAAGACGGAACTACATTTCCTGCGAGCTGTGGAACACTCTAGTAACCTGTTTCCCTCAGTTTGTGTATAACTAGTAGTTCATCCTATCTATTAGTGGACGGCGACGCACTACCCGCCACTTACGCACAATCGCGGTGTTTAGCGCGACGAAGCGATATTACTGTGCAGCGCTTGAAGCGGCTGTGATGATAACAGACACAAGGTCGGAATTTCAATTTGCTACAATAATGACCAAAATAGAAGAGAAAAGGAGCAAACGGAACCCATATTAACAAGGAATTTATTTGTTTCTGCGGACATTTCTCGAAAAATAAGCTTTGGTATATCTTCAAAGGTACGAGTAGATAAGAGAGAAAATCTCTGAAAATCGGGAACCTATCATCCAGAAGTGTTCTACTACGCAATCGATCATGGTGTCCGGAGACTTTCCCGCGGCGCGGTCGTCGCCCCCCATTGTTCATACTTATTGATTTGTTAGCTCGATACACGAGCACACTCTGATTGGCACAATGCACGAAAACCGCACTCGTGGTGGAAGGTCGCGATCTCCTGAATAGCTTTAATATAGCGTCCATTTAAACAATAATAAAAATGTTAAATCCAATACTCGCCATAAATAGCATAGTTGGAACAAATTGTAATGAAGCAAGGTATCTAATGAGACCAAAGTTCAGAACGCTTCACGAAGCTTGGCAAATACAGCCGAGAATATAATTAACACGCTGTGTATAATAAATATAGTAATTACGATCAGTTTACGAGGGAGACTGATATTTTTACAACCCGTAGTGAATATTTACTGCCACGGATGATGACAGCCTGCGCATGCGCCTACTGCACAATAGTTCAGTTTCGGTACGTATTGCTGCGTTATTGCGCGACAATGCCTGATTTTCATAATTCACATGATGCAAACTAGACATTGAACAGTTTACGAGTAGAAGTGCTGCTTACACTGGGTTGTGTTGTAAGACACTTTAATTGACTTAGTGGTGCACTATGAAGCCGCGATTTTAATTAAGATATGAAATTTAGCTCTTTTTAAGTCGTGGTTTTCATGTTTTATCAAATGAACCAGTATGAAAACAAAGTGTAGAGGTAGAGACTTTATCAAAACTAGAATAAGCGAAATAGAATATTGAAAAATACCGTGTTGTTTTGTTGGGATTCGTAGGCACTGATAGCCTTGTAGACAGATATCTGTCTGAGTTTTTCTCTCAAAGTACAATAAACATTTATAAACAAATCAAGGAATCTGTAAATAAATTCTTTGAGAACCTCAAAAAAGACTGCGAAAGTCTTATGAAGAAGCTATGATGGAATATAAAATCTTAGAAAATAATAAAGCAAATAAGGAGGATTTAAGTAATGTGTGCAAGAGTTCATATAAACTGTTACATTAGTAAAGAGAAATGCATTACTATGACGCAACGACGATGACTGCTAGTAGCATTCTACGCAACTATGACCATATCGCCCCAAGCGACAGTTTTATTACAACCACTCAATCTTCAGGAAGGTCCTACACATTGCGTAATTCTATGAAACACGTGATTATTTAAACATTTCTATCAATCACACACTGAATGTCTGTTTATTTAGTAAAAACTTTTTCTATTTTTAGTGACCAATTACTGATTGAACTTTATTGCTAATTAGTTACATTACATCGCTGATTTGGTTGCTAGTTAGTTACATCAGAGGTCATTTACCTGTTCAAAGTCTATAGCCTATTTGACCGCAGTCCCCTAGGACTTAGTGAACTATCTATATTTTCTTAAAAACTGCACGTACTAGCATCAGGAGTTCACACACAATTCTTCTTCTTTCTGTGTAGGTATTCTCAATCCTTATTTTTCCCATGTTGAGTGGAAGCTTGATCCACAAGACTTCTTTTATACAATTACTTTCCGTTTTTCTTTGCAATATAAGTAAATTGGAAAATTCTATCATTATTTTAGCATTTGATACCTTTCGAGCCGTGTTTCTCTAATACGGTCTGATGCGTTTGATTTTTTTACTTCATACTTAGCACCTTAAGCAACGACAAAATTATCAACTTTCAAGACATGTATACATGTCACACATTACATAACTTGGTAGTTATGTAATGTATTAGGACAATTATGTAGGTCCTGTCTATTAATAGAAGCACCTATAACTAACTATCTAATGCTAATCGGTATGCCGCTGACGAATTGACACCGTTGTCATGACGTAACTGACGTTACGAAATAAAAGATTATGATCAATGATCTTTGTGTTCGTTCGATAGGTTCTCTTGTTTTGCGATATTTTGTTGTTCTTTTTATGACTATCCGATGCTGTTTTGTTTTTGTTCTGCGTTAGTTTGGTGAAAGAATTTAGAGAGTGAGGAATGTCGTTTTTAGATTTTCGAAGTCGATGGGATCAAATGGATAAGTTGGTCTCAATGGATGCCAACTAGTTTTCCCTTTTAGCAATGCTTAATTTGTTTATGATGATGATGTCGAGTTGAGTTTTGTTGAGGTGCACTCCTGGAGAATGTTTAATTAATTTACATTCGGTATATTGAGTTATTAATTGCAGAACTAGATGTTTAGTGGCAAACTTAACAGTTGAAAGTAAAAAACTGACAACGAAATTATCACCGTGCAGGCGTGCAACTTTCATCTCGTCGCACTTGCCCTTTGTGAAGGTACTCCTCACGTCAGGCTGACCGGGGGTCACACACGAGTGGCCAGGTCGGTCGGCGTGTGTAATTGTGTGGTTTCTCCGCCATTGGGAGAAAGTGCTGTAATCGGCGCGTTTCTAGCCGCCCCCTACCGGGGGGCCCCGCCCGCGCCTGCGCTGTCACCGATACCACTCTTTCCATTAATTCGCGGAGATGGACGATATGGAACATTGTGTCGGAAGGAGGAAATGGGGTATCAAGTACCCATAAAAGAACAGAGTCAATACTTGTATTGATTTGGCAAACCAATTCTATCAAAACTCATAAATCTTGACAATGAATTTACTAAAGCAACAGCAGTTTAGTATGCATCACAGAGCTGTGGTGCCCCGTGGTAACAGCCCCAACTTACGAGTTGTAGGTCGTAGGTTCAAACCCAGGCAGGCGCTTTATACTCTGTGTAATTTATATCAACACTACTCCTCTCAAAGCGGTGAAGGAAAACGTCGTGAGGAAACCGGCATGTATCAGAACCAAAAATTCAAAGACATGTAATATCCCCGCGTGGTGGATTACGGCCCACTCCCTCTTACAGAGAGGAGGCCTGCGACCAAGCAGTGGGAACGTTTTAGGTTGATTACGGACGCATCATTAATAATATGGAAAAATAATCAAAGTTTTATTTAGAGATGGTATACAAGAGCCTCCGTGCGTGAGTGATGCTACCAGGATCGTTTTGAGCCCCGCTACGAACTTGTGCAGTTGTAGGGAGAGTGTGTATGAAAGAGCCAGGCTTTGAAAGAGCCGATGCGATTATCTCCCACTTAACAAAATCCTACCATAATTCAATTGTACTCTTTGTATGGCAACACTGGACAGCTGCCATCCACAGACATTTGACAGTTCTAGAATATCAAATGGCGTCGTAGGACTGAATTGAACATTTTGAAGGCAAAATGTAAGTATTTTTGTGTTTACTTAAGTTTTTTTAACAAGAGGTGTAAAGCATAGGTTGACAAAATGAATATGTTGTGTTGATAAGCATATAGTTGGCATTATTTTACGCAAATATTATTGTTATGATGTTATGGTTAATTAGCTGTAATTTGAGGTTGTATTTTTTAATACAAAATGTTTTGAAAGAGCCAACTGTCGAGTCTATGAAAGAGCCGGCTCTTTCATGACACGAAAACTGGCTCTTTCAATATACTACTAGCTTTTAATGTAACATTGCCGTATTTTTTATACATATTTAATACTGTTAATTTTACAGACAACAAAAACATGTCCTCGCGAGCCTCAGCACCGAAAAAACGGCAAAGACCGACAACTGCAAAATATGTGAAGGGTGGACACACGAGTCTTGTGGTAACAAAGGAGTGATTAATTTCTTTTGCCAAAAATGTTTTTAATTGTTCTATCAGAGTTTTATAAAAGTATTATTAATGATTAAGATTATTGTAAGATGATTATTTGAGACTGATCAAAAGCTGTGATTTTTACTTACGTTTAATTTTGATTATATTTTTGAGTATAAGTTAGAATTTAATAATGTAAAAGTTTATATTATATAAATGATTAAATAACGTACTTGTACACTTAATATGCATATATATAAAGTATATAAGTATAAAAGAGATATTAAAATTGTTGAGAAACTAGTTTGTTTATACAAAGTGGAATCTGGCTCTTTCATGGCACATGGTAGCTCTTTCATTGACAGGTTGTTTTGAAAGAGCCAATTTCCCATTTTTTTTTAAGTAGCTATATTTCAGATTTCTTGCATTGTTACCTATTTTTTTTATATTTCAATACCATAACTATTAAACTGATTACTGAAAAAAGGGATTTTTATTTAAAAACAACCAGCCTAAAATGATTTTTTTTAATACTTTTTAAAACTGGCTCTTTCATGCACACTCTCCCTATTTTGGTTTTCTGATAAGTATGCTTCGATCTTGTGCGATTAATGCTGGCTTTAAAATATAAGCAATCAACAGCAGCTATTTAATTTTCATAAACTGCCATATAATATAATGTAATATAATATAATAAGTATAATACTTACCTACTACACCCGACAAGAGAACGTTAGTAGCTCACAAATATTTACGCATATTCTTGAAGAAGTATTTTTCAAGGGTACGACTGTTGACAAGTTATAATGTTTTTACATAAATGATTAGAATTAATTTGCGGCCATTAATGTATCCGTTTAAAGTGAAAACTAGTTTCCAAAAAGGAAGTCAATATCACATACATATGTATGTAAATACTTATTTTATTCTCAAACTAGAATAATTAATGAACATAACAACACGAGGGCCATGGGGTCCGAGTGCCCACGTAGTTTTTCGAGACATTAAGCGTTTGGTCGACTTCACGTGACCAGGGGGCAGGCTTATTTTTTGGCCAAAGAATCAGCATTGCCATCCAACGTGGCAATGCTGCCAGCCTTTTCCTGTTGACAGCGATGCGGATGAATTTTTTGATGCTCTGTGATTATCTACATGTCATCTTGAGTTTTCAAATATCAACCTTGAATTTTATTATAAAAAAAATAATAGAAAAATTGAAATTATAATAAACATTACTAGACTTTTAGAAGTTAAATCTAGGTGGAAAATAAATGAAATGTCTCAATTTGAGTTATTTAGAAACATTGCGGTTTCAGCTTACCGGGAAGTCAGTCTTGTGATATTACTCTTAGCAGGCAGAACGACTATTAAAATATTTGAATGAATGACTATGTAGTATCTGACATACAGTGGATGTCCCTAACGCCTGCCGTATCTAATAACCTATCAACCTATATTATGCCATTTATTCAAAACTAATCTGTCAGGCAAATTAGACAAAAATTAGGACAGGTCAATGGTTGATCTCATGCAGTGTCACAAGTTCTAGAACACTTTTTGACTTTTCATTCGTGAGACCTCTCGACACCTTTCTTTGTATACATAAAAGAGCCACAGCTAGCTTGATCTGCTTACGAATTGCCAGATATATTCTTTGCCAAACCTCAGACAGCTAAATCTAGCAATGCATCATTGTCAAAAGCAAATAAGCTACTTAAATCCACAGCAGACCACTACAGCCTGCTCCATTGTGTTCCAAAGCGGGCTACCGTTTAGAAAGCATTCTTACCTCCCAGGCCGCGAAATTAAGATGTTTCCATTAGAATTGCTAATGTCGGTGAAAGCAAAGCCCTTATGTTTACATATAATAACTGATCCGTATGTATTTATGCGGCTGATGGCCGTCGTCGATGTCCCGAGTGACAGTCGGCCGGGGGTCGGCAGGACTCACGGAGGCTGTGCGTCGCTCTACAGATTATTGTAATTTTATGTGTTTAAGTACTTATATCTACTGATTATAGAGGGGGAGCGGAGTTATCTGGGATGAAGTTATTAGGAACAAATTGTGGACTATACTGCCGAGGGAGGCAACACAGCTAATACATTCGAATAATCAGAAGTAATATGTAGAAGAAAGACAATTACAAGTTTCCACTTATATAACTTATTCCACTTCCACTTTTGTTTGTTTTCATTTATAAGTACTCCTAATCGGTATTTATTAGAGAAGATGGTTTGCGTTGAAGGCAAGTCTTTTGATCAGATGACATTAAAAAATTTAAGGGCTCATTCCTATTTGTCAAACTTAAACTACTTTGTGCGTTCAACCAAAACATAACAAATCATGTTTCAGTCAGAGGATTTCTCTCACGGACTCCCAACATTCAATAAAGCAACACCACAAAACACAAACACACGACCAAACATCGATCGATCGATAAAATAAAATCCTTTCCACAAATCGCGGAAATGCACGTCTGGGAGGTCATAATTTAATATTAACCTCGACCATTCCGCACGAACTGAAAAACATGCTCGAACAAACCGCGGGAGCAAAACAAAGCACTGATGTATCTCCGTCTCTGTCGTTTATATAGCCTTGTCTCTTTCTAAGAATGGCCGGTCCCTTTGATCCGTGGCTAATTGCGCGCTTTCCCGCAGGAAACGGTCGATTATCGCGTTAATATGAGGAATCTAAGCGGGTAATACTGCCTATCAGTACGTATAGGGCTGTTATTGGCACTCACTGTTTATGTGAGCTTCTTGCTTGATTTATTTTGCCCTGTAGTAAGTAGTACATTCTTATTGAAATGAAAGTTAGATGCATCTTTTTGAGCTGATAAAAGGTTTGATAATTATAGGACTTGAAAAGATATCGTATCAACTTTGATATACTATTATAAAATCTATGTCAACCAAACATCATAACGATTAAGTTCATAAATATCTCTGAAAAACAAAAATTGAGATATTTCCCAGAAGAATATTGCAGGCATCGCGTGACTTTTTCATGAAAATATGTAGAAGTATTCGTCTTTCATCAAATTTTTTCAAGGAAACATCTGTGAGAAGGTCTGCTTTCCAAATCTAGAAAAGTGTTTTTAACACTATTGGACTTGCCTAGAGCAAATAACTGGCGATGATCTGATAAATTAAACATACCACGTACCTACTTAGTATCATAATAACATTAAACCAATCTCTGTAGCGTACTATAAATCACTTAACTTCATAAATTCAGCATCTTCGCTCCAGTTACCATGGCAACGGGCACGCAGCCGCGTAAACAAGAGCCAAACATACCAATATAAACCTTATAGCAGAACAAAAAGCGTACAATCTTGAATGATCATGAATTGCGAAGCTATCCAATGATGACAACTGAATGTATGTTTTATTATAGTGACAGTAGAGTTTAATTTCGGGTGTGTTTGTTGACAAATATTTGTCGAAGAGTGCGCGCACGCACTGCGCTCTAATTCGGAGCAGCGGATGCGATTATAATGATTGTTTTAATTGTGCGAACGGCGCGGCGCAGGCATTCGACTGATTGTACGATATTGCACTCGGAGCACCACGGACTATAGATGTTGTAATTGTTAATCTAATCTGGGAATCAAAGATACAACATGATCACTTTTTGTTTATAAACAAACATTGGAAGACCAAAGAAACGATGGATGGACTGTGTAAAAGATGATATGGCTAAAAAGGGAGTACGATACTTAGTATGGAAGAAGATATCTTGCATAGCTTGCGTCGAAACAACGTCATTCGAATCTTCATATTACTCCCGTTGCGCCGACCGCGACCCCCAAATAAATCGGAATAAGGAGAGGAGAATGATGATGGCAAAAATTTCTACGCTCCCAATTGTAGGCAAGCATGTGAAAGTTAAGTAACAGTCACCAAAAGAGATAAGTAACCAGCGTCGTCGGATATAGTTGAAGTTTAGTAAGAAACCGATGGATGTTCTCGAATAAATTTAATTTTATTAATAGAAAACAAACAGCTCATTTATCAAATTAAATTTCAGTCGACAACATCCATCGGTTTTTTCCTAAACTTCAACTATGTCTGAAGACCCTGGTTACTTATCTCCTTTGGTGGCCGTACATACGCTTTTCAGTTTCCACACGCAATTTCAGCGTCACTCGTCTGCATTGGCAGAGCGACCATAGTTATGGCCTTTAGGTACACTATGATACCTACCGAAGAAGGTTTTCTTTTGTTTTATAATCAAACGGTCAATATATGAAAGCTTGTAAGTACTGCTTGGCTAACATGATACTCGTATGACATAACGTAAACAGTTGTACTCATATTTTGGCACTTGTTGTTGAGGCCGCGCCACACCTCGCAGGGCGCGGTATGTGGCACAAGGATGGACGTTCGAGAAGCTTTTGACAGTCACACGATAAGTTTTATAGCTGTAACTTGAGGCTATACTGTTTCATGCTAAAGAAGTCTACTGCTGGATAAAGGATTTCCTCAATTTACTGAATGGCACTGTTATACAACTTCATGAGATAGAAGAATTAAAAGAAAACTAGTTAAAATGACAATTGAAAGTGTAGCAGGTCATCATCACCTCTGTTTTTGAC
Source organism: Hydraecia micacea (assembly GCA_914767645.1). NCBI lineage: Eukaryota > Metazoa > Arthropoda > Insecta > Lepidoptera > Noctuidae > Hydraecia > Hydraecia micacea. Next base: position 19,638,768 of record OU611780.1, read on the forward strand.
ACACCACACCTCAAACACACCTCTTTTCTGATTATGATTGTGGAACTTTGAAATGACCCTCATTTGCCAAGTGTTAGCAATAATGATGCCTAGTTGCAGCACTAGCAGCATTGTAGGTAAAGCCTCCCAAATAAGTGAGGTGTATCTGGAAATCCTCTCCTAGAAAAGTTGTTGCCACAGAGCGTCAGTCGGAAATCATGAAAACTAATTGCCCTTCATCTCCATCCATCACAAGTCTGCTATTATTTATCGCGTTAATACCAAGTATATGTCTGTCAGTCTACCGATACTAGGCAGTTAGGTTCAATAGTGCTTGTTAGTAAGGTCGCACACTTCGCGAGTAACGCCCGGCATCGAGCACAAGGATCCACTTACTCACTTTATTTAAATGCAATCTCATGCTGATGAGAACAGTCACACGTTCAGCATTAAAACAAAATATTATGTTCTACTTCGAACATATATTTCTACTTCTAATCCAAAGCAGGCCCCCAGCCCCCAAATACCTAACCGCAAAGAGCAATAAAATTTATCAAGTATACTACCACTAAAGTCGTTTATGATCCACTTCAAGTCAGACCAGATTATGTTCAATGACCTCCATTTAGATTATTGTGCGAAAATACCATGTTTGACATTTAGCGTAAAGTAATATTTCTTAAGTGTGTTGCCAGCATCGCGTATTATTTCTGCTAATTTATATTCAAATCGAATCCCGGGCTGTCGGATACGAGTTATGTAAATGTCTAAATATCACTGATGTGTATGATTGATAAAATTAATGAATAGCCGGAATCAATCAATAAATCATCATCGAGGTTAGTAATTAGAGGCATTTGTGCCAGTTGTCTGACGCATGGCAAGTGAAGCAACGCCAGAGCTGTATCGTGATCGTATCAGCTAAACGGTGTTATTATCAGGGCTTAGCTACTAGTTGATGTACGATAGCAGCGCGTCATAATGAAAACCAGATTTAGATTTCAATCTGCATCGCCCTACGAGATGGCGCGAAGTGTGGTTCTTATTCTAAGTTGCTTTGAGCTGGTTTGATAAATGTTTTAAGCTTGAACGAGAGCTATCTCCACCTGCTAAAGCAGAACTATAAGTTCTATGTGCCAATTTTGCTGACATACGAGTATCTTGAATTCCTGATTACTTCCCTTTTCATTTCTCGTGCTAAACATGCATGCTTGTTGTGCTAATTTTAGTAACAAAAATTAGCGCAACAAGCATGCATGTTTAGCACTAGGCTACAAAATATTGCTGACAGATGGATGACGTGTATTTATGAAAGATGCATAATTATATTAAACTGAGTTAAGCTCTGATGAACCATCAGTAGCACTAATACCACGATCGGTTACAACCAGTGAAGCCGGTAATCAAGCGTCGTGCGCAGCTCGCGTCCGGCGGCGGCGGCGCGGGCGCATAGCGGCGCGCTTTTTGCTCCGTTCCGCTCTCATACACACACGCGAATTCTTCTTAGAGCGGGGATATACCACTGACCAGTACGTGGGGTTTGCAGATAATAATGCTATGTATAGCTAATTGTGATATTTACGTGTACGACTTCGGAAAACTCGTAAAGCTGTCAGCTTCTCACATATCTGACTGACCATTATCTGTGATTGATTAGACATAACCTCTTCTTTCAATGGATCGCAAGATTTTCTTCTGCGCCTAAAGCTTAACTTAGACGGCAGTGAGTGTGACCTTTTTATTAGAACTCTGGATTTAAGTACTTATTTCGAAAGGGCCATGAGTTGAGAGATTTCCATTCTGTCCTAAAGTATACGTAAAGAATGGTATAGTGATTCCAAAGAAAGTTTAACTTGCAGGCTTTCATCACTAACTGGAATGTCACCTATTCAATCTTTAATTGATACTTTCTACTGTAAACATGATCTCCACCATTAGGTGAAAGAGTCACGGGTCATCAGACCCGTGACTCTTTCACAAAGAAACCCCCGTTATTTCACGTCTAATATTCTAATAGAGTCGTCGAAATATAACAGAAAAGAAATAGTGAGCTCGGCAGTCTCGGTGAGAGATCAAATCGTTTATTTCTCATAGCGGTTCCGGTACTCACTCACTGGTGGGTCTCTCTCTCAGGGTGCTGCGCGGGCGCCACGCTCTGCCGCTCATCGACTAGGGTTGACAACATTCTGGTGTCACTTATAGATTCAATATTCGCCATATTCATCATCATCACCCTTCTCTTGTATTCCCAATTAATTTGTGGTCGGCGCAACATGAGTTCTTCTCTCATAGTTCTCTATTAGTCGTCATCTCTGTAGCCATCCCCTTCATAGGCATGTGGCTATATATTATTCACACAGTCCATCCATCCAATTGTTTGGTCTTCCCCTACTCGTATAGCCATCCACATTCATATTCAATATTTTCCTCGCGACATTTTCCTCATTCCTCCGCATCACATGCCCATACCATGACAACCGATTTCCACACAACTGTTCAGTCACCGGTGTCACTTTCAGACCTTTGCTTATATACTCATTTCTTAATCTATCCTTCATCATTCAACATCATTTCTTATTTGCCATGTTGTGGTAAAAATATTTTACAGCCATCGGTAGTGGCACTGAGTGGAGCCCTAGAAAAGTGTCCACTTGAAGAGTCACCGCGATTCATGATTTTCGTAAACATAATACTAAAAATACCTTTTTGTAATACAAAGTAAATATAGTTTTTATACAATTCAGTAATTCACAGTATTTTTGGAATTCAACAAACAATGGTAAATGGACAGAAATAACTGGAAATACTGGAAATACTGGGAGAAGCTTGTGCCCAGCAGTTAGATGATACAGTACAGGGTGACAGTTACTCGTAATACTTTTCGTCCTCCGACTCATGAAGATGTCGAGAGACAGACAACCCTACCCGTGCTCAATGGGCGGTTGTCGAAAGTGACCAGTTATTGTGCGTACGCGCCGCGAGTGGCGCGAATCATTTCATATCTCTTTTTATGTGGTCTTCTGAATTTGTTGATGCAGTAAAAACCATGGAGCGGCTAGCGGTTATTGTTGTGCAAACTTTTTGCTGTAATGTTAAAGAGAGCACATATTTATAAGTCACGCTTATATTATTTAACAAAAACAGCCTCTCAGTGCCTATCTAATTGTTTTATGTATTTATTGTATCTTGTTTGGCAGGACTTTTCGGGATACGAGATAAATCAACTGATTAAATCATTTTTTTTTATATACGTAGGTACCTACATAAAAAATTAGAAGCTACAGTTTTTGACTTTTTCAAATGAATTTGCATACCGAAATACCATTTTTTTTGCGACTGGTAATTTTAACTGTTACAAAAAGTGTCAGTGTTATAAATTATTAAACTCCGTCAAAAAAAGCTGCCACGCCGTCACGCGGTATCATTTTTTCTAGAAAACGTGGCCAATCTGATAAAAAATCTAATTCATCAAAACAGAAATTTTCAATTTTTTCTAACCTACAATATAACTACGAACTGCCAACCATTTCTTTTCAATTCCAACGAGATGTAATTTTTTCTCAATTAGATTCTAAAATACGCGTTATTATTCAATGAGCGTGTTGCTCTGAATACAAAATGGATACAGAAGGTTCACTCAGGAAAAAAACTTTGCTTTTGTTCGCATGTTTTTCCTGCGCTTACAGAGTGACTATTTAAGACATTTTATTTTTTAGGGTCTAAAAGTAGCTAATGTGTGTCCAGGTTATAAACTATCTGTATACCAAATTTTGAAAAAAGTTTATCAAAGGAGAATGCCTAAATAGTGGAAATTTTAATTGTTGTCTATTTGATTTTGCTTTTGTTTTGTAATTTTGTAGCGTGTTATAAACAAATCGTGTGACCCTTCTGAATTTCCTTACTCTGTGACCTGCGCGTACGCCGCGATGTAAATATTTGCGGGCGTTTGTTCTTGTTTATTTCGGTTTCTACCAAAATTACCGTTTCTTAGCGGAAATACAAGAAGTGAAAAGAGAAACAAGCTGCAGATTTATGATAATTTAATACATAGAGACTAAACTTTTTGAAATAAAAAGTATTAACAGTAGCGGCAAACAGCCGAGGAACGGTTAGCAAGATGAACCTGAAAAAGGAAGTTGATCCCAGGCTGTGAAGGCTTTATGTTTTCTTGTTATGTTTAGCAGTGGTCTAAAATGGGCTGAGTTCTGAGTGATTACAGGTTGGGTTACTGTGGCACTGTCTATATTATTTTATTGGGCTAAAATGTAGCTGCAGAATTATAAAAATATGAGTTTGTTGATACATATAGCGAGTCATAATAATATTTAGCAATGCATCTAAATTGTATGTTTAATAATGAAATAAATATTTCATCAAAAAGGAAATAACCGCATTCTTTGAACTTTCAAATACTTATTAAAAAAAGAAATTGCAAACAAACCAACAACATCATATTAACAAAAAGTTGCGATTACATAACGGGCGTGTCAGCTTATCAATCAGTTCAGGAAGGACCTGCGCCCGCGCAATGCGGAACTCACTCGTAACTGACGGCTGTACGCACTTAGCGGGGTTTTGTTCTGAATAACTTAGTTTTTGTAACCTACTCGTATCTAAATATATGGCTAGTTAATAACAGGTTCGATTGTTAGCTATATCTTAATTAAGTATGTCATGTAATTGCGTGACTTGTTCAAACCGCAGTATTTTTTTGGGAATCAAAGTTCGAATGAAGTATCTAGAAAAAACTGCGCGTGACATGAATTAAATATTACAAGTAACCTTTAATGTGATTGATTGATTAAAACAATATTTTCTTAACAACAGGTTTAGCTAGGATATCATACTTAAGTAATTAAAAAAAAAAGTTTATAACTGTGTCGTAAGTTTGTAGTTTATAGATAGTAAATCACTGTAAATCATCATGTTCAGGGACTATAAATGATTAAGAAATAATATACATATTTATTAACTCGTGCGCCTTTCATAACATTAGACGATGACTCTCTAACCTCACGATGTTCAATCATTTACAATAATAACAACTGTGATGTTAACGTGCGTTCATTATAAACAACGTTACATCAGCGCCGTGACTGTTGCTGGCTGTTGGGCAACCTGACCCTAGCGCTCGGCACGTCCGACAGACGCGACCACGCAGCGGGTACGCACGTAATTGTTAGAGCCTAGTGATATTATTTTTTGTGCTAATTATGTAATAGTGTAGTGATTTTTGTTGTTATTGTTAATCAACAATAACACAGCGGAATTAAATGATTATGGACAAATCCGTACATAAAGGAATTGTTTATTCATTCTTATAAAATAATATGTACGGTAATGTAATATGCAATTTATACAACAATCGACATTTACGTATTGCAGCTGCATTTATTAAAGTTTCCAATAGTCTATGAAAAGAAAAATAGAACGAAACTATTTAATTTGATTACTAAACGTACTTAGTGTAGCTAGCTAGTAGCTACAGCCAATTAACAAAAATAGTAATGTCCTTTAATGTAGATTGGCGAGCGTGTTCAGTGGCCATTCCCATAGCTAATGTGTAAATGTGCTGACGCACGCGTTGATGTCTTTTGTATGCGCGGTGGCCAGTGTTTCGATTTTCAGTGTACTTTACACCAGTTAGCAATCTTTGTTTTAAAATATAACTCTGTATCAATATTATGTTTTAATTGCAAAATAAGTATGTGACATGAAATATCGGTGTACTTATACAAAATTACAAGTTATTAAGGAAATCAGCAGTTACAAAAACGCCATATCATTTCAGTTACGCATCACTTGACCATTCGTTACCAGTAACTGGAAACTAAATGATTCTGCCTAAAAAATATTCACTAATTTGAATAATTCACTGGCCTTGCTTATTCAGCTAAATTATTTACACGAAATATGAATGAAACTGGCGTTACAAAGTATTTCACGGTGTTTTAAACGTTCAGGCAATAAGTCAAGAAGTCATCCGGAAAACTAATTTCAGTTGATGTTAGTAGGTATTTAAATTAATGTTACAAATTATGTTAGTGGTTAATTAAGTTCTTTCTTAAATGCAAAGTCAATTGGTCAGACGCTACTATCAAGTATCATAACATAAAAAACAAATGAAAATAAATCAATCCTAACATTTCTCTTGTGTTATTTTACACTTTATATTCACACCAGAAAACACCTAAATAGAAACTAATTTCTCAGACATTACACAAACAAGCCAATAACTACGTCACTGACCGTGCTAGCAGGATGTGCAGGCAACAGCACGAGTGGAGGAGGCTTCCTCTGCTTGCGCACCCCCCGGCGGCGGGCGGTAGGCACCACCGCCGCGCCCGCGCCCCCGCCCCCGCCCCCGCCCGCCCCCGCCGGTCCCTGGTGCCGCCCCAGCCACCGTGTCACCAGCTTCTCCTTACTGTTGGCGCTGCCGTACTCTGGCTCCTCCTGAGGAATGAGGGTTTGGTAAAATGGATTCAAGTAGCACAAATATGGTAACTGCACTTGGCTCATGTTAACATTCCTACCTATAAAAAATAACGTTTTCGTTTCTGGTTTTATGTAATTGACTGAATTGGATCTCCAGTTAATCTCATGTAAACCTATTTGATTTCATTATCTTGGTCAACTAATCATATCAGCTGCCAAGAGCTTTGATAATAACAGCTTGTGTGAGATTTGACATTTGCCGATTGCAGCAGACTTTCAGAAACTATTTCTAACTGGTTAATATTTACTTCTGCTATTACAAGCACCACAGCCTCACATTCCACTGTATTTTCTACTATATTTCAAAGCTATCTTTTCTGTTTACAACACTTGATGTAGTGGAAAACAGTCCAATACACAAATAACCCTCAATGACCTCACCTTCTTCTTCTTCATGGTCTCCCCCTGCAGCTTGACCTCCAGCTCCTTACAGAGCTCGTGGTTCCGAACGCGTTCCACATCCTGGCCTTTCTTGACCTCATCTACGCTGACCACGAACTGCTGTACAGGCCTGAAGGTCGGGTCGAACTGGTTGTGGTCGTACGCTTGCTTGGCGCGGAAGCAGGGGCAGATCCTCTTGGACAGGTGGTAGATGCTGATAATGCAGACCAGGCAGTGCACGGACGCAATGATGAGCAGGGCGATGTTGGTGAGGACGGGGGTCCAGGCTTCCACTTCATCCTGTTGCAGCAATGGGTGAAAATGAAACAATTTTATCAACAGATATTTGCATGAAGTTTTATGTAAAAGATGATATTTCTCAGAATATAAACTCAGTTACTTATTACTTTGTCATTTCGTATAGCTAAACTTAAGGTTTGGGAAGTTCATTGATATAAATTTGCACAAGGATAAGTCGAGAAGTCATTAAAAAAAACGTACAGTGAAACATGTAATAAAACAACATAATATTTTTTAATGATACACTATAAATGCCCTCGATCCAAATAGGTTCATAATAACAGTGTGCAGGAGCGTACAACACCAACCTCAACCTTTAGACCTCGCGACCATCATCATTACGAACTAAACATCACCACTTCATTTGTCAGCATTGTTTAGTAATCACCACGTGTTGAGTTGTGTTTGATACGAATGAAGCTGCTATTAAAATAACGTTATTAAATATTTCGGCATCTCTGAGAGAAGTAAAATTAATGAGCATCTGTTTGACTGACAAACTGACGTGCTATGTGTTCTATGTACCGTTCCATGTCGTACATACCTAACTACCATACAATAAAATGTGTGCCTCTCCTATGTTGGGAAACAAATAAAAAATTATCGTAGATTTTTATGTGAAAGATAGTATTTATAAACAATAATTTAAAAGAAGTGAAATAAAACTCACAGAAGACAAATGAATAACAGTTTCAAGTTACAAAATTAATTAAGAAAATTATTTATGTTGATTAGCTTGTCCAGAAAAATAACATTATTTCAGTTAATATGTAACTGTAAACCAGCAATGTTATCTTCAGTTAGTTCATTCACTTAAGAGCGTGGAAAAATGCTCCTTCGAGAACAATATTGTTAATAAATATCGTTTGACTTCTAATACTCCCGCGACAAGATCATCAGCCCCATAGATTCACTGTTCCCGTTACGTGGACACATCTGGGAGAAGTGGTAACCCCCGCGTGTATGCTAGGCAACATTCCCGTTAGCAATAAAATACATCTCATACGGAACTTTGGAAAATGCAATTAATGTTACTTAGTTTAAACGGTTAGGAAGCCTTCGCCATAATAACCATACTTGGCATACAGACCTACTGATCGATTATCATAAACAATTTTCCACAGACCGATTTTTTTAAAGTTTCTGTAACACACATTATTGCTAATATGGAGTAGCCCATTTTTCGCCACTACAACACGCCACAACTACAGAATTTGTCGCGTTGTCGGTGCAAAAACATAAGCTACTTAAATAAAGTGGATCCTACTGTATTCTTTAAACAAATTGTTCTTTTTACTTTATTTTCTCTACACCGTTACGTTTTGTAGTAATTTTAATGAAGCTTTAACAGTGCATTGAACTCAGCTGCACTTATTTTACGAGAAAATGTACAGGAACATAGATTTAACGTCCGATTCTATCAAGAACAAGAACAAAGAAGGCTAGTATTTAAGCTTCTAGACGTTGGTGGACAAAAATATTGCTAATTTGTAAGCGCATTATGTAATTTGGTAACAACACAGCATGGTTCAATGCATACTACCCCTGAAAAGAAATATTACAAATACATTCGTAACATTTATTACGGTATATTTCAAAGCTATACATACTCGTACATGCTTCAAAAATGCCGCAAAAATATCTCTTTTCTATTCGTCGTATCACGCGTGCAGCGTGCGCTACTGTCATTACATCGAGCTGCTAATGAGTGTGACCGCTCGATAATTGACGTAACATTCGTGCAACGTGTCATTACGCGTAATAGCGCGAATGTGCATCAGCGGGTAATGTCAGCCTTGACCGGGCAGCTACTACATCCGCTCGTGTGCACCCCATTATTCTATTAACCTTATAAGTTGTGAATCACAGAAATTGTGGGATTGAGAGTAATGTGTTATTATTTTGGAAATTATTCTGATGATTTTTAGAGAATAGCGTGTGACTCCATCGCGTGGAAATCTTTACATAAACGCTAGCGAATATATTTTAGATACTAACTTCATTTCGGTGGCCTAAACATAATGCTGTAATTATATCAGGTAAAGCATCAACGTATGACAGATACGGTTTCGACCTCATTTTAATATAAAATAGGTTTATTGTATTTCTGCATATTTCTACATTTTTATCTACCTATCTAATTTCTAATTTTAAAAGAAAGTTTTTTTATTCGCAAATCTGTCATTTTTTTTCTGCCCTGGACATAGTAAGAAGCAACAGTAATCTCGGACCGGACGATACTGTCAATAAAAGTGTTTGACGTCCATAAAATATCTGCCTACATATTTAATTAGTAATCACCAAACGTTTATTTACTTCTAACAAATACATAAGATGTCACGTGTCTCGCTATGTGGAACAAGGCTGCGCGGTGCATGGTGGCAGTACAATCCGCCGCGCATGTACTCGCAGTACTCTGTCAGGCTCTATTCATTAGCCCACATGTCACCCGCCGACCTTCTCACGTCCTTGTCGATACTACAGATGTAAACAACGAATTGTTTACTCTTGTCTAAGTGCTTTCTAGTAGGTGCTTGACAAAGTTGATATTGCGCGTGTGTGTATAAAATCCAATGAAAATCAATACAATCTGCGACAAGCAAAGTTAGGATTTAGAGTTATCTGAAAGTATGTTACTGTCATTTAATTAGATAAATTCCGTCGCAGCTTCGAGCAACCTCGATTCCCTACTAGTTCTTCTTCTATTTTAATCTGTGTCGTAGGTCATATAATTATAGTCTTCTTTAACAGTAAATAACTACTCTCACTTCACAAGCCACGCTTTGTACAGACGCCAGCACATCAAGCTACTACAATCTATCAATTTTTTTAAATAGATTTTCAACTTTATCGCTAAAGCATAAGGTTCAAAGTTGATTGGGAAAATTTGACAGTTTGGGGTAGCTTGGTGTGCTGGCGTCTGTACTTGGTGCGGTAGGAGCTATTGTCGATGTCAGACCCGCGAAGGCTTCCACTCTTGATTGCCTACCTAAGAGGATGAATGATCTTTAATATATGAGGAACCGACGTCCTCCACAAACACTTAGATAATGAGTAGGTAAAGTACGTAAATAAATAAAGAAAGTAAGGAAACACTTAACACAAGTACTAAAAGTTGAGTAATTCGTTTAGCTAGTATTCGGTTCCTAGAATGTTAGCAGTAAGTGGCTGGGTTAGGTAATATGTGAGATATGTTAACTACCGACATGTCTACGTGTGCTGCAATTTGCTACAATATGAGGAGGTACTGTTACGTCCTCTTCACATATTTTATTATTAGGAAGCTTTCAAGCCTGCTAGTTACCTTACATAGGTGTTTCATGTTTAACAATCGCATAACTATAGCTCATATACAGGATGAAATTTTTTAATCACCGTTTTTCTCTTAAGGGGTCATTGTACTCATCATTATGAACAACTTTTACTATGGGACCAAACATGAAATCGCGAAAAAAAACAGCTGTTCCCTACATATCGCACCATCGGTGGAACAAGGGCACAACTAACAAAATCTGAAAATGAGTGTTTTAAAAACATCCTATATCTGGTGGAACAATACTTTACTCATACATACCTAGGATATGTAAACTTTTGCGAATTTAGGTATGTACTTTACAGAAGTAAAGTATTGTTCCACCAGATAAAGGGATGTTTTTAAAGAACATTGCTAATTTTCAGATTTTTTGTTAGTTGTGCCCTTGTTCCACCGATGGTGCGATATACTACCTATATTCGCATAACTCGTCAAAAATGTAGGGAACAGCTGATTTTTTTTCGCGATTTCATGTTTGGTCCCATAGTAAAAGTTGTTCATAATGATGAGTTCAATGACCCCTGAAGAGAAAAACGGTGACTAAAATTTCACCCTGTATTCTTTTATTATAGCAGGAAATACAGGCATGAATTGAACATGCGAATATAATTGATGATTGCGAGGTCTCCCTCAGTAATTAGACGAAAAGTATCGTAAGTTTACATAATCATTGTCAAGATATAATCGATTGTGATGGAGAGGCATACCTATCATTCTGTTAAAATATCTATCTTACTTCACAAACTGAGAGGTTGTCACGTTAAAGAAACAGAACAGAAGTGCTACTCTTCATGTACCTAATCTCTTACAATATCAGTCTGAGGAGGATTTTTACAGATACTTTTCTCAGACTTTTTTCAGCACGTCATGCTAAAAAATTACCACTGAACATACAGCTTGAATTATATTTAGTATTATCTTATCACAGGCAAACGGATTGATGACCGCTATAATTATTATTTGTAGTAGCACGCTTAAGTTATGCTGCCGATCCTCTTCAATGTTTATGTTGGGATAGCTTAATTTTACAATTTCACGCTAAAAGAAGTTGATTTCTGATTTATTTTGTATTTTTTTTCCGATTTTACCTAAACTTTATCGTTCCTTTTTAAGTGGACCTTTTGCAATTTCTTACTTTAGGCAAACATCTTGGAAGTACAAATAGGCGCGACTGATAGCAAGTTATTTATGCAAGCAAGTGTAGCGGGCAGCCGCCGCGCGCCGCCAGGAGCTTGCCCAACCGCCGCAATAAATAGCTCGCCGCCGATGTAATGTCAGATTGTATGCTAATATTGATAACGTTTAATTGAATCAATTATTGGACTCCGCCGAGTGGAAAATATGTTATCTGCTTCAGTTAAAAGTTTCACTATTCTAGAGCCGCGTAAAACAGATCTTGATTAATTATAACTTTAGTTTCTCATGCAAACTGGACTGTGTTAGTTAAGTTCGTGAGTTTTGTGCCTGTTTCACTAACACTAGGCGACACCTAGGTAAACATAATGCCTAAATAAAGTGCGCTATTGGATGTCCAACTTTCGGCACTGAGGTGAGAAAAATGATGAAAAAATATCAAATATACTTGTCGCGGACAGCGGTACCTACAATAAATGACAGCCATGATGCCACAGGACCTTGCGTTAACATCCTTAATTAAATGGGGATTAGTGTAGACATTTGAAATAGAGGATGAGATAAAGATTCCTTGAAGGGATAAGCTAATTACCTACTTCATGACGAACGACAGTTAAGCCTAATGTAGTTATGCCAAAACAAGTCTATGCGAGACTCATGCCTGTTTTCACTAACGTAACGCTCGACTCGGCCTCAATAATTGGGCTATCCAATGCAAAAATATTTATTTTAAACCGACTGGCAGTTCCAGAGATTGGCGCGTTCAAAAACACAAACAAACTCTTCAGTGTTATTATTAGTATATATATATATATGTAGATGTATAGTATGGATGTGTCCGTCAACACATCAATAACAAACAGAACAGCGCATGTCCCTTGTAATGCCCTCTCTTCCATCATGTACTCACCTCGAAGCTGGCGTGCGTGGTGGGCTGCCTCAGCGAGTCGCGCTGCAGGCCGGTGGCAGCCAGTACAGCTGCACTGTTGCCACAGGCCAGGCACAGCAGTGACAGAGCCAGGAACGCAGTCAGCAGTGGACTCCTGGAATAAGGACATACATTGGTAAAGCGCTCCTTTTAGTCTGGGAAAATGATAAAAAGTGCAACATGGCGCATGTTGGGTGCAGTTGACATGTTGATCTTAAATTCGGACAGGTCGGTAAGTTTTTGAAGAAAGCCGATGTGGCTGTAAAGATGCACGTAGTCGTTGCACCCATTATAGAAAATGCTTTCTGAAGTCTAACCTTTTCTGAAAGTGTGAAATTACCGTATTTTGTCCTAATAGAAATCGTCCCGCCATGTTGCGCCTGAATCCCACATATATTTATGTTGATAATAAGTCCCATTTGAAGTCGTGACTTCGATTCGACCTGTGTGATCTCTTGGTCATTGAGCAGCGAAAGTTTGTACGTCTGTAGTCCATCTATATTCAATTAGTTTTAATTAACCAATAAAGCTCGATGAAACTTTTCATTGAAAACTTGGCATTTTGATCACAAAATTCAAAAGTAAAAAAAAAGCGTTGTGATGGTGATCGTGACCATTTCCTGCACAATGTGACTGAAAATTACTCTAAGCTGATATTTTTTTTGTTTTTCCTAATTGTGTTAAGATCGGCTTTCCCCAATAAGGGCGAATTTCACCGATGAAACTGATGGTGATCAGCACATCTAAACCGCGTTCAGGAGCTGTCAGTGTCATCATTGTAGTTGAATATTGACACTGACAGCTCTTCATCGGTGAAATTCGCCCTAAATGAGGCAGCGATGAATGCCTGTACGGTTTCTTTTGGCGGCATACTATGGCCCACAGTAATGAGTAGAGCTCCTCAATGCCCTCAAGGTGCTCACCGGCCGTCTGCCACTCATCGTCATCCTAATTAAATGATATCGAGCCGTCGCTACTTTCTCTATCGCACAGCTGTTAATTATTAGTTTAATATCGTCGAGATTGATGGCAATAGCTCTGGCCTCGTTGTCTCGCGAATATCGAAGTGGAATATAAAACTAGAAATTGGTGGCTATAAAAATAAAGATAGAATAGCTGGGCCGTATCTGTGTGAATAAAATACCCTATCAACCACGAGGCGTATGGCGTGATAATAAAATACATGAACAGGGTGTGTTCTCCTGTGTACATTATACAAGGCGGAGACGACAATACAACATTAAATTAAACTAATGATGTCCCCCCAGTCTGGATACGAACATTCAATGGATGACAGTTGCCGAAAATCGAATTGAATGGCGTGCAATAGGAGAGGCCTATGTCTAGCAGTGGACTGCTATAGGCTGATGATGATGATGTACATTTAGAAATGTATATCCAATAGTGTAGTTACTATAGCTAGTCGGCTGATCGGCAACACCCACAGTCGGTCCATCACTAACTATTTAGTATATTTGAACAAAACACTTTTAATTTCGATGCTAGCTAGGATGTATTTGATAGTTCTATAATACTTTTAGGCATTAGTACTCGTACTGCCAGTTTTTTCATTAATTGTCGGATTGTTGTCTCCACATTGTAAATCAGCATCAATAGTGAATAGTGTAGTTTGTTTGTGATACTCATAATAGATCAGTCGTGAACTCGTGACGTAAGCACCGACAGTTCCACGTCGTAATAACGCACTCGGCCGCAGCATCAAACACAACACACCTCACCTCGCAAAGAAACTCGTTACAGATAAATAGAAACCCTGACTCAAGAGCACCTATTACGAGATTCCATTACAGGCTCCGTGATCGCTCAGCCGATCATATATAACAGTTTATCTTAACTAAATCGATGCTCACTCAGCATCAATCATCGATCGCCACTATCTCCCTTTCGGCACTTTACAAACTAATTATTTTCTCTCGTGATTGTCACTTGAAAATGGACCGTGGTGCGATGACGTTATGACACATACTCGCTCGTGTGATGCAACGTGTCGCGGGCGAGTGAAAGCTTAAGATGCGCTACATACACTTGTCTCGAGGCATCCTATCGAGTGTCATGCTGATACTAGAGTTATGTTGTCTCTTGACAAATACGAAATATAGTAGAAAAAGAATGAATCGAAAGGTTCCGTGAAGTTAGGTGGAACTTTTCCGTTTCAGAGCGTGGGAAAACATGATCCTGCCAGCCAGGTTGGAATGATATGCCCAGGGTACGCCAGGCGCGCATAAGGATCTTCTAGTGTGTACCTACATTTTTGGGCTAAAAGATTAAATAACAAAAACCCAAATCAAGTGAATACTGGAGGCCTGGAGATTAGTAACTTTTTAGTAATTCTCGGAAACAGTAAGCATTCAGAAATTCAAACTTTAGAGTCGAATATATCTTGATTATTCAAAGTTCGAGGTCTTCGTTAGTAAGTCCATGTGAATTAAATATTGATTATATTAACGTTCATAGGAGACATGGGACAATGGGCTAGAGGCATGTGTTTACTCGCACCTACTGCATCTATGCAGCGATGTATTAACGTAGCGAAAATGACTAGTGTCTGAAATGATAATGACGTCCTTTGCAGTTAGAGAAATTGAAGTTAAGCGAATCCCTACGTCTAATTGTCGTGTTATAGACATGTCATACAACTCTCATTCTTTGACAGTTGTATAAATTGAGGAGCATCGGAACAAAGAACGATATATCCAAGTTACCGTATTTTACACAAATTAGAAAAAAGTTTGTAACTTTTTTAATGTTACAGCTCCTTAGATATGTATGTGTCGGGTTTTGATTGGACCACTGTTTTGTGATATTTTTTTAAAGCTGGAAATGTATGTTTTTGAATAGATTTCTTTCCTGAAGGGTATGTAATACAACATTTTGCAACGGAAAAAAAATATAAAAAAATAATGGCATAAATGCGACATATCGGCTTTTGTTCCGACGCTCCTCAATTTACGACGGGAATATACAGACAATTTAAGTTGCTAGTCAATTTGCTTAAAAAGTAATTTCCCTGACTGTACAACATTTTGCATCACTAATTTATCTGTACCCTCAATCAAAATTACATAGTTTATTATATTTTAGCCACCAATGCGCGCTGAGATAAACAGCACAACTAACGTGCGTAAGAGTTTACATGTTTACAACTTGTCATCGTATGAACACGATAATGACTCGTTTCCCTCCGCGATATGACGACAAGTCACATGTCGTCGGCTTCAGTATTACTTGGGAAAATAAGATACGGACTCTTCCTGTCTCATCAAAACACTGCGCATGTAATAATAGGTATAATTACGTTTTTACATTTAGGTAAATCATCATCTTCATCCTCGTGCCCTCACAATTTATAAATTAACTGTTAGACTATTTACGAGGGAAATATATTCATTGTGATTTTGTAAACTGTTAATTATTTAGTTATCTCAATATAACTTTTAAAGCCTTCAACACCATTCCAGAGGTACCAGAGGAACATGTGAGGTTGGCTGCAACGATGGTCGTAAACACATAGGTAATTGGGCACTAAATTAGAATAGGTAGTGCCCGGTTGAAAACTAAGATGCTATTCATAGTATCTTGATAATTGTAAAGGTGCTATAGTCACAGTCTTACGATACTATCTAATAGACGTCTTTTCAGAAGTGAAACACAAAACGGCAACAAAGATGTTAAAAGTATAATCATGTTAAGTATATAGGTAAGTACGTAGGTAATAATATTGAAGCCCTCGTGTCTATAAAGAGTGACGTCATTAATTTGTGGATAACTGTTAAGTTACCTATAGTAAACACTACATATAAAACTCATAGCTCGATTATTTTGGTTTGGCAAGTCAATCTGCTTGTCCAACCAAGCAGATTGACTTGCTAAATGTCAAAACATTTCAGTCATCCAAGTGTCGATTTCTCGTAGATATACATTGACTTGTCCAAATCTAGGCTAAACAACTTATTTCCCGCGACAACTTGACGTGTTTAACATAACCCTATCAGACATTGACTTGACAACAGACTCGATCGCTACGATTTAACTTGTTCCCGAGGTAACTGAATGTTGAAATGACAAGATCTCGCCATATTGTTAGCAGTCTGTGTATAAACAGACATACGACATCTTAATTAATATTAGGAGCTTGCTAAATTTATTCGCGTGTTTTTTGTTTTAATAAACGTATAGCGCAATCACTGAAAATGTTATACAAATTAAAAAAAAACTGCGACCACTTTAATAAAATGAATTATGTTTGGCCCTCGGACTACTACTGAAATTCTGGAAATCTTCAGTAGGTAAAATAAAACAAAATTGTTTATTCTGTAAATAGGACGTCGGAATCACTTTAAAAGTCATATTATAAAAAAAATAAGCTAGATGAAGTCGGCGTTTCCTATCTGACTGCTCTGAAGAAAGGCTGAAACAAAGTCACACACACACACACAGTCGGGGCAGCAGTCAGTCACAGCCTCTTTTAAAGTCTAGACATAATCTTGGTCAGATCCATGTGAAGACCATCTAGATTGATGTCTGAAATTGTCTTTTGAGGAAAGTACCACACAGATTTGAATGGGCCAGTCCAGTCAGTTCAAGCATTTGTCAGTAATCGTGTAGCTCAACTCGGAGCTCAACGACCAACAACCAACAATACAAAAGAAAGGACATTTGATAAGGCCGCATAAGTTACACTATTCGAGAGAGTCTCTTTAACTGATTTAGTGTGAGTTTAGCCAGTCTTAATAATGGAAATACTTTTGCTTAGTTTATTAGAAATATAGATGACATTTCGCCCGTCCATCTCGTACGACTTCGTAAATAGGTTTTCTACTGAGAAATATCTGTAAACTGTAATATTTCCATAAACAACCATTACATTCAATAAGGAAATATCAACAAAAAGCGTACAAACGCAAATCAATAGTCATATCTCACAGCTTCCAGAAGTGGTTCCCACCTGGCAGAAGACACAATAGTGGTAACAGTACCAGACACGTGTCTCGGCACGGATCAACAAACAGCAACGAGGGAGCGGCGCGGGCGCAACGGTACACGAGACGTTCCAACTAGACACTGTGTCTGTGTACAGTCTGAGAGTTGAGAGGAGTCGGAGTTGACAGGGAGGACAGTATAGTGAAGAGAGCGATGATATAGATTTATGGACTGAACTATCCTGTGAAGGCGTTGACAATAATATTCATGAAGAGGGTTCATTTTGGAAATTGCATCCTAAAACATGATATCTACAAAACACCCTTCTCGTACATGGGAGCTTCTTGAAACAGATAAGTCCATTGATCAATATACCACTCATTAAAGACTGTGAAGACATACCTGAAAGAAAATGAACTATCTTAATCTCATGTTAGCTATCTTAATACAAGTTGACATGAGAATTGACTACAGATCCAGTTGGATAGGCTTTCAGAATGTCAACCCAACATTGGTAAACACTACATATCCCATACATTTATACGACCATTCTCGGTAGTGCACTACACCTAGTACATGGTGTTGTATGCGCCAACATCTGCGTGCGCGCAGCGGAACACGCTACGCGCTGCTGCGCAACACTCCCTCGCACACGTCTAGATATGGGCACTTCTTGCAAGGAAACGTATGGACATATTGAATTAAATACATATCAAACGAGAGATGTGGACGTATGTAGCTTTTTATGAGGAAACTAGCCTTTGCCCCCGGCTTCGGCCGCGTAAAGAATAAAAATTATCCTACCGAGATAAAAAATATTCTACTTACGTCCTTAGCCACACATATAGACTATGTGTGCCCATCGCAAACCGTTCAGCCGTTAAGGCATGATAAGGTAACAGACAGACTGAGCTACTTTCGCAATTATAATCGTTCACCTAGGAAGACAGTGATGTGGTATGACCAATGACTTAGACAAGTGTGTGATCAGCAGAGTCATTGATGGCCACAACAATCACTTGTCATATTTCGTAATAGCAAAAGAACTGATAAAAGCCAATGACCAAAAATGGTGCAGTTTTTTTTTGTCGCGGCCATCGATCAAACGTTATTAATTAGATGGAGAATTATACGAAGAACAAAAGTTAATATGGGGTAACATAACCTAACATCAATCTGAACCGAGTTATATAGAAAATAAATAAATTAAAAATATATCCAAAAATGGTGCAGTTTTTTTTTGTCGCGGCCATCGATTAAACGTTATTAATTAGATGGAGAATTATATGAAGAACAAAAGTTAATATGGGGTAACACAACCTAACATCAGTCTGAACCGAGTTATACCTATAGAAAATAAATAAATTAAAAATATATATGTTTTTACTTATTTATCATCTAAAAGCAGGTATCGTATTACCCAGTAACTGGGTTGTGGAGGTCAGATAGGCAGTCGCTCCATGTAAAATAATGGTGTTCAGCTGCATAGACTGCTTAGACTGGAAGCCGACCCCAACATAGTTGGGAAAAGGCTAGGCAAATGATGATGATCATCTAAAAGCAGGTTTGCACCTACAGCAATAGAGTTTATGTCTCAAACTAGGATTTTTTATCTATGCCTGAGCCTGAGCCGACCGTTGCGCGTCGCGTTTTGTGAATATCTTATTGTCTGACCTGTGCTGTGTTTTGGACTGAGTTGAAAGGATTCCAAACATGGAAAACTTGGGATGTGTCTCTTGTCAACACACTTTAAATCGCAGTAACAATCGCCAGAGAAGATCTACTACACTAAATGAAGAATTTATGCAAACACATGCATATTTATACAAACATACATACATACATACGGGTCGAATACAGAACCTCCTTTTTGAAGTCGGTTAAAAAGATTTAAAACGGCCTTTTCTTTTTTATACCTTCGAAAATAGTAAGACATTGTTTTAATTGCTCTATTTCACAAATGAATTAACAATTTATTGAAACGCCACAACATAATACATAAAAAAGTAAGAAGAACAAACAAACTTAATTACAAGCCATACCGCTGTTAAACCCGCGATGGTTTGTGTGATATGTGGAATTGTTCACAAATATTTGTAAACTGTTTCGATTAATAAAAAAAAAAAAATAAGTGAAGCGATCTCTTCCAGATAACCTTGGATGGAGAGGAATAACACACAATAACATAGATGGTGACTTATCTCTTTCATCTGTTTATCTAGATGACTTCTTTATTTCTTACATAAAAATTCAAGTTCAAATATATCATCTCTGACTGCATTTGTCGAAAAATTTTTTATCAATTCATTTTTGTGATAGGCTTATCATATACCGACAAATACTACAACTATGGCCGCGGTAAAAAAAAAATGCACCACTTCCCATAGTGATTTGGTCATTGTCTTTTAGTATTATCAGTTCTTTTGCTATTACTCTCTCTACAAACGGCGGCCAGTAACGGGTTTATAAATAACTTTCAGTAATCTTCAACACAATAAAAATCTTAATTTCACTAATAGACAACGCTCAGCCTACACTGAAGAAGATTGAACTTTTGCACACGAGTTCCTTTTACAAAAATCTTTTTTTTTTTAATAAATATAAATAAATATTAATAGATTTTTGAAAATTCAACCCTTGAAGAGGTTGAATAGTACAGTCTACAAACGAGAAAAGTATGCAGGATCGTCAGATATAGTTGAAGTTTAGTAAGAAACCAAAGGATGTTGTCGACTGAAACTTAATTTGATAAATGAGCTGTTTGTTTTCTATGAATAAAATTAAATTTTATTCGAGAACATCCATCGGTTTCTTACTAAACCTCAACCACAGATTGCTGAATAGTTACTACCTACCTCAACTATATCCGACGATCCTGCACACTTATCTCTTTTGTTGACTGTACATGAAAATTTGTATAGAGTTTGTCATTTTTGACGATGGGAATTCCCATCCCGCAGACAGATACACACGTTAAACTTATAACACCTCTCTGTTTCTGTCGGGGGTTAAAAATACTAAAATCGAAGCGAATCGAACTCGAAACGAATCAGAATCAAATTAAGACGTTAAAGAAGACTCACTACGACCATTCCGAATATTTCGCACCAATTTATATACGAGTACTTAAGTCATGTTACTACTTGCATGTTTCTCTCATAAATTAATGCTTTTTTAATCTCTTTCCTTTGTAGATACAGTCTAACGCATTCTCTCTGAGATCTCAATCACTTCGGTTATAATGTGTTTTTTATTATTTTTATGTGAGTTTAATCTCTGTTCCAACCATTTCCTATATCTATGGTTGCACGGAGGAAATATATCTAGTTTATTGCATGCTTCCTTAGTAATAGCAAAAAACTAATTAAAGGAAATCATAAGAAGAATGGAACTCTGACAGTTAAAACATTAGGTCGTATTACCGTGGGGGAGAGATTGTGAAGGTAATAAAGGTACGTTATTGTTTATAGGTATTAAAGCTTAATAATTGTCCTGAAAAGTATGCATGTTTTCTACAAACAGATAGAAGTACGCGTTAAGTTCCCACTTTTACATTTTTATTGGCGTTGAAACCTTTTTCAGGATTAACCTTTTAGGGCGTTCCTCAGGGTTCTATATTGGGGCCAATATTTTTTATAAATTCCTTTAACCTTTTAACCGCTTACGTCGGATTAATCCGACAAATATTGTCGTGTCCATTCCGCCAGGGTCGTATATATACGACAAAATAACACAGCTCGTTTAATCTGAATTATTATTACATCATCACAGCTCGCTTCATCGGCGTTTATTTTTCGTTTTTTTTTTTTTTTTGTTCGGGCGCTGGGGGCACGACAACTCATATAAAGTCGGGCGGTTAAAAGGTTAACGATCGTATAGTTACAAACCGGTCAAAATGTAATATGACAATTTCGCAATCTATTCAATAATTTACTCTTTTCGAAAAAATAAATATTATCCAGTTATATGCCTCATAATCTTAAGAGAGACATTTCGAACACATCCATTTAATCTCGCCCAAATTTTCGTCACTTTTCAGCCGTACCCGAGCCCAAAGCGGCACGCGACCTTTAAGTTATATAACACAAGTACATAACATACAAGATGCAACTGAACAGCCGAGAGAAAGCGCTGGACTTTCATCAAACAACCTGGTTGCCATAGCAACGAGTTTGCGGAATGCTGTCGATTGATTTCCTATTTCCTGACTGAAGGATTTATGGTCAGCGTGAAGTCGAGGTGCAGACGCTTTCTTGTGTTAACGACGCGTGTTACCATTGTGGACGAGATTGACGCTACAAACACAGTAATACTATTAATCATGTGATTGAAAAGTTAGTTTTCTGCTACTTTAAAACCTTTAAGATGTTTTCTACATCATTTGCGAAGATTCTTTGAACTTTGGAATTATTTAATGGCTAGGTAGCAGGTTTTTTTCTTCTAATTATGATTTGTAGTTAACATCATGCATTATAGTTTCTGATTGTATATATTTTCGTCTTGTTGTAGTGGTATAAATTCAAAATCATCATTATTTGTATAGCACAAAACAAAACTAATAAATACGACTCACTTAGTCAACCAGAACTACTATCAAATTCTCAGTTTTTTCTATAGTAGCATTAACATTCTTCATCAAAATATAGCCGGATTGATGAACAAGTCGGATATCCTAACAATTAAATTGGAGGAACTTTCTAATATTGGGACTAGTATCGACGTTATATGTTTAACAGAACATTTTATTGAATCGGGCTATGAACGTTTATTACATATACCAAACTTCTGTCCGGCTGCTTTCTTCTCCAGGAATAAAAAACGTGGAGGAACTTGTATTCTGGTCAGGGCTGGTCTGCAATACAAAGAAATACCGGAGGTTGCAAAACAATCAATATCCGGAATTTTTGAGTGTTGTGCTGTTGAGCTGATTTCCCATAAATTGATTATAGTTTGCATATATAGAATACCCAAACACACTCACACATTGTTTTATGAAAAACTAGAAAATATACTTCATAAACTCTGTCGAAATCCAAACAAAAATATAATATTAGCAGGGGATTTTAATATTGATGTCATAAAAAGAAACAAAATCACTTTAGAATTTGAAAATGTTCTCCTACAATTTAATCTTAAACTAGCACTCCAGAAACCGACAAGATTGTGTAGTAAAACATGTATAGATAATTTTGCATATAGCTACAAAAAAAAATGCAAGGCTGAAATAGTCGATTTGATTTTGTCCGACCATACGGCACAAATACTCAAAGTCCCCACAAAAAGAACTTGTAAACTTAAGTGTTGGAAAATATACAAACAGGAAATTTCTACTGAAAATTTAAATAAATTTAAAACCCATTTAAAATGTTTATCTTTTACACATGTTTATAATGCCAATGATGCAAATGAATGTTACGATAGTTTTATGGAAGATTTCCTAATGCTATATAATTTATGTTTTCCTCAAAAATTAGTCACCTTAAAAAGTAATAAGAGAACTAAATGGATATCCCGTGGGATAAAATTATGCAGTCAAAAGCAAAGGAATCTACTTTGGAGGTATAGACACAACCCGACATCTCATAATAAACTAGTGTTAAAAAAATACTCTACCCTCTATAGAAAGATCATAAAACTAACCCAGAAAGCTCAAAATAACCACTATATTAATACCTCCCAAAATAAATCCAAAGCTGCCTGGGAAATAATTAATAATTCAAAAATATGTTTGCCGCAAGAACAAATTATGTGTATAAATAGAGACAATTTATCTTTCACTAACCCTAATGACATTGCTAATGAATTAAATAACTATTTTATTGACATAATTGAAAATAAACCTCAAACTGACAAATATCCGCCTAATTATATATAAGTTTCAAAATTTGACATCACAATCATTATTTATGACTCCCGTTTCAGCATCTGATATAAATAGAATTATCGATGACTTAAAAAATACGAATACTGTTGGTTATGATGGTGTGTCTACCAAAGTAATAAAATATGTAAAACAAATCATATCGCCTCCATTGGCACATATTATCAATATTTGTATTAGTGACGGTATTTTTCCAAATAGCCTAAAAAAAGTTATAATTAAGCCATTATTTAAACAAAATGACAAAACTGATGCAAAAAACTATAGACCAATTGCTAAGATTCCTATAATTTCTAAAATTTTTGAAAAAGTAATTTATAATTCGCTTTACACTTATTTTGAGAAATATAATTTATTTTGTGTGGAACAAAAAGGCTTTCGAAAGAAATGTGGAATAAATATGGCTCTATATGATTTACTTTCCACTGTCATGTCATGTGTTGATAATAAAAATCCTGTTTGTGCTATTTTCACTGACATGAGTAAAGCCTTTGACTATGTAGATCATACACTACTTATACATAAATTACATGCTTATGGTATAAGAGGTAATGTCCTCGACCTCCTAAAATCATACTTAAACAATAGATACCAGTGTACTGAAATTAGTAGATTATGTCCTAAAACTAAAATTGTAACCACTTCCATATCAAAACCAAGACTCCTAAGGTATGGCGTACCTCAGGATACCGTGCTTGGACCGTTACTTTTCTTAATAGATATCAACGACCTCCCAAAGATGACACAACAAAAAATGGTTCTCTTTGCCGATGATAGCACAGCTATAATAGAATGCACTAATCCCAAAAATTATGAAAACGAGATTAATGACTCACTGACAAAAATAATACATTGGCTTAATTGTAACAATTTAGTAATAAATTTAGATAAAACAAAAATCATGCAATTCCATCAACGTCGGGCAAATCCCACTATTAATTGTACTCATAAAAATAACAAAATAGAATCAGTTAATAGTGCTAAGTTCTTGGGTATAATAGTAGACAATAAATTGACATGGAAACCACAAATAGAACACCTATGTAACAGACTGAGTAAATCTGCGTACGCACTCTATCAATTGTCTAAAAAGGTAAATATCAGCACGTTACTGACAGCTTATCATGGACTAGTCGCCTCAGTGCTTCGGTACGGAATTATATTTTGGGGACAGTCAACTGACAGAGAACTTATATTTAAGATGCAAAAACGCTGTATAAGATCTATGTGTGGATTAAAGACTACCGATAGCTGTGTACCATCCTTCAAATCACTGAAAATACTAACACTACCAGCATTGTACATTTTAGAATCTGCAATATTTATAAAAAGCAACCCCCACTTATTCGAAAAAATGTCTGATATTAAAAGAAAGCCAATACGTGCTCAATATTTGTCACAGTTATGTAATGTAAAATGCAAGACATCTTTAATGCAAAAGAGTTTTTTTGGCATTGCGCCAAAGATCTATAATAAAATACCAGACAATATTAAAAATATGCCTCTAGCAAAGTTTAAAAAAGCTCTCACATTATTGCTAATTGACAAATGTTATTATAAAATTGAAGACTTTTTAAATGATAATGTTAATTAATATTGAAATTCACTGTAAACCAACTATTTAATTCATTATGTACGCATGTTTCCTCTAAAAATATTTGTATGTCAAAAATTGACAAGACATAGCGCACTATTTAATTCTTAAGATCCATCTATCATCTATCCTATGTTTCACAAATAAATTGATTTGATTTGATTTGATTTGATTTGAAAACATTGGTTTTGTACCCATGGTGGTTGTAATGAATTCGATAAGAAGCCAACTTTTCCAAAAGTTACTTTGAATACTTTCTGCATCTTCACAGAAGTCGCTGTCTTCTACATATTTGCTATATTACTCCACGTTTTCGCCGCTTTGTATTTACATTCGATCTAATGTCGGTCTCGAGTGAAAGGTCACGAGTTCAAAGCCTGTTGAACTGTTGTTATTTATTATGAAAGTAAACCGACATTGCATCACTTGCTCATCGCTATCTAAACTGATGGATGCCAGTTCATTAAGTTCTCCTAATGTTGGATTAGCTATCACTTTGGAAAGATCTTTTATCTTTTTCAAAATGTATATAGAATGTCAAATGTTTTACAATGTTTATTAACGTTGTGTCTATTTAGTGCCATACATGCTATTTCCCCACAAATTATTTGGACAATTGCATAATAAACCATAGAACACAATGTTTGCATATAAATGAGGTACCTATTTGTATTGCGCCACGCGACCGATCAGCTAATGATGCGCGTGCGCTGACTCGCGAGGAAGCTCTGTTACGTCAGTAATTGGATTGCAATTGGTTTTGAATTAGAACTTTTAAATAATTATTAAATTGAAGAGAGTTCAGTATCATAATTATTTGGCCACGAGATCGATAACTAGAACTGAAGTATGTTTAGTAATATTTCTATCATGGGATTCTCAATTCTCATTAAGTCATGCACAAAAGAAATAGTTATCCCATCATCTATCTATATTGTATAGCTCATTTGGAGAAACATCGATATATAAAATTCAAGGTCCTGACTGACTGATATCAACGCACAGCCTAAACCGCTGGTCCTTGAGACATGAAAATTAGAGGGTTTGTTCTGTGTGAAGAGTAGGTGTCCACTAAGAAAGGGTTTTTCGAAATTCCACTCCTAAGAGGGTGAATGGAGGGAGGGTGAAATTTCACGCAGTCATAGTCGCGGGCAGAAGCTAGTAAGCCTATAATGTTTTCACTGCTGAGACACGGGCCTCCTCTATATGTGAGGGAGTCGGCCGTAAGCCACCACGCGGCCAGTTCATTTTGGTGGATGTGACAATGTTTTCGGATATTTGCTTCGAGGATAAGCCGGTTTCCTCACAAAGTTTTGAGAGCAATGGTAATGAAATTAAATACACAAAATAAAGTGCCTGTCTGGGTTCGAACTCACGACCTACAACTCGTAAATCGGGGCCGATACTGGACGACCAGGGCTTTACTGGCTATCCCTAAAGAGTCAAAATAGGCAGACCATGAACAAGGGATGTCACAAATGTCAGTTCAGGGTTTTTATGTATTTTGCTCAGACACTGTAAAAAGAATAAACTTTGTATAAAAAATATGGAATCTGTATCGTACCTATTGATCCATATCGTTTGACAAAGTATTCTGTATTACTGATAACAGCTAACTGGATAAATAGTTCACGAGATGACACACTTTATATATTTTTGTGATACAACCTACAAACTTTTTAAAAGTTGCTCGCGAGTCTGATGAGTGATGAACTAGTTCACAGTCTCCAGTAAAAGTAGTTCCTCGCGCCAAAAAAAGATTATTTATGCAAAAACGCGAGATAACCCCGAATATTCTATCGAATATTAAAATATTGTTGACATCAATTTTTAAGTCGTAAAACTCTTATTAACCATTTAGTCTAGTCTAGTTTGTCTCGCGGCATGGCCTGTTTGTTTATTTATTTCGCAAAAGATAACTTTCTCTTTAATTTACATCTAAGTTACAAGAATTTAATGAACAACAGTTTCTCTTTTAACAAATGTGTCCATATCGTTTTAGTAAGTTTAGTAATGCGTTACTAAACTTACTAAAACGATATGCAATTGAATGTTTTATTTTGTTAATTTTTAATTTGCGAATCAATATAATATTATATTTATTGCAAAAGTTATTTCACAGTCGCGAATTCATGCTCTGTTGCGTCAAACATCGCTTTGGAAGAAACATACAACTCGGATTTATTCGCTCGAACTCTCTCTCTCTCCCAGTTTACTGCACTTACCTGGCGTGCACGATGCACTTACCTGGCGTGCACGATGCACTTACCTGGCGTGCACGATGCACTTACCTGGCGTGCACGATGCATCACAGAGATCTCTCCTCCAGCTGACACTCACCCGTTGCTTCCTCCATTCAATCCATAGCAGTCATTGATGCCGGCGAGCACGCCGACCACCCCGGCCACTACAGCGACACAGCCCGCCCACAGTCCCGCGCCCACCCGCGACAGGGCGGCGCCCTTCACCACGGCCAGCGCCCCGGCGCCCACCAGCAGGGCGCCGAGCACCACCTGCCCCAGCCCCAGAAACACCACCAGTCGCCTCCGAGTAGGTTCATCACTGCCCGCTTCAACACTCTTAGAACTCACACTCTTGTCTTTGGTCACTTTCTTAACTTTCTTCTGAGGAGTCTTGCAGATGAGCTGCTCAGTAGAGTCCTCAGACTTGAGGCTGGAGACGGTGGCCGTGGTGACCCTCGCGTCGTAGGTGTCGGCTCGCTCGGCGTCTGCCATGTTGTCGGCGCATAACTGTGTGCGCGTGCGCGGCGCTCGGCTCTCGGCAGCGACTGACGCGCATGCGCCTGCACGCGCCGGTGAAAGTCGCGCACCTGTCTGTTGTGTTGTTGTTGTCCACTGTTCATTGATAACAGATTCGGCGTCGCGTGATTATGTATTGTTCCCACAGTTTAGATATGCGTAGGATTAATTGTGCGTGGACTCGTGAAGATCTCCAAATTCTCGCACTAGTAATGCTTCAGGCGAGAATTTGGAAAGTATGCAAGTTTGTTTTCATTCGGTTCCTAAGAACGAATGAAAACAAACTTGCGTACTTTTGGGATTTCTTATATTGCCATTGGTTCAGGTTACCGATCCGATAATTAAACCTCATTTTGAAGACGACTTTTGTAAAAGTTTTTTTGTCCAGAAGTGGATAATGACGACGATGCTCATACCTTCAACCGGCTAACAAAAGCCTCCGACTTATGATACCCATTCAACCAGTTCACTACAATTAGGTACCTAGTACTACAAACGATGCAGGATAGCTCACAGTAGTATATTTTAGCAGATGAGCGACACACTCACAGAGAAAGCGGCTCTCACGGAAGCGCTGGACATTACCGACGCGGGCGCCCGGCTGCGCCTGCCAATCAGATGCAGTGTTTACGTCTAATGCATGTTGACAACAGATTAGTGCGAGGATCTGCCTCGGAACTGAAGATCAGACTAGTGGATGGATCAAGTCAACTTTAGTGAAAATATTGTGATAGTTTCTGGACTGAAATTCTCCGTATTTCCTATATATTGGCTTAGCTCAAAGAGCGCGCATGGCTTGCAATTTTTTTTTGTCGGTCTCGATTTCGTTCATCTCAAGTAAATCTGTCTGTTTGTTTTAGAGCTATACCTGCCCAGGGAATGTGCTACTGCTGAGGTCAACTGCTCCTTTACCTTTTCCAGGAATCATCAGCTTCCGCGGAATAGTCATCGGTATCCAGAGGCAATGGTAATATCCCATGCTTTATGGCTGAGAACATTCTGTGAACATTATGGTACCGCTTAATGGTTACCGCTTGATCACATGCATGTGGTACAACGGTAGGTAAGCGTTGCTTCCCAGATGACAATCGTCAAGTCATGTATAAGTAGCGGGAAGTTATATGGTGAATATGACTAATGTACTGACATTATGGAATGCCAAGCTGATGTTCACTCAACAATAAAACTTATTAAAAATATGTTTATTCAAAAGAAGACTATAAACATATTTTAAGGATTGCACAGGATAATATTTTTCCATCGTAACTTAACCGAAATAGCCCGAAGAGTTGCCAAACATAAGTGGCAGTGGGGCCCATTGCTCGAGTCCCGTACGTCGCAGAACAGATGGCCGATGGGGCTGAAAGATTCTGGAACGGCGACCACGTACCGGAAGACGTAGTGTTGGAAGGCCTCCCACAAGTTGGATCGATGACCTTGTGAAGGCAGCAGGAATCCACTGGATGCGGGAAGCACATAACCGGTCGAAGTGGAGGTGCTGGAGCGACCAGCGGTGGACGTCTTTCGACTGAATGAATGAATGGATGAATATTTTTCCAGCTGCAAAATCCATCTCTGGCTGGCGGTGAGGTAGTCTTTCAGACTCAATTTAATTGGATGCAAGGCAGTGTTCGCATCTACATCTACTAGTTATAGCTTGTAGCCCACCAGACTAGCAAGCAGATATCAACTTTGGAGTACGCTAGAATAGGAAAGTAAAACATTTACTTTAGTCATATAACTTTCATATAGAAACTGTATTAGCATGCCTGCACGTTACCGTGACTCACTCTAGCTGCTCAGTCGTTTACTGTTACAACATATTTATATAAAATCCCAAATGTCGCTAACTTAGCAAGACTAGCTAAATCAGGAAACAAAAGGAGAAATCGATGTAGTATTCTAAACTGTCAAAGTAAGTGATGGTCTCAGATAGGAAAGTACCTTGAAGTTATTGCTGAAAGTTCGGTAGGCATCTGCCTATCATTACTACATTCATGAAGCAATCGCACTACATTGCTCCGATTGCTTCATGAATGTGCGCACGACTGAGACAATACGCTAGACACTTCATTAGTCTTCATCAATCATTATGACTCTGACGCTTACATCTTTACCTACCTGACAGCCATGCATTCATAACCTAAGGGCGTTCAGTGATGTATTGATGACCACAGACGTAGATCTACATAGTGGTGATCTATATATTATCATTATAGACAGCTGTGCTGCTGGGGAGTTTGTTCCGCCACTTCTTCTCCCCAGCGAAAGCAAAAGCACTAGGAAGTGGTGAAGGGCGGGCGTTTTGGGGGACTGTCGTTTGTAATTTTGACGTTCGAAAAGTGCAGATTCTCAGCCTAGTTTGAATAAATGACTTTTGATTTATACCACACGACACACGTACCCCTAAGTGAGCCGACTACGTGTAGCGTTTAGACTGGATTCCTCATTCGTTCAACACACATCGTACATGCAAAACACAGCTTAAGAATATTATGTAGGTACTAGACCATGTTAGTGCAATGACCTGCATGATGCGATACTCAGGAGTAGGCCACGGTCTGTCTCAACAACCCACTGACTGACTTCCTTTCCCGTCGGCCAACAATAACACAAACCTACTCTAGTACCTACTTATTTACCGGAGATAACTACTTATTAACCGTTACCTACCACCAGCTGTCTTATGCCTCCTTGTCTCTGCCAGCACTTCCGGCCGTCACCGCACCGGTCCGCGCCGGAAGCTGTAATACTAGAGGGGCGCGTGCGCAAACGCAGGTGCGTTAGGAGGCAAAGGAACATGTCGGATCAGATGTTTGTGGTTTTTTAGAAGCCAGCCGTTTAGGGTGTAATTTTTCAATATTTTTGGGCATGTTTACTAAAGAATTTTTTACGGGTTCATTAGGGAACCCAAAATATTGATTCTTGTAAGATCACTCCAGCAAAATATCGGCGACGTGCCGGGGCAGCCGGCGACCAGTCCAACAAGATACAGACAAAATATCGGCCAGGCGACGTGCCGGGGCAGCCGGCGACCAGTCCAACAAGATACAGACAAATGTCAGCATCACCTACATTCTGCTCATCATTCACTATCTGATAATATAGCTCGTGGCGCTCACTTCGCTTATCACAGCACGTGGCGTGACTATGAGCGCTACATACGAAATACTTTCCGCCTGCTATTCTGTTTGCATTCATTTCCTCGCGCGTCATTATTTTCACCTACCATATTAGGTTGGTTGCGAATCGGTTGAGTAAAATCCATGTCCGGCATTGAATGTGGGTTTCTTTGTCATGTCATTAACATCTTCGTACTCGCAGTACATAACACCTCGCACATACAACACCTATCAATAAAGGTCTAGAGTACTCTAGAGTGAGGAGCCAGACCAAGAGAGATACAGAAACCCGCAGGGCAGCATGTGACGAGCTGTTGGGCAGTAGCGACCCCACGGACCCTATCTCCCGGTAGAAGTCTTGTTCCTCACCTCTGGGTTGCCTTTATTGGCCGGCTTGAGTAGAGATTCGCAAGAGCAAACGTGCTCGAAGGAAGGAAGTATTCCAGTAAGATGCTGGTAGGGATCTTGACCGTACTTCCAGGATTGTCCTAATAGCCGTGGGATACCTCTCCAGTCCTCATAAGCACTTCAGGACATGTTGCCCCCTTGTCGCTACGACACTATTTGCTAGCGACCGTTTTCCGGGGCCCATTATTGGGTGTGCAAGTCACCCCCTGCCATTATATCTGTGTAATTTATATAGAACATCGGTCAGGCAGGGGTTATAGTTCTTCCATAGTTGTCATCCATAGTCTTGGTAACCAGCCCACGTCAGCCACCCAAACCCATAGTCCAACTTTTTATTTTTCCTTATCCTGCAATAGTCCTACACCAACCGGGGGTTATCCTTGGGTGCACTTGCATAGTGCATACACGGGTAATAGTCTGTTGGTGCCACATTTCATTAAAATTTCCTAAGGGGTCTCTGCGAGTAGGCTTCGGCCCCTCGTACGCCTTTCAACGGACCGGGACCCCGATAGTCCCGAGATATGTAAAGTCAAAAATAATAATAATAAAATAGACATTTATTTCAGACGTAGTCCATATACTGTTACTAACACAAAAAACCTTATTAATGCGTTCATATTTTGTATGACACAATCTCATCGCCCATTCGAGTCACATGGTAACGTGTCACGTTACGTTAGCGTTACATCGCGTTGCATTCCCTCGCCTGTGATGGGGAGAAACGATAACCTTACTAGTCTGTACAATTAGGTGCTAGTAACGTAATCTTATTTGAATATTCTTAATTAGTTAAACGTGGTTAGAATATTAATTGAGATGTGAAAGAGGGAAGTCTAAGGGCCGATTCACACCGAAACGGCAGAAGCCGGCAGCGGCCGGCAGCGGCTGACAGCGACGCGACGAGGCTGGCGGAGCCGGCCGCGCGCGGCCGTCCCGACACCACGCGCCTAATCTCCTCTTGACCAGTTTAGTTTCCACATTCGGCAGGGAAATCGTGTGTTTGGAGTGAAAATTATGGAATTGGTTATTATAGCACTTATTTCTGAAGAAGAAAGAAACAAATTCAAGTCTTGTTTTAATTCTCAGAATGAAGAGGTAAGTACCTACCGTGACAAACTGAAATGATTAGACGTGTTGAATAGATTTTGAAACGGTAATCAATTTAGGTAATAAATGTACTTAAGGTAAATCCAAGTTACACAATAAAATATTATCCTTATTTCTTATATTATCGGATATCTTCATTTAGGGGCTCACTTGTTCCCATTCATCATTCTTGCTCATATCACTATATCGACTTCGTATTGTACAAACTTTGGTATTGCTGTTCCGACGATCCTGCATACTTATCTCTTTTGTTGACTGTACATACTACACAGTATACGTACCTACCTATATACAGAAAGAGCGGAGGTTACGCATTGATCAAGTCGAAAGTATCAATTATAATTATTTATAACACCAATCACTAGTAGATATTATATTTATTGTAAACTGTTGTCACATGTTGCACAAAACTATCGTTAGTATATTAATATTATTACAATATTTTCCGGCACATTTTATAGATATTCATCGAAGCGTCACAAATACAGGTAGGTATTCGCAGTGTTTAAAGTAGGTAAATATTAATCGCTCCGGCCCGGCGGCGGGGTGTACCACTGATGGCACATTACAATAGAAAATCAATTGTGTATCATTAGCCGGCCTTGACTAGTTAAAAAATACCTAATCGTCTAGCAGTTACCTACATTAAAAAAAACCGTCACCTCTAACAATTGTCGACTCCGTGAGCCTTCTTGATGAAGTGCGCGGCCTTCTCCGCCATCATGACGACGGGCGCGTTGGTGTTCCCGCGGATGATGGCCGGCATGGCGCTGGCGTCGACCACGCGCAAGCTGCGCACGCCGCGCACGCGCAGCGCCGCGTCCAGCACGCTGCCCAGCGCGCACGTACCCACGGCGTGCCACGCCGCCATCGCCAGTTCCCGCACTTGGCATCTGATCGCTTCATCCTCCTCCAACCCCTTACAACTCTCTGGAGTCAAGTCCACCACGTAAGCACCTTTTTCCTTGAAATACGTCGTATTAACCAACGATAGAGCCACCTTAATAGCTTCAGGATACTCCTCCATATCGGAAACATTGTTAAAAGTACCCGAGTATATCAGAGGATCGTCCGCCGGGTCCTTGGAGGCCAGCTTCACCTCGCCTCGCGACTGCGGCTTCAGCAGCACCACGGCGACTGTTATGATTTCGTTCTGCTCACTCTCTTTCATTAGCTTCAGACAAGTTTCATTCGAGTACCCGACGCCTCGCATGCACCCGTCATAAGTTAACTGTCCTTGAGAGATGCATGTAGGGTAAATACCAAAATATGGTACGTTCGGGTCTTTATCCTTCTGAGGCAGATATATTCCTATACTGTCGGAGTAAGACAACACCCCTGAGCCATCATATAGGTATTTTATCGTTTCGAAGGCGAGATCTCGTTCATTTTTTGGACAAAGACCGTTCTCTGCAGCGATGTAGAATAGCACCATGACGTGGTCATTCAGACCCTCACCTACCGGCAGATCTTGAACCACATCTATTCTGAACTCGTCGAGGCTTGCCTTCGGCCCGATGCCGGACAGCATCAACAGCTTCGGACTGTTGAACGTCCCGGCTGATACTATGACCTCTTTGTTAGCGAAGAAAGAGAATTCTTCTCCATTCAAGAGAGCTTTGACACCGACAGCTGTGTTATTCTCTATCAAGATCTTTGTCACTAACGTGTCTTTTAACACGTAGAGGTTGTTGCTCTGAACTTTATTAAGCAAAGCAGTCAAAGAGCTGTCTCTTCGTCCATCTCTGATGGTGTGCGAGAACATACCGGCCCCTATCTTGTAAGGGTAGGTCATGTCGTCAACTATATCAAAACCTAATTCTTCAAAGGCCTTGAGGAGCTTTGCGTTAGGGCCATCCGGTACATTGGTACCTGATACTTCAATTTCTCCGTGTGTTCCGTGGTACTGCATGAGCTCGCTGTTGTTGACGATCCTGTGGTCGGTCATCTGTTCGGTCTTCATGAAGTAAGGAAGTACGTCTGTCCAGTTCCAGGCGTGTCCCACGATGTCGGCCCACTCGTAGTAGTCCGTGGGGTGTCCGCGCGTGTACACCATGTCGTTGAGGCTGCCGCTGCCGCCCAGCATCCTGCCGCGCGGCTGCTTCTCCCGGCCGCCCGCCAGCGACTGGCTCGTGTAGCCGTTGTCCACCGTCGTGTAGTTCCAGTCATAAGTGGACCCTTGGAGAGTTGAGCGAAAGCCTGGTACCTGGAAATTGAATTTAAGAAATTAAACATTTATGTTTTTGACGCACATGCTAATAATGCTACTATATTACTATATAGCCATACATATACGAGTATGTATGGCCATTGATTTGCAACTTTCTATGTCAACTTTCTATGTCAAGAAATCAAAATATTTTATTTCACATAAACCTACATCTACATGGGCACTTATGAACCGTATGTACCTACATAGGTTTCATAAGTGTATATGTCACGGCTAATAACCGAAGTGCGGCTACACCTAGGTTTAGCAGGAACGTCGACGGAGCCCCGCAAGCGGGGCTCCTATTTCTGTGTAACCTAACCAAACCTAACCTCGGGGTGCCCTTCGCTCGCTCTTGCATCCTACGTCGCCTATCGACCGTCCGCAACCATGCAACCGATGTCACCCGAAGTACACACGAACCGCATGTGGCCGGCTACATCTAGTTGTACCCGGCTAAACCTAGGTGTAGCCGCACTTCAGCCATTAGCCGTGACATATACATACATCGTACATACGATGTAGTATACATTTCAAGAGGCTTTAAATCCTAACCTCTTAAAAATAAACTCAGGATACAACACGAGATACAAGGATACCTAAAGGCAGGAGGGTGTTGATAGTCTTCTGAAAACATAAGATTACTTTTGTCAGTGTACTCAGTCTCAGTGTAATAAGTTGAGCGAACTCACAATGCTCGCCGGCGGCGGGTCGGGGCCGGCCTCGAGCAGCAGCACGGTGAAGCGCGGCTCCTGCGCCAGCCGCGCCGCCAGCGCAGACCCTGCCGTGCCGCCGCCCACGATGATGAAATCGAAGCTCGACCCGTCTGCAAGTCATTATTATTACTTTTCCGTCTTAAACATGACATAAAACCACATTCCGCCAGTTATGTTTTACAAGCGACCCGATGACTTGACAAAACATAGAAATTACCGATTTTTTATACTGACTATTAGTGCCTTTAGCTTTCACACGTACCTATGTAGTTCGCCTGGCAAGTGTCACCGGGTAGTCGGCACCGGCTACCCGGTTGCCGGGACGTGAGTAAAGGTACAAATGAATATCGATCGATATAGGGGATCGAAAAGGGGGGGGGGGGGTGGAGGGGGGCTCCGGGGATCAGACCGGAATACGGGAATAAATCCTTTCATTCTATTTAGAATTCCAAATTGAAATCATGATATTTTGTTTTTCAAAATCAGTTGTTCATTTGTTTTACCGCCGTTCGATTTTTTTAAATATCGCTGTTTCTGTAACCATGGAAATATCGAAATAGCGCGCTATTTTCTAATACTAATTCCGTCGTGGCTCCAACACAGCACAGACAGCACGCAATATTAACGACGTGTATGGACATGGTACCGCATGTGAACGCACGGTCCGTTTTTGGTTTGATCGCTTCCGTTCTGGAAATTTTGATCTTAACAATGAGCCCCGTGGCCGACCGGAGACGAAACGATGAATTGAAAGCCATAGTGGATGCAGATTGCTCCAACTAATTTCTATTTTTATTCGGAATTTGGATAACTTTTTACAGGGGAATAATTTCAAATCCAACGAGGCTGTGAAAAACGCCTCTAAAGAGTTCATCGATTCCCGTCACCAGGATTTTTATAGCAGAGCCAGATCAACAAACTTCCACTAGAATGACAAAAGTGCATCTGTACTAATGGTCAATACTTCGATTGATGAAATATATAATTTTCTTTAAAATAAATATTTTCTATGTAAAACGGCAATTTCATAGGTAAGTACCTAATGTATTTCAGTTTAATATTTATTTATTACACACATAAACCATCCAGAACAAACTAATGATGCTGAATCCCGCACAAATATTAATTGTTGCGTAGTACAACGCGGTGACAGACACGCGACTTTAATTTAGTTCAATGAACCGGAGATCTTCTAAACCAATCAACAAATATAAGTGATAAGTACGGTTTTCACCATCATTTAGTGAATTTATTCCGGAAGGTTTATGTGTATTGTACCATTGATATTATCCTTACACAAAATAAAGAACTCTTCATGTTTTGTGAAGTAAAAACGATACGAAGTTCTGGCGGGTCGGTAGTAGATACCTATACTCCATTGGTTTATGTAATTAACTAAAGGTAAACAAATCATAAAAAGGGTTTTCTAGAGATGACACTTTCTTGTTTAAAAACACGTTACCCATAAATTAAATTTTTAAACTATTCTTCGTAGATGTAACTACTTGCGCACAAATTTTTAATTAGATTTATGGCTGATTTTTCAATAGACAGATACTTTTTATTCGTGGAATAAAATTGACGTCTGGCAGTTTTTGTATGGAAGAACTGTTACAAATTCAAAATTATTCCTCGGAAAAAAATATCTCGCGTTGGAAAAATCAGCCCTTATAATAATAATGTTATATTTTGTAATCTGTCTATTGTAAAGGAGCCCAAAAAGACAGGCTCCCTAAACCTTTTATAAAGTGCAACGAATTAGATAAAGCTGCTAGATTGAAGAGTAGGTACAACTGTGGCGTAGCATGACAACTGAAGTGTGTGTATTAGAAACAGAAAAACTGAAATCATGGGAAAACTAAATGAAAGAACAAAATTAAGATAATTCATTTTCTCATATATTTTGTATTTAGGTATTGATTCGAAGTTCGCCGGGACAGCTAGTATTCTATAAATTAATATCAATACGTACTGGTGAAGTCCGCCTGTCCGGGGTAGGGCTCCTTCAGCAGACACTGCGAGGCTGCGAAGAACTGCAGCGCGGCCGCCACCGTCGCGCTCACTGGGCCTGCGCCCAAGCACCCGCCCACCATGTAGGACATCCTTGTTTGAAATAACAACCCAAATTATTTATTTTTATATATTAAATACAGCAAGTTATCATTAATACTAAATTAAGATATATCTTTCACGGTCTTCATCCATTGCCATGCATTCATCAACAAACAAGTACAATCTAGGGGTGGTCCCTAAGAGCGCTTGTTACTCAACATATTATATACAGGGTGTAATTGAATTCATGAGCATCCTTTTAAGGGGTCATTGTAATCATCATTATGAACAACTTTTACTATGGGACCAAACCTGAAATCGCGAAAAAAAATCAGCTGTTCCCTACATTTTGACGAGTTACGCGAACATAAATGTAGGGAAAAGCTGATTTTTTTTTCGCGATTTCAGGTTTGGTCCCATAGTAAAAGTTGTTCATAATGATGATTACAATGACCCCTTAAAAGGATGCTCATGAATTCAATTACATTCTGTATATGTAGAACGCAATGCGAATGGATCAATTATCTAAACCTACCACATGGTAGGTTTAGATAATTGATCCTCGTGGACTCTGCCGGGCAGGCGAGGATCTAGGTTTTCCCTAAAGGGGGGGGGGGGGTTATTTGGCAAATTATTATAATTATGAATTTTCAAGCCGTGAAAGCCTTTTAAAGAAAACCTTCAACAACTATTTTCCGAAGCATGGGCCCCTTTTCGATGTTGACTACTACTTTTAGATAATATGGATATATCTAAAACAAATAAAGGTTATATTTTATGTGTAATTTAGAGTATTAGACTTAGTTTCATCGAAGGAAGCCCAGGGCCCCAGGGGGTTGCAACTGCACACGTTGCTTCCTACTTGATCAAAGAACAAACATCCAGGCTCAGAGACAGTTAAAGCCTCCTGCGCCTGTAATTCATTTGTCAGTATACCGCGCTGTAGTAGGTATTGCTATTGTATTGTTTCTGCGCAGTAGCGTAGTACCTAGGTACCAGCGAACTAAAACGCCCGCGCTGAAACGACTTGTAAAAGGATTATTTGCGCGTCTTTTTCATGAGCTGTTTTGTGCTCCAATTTATTTATAAACAGACGAATTTGAAGAATATTAGTGGCATTTATCGCCGTGTTTGAATTACTTGACATCCAACTTAAATCAATTTAATGTAGGAGTTACTTTGTCCCATACACATAGGTATTCACTCACTCATAACGGTGTAAAAAGACACTCAACGAAGCCGACAGTCACTTGTACTTCCCGTCATTGTAATTATTTTTTTTGTACTGGACCATACCTGGGATTCTTGGGAACATATTTCGGCCACGGCGGCCAATCTCAACGGAGACTTAGTGCACAAGACGTGTGAGCGCAGACACAGGTGCGTTCCCTCTTCCCTCACTTTCATAGTCCGATGGGACGGCAATCCGACACGACCGGAGCGAGATCAGGCGCAGGACCAACGGCTTAACGTGCTTTCCGAGGCACGGGGGTATCACACCGCCAACTTCCGAACTCCGGGCTGTTACTAAGAAACTCCTTATGGTAAAACTTAATAACACTTTGCCCGACCCGGGAATCGAACCCAGGACCCCACGCTCAGCAGCCGAACTTGCGACCACGAGACCAACGGGGCAATTCTTGTTACGGAGATATTGAAGGTCAAAATTCTAACTTGTACTGAGGGTTTTTTTTACTAAAAAAAGTAAGTATTTAATGTTATAAGTATAACATATAACATAACTTTAAATTCCCCCACGACCCCTGTCCCTACCGTTACAAGCACCCATAAGCACAATGTTTTGCGTGCGTTACGTTGCGCACTACCACAAACAGCATATTTTCACACCAAAAATAAAAGTCGTTTCCCAGCAATTATTTTTGTGCAATGTTACTTAGTTTGATGAACAGAATGCGTAGTTGACGACTAGGTATGTGACGTGTCTATATTTATAACCAACACACACGAGTGAATGAATACCTACGTATATCCAAACAGTAAAAACAAACATCAACTCTAATCAATTAAAAGTCTGCTTTTTGTTTGTAAAATGTTCGGTACTGAAAGTGGGTATGAAATACCTACTCACCCACTTTCGCGAGATAACGTCGTCAGTCGATGCCCCCATACCTTGAACGACAGCAATCAACGTTAATTAGACAATTTTCAAGTATTTTTTCGAAAACTGAGAAACATACACGACTCCTCTCCTTCTCAACGTCTCGTCAGCTGTGCTCCTCAGAAACTGACCTCGAGTCCAATATAGATAGTGCCCTCCACGAAGACGCGCCCCACTCTTCTTACTAATCGCTAGTGGTTATCGCTAGTTAATTCCGCTAGTGTTTTAGTTTTTTGATACACACTAATTACTCACTAATAAGTAATTACTGTGTATCGACAAAACTAACACACTAGCGGAATACTTTAAGCGATTAGGAAGAAGAGTGGGGCGCGTCTTCGTGGATGGCGCTATCTGTACACGCTAATTACGCACTAATAAGTAAATACTGTGTAAAAACAATATCGGAATGTTGCACACTTGTACAGTAAGCGATTAGGAAGAAGAGTGGGGCACGTCAAAAAAAAATCAGCTGTTCCCTACACAGAACAGTTTCTGCTCTGTGGTTCCCTACATTTATGTACGTATACCTATATAACTCGTCAAAATGTAGGGAACAGCTGATGTTTTTTTCGTGATTTCAAGTTTGGTCCCATAGTAAAAGGTGTTCATAAATATGAGTTCAATGACCTCTTAAGAGGTTGTTGGTGTTTTTCCAATCACCCTGTGTAGTATTATACAGGGTGGAATTTTCGAAGCGTACCTTGAGGAAAAGTAGGTACTTACTCTAAATACTGAAGACAGCAAAGTTTACTCAAAGAAAACATTCCTTTATTTTTAAAAAGAAGCAAAACTGCATTTAAAGATTTTTGAAAATACGCTTGGCACACCCGGGAATCGAATCGACTAAAATCCGAAAAAATAGCATCCTGTACTTTTACCTACGGCACCAATCATGGGACAAGATGAAGCACCCAAGGGTCCATCGAGTTTACTTATATTTGTAATTAACAATTATCACTGACGTAATTTAAATATTATGAACTAGCTTTTGTCCGCGACTTCGTCCGCGTGGAATAATGACTTCCGGAAAAAAATTATTTATCCCCCTTTTCTCCCCGTTGGGAGGGAATTTCCAAAAATCCTCTCTTAGTGGTAGCTTACTCCTCCCAACAAACACACATGCCAAATTTCAGCTCTCTACTGCCAGTAGTTTCGACTGTGCGTTGTCTGTCTGTCACTCAGTAACGGAAGAGTTTTATATACATATATAGATATAGATAGCTGTGCCCGCAACTCCGTCAGTGTGTAATTCCTTGTGTGTTATTAAGTTAATGTATTGGTAATATTGTTTAGATCACGTTCACATGAGGCTTAAGTACCTATACAACGAAATTACTACTTCACCTAAAAAGAAATAAAATGTAAACTATTAATAATTTGTAATTTGAACGAATATAATACACTACCAAAATAACTAATACCTATTTTATAAAATAACAACAAAAGAAAACTAAATTAATTTAAAGACTAAAAGTCGTGCTGATAAACAATATTGTCTGTCAATAAGGTCGAATGCTCGGAACGTCTACTCGCATCAACAGCCAAATATTGTATGAAGTTCGCGTTTTTTTTTTTTTAGAATATGGCATCTCGTAGTTGACCTTGAGAGGTCGTGACTACTTAACCGGACTATCCTGTGGTTGCCTTAAGTAAACTCAAAGCCTCCAGCCAGGGGCAAATATCTTATGTACTAAGCGACTACACGCTAAGGGCACCCCCTGTGGGGTACGAACCTCGGCTTAGGGCGTCGCTGGGGGAGGGCAGCAAGATGGGACAGGCTGGATCTGGTTTTTATTATTTAAGCTTGATGAGGCCGGCGTTTCCTAGCTGACTACTCTGAGAAGAAACGCCGAAACAAACTCAGAGGTCACCGTCGGGCATTTAGAACTACTGGCTCAGCTGCGGCGCGGGCTGGCACTTCTTCGAGCAAGGGTCGGGGGGAGGCATTAATTGAGGACGTCGCGAGGGACCTCGGCGGCGAGGTCGGAATGAGTTCTGTATTTGTGCACTGTACTGGTTGACTTATTGCTCTCCTGGAGGAGGGTTATGGGGTCGTCAGGGTCGGAGAGGACATGCCTTGGACGGCGGCATTTGCTGATTTTGGAGAGGGTATACCTGGCGGCCTCGACAACCAGAGGGTTGCGGTGCTTGGCGGCGGTATCGAAGAAGTGCTTGGAAAGGCGCTTCATGAATTGATGGATGGTGGGGATTTTGAGGTCAACATGGAGGATCTCATTTCGAACGAAACAGGGGGATCCCGTAGCCTTTCGGAGGAATCGGTTTTGGAGGGTCTGCATCCTATGGATATGGTGGGGCTTTGCGTGGGCAAAGACTACACAGGCGTATGTCATTATTGGATGTATGCACGCTGTGTAAATGCGCATTTTGCACCTAAGTGACAATTTGCTGCGTGCATTTAGGACGGAGTGGAGTCTGCCTAGAGCGAAAGCGGCGCGCGAGCGGACCGTCTTTATGTGCTCTGCGAAGGAGAGGTGATTGTCGAGTATTACTCCTAGGTATTTGGCTCACTTCTCCCAAGGGATCGGCTTGCCGAACATGGTGATAGGTCGGGGGGAAGTGGGTCTAAGTCGTGGTTTCGAGTAGAAGTTCGCGTTTGGATCCCCCGCCCTTTTATACCTCCCGCCGCGAGCCGCGTCGAGCGCGGCGACCGTTACACAAAAATAATCCTTATAGCATGATTCAGTATTCACGCGCGATGGCTTATTAGCGTATTTCAAGTATAACTTTGGTGTTTCTGTACCGATTTCTATGATTCTTTTTTTATTAAATTGGTAATAATGTTAATTTTTTTTAATTAGGGATGAGTGAGAGTGTTATAAACGTAAGAGTAGACACATATAATCAGAAAACTCCGAACGGCTAAGCTATCGGGAGTTACACGTGTTATTGTGAGTCAACCATTAAAGATAGACATTTGCTGTCGTGGAATATTTTTTATATAATTTTAAGGAGAACATTTCCGTCATACATGATTTTTGTGTAGCTTTAACCATTAAGGCTGCACACGCGACGGAAGCTTAAAAAATGGAGTAAGTTCTCCTGTTTTCCCAACATTTCCCTTCACTGCTCTGCTCCTATTGATCGTAGCGTGATGAAAAGTATACTATAACCTGCCCAGGAGTATGAAGAACAATTGTACCAAGTTTCGTTGAAATCCGTCCAGTGGTTTTTGTTTCTATAAAGAACATACAGACAGACAGACAGACAGACAAAAATTTTACTGATTGCATTTTTGGCGTCAGTATCGATCACTAATCACCCGCTGATAGTTATTTTGGAAATATATTTCATGTACAGAATTGACCTCTCTACAGATTTATTATAAGTATAGATTACTACAAGATGGTGCTCCGGCCAATAACAGCAGAATCACCAGTGCCTATGTTAATAACCATTTTAATACCTGGATTGGTACAAACGGCACACTCAGATGGCCTGCGAGATCTCCAGATCTCACCCCTTTAGATTTTTATGGGGATATGTAAAAAATCTAATTTACCAAAAATCCTATACAACTGTAAACGAGCTAAAAACTGAGGTTCACAATCATTGACTTATATATTACTAGCGTATTGAAATCATTGTTCACAATACAATTTTCAATACCTATTCGTATTCACCACAAATACGCTACTAAAAGTTAATCAAAATGAATTCCTTAAAAGAATAAATTTGTGCATCCAAGAAAATGGAGCTCAAAAAAAATCTGCTGTTCAGTCGTTTATGTTCGCCTAAGGTCAAAATGTACTGAACAGCAGATTTTTTTTTCGCGATTTCCGGTTTGGTCCCATAGTAAAAGTTGTTTGTTATCATGAGTACAGTCACGTGTTTAGGTATCGGTCACTAATTACCAGTCACCCAATATACCTAGCCTCTCGACCGCAAAAACCGTTCTCGACCACAGACGACGCGACCGACGACGTAGACCGCGTGCCGTTCCTTATCATATTCAATACCTACTCTAAAGGGCCATTTAGATGGAGAGAGTTTCTCGACTCGAAGATACGATTATCGAAAGAACATTAAAAAAGTCTCTTCGTGTAAACATTCACGATTGTCGCCCTGTCCCTTGGCCGACAATTTCTTCGCAATAGAATATTTTATCTGTCTCCGTGTAAACAGGTGGCCTATCATGATCTAATTAAAAACGATTCAAAAGCAAGACATTTCAGTTTAGGTTCCTAAACTGCATCGCTCAAAGTCGTACCATGACGTCCAATACTCTCAGCGGCATTTGGATCGTTAAAAGTGAATGAAAGATCGCAATTTGTCGCTGAACCGCGTTTGAAACGTTTTTGGTGAAAAAGAGAACGCTAGTATTATCAAATAAGTTTGTTTCGCGCACATTTTAGTGTCAGATACGTTCAGAAGCAAGTAACATTTTATTTGTTCTTAACTCATTATCATTACTTTAAAGTAAAAAAGACACTCTACAATTGTTTTTAAGATTCCACGTTAATGGGTAACTATTGTTATAATAATTCTTAGTCAAAGTACATAGGTATTTATTTACCTTTTGTTATTTATTATACGAAAAATTTTTTTTTATTTCGACGTAATAAAACAAATTATGTTTCCGTGTCGAACGCACGTGAGTAAAAAAAGTTATGTGAGTTGTCATAGCTTACTATACTCTATGGTGTGAGGCAGAATCTTCCTCTTCCGTATTATTATTATACTCTTTGATCTTCCTCAAAAAACTCAAATACAAGTGTTCATCAGGTTAAAGAAAAACAAATGCGGTTAAAAAAGGCATGTAAAACAGGTGTTGTAGACTTTAAAAGAAAGATTAAAGTGCACTTACATTGATTTTTGTAAAATTCCACTAAAAAACTTTATTTTCGTCAATAATTCACCAAACGTTTCAGTTTATGTTAGGGAAATAGTAACTTTTATTGAATCGCTTATTTTGACAGTTAAGCGTTTTAGTTTAGCTGCTCTATGGACGTCATGGTACCAAACAAGTATAAAATTAAATGAATGAAACCAAAACTTGCGACTCAGTTTGGGACAATCGTTGTCAGATGGCACGGCCTACATTGAATCGTTAAACTGACGTCATGGTACGAATTAGAAGAACAGTTCAGTTTAGGTCCTAAAATGGATCGCTTTAAGAGCTCGTGGTAGGCCTGCAGAACTACAAAGCGAGAATTGTAATTCGAGTTTTGGTGCCAGTCGCTACAATGAGTGCAGTGCGCGAGTGTTTTAATTATATCTGGTG
This sequence comes from Hydraecia micacea, assembly GCA_914767645.1. Classification (NCBI taxonomy): domain Eukaryota; kingdom Metazoa; phylum Arthropoda; class Insecta; order Lepidoptera; family Noctuidae; genus Hydraecia; species Hydraecia micacea. Next base: position 19,683,451 of record OU611780.1, read on the forward strand.
GCCTACCATGATCTAATTAAAAACGATTCAAAAGCAAGACATTTCAGTTTAGGTTCCTAAACTGCATCGCTTGAGCTGCTCTATGGACGTCATGGTACCAAACAAGTATGAATGAAACCAAAACTTGCGACTCAGTTTGGGACAATCGCTGTCAGCAGATGGCACGGCCTAAACTGAATCGTTAAACTGACGTCATGGTACGAATTAGAAGAACAGTTCAGTTTAGGTCCTAAAATGGATCGCGTTAAGAGATTGTGGTAGGCCTCCTGCTTAATAAATCGAAAACGGAAAAAAAGATGGGTTAAAAATGGATAGCGAGAAGAAACAATTTTGGAGCATAAACAATGAACTTACTGAGATATCCGATGAACAATAATAACCCTATAGGACGGTAAAAGGTAAAATTAATATACACAACCTGTGCACAGTGCACCGCGCGGACCGCACCACACCTGAACACTGAATGATCGTTACATGTCGACAATTGCTTTTTTTTAAAAGCAATTTTCGACATCATAATCACGATCATCTAACGACCATCTACAAAAACCCCAAAGAGTAGGCAAGTTATTAATTCGACATGTTTGCATTATATCAATGCGTTTGTTTTATTTTTTCAATATTCTGTGAAATTCCATAATATCACAGATTAGTTACCGAAGATAACGAACAAAGAGATTTAAGATAAGTACAATAATGTAATGTCTTTAATAACGAACGATTGTGACGTTGTCCTCCCGGGTTCAATGATCCCTTGATGATGATGTCGTCAATAGAATTGTATGAATTTTTTGTTATTATAATCTACTTTACATCAATCATTGTCATGTACTTGAAGCGTAAGTGGCGTAGGTATTACAGAGACGATTCAAGTTACTGCGTGAAAAAAAACTTGAAAAACATATGACCTTGAGCGCGATCACCACAAATAAAAAAAAAACCGGTCAAATGCGAGTTGTAATCGCACACCGAGGCCGAGTGTTCCGTACAAAGGACGATGGGCAAAGTACCTACTATAGACCCCGCCCCCAATTTTTTTTGATCCAACAGACATTATTTTTGTCTTATGTTTTTAGCTACGGGCTACAAAACAACAAACCGTTTGTTACAAGACTTAAATGTATGGGGCTTCCTGAAAAAAATAATTCAGTTTCATTTATTTATCGAAAATATGGATGTACTTATGTTTTCTACTTTTCATCACAATAAAAGAGATAAAACTTGTTTTCATCTCTTTTATTATCTAAATTGGAAATCATTATTAATCGGGTAATTATTATTAATTGCCAACTGATATAATATGGAACATAAAACAACAAACCATCACGCCTGTATTCCACGAAGGAGTAGGTAGAAGTGTGTGGAACATTTACATTTCGCCATTTATGTTATACTAGCTTCCGCCCGCGGCTTCGCCCGCGTGGATGTCGGAAATTATTGCTAACTAACTGTTCTGGTGTCTCCGCAGCCCGTTGAGACACCAGATACTCAGCATGCTGTTGATGCCGATCTTGGGACTGTTCTGGTGTTTCAACAGCCCGTTGAGGCACCAGATACTTACTCAGTATGCTATTGATGCCGATCTTGGGACTGTTCCGATGATTCTGCAGCCCGTTGAGACACCAGTTACTCAGAATGCCGTTGACGTCGAGGTTGAGACTGTTCTGGTGTTTCAGTAGCTCTGTTTGTCGCCTTACGCACCGCCTGCTTAAACCTTCGCAGCTCAGTTTGTTGAGACGTCTCGTTAAGGGGGAAGTGCCAGGGTAGCCCGCGAAATTCAAATTTACTTACGTTTTTCGCAATTTTCAGATCAGTGTCAGGTTGTATTTTGATCAAAAGTTGATTCGCGACTATAACAGGTACGTATTTACAGAATTATAATCATTAGAATCATTAATATATCTTTCTAAGTTAGATTTGTACCACGACAACAAATCTCTTATGGAAAACTGCTTAGTGGTACAAATCTAACTTAGAAAGATGTATTAATGATTCTAATGATTATAATTCTATAAATACGTACCTGTTATTGTCGCGAATCAAATTTTGACCAAGATACAACCTGACACTGGCCTGCAAATTGCAAAAAACGTAAGAAAATTTGAATTTCGCGGTCTACCACTGCGCATTCACCTTAAGGCGATTCGCACACTGCACCGCATCACGCAGCGGGGCGCAGATAACGCATCCACACGCGTGATTTTTACTACCGCATTTACACATTCGTGTTCGCCATTCGCCTCGTCACTCGACGAAGTATTCGACGAAACATTCGTGTACGAGTGCCGTCGCGAACTACTGTTCACACATTCGCGGGCCGGAATATTTTGACATTCGCACACGAACATATCGCGAGGCGAAGCACGAGGCGAATAGCGAAAACACTATTTACATAATGCGTGTTCGTTATTCGCCATTCACCTCGCGATTCGCGCGAATGTGTAAATGCGGTATAACATACACATTCAATAAAAAGGTATCTACTCACGCGCATGGTTTTTGACTCCGTTTCCCGCACACCGCTGCGTGAAACGCAGCAGTGTGCCAATCGCTTTACTCTAGCTATTTTCAGTTTGAGCTTTATTAGAGCTTTTTGAAATATTAGACTTACGCTTTCGAGTCATTATTGTAAATACTATTTAAAAAATCGCAAAACATTGGTAGTAATTTTCAAACGAACTAAAACAATTCCAACAGCTAATCAAGAGGGAAACGAATACCTGCATTGTGATCACTTCTGTTCGTAGACAATGCAAAATGTTCTGATACCTACCTGTTTACATCTAAACATAACAATTCATACATATATTAAAAAAAAAATATTATGCTGTGAATTATTAGTGGAATACTATTTGTATTTAGAACAATTGAGTAAGAGGAATTAAGACTGTCCTACCGTGATACAGTTTCGACTAGTACCTACGGAGGACAGTGTGAATCTAATGCTACAACCTAAATAACAATATCAGTGTAAGTAATTTGTTGGCGAGTGATTAGTGCTTAAATGCGTGCTAAATGATTATCATGTGACGTAAGTACTTAACGAACAACATTTATAAGACGTTAGAAAGGTGAGAAAGATAATCACATTATTGTATTTAAGTGCAGGTTGTACTTTTATGATCCAAATAAATAAAGTTATTATCTTCTTGCTACTTACAACACAACCTAAAACTATAAGTAGGTACGTCAATTTTAAACTAATAAAAAACAATTGTAATAATCTAAATAATGAAAACAATAACGAATCTATTTAGGTAATTAGGTAATACTTAAAAATATAACCTAACCTAACCCGTGACCTAACTAACTAAAAATACAATCCTATAATTAAACAAACAAAGAAAACAATTTATTCTAATATGACTGTAATAATTAAATTAAAAACGAATCTATATTTCTACTTAAAATTTATACTACCTAAAAATTATAATTATGCCTGCTGTAATAATAAATCGCTTCGAATCGAATAAGCTGTAAAAAGAAACGCAAAATGAACACAACCGTCAACGACGTCTGCCGGTCTGCCCTCACGCCCAGTATTATAAAACTGCTCTGTGCCTCACGCGTCTGCCTTAATTCCGATCCCGCCTGTCCCTTGCTGCCCTCTCCCAGCGACCCCCTCAGCTGAGGTCCGAACCCCACTGGGGGTGCCCTTAGTATGTAGTCGCTTAGTTTTTAAGTTTTTAAGCCCTGGCTGGACGCCTTAACTTATTGAGGCATCCATCCACAGGCAAGCCCGGTTAAGCAGACGAAAAAACGCGTCTGCCTGCCCGCGTTCGGGACTTCGGGTCGCGAACTCGGCGCGGCGCGCGTCATTGCCTGGAACGTCCCTCCAAACCCGCTCTGCGCGCCGCCGACTCATAGTAGGGATCCAGAGAAGGACACGTGTGACAAGGATGGTTTCATCAAAGTGGAGAAGAAGAAGAAGCCTCCTTGTCGGAACCAGTGCGGCACCGCGCTGGCAGGACCCAACATGCTGCTGCGTCCAGCAATCCCGACGACGCAGCTGTACGTGTTCAGACTGCACCATTCCACGAAGGTTGAGGAGATCGTGGAGTACATGCGTGTGAAGACCAACTGGACTTTGAGGGTCGAGAAGTTGGAGTCGCGTCACAACACGAATTTCAAGTCGTTCGTGGTGCGTGTTCCGACACATCATCTCGAGAAGTTCCTCAAGGAAGAGTTCTGGCCGAAGGGTGTTGTGTACCGCCGGTTTCGTGGCCGGCTACATGACACCAGTCAGCGAAACACGACTCAGACACTTCGTGTTTAGTTAGTTTTTAGTGTAATTATAATGTTGTATGTATTTGCAGTATTTTTAAGTTATATTAATATCTATTGTATTTTATGTGTTTTATATGGGCCTTGATGCCTGAAATAAATGGATAAATAAATAAATAAATTAATGGCGGGCGCTCCACTTGCTTAGTGTAAAAGACAAAGTTTATCTACATTAAATACCGAAAACGATAAATGTATTAGTTTCGATAAGAATTAAGTAACTAAGTACCCTAAAATGTGCATTGTGAAAAAGTATCCAATTTAAGTGTATTTATAGCTCACTATTTTGGATAAGTAATTATAATGGCTTCCACATAAAAGGTAGATATATGCTGTCGCGAACTTTTAGTTAGAACTGTTTAAGACAAACATTCTCACGGTACATTATCTTGCAGCGCACGCCAAGATAGCTCTCAGAGAGCAGGAATTTTTCCGACTTACTTGATACTTATCGTCATATTATGGCCAAATCACACAAAATCTTTATAAACTGTAGCCTATATGTTGTTCTGATGTATAAGCTATATTACTGTGAAGTTTCGTCGAAATCCGTTCAGTAGTTTTTGCGTGAAAGAGTACCTAACAAACATCCATCCATCCGTCCTCACAAACTTTCGCGTTTATAATATTATTAGGATTTCGCGATGTAATCTATTCTGTTAATTTTACCTACATACGATTTTTACTTATTTTTTAACCGACTTCTTAATAATTAAACTGATTTTGTGGGTATTACAGTTGTACGTACCATTACCTAAAGTTTTCAGGGAAAAGAAGTAAACTTCTTTTCCCTGAAAACCCCATACTTTTGACGGTCGTCGCCATAGTAAAGAATGATCAGTAACCCAAGACCTTTTAAATGGATAGCGGGATTGTCCGAAGGGTAGCGGGATTGTCCGAAAGGGTTACCGCTGCCCCGGAACATAAAGGGCTAAGGAAGGAACACGGGTGGGTTTTAGTCAGTAAGAGTTTGACACTCCCTTCCGCTCCACCCAGAGCGGGAGGGGTCATTTGATGATTTCACATCCACAAAAAAAAAGACCTTTTAAATGAGATACTTATGTCTCAAGTCTGTTGACTGAGTATCAATTTTGAGGACGCTAAGTCCCATCGTCCTTTGTAGGTATGTAAATAGTTTATCACGGGAATCGTATCTCGAACATATTTCCCGTTTTTTCCAATTATGTTCTTTTCCACCTAATCAGTAGGTAATGTATTTTCGTAAAATGTTTTTTTTAATTTTTTTTTTTATTCCTGAATGGGCCCGCTCTTGCTCTTGACCTCGATCACGCCTGATGGAAGCAATGGATGAGGTCTAAGATGGAACGAGCGTGCTCAGAAGATGCCTAAGGCACTGGAACTCCCAGGCATCGACGAAACACAGCACAGTATCTTTCAAAATCATTTGAGTAGGCCGCGTAAATTACTCAAACTGCCAGATCATGATTAAAACTAACTAAGAAGGAAAGCAGAAAAAAGAAATGACCCACGTAGTCCTCACATTCACAATAATTAATTTAAAAAAAACACTAATGAAATTATAGTACATTATGGTAATGGTTGGTTAATTATTACACCCGAGGCGGTATTATTGGCATGAAGTCTCTTTGATGAGATTAAAAAAAACGCACATCTCCGACGTCATGCTCCCCAGACACCCCATCATCTATTTTGCTGTTTATAAATGCCTACATCAATTGTACGCAATATGTACCGAATTATAGTACATACTTAAAAAAATAAGTACCTTAACTGGTTAACAGGTACATGCAACTGAATTATGGCTTGCTGTAGAGTATCTCCCCAGCAACCCCAAGTAATATTTGAGTAAATTTTATGTAGACACTTACATAATAGGTAAACAAGTGGTTGATAAAAATTGTACTCTTATTTTTACCACGGGATGTGTTACATGTGGCTACTTAAAACCTTCATTTTAAATCTCGATTACCATTTTGCTGTTTATAAATTCATATAACAACTGTACGTAATGTGTTCTGAATTAGTACATACTTAAAAAAATAAGTACCTTAACTGGTTAACAGGTACATGCAACTGAATTATGGCTTGCTGTAGAGCATCTCCCCAGCAACCCCAAGTAATATTTGAGTAAATTTTACGTAGACACTTATTTATTAGGCAAACAAGTGGTTGATAAAAATTGTACTCTTATTTTTACCACTGGATGTGCTGGCTATAGCTACTTAAAACCTTTGTTTTAAATCTCGATTATAAGCGCCTTAGAAAAATAAATAGCAAAGTCTATTTCAAGTGTATTACATCTATCATAATCCCTCTCTTCCCTTAACATAAAATCGGTAGGTGTTGTGTAGTAAATAAATTATAGACACTATGTGATTATCAATCAAACGTGTTACTTAATGTGAAATTTGTTTGCCAATGCAAATGTTATTTTGATTGACCATTAAGACTTAAATTAAAGAGCTATTGAAATACACAGTTTATATTCAATTTGTTCCTTTTTTTGTTTAAAATATACCTAATTGATAATGTGCTCCAAGTTGGTACCCATGTAATTCATAAAACAGCATCCAATATTTTTCGAGAAAACTACATACCCACACAGTCAAACACATATTGCTCAGGCGCTATAATCGAGATTTAAACAAAGGTTTTAAGTAGCCATAGCTAGCACATCCCGTGGTAAAAATAAGAGTACAATTTTTATCAACCACTTGTTTGCCTAATAAATAAGTGTCTACGTAAAATTTACTCAAATATTACTTGGGGTTGCTGGGGAGATGCTCTACAGCAAGCCATAATTCAGCTGCCTGTACCTGTTAACCTGTTAAACTACTTATTTTTTTAAGTATGTACTAATTCAGTACACATTACGTTACAATTGATGTATGAATTTATAAACAGCAAAATAGATGATGGGGTGTCTGGGGAGCATGACGTCATCTCCGACCTCCGACTAGTAAATTAAATAGTTATCTGTGGCGTTATAGCACTAGTGCCGTAACGTAAAGTAAAAAGCACGCGTTTTTAATACACTGCATTATGGACCTAAAAGCGGTTCATTAAGAGCCACTTTACGAGCAAGTGTGTTTAAAAATAAATAATATTCATGTCATTGTATGTATATACAAAATTCATCAATGTCAATGTGTATAATCTTTGAGAACCATGTAGATTGGATTGGATTGATTCTGAAATGATCTTTTAAGAAAAACACCACAGAGATTGAGTGGACTTGTCCAGTCAGTGCACGCATTAGTCAGTCATTGCTTCTTGTCTTTCATGATTCTAGGTCAAAGGAAAGTACCCTATAGGTTTTGATTCCGGAACATAAACGCCCGTATCTTTTGATTGCGTTGACTTAGAAGTTTGATTTGTTCACTGCTTCAAGGGATTGCAGCCCTGAGTATTTTATATTAATTTCAACGTGATAACTCCACACGTTCCTGAGAAAAATGGTCTTGCCAGATGGACAGACGGAAGTGATCATAAAAGGGTTCCGTTTTTTCTTTTGGAACCCTAACAAATATCTAAAGTAATTGGATGATTCTTTCATTTATTTAACTAGTCATTATTTTAGGTACTGTACAATTTAGGTGCCTGATTGTTTTGTAGAATATATTTTATTTATTTATTAGATCTTATAAAAATTAGGGGTCCTACTTTACCTCACCAACAAATGCATTTTTAGCAGAAAATAACGCCTGATGAAACTTTCATAGCATATTAAATTTAAAATTTGAATCCTGTAAAGGAAAATATTGTAGGCGCTTCTTTTTAAAGTACTGTCAAGTAAAAATAAAAATATTAACTTACCTATAAGTATTAGTTGCAACCGTGTCAGTAATCGACTACTTTTATGATAATCGACCACTACGTATTATATGAAGTCGATATCGGCCGAATAATCAGCGCGTTTATCTCAAAAATTTTACATAATAAGTACTTACACTAGCACTCTGCCCGCGACTTCGTCCACATGTATTTCATATATACTTTCCTATAAAATTTTCGAAAATGTATGTTTATAATTTATTTAGATAAAGTTAGATGAAGTTAGTTGCTTTTGCCAGCTCACGCAAACGATTATTTAAAGTAAACTACTTACGTAAAAAAAGTAAAATTGCAAAAATGTCAGTTAGGAGTTCATGTCACTTCATCGTCGATATATCAGTTTCTATTCGGGTCAATTGTTAAAGTTTATAGATCAAAAGAATAAGATTTTTCAAATAAACTGTGTCGTCCTTTTTCACCACGACAGAGCTCGTTTTTTAAAAGCCTTTGGTACCTACGTTTACATTTTATGATTATTTATAAGTACCAATTTTCGAGTTAATGGAAGCAAACATTAGAATCCACCCTTTAAACTTTATTAAGTACGTTTATTTTTTAAATCCACCCCTTAAACTTTATTAGGTTTTTATTTGTGTTGAGCTTGTAGCAGGGATTCGCATGAACTATATTGCAGTGGCGACGTCGCCAGGTCGCGCTGCCAACTAGATGTATACAGCTATATGGTGGGTGGCACACCTGGCGTCTCTTGCTTACGCACTTACGCAGCCAACCATACATTTTTTTGGCGACGCGACCTAGCTGCGCCGCCATTGGCGTCCCGGTGAGGTATGGCTCTTAGGCTAAATTTACTCACGTACGAGTACCTAGTTGTTAAGAAATTTTGTTACTAACATATATTCGAGTCCTTTGTTACTTGTTATTAAATATAAATAATTACCCTTTTCCACCCAAGGTAGGGTCGATTTTTGATTCAAAAATCCTAAATCACATCTATTTCATTTATTGTTTTAAGTATTAGTAGGTACTTATCGACTTTTCAGTTAATCTGACAGCGGGTTAATGTTTTTTCTTAAGTACCTATTATCTTTTTCACCCCCTAAATCCTCTGAGGGGTTTTTCTTAAAGTAAAAGTGACAATCTTTATTCTTTACTGATGCAAATATTGCCAAGTTTCAAGTTTATTAACCAAAACTTTTAGTTAATAAACTTTTTTCGATTATTTTTTTACCCCCACTGGGGTAGAATTCTAAAATTTCGATTGGGATGTTTCTATAATTTGACTCAAAGATTATTTAGAAGTACCAATTTTTGAGTTAATCAAGCCACGCATTAAAATGCTCTCCTTAAAAAAATATTACTTAAGTAAGTACCCCTTTTTTGCCCCGCGCCAAGGGTCGATTTTCGAAAGACCCAAAAACTTATCATCGTTTCTATTTTTTCAAAAGTGCTAATACCTACTGAGTTTCAAGATCGGACCGCGCGTTAAAATTCGTCCATACAAATTTTGACACCCCCCAATTCCCTTCAGGCGGTAGTTTGGAAAACAAAAAATGGCAAACTTAATAATTTTCTTAGACAAGTATTCGTGCCAAGGAATAAGATTTTTCATACAAACAAAATCCCCCTTTTCATCCCCTTAAAGGTCGAATATCCAAAAACCCCTTCTTAGTGCTCCCATAACAAAAGGAAGCCGTGGTAAAAAAAAATCACGTCCTACTTCCAAGTCCTAGTAGTTTCGGCTGTGCGTTGATATGTCAGTCAGTAAGTCAGTCACTTTCTCCTTTTATATAAATAGATACCTACGAGTAGGTACTCCAAAATGACCGATACCACAGCTGATACTACGACTGCTGGAAGATAAAGGCCTCAAAGTATTGTGATAGTACCGCGTGGCTAGAAGTTTCCTATATTATGTTAGCTACACAGACATGTCCTTGTTTGCTGCTCCCTTTTTATTATCTAAGTACTAGCAATTCGCCCGCGACTTCGTCCGCGCAGATTTCTGAACTTACTTTACCCCTACGAACTTCTACACCCCCTTCAAAGGGTAGTTTTATGAAGCTAATCATTACGATTATGATTATTTACCTAAATAATGTACAGATGGTAAACAAGTTTCCGAAAAAATTAAGTTTAGGTAAGTAAGTACCTTTTATCTGTTCTGTGGTAAGTACCTACCCCTTTTCTCACATCCCGACATTTTAAATCTACCCCAGATAAAAAAAAAACTCGTTTGGTATGTGTCCGTTATTTCATTTTAAGATTTAGTTAATCGAAGCAAGTAGTTAAAATTCTCCCTTAAAAACGAGTTTCTAACTAATCGGACCGCGCATTAAGATTCTTCCATACAAACTAACATCTTCCATATAACCCCCATTGGGTTAATTACTTAGGTACGTATTTGTACCTTCAAGTTTTTAACGCAAGGAATAACATGTAGCACACAAATGACTTCCCTAGTGGGTCCAGTAGAGGTCGCAAGTGCCACTGCTGAGCATGAGCTCCTGGGTTCGATTCCCGGCTCGGGTAGTGTTATAGGGTTTTCCCATCCGGAATTTCTCGGTAGCATCCCGGAGTCTGGATTCGTGCCCGGTTGATGGCAATAAGCTGACCCCTTATTAAATGGGATTTAAACATAACTGGCGAAACCGACAACCCGTCTGACAGACTGGATGCTATGCTATAAATATACACTTTTCCCTTAAATATTGATATCCTTTCTTAGTACGCAGATTTAGGTTACTTCCTCGTTGGTCTACTCGTAACGACCGCAAACGAGACTTCTGAACGCGGGGTACTGGGACTGCTGGGATGATACTTATCTTAGAAGCATCATCGTGGAGTTTGGTTTCTGCCCGGTTAGTGGCAATAGGCTCGCAACCTTTTACATGGAATTTAAAACAAAACTGGCAGATAGTGGGTGTACTTGCGTAGGTATACCTCTGCCTCCTCCTTCGGGGTATATTGGTGTGTTGCCCTGCAATGGCATGGAAGTCACTTTCTCGTTCCCGCCATGATTGACCAAGGAACAGGCCGGTAAATATGGTGGCGGCGGGTGGCACGGTCCTTCTGATTTGACCATAATTTAAAATTGCCTCACGCCTTCTTCTATTATTATAGTGCTCTGTTATCCTTAATCTGACTCACTCTGATTTAGTCTGACTCACGATCAATGTTAACCTTCTCGCTTGATAAAAAATATAGACATTCATATATTCCTTATCAGTAGATAACATAGTGTTGCACGGACAAGAGAGTAGCTTGTAAGTAGGAGATATAAAATCTATGCCTATTGCGGCACGTATAGCATTGCATAATGGTTGTTGTAATCAATGTACACATTTGCCTCAGCTGCGCTGCTACAGCTGTTGCTTATGATTAAAACTTACGTCCTGATGGACTAGGTGTGTACCTAGTCCATGGTTATTCATGTTTGGTTATTCATGTTTGGTTATTCTCCGCAATCCCCTAGTGTTAGGGGACTGCGGGGAATAACCAAGAGGGAACTGTATATTATGTGTACCTACTTATAATGTTTATTGTTCATTTGTACAGACGCCAGCACATCAAGCTACTACAATCTGTCAAATTTCATTAATAGATTTTCAACTTTATGGCTAAAGCATAAGGTTCAAGGTTGATTTGGAAAATTTGACAGTTTCGGGTAGCTTGATGTGCTGGCGTCTGTACATAGGAAGTAGGTATAAATTCGTATCACATTAAATGCCATAATTTTATTATAATGTTTACAATATGTACATGGGTATATAATATGGAGAGACCTATGTGGTACTAAGATTATAATAATAGGTACTTAATTATACTTCATGCATAATCTTCGTGTGTCCCCGATAGAGTTGTGCACTGAAACGCGAAGGAAGCTTCAGGCCTTATTTATTGTAACTGTAAACAAGAAATAGTCAAAATCAAAATTGACGTAGGTATATATTAGGAGAAGTAGTTTGTCATCATGTATTATCAAATCACAGCACCTCGCGCTACTCGCTAGTAACTGTTTGTCAGCAGCAGTAGCATCGCTTTACTTGATGGGCCCGGAATCCAGGAGATGTGCGAAGCGAAGCGGAGAGGAGAGGAGATGCTTAACATCTTGGGTGAACCACCGAAGCTGTGCGGAGATGCGTACTAGCTAGACCAAGCAGAGATATACAGTACTGGCGAGACCCTGGGGAACTAGCGGTGCCGCTGTGCGACCCTGGGGAACTAGCGGTGCCGCTGTGCGACCCTGGGGAACTAGCGGTGCCGCTGTGCGACCCTGGGGAACTAGCGGTGCCGCTGTGCGACCCTGGGGAACTAGCGGTGCCGCTGTGCGACCCTGGGGAACTAGCGGTGCCGCTGTGCGACCCTGGGGAACTAGCGGTGCCGCTGTGCGACCCTGGGGAACTAGCGGTGCCGCTGTGCGACCCTGGGGAACTAGCGGTGCCCGCTGTGCGACCCTGGGGAACTAGCGGTGCCGCTGTGCGACCCTGGGGAACTAGCGGTGCCGCTGTGCGACCCTGGGGAACTAGCGGTGCCGCTGTGCGACCCTGGGGAACTAGCGGTGCCCGCTGTGCGACCCTGGGGAACTAGCGGTGCCCGCTGTGCGACCCTGGGGAACTAGCGGTGCGCTCGCCGCACACCGCTCACATCTCGTCTAGTCCCCGCTGCGCGCCGTCGCCGCATCGAAAGCTTGTGAGGCTCAGCTTAAATAACAGTTTGATCGCGCTAAGCAAATATCAGACACCTCCGCTCCTCTCTGCTCAACCGAACCCACTGAGACTAAGCGGATCTCGTCTCCGCTTAGTTGTAAATAACGAAATCCTATCGGTTGTTTCCAACACATCTCTCGTCTCGTCTCATCTCCACTTCGTCCGGGCCTTAGGGCCGGCGCGGCGGCGCACATCAACATTGCGCCACATTACAAGTTTATTTATTTTCAACAGACGTAAGGTTGACATTTATTTAGCCGTGAGAACTACATTTTTAATTTATGCTAAATCAAATTTATCACAACTAAGAGCGAACCTTGAGAGTGCTGGTTGATTGGTAGCAGAAGATGACACAACCAAACAATAGTGAATGCGTGTGGATGCCAGTTAACCGTATATAAAACAGAACGGTTATGAAAATTAAAAAAAATAAAAATAACCGCACGGAGCAGATAGAGAGCAAAAACCAATACCTATTAAGTATGTTGTCACTATCAGCACCATCCAATTATATTTATTTTTACAGACGGTTTTCTGGTTTATGATCATGAAATGAAATAGATATTAGCACAACGATTCAATGTCCTCTTGATCAAAATTTGAGTAAGATAAGACTCAGGAAAAATTCAAAATAAATACATTTAATTAGGATTAATTCTATGTACTTAATTATATAATAATAAGACTATAAAACTTTCAATAGCACCGGTATGTTTGTACAGATTGGATGTACTATGAAAGGTTGGCCTCGCGGCGTGCGGACGCGGCGTCACTGGGCGACGCAGCTGTCCTGGTATCTGAAGTAAGGTCTCCCGGACGCTGTACTTATTGTACTTATTGTACTTTGTACTCCTTTTTCAACGAACCGCATCCAACTCTCGTCTCTTCTGTTTAAACAGTTTTATTTGCATTATTATTATATTCTATCTATTCTTAAAGTTGGGTTTAACTACGATGTCACTACGCTGATATCTAAGTCTACATAAAACCGTCAGACACAACTCGAAATTCATGAAATCTAAATTATAGTAAGCTAGGCATCTGTGTTTATAGTAAGCTAGGTATCTGTGTTTATAGTAAGCTAGGTATCTGTGTTTATAGTAAGCTAGGTATCTGTGTTTACCAAAAATTACCTGTAGTGTGTAGTGTACCTTACATATTGATGTCGTGTTAGTGTGTCGTTGTGTTCCTCACATTAGCACGCAGATGCAGACACAGTCCGTTCAGAGTTATTTTATCTCTGACAGCAGCAACCTAACAACAACCTTATAATAACAAGAATAAAGATCACAATGATTTCGGCAGACCTGTTAGTGGCAGCAACTCAAAAACTTCTCTTATTCTTCTACTTATCTTATTAATATGGGAATAAAGATCATTGTGATGTTGACAGTGATGTAAAATCAGAAATAAAATAACTTTGAAAGGACTGTAGGCTGTAGGTTCGCCACGCGGGCCACGCCTGTAGATCGAGGAGGTAACATGAACGACACAGACTGTAGGTTCGCCACGCGGGCCACGCCTGCAGATCGAGGAGGTAACATGAACGACACAGACTGTAGGTTCGCCACGCGGGCCACGCCTGTAGATCGAGGAGGTAACATGAACGACACAGACTGTAGGTTCGCCACGCGGGCCACGCCTGTAGATCGAGGAGGTAACATGAACGACACAGACTGTAGGTTCGCCACGCGGGCCGCGCCTGTGGATCGAGGAGGTAACATGAACGATACCTACTGTAGGTTTGCCACGCGGGCCACGCCTGAAGATCGAGGAGGTAACGTGAACGATACATGGATGGCTTTAATACACGGAGCATGATGCATTTTAGACATTTTATTGTAGGGTTCCATTATTTTCGCATAATGTTCTTTTTCCTAATACACTTTGGCATAACTATTTTGGTATAATTTGTTTTGCCATAATAATACTTTCCCATTTTATTTGGCATACAGTTTATGTTAGCATAATTATCATGTAGGCTAATTTGTTTTAGCATAAATTTAATCGCATAATACTAAACGACATCAGGGGTACTCTGAGGTTCGGTTTGGTTAGGTTCCTTTAAATTTAAACCCTGCAGGCAGAAACCGGGCTCCGTCGACCTGATGTCGTTAGAAATAAAACGAGCATGCAAAATTTATGTTTTAGAATGTTATGCTTAATCATTATAATGATTAGAGAATAAAATTATGCCAAGTTATATTAAGTCCTAAAATTGTATGCAAATGGATAGGGAACCGTTATTTTATTTTTAATATATAATTAGAGTAACCACTTAGAAATGTATTAGTTGGAAGGACAAATTATTACACGCCAAAACGGAGAATGTACCCGGAACCGAAGTTCACATACCTACCTTCTATGGAAAATACAAATTTTCAATGTTTTTATTGCTGAATGGACCTGCTCTTGATTTCGACCGCGCCTGATGGAAAGCGATGGATGAGGTCTATGATGAAACAAGCGTGCCCAGGAGAGCCCCTCGTCTATTATATTATTTGCAAAGTACATAATGTTTGAGTATGATCAATGATATTAAAAGTAAAAAGAGGTAGGCTACCTACCCAAAACTCGATCTTACATAAACGGTACACTGTCACACACAAATAACGTACCTAATATTGTCCCACTTGTTATCAATAGCAAATTATAATCGCATATTATTCAATAAGCTATGTTCAGTTAATCTCATTTTAATAATAAAAGTATTGTTACGAGTTTTTGACTACTGTAGCTGTAGTACTGAAAGAGTTCGTAGACGGCACGACTAACCAATCACAGCGGATTGCTTCCAAGCAATGAAATGAAATGTGTTAATTATTGTGAGCGAAAAGCAATATGTCCAGGTGTCCAGGCTAGCTAGCCGAGATTTAACGTGCCACTTGCGGAGCGCGTATGTTGTTTCTAATTAAGTACCTCTTTTTACTTATAATATCATTGTGTAAGATGGTAACTCACGTTTTTTTCCAGATGCAGAGGTGTCCCAGCAGGATGGGCCCGATGGGCATGCCGGTGCGCAGGTTCACGGACGTGATGCGCGAGCCCGGCACGTGGATCTCGTAGTACCTGCCGTATCATACCTCGTCAGCAAACTTGCCAAGGGGTATCGTGTTAACAGTAAGTAGGTAACTTACTTGTGGAGGTCAGATATGCAGGCGCTCTATGTAAAATACTGGTATTCAGCTGCATCCGGTTAGACTGGAAGCTGACCCCAAGGTATATAGTTGGGAAAAGGCAGGCAGATGATGATGTACAGTGGAGGTACATAGGCGGACTACCTTTGGGTTTAAAAGCTTTATGTTCACTTACATAGAACAATGCATCTGCTAGCGCTACTATTATATTCGTTTTCCTATACCTGAAGCTTGCTTAGGTACTCTCCAAATAATTGAGTAGGTTATTTTAGATATTGTTTCTGATTTTCATGAAAGACGTCCACTGCTGGACATAGGCCTCCCCCAAGCACCTCCACTTCAACCGGTTCTGTGCTTCTCGCATCCAACGAGTTCCTGCGGCCTTCAAATCAAAAGTAAATGACATGAAATGCCATAACAATTGTTCACACACTAAAACAAACAAGGAGTAACATAGGTACATATGCACACTAGATTCTATTTTATTTTGAATATTTACAACACGAATAATCCTGCATTGACATTTTTCTACCAAACAATTTTAACAATGTTGTTTCATTGCATTCCCATGGTTGCCGCTTGGTTGCAACTGGTTTGTCATTTTGACACCTGTCCAGAAGATACAATTTTCTTTTTTAGATTAAATTAGTGGCCTGGTTGCTGGGACCAGGAATCTATTGAATTACTTGGAGTATAATGCAACGGTAACAAGAAAAGAGAGTCAGTCACAGTACAACAGCTACGAGTAACGAGACCGACCTGACCGTCCATCCGAACTGGTTGTCGATGGGCACGTAGAAGCCGGGCTGCGAGAGCAGCAGGTAGGTGCGCAGCTCGCGCAGCACGCGCTCGTCGCTCGTGCGCAGCGGGTACACGAACATGATGCCGGCCGACTGCGCGTGCAGCGGCGAGCGCTGCGCCAGCGCGCGGCCCGTCAGCACCACCGTGAGGTAGCGGCCCGCCGCGTTGCGCATGTTCAGCTTGACGTTCAGCGTCTGCTGGGGGTACTCGGGCACGTTCTTCGTGACCACGCAGAAGATCAACCCCTCGTCGCACGGGAACATGCAGTGCAGCAGGCGCGTGTAGCGGTGCTCGGAGCACACCTCGTCGGACGGGTGCACCATGAGGCAGGCGCCGCCCGTGAAGCCATCGCCGTGGTGCAGCTCCAGGCACTGGCGCTCGTCGGCCACATACGCCAGCCCGTAGCGCGGCGCCTCGTTGCGGCTCAGGCGCAGGTTCACGGACGGCTCATACGTCGTGGAATCCAGGTCCGCGGACGACACCGATGGCTCTTCTGTCACAGAAGTGGTTTCTTCATGCTGCTCTGATATCTTCACTGACCTTGGTTTGAACAGGTTTTTTAGCGCATTCACTTTCGACTTCGCGGGCGGGTCGACGGTGCGGTCCCGGCTCTCGGTGCTGGGATCAGACAAGATGCTCTCGGAGCTGGCAACGGGCTCCCTCTCCTTGTTGACGGCCAGCAGCTCGGAGCGCGCCTGCAGGAAGGAGGCGCGGATGCGGATGATGCCCTTCTTGTCTTTGTACTGCACTTCCTGCTTCATCTTGGCGAGGTGTTCGAAGGAGGTGAGAAGGTAGCCGTGTGAGCCGTGCGCCGCGTTGGGCTGGTATTGCTGGTGGCGCAGGTTAAACCACGGCGACGGACACAACATCTGCCGACACACTGGTACATCAAATATTATTGCGACTCGATCACAAAGCATTCACAGACAGGGTGAACATACCTCTCCGTAGAGCCAGCGCTTGTTGCCCTGCCCCCTGCAGAAAGATGTCTCGAAGGGGATGTGGCAGGGCAAGCGGGTGTTGAGGAACGGCCAGATGCTGCCCCAGAAGGCGCGGTCGCGCAGCAGGAACCTGGCGTAGCTGTGGAGGTCGTCGGCCATGGCCACGTGGTTGTGGTCGTTCTTCTCGTACGACAGCGCCTCGTGCGTCCACGCCGGTGCGAACAGAGCTATGGAGCAGCCCGCGGCGTGCACCACTTTGATTGCCTGCACAACATTAGCACCTCGTCTCTATGCTCCCGACACGAGAACAATAATAGAGGACCCCCTTCTCTTTACAGGGTGTTTAATAATAGGCAGAGAGTGCTGACTACACTACACTAGAATGATCCATATAGTCTTACCCGGCTATCGATAATCTGAATAATTATGACTTCTAAAATTTTGATTATTAATAATATTCTAGTTAAATAGTTGATACTTATTTAAGGTTTTATTATAACTAGTTTTTTATTTGATTGCGTTAGTATTTATTATAAATGTTGGAACGCCGTCGCCTCCCCTCTCGGCGGTGGACGCTAATGGCTCAACGCAGCTTTTTGAACTAAATACCTAATGTAGCTAAACGAACACTAACATTTTATGATACCTGTTTTTGTTCCAATAAAATATTTGACGCATGCGAGTGTGAAGCAGGTGCGGGTCGCTAGTACGATATAAACCTCCGAGTTTCCATTGTGTTAGAAAGTGCGTCGGATGCATTCAGTGGCAGCGCTAGCGTCGGCGATGTCGACCTCGCGCCTCGAAAAAATCTTTTACAAGTTATTAAAAGTTTAGTTATTCGTAATTACTCCCATACACGTTATTAGTATTGACCCAGAGTGGCAGAGTCGTCTGGCAAGTCTGGCAACACTATAAAAGTTACATATTTTTTGGCCATTGAACGATCCCAGGCTCAAATGAATTGGAATCCAGAGCCGTT
Organism: Hydraecia micacea; assembly: GCA_914767645.1. NCBI lineage: Eukaryota > Metazoa > Arthropoda > Insecta > Lepidoptera > Noctuidae > Hydraecia > Hydraecia micacea. Next base: position 19,702,076 of record OU611780.1, read on the forward strand.
AAGATACTTAAAAAATAATAATTGGGGAATCCCCGAGTCGTCAATTATTTCTGTTTCATTCATGTCACAATATTCGTAGACTCGTATAGGCTAAACTTTATTTTCACAGGCAACAATGTATTACACAGCCTTTCGAACTATACGAGTATGAAGAAACTCCAGCTTTGTAAATCCAATTCCCCAGACTCTGTCAATGACGAAAAACAACTTATCCAGTACATTTTATAAAATAATTTGGAAGAAGTATGTATATTCAAATGTTTAATAATCACATTCAGAATCAAGCTCACAGTTCCAGTCAGTGCAGCTTCTGCTGAGAGAAGCTTCTCAAAGCTAAAATTGATATAGAGCTATAGAAGCACAATGAGCCAAGACTGTCTGCGTTATCGTTCTATCAATTGAACCGGATATAGAGGCTGGTGTTAGTTATGACAGAATCTTAAAACAATTCGGCGAAAAGCTGAAAAGTTCGTCTATTTTAATTTGTGCTTGTAAGTTTTTTTTTTTATATATATGTAGATTAGCAATAAAACCCATAAACTCTTACATTTGTGTATAATTTAGCTCATTCAATTTAACCTTTTCTTTTTGCCTGGAAGATGAAACGGGCCTCGCAAAGCTGATGTCGCCAACGTCCAGGTTTGGTCTAGCGCCGCCACTGGGCGCATTTCTCCGATGAAACTGAGCGCGATCAGCACATCTGAACCGCGTTCAAAACGTCTGTCGGCTGTCAGTGTCAATATTCCATAACAATGTTGACACTGACAAGTGTTGAACGCGGTTTAGGTATGCAGATCGCGTTCGGTTTCATTGGTGCAATTCGCTGTTAGTAGTAAGAATTGTCCTCACCTGCTGTGTGTTGAACTGTCCGCCGCCGAAGAAGTTCCGTCCCCAGACGTCGATGCCGATGTAGACGTCGGTGAGGCGGCCGGCCGCCTGCGCCTGCTCGGCGCTGCTCTTCACGTCATCGGGAGACCACGAGTAGTTCGTGAACAGGCCGTCGCAAGCCTCAAAGAACGCCCTACAACAGCCAACCGCTACACTACTTATATCATCTCGTCCTCGTCTAAATAGCTGGGTGAACAATAACGGGCACACATATTTATTCTCAAACAACTGAATGGAAGACTAACAAATTTTTATCGCATAGTTTGTTCTGCCAGCTGAGGTTGCCCTCGATGGTGACGCTGTCGTACCACAGCAGCGTGGCGTGCGGCAGCTCCTTGTGCAGCAGCCGGTGGAAGTAGCGAACGAAATTCAGCAGCATCTCCGGCACCATTACCTGAGCACAGAAACGGATAACGCAGATACGGATGCGGCCGTCCGCTACGTAAGGCGGACGTCCACGACGGAAGCGGCGCGGACGCGGACGCGGATGAAGGACGGCCCTAGCCAAGCTACGGTGCTCTTTGACTTTCCAGAAACTGAACCGCACGCGGACCGTCCGTCGCGGACGACCTTCTAAGGCTGGATTTAGTGCTATACGGATGGTCCGTACAGACTACCGTACGGAGCTCCGCAGTACGGATCGTCCATACGGTCGAACATATAGTGATTGATCCACGGAGCATTATACGGCTCGGACGAGTATAGTCGCAAACATGTATAACGTCCGGACTGCAGGGTAATTGCGTAACACACTATCAGTAGCAATGGGTTTCATTTTGACAGTTCAACAACATGCATTGCGCTATTTACGTTGTTGAGCAGACACACTTTTCGTACATAAGGAGCAATGGATTAGCAATATAATTCAAAATGATTCAAACTGAGAGTAATAGTGTGTTACACAATTAGGGTGCAGTTCTCCGCGCAGCACTAAACGCGTAGATTAGATGCCTCGCGCGTCCGGATACGGACGTCCGGAACACGGACGCGCTCGACGGAAGGTCCTCGACCGGATGGACGGACGCTCCGCGGGCCGTGCACTACTAAACGCATGAATTGATTTCTATACGACAGCTTCGGACAATAGACGTCTGTACGAACTACCCGTATAGCACTAAATCCAGCCTTACACAGCGGACGGAACTACCGCGACTTCGATCCCATGTAACATACCATGCCCCGTTTGTCCCCCAGCTAGGTTGAGAAACATTTCATGAAGCTAATGATTGATTATACTTAGTCATAATTTATGATAATTAAATGTATGATAAAAAAAAAAACAATAAAAAACCTTGTTCTCAACATTAAGAAGATAGCCGTCGAACTTGAGAGTTTTAGCAATAGCAACCAGTGCGCTGGCTAGGTTCTGATATTGTAACTCCGAAGATAACATCTCATCCCAAAAGTCCGCACCTTCTGACCACTCCGTTATTATAGTCCCTGTTATTAACATCATCTCTTATTATCATAAATAATTATATCTGCATCAGTACCGCAGTGTCAACATCAACATCAACCCTAATCAATATGTTCAGAAGCTAAGCATAGCAATTAGCAGGTATAGTGTCCATTGGCATATTATACAGCGTATTTTTTTTTTGTAGCTAGGAAATATTTAAATGCGCGTCAATCAACTATTGAACTTCAAACGACGAGGACCTTTTTTAATTGGTACGATAGGTTGTCTCCAAATGAATCGAAAAATGAATAAGCAATAAAATAAATAAATAACATAGGTTCTCAGTCATATAAATACGACAGAGGCGGCACGGCCATGAAAAGATTTGTCGTTTAATCCAACTGCGGTGATCAGTAAGTTAATTGAAAATCCAAGATGGCTGCCGCAAAAATTGCTTACTTTTTCGTCATGGGTGTCATTTTCATAGTTTTCGAGGATGCTAAGGCGCTAACGGAAATTGGAAATCGGAGATTTTCATTTCCAACCCTCCAGAAACGATGAGGTTGTCATGTCAAAATAAAAGCCAAATCTTTTTGAATGTGAGCAAATCACATCAGCCCCTAGACAAAAAACTACATGAAGACCACGACCGCTCTGACCACATTGCACTGACGAAGAAGAAGCTCATTGTTTATTTTTTCACAGATCAAAATAGATTTAAAAGGGTGACATAGTATAACGCACATTTCATATTTAAAAGGGTGACATAGTATAACGCACATTTCATATTTCCAGTGGACCAAATTAGGTTTTGAGTCTACTAAATTCCACACAATTGCAGATCGCCTCTGATTTTATAAAGGTTTACTTGTAGAAAACAGGTTATGTTTTGGATGTGTCAACAGACAAGGTAATTAAAAATTTGATCAAAAGTGTATCAAATAAAGATGATTCACTTTTGAATTTTTTTACATTCAGAAATATAAGCGCAAATATCATATTAATAATAATATTTTTAGGAGCGCAATATGGGAATTGTTAGAGGCTCAATCAAATGCATGCCTTTCTTATGTAACTACAGCTCATAGGGAAAAACGCTTTAAGGAACCATTTTAATGTTCTTTTAAATTTCTTCTATTGGTTCCTGACAGCATTTTTCTCTAGGACCTACAGTTCAGTACCTACCCACACAGGCTTAGAAAAAACATCCTGAATAATGTATTAAAGGATAAGATATTAAAATCGAAGGTATACTGAATGACCCCAACACCGCTGCACTCATGTGCACAATATGGCCTATGGGATAAACTTCAATCATAGCCACACCACAGCAATTTTGACAGCTATACTTTCTTTACTGAGAAATAAAAGTTATAAAGTTTCCTGCAATAGTTTCAAAGCTCTCACAAAATATTTAAAAAAACTTAGATGGCATACCAATAACTTTAACGCCATGTATATGTCCAATATTGATCCAGCCAACAGGAGGTATTGTAACCAAGTGGTGACTGAAGTAACAAAATATATCTATTCCAGCCCAGTTGTAGAATGTGTATGCATCGAAATTACTGGTCCCATCAATAAAACTGAAATATAAAAAAATTATGTATTATATTGTTTTTTTGGTGATTGTACTACACGTCTACACAGTACACACCACAATCACCACGCGTACGTCAATAGTTAATTGAATTACTATGTTTATTTTTTTTTTTTGTTTATTATGTTAAAAGATGAAGAAACAAATGTATGCTATTAAAATTTTCAATTATTTTTACCAGTCATCGTGATAATTATTGGCCATATCATGGCATACCAATGTCTTGGGCAAACTTTTAGATTCATGTCGTTTAACTTCATCTAAGTCCGGGTCGAAATGACAGAAAGTTTCGGGTTTATCGAGCGAATGGTAAACAGTACATGAATTAATCTCTATATTTCGGATTAGACGATCGCTATGCGGCGTCATTTCTTTACATAAAGTTCTCCAAGGTGGTGGATTTTCTAAAAACAACATTATTTCACTGAAGGAAAGCAGAGGTTTGCAGATGAAACGTGGGTCAGTCTTGGATTTTAATTGTTCTAGTTCTGATTTTCTCTGTTTTGGCATTTCTAAATCACTTTGCTCACTAATCACAAGACCACTGATTAATATTATGCACGTAGTTACAATTAATTAATGAAAAATACAGAAAATACGAATTCAATGTTGTTTGTTTACGTCCCCTACGGCAGCCCTCAACTTGACAACTGTCAATATAATGTACTCTGTGCAACTGTCAAATCGACTGAATGAATGATCAACCATCATGTCCATCATCCTATTTTATATTTTTTGATAATGGGCTCTTATCGTTGCAACTAGAAAATGTGCCAATTACACTATGCGAGTCTCTTATTATTCTCAATTTATATTATTGCAAATCTTACGTGCAATATTTTCAAGCTTAGACCATTTTTTAACCTAATAAAAATGGTCCAAGTTTGTAGGCATAAAACTCTTAACCTTTTGAACGCCAGAGTTTGTCTATCAAAAAGTACTCTGTGGCCAGAGCGTAGACGCATCCGGCATCGGCGCCCCTGCTACGCCAAGCCACAATACCTACAAAAAAAAAATAGGGATTCCAACATCTTATCGATAAGTTACCGATAACCAATAAATCATTGCTTTTCATTCCATATTTTTTAAATAAAATATTACTCATTGCATTATTTTTTTATTTAATTTGACCCTATTTGGTATCATACTATCATTAAACACAAGTTACAAAGCTCTAAACAACCTAAAAGCAGACATTAGAACTACAAACGAATAAATCAAATAATAATAAGGTACATCACTAATCTCGTTCATGACGTCATCCGCTGTCGGGAAGACCCATTGACATAGAAAGTTTTTCCTATCTCAATGGGAAGACCCGACTCTGGCGTGCCTGGCACGACTTTTGACAACTTTCTCGCATGATGCTCGCATGCGAGTAGGGATGTGATAATGGTGCCGATTCTCTTGTATACACCGAACCAAACTAATTAAACTATCACTAAAATTCCTTATTTTTTGCTATGAGAATCTTACAGCTATTCTGCATGAAAAATTCTCTAAATTTAAAAATAATTTTGACACAACTAAAATCGAATTTGACAGTCGCTAACTCGCTACTCGTCGATACGTGGTAGTTGTTTGCCCTACCCCGTGAATTTTTTTTAGAACCGCAGGCGCGCAGGGGGCAGCCTTGGCGTGTTTTGTAAGGAAATTTTCACTTTTGTATGGAAAATATGAAAAATTATTACCTACATGTTGAGTTTTAGGGGTTTATGGGTCTTATAAAGGGAGTCGAAATTTTCATTATTTTTGTGATAGGACACCATTTTCGAGATATAAGCAAAAGAAAAAAAAAGACACAGTACTGTTTTTGCACCTGAAGTCGAGGTGTTGGTGTGACTTTCTATTAATTTTTTTCTACAACGACAACTAATTTTATTCCACACCTTTTTAATCGCGTTAAAAATAGATTTAGTTAAACAATCTAAATTTTAGGTGAAAAACGTGCAATTCAGAATAGCAAAATTGCCATTTTCAATAGATTAAATAACTCAGTGCCATCTTAGTGCTATCAAACTAAAATATAGTAAAGTTGTGTCACTTTAGTCAATTTCAGAATGGGAAATCGTCGTTTGACAGGAATAAACTAAATTTTAGTGATTTTTAGTTTAGTTTAGAGGCATTTGTGACAAGAGAATCGGCACCATTGTGGGACATAATAAATAATAATCATATAGTATTTAAAACAATTTAGGTACTTATTATTACTCCGAGTCTTCGTAACTTGGCAAACTTCATCGTCATCCAAGTCCTTTTGCTGTCGTACGTTTCTAATAACGTTCAGTATATTTACGTAAGTAACTGAACGTTTTTCTTCTACATTTATTTCCTAACACACGAAGTTCTTCAGTAGTCATTTGACTGCCAGCCATGTTTATTATACACTCGCACAATAATAATGCCGTTACAAATATTACCCCCGATCATAATAATAAATGTAGGAAATCACTAGCACTCTCCCATAGCGCTAATGACGTCACCGCTTGACGTCTATTCCCGACTGTGACGCAGGTCACTGTTTATGCGCTTTTGCGTAGAGATGCGCGAGAGAGGACGAGTGGACAGTAAACTGTCGATCTATGGATATCAATTATGATTTTTTTCCACAATTTTGCAAATATTATGCATTGGGAACATTCAGACATGAATAGTAATTGTCATTAAAAAATAATTGTCGAAGTAATAGTAAGCTACTTTTAATAAAATATTTCAAAAATATGAAATATGTTACCTTATTTACCCATCACTAGCTGTCGTGTCTTGACGACTGTGGCGTGAGGAAGAACACTTTTTTACGGATTTCGTTTAGCAATTTTTGATTATTGTTTTTTCTAGTGAAATGTAAATAATGAATATATCTTTGTGCTATTTTACAATGTTTCATTAATGTAGTTTTAAATAATAGGAAAAAGAAACACTGAAAACTTAATTTAGTATATTTATTTTGTACTTAGAATATGTCGTTTTCTTGTCGGCTGTAGACGACGGTGGCGTGTTTGGCATGTTTTCGTTTGTCGGCTATATCCGACCATGGCGTTCAAAAGGTTAAAAGACACAGTGTACCCACTGGTACAGCTGCACGGAAGCCGACCCCAACACAGTTAGGGCAAGACAAATGTCTGGGCTAGTACCTATTGAGATGGAGTAGGAAAAGTTCAATCCGCGACACTAATAATGATTAAATAATACTCATTCGAAACTCAGACCAAATAAAAAGTCAAGACATAGCCCTGCGAACAATACAAGTGAAGCATGCCAAAACTACACCTCCGCTCTGTGCATACACGCTCACATGCACACATTTACAATCAAACTACACCTCACTAAGTGCAATGTTTACGAAACCGGCTTTTTTAAGTTCTAGGTAAATTAGATTATTTCGTGAAACAGAAGATCCTCAAATATAATCGCAGAATATAATAATAAAGTCGCAGTTTAAATTTATATTTTGCTTTTGATCAAAGTGATTTTGCTTTCGATCAAGGCAAGAGGTACAGAGAACAATAGAAGTACTATCCTGAGATTCCTGAGGTGAGAAGAAAGGTGGGGGAATGGCGGGGTGAATGCTCCCACGCGCTAAAAGGTGCATCCTACGGAAAAGTCACCCAATACATTTTTAAGCTATCTTCAGGTGGGGTAATGAAACAACGAGGTAAGTGAAACACCCAACCCTATTTACGGTGCCCCCCGAGACGTGATGCCCTAAGCAATTGCTTAATTTGCTTAGGTGTTAATCCGGTACTGCTTAAGGGTGATAAATTGCGAAGGTCGAACGTCATTTATATTACGCGTGAGGCGTACACACGGCTACACATCAAGCTATACATAACCAGTATAAGCCGACTTCTGATTGTAAGAAAAACCGATTCAACGCGAGGTCAGCTAAAACTGGAAATGTATAGCTTGATGTGTAGCCGTGTGTACCTACGTATTTTTAATTTCGTCGTATTAACTTGAACGAGTAAAGAAAGACCAATGACAATGTGCGAATAGTACGGGAGCCGAATAGGCCGTCCGCCGACTGCTTACCTACTTCCGCGCGTGTTTGTATGAAGATTTTGTTTTTGTTAGGTATGATAATTTAGTGAAGCGAGTTTCTTAATTGTGGGGCACACCCTAAAATGTAATTGACAGGCTTAATATGGTGATTTATCGAGGTAGGCACTGCTTATATGCCTTTATGCAATGCACGCCACTCTCCGCATAAATCTGAGCATTGAGGACAGTAGCCTGCAAGACCTTACGGTGACATATCGACTGCCTAGAGCTCCATAGCCTTTTCTGCCGACTATTTGTGCCCGACAAATACATCGGACACACTCAGAGCCGCTGGCACAATTTATTTGCGGCAACTGCCATCTAAAACTGTAACCAGAGCCGAATCCCCAGTATGTCGTACTGTAAAGGTGCTAAATGCCCTTCTAACTGCCAACCCTGAATGTAATGTTTGCGGATGAATGGAGTAAAATTATGCGTATATGTCTGGTATTCTGTGAGAAAAAGTATGCAAGGGAGTCCTTAATAATTGTCTTTATATTAATTAATGTAATTGGCGTTGTACCGTTTTAATTAACTATAAATAAATAAATCTATATAAATAAATCTCGGCGACAAACAAATGTCAAAAATGTAGGAACATTTTATTAGAGACTAGCCATGGACTTATAATTGTATTATAAGTCCATAAGACTAGCCGAACTTCGTACCGCCTCAGAATTAAATAATGTTAGCTTGCATTTGGTAACCCTACATATTAAATCGACTAATATTCGTATTGTCACTCAATCAATGATGACATTCACTGTCATCCTCGATGGGAGACAACTGACAGCCGGCCTTCTTGTTCGAGACGCCAAGCGGTGAACACGTCGATGCTTTAGTTTCAGCGTAATAACAAGTCGTTGCAAATCTTAGCAAGTAAGTACAGGATTTATTTGTTTTGGAGATACATGAGTGTTTTTACAGATATTGGGGAAAGGAAATAAATATGTATGTGTTTAAATCATGTGTTTAGTTTTTTTGTTGCGAACCCTTTCATTTCTGAGCTGTAGCTAACAATAATGTGACAAAGTTCAATAGACACGTGGCGCCATCTATTATCATAATGACGTTATTGTTTTTTACCTCGGGAACAGCACTTTTTTTCGGGACGAAAGGTATGTATGGGACGTATGTATCGTATCGTATGGACGTATGTATCGGGACGAAACCTATGTCCGTTTCTGTACAGACGCCAGCACATCAACCTACACCTAACTGTCAAATTTTCCCAATCAACATTGAACCTTATGCTTTAGCGATAAAGTTGAAAATCTATTACAGAAATCTGACAGATTGTAGTAGGTTGATGTGCTGGCGTCTGTACATCTGACAACGTATATGCATTTCAGGAAGATCGGTTCAGTGGTTTAGGCGTGAAAAGGTAACAAACAAACTTACTTTCGCATTTTTAATATTATTATATACTTAATTATATACTATATTAAGTTAGGATTATTTTGGCAGATTGACACCGTCTCGTGTCTCTATTTATGGTCTAAACTCAACATTTCGAAGCTGTGTATCTCGTTTCTTCGTCTTTCTCGTGTATGTATAATTTAGTAAGTAATTTAAACGTGTGGTGCATACATTGCCCCAAAACTACGATTGTTTTGCAATAAACTGAGTTTCGGGTCCTCTGACGTGTAATTTTTTTTCTCGCATATTTTTAACACAGTGGACTTTTCACAGTATTTCTAATGACTAAATAAAAATAATCCGTGAGAATTTTTCTCTAGGATTATTTCGTAGAAAACTCTTATTTTCCTGAGCTAATAATTTACGAATAAGGGATCCTATTAGGTAGGTACAGACGCCAGCACATCAACCTACACCTAACTGTCAAATTTTCCTAATCAACATTGAACATTGAACCTTATGCTTTAGCGATAAAGTTGAAAATCTATTACAGAAATCTGACAGATTGTAGTAGGTTGATGTGCTGGCGTCTGTACAAAAATATCTCACTGATAGACTGCTACGTTATTCATGATAGACAATGACATAGGATTAAAGACATTGCAAAGTCAAACTCAAACTCAAACTCAAAGTATTTATTTCAATTAAACCATTTACAGGCACTTTTGATTATTGTCAAGAAGTTGGTCAGTCAAAAATAAAATGAAGCTAGTTGCCCATTCCAAAGCGTAGGTACCTATGGAGAAGAACGGGCAAGAAACTCCATGGACACTCTTTTAAATTATATTTTTACAAAAATATTAGTTAATAATAATAATAATATGTTTATTCAAAAATTATAAGGTATGATAATTAGTACAGTTTTGCTTAAATAAAATTATATTGCTAAGACTTACGTGCCTGAACTAGGTAATCCTGTGTTTCAGGCGAGATGAGCTAAAATAGTCTTTTAAAATTAATAAATAATCAAAAGTTGACAATAGACAAATAATTATATAATAACTCTTATTTTCTAAAGATAATTATTTAACTTAAGTGAAGTTTGTATACCAACATTTACTTTAACACAGTTAGTAAATTTTCTGTTTCTTCATATGACATACTTTGGAGAGCATCCTTGAGTATTTTCTTACAATTTGTATAGTTCACAGAATAAATGTTTGTTTTCGAATTTAGTCTATTTAGTCTTTGTGTTGTTTTAATACAATTCCCATAATAAATAGCTGTCGAACTGTTAATACTTCACAAGATTTGTACAGGAGGTTAGTAGGAAAAAGGAAAGGGCGGAAAGTAGACACTTTGAGAATTGCCCTCTGAGCTCTCTCGATGGTTAGTAACATTGTTTTACCCGCTCCACCCCATGTGGTAATACAGTACGTTAAAATCGATTGACATAGAGCAAAGTAAACTTGTCTAACTATTTTTGGGTCAGCAATACAGCGTAACTTTTTAAAAACAAATATCAACTTGCGAATTCTACTATTTAAAGCTTCTATATGTTGTTTAAACGAAAGTGTTTCATCTATTATAACACCAAGGTATTTTGTTGTATTTGCCATTTTAATTTTAGGACAAACACATTGGTTATTTGTGGGAATTGTGCAGCAATGAGCATATAATGTCGAGATAGTGCCAGTTGATGTTTGCTTGCGCATCGAAAACTTAATATAATTTGTCTTGTCTGCATTTAGTGTTAATGAATTACGTTCAAGCCATTTATTAACAATATTGAATCCGCGTTGCGCAACTTTACAGTTACATCATTAATGTTGAATTTATAATAATATGTGAGAACGATGTAAAAAAAAAGACGTATGCGTTAAAAGCGTCCAGAGTACAGCAAATATTAAATAATAAAAAAAAACAACAATCCAAAAATAAAATAATTAAAAATAAAAATAAGCCGAGGCAGCCGAGTGATGACCAGCCCCAACTGACGGCGCCCGTTCACGAACATGACGCATTATAGATCAGCACCATTCAGCTCAACCATTTTGAAGGGAGCTAAATGATCCAACACACACGCCACCGTCAGCGAGACAATTGTGTGAGCATGACATACTATCAGCTGCCAGGGCACATTCAAGTCAATGAAAGACATATCTATTACCCGGTAAATGGTAGCTCTACAGTACCTACATTGAACTCACATCTGTGCTATGCAATTATACAATACAAAGGAAATTGAGTTTATACAATGCAAAGATAGTCTTACAATCTTCAGCAGCTCCAACAGTATTTTCAAGTGTTAATCGATTAGTTGTGGTTGTGGAGCAGGACCAGCAATGAGCCAGGCATTTTTATCAGCGATGTAATCCCCTAACTTATATGCCTGCCTGCATAGTGTGCGTTTTATACAAGACTTGAATTTTGTTTCATTCAGTTGAAGAATGTGGGGAGGTATCTTATTATAACATTTTAAACAGTACCCCATAAAAGATGAGTCTACTTTAGCCAGTCTGAAACCTGGTTGAACCAATAGGTCCCTATTTCTAGTACTATAATTATGTCTTTCTCCTCTTTTACTAAAAAGATGTAAATTTTTCCTTACATACATGATGTTTTCGTAGATATATTGACAAGGTACCGTCATGATGTTAATTTCCTTAAACAGTTCCCTTAGAGAATCGCGCCCGCGGAGATTATATATGGCTCTGATGGCTCTTTTCTGCAGAATAAAAATAGAATCGATGTCTGCAGCCCGTCCCCAAAGTAAAATACCGTATGACATGATACTATGAAAATAACTAAAATAGACTAGTCTCGCAGTATCTACATCAGTTAATTGACGGATTTTTCTGACAGCATAAGCTGCTGAACTTAGACGTCCTGCAAGAGATGTTAAATGAGGACCCCATTGTAGCCTTGAATCGAGCGTGATCCCCAGGAAAACAGTTTTATCGACGAATTCTAGTTTCTCTTGATTCAATATTATCTCACAATTACTACCCCTTTTTTTTTTTTTTTTTTTGGATGGGAAATCATCTAATGACTCCTCCCGCTCTGGGTGGAGCGGAAGGGAGTGTCAGACTCTTACTGACTAAAACCCACCCGTGTTCCTTCCTTAGCCCTTTATGTTCCGGGGCAGCGGTAACCCTTTCGGACGATCCCGCTACCCCGGCAGGCTTCGGCCCTGGCAGGCCCCTTCCTTTATGCTGACATCTCTTTGAGGCGCGCGTGGAACACATACGCGCCGTCCGGCACGGGCCTGGTCCTGATCGGACGGAGAGCTACCCATTACTCTCCGTCCGCAGGCCCGCGCCTACGGTGGCCGGGAGTCGTCACGCGGCCCCCGACGCCCGTAGCGTCTCCCGCGGCGGCTGAGGCGTGCGACTCTCTCCCTGAGCCGTCCCGCCACCTCCTTCGCTAGCATGACTGCTTCGCAGAAGGAGGTGACCGCCTCCCACTCCCTCTCGCCCCGGACCATGGCTTGAACCAGGGCCGGACACGAGAGGTCGCCGCCGTTGCCGATCGCCTCTACGAGGACACGGCGGTGCTCCGCCCAAGCTGGGCAGACCTCCACCGTATGCTCCACCGTGTCCTCTGGGCGATCCTCGCAATGGTGACACCCGGGCGCCTCCTCCCGCCTGATGATGTGCAGAAACCTCCCGAAACATCCGTGTCCGGTGAGGACCTGCGTCAGGCGGTAGGTGAGAACGCCGTGACGCCTCTCTACCCACTCCTCAAAGAGGGGTCTTATCGCCACTATCGTGGCGTGCCCTGCGCTGGGTTGCGAAAGTCGCTCTTTCCATGCCACCATGAGATCGCGCCGGAGGTCCGTCCGCTCCGCCGCTATTTGCCGCGGAAGCGGAGTTTCCCCCCGGCGTAGTGCCTCCGCGCGCCACTCATACAGGCGCGCGAGGACTATCGCCTCCAGATCCCATGGCGGCATTCCGGCAAGGAGGCTTGCCGCCTCGCCCGAGATCGTGCGGTAGCCCCGGATCAGCCTTACGGCTACCACCTTTTGGGGCGCGTTCAGGTAGTGGGCGGCTCGCAGCCGCAGTGAACGCGCCCACACCGGGGCCCCATATAGGGCCATGGACCGCACGACCCCCGCGTAAAGCCTCCGGCAGGAGGCGTTTGCCCCCCTCAGGTTGGGCAAGAGCCGCTTGAAGGCGGCCCCGGTCCGTTCCAGTTTGGGGGCCAAACGTCAAAAATGTTCGACGAAGTTCCACCGGCTGTCGAGGACGAGACCCAGGTATTTCATCGTTGCCTCGACGCCGATGTGAACCCCTCCTACCATCAGTTGGAATCCCGATGGTGGCCCGTTCCGGAGCCCATGAAAAGACATGGCCCCGGACTTGTGCAATGCCACCTCGAGACCCAACCGCCGGACAATTACTACCCTTGACATTTGGTAAAGAAAATCTTATGCACTAAGTTTTTTTTTCATTTAATACTAAATTATTAGCAGTGAACCAATTTTGGACCTGCAGTAGGGCGTTATTTACGTCGTCAAAATTTGTAGCACGTCTATTTACCTTAAAAATTAAGGAAGTGTCATCAGCAAATAACACCATTTGTGGTTGATTTTTTAATAAATGCAGTAGATCATTAATATACACTAAAAAGAGGAAAGGACCCAATATCGAGCCTTGTGGCACACCCATTTTTACTGTTAAACCATGTGAATTGACACCATTTATTTGAACTTGCTGTTGTCTATCATTTAAATAAGAACTAACTAAACTGAGCGCAAGTTTTCCAAGTCCGTAATGCTCGAGTTTCAAAAGCAAGGTTTCATGATCGACGCAATCAAATGCCTTGGAGAGGTCACAAAAGATTCCTATGGCGTCTTGGGCCTCTTCCCACGCGTTAAAAATGTTTTTTAACAAAGTTACACCGGCGTCGGTCGTACAACGTCCTTTGGTGAAACCATACTGTTGATCGTGTAGGATTTTATTCGTGTTAAAATGATTGAGTATTTGCAAGAAAAAATAACTAAGAAAAATAGACTTTTCCAGTAGGAATCTTACTCCATACGATTGAAACCGCAGTTCGCAGCTAGGAATTGTTAATCAATCAAGGAAATTACACAAAGGGAATAATTCAATTAAACGGAACAAAATGGAACAAGCGTTATCAACTGTGTCCTGAATTCATGTTTGCTTATCATATTTAGGGCACAATAGTCACACAGAAATGTGATAAAAAAACTATTAATGAACTACTTTTTAAAGTACTATCTCTGAACGTTCATTGCTTTGCATAAGAGCAGAAGACCTTTTCAGGGGTGTAGCATTTACTTGACATAGGCTGTTTGAAAATCATCGTATCTACGACAATCGTTCCGGGTAGTCAGAAGAAGCCCAAAAGTCTGACAGCCAGCATTGCCAAAGGTTATCCTGATACTCAGTAACTGGGTGTGGAGGTCAGACAGGTAGTCGCTCCAAATATGGTATTCAGGTAGATCCAGTTAAAGTAGAAGCTAACCCCAACATAATTTCTGGTGTCCTGAAATACAGGCCTTACGCCTAGCTTAGGCACCAGTCTCCCACAGTATAATTTAAACTATTATGTATTGTTCTTGATCTTTTGATGTACTTATACATATATTGTGGTGAGAAAATAAATAATTATCTTATCTTATCTTATCAAATAGGGAAAAGGGTCGGCAGATGATGAAGCTGTTTGATAAATTGACAGAAATACCGGCGCATTAAGCTCCCCCACACCCCCGAGAAGGCCTGAGACCCCCACCTTTTTTATTCAAGAATCATTTGAAAATGAATCTGAGTTTGTTTCGATCTTTCTTCTCAAAGTAGTCGCTTAGGAAACAACGAACTCAACGTTTTTTTTTTAAATCAATTTACAGAAATAAATAATATTATCATTTTAAATTACATTTTTTAACCGCTCAAGCAGCTATCTACCTACCACATGTGCACAAACGCGCCACGACGGGAAGTGCCCCCTGACTCTCATGAGAGTCACCCGTTTCACGCGGATTCAACCTCTATTATTCTGTTGTATACGGTCTAATATCCTGTGCGACTGTTTTAGTCTCTGGTCCGGTAGATAAACTAATCGACTAAATGTTTCCGAAAGAAAAATATGGGTTGGCAATATTGGAAAAAAAAAGTAAAAAATAGATTGGTCGCCAGTGCGTGCTGGCCTGCAAAAAGTATTTTGTTATTGTTTATTTAAGAGTGTTTTTGTGTAAAATCGACGTTAAGTGGATGAATATTCATTTATAAGATATTATACGTCCTTGTAGATAATATTTGCACGAAATAACATCACAATCATCCTTTTTTGGTCAAACAAAATTTTAGTAAACAAAGAATCTCACGTAAGTAAAATCTTATAATAGAAGCGTTTTACCTACCAATAAAACGCATATTAATTTACTTACCTTATTCGAAGCTTATTTAATTTGAGATAGGCACTACGTTTCCCGCCATCTATATCCGTCTCTTTCTTTCCTGTATCCTTCTCTTTCTTACCCCACCACCTGGCAGAGCGGGGGCGCACTGAGTGAGCCGCCAACTTTATGCTTCATTGAGTCGAAAATCACCAGGCAGACTTTAAAACATAAGCTTCGAATAAGGTAAGTAAATTAATATGCGTTTTATTGGTAGGTAAAACGCTTCTATTAATTTGACTTGACCGTTATTCGAAGCTTATTTAATTTGAGACCTGTTTGTTATCGCCTGGTGGTGGTGACACGGACGCCAATGTGAATGACTTGTTAGTAAAATAGATTTTACTGTTTATATTGACCAATTTGAATGAAACAAATGCCTCTTGATTTTTCCTTTTTATTAAAGAAAAATAAAAACTTAAGTACATAATTATGTGAATATGATTTTGGTTTAATTAAGTAATTGTTTGGACTGATTAATCACAACGTTAGAATCAACATTACAATATTAGCAACATTAATCAATAGGATTAAATAACATAGTTATAGAGGTACTTGAAGATGAGGGTAAAACTGTCCGCCTATAGAATTTACAAAAGGTATTTTGGGACTTCCAATTTCCTCTTGCAAGAATATCCTCTAATGGGAAATTGTCTAGCCAGTTTTTTGAGGCAACAGCAGAGCGGAAACTGCCAGGTGTTGCAGTTATACACGCATCTTTAAGTAGAGTTTTAATCCACCCTGATATGATTGTCTTTGAAGCGGCTTTTGCTTCACCTCTTGTAGAAATGAATAGATTATGGATCTTAGCCGAATCTCTGCGAATTTTTAACAATTCAATTGTTCTATTAATCCAATAGACTGGATCCAATTTATTGCTATCCAGATTAGTAAAAAATTTCCAACCTGATTGCCTGTGATCCGAAGAATCAGTCTTTGAACCAAAAACAGGCCACAAGGTGATAGAGTTATTACTTTGAATACAATGCTCCGAATCTGTTCTTAATAAAGTCAAATCGTGAATTCTTCGACCTGAGCATAAAAGTAATAATGCCGCAGTGTGTCTTTGCACTTGGAAAATATTGTCGTGTGTAAAATTATAACAATTTATGAATGCAGCTAGGCTATCTATGTTCCAAATCGGTGGTTTAGATTTAACCGGTTTCTCTAAAGCTATGGATTTTAAAACCTGTTTTACTAAAATATGAGAACTAATTTGGCCAGCAATGTCTGGATTACAAAGAGTGGAAATTACAGATTTGTGCAACAGAATCGTATTGTATGATAAATTATTAACCAGATGAAGGTCCGACAGGAATCTGGCTACTTCTCTACCCTTAGGATTAAGAGGATTAATTTGGTGTTGCTCAGACCACATTAGCCATTTTTTCCAAGCAACATCATAAGTCTTTAGTGTGGAAGGCCGCCAAGACTTCTTCAATAGTTTTATTTGGCTGTCATTCCAATCTTTTACAGTCTCGGCCCACCCCCACATTTCCATACCTCGAGAATCATGTCCTGTGTCCTCGGCGGTGGGAGTCCCGTCGACACGTCTATTAAGACTTGATCGAGATTCCGAAGTGTGAATGGGGCTGCCAATGCTCGGGCCTTCAGATCTGCCCGCCAATATACTCGATCCCAATGCGGAACTACTAGCAAGTATATCCCGTGAGCACTGTTCAAATGAGATAGTACTTTGGGAATCAAGTACGGTGGCGGGAAAATCCACGCCAGTTGATAATTCCACTGTCGGAAGAACGCGTCGTGAAACAATGCTTGGTGATCGTTCAGATTCAGGGACGCATAATTCACTACGACGTGTGCTCGACTGGAGGCAAAGAGGTCTATCAGGGGAATGCCCCATTTGGCAAACACTGTCTCTGTGGCTCTGGCCAGGAGATGCCATTCCGGATTGACCCGAAGCCTCGACAAATGGTCCGCATGACCGTTGTACATCCCGGGAATATGAAAAATATTCACGTGAATTTGGTATTCTTCCAGAATTTGAAAAACTTGGTATGTTAGATCCATCAGTGGTGTGGATCTCGTGCCCCCTTCGTGTCGGAGATATGCGATAACAGTTTTGTTGTCGCATTGAATTAGTACTGTACTCCGGTGTAGGAGCTGACAATGATCTTGTAACACCTTTAGGATGGCGAGCAATTCTTTCTGGTTGCAGTGTAGCTGTTTTTCGTGATCTGCCCACAACCCTGTCAACGACAAATTGTCTAATCGAGCTCCCCATGCTATATCGGAGGCATCCGTTGTTAGGTAATGGGTTGGTGGAGGTACATGAATGGCTGAAGGGCGTTTGCAGTTCTGAAGCCACCATATTATGTTGTTCCTGGCTTCGATAGGAATTAAATGCCATTTCTGGTCTGATCTCAACATTTTGTTGAGGAGGTCCAATAAAGCCCGATAATTGAGTCGGCCTCTTGGTACGGTAAAACTCGCAAAATTCAGAAGTCCGACCAGACTCTGAACCTCCTTGAGCTTTGTACGTTCCTTGTCTAGCATTTGGGACAGCTTGACAATGAGCGACGTCAGCTTCTCCTTGGGGAGTTGCTTCTGATTTGTCCAGGCGTTCCACTGAACGCCCAGATACGCCAATGTTTTTGACGGAGTCAACACAGATTTCTCGTAATTTATGATCCAGCCTAACGTCTCGAGAGTCTGAATGACCATATTTACATGTTCCTTTAGGCTCTCCTCGTATTGATGAGCAATCAGGAAGTCGTCTAAATACACTAGTATTCGTATTCCTCGTTTTCTGAGCATTTGGGCAATCCAATTCGTCACTGATGCGAAAGTCTTGGGTGCAGTACTTAGACCAAAGGGTAAACATGTCATTTCCAATAGCTCCTTTCGATATACTAGGCGTAGGAATCTTCTGTGGCTGCGAGCTACTCGAATGTGAAAGTACGCTTGTGAGAGATCTATTTTGCACAGCCAGTCTCTTTGCTGCAGGAAGTCTGGCACACGAAAAACATTCACTAATTTGAATTTTGTTGTTATGACGTATTGATTGAGGGCCCTCAGGTTGAAAATGGGCCGAGCAGAACCGTCGCTCTTGAGAACTAAAAACATTGATGACAGGAAACTTGGAGACAGATGTGCTCGTTCGAGGACCCCTTGATCCTTCATTTTGTCGATGACAGTGGTCATCTCTACTGAGTAAGGAACTAACATACCCTTTTTTATGTTCCCTGGATGGATCATTGGAGGCCTTTGACGAAAGGGTATGCGATACCCCGATATCATTCTGAGAATTACATTTGGAGCTCCAAACTGTTCCCACTGAGTTAAAAAATTTTTTAGACGGCCTGCTTTGAACTGCATCATGTCAATATTTTCGACGTTTGACGTCTCTATTGTTGTTGGGCGGAGACGGCGCTCGTTTCTGCCCAGGTTTGGATTGATTCCGGTGCTTGGGGTGATTTCTCGAAGAACCTCGTCCACGAAAAAGCCCCCGATTATTCGGTGCGACCGAATGAGAGCCATGTCCATGATAGTGCGAGTTATAACCACCCTGCGGGGGTGGTGCAGTTTGACAACAGCCTTGCACATAGCCTGATCCATGTTGACAACCCTGCGAGGGTCTTTTTCGGGTTGCGTACTCCTGCGAGGAGACGCTAGTTTTGTGTGTCTCTACCTGCGAGGTAGAGTTGTTAGATTTCTTTAGCGGCCAGAAACATTTTCGAACTCCACCCGCTTTTTCCAACGCGGCTGTGAATTTTTCTGCATTGAATAAGTTTGTGTATGTAGGAGGAATCTTCCTAAGCGTAGATTTCACTAATGGCTCCTTTACCTGTTTGATAACAGAGTCCCGGCGCATTTGCAATATCTCTGCGCGATGGCCACAAACAAGCTGTAACAAATCTGAGGAGGTTGTTTGAAAATCACCGCAATTTATAAGTTCTGTTAACTTATTATTAATAACCTCATAATCTGGGGTTAATTCTTTAGACCACTGGGCAAAGTCAAGCAATACCTTCTGAAGCGATTCCTTCTGCTTTAAAATGCACATTGTTAAGGCAGCAAAGGCTTTATCAGCGTATATCAAATGGCGGGGAGACTGGAAGGCTGCAACTTCTTCATTTATCTCAATATCCGTAAAACCCGGTTTGTGATTATATGCCTTTTGAGTTTCGGAATATCTGATTTCATTCCAATTACTGGTATCCCAATGTTGAAGATCACATAGCAGTTTCAAATGGAGTTCAGAACTCTTGGGCATAGAAGGTTCTTTTAATTTTGTTTGAATATTAAAAATAACTTATAAATCTAAATATCACCTAATTCTCCGTAAAGATTACGACTAACACCAGAATTAATAGACATGGAATCGTTATAATAGTGATCACTAGTTTGAACCTGACGCTCATTATCACGAGCATACAAAGATTTACGAAGATCACGTACCTCCTTTGATAATTTCCGATACTCCTGTTTCGAATGTTTTAGTTTTTTCTCCTTCCTCCTTTTTCCATGATGACTCTGTCGACGCCTTGGGGAGCGTGATGAAGACGAAGATGAAGAACTGCTCCGCGAACTATCACTGCTTGAACTTGAACTCCTAGACCGTAGCTTACGTTGCATACCAGATGGTCCTGGTAATGGTTCAGTCATTTCCTTTTGTACATAATTATTAGTATCATCCATTCTAAAACAGGAAAAGGGCTTTAGAACACAACACTAACGGTAAAAACCGTTAAAATAAAAGTTCAAATAAAATGTCCGTTCTAAAAAGCCGATGAAAACATTTAAAATACTCATATACGAACGGAAAAAACCGTTAATAAAAACCATGCGACTACACGCTGAGTACAGGTAGACACACAATATTTATCTTGCATAAAAATACACAGTATAAAAAACAAAATAAAAAATAAAGAGAACTTAGTTGTAAACCAAAGATCTTAGGCAAAGTATCACTGCGTTTTAATATCAATATGAAATTACTCACGTGTAGTTTTGTGGGTATTTTTACCAGTAGGTTTTTTATTTCTCTAGAATTTTAACATAAATTTGAATATTGTGGTAACGTTATTGTTAACACAACCGTACACGGCGGGAAACAAGACGCCAATGAAGCATAAAGTTGGCGGCTCACTCAGTGCGCCCCCGCTCTGCCAGGTGGTGGGGTAAGAAAGAGAAGGATACAGGAAAGAAAGAGACGGATATAGATGGCGGGAAACGTAGTGCCTATCTCAAATTAAATAAGCTTCGAATAACGGTCAAGTCAAATTAATGTTACAATTATAGTGGTATATTTTTACAATATATAAGTAGGTAGTTATCAGTTAATAAAGGTTTATGTAGTATCCTAGTAACATTTTTTATTAGAAACAACTCAATATAACTAGGATTGAGCGTTTACAAAGTCATTGCGTTGTAATACGATAAACGGCTCGGCGCACTATGAAGTTCGAGTTTGAATATTATGAAAATGTTGGGCAGGGCTTTCAAAAAAATGCTGTTGTTAGATTACTTGTCTATTCATAATGTAACTTGCAAAGTTTCGTGTAAATTCATATAAGGTGCCCCGGGGCTAAAGCAACTACGGGGCTATTGTAACTAAATTAAATATCTCCGTTATGATGGGATTTTTAAATATAACGCCATCTGTAAATTACGGAGTATACCATACTGTTATGGAAGCGCTGCAGCTAAAAATGAAGGTAAAACAAGTTGATCTGTCAAACCGCAATTTTTAAGCAATTTTGTACGAACGCACGTGGTGACACAAATCTACAAAATATATGTTTTGAAGTGTTTTATTGCTGGTGTTTCAAGTGGAGTGCAGAGTTGACAACCGTAAGTAGCTATAATTATTTTTTGCTTATGGATTGGTTAAAGATACAACAAGATATATGTATAGTTACATTTTCCCCGATAAAAACCCAAAATGGGGCAATTGCAACTTTGAGGTTAGTTGCATTTGCCCCGTGTTTGTTTGTATGAAACCAAAAAACAATAGTGTTGTGCCATGTCGATGTTTTAATTCTGTGATATTTTAATTGATATTCTGTACATTACTGGATTAGATATTGATATGATATTGACTAGATATGTGTACTTACAGTACAGTACTACATTGAACATAAACCATCTTCAATATTTTAAAGGTGTATTTTTATCTGTATATTAAATTATGCTTTCACAACTCTGTTGCATCGATCCTTGTGTTTGGCATGAAGATAGCTTGAACCCTCAGAGACAGTGGCTTTTTCTCCAACTAAGAAAATTTTATAATTTGAATGTTTTGATCAATAATATACGACCTAGTACAGAGCTGCAATTTACAAAAAAAAAAGTATAAACAAAAAGCTTGCAGGCTTATTTTGCGCTTTCGCTTCAAATTAATCTATTGTTTTAGATGGTCCGGAATTATAAACAGAAATAAAATATACTTAAGTTTATTTCGTAGGAACAAGATTTTTTTATATTTATTTGATTTTTTTAATTTTTACTGTGATTGTTAAATGTTACTTCTCGTAAAGACTGACAACTTGTAAGTTTCTTTTCTTTCTTATTAAAACACTGTGTCATAATAAATATCCTGCTTTTATTTTTCCTCATAACAAACATCCAATAAAATTCGATTATCGACAAACGTGAAAGTAAATTCACCTCACTAACTATTATCGAAATAGTTGCAATTGCCCCTGAAGTTAGGAAATATTTATATTACTCCAAACTGAGCTTAGATACGTGAACTTACGTTTCAAATTCCCCTACGATAACAGCATTGCGTTGAAAACCTCTGTTTATAATAATTTTAAGACCAACAGATACACTACGATTGTCATTAGTTGCATTTGCCCCTTATCGGGGGTAAATGCAACTTTTTCTACCTCTAGTAGAAAACAGTTTTATTATTTAAATTCCTTACGGACTTTCTTTTCAGAACTAGATTATATGTGATATTAATGAAATTGTTAATCAAGTAGAATTAGCAAAAAAAGAAAATTTACAATAAAAAAGAAACTGCACAAAATCAAAGTTGGAACCATATTTTTTCTAGTTGCAATTGCCCCGGGGCACCTTAGTAGTTTTATCAGAAATCGACATAACACGGGAACGAACACACTTTCAACCAATTCTCTGATAACATCATTTGTTTATAAATACAACTCTCATATTCGAGTATTGTTTACTTTTTATAATATGGTCTGTTCATTCAAGAAACCAAAACAGTTTACGTTAAGTGCCTACACCCAATATAATAATAATAATGTTTTATTCATATTAAAATTGGTAAAATTATTACATAAAAGTCTTGGAAACTATTTACAAAGGTATAATAATGTTAGATGCCTGTACTAGGATAAACCTGTATCACAGGCGGCATGAGCATACTTTATGGTGATTGTAGGACAATAACATTTATAAAAATATTTAGCATTTAGTCTAGAAATAATGACAAAATTTTATTAATTAATTATTTTATACCTAGTTTACTTAAATACTAATTACCTATCTTAAAGATCAAAATAACAACAAAAAGTCTTATACTAATACGTAATTATTTACTTAGTCAGCGTAGAATACTTTATTGAACTTTAAAATTTTTGTGTCAGCAGAAATTGGTAAGTTTTGGTCAATGTTGCAAATTAAATCACGTCCGAGACAATGTGTTTCATCAACAAAATCGAGGGTTTGTAGGCCAGTGCAATGTTTTGTTGAGTCAGCAGCAGGCAGTAAACACGGAAGTCTGGCTTTAAGTATGACGCTCTAGGCGCCCTCGTAGTCGATAGAGTTGATGTACCTGTATTCCGTTATTTTCCTAGCAGGGCACCCATCACTTCCCGTTTTGTGGTTATTGGGCTTTTTAAAGCGTGAGCAAGTTGCACATTTCGGTGTGTCAGCTTTCTTCGCGCACTCTGACATCGAGTGTCCTTCTTCACCGTAGTGACCACACGTAGATTTTAGCTCTCTGCATGTTTTTGCTGCATGACCATATTGCTGGCATTTGTAGCATCTGGTGACCAAGGTGAAGTCCCTGACAGGGCATGACGTCCAATTTATAAAAAGCCTTGATTGGGATAATAGGGCTTTACGTATGTTGGCTGTAACTTCAATAATGAAGTTACAGGTCGACGCATCTTTCTTCCCAGATTTGTGGCTCAATTTAACCACGTTCAAAAAGGACTCCATAGGCATTGCTGGAAACTTATCGGCTACGTTCTGTTCATAAATGCACCTGAAGACTTCAGTTTCAGCCAAAGTAGTCGGCACACCTACAACCACGATCCGAGGTTTGCGCTTGTTTGGTTCGTCAGCGGTAAGTCCGGATGTAGAGAGCTGGACTGCGTGCTTGAGTTTGTCAGCATCATGTTTCGTCTCTGTACTAATAATAACGCCTCCATTTTTGACTTTCGGACACCACGTACATGCAGCTTCATTTGATCAGGGCGAATGATTTTTTGCATGAGGTCTTTTGTTTCGTCACTTGACTTTAACTTATCGTTGGGATAAATAGCTACACAGCTTAAATTGTTAGGTCGAATGAAATTATTTGCACCCTTCTTCACCATATCGGCAAACGAAACATTTCCCGCAGTACCTGAGTCCTTAATCGTCTGCTTGAGCTCCGAAATATGTTCCGCCAGGTCGCGCTTTTCCTGAAGGGCATCAACAACATTGTACGCGTGAATGGCTTTCTGCTTCAGCGACTGGTATAGAACTGCCATTTGTGAGGTTCCAGATCCTACTTTGCGGCACAGGGTAGAGATTTTCAGTTTCTGCTCCGAGTTGAGTTTGCCATCCGCGGCAATAGAGCAAACTTCATTTAAGTGCTGTTCGATGGCTGACATCCATTTTTGAATCTCGGGCGTTGAAACAACATCATCAATCACCGACTCAAGGACTGGGTTCTGCGTCGTCGTCTTCGACGGCGAGGCGGAGGAGTGGACTGGCCCCCCTTGGATTAAAGGGGCTGTTATCCATTTTGTGTTTTTAATACGAGTCCATTATACACTGAAAACACTAAGCAAAATAACAAAACAGACACTAAGCAAAATTACAGCTGCATTACGTTGGTAATGCACTAAAGGAGGTCACTATTATTAAAGTAGATACCTAATTATTTAATATTGCTAACGAGCACGTCTGTACACTGCGAATGACCAATACTCAATCTCCAATATAAAATCTCTCAATATAAACATCAGTAGACCATTTTTTGTGAGCAGGGTCATAAACATGTCGCACAGCGGGGAGTCGTCCAGGCCTGTGACAGGTTGCGTTATTGAAACGTCAGAACTTGAGCGGAAATATGATTTGAAAAAGCATTTAAAAATACACCTACAAAATAGTAGATCACCGATATCGGGAAAAGAATGAGCCCGTTAAAGTCTCCCCTCCTGGACATAAAACATAATAAGTAGCTATGACCAAAAAAACCCATATCTGTTTATTGTGTGTGATTACTGATTAATTGACCTGTGTTTCCCCTTTCGGTAAAAATCGGCCGATGTAACACT
Source organism: Hydraecia micacea (assembly GCA_914767645.1). Classification (NCBI taxonomy): domain Eukaryota; kingdom Metazoa; phylum Arthropoda; class Insecta; order Lepidoptera; family Noctuidae; genus Hydraecia; species Hydraecia micacea. Next base: position 19,727,275 of record OU611780.1, read on the forward strand.
AAAAGGGTTGATTCTGGTTTTACCATCGCATGCAGAATCATATTCTGTAGTCCGTAGGTACTATTATTACCTACCGTATCAATCAACTCAGCCTATCGCAGTCCACTGCTGGACATAGGCCTCTCTCAGGCTGCATCACAACATCCTGTCCTCCGCATTCCGCATCCAATCTGTCCCAGCCAGTCTCTTTGCACTCCCGATCCCGCCGTTACCGTGACTGCTATCTTAACCAGGAATAGCGGGACCACTGATAACTGGGGGCCGTTGTTTTGGCACTTTTATCACGCGCTAGAAGCTACCGCACCGTTAGGTGCTCAAAATGGAATAAAATTGAATATTTTTTATTGTTCCCTTTGAGCACCACGGTAAAATATTGATTGGTGCTCAAATGGGAATACCTTTGGTGCTCCATGCATAGGTGCTCTAAAAATAGGTGCTCAAACGGGAATACTCCCTGATAACTGGGGGCCGTTGTTTTGGCACTTTTATCACGTGGTGGGTTTAATGCCCGTGGTCATCTCGCTGGGCATGTGGGGGTGTGTGGCCGCAGACCCAATCCTTTCGCAACGATGACACTGCTGCCCGTCATCGTTCTGGAGCATTTAGGTTGGCTTATTGAATGGTTGACCGCCTTCGGTCGGTCGCCAACGCGTTGTCTGTGGTCTGTGAGTAGCAGGGCGTACCGCGCGCAGGTGAGCTTGACGTTTGGGGAGTCCGGTTGTTGTGTGCTCCCCCTTACCTTACCCAACACACCAAACCACCTACTGGATGAACATTGTCCATCATAACATCACGCCTGTAATACTCGAATTTGTAGGCAGAAGTGTACCTATATTATTATACAAACATTACGCTAGTTATATTATATTTAAGTCCAATGTAGAAGGGGGCGAGTCTAATGCCTTTGTAGCGGCATCTACAACGCCACATTCGAACAAAGCGTCATACTGACGTCACGCAAATCCTGCATCTCGCAAGCAGAGTTTACCGCGCAACTAGCATAGATACAACGGCCTGACATGAATCATCGGGCAGTTGCCCGCCAGACACAAACACCCGTCTGGTCGGAGGATCCTCCCTTTTCTATAGAGTATGAGTGAACTTTACACCCTGTTCCTCATACCTTTATACCTTTAACCAGGCACAAATCCATAGGTACTCTGGGCTGCTTCTGAGAAATTCTAGATGGAAATACCCAATAACTCTTTGCCCGACCTGGGCATCGAACCCAGGACCTCGTGCTCTGCGGTAGCACTTGTGACCACTACTCCAACGAGGCAGAGAATATAATATAAGAAGTTAATGAATGAGCTACCATTAGGCAATATAATTAACAATCAAAAGATCAATAAAATAACACAGTCAGCAGCAAAATTACACTTGTACCAAGTTGTTAATTACTGCGAAAAGCCTTGAATTACTCACAAAGTAAAATCTGTGAACTGTAATAATTGTTCAATTGTCACTTTCATCTCAAAATCGTCATTTTAATTAGAAAAATGCGCAAGACTGCGTTTTAGAGGGATTTGGTTTCAGGGCGTTCTCAGCATAATAATGGCCGAGATCTGAGAGGGCGCTAGAAAGGTTGTTTTCAATCTCCTCAAAGTCATTGGCTTGGCAAGTTAATGCCAGGTCGTCTGCGTATAGAAAGCGGATTGTGTTGGGGCTCACCGGTTGACCATTAGTGTAGGTAGATGTTAAACAGCATAGGGGCCAGTACACTGATTGCATTAGTTACTTAATTACTATGTGTATAAGAAAAACATTAATTCATAAATTCCCTTTACTTATTTCAAAAGGGTTAAGTATTTATTTCCTTCTTTTTTCTCTTCTTCTTTTTTCTTTTCGATATTCACTCTTCAAATATTTCGTGCTCGTCACACATCTACAAAATAAGAGCTTATAATAAAAATCAGTGTTGTATATTGGGCACTGAATTAAAAAACAATGTTGAAAAAGTTGCTCTAGTAGTAACTTATTCAAGACGGGTTATTTTGACATCGTTTTGCTGCTGTCAATTAGCACGTCATGGTATGAAATTCTATACAAAAAACACCTGCTAATATGACGTCATAGTACAGACGCCAGCTGCACATCAACCTACACCTAACTGTCAAATTTTCCCAATCAACATTGAACCTTATACTTTAGCGATAAAGTTGAAAATCTATTACAGAAATCTGACAGATTGTAGTAGGTTGATGTGCTGGCGTCTGTACAAAAAAGCAATGCAGTTCAACTTCTGCCCTGCTATAAGAGCTGGTGGTAAGCCCCCTAATTCAATTTGTGTGTTGATGTCATCTCTGATTGAAAAGTAAATAAATTATAACATAATCTCAGACCAACAAAAAAAGATAGACAGCGCGCCGCGAACATTAAAAGTGAAGCCACCTTTTTATCTATGTGTGTATTGAAGGGTTGCCATTTGTTAATTTTTTTCCCTATAATTTGGGGATATTTGTGTGGGTAGGAACTAGTATAATATTGTACGAGTATTGTTGAGTATGGTATAGTACCTCAATTGTTTAGATTTTAGAAGGACTTCTATTAAAAAAAAAAACTACTATTTTCAATCAACTTTATTACATATTATTATATTATTTATTTTTAATTTCATTATTAATTGGAAACCTAAAATATTAAATACATATAAAAAGAAAATGGGAATATAACTCGAAGTAAGAAATCATATTTATATGTATACTTAGATTAATCGAATGGGGAAATTTTAAATCGTCTTATGGCAACTTCCGCACTTTATGTCACTGCTTTCGTTCGTTGAGGTTTTTTGTTCCAAGTAACCTAAAATTCATAGATAAATAATAAAGAAACGATGTTATTTCAAGTACTTATAAGTGAAAAGCGATTCCGTGAGACTTTTTGTGTGATTTTGCAACTTTTCACTACACAGGAAGGCAAAATTATATTTTTTAAATCTATGTTATCTTGACGACGACTTGTGACAAACTAAGAGCAATGAGCATGGTTTTAGTGTAGGTGTGTGCGTGAGCGTGTATGTTTACTTGCAGGAGCACGGTTTTATGGCTTCACTTTTGATGTTTGCGGCGCGCTGTCTATCTTTTTTTGTTGGTCTGAGAACATAATATCGTATTATTTGTTAATAAAATACTAATAAAAAGTTTTAACATTATTTTTATAGCACAAACTTACACAACCATCATTGTGGAGAAGAGGCAAGGCCGAGTCCACAGAACACATATATCTAGATTCGTGGACCACATATTAAACAAATTATTATAATACAGACAATGATTTCAAAAGTAAGGATACGCCCATCTGAACATTTTACATAGACCGTCTTCATACAAGCAAAAGTAGCGCCATCTGTTATAGCTCATACGAACTACGTGAGAACAGCGCTGCATAGATCGACAACGTAACCTTGTACGTGCGTAACTTACATTTTCATTTACTTTTTTTAAATCACATTTTGTCGTGAGTCAGTAGTCAGTTGCATGCCGATATCCTTTTAACTCAGAATACCAGACTCAAAATACCAGATTGTTAAAATATCACATTCTCAATAGGTTTATCAGATTTCGGACAGTCGAAATCAATACAGGCTTTCTGGCCACCGCGAAAATTCCCAAACTTTGGAGAAAAACCAAAATCGTATCCTCTCATATTTGTCAATTATATCAGCTAATGAATATAATTATTCCTTATAAATAAATAAATAATAATATAAAAATAATGTCGACATCAATGTCACAAAAATGAACAGAGAATCATTTGGAAATCTGTAATTTAAAAATTATTTGTATCGTAATTCGCTATCGCATATTGTATAAACATCGTTTATATGTCTTCTCCTAATTTGCTAACAAAATTCAAAATTACTTACACTAAAATCTTAAGACAAAAATATGACGTCCGTACAAGGTTACTTTGTTCACATCGAGCAGCCATTGGCCACACAATGGCCGCCATTGGTAAAATAATTATCGCTTTAAAAAATGTGTTTATTTAATCATTTAATTGCAACAAAAATAATGTAAGGTTACATTCCGATGATACGATACCCCATATTTCTTTTTAATCTTGGTATCGTAATTTTTGCAGTCTTTTACTACGCAACTAGGCATTTTTATGACAGGCAAATACACGTTGATTCCCTCGCGCGGACCACTGGTCAACTGAGTCGCGTTGGCCCTAAACCGTAATTTTAGGGCCAGCGCGTTGGTGCCATTTCGTCGGTCGGTGAGCCCGGTCCTTACGCTAGTAATATATAAGTCAATGAATACAGAACATTATTGTTGTTTTATTTTCTAATACTCTGGAGAGTGCCCGACTACCCAAAAGACAGTAGGACTTCTTAGTCCTGCGTTTTAAACGCGGTGCATGATAGTTTTAATGGGTGAACTCTAGATGTCGCCAGCAGCGACTACCGTTTTTTATTTTTTTATTTGAAGTTGACATTCTTCTCCGCTATACTCCGTGATTCTGTGGATTCAGTCTATGTACTCTGTGCAGTCTATCAAAAAGTACTCTGTGGATCAGCCGATCAGCCGCTGCGAGGATTTTGTTGTTTTTACTCATACAACAGTGTTCATACGGATTTGTAAAATTGTAAGACAGTTCAATTGACGTCGAGAACTGCCTGGTAAAGTGGAAATAAGAGTTTATAATACGCCCAGTAGGTATATACAGCTTTTCATATTGAAAGAAAGCGAAGCGAGTGCCACTCTCACTACCTACTATAAAAAATAAAAACAATTGGTAACTTGCATGATCTATTCACGTATTGCTACTTGAATTCCTGACCATTATCTTATTAAGTGTTTTCCTAGTGCTGTAATTGAAATAGATTAATATCATCATACAATAATGTATTTATTGACGTAGTAAATAAGTAACAACTGACAATGTCACAACCATAGAGCCAGGTATATATTATCATTCGTCCACATCCTAATAAGCTACGACATCTCCTCGATAAGTCGTCGTTGCTTTGTGGTGGTGCCTCACTCCGCCTTGCTGGTGCTCCCTGCAAGACAGCCGTGGCCAGTGGGAGACCAGGTGTCTCAGCGCTGGCTTGTCGTGGAGTGCCCGCTTGATTCTGTGTGCCTGATGAACTTGGAACGATGTGCTCTATCACATTTGGATTTATATCGGGCGAGTCTTGAGTAGCCTGGCAGGAGAACCAAATTGATGGTTGGGTTAGTTGAGGCGTTGGGTGAGGTGACTCTGGCTGATTGTTATAAGTGTGGGTGATGGTGATCGCTGTCTGATAGGTGTGGAAAAAATTAGTGAATGAGGCGTAGGTGTGGATGGAGGCAATGGGCGAGAATGGGATGTGGACGGCGGTGCTAGTGCGTGTCCAACAGATGTTTACGAAGGTAATGGAGGAAGATCAGTAACAGCTGAACTGATTGGGTCTGCTAAGCGGGAACGCACGTGATCTGCATGATATCTCCCCTACACCGTCTGAAGTGTTCACAGCGTAAGAATATCTGTGCGTACGCCTTAATATTGTAACAGGTACCCATCGGGATCCGTCTCTGGCGCGAATACGCTGTCACCTGCTTTAAAAGATGGGGTTAGTTTGTCAGACTCAATGTTTGCCTGTATCTGCTTGTTTTGCAGAGTTCTTTTAGGGTTAGGCCGCGCGTTGTCCAGACCACAATGCAATCGAGGCCCAAACAAAATTTCACCTGGGCTCTTACCGGTGGCACTATGAGGTGTTATACGGTAGGAAAATAGGAAGTTTTCTAGCCTCCTCAGAGTCATGCTATCCGCTCGTATTTGATGACATTCTAGTTTTGAAAGTACGAACCAGGCGTTCTGCTAAGCCATTAGTCCTCTGGTGATATGGAGATGACTCAATGTAGGATACCCTTGTCTCTGCAATAATTTTGGAATTTCCGGGAGGTAAACTGTGTCCCGTTATCCGACACCAAGAAATGTAGAAAACCGAACCAAACCAAACCAACCGGACCATGAGCTTGATCTCAAACCATTTTGAGAGTGCATCTGCTAGAACAATGCAAGCTGAAGCAAGCAAGCTGCAAGCTGAAGTGGCAATCGGCCGGCCATATTAGCCGTAGAACCGAAGAACGCTGGGGTAGACGTGTTGTTGAGTGGAGACCGCGAATCGGTAAACGTAACGTGGGACGCCCTCAGGCTAGGTGGAGCGACGGTCTTCGCAGGATGGCAGGCTGGCTGATGATGATGATGATGATCTGCCAGAACAAACCAGTATCTTCCTTCAAATGGTCCCGCAAAATCGACATGTTCAGGGACGGACCAGGAGTACACAGGCAATTCAGGGTTATTTGGCCGGTTTTCTTGGCATTTAGGACAGTATTTGATGTACTCTTCAATATCATCGTCGATCGACGGCCACCATACGTAAACACGTGCGAGTGGTTTCATTGCACAAGTTCCTGGGTGTCTGTGCAGGTATTTCAATGTAGCCTTCCTGAGCGTATTCAGAATGACTTTTCGACCCTGCCACATCAAAATCTTATTTTCGATGGACAATTCGGTGCGTTTCCGAGCATAAGGTTTTAAGATGTCTGAATATGAATTTTTCCGCCAACCTGTCTTAAAATTTGTTTGAAAATAAGATCATTCCTTGACGCATCCCTTATTACTCGTAATTCTTCTGTCAACGGTATATCTGGGCAGAACAGTAGCTTTGTAATTGGAGTCGCTTGAATATGACTTATGGGAGTGATCACTATCCCATCATGGTTGAAATCCCTTCCAAGACTATCCCTGACAAAATTTCCCCTCTTCTGTTAAAATACCAGCTGAACTCAGTAGATTGGGACCTCTACTCAAAAATTTTAGACTTACGTGTCTCTTCTCTCCCATCCATTAACGCTGAGTCCACGCAGGAATGCTTTTCGTCATTCTCCCACAATATCCTCTACAGCAGATGATTGCTTCCCTTCAAAAAAAGCTCCAACGGGCAAAATTCCATCCCCGCCATGGTGGGATAGGGAATGCTCTGCCGTGATCAGGGCCAGGAATGAGGCCGAAATGAACTTCAAGTCCGACATGAACCTGGATAACATCATTGCCTTTCAACATATCTTGGCTAAGTCCAAAAAATTACTTAAGAATAAAAAGAGAGAAGGTTGGCGGAAATATTGTGGCTCGCTGAATCCATCCACTCCAGTGTCGGCCGTGTGGCGTAAGCTGAAGTCGTTCAGGAGTAGTTTGAGACCCTTCTCCGGGAACATACTGTCTGAGGAACTGGGTAACCAGTTTCTTTCTAAACTGGCATCAATCTATGTTCCTAATTTAGATGAGTGTGTCGCTACGGGCTCCTGGCTAGCATCAGATGACCCTCTAAGCCATTTACTCTGGGGGAGCTTAAATCGGTCCTCGCCCATGTAAAGGATTCTGCTCCTGGAGTGAATGGATTCCCTTACTCCTTCACTACAAAAGCGGATGATATAAGACCCATCAATATAATCTGGACTTAGACAACTATTCTTTTTCTTCCGGTTATATTCCTCCTGATTGGAAGGTTCAAGTGGTAATTCCTATATTAAAACACGGTAAAGATCCTAGTAATCATTGTTCAAAGTCAAAGTCAAATCATGTATTTCAATTAGGCACACTAAAGGCACTTTTGAACGTCAAAAATTATAGTAAAACGAATTGATTCTAATCGCCCATTCCAAAAGGTAGTTTTAAATGGAGAAGAATGGGCAAGAAACTCCACGATGTTCTTACAGGCTGTGCGGGATGATGATGTATGATTTCTTAGAATAAGTATAATGTATGTACCTAATGTATGATTATTTCTTAGAAATATGTATAAAGAATAAAATAAATAAAGAAAAAAGAATAAAGAGTATTCTGTTCTGTTCTATTCTATAACGTACTTAATAAACATGTAACTGACATGTACAGTATCGCTAGATTAATTACCTAACTGATTATTGTGTTAATTAATAATAATAAGATGCTATTGCACCACATTAATGTGATTGGTCACATAGCTAGATGTGCAAAGATTTGCTATCATTTTGATTGGCTGTTGCCGTGGCCTAGTAGTGTGGTCTATACAGGTCGAAACCTGTACAAACCTGTCGGGAACCACACTGGATAAACGCTATGCCATTGGATTAGGAATATAGTTTCAACATACAACACCCACTAGTTGCGCTCATGTAATTTGGGTATAAATATAGGAACATTTAGCATAATCGGCATTAGTTCTCTACAGTGCTCTTATAACCTACTATAACTAATAGACAGTGTGAACAAGTAAGTCTTCAAATGTACTAAATATAAACTGTATAAACCGTGTAAACCGTGTAAACTGTGAACCATACAAACTGTGTCAAAACTATAAGTCTGAAAACCATATAAAAATAGTGTAACAATAAACAGTGTTAAGATCTGCAACTCTTTAATTCCACCAACCCAGTAACAGCAAATGTGTGACTTATCCCCCACACAGGCGATTGCTCTATCGTCCATACTTATTAAGCTTTTAGAGCACTTGATTAAAAACCGTCTTGAATTGTTTGTAGAAAGCAGAAAACTGCTCCCAACGACTCAATTCGGCTTCAGGAAAGGTCCGGGTACAGCTGATAGCGTGGGGAGTGTGGGGACCCTTACATCAGGGATCCGACTGGCCCTTAGCAGGAATTGAGTCTGTGGTAGCCGTTTTCTTAGATATTTTAGCTGCCTATGATTATGTTCTCCTCCCAGTTCTCAGGCAGAAGATGCATGAGCTGAGAATCCCGGCTAGTATTCGTCAAATCATATGCCGCATTTTTTTAGAACGTCGCGTCGTGTTAAACTCAGGATATCGGGGGAGAACTCTGAGCCGAGGTCGGTTTGGAGGGGTCTACCTCAAGGATCCGTGCTTAGTCCCCCCTTATATAACATTTATACTTCTGATCTTCCTTCTTGTTTAAATTTTAATTGTAATATTCTTCAGTATGCTGATGCTATTGCATTATTTGTCTCTGGCACTTCCATCCAGGATGCCGCTCAGTCCATTAATATATCTTTGTCCTCATTAAACCAATGGCTTTTAGAACACGGGTTATCTTTAAGTGCTCCAAAAAGTTCAGCAGTTATTTTCAGTCGTAAACGCCTTATCCCCCAAGTCGACATTAATATTGACGGCCAAGCAATTGCAATCGAGGAGAAGGCCAGGTATCTGTGGGTTACCCTGGATTCCAAGTTGTCGGGAGTAGACCACATTGGTAATACCGTTAAAAAATGTGAGCGCTCGGTCTCGGTCCTTAAGGCTTTGGCAGGTGTCTAGTGGAGTGCTCACCCATACACCTTAAAACTGGTCTAGAATGCGCTGGTTAGAAGCGTGCTGGATTACTGCAGTTTAATTGAGCCGTGTAACAAAGATGCTCGGCGTAGACTGGATTCTGTCCAGGCCAAATGTCTGAGGACCGTGACTGGTGCCATGAAATCCTCCCCCATAAACGCTCCTCCAGGTAAAATGTGCAGAACCCCCTCTTAACCTTCGTAGACAATACTTAGCAGACCGTTTCTTGTCAAAAGTTTTCTCCCTTTCGTCCCATCCTTTACTCCCCATTTTAGAACAAATCTACCTCTCTCTTAACGCGTCTTCCTACTGGAATAATAAATCTATTCCATTGATGAGTAGGTACAATGAGCTTAAACACCTCTCCTCACCTGTTTGTGAACACCCCACTCTTCCGGTCTTTTCCTACGCATATGAGGTGGTCCATTTCAGGGTAAAGGTCGTTTTAGGACTTGGTATCTCCAAAAACTCAGGAAGTAAAAGGTGACTTCGATCGGGCCATTAAAAGATACTGGGAGGGTTGGATTTAGTTTTATACGGACGCATCCAAATTGTCTTCAACAGGTGTTTCTGCGTATTTTCTAAATTCAAAAATAGCCCTCTTATTCCAAAGTCCACCAGAGACCTCAGTATTTACAGGGGAATGCATCGGTATCCTAGAAGCCATCAATTTCATTCTAACTCCTAACATTAAAAATTCAGTCATTTTCTCAGATTCGCGCCGTAGTTATAAGCTTTAGCTCAAAACCAACTTAAATCCAAAATTCACAGTAAAATCATCTTTGATATACTAAATTTACTATTTACTTGTTCGAACAACGGTTTGAACATTGAAATAGCTTGGGTTCCCAGTCACTCGGGTATAGGTGGCAACGAGTGTGCCGATTCTCTGGCAAAATTTGCTACATCTAACTCGGTGGATCGGAAGCACTATGTGGTACATAGCTACGACTTACGGAGTGACACCAAACATAAGCTGTACAACTCGTGGTCAGCAGTGTGGCAGTTAAGTTCGAAGCTCAAGGGGACATACTACACCAGTATTCAACCCGACATCCAGCGGAAAACTTGGTTTTTTAAAAGCTCAAAATTATCCAGAAGAACTGTTGCAACCTTGTGTAGACTGAGACTTAGCCACTGCTGCAGTCCAGTATTCTTAAATCAGATCCGTGTTCGTGACAGTTCCTTGTGCGAATGCGGTCTTGATGATGGTACTCTGGACCACATCTTTTTCTCTTGTCCATTAAATTCCCAATCATTTGAATTGTATCATAAGCTTTCCAAAATTAAAATCCCTCTTCCTACTAACTTCCATTCCCTCTTGACTAAGTTTTCTCCTAAACTTATCCAAATCTTGTCAACTTTTTTAAACGTAATTAAAATCAAATTGTAGTTTGGTGTGTAGTAATAATAACTTTGTAAATATATTATAATTATGTAGATTTGTGATGTTTTAAATGTGTATATATATATATATATTCTTCTGTCTTTGTCCTTGTAGCAACTGTTTTTGTAACTAGTCATAAGTACCACGGAGTGAAAAGTTCGACGGCTCACCTCGCTGTACTGCCGTCACCACTTGATGTTGGCAGAATAGTCGACATCGGCCCAGTTGCCAAAAAAAAAAAAAAATAATAATTTATTTCACATCGTTCCAAGTTCATCAGGCACACAATCAAGCGGGCACTCCATGACAAGCCAGCGCTGAGACACCTGGTCTCCCACTGGCCACGGCTGTCATGCAGAAAGTATAAGGAACATTACTTACTCTATGGCAGGGAGCACCAGCAAGGCGCAGTGGGCGCATCACCACTTAGCCACGACGACTTATCGAGGAGATGTCGTAGCTTATTAGGATGTGGACGAATGATATATACCTGGCTCTATGGTTGTGTGCGTCATTGTCAGTTGTTACTAATTTTATGTAATTTGTTTTCGTTTTTGATTGCTCGTTTCTTCCCTGACTTGGCGCTTGTCAAATATGCTCTCCCAGTCCTTCAAAATGCTCTTGCGTTTGACATCCTTATGCCTATCATATGCACCGCATCGACGGCACTGATCTAGACCAATCTTGCGTAAAAACGTACTCTGTTTGTTGTGATGCGCCATGCTGGTTTTTGTTTTGACTTTGTTTGTGGCAGCAAGTAAACCGACGTGAATGTCACCCTCAGCAAGCTTTCTAGACTGAGCTACTGCAAAGAATTTGGCAAATATTACTTCCACAGTTTTTCCATCATAATGTTCTTGTAGATCGGGCCATTTCTGTTTCAGATCCCCTTCTAGCTGCGGGTGGTTTACGTCGGTCGCAAATCCATCACGCAGGAGACGTTCGAACAAGTCTTCCTTCTTGTAGCCACAGTCGGTGGCGAGTTTCTTGAGCCTGTTAGCGTAATGTTCTATAGTCTCATTGCAGTCTCTTACGCAATTCCAAAACTCAGTTAAAGCTTTGAATTTTGTTGTTTTAGGTCGATGTAAGTCGAGTAGTTTAAAGTTTACGTCTTTGTATAGACTGTTTTCAAAATCGGGTATGAATGCTACTTTCAGATCGTGGAAGACTTCTGGAGTTAAGCAAGAGAATAAGAGTTCTTTCCTGATGTCGTTTTCGCTTATGTCCCAAATATCGCATTTTTTTTTTAATCTAAAAAATGTTCTACCGGCGTCGTAGCAGGGTTAAACGTATCACACTTGAAATGTTTAATAATTGTGAGTTTGTTACAGTTGTTGTTGGTGTTCGCCGAGCTGGTAGACTCCGTACCAGGTGTTGCTGGTGTGGGGGCCGCCACTGTCGGTCGCTGTTGTTGTAACACGAGTTGTTGCAAAACGTCTGATGTTTGCTGTTGTTGCTCCCGTTGTACTTATTTGTATAAATTCTTTAAATTGTTCCGCTTTGATTTTGACTACTTAGTCCTCGTCGCTAATGAAATAGATTAATATCATCATACAAGAATATATTTATTAATGTAGTAAATAAGTAACAACTGACAATGTTACAACCATAAATCCAGGTAAGTAGGTATTATATATCAATTAAATATTGTGTCTTGCATAGTATCGTAAGTTATACGCGCTGAATTACCGCTTTCTCTTTTTCTCGCAATTGCAACTCGCAGACTAAAAACCAGCGTTAAATTATTTTAGATTACAATTTACAAGGGAATAAGAACTACTGCTGAAAAAGAAGGTAAAGTATGTTGAGGAAATTTATTACTAGTAATACACAAAATGATTGCATTTTAATTATACATATGTATTTATTTTAAAAAGGACACACTGAGGGTGGAATTTTTCCAGTTAGTCACAGAATAAGCAATAAAAAAATCTATAATGCTTCAACGCTCACTGAAAGCCAGGTATGTAATAATTTTATGTTCTAGCCCTGCCAGCTGCCTGTAGCCTGCAGCCTGCATTGTAATCACATACACTTGTTATAACTTGAAAAGACTTTGATTTTCTCAAATAAGTTTTTATACTTACAGATGAACAACTTACTTAGAGGAACCTACATTTATTGAATCTTAAACTGTTTCCAGGATACGTCAACTTTGTGTGATAATACTTTTACTACTAAATCTAAAAGCAGTAATTCACTTCTATATAATTTATGGGAAGTTCCACTACCCGCACATCCCTGCGGGGGCCATACAAACACAACTGTACAAGCAGGTCGCTCCAAACCTAGTGCTCCAGAAGTCTAAGCCTGATTGTAAATATGATGAAATACTTAAAAGTACTAGTTCTCTGCTTAATTGGGAAGTGCCAAGGAAATACGATGAGTTCTCAGCAAAGGGCTTAGTGAATGGTTGTTACGTGCCGGAACACTGCAATCCCCTGTTCAGTGTTGCTTTAATAGTAGCTTACAGGAATAGACAGAGTCAACTAGACATATTCCTGCCATATATTCATAATTTTCTAAGGAAACAAAACATACACTATAGGTGAGCATTTTAAAATCAGTCTATTAAACGAAACAAGGACCAGAGTTATTGTTTTGTCTAAATGTCATTATTCTCTTGCCCTTATCCCAATTTATTTGGGGTTGGCACAACATGTATTTTTAAATTATACTTTTTTATGTAAATGTAGAGGTTTTGAAGAAAAAGTTAGCTTTGCTCTATTTTAACCCTAATTTTTAGCATAATCATGCAAATTCAAGAGCGATTATGTAAAAAAAAATGTACTACTAAAATGGTTAAAATTATAATATGTTATAGTAAATTATCTGGTATATCGAATCCTTAACGGTGGACCACTATTTACGACACAACCTGTACTTATGTAATTAATATATCAGATTACCAAAAAAACAATTAATTTAAAATAATAACAGGCACAATAACACGTCTAACTAGACAAATAACCCGCCCCTAAGTGTTCCCTGCACAAAGGTGCCCAAAACGCTTTTTGATTACCAAATGTTGCACTTAATGAAGTTAAAATTGACGTAGTTAATGAGGTAGTTTCTAGGGGTATACATTGACAAATATTTAAATTGGAAAAGGGAATTGCAAGCCATTGATTCGTATATTTCCTCAGCGTGCCTTACGCAGTCTTAGGGATGAAATAGACATAAAACACCTTAAAATGATATACTATGCTCTAATAGAATCAAGGTTGAGATATAGTGTTCAGTTTGGGGGAATAGTTATAAATATAACTGCCAGAGAGCCTTTATACCTACTCCAAAAGAGAGCCATGCGTACCATGGTCCGGAAATCACAGATAGAGAGCTGTCGGCCACACTTTATAAATTTAAAAATTCTTAGGTACTGTGCCCAGCCTCTATGTTTTAGTACTGGAGCCGATTCTCTTGTCACAAATGCCTCTAAACTAAACAAAAATCACTAAAATTTTGTTTACTCCTGTCAAACGACGATTTCCCATTCTGAAATTATTGGCTAAAGTGACACAACTTAACTATATTTTAGCTTGACAGCACTAAGATGGCACTGAGTTATCAATCTATTGAAAATGGCAATTTTGCTGTTCTGAATTTCACGTTTTTCACCTAAAATTTAGATTGTTTAACTAAATCGAACTAAATCTGACTATTTTTAATCGCGATTAAAAAGGTGTGGAATAAAATTTGTTGTCATGAATAGAAATTCACACCAACACCTTGACTTCAAGTGCAATAACAGTAGGTATCTTCTTTTTTATTTGCTTATATCTCGAAAATGGTGCGTCCTATCGCAAAAATTATTAAAATTTCGACCCCCTTTATAAAACACATAAACCCCTAAAACTCATCATGTAGGTAATAATTTTTCATATTTTCCATACAAAAAGTGAAAAATTCCTTAAAAAACACGCCAAGACTAGAGATTTTTTAATGCAGAATAGCTGTAAGATTCTCATAGCAAAAAGTAACGAATTTTAGTGATAGTTTAGTTCGGTGTAGGTACAGAGGCCAGCACATCAAGCTACCCCAATCTGTCAAATTTTCCCAATTGAATATGAACCTTATTCCTTTGTGGTTAAGTTGAAAATCTATTAAAGAAATTTGACAGATTGGGGTAGCTTGATGTGCTGGCCTCTGTACAAGAGAATCGGCACCACTGTTGGTGAATTAAAAAAAATACGTGCATGACTATGAAACAGATGAGGAGAGACTATTGAGGGAAAGTACGCGCAGGAAAGATTTTAAAAACAATGTAATACCCCAACTTAATATCGTTCAACATAGTCTTCAGTGCGGATTTTTAAAAGGTTGCCATTGGACTTAAAATCTATAATTTATAAGAGCTCATTTAAGTCAAAACTTAAAGCACAGTTCCTATCTATTGGAGAAATGTCTGTATACGATAGATGATGACATATCCATGTTTAAAAAAAATTATATTAAGTAGTTAATGAGAGACTATAATGTGACTGGTAATATTAGCTTGTAATGTTATTGTATTATTATTATTTTTTTTGTTATTTTCTATGATTATTATGAATGTGTTAGTTTTATAATTTTTATGATTTCAAACACAATGTCAATTGTTCATGAATAAATTTAATTGAAAAAAAATAATTAAATTGACATAAGTACATACTCTTTTAGGATATATGTAATAGAACAACAAGACAAGAATAAATTTAACAAAGGTATTCTACTGAACATTGGAGCGAAGATAGCAATCAATGACAAGTTCCCGTGCCTCATCCTGCACGACGTGGACCTGTTACCACTGGACGAGAGCAACCTTTACGCCTGCACGTACTACCCGCGCCACATGAGCGCCAGCATCGACAAGTTCCGATGGGTACTCCCCTATAGCTACATAGGGGGCGGAGCGGTCGCCATTACATCTAAACAATTTGTGGCGGTGGACGGACTATCTAATAGATTCGAAGGATGGGGCGGCGAAGATGATGATTTTTCCTTCAGACTTAGCGGGCATCATTTAAATTTAATCAGGTAAATAAATACCTAAACTGAATTTAACTTTTTTTTATTTTATTTTTTTGAACTGACTGTGCAACCTTATTGTATACCAGCTACTGCCCGCGACTTCGTAAGCGTGGAGGAAACAAATAATTTAGCTTTCTATCAGTGAAACATTCCTGTTATTGGATCAGTGCTACTAGACTTTACCTCTGACAAACAAATAATTTTATGTCCTTATACCTACTTAATATTAGTTTAAATTTGAAATTTAATTTATTATAGAATGCAATATTAATACACCTATAAATGTTATAGATTTCCTCGTAAAATGTCCCGCTACACGATGCTGGCCCACCCAGAAGAGGATAAGAACAGCGCGCGCCGTCGCATCATGAGAGAGAACGGGCAGCACGGCGGCAAGGACGGGCTCAGCACGCTGCCCTACGTCACCACGCACGTCAAGAACAACCGCCTGTTCACACTCGTCGGGGTCCAGTTATAGCGACGCAGCACATGCAGGATAACGAGGGGCCACTGCTAACGCGCTTCAACACTAACACTAGTCACAAACGATTCAGATGTTGGCAACGGTCTGTGTGGAAGTCTACCTTCACCAATGAATGTATATGAGCTAATGTGATGAGCTCTTGTTATCAAGCATTGTGTGAATTTGACTTTTTGCTCCTTTACTATTTTAGGCAGCACATCAAGCTACCCGAAACTGTCAAATTTTCCCAGTCAACTTTGAACCTTATGCTTTAGCGATAAAGTTGAAAATCTATTAAATTTTGACAGTTTGTAGTAACTTGATGTGCTGGCGTCTGTTCCTTAAACAGTTTACACCAGTGATTATAATTTGTGATACTTAGTTCTATGAAAGCAAAATATGATATTATCAAGATATAATCTTGATCATACCATCGTTATGGCTTTACTTTTTGTACCTAGTGTTGGGATCCCTTCTTTTCTAATATACTTTGGCATAACTATTTTGGTATAATTTGTTTTGCCATAATAATACTTCGCCAAATACGCAAAAGCCGCCCAAAGCCTTCCTATGCATACACATACAACGATGCTGATCAGCTCTTCTGTATGCGGTATGACCGGATTTTCAAGACCAAATTTGGTTTTGCTAGTCATCAGAGAGCACATGAAAGGAAAGAGAAGTAGTCGGGGTCGCTGTCGCCGGATACGGTGAAGAGGACTATACTTCGCCATATTTTTTTGGCATACAGTTTATGTTGGCATAATTATCTTGAAGGCTAATTTGTTTTGGCTTAAATTTAATTCGCATAATACTAAACGACGTCAGGGGCACCCCGAGGTTCGGTTTGGTTAGGTTCCTTTAAACCCTGCAGACAGAAATAGGAGCCCCGCGCAGGGGGGCTCTGTTGACCTGAAGTCGTTAGAAATGAAACGAGCATGCTACATTTATGCTTTAGAATGTTATGCTTAATCATTATTATGATTAAAGAAAATATGCTTAAAAAATTATGCGTAAATAATGTTATGCGAAAATATAATTAGGAGAAACAAAAGTATGCCAAGTTTAGGTCTTAAAATTTTATGCAAATGGATAGGGAACCCCTAGTATTATCTCGCCTTAAATTCTAAAATAAATAAAACATGCTAGTTAATCATTAAAAAAATAAATTAGATATTCCGAATTCTCTAATAAAAGCCATTTTTACGGTCACTAATGTTTTACCAAAACTCCATTGACAAATTTTTAGTTTACAACCAACGTTTCGCATACTATTTATTCCACAAACAACTCATTCCGCAAATGTTTAATTTTATAAACACTCGCTTTACAAACATTTATTTGGCAAATGCTTCTCTTTACAAATGTTTCGGATGATACTCGTATTTTTAATCATGTAAGTAAGTATGCATTTTTCATTTAAGGAATAAGTATGTATTTATTTTAGATTCTTTTGGAAAAATCACGTTTATACAAACTATCATTTTATAATACACTAGCTGCCCGGCGCGACTTCGTTCGCGTGGTGTCCTACTCCTACCCCTACCCTACTCCTACTCTAACCCTTCCCTACTCCTACCGTACCCCTACTCTACTCCTACCCTACCCCTTCTCTACTCCTACCCTACCCTACTCCTACCGTACCCCTACCCTACTCCTACCGTACCCCTACCCTACTCCTACCGTACCCCTACCCTACTCCTACCCCACCCCTAGTCCTACCCTACTCCTAACCTACTCCTGCCCTACGCCGAGCCTACTCCTAGCCTACTCCTACCCTACCCCTACTCTACACGATCATCATATCTTCTCTTTCGCCGCGTTGCTCGCTGCGCTGCGTGGAGCCACACTGGCGCGTCGGCGTGTATTTTTTGTTTATATTGACATTTTTAATTTCGTAATATCTTTTGAATGGACTGTCCGATTTTAATAATTCAAAAAGTAATCAACAGGTATAGATACAGTCTTGAATACGAAATAATTTATTTGGATAAGAATTAATACAAAGGTATGGATAACATGGTCTGATTTTGATTTAGTAATAAATATAGCCTATGTTACTCAGTGATAATGTAGCTTTCTAACGGCAAAATAATTTTTAAAATCGGTCCAGCAGTTTTTAAGTTTATTCGTTACATACAAAAATACAAATCTTTCCTCTTTATAATATTAGTGTAGAAGTTTAGACTAGCGACTTCATTAAAATACGTTGCGTAGTTTAAAAGATCTAAGCTTACAGACAGCCCGAGCGACTTTGTTTTAGTATAGGTACTATGTAAAGATTTTCTAAACCAGTCACAAAGTGATCATGACGGTATTGTCCATTTGGGCCAAATAATTTACAGACAAGTATTTTTTTCTGTAGCAGGATTGTCCGAAAGGGTTACCGCTGCCCGGAACATAAAGGGCTAAGGAAGGAACACGGGTGGGTTTTAGTCAGTAAGAGTCTGACACTCCCTTCCGCTAAACCCAGAGCGGGAGGAGTCATTAGATGATTTCCCATCCATAAAAAAAACAGTATTTTTTTCTATATAATCTAGTCGTTTCTGGCACTCGCCGGCCGCTGCTGCGGCACGGCTCGCTTCGCTCGCTCGGCTCGTGCGTAGGGAGCCGTGCGTAGGGGACAGTTTTAACCGAACCTAACCGAACCATTTTTTTTTTTAATAATTAAACTAATCTAACTAGTTTGGTTCCGGGTAGCCCACTAAAAATAGTCTCTTTTGTCTATTAGCGCAAGTCGATGAAAGAATGAGTTTCATTTTTAGGAAATTGCGTAATAATAAGTCAATATGTAAAAGGCTTTTATCTCAAACGTTTTTTTTTATGGGATAAAATGAATAAAAAATGAATTGTTTGTCAGATTACACGTTATTAAACAAAAGTTAAACCAGCCACAAAGTGATCATGACGGTATTTTCCATTTGGGTCAAATAATTTACAGGCAAGTATTTTTTCTGGTTCACTAATGTTTTGCCAAAACTCCATTGACAAATTTTTAGTTTACAACTAACGTTTCGTATACTATTTATTTCACAAACAACTCACCGCAAACGGCCACCATTCCTCTAGAGAGAGGCGAGGGGACTCCTATAGATGTAAGGCCGGTTTAAAATCGAAATAAATAATTTTTTCGATTTAAAACGGTTGGTGTTGATGACTATGTTTTTCTTAATTATAACTAAATTTTCTTGTTTTACCGAGGTAGGGATATGAGAGAGTACCTACCTATAAACTGTGTAAAGATTTTTTAAATGTGTGAAATACCTACTGATATTGATATACTTAGCGGGTTTAGTTCTAGTTGGTCCGTCCGACCAAGCGTAGGTATTACCTAGGTACATACTTAAGTTATAAAAAAAAAACTTGAAAATTTTAAAACGGGAAATAATAATGGTTCCGAAAAACAAATTCAGCGATCTGTGGCCGACTAAAAAAAATTGATCTTCGAATAACGAAACTAAACTTCCGAATAAAATACTGAACTTCCGACAAAATTACTGTTACCTACAACATATACGCGAGGCTACGTCGACTTTAGGATGCAAGAGTGAGCGAAGGGCACCTCGAGGTTCGGTTTGGTTAGGTTACTTTAAATCCTTTACATAGAAGTAGGAGCCCCGCTTCGCGGGGCTCCGTCAACACAGGATACAAGAGCGAGCAAATGAGAATACAAATACCTTTACCTAGGTATATGTTAAAACGTAATTTAAGCTGGTAGAAAAGTATTGTAGCAATAAACAGTCATGTTTATTTTTCGAAGATTTCAGTATCTCATTCGGTCGTTTCGTCATTTTTATTCGGACAAAAGTAGTCGGAATGTTAGTATTTTAGGCAGTAGATTAGAGTAGAGAGAGAGAGATTAGAGTTAGGACAATTCTTATTTTTTTGTCGGAGCTTTTATTACTATCCTTTAAAAACTGTGTTGGTACAACCAACCTAAATAAACATTTTCTTTTTTCATTATTTTCAAACGATATAAATAATACAAAGATTCGGTTTAAAAATCTTAGGGTCTCAATGACTTGGCATTGTTTTCTCCCAGTACATATTAAGACACTAACAAACTAAAGGCCTACTGTTTAACCAAGATGAATGACTGAGCTCTTGTGACACATCACCAACCCCTCTCGCATCACGCAGCTTGCCTCAGGCACCGTCTCAGTCAAGCAGCAGGCCTGTGATATAGGTACTTATTTGTTTTTAACCGTCTTCAAAAAAAGGAGGAGGTTCTCAGTTCGTCAATCTTTTATTTATTTTTTTATGTATGCTCCCCGATTACTCGAAGATGGCTAAACCAATTTGAATTTTTTTTTTTGAAGTGAAAACTTCTTTAGCGGCGTTGTACACTTTTTTTGTAATGGGTAAAAAATGTTAAACTCGCGTCAGGACACGTGACCCTGATCGAAAATTCGTAAGACGGATATGGAGAGTAGACAGCCGGCGCGGCGCGGCGTAGGAGTATCCCCCTCTCTTTCTACGGCGCGGCGAAAATGTATAACCGACACCGCTTCGGATGTGTTCGGCTGTCCTCGAGATGTACTCGGTTTTAATGTATATCCGATATGTAAGTGAATGATGGCAAAGTATTCTGTTTGTGTTTTGTTTTCACTTCTGTCGGCACTCCCGGAGTGCCACTGTTTTTTTATTTTTTTTGTTTGTAAGGGTATACTTTTCAGGTGGTCCCATTGTCATCAGCGCCCTAATTGCGCAACACACTATCGATCGGAATCTGAATCATTTTGAAGCAAATTGCTAATCCATTGCTTCATTCATAAGTTCGAAAAATTTGTCTGCTCAACACGTAAATAACGCAATGAATGTTTGTGTTGTTGTTGTGTTGAACTGTCAAAATGAAACCGATTCCGATTGATAATGTGTTACGCAGTTGCCCCGCAGGTTCGATCGGGAACCCTTCCCGAAATTCTACACGTGCATCTTCGCGTGAGGATGATAGTTTCACGCTGGGTGCTGCACAACCTCACCGATGCTCAGAAGCAGGCCCGGGTGGAATCGTGCCGTGATATGATAAACAAATTTGAAGCAGGCTCGTCTCAGCGTGTTTCCGACATCATTACAGGTGATGAGTCTTGAATTTATCACTACGATCCAGAAACGAAGCGCCAGTCGACGGTTTGGGTGTTTCAAAAGGAATCAACGCCTACCAAAGTGAAGCGATCTAGAAGCGGGGGGGAAGATTTTGATCTCGAGCTTTTTCAATTTGACTGGCTACTTGGTGTCAATTCCTTTTCGGAACCAAAGAAGCATCAGCGCTGAATGGTGTACTACTAAATGCTTGGCAGAAGTTTACTCTGTTGTGAGCAACAAGCGACCAAACACATGGCTCCGCGGGCTACTGCTCCACCATGACAACGCGCCTTCGCACACCGCGCTCAAAACGGGGGACTTCGAGGGACAGCACGCCGGTTAAGCTCCTGGGTCACCCTCTTTACAGCCCTGACCTAGCACCGTGTGACTTTTTATTCCCGAAAATAAAACATTAGCTCAAAAGGATACAATTTTCGTCGCCGGAAGATGCGAAGTCAGCGTTCGAGCAGGCTGTAAACGAGGTGTCCGTGGCGGACTGGAAAGTGTTTCGACAACTGGTTCAGACGCATGAAACTGTGTACAGAGGCTAGTGGAGAGTACTTTGAAAAGATTTAATAAAAAAATATTTACCTACTTAAAGAATATTTATTTTAGCAAAACTTTCTGAGTATCCTAGCGCACAGTATGGCCGCCCCCTCGTGCAAGTTCTCAGCCATCAAGTGGTCCAGATACTGCACGCCGACGGTCACCACCGAGGGGTTAGACGTCATTCCACCAACTTCTTCGAGAACAGTAATTGCTTTCTCGAATCGATCTTGTTCTGTGAGCCATTTAACTCTATCGTCGATATCGTAAAGGCTAGCCATTACAATGTCCTTGGGAGACATTACAGGAGTACTCTTCGAATCCACAAATTTCGAGACTCTTCTTGGAAGTAGTTCGTAGTTTAAAGATTTTATAGTCAGAGACGGTAAGCACAGGTTTCGCCTTACCGGTTTTAGGCTCCCGCTCCTTATGACTGTCCAGATTTTCACCGCAAGTATTCTTGCAAGCATTTGGTGGGTCTGGCTATCAGGATGAAACATGCATTTCCGCCGCCAGAAGCAAAAACACAAAAAATTGGTGTAAAGAGGAAGCGTGGGAGACCAGGTAAAGCACAACCTGCACTGATTATTCAGTGACAAATAACAATGTTATTCATTATTTGATTGCCTTACATTATTGTAACTTAGGACATAAGTAGGCTCCACTGTACCTCCACACCCGACGCATTTTGATAGTAGGTATTTTTTTTTGGATAGAATAGACCCTTTTTAGTGTAATTTGAAAACTGCAAATTCTGAAAAACCATAGGGGCCGAGAAAAAAATTCCGTTTTTTTTTTTTTAAAACCACACCCACTATACACACTAAACCAACATAATATACAAAATAACACATTAGTAATGACAACTTAGGATGCAAGAGCGAGCGAAGCGAGCTCAGGACTTGGGGCACCCCGACTCGGACAGGTTAGGTTAGAAGGGGATGGCGGGGTCTAGTGAGCGAGCGACCTATTAATTCATTAGACAACTAAATATATTTGCAGACGAGAATGACATTTTAAAGAAGCTGCCTTAATTAGCACCCCTATAAAAGGGGGAGCTCCGCGTAGCAGAGTCCTCCCCTGGCTGGAGAGTGGAGGCTTTGGGTTTACTTAAGGCAACCACAGGATAGTCCGGTTAAGTAGACACGACCTCTCAAGGTCAACTACGAGATGCCATATAGGAAAAAAAAATAGCAGAATCCATTCTGGTTCGAGACATCGATTAGAACGGAGCTCCGGCCTACAGGTGAAAGTTAATTTATTTTATTTCTGATTACTATTACTATACTATTGCTATATTAATTTTAATATGTTTGTTGTTTTACTATTGTTATTATGTTGCTGTTATTCTGAGTTTTCTTGGACCATTATCCAAGAGATACTTAGAATTAATAGTTTTTAAAATCCAAACTAATATTATAAATGCGAAAGTAACTCTGTCTGTCTGTCTTTCTGTCTGTCTGTCTGTCTTTGCTTCACGCCTAAACTACTGAACCGATTTGTGTGAAATTTGGTACAGACATAGTTTGGAACTTGAGAAAGGACATAGGATAGTTTTTATTACAAAAAATAAAATAAAAAATAAAATTTATTCCGGACATACAGCGCCATCTATTGGTCAAGAGTCGGCATCAATTCAGTACTGAAAATTCATCGGAAAAATGTAAATAAATAGTAAAAAGGTATGAAAATAACGAAGACGGAGTATAGATAATTCTATTAGTACTAAGTATATGTCGAGTTGGTGATCGCGCAATGGTGTCGATCGTTACACGAGTTCGGTTCATGTTATTGTTTTAATTCATCGGAAAAAAGTAAATAAATAGTAAAAAGGTATGAAAAAAATAATATCAATATAATAAAACTTTTAGTAAAACTAAAATGCCCGAACGGAGTATAGATAAATAATCCGAGTTGTGGTGTGTTGTTGTGTTGTGTTTGTGTTGTGTTGTTGTGTGTGTGTGTGTGTTGTGTGTTGTTGTGTTGTGTGTGTGAGTCATGCTCGATAGATGGCGTTTTGATCGAAAAATCTGCCGGAAGTCACTATTCCACGCGAACGAAGTCGCGGGCAAAAGCTAGTAAGTAATAATTTATGGCAATAATAAGAAATTTGTTGACAAAATACTTTAATACTGTTACCATGGAGTTTCTTGTCCTTCTTCTCCATGATGACCTAGATTTGGAACGGACAACTAGCTTTTAGATTAATTACTGACAAGCCTAAATTTAAATAAATGTCTATATAGCTTGTCTTTCTGTGCTTTATTTTATAAACTCCTTTCCCTACATACAATATTCATTGTTACTTTTACACATATTAAATAACTAGTAACCATTCTGATATTCAAAGCTTTATATTTGGGTAACATAAAATATGTATACCCTACATATAGACTTTTATAAATAGATTTTACACCATTTTTCTAACGCACCACAGACATCCTTAGTCTGTGTACCTTGTGCTGTATGTATCTTGCTGTTGTAACTCCCCATGGGGTTTTGGTCGGGTATAGTTAACATGAGGCTTTCGAAATTTCTAACTACTAAATATACATATACCTACCCGAGTTGCGAGTGTCTTAATCGGGTATAATTAGGACCTAGCGTTGCGTGATTACTGATTACGTACCTACTACTAAATATACCCGGCCGTGTGATGCCAGTGCCAGACTGTATCTTACTACTACAGACGCGTGTTTACTAAATTTACCTTGTGGGGACGCCAGTGACGTCATGGACCTCGCCGACGTCGCGTCGGGTAGATCACATTTTCGAGTGACTACCGCTAAATGTACCGTAAAACGGGGCTACTTTGACTTCCAGGGTTACTTTGACAGATTTTGGGGCTACTTTGACAGAGCGCCAAAATCGGTTTTCATGTGTGCTCAGCAAGTGTGCGTGACCTCGAGTAATATTGCGCGAGGCGCGGGGGGTGGGGAACGCGTCATAGCGTTGTGATAATAAGAAGGAGTCTAATTTTTGTTATATCTGTAGGTGCGACACTGCGACTATAGGTTCTACCGCCATTCTGTTGACTGGATATGCTGCGTTACCTGTAAAAACTGGGTGTGTGGCATGTGCAATAAGGGCTCAAACAATCTGTCATACGAATGTGTGGTGTGTGAGGACGACTCTAATTGTTTCTTGCCTATAATATTGCCAAAGTTGATTGTTACCTATCTTGTTTAAATTGATCTCAATTATGTTAATTATTACTTAAGAGACTGATTAAGTCGCATTAACAGTACCTTCGGTACAAATATTAAAATATTTGCGTTAATAAAGAATAATTTAAGTAATTGTAAAAATATTTGTTTTCATTTAAATCCATGTAGTTTTCAATGAAATATTTTTTTTGGTCAAAATGATATCAAAGTAACCCATGCTTTTACTATCTTTGACGTCAGTTGCATTTCAATGCCCTGTTAAAGAAACCCCACTTCTGAGGTTACTTTGACATTTAATAAATTAAAAAAAGTAGGGAGTTAGGGGGGTGGTATGTTTTAAATTTGCCATAGATCTGATAACCAAAGGACACATTGTTCTGTTGGCGTAAAAAAAACGAGCCGTAAAAAAAAAGTTACAAACCAAAAACCTCCAAAACCTGTTCAAAGTAGCCCCGTTTTACGGTACCTTACCAAGACCCCGTTACTGGTGCTACTGCTAGCTGAACAGCGGGTGAAATAGGGAGATTTTTACACTTAATTAATAAGAGCTTTTAGGCAGGCCGCGTAAATTATATAATATATAATAAAAAAAAAACCGGTTAATTATAATACCTACATATTATGTAGGTAGGTATTATAATTATCCGGTTTTTTTTTCTTTATGTTTTGTATGCGCCCTTGGCTCAAGTAGGAAGTTTTTGTAAAGCTCCAATTGATTAGAAGGTAACACAAGCGAAGGCTCTCGTCATCTTGAACGATTTTGGGGGGTGAGAGGTCATGATCAACGTGACTAACCCCTCCCTCCTCCTCCTCCTGGGACCGCACCTGACTGCTACGATATAAAGGCACTGTCAAATTGTCGTCTGATGTACTGTTGACTGTAGGTACCTACCTATGTTCGCGACAGTAACGAACCTGTGTAGGTATAGAATTAATCATAAAAATCATCAATACAATAATCTCGGCCGCCCATTGTACTTATATTTTGTAGTGTTTGATGTATTTTTTTCATGTTATGTATTTTTGTAGTGTACAATAAAGTATATATAAATAAATATGACTAGTTATTTCAAGGAAATGAGTATCACGTTTCCTACTTTTAAAAAATTTCCTCCCCGAGCCCGGCTTGCCGTAACAAGTATCCAAGACGATAGACGACCACCCTGCCCAGTGAGAGGCGACAGTTGTCGCTAGTTTACAACCCGTATACGATGTAGTCCCCATTCAGATCCACCGATATTCTGTTCACAGCTATTGTATGAGCCTGCAGCTCCTTGTTCTTTCCGTCTTGCGATATCGGCACTGTGTTCCCTTCATGGTCTAGAAAATGTATCACCCCCCATTGTGTTCCTAGACATACAAACTTTGTATGCACACAAATACAGCTCACTGCGTCTTTCAACAAGATACTTTGAACATCGTTATTCAGTCTATCGCAATGCAGTTTGGGGTCCTCGTTGGGAGGCAAGCTGTCACAGCTTTTAAAATTCACAGCCATAACTGCTTTATTTTTGTCCAGAAAACAAATGTAGTCATGTCCGTGACTACCGCCACCCCACCAACGCCAATCGCTTTCATATTTGATAAATAATTAGTAATCAATTGGTACTAATTAGTACTCGAACAAAAAAATTGGTACCATAGCAGTTTTCGAGAAAATCGACTTTGAAGGTGGTCCGGCGGTAGTCACGCTCCCTTCAGCAGGACCACCATGAGCGCCGAAAAGGGGGGCATGCTACAGCTATTCTAAATATACAAATAATTAGTACCCTTATATGTGATTCATTTCGAAAAAAAAAACTGAACTGAAACATTTGTATTTACCGAGAAAAAAACGATGATAACTTCCACGCAATCGTACAGCAGGACCACGACTTTGAATGTTGATTCCAAGTTTGAGAAGTTTGTCGCTTTCTTCAATCCTACATACAAAATTAGTACCTACCCTGCAATTGACACACACACAATAACACGAATTAGTACCCAACATTCAAAATTAGTACTCCAGTAGTTAAATTTTCATTTCAAGATTTCCCTATTAAAAACTGTGATTTCTTCTCAAATTTATACAAAAATTAGTACTCCTAAAGAAGTTATAGCGACCAAAAATTCAGATTCCTATGTGTTGTATTTTAAGAGAAATTAGTTTTCGATACTAAAACTCCGCGTATAACTCGACCAAATTAAGTTGTCAATCTAACTTAACTAAAACTATACAGAAACTAAAATATAGCGTCGAAAAATTCATCCGCATCGCTGTCATTTTTATTAATTAACAGTAAAATTCCTCCACCATATTAAGGCAATTTGTGAGAAGACTTATACCTTAGTATTTCTTGGTTGTAGTTGATGGGGGTCTTCTCATTGATTAGTCTTTAGATTAAGTTACTAACAATAGTGTTTAAGTGCAAATCTGTTACTAACAATTTATGGATCTCGTAGTTGTCCGAAATAAAAATGATTTTATTTTATTATTTAAAATGAAATAAAGTATTTTATATTGCTTCTTTTCCTATCGGCAGTTCATCATCATTAGTTAGTTTTGGTTTGGCAATCTATTTCGTTCAACTACACAAACAACAACTACAAATTTAGAAAGTCGCGTTGCATCATCATTCATTCAGTCGTTTCATTAGCAGACTCTGGACCTTCAGGTTGGGCGCCAGCAACGTGGGACTCAGCTAGCTCTGTGGGGGAACTATTATGTAAAGAACTATGCATTATTAGGTATTGGTTCGCTGCCAGGTTCTAGGTTCTGCGGCTTTGTGCTGTACTGCGGTAATACTGACTGAGCAGCAGCTGCGGAACAGTTCACCGCCGGCCGATGGATGAATACCTACACCTTTTTTTGGAACGAAGTTCTTTAACGGAGCTTAGAGAGAAATCGTCACGTAACGAAAAACCGTTATGGGTCATCTTGGATTTTTATTTTGAGTTCACTATCGACTTCATCACCCTCGAAAACTATAAGTATCACTCTCTGACTCTTTCTATTAAGTACCTATATGTAATAAAAAAACTTTTTCTGGCGGCTGCAAAAACATTCAAATTTTTCGTCATGGGTATCATTTTCATGTTTTTCGAGGGTGCTGAAGCCGATACTGAGGTCAAAATGAAAATCCAAGATGGCGGCTACGAATATTTTAAAATATTTTTTGGACTTTTTCTGTTGGGTTGCTACCATTGACAAGTCTGTCAAAATCAAAGTGATCTTTATTGTCACTAGAATAAGGTTGCTGTTGTCAGAGGCTTTAAAAGGACTGTAAGATCAATATTAAACCTTGTGACGTGTATGCAATCATTATTTTGCCTTATAACCTTCTGTTATAACCTATTGTTTGTTGGTCTGAATTTTTTCTAAAGAATTCCTTCTAATCTTTGAAGAGTTCCTTTTAATGTCTAATCAATAAGTTTTTCAATGTATTACGTTGTTATTTTATTTCAGCTAGCACTGGCAGACCGGCAGCAAGCCAACAAGCCACCTTGCCCGGGGACGGCGAAAAATCTTGTCAATTTTCATAGAGACTTCGAGCCAGAAATGACGCTAGAATAATAATTAGCTACGCTAATGTTATTGTGGCGCGTAGTTAATGTCAGCAGACTTAACGTCGTCATCTTGTTTTGTCAATAGGTATGTACAATTTCTATAACACAAAATTACAGACATGTTTACCAACAACGCCTGAATGAACAATGTCATTCAGACGTCGTTGCTGCTCTTTTAGGTATATTGTTCATTCTGTAAGAAGATCGTATAATACCATTCGTATACCCCCACCTCATATATGTAAGTCGAATACCTCCAAAATATATTTTTAACTATGTTCTAAATGTTGGGAAAGCGTAGTTTTTTAAAGGTAGCTACCTAAGTGCAAGCAAATATAGATTATGCTAGCGTGCTACCTTATAATTCTTTGAGTGTAGGTACGTAGGTAGACCTGCCAGAACTTAATTTTGTAGGTACAGTCAGCAACAGGAGTCGCTGAACAAAATTTATTGCAATAATAATACTCTTATAACTTAAGAAAAATTGTAAATGAGTCCGTCCGTCGTCCTAGTAGCGTACAATGAGTCCGTCCGTCGTCCTAGTAGCGTACAATGAGTCCGTCCGTCGTCCTAGTAGCGTACAATGAGTCCGTCCGTCGTCCTAGTAGCGTACAATGAGTCCGTCCGTCGTCCTAGTAGCGTACAATGAGTCCGTCCGTCGTCCTAGTAGCGTACAATGAGTCCGTCCGTCGTCCTAGTAGCGTACAATGAGTCCGTCCGTCGTCCTAGTAGCGTACAATGAGTCCGTCCGTCGTCCTAGTAGCGTACAATGAGTCCGTCCGTCGTCCTAGTAGCGTACAATGAGTCCGTCCGTCGTCCTAGTAGCGTACAATGCCTACGTAACATCTCTACTTTACGCTCTGGAATTAAATACGGGGGAAATTCTACAGATAAACTCATCGCATTCAAGGCACAGAATTTTTTTTTACGATTTGTCTTCAAACTAAAATCAACTGACAGTTGCTTACCATTTTTTTTAAAGTATAAGTTACTAACCCTACCATGTTTATATATTTATGAGACAGCAGTATTCGTGAAATCAAACTTACATCTATTTAAAACACTTATATCGAAACATCGCAACAATGAGATTTGCGCTAATACGCACAACACAGCTTTTTACACAAAAAGTTTTCTAAGCATGGCCCAACCCAGATTGTACAATAAAATACCGGAGCCTATAAGAGCAAAACACGAGCTGAATGATTTTAAAAAATATTTAAATAATTTCCTAACTCAAAAGGCATATTATTCCATTAATGAATACCTAGAAGATAATGCAAGATATGGGGATAAATATGTGCGGAATTAGTTTAAATGCACAGCATTTAATCTATAGTTATGTTAGTCCGTTGTAAATATTATTACTTACCTATTAAAAATACTACTAATACATAAGAAATGTTATAATTTTATTAATGTTAAATGTTATTATGTTTCTAACATTTTATATGTCTCTGTTAGCTTGTCATTTAATTTTAACAAAAGTTTCAATACTAAATTGTAATTTTGTATGATTACATGCTATCTGTACGCCGTTAAGGGCAAAACACAATCTCTGTACCTATTTTATTTTAAACACCTATTTTTACACCTATGTTTAACAAGTAAAAAACTTTTACTTTGACTCAGGCCAGTGTTCACCAACGTTTAAGTACTTATGTAACAATGTAATAATAATATAATTATGTAGATGTGGTAGATGTTTCTTCTGCAAACTATGAAACTCAAATAAGGAAAGAAACGCTGTTGAACATGGAAGCGAGTGCGGGATTGACAGCAGGTTAGGACTCAGGAGACTTAAGGGAATAAAAACTCTTGCTTTGTAATCAACAACGTATATTGTTATTCATTAAGTGACACAAATAGAAGAAGGATAATAATAACATCCGTTTATATAAATTTGCAAACGCAGTTATCAATTTGCACATACCTCCTATTCCTAATTAAAACTGAACGTAGTAACAGAGCGTTAGCAAGCGAAACATCGATGGAGTCATAAGTTCCAATTACACAATAAACAATAATGAACAGTTAATACAAATCAAATGTCAATGTATGAGTAATACAATTTATAAATCTAATTAAGGGCTGATTTTTTAATCAAAAGATAATTTTTATTCGTGGAATTAAATTAAAGTCTGACAGATTTTGTATGGAAGAACTGTCAAAAATTCAAAATTATTCTTCCGATAAAATGATCTGGCGTTGGAAAAATCAGCCCTAAGGGCCGATCTTTCAATCATCAGATAACTTTATCTGAAGAATAAATATTGACAGTTTTTGTATAGTAAATAATTCTTTCAAAACATGGTCAAACCGCTATACATATTGTTTTTTATCCAATCAGGCCGCCGAGAGAACGCGATCCTGTCAGTACAAAAATTCTAGTAGATCATAAATATCAAATTCGCAAAACACGTATTCATTTGAATGAAACAGACAGGTGTCAAGAACGCATTCTCGTCGGCCGCATTGTAAAATCCTGAAACAAAAGTTATCTGTCGATTGAAAATCAGCCAAGTCTATGTAGACATTTCCTAATTTACGGATCAAAGACAACAGCATTGGTCCGATTAGAATTTCGTCATAGAAAAAACATTGTTTTGGAAAGGAACACAAAAGTACAAAATATTTCTAACATACGTTCATATTTACTTATAAAATTTGTTCAACATCCCCTTAGATTTTACAATAGTCTAAGATCATAGTTAAGTTGAATATATTTTGCTTCTTTTGCAAGTGAATATGATTTGATCAACCTATTTTGTTGTTTTTTTGATGCCCTGTGATTCCTTCCCCTCCTTGTTTATGTGTAGGTACACATGTACTTACACATTATTATTATTTCAAGACTGTTAGCATAAGTATTATGTAAAGATGTATCTTGTTTAAAAATTAAATTAATATTTTGTTAAAAGATTAATTTCATATTGTTTGTCAGGCAGGTTTCCATATGGCTTAATTAGGTAGGTACTTACTCGAAATTAATTAAATTAATTCTAATATTAGAATTAATTCTAGGCACGGCCGTGTTTGGCGTATTTTTTGTAGTAATGTATGCCTCGCAGGACACTCCCGATACTAAATTGCAGGACGCTTTTTTAACGATTGGACCGAGCGTTGAGAATCCGACAGTGCGCTTGTAACGCGTTAAAAAGCGTCCCCGAGCACGTGGGCTAAAAGCAAATTAAAATGTATTGATTTTACTTGAGTCAAAATATTAAAAATATATAGTAAAAATATACAAAGATTATGCCTATTGTTCGTTTGACGATTGTTAACAATACCCCATACCTACGAGGGCTGCACTAAAAGTATCGGGAATGGAATATTTCCACTGTTCCTGTCATATTAAAAAAAATTTAATTGAAAACTCCTTGGTTTTAAAAATCGAATACTATTTATTTATTTAAAAAAAGATTCTCGGTCTTGTCACAAGGTTTTGTCAAACTTGTTTAGTCGTTGAGAAAATGGAATTGACTCGAGAAAATTAAAGAGCGACGATTTATTATGACTTTCGAAGTGGTTTAACACAAAAACAGTGTATTGACCGGATGATTTCTGTATTTGGTGATGAAGCCCCATCCAAAACCACAATTTATCGCTGGTTTGCTGAATTTCAACGTGGACGTGTCAAGCTCAGTGATGATCCCCGTCAAGGTCGTCCAAAAACTGCAGTCACCCAAGAAAACGTTGATGCTGTGCGTAAGCTGATTGAGGAAGATCGACATGTGACATACCGCGAAATTCAGGCAACTTTAGACATTGGCATGAGTCAAGTACAAATAATCTTGCATGAACAATTAGGTGTAAAAAAAGTTGTTTTCCCGATGGATACCGCATTCGCTCTGTGAAGAGCAAAAAGCGGCTCGCGTTACTTGGTGCGTCAGAACTCTCGAAATATTCCACGCAGGATCCTCAAATGCTGTATACAACATCGTATCAGATGACGAATCCTGGATATACGCGTACGAACCCAAAACAAAAAATCATTCACGAGTTTGGGTGTTCGAAAATGAGTTAAAGCCAACAAAAATTGTTCGTTCGGCCATTTTGGAGACCCCAACTTCCGAATGGAATGGTTGCTTCAATGATTGGTTCCATCGTATGGAAAAATGTGTCAAATTTCGGAGAATACTTCAAAAAGCAATAAATACATTTTTAAATAGTAATGTTGTGTCACTTCCTTGATTCCCGAAATTTTCAGTGCCGCCCTCGTATATGAAAAGTTTCTAGAAATGTTTCGAAAATACACCACTTCTATTGCGACAAACAACAATGGATTCTCAACTGTTTCGATATCAAACGCAATGTTTATACAGACGTTTTTGGTTTGGTGTTGGTTGTCGGTTGTTGGATTTACTATTACGTAGATTAAAATATATGATTTCATTAAAATCATCACTATTAAATTATATACCTAGGGTTGATTTTTTTTATAAGCCGGTATGGTTCTGGACTATACATACGTCTCAGAGCAAAATGCTGAAACGCCATGGGCTTCGAAAATTAAAATAATATCAATACTGACAAAATAATCAAAGAAAATGAATGTGACACGAATACACGACTGTAGTTACTGTTCAGCTCTGCTCTGAATATGAAATGGCGGCCACTTCAAACAGTGTATGCGAGCATGGTCAAGGTACCTATACTTACATGATTTACAAGAAATTAATATTTTTGGTAATGATTGTCACATGATTTAGTTTGTAATGTGAAGGGCAGAAATATTTAAAAAAGGTTTTTTGTTAAGTTAAAAACCAACACGATGTCTCATCTAGACTGAGAGGTGACAGGGCTTTTCATAACGATCATGGATACGGTTAGATTTACTTTTATGGTTTGTAGAGTAGTCCCCTAATGTGAATGATGTCGGTCTGCCTGCTCTCAGTGGTTGCAACTTCGAGTTATAGCGCTTAGCAGAGGCTTCATTATTGCGAAAAAAAAAACGATCAGAGAAATGGTCAGTTTTAGTACATATTCAATGTATGGCGTCTCCGCAGATAAAATAAGTTGGTCTGTCGGCGTAAATGAGTGGTTCGCCTTGAAGGCGAGCAGCAGCTGGCCATGATAGCCAGAGGCTGCCCCCAGGGTGGGGTCCTGTCCCCCCCTTCTATGGAATCTGGTTATTAACGACCTTATCATCAAACTCAACGCCAACCGCTATTACACAGTAGGGTATGCAGACGACCTCGCAATCCTGGTTTCGGGAAAGGTGACGGGCACGATATGCAACCTCACTCAGCAAGCGCTACGTATCGTAGAGGTGGTGCAGGGATTTTGACCTTTCAGTGAACCCCACTAAAACTGAACTAGTCATGTTTACCCATAAACGAGCGTTAGGCCCGTTTCGCCTACCTCAACTGTTCGATACTGAACTCCGGTTGGCCAACGAAGTCAAGTACCTCGGGGTCACACTAGACAGTAAGTTAAACTGGAGCAGTCATCTGGACAACAAACTGAACAGGGCCTGCATAACCTTTTGGCAGTGCAGGAGAATGATAGGTAAGAAGTGGGGCCTATCTCCTAAAGTTATACTGTGGTGGTACTGTGGTGGTGTGTGTGTGTGGTGATCATGGGGCTGTGGTCTGGTGGCCCCGCACCAAGCTAGTTACAGCCGCCAATAAACTACAACGCATGCAAAGACTAGCCTGCATGGCGACTACGGGCTGCATGAGGACTACTCCGACTGCAGCAGTTGAGGCCATCCTGGGTATCCCACCGCTCCACCTGTTCATACAGCAGGAAGCGACGATGGCGGCGGTACGTCTTAATATACTAAATCTCTGGGGTAAGAGTGATACACCACACACCACGCTGCTTGAGGGACTCCATAAGGAGTTCCCTATTACGAAAGCCATAAACGACCGGGTTCCTAAACAATTTATCTTTGATAAAAAATACAAGATCCAACTTCACGAGGATCGCCGATGCGAGGGGTTGCGCCCTGCAGAGCTGCGTATCTTCACGGATGGATCCAAAACAGGTAGTGGCGCAGGTGCTGGAATCTTCTCGGAGGACTTCAACATACATATAGCCACACCATTGGGAGTCCATAACACAGTGTTCCCGGCTGAATGCATGGGCATTTCTCTGGCAGCTTCAGCCATTATGGCCAGGGAAGTAAAGGACCACTCAATACGCATACTCTTAGACAGCATGGCTGTTCTGCAAGCGCTGAACAGTTATACAGCTGACTCTGGGCTAATATACGAGTGTCACCAGCGCCTCAACCAGGTGGGTATACTCAATAAAATAACCATTCAATGGATCAAAGGACACAGCGGTTTGCTGGGCAACGATGCAGCCGACGAGCTTGCCAGAAGGGGGTCGAGCATGGCACCAGTGGGACCTGAGCCCATCGCGCCACTCCCCTTCGGGTACATACGTACTCTGGTAAGGAAACGTACCAGAGAACAACATGAAAAATTTGGACGGACCTAAGTGAATGCAGGCAAGCTAGGGAAGCACTTCCCACATTGGATGGCCGCCTCACGAAACAGGTTCTCCGTCTAACCAAACAAAAGCTGCGCATAGTTACTGCAGCTTTAACTGGCCACGGGTCATTTAATAAACACCTCTTTGTCATAGGAGTAACAGACAGTCCACTGTGCAGGGCCTCCATGGAGGACGAAGAGACAGCGGCACATGTGCTTCTAAACTGCCCGATGGTCGCCACGTACAGGGCAAAGTACTTCGGTAACCCAGGTACCCTACGTGAGACGGTCAGTAACATCAAGGCGTTGCTGGCCTTCCTTGAGGAGCTGGGGTGGATCGAATGATCGATTTTCCCACCCGTACGCAAAATACGCGCATTGATGTGGAGTTGCGGACACCAGCCCGTATTACCTATTGGTCTGTCGGCTCTCAGTGGTTGTATTCCAGAGCTATGATGCGCGCAAGTCACTGCATTGTTGGGGAAAATAAATTTTAAGAGAAATGGTCATTTTTAGTACCTGTTCGAAGTATGGTGTCTTGTATATCACAGCTTTGTTATACGCAATTAAACTAAACGGTAATCAATAAAATAAAGAATTAAATCGAACAAATCTAATTTTTATTAATTCAACTTACATAATCTAATCATCTTTGGGTAAAATCACAGATTAATAATTTTGTAGAATATACCTAAAGACTTAGAGTTAAATATTTACTTACTTCTAACATTCTATATTGTTTTAGTTGTTTCACTAGTCACGTTCGCGTTTAAATTAAACCACAAAATAAAATAATAAATGCATTTTTTTATTAATTTAGTTACAATATAATCTAATCATCTTTGGGTAAAATCACAGATTACTTAATCATTTTATAGAACAGTTATTTTTCATTTAGTCACATGGCTAGTTCTACAATTTGAGGAATTATGCTTGGCTCAGGTCGTAGAATAATATAATTATATTAACTACCTATTTGTGTTAAATGACACTATGAAATAAAAGTTTATATTGGTTTCTAATTGGACTCTAAAAATCATCTCTCTCGAGCAAATATTTATACGAATACGTAAAAGGGTTTTTATATATCAATGAAAAATGGGCAAAATTGTCACTTCCCTGTGGGGCGACATTCCAAAATCCAAAATATAAGTCCATGTATTAAGGTTTAAAAAGTAGTTTAATAGAAAAAATTTATTATAAGATAGTAATCATAATATACATATGGTTTTCATAAAACGGTAAAACATTTTTACGGTCTCTTTTATTCTCCGAATTTTGTCGATTTAACAAAGGCGACGCGTATTTAGTATCACTTCCCTGTCACCTGAAAGTTTGTTAAAATCACCTTGAAATTGAATAGTCAGTAACGTTGCCGCTCGGGCAATAGAAAGAAAGGGGTGACGACAGCATACGGGCAACGGCTGTGTTTTGTTTCACTCGAGCAGCGATCGGTCGTATCCGTGCGTTTAGTGGAGACAGTTGCGATCGGTCGTATCCGTGCGTTTAGTGGAGACAGTTGCGATCGGTCGTATCCGTGCGTTTAGTGGAGACAGTTGCGATCGGTCGTATCCGTGCGTTTAGTGGAGACAGTTGCGATCGGTCGTATCCGTGCGTTTAGTGGAGACAATTGCGATCGGGTCAGACAAATTCTCACTCACATGGTACGTATTTACATTTCAATTTTAAAATATATTTTTAAGTATTTCTTTTAGTTGCACGAAAGATATATGGAAATTTTAATTGTAATAAAATAAAGCAATATTTTAGATTTAGGGAAAAAACATTCAAAACATCACTTCCCTGTCTATCACTTCCATGGAAATACATAGACAGGGAAGTGAGAACACTCCAGGGAAGTGATAAAAGGCTTGTTCTGTAGCTGTTAGAACTAAATAAACTGTGCACTGCATCATTACAAGCCTTTATTTAACTTTCCGTGTGTGTTAGTTTGTTAGTATCTATGTATGTATAAATATTGCAAGTCCAACCAACTTCCCAGGGTCCAATCGAGTTGAAAATTTCATACACCTGTTTAGGTCAGGTGACAATGCAATATTACGGTACGATTGAGCTGGTCTGATGATGGAGACGGATGGTGGCCATAAGAACTCCTACATTATCCATGATTAACCCATTGTGATAGGGGTCGTTAGAATCGTCTTGAAAGTACTTAATGACTGTACAAAACTTTAATTTTTGACAGATTAGTTATTTTAAAATAATGATTTTGATATCCCCCTTAGATTTACTTTTTTATTTTAATGTAGATAGTTGTAGTTTTACTTATATTTGGCAATAATTTAAGAGCCGAAATAATTTCGAGGTTCTTTACAGAACCGATATGGGTAAATCATAAAAACTTTTTAACAAAAAATTAAACCACCGAAAAAACTGAAAAGCATAAAATAATAAACCTTTTATATTTAACCTTAATAACTAAGTTCTTAAACTAATGTAAGTACCTATACCTAAGTAATTTTGAGTCGGAGCCAAAGTTCGGTACCGTAAAATGGGGTTACATTGATCAATTTTAAAATTCGAGGTTGAATATTTCTGTACTAAGAAGGCTGAAAAATTTACAAAAATAAATGTAACATCGGTTTTATGGGTTGTATA
Organism: Hydraecia micacea; assembly: GCA_914767645.1. Classification (NCBI taxonomy): domain Eukaryota; kingdom Metazoa; phylum Arthropoda; class Insecta; order Lepidoptera; family Noctuidae; genus Hydraecia; species Hydraecia micacea. The sequence goes on from OU611780.1 coordinate 19,764,818, forward strand.
TGTTTACATTAAAGTAATATTTTTGGACACTCCTTTATGAGAAAAAAAAATTATAATCATCGTGATCAACTTCATACTGCATCGGGGATACTTTGATTGCACTAGTTTTTGGTACGTATTTTGATAGTAACCCCAAAAAACAAATTAATATCGGTCCACAAATGTTTGTGCTGCAGTTGTTTTAAGATGATGGTTTCTGGGTGGGATTCTTTGATAAATACAAATAACTGTTTTTTTTGTTCAAATCTATATATTTAAAACTAATAAAATTTAAGTTAAGTTTTTCATAAGTCGAAAGTTGTTATCAAAGTAAACCCGTAGAATCAAACTAACCCCATTTTACCGGTAGTGGAAAAATGTTGATTATTCTTTGTCTTTAGAAGATTTATGTTGTCTTAAAATTTCGTTTAATAAAGAAAACTTAATATTCTTCGTAATTATGATTTATCTATAACGACAGCATTATCTTGTCTAAATTATCACTTCCCTGGTTGGTATTATAGTAAGTACACATTTAGATTTATTTTTGCATATAAATTCTTATATTTATTTAATAAATATCATATTTTCTAGTATTTACTACAACGTTTATTGTCGATTTTAAGATCAAACAATCTTTCAGTCACTTCCCCTGTATCTACTCTCATTTCCCTGTCTTCTGCAAATTGAAAAAAAAAACTTTTAAAAAAAGCTTTTATTTACGCCCTAAAAAGATAAAAATAAGATTTAAATTACATTAAACCTATTCATTTTCCAATTACTTTACAACATTTAATTGTAAATAATAAGATTAAACACAATTTATATTATATAAAAGCTTGTCGCGAGATTTAAGATTACTTAGTTTGAACTTAGCTGTTTTTAATTAAAATCATACAGGTCAAGTTAATTAATTTACTAGTCTACACAGGTAAATCTCGCGACAAGCTTTTATATAATATACATTGTGTTTAATCTTATTATTTACAATTAAATGTTGTAAAGTAATTGGAAAATGAATAGGTTTAATGTAATTTAAATCTTATTTTTATCTTTTTAGGGCGTAAATAAAAGCTTTTTTTTATATTAATTTATTTTATATTTTTTAGTTTTCGCTAGATATATTTCTTAGTCTATTCATTTAATTAAGTGCGTCATTGTTACATTGGCGGGTGCCAGTTAATTTCTAGCAGTCTAATTCTTCTATGAGGAGGCCTTCTATCGATGTGACCCTACTTAAAGCCACGTACGCTTGGCCAGCAGCGAACAACTTTGGGCCCAAACACACAACGGCGTGGTCAACCGTACTAGCCTGCATTTTATGCACTGTGCAAGCCCAGCATAATACTATTGGCAACATTCTGCGTTCAGCGGTGCCATAGCTGTATTTCGCTGGAAATTGCACAGACTTCGGTTGAATCAGGTGAATCCCGTCTTTGCCGAAGTCGATACGGACGGATGGAATGTCCGTATCGTACATTTGTGCTCTCCGGAAACAGGGCCATATAATTTCTGTAATATGACCGATGGCATCCAGGTACGTTCACGACATCATTTTATACCCTGATGCCACTCAGTCCTCGGCGCGGCCTCACCTTGACTTGGGTAGTAATTTGGTAATATATGCGCCATTTGTTTCAGCTTAAAGTTTACTCATGCCTGACGAAACACCGTTCCGGGTTTGATTTTGGAGTTTTCCGTCTCCTAGACAGGTTGCAAACCAATGCTATTGACGCCCATCTCACCAAATTACAAGTCATGGTATACCTCTTATGCCTGTTACTACTGTTGACCGTTGAGGAGTTCCGTGGTTTGGAGCCAACCCTGGATGTGGCAGCAATTTCATGGTGGACCCACCAACCGTCTATCATATCCGAACGGGTATGCAAAATTTCAAGTCCCTACTGGCGACCGTTGAGGAATTCTCTAGTTTGAAGCCAACCCTAAACGTGGCAGCAATTTCGTGGTGGACTCACGAACCGTCTATCATATCCGAACGGGTATGCAAAATTTCAAGACCCTACTGCCGACCGTTGAGGAATTCTCTGGTTTGGAGCTAACCCTGAAGGTGCAGCAATTTCATGGTAGACCCGCTAACTGTCATCCCAATGGGTGTGCAAAATTTCATGTCCCTGCTGTTAACCGTTGAGGAGTTCCCTCGTCTGGAGCCAATCCTGGCAGCAGCATCACGTCATGCTTGTCATAAACATGCATTGTCATCGGAACTTGACCAGTATGTAAAATTTCAGCTCAATCGGATACCGGGAAGTGGGTCAAATTTAACTTGCAAGAGTCCACCTTCACATACATACAAGTCAAGTTAAATAAAAGCTTTTAAAAATGCCTATAACTTCTAAATTAATCAGTATTTTCACTGACCCTTTCATTTCTAGAATACTCCACCATGTTTTATTAGAATATTTAACTTTAAAATTATTTACATTAAAAAAAACGATGGGCCGAAAATAATTCAATTTTATTCCCTTGTCTGTAGAACTAGCCACATAATTAAACCACAAAATAAAGTAAGTATTAAATCCAGTTTTTTTTATTTAGCTTGCAATATTAATAATAATTAATATTATCTTGCAATATTAATAATTAATATTATCTGTTTTTTTTTTAATCTGAAATACAACCACTGAGAGCCAGCAAACCAACTCGTTTCACCTGTGGAGACACCATACTTCGAATAGGTACTAAAACTGACCATTTCTCTTATCGTTTTTTTTCAACAATGCATACAGTGACTTGCGCGCATAATAGCTCTGAAATGCAACCACTGAGAGCCGACAGACCAACTTATTTCACCTGCGGAGACGCCATATTTTGAATATGTACTAAAACTGATCATTGCTCTTATCGTTTTTTTTTTCGCAGCAATGAAGCCTCTTGTAAGCGCTATAACTCTACCACTGAGAGGAGGCAGACCGACATTATTCACATTAGGGGACTACTCTACAAACCATAAAAGTAAGTCTAATCGTATCCATGATCATTATGAAAAATCCCGTCACCTCTTAGACTAGTAGACTAGAAAGTTTGAGTTGACTAGCAGAACCTGAAACATTTGTTAACATTTTTAAAATTGAAAAAGAAAATCAACTTTTAATCATAAGGCTATAAATTTCTCATTTTCGATAAAAAAAATTGTACCTTGCACTAATGTTAGGAAGATATTTTTTTTATACATAAAAGGGTATTTCATGATAGTTCCAGACCTTAGCAGAAAAAAAAAACATAAAAAGAGCTTGTCAAAAAAAGTTATAATTTTTTTAAGAATTTTTGGGGAAATTCATCAGGGACTGATGAATCTCCCCAAAAATTAAAAAAAATATCTATATCTCTTAAACTATCAAAAATCGCGAAACATACATGGAGTATTTTCGGATACTCTAGGTATGGGGAATCAATTTTTTTTATTGACGTTACTATTTCAGTGTAAGTACTTATTCTTTTAACCAAAATACACATATAAAACATTATAAGTATTGCCAAAAATATCACATAATACAATTCAATATTAAAGCAGGTAGTAGCTTAAACAGTGTATTTAATACAAACTAACCTAAGAAATGCATCAGTGTTAGTACATAGATAATAGACCGACTATGCGGCCAACGGCCAAATATATGACCAACCGTGCCTCAATCAGCATAGCTATTCACAAACACTCGATACGCTTCCGTACCGTATCGGACATCAATCAATGTTATCATAGGAATCCTCTAAACGCCGTTTACAAGTCCAAAACACAAAAATTTTGTCAGTTTCAATTAAATACGAGGGCTGCTATTTATGTATCAGGAACTGGCCAGTTATAGAACAATATTAAAAAAGTAATTATAACATTTAAAAATGGAACTCTTTGGCTGAAGAATACAATTTGTTTCATGTAGTTGTCATTTGTTTTTCCTTTGTGGCGTCATTTTGAAGATTACTTGTCTTTATCACCATGGATTTAACTCGTGAAAATTTTCGTGCTATGATTTATTACGATTTTCGGCGAGGGCTAACTCAAAAACAGTGCATCGATCAACTCATTTCGACTTTTGGCGACGAAGCACCATCGAAAACTACTGTGTATCACTGGTATAGTGAGTTTAATCGTGGGCGGTCTGTGCTCACAGACGAATTTAAAGAAGGTCACCCTAAATCGGTTGTTGTACCTCAAAATATTGATGCTGTGCGGGAACGAATAATGCAAGATCGTCATGTTACATATCGCGAGATAGAGGCGTCTCTGGGCATAAGTATGACGAGTATATATAAAATATTTCACGAACATTTAGCTGTAAAAAAAATTTGTTCACGTTGGATTCCGCACAACTTGAGAATTGACCAAAAACGGACTCGTGTCGATTGGTGTAAAAAAATGTTACAAAAGTACAATCAGGGTGCGTCAAAAGCTGTCTATAATATCTACACAGGTGATGAAACTTGGATATATGCGTATGATCCTGAAACTAAACAACAATCTATGGTTTGGGTGTTCCAAGATAAGCCGAACCCAACAAAAGTCATTCGTTCAAAAAGCACTTTGAAGCAAATGGTCGCTTGTTTTTTTGGTATAAATGGGCATGTGGCTACAGTACCACTAGAGGATCGTAAAACGGTTAATTCTGAATGGTACACAAGCATTTGTTTGCCAGAAGTCTTTAAAGAAATAAGAAAGAACAACCGACAACGCAGAATCCTTCTTCATCATGACAATGCTAGCTGCCACACATCGGCCGAAACAACTCGGTATTTGGAAGGTCAAAAGATCGAATTAACGGGTCATCCGCCGTACAGCCCTGACTTGGCCCCCAATGACTTCTATTTATTCCCAACCGTGAAGAATAAATTACGTGGTCAACGTTTTTCGAGCCGTGAAGAGGCCGTTGATGCGTTCAAAATGCACATTTTGGAGATACCTCAATCCGAATGGAAAAAGTGCTACGAAAATTGGTTCCAACGTAGGTATGCAAAAGTGCATCGATCATCATGGCGAATATTTTGAAAAGCAATAAAACCATAATAAATGCTATATGTTTGTTTCACTTTGTTATTCCGGATACATAAATAGCAGCCCTCGTAGACGACCACTATTCTTCCGGCAGCTGTTTGCTGTCGGGAGCAGGGTAAATCAGGTTATCGAAATGTGTCATTTTCGATACGATAGCCTGCTGGATCGTTGTGAATAGCTATGCAGCTGCACAAATCAAAATCGAATCATCGATATTAGGTAGATATCGTTTATTTAAAAACTGCACGCCCCTGCACTAAAATCTCTATACAAACATTTGAAAAACCGGTCAGGTGCGAGTCGGACTCACGCACCGAGAGATCCGTATCCTTTTGAGGTACGGAACCCTAAAAATGTACGCAACAAACAGTGGAGGGGCGCAGTTTTAAAATAAACGATCTATTAACAAGTTGAAAAAATATATAACAAGGAATAACATGCTGTGCCTATTTTTAATTCTCGATCGATAGGGCCGTTTACATGCACACGTAAGGACCTAATGGCTGCGTCAGCGAATGCTATCCGAGTTGCAGAATTTTGGGCCAAACAAATTTAAAAAAATAAATATATTTTTGCCATCGACACGCTAAGAAGAAGGGCCGTTCAATCATTAGGACCAAATCTACCTGCTGGGAAGTTTGTTGCGCCACTTCTTCTTCCCAGCAAAAGTACTAGGAAATGGTGAAGGGCGCCCACTGGAGGACTGTCTTATGCTGTAATTTTGACGTTCAAAAAGTGCTGACAGCCTAGTTTGACTTATGATCTAAAAATGCTCTTTTGATGCTAACTGTAGCGTATAAGCTATTGGAGGAACTTAAGTACAGTTTGGGGTTAGAAACACAGCCTCTGATTTATTTAAAACATTACCCACTAGTATGTTAGTATTATTATAACCATGGATTGTTCTCTTTGTGCACAAAACATATCTAAAGCCTAAAAAAAAGGCGAGCACACGAACTTGTGCATAGTAGCATCCCCTTGTCTGATAGGCAGCCTTATGGCATTTGGTGACAATAGAAAAATTTATTGTAGTAATTATGTCTCATTAGCGACAGTTGAACTCTTTATGGATCCGGCAACCATTGTCCCGATCACAGAACACTTTCAACACTTGCCATACAAACCTAACGTGTCACGTTTAATGGCATTACGTCACGAATGACTTACACTGACGGCTTTGAATGGTGAAGATGAGAGTTGTGCGCTTAACGCACTTTCGGCACCACAACTGTTTTAGGCGATTCTGTGCTCTGTGGCCGCGTAGTCCATCGCGGCCACCCACAGACGGATTGTGATTGTATCACCGGCCCATCGGCTGGACCTACAGGTTTCTACCTACTTACCATAAAATAAAGTCAGAAAGTAGTTTTTGACACGGTATTATTAATGAGGGAGACTATGGGGAGTTGGAGCTATATCCACCAGCAGCTTCAATGCTAGTGGTACTCATGATTTACATAAATGTGTTCTTTTATTTTACCAGAAATATCTAAGTATGTGAATTTGTGTACTTACCACAGAATATAAAGATTTAATTTTTAAATCAAAGTAAATATGTGAAAGTTAAAGCTTTTATGTGGCATAAACAATCATATTGAAACTTGGACAACAGATGCAGTTCATAGCTAGCGAACGCATTTAGAATAAATGACAAGAGGTGCATTTGATTATATTAAAACAAAACATAATATTTAATTTTGAGAACAAGCAGACATAAAGCCTCTGTAGACATCGACACTCGCCTCATTCTTTCACCCAGTCTTAAGGTTTGGATGAATAAATTATGAACTTATAAGAAGTAATTATTATAAATAATAAAAGTAACACTGGATCTTAAGATAAAATGAAATTGGGAACCGGCGCGTATTTGTAATAGGGCCGGCAGCACAGATTTAAAGCGGCTGCTGGGCGCGCCATCGTAGGCTTTTAACGAGGAACCTAGTTGGGCGCAGTTACTGCAATAAGGCACCCCGACCAGAGCGATTAGGTTTGATTACGACAAACCGTACAACGAGCACGGCGGCTGCAGTACATGGCACCCTCTTAAATAAATAAATGAGCAATTGCTATGGTACAAGGACACTTGCGCGATGGCCATTCGATTTCGCAGAGAGTAGGTGCGGCTGGGGTGGCAAAAGTCTATTATATTGGCGTGATCCAATCATCCAAGCAGTGGCGGATCCACCAACAGGCCGTGTAGGCTGGAGCCTAGGGCAGCAGATTTTAGGAGCGGAAAATTTGGGGCCATTTTTTTTGTTTATGTCTTACTAGAATTAAGAAGATTAATATTTATATACCTACTACGTTTTTTTGCAATGAATAAACAAAGTGAATGCTCAAATTCAGGCTTCTATCATAGATTTGATCACTGTTGCCGACCTTTACGAATCTTTTTGCAAGTTTTTTGTAGCTGAACGAGAAAATTTTAAGTATTTTGAGGAAAAGGCGTTGGATAATTCCATCGCCTTTTCCTCAAAATACTTAAAATTAAAAGCGCGTCGAAGCAGTATACAAAAGACATGATAAATGATTTTATTTCTGTAAGTAGGTTCTACAAACACTTTTACAAGTCCATCATATTTTTTTTAAGTTAGATGAGGTCGGCGTTTCCTATCTAACTACTCTGAGAAGAAAGGCCGAAACAAAGTCAGAGGTCACAGTTTCTTTTAAAGTCCAGACAAAATCTTGGTCAGATCATGTGAAGGCCATGTAGATTGATGTCTGAAATGGTCTTTTGAGGAAAGAACCACACAGATTGAGCGGACCTGTCCAGTCAGTGCACGCATTTGTCAAAAATCGTGCAGCTCAACTCAGAACTTGAGGAGCTCAACGATTCGACGAACAATAGGTACCAAAGAAAGGACATTTGGGTAGGCCGCGCAAATTGCTCACTGCCAGATCATGATTAAAACTAACTAAGAATGAAAACAGAAAAAAGAAATGACCCACATAGTCCTCACATTGACAATAATGAAATAAAATAAAAATACTTTTACTTTTTACGACAGGCCTGATGGTCTAGTGGTTAGTGACCCTGACTGCTATGCCGGAGGTCGTGGGTTCGATTCCCACCCAGGACAAATGTTTGTGTGATGAGCACGATCATTTGTTCTGTGTCTGGTTGTAATTTATCTATAATATGTATGTATTTAGAAATATATAAGTATGTTTATCAGTTGTCTAGTACCCATAACACAAGCTCTGCTTAGCTTGGGACTAGATGGCGTTGTGTGATAGTTGTGGAATATTATTATTATTATATTATTACTTTACAAAGTAAATATTCATCTCATTGTATATATAAAATTCATAAATTTCAATTTGTATACTTATAAAAATCCGGACATAATCTTTGAGGACCATGTGGATTGGTGTCTGAAATGGTCTTTTGAGGAAAGAACCACACAGATTGAGTGGACCTTTCCAGTCAGTGCACGCATTTGTCAGTAACCGTGCAGCTCAACTCAGGGGGAAAAGACAACCGAAAAAGAAAAAAAAATATGATAAAACAACCGCACCCAAAGGTGGTGTTTTCTATAAGAAACTTTTAGCGGGCAGTAATGAGTTTTTAATCCTCTTTATAAGTGCGCCGCAATTATCTTTGCCGCGCACTTTTTGAGTTTGGAACATGTTAGTTTTCAGCGCCAAAGAAATTGAACGCAAATATATTGTTTCAATAAAGACTGGCTGGTACGACGGCCCACAGTCACGCCGCCGGCAAAATAAAAAAAAAATCTAATTAAAAACGCGCGAACTACAACCCGCGTTTTCGTACATTTTCACGGATTGTTAGAATTTGTTTTGAAAAATGAGTTCTTCATTTTTAGTTGTTTTATTATTAGATACGATCTAATTTTAATGTAGTTGTTACTCTATGTTTTATTAAATAATAATATTAAAATAAAATATGAGACTCCTTTTATTTTCTCATAGTGGGTGATGAAAAGTAGAGTGTATCACTCGGGCACAAAATATATTTTTGGCTCGGGCGACGTACTTTGAATCCCTCGCTACGTTCAGGATTCTACTAAAGAATCCCTCACTTCGCTCTGGATTCAAAAAAGCGCCCTCGCCGTAAAAATATTAGTTTGCTCCCTTATGATACAATCTACTATTGCTTGTAAGAAATGTAAATGATTTAAAGACTGTCTTAGTTCTAAAATGCATACATTTTCACTGCCACCTTTCTTCGGAAAGAATTTTGGTAAAACTAGTTTCATGTACCCAGGATTTTGTAATATCTTGATTTAAAAGAGTGTCCATGGAGTTTCTTGCCCGTTCTTCTCCATAGAGATCTACGTTTTGGAATGGGCAACTAGCTTCAACTTTCTGACTATTTAATTTTGACAATTCAAAAGTGCCTGTACATGGTTTAATTGTAATAAATGCTTTGATTTGATTTGATTCTGGATCATTGAAAACTCTATCTTCGTTCCTGCGAAAACAGAATTTGCAAAATGTTTATCCAAACTAGGATATAGCAGTTCACTTGGCTGTATGTACCTACACCAACGACAAATTTTTTGGGTGAGAAAAGCTTTTCTTACTTAAAACGGGTGAAAAATTATCTGAGATCTACCTCAAGGTGGAACTAGTCGCGAGCTCGAACTCATTGGTGGTCATGGCCAAAAAGCACGCTGTCTCACATGGCATCGTGTCCGACAGAGATAGTACCAGTGATGAGTTGTTAGACGCTATACTCCATTTATTATAACATTAGAAAAAAGAGGCTCGCAGAAGCAGGATTACGAAACCTTTTATTTTCAAGTTAAAGTTCAAACAATTTTAATAAATAATGTATGTGCTTTTTTTGTAAGTAACAATGTATGGCATACAATAAAGCATATTCTATTTATCTACTCGTCACGATGCTTGGATGAAATGAAACAAATAACAACTAAACCACGAAAATTCAGCAATAACAACAAGAAAAGGTATAGCATTCATAAGTATCCACATAAACCGACAAAATAAAAAAACACGTGCTGCCACAACTTATGAAGGAAATAGGTAACATTTTAGATTTCGTAGAGTTATTAGTGACATGAAAAACGTTCCCGGTACTTTCCGCCCCTGCTTCTTTTAGATTTTAAACATTGACACGACAATATTTTATGTAAAAACTAAATAATATTAAATGAAAGCCTTGTAATTTCAGATGGTAGATAGGTTAAATAAGTACAATTAAGTGTGACTGCTGTTATTTAAATTGATTATATTAAACTCCACATCAATCTTGACTGTAATCATGTTTGTTGTACTTTTATTACAAAGTGTGCCCCTAAAAGAGCCTTTTTTAACTTCTGTCTAATGCTATAGTAAATGGAGTATAGTCTACACGCACAACGTCTAGTTCTCACGCACAGAAACACCGTTCCGAACTGAAAGGCGCGTAAAAAAATTCGAAAAATACTTTGGAAAATCGAGTTTTATGAAAAAACCACGGCATAAATCAATTACAAATAAAGTTTATTAAACTCTTCGATAACTGAGCTTTTTTTTTTGTTTTGAAGATTTTACAGTTCTTGTATTACTTATTTACACCCAAAGTTACGTTAAAAAGAGCAAGAAAAACGAATCTTTGTTGGCTCATAACTTTTAATGGCTTTTTATTTTACTATTCTGTTTCCGTACAGACAAAATTAATAATAAGACAAAACGATATCATGTTTAACTTTGGATGTACAATGTCCAACAGTGGAGTAATACTCTCCCGAAATTTGTATGGAAAAAATATCGACTAGTGGCACCAAGAAAAGCTAAACGCCTTAGCTCTTTTGTGCATAAAGCCTAGAGGCAAAACTAATGAACATGATTTCATACGACGATATAATTGACGATTTTGCGAATAGAAAATCGCGCAAAAAGTTATTGGAAAAAGTTTATTGAATTTCATCGTCATCATCAGCCGGATAATTGAACATAGGTACTGTTTTAAAACTGTAAATGCAATAATAGTAGATTGTTTGCCAAGGAAGCAAACAACTATTTTGAAGGCGAGAGTGTTTCTTTGAATCTAGAGCGGAGCGAGGGATTCAAAGTACGTCACTCGAGCTTAAAATAGTGTTGCTCTCGAGTTGGACACTACGGCTCTACTTTTTATTACCCTCTATGAAAAAATAAGTAAGCGCTACTTATGAATAAGAATAGGACGTTTATTTATTTACAAACAATTACTTGATGAAGACATACCAATGTCCTATCTTTGGTATTTTTCGTCGAATTATTGAACTCCTTAAGTTCTGAGTTGAGCTGCACGGTTACTGACAAATGCGTGCACTGACTGGACAGGTCCACTCAATTTGTGTGGTTCTTTCTTCAAGAGACCATTTTCAGACACCAATCTACATGGTCTTCACATGATCTGACCAATTTTGTCTGGACTTTAAAAGAGACTGTGACCTCTGGAGTTTGTTTCGGCCTTTCTTCTCAGAATAGTCAGATAGTAAACGCCTACCGCATCTAGCTTTAAAAAAGTATGATAGACGTGTAAGTGTTTGTACAAACCTACTTACAGAAAATAAATAATTTATTTTATCATACTCATTTTTTATAAACTAAGTAAAATCCTAATTAGTAAACAATTACGAACGAAGGCAGAATGCTTATCGCGCGTTTTTAATTTTTTCACAAGCTTTTTTTTTAATTTGGCTCGCGCGTTTTTTTATCATACAGCCTGTTACTTGTTCATACAATGTTCGTGAAATTGATCTCTTTGGTGATTGGAACTTTTACTAACAATATCCACATTCCAAAATCAAATCACTTTTAGTCCCTAGGGATTAAAGAGCTATTTTAGTCGCTGTTTACGAAGAATACACTAGCTCTTTTTGAATAGATGTGATAAAAATATTATTTAATTATGTTTACCGAATGTACATTATTGTGTAAGTAGCGTTAATGCATACCTTACCTCGCCTTAGTAGTGTAGTACATGATTGAGCTTTTATTAGCTCAGAAAAATACACAATAAACATTTCTTGTGCAACCTTTAACCAAACCTATGGGTTATAGGTACATATTTTCTAGAAACAGACACATTATTGTAGAGGTCGGTAGGGGCGGCATAATTTGAATAGCCTACAATGCGTAAATCTGCCACTGGATCCAAGTCTTTTCACACATTACCCTGATATTTAATTCGTCTAACATAAATGTCTTTCGCGCAAGTGTATCGTATCCAACTGCAAGCATAAAAATGGCTTTTATTCGAGAATTCGGAATATCAAATTTATTTTTTTAATGATTAACTAGCATGTTTTATTTATTTTAGAATTTAAGGCGAGATAATACTAGGTACAAAAAGTAAAGCCATAACGATGGTATGATCAAGATTATATCTTGATAATATCATATTTTGCTTTCATAGAACTATCACAAATTATAATGACTGATGTAAACTGTTGAAGGTAAAATAGTAAAGGAGCAAAAAGTCAAATTCACGCAATGCTTGATAACAAGAGCTCATCACATTAGCTCATATACATTCATTGGTGAAGGTAGACTTCCACACAGACCGTTGCCAACATCTGAATCGTTAGTGACTAGTGTTAGTGTTGACGCGCGTTAGCAGTGGCCCCCTCTTTACCTCGTTATCCTGCATGTGCTGCGTCGCTATAACTGGACCCCGACGAGTGTGAACAGGCGGTTGTTCTTGACGTGCGTGGTGACGTAGGGCAGCGTGCTGAGCCCGTCCTTGCCGCCGTGCAGCCGGTTTCCTCTCAATATGCGTTTACGCGCGCTGTTCCTACGCTCTTGTGGGTGCACCACCATCGTGTAGCGGGACATTTCAGGAGGAAATCTATAACATTTATTGGTGTATTAATATTCCTTTCTATAATTTATTAAATTTCAAATTTAAACTAATTATAAGGACACAAAATTATTTGTTTGTCAGAGGTAAAGTCTAGTAGCACTGATCCAATAACAGGAATGTTTCACTGATAGAAAGCTAAATTATTTGTTTCCTCCACGCTTACGAAGTCGCGGGCAGTAGCTGGTATACAATAAGGTTGCACAGTCAATTTTAGGTTAAATTCAGTTTATTTATTTACCTGATTAAATTAAAATGATGCCCGCTAAGTCTGAAGGAAAAATCATCATCTTCGCCGCCCCACCCTTCGAATCTATTAGATAGTCCGTCCACCGCCACAAATTGTTTAGATGTAACAGCAAGCACTCCACCCGCTATGTAGTCATAGGGGAGTAGGAATCGGAACTTGTCGATGCTGGCGCTCATGTGGCGCGGGTAGTGCGTGCAGGCGTAAAGGTTGCTCTCGTCCAGTGGCAACAGGTCCACGTCGTGCAGGATGAGGCACGAAAACTTGTCTTTGATTGCTGTCTTCGCTCCAACATTCAGTAAAATACCTTTGTTAAAGATCTTCTCGTCTTGTTGTTCTATTACATATATCCTAAAAGAGTATGTATGCCATTTGATAATCTGATATATTAATTACAAATATAATGCTTTATTTCAATAGATGAAGTATCTAACTCAGATTTAATTGTTATATGATTTATTTACAGACCAACTAATAGAAAAGTATGGAAGTAAAATACAATATGTTGTGCCAACCCCAAATAAATTGGGATAAGGGCAAGAGAATAATGACATTTAGACAAAACAATAACTCTGGTCCTTGTTTGGCTTATTAGACAGATTTTAAAATGCTCACCTGTAGTGTATGTTTTGTTTCCTTAGAAAATTATGAATATATGGCAGGAATATGTCTAGTTGACTCTGTCTATTCCTATAAGCTACTATTAAAGCAACACTGAACAGGGGATTGCAGTGTTCCGGCACGTAACTACCATTCACTAAGCCCTTTGCTGAGAACTCATCGTATTTCCTTGGCACTTCCCAATTAAGCAGAGAACTAGTACTTTTAAGTATTTCATCATATTTACAATCAGGCTTAGACTTCTGGAGCACCAGGTTTGGAGCGACCTGCTTGTACAGTTGTGTTTGTATGGCCCCCGCAGGGATGTGCGGGTAGTTGTAAACCCCATAATTTACAAAGAAGTGAATTACTGCTTTTAGACTTAGTATAAAAAATATACAATTTATCACATGAAGTTGACATATCCTGGAAACAGTTTAAGATTCAATAAATATAGGTTCCTCTTAAGTATTAAGTTGTTCATCTGTAAGTATAAAAACTTATTTGAGAAAATCAATGTCTTAAAGTTATAACAAGTGTATGTCATTACAATGCAGGCTGCAGGCTACAGGCAGCTGGCAGGGCTAGAACATAAAATAATTACATACCTGGTTTTCAGTGAGCGTTTAGGCATTATAGATTTTTTTATTGCTTAGACTGTGACTAACTGGAAACAGTCCACCCTCAGTGTGTCCTTTTTAAAATAAATACATATGTATAATTAAAACGCAATCATTTTATGTATTACTAGTAATAAATTTCCTCAACATATTTTACCTTCTTTTTCAGCAGTAGTTCTTATTGCCTTGTAAATTGTAATCTAAAATAATTTAACGCTGGTTTTTAGTCTGCGAGTTGCAATTGCCTGCCAAACTGAAAGCGGTAATTCAGCGCGTATAACTTACGATACATACAAGACACAATATTTAATTATGATTCGTACAGCACTAGGAAAACACTTAACAAGATAATGGTCAGGAATTCAAGTAGCAATTCGTGAATAGATCGTGCAAATGAGTGATGCAAGTTACCTTTACCTACCAATTGTTTATATCATAGAGTAAGTAATGTTGTTTATATGGAAAGCTGTATACTGGTCGTATTTTCAGTCTATCAAAAACTACTGTGTGGGGCGTATTATAAACTCTTATTTCCACTTTTCCAGGCAGTTCTCGGCGTCAATATTGAACTGTCTTACAAGTTTTCAAATCCGTAGTCTACCAAAAAGTAATCCGTGATGACCAGGCAGGGTCACAGATATTTGTGTTCTGTTCTGTGAGGATTTTCAGTCTATCAAAAACTCAGATTAAATAAAAAGTACTCTGTGGTCTTTGACAGTAGGTACTAGCCTCATTGGCCTCAGGCACGGTAATGATATCTTTACAGTATTACGACTCAGCCCTGTCCTTGAAATAAATACCTACAGCCACGCGGTACGTAAACACGCGTTAGGGCTGCCCGACTTCAGTTTGTTAATTTCATCTACTTACCTACTTGAGTTTCTTTCTGTTTTGTGTATTAAAATTATTATATAATTATAGTGTACCTATTATATATAATATTGTAAACTTATTATATTTATTACAAAAAAGAAATTCGTTGTGATTGAAAAAGGAAGCGTTCAATAAAAATACATAAGTACTGTGTTTATTGATTAATCGATTTAATGATAAAAGGATGTGTTTTTTTTTCGGCCAAACTTGTACCGAGGTACAAATTACAAGTAAAATTCCTTGCAATAAATTGTGTTATTAGCAGTATTTAAAATCCCCCAATATTTGATAGATTAAGAAATAAGAGAATATAAAAAATCACTACCTCACATCGTAACTGCGTTCAACGAAACGTTTATAACAGCACTGACAGCTGTCAAACTATTCCATTTGTCAAAATATGACATATTGTAGTTTGTGATTGATTATAAGGATTACTTTATGTTTGTGATCACATTAGTCCTCAGCGAATACATTAATTCGTTATCGATAAAACGATGGAGCCATTACTATAAAAATTGTAATAAAATTGGACCATAGAGGAGGCATGGATCAGTCTATCAAAAAGTACTCTGTGCATGGACCTCTTATCAGTGACGGTCATCGGCCTTTAAAAAGTTGTCCGACAGTCAGAGATTTTTATGATAGGCTGTAATGTCTTTGCTGAGTTTGCTGACAGTCTTTCAGTCTATCAAAAAGTACTCTGTGTGACAGTCCAAGGGACCTAAAATGTGCATTTCAGTCTATCATTTAGCCCTAAGACCACAATAAAGTCAGAATACTAATATAAACACATCAATTATTTTTGTGTAGCCATATCTATACCAGCAGCTGCTAGTATGCTGCAGGTTGTTTTTCATTGTGAAGGCTAACTGTGCGTTTGCATTTTCGAAACATTCACATAAAAACATGTTGAAATCTCTGGTAACTACCAATAAATGTACGGTATGGATACATTGACAGTTACCAGAGATTTCATTATGTTTAGTTTAGTCGTCAAGATGGGAGAAATCAATCGAAAGTCCAGGGAAGAATAGTTAAATCAACAATTATGAAATCATACACGAAATAGCACTCCAAGAGACGGGAAACCAACGAACAGAGTCGGGGAACCGAAACGGAATGTTATCACTAGCATGGTATAATAATATACTATTACATTATTATATTAATATAATTATTATACCATGATCACTAGGTATTGGTAAATGGTAACAACAAACAACTAACAACTAATAGATAATTATCGGCCTTGGAGCACAGTCTTTTGGCCTTTCAGAAAGATAACCAAACGCATACAATAATCTGATAAATAAATGTATTTTTTTACTTCTAATTCGCTAAATGTTTCACAAAAATAATGTCTTATATTAATAAAAAAAACTTTTTTTAATACAAAAATAAGATAATAATCTATATATTTTTAGGATAATTTATTTATGTTACATTTATAAAACGTAGTAACGAAACGCATCATCGGAAGAATATATCATGAGATTGCCAAATTAATTAATGGGTTGTAAGTTATTAATATCTTTGAACGACAATTTCATGTGGTACAAATGTATAAATAAATCCAATATATTTTTTTTTCAGAATCTGCGATTTTTTTCCTGTATTTCAGTACTTTTGTTCATTTGGTACATTGTTTGGCCACAGTTGTATGAAAAAAAAAACACCTCCTTTCACACTAATTATAAATTTGCGACGGAAAAATATTTGCGCCTCGACTGAGATGTACGAAAGGCTTTATTATTAAATTTGATTGTATAAAAAATCCGCATTCGGATAAAAAGTTATATAGGTACTTAATGTACTTAAATCTTACTAGGTAAGTAACTACCATTTATTACTATTACAATAATTTAGTAATAATATTTGGTCTATTTCAATAATATATGTAAGTAGCTAAGTACATTAGTAAGTAGAATTGTGTAGCCTAGGAAACTTTTTCATCACGAGCGCATGTAAGGCAGGTCACTCGTGTGCACAGACTTACAATATTATATATCAAATTATTTTATTTATTCAGGTATTTTACTCTGTGGAACAAGTGAAATACTTACGTAAATTTTCTTTTTTCATTGTAATTACTTACCTATTAAAAAAGAAACAAATTACGCATCAAAAAGTACCTATACAAAAACTATTTATAGTCTTACCTTTCGGCTTTTCCAGGTAATTTAAAAAATGTAATATCTGGGTGCGTTATTGAAGAATTCAAGCAACCATAAACAGCACAGTATAGCCTATAACTTGCCATATCGATTTTTTTAAAAGTAAGTAGTAGTCGCCCGCTTACTAATTACCACACGTTCGATCGTCACTACGGCGCATTTCCGACTGTTGTGGACCGAGTGAGTACCGAACTCCGAGGCGCGTAGGTATGATTCGCTTTCCGACCGTTTGTATGAAGACAGAATACTGTA
The DNA here is from genome assembly GCA_914767645.1 of Hydraecia micacea. NCBI lineage: Eukaryota > Metazoa > Arthropoda > Insecta > Lepidoptera > Noctuidae > Hydraecia > Hydraecia micacea. Next base: position 19,782,387 of record OU611780.1, read on the forward strand.
GATATCATTACCGTGCCTCAGGTGCCTCAGGTACTAGACTACTAGCCATTGACAATATTGACATAGACTATCTCAATGGTACTAGCACTTCAGTCCTTGAATAGTAGTCTATGCATTCAGTCTATCAAAAAGTACGGTACTCTGTGACCCCGTGTTCCGAATTGCGTCAAAAGCGATTATATCGCGAATCCGACCAAATTTAATAGTCACAAAATATAAGGGCTATTGAGTAATAATTGTGACATTGCGCGTTGGTCGGATTCGCGATATTATCGCTTTTGACGCAATTCGGAACGTAGGGTGACTATGGGGACGTCAGTGGGTACAATGATACAAAATCACGAAGTATATATTGTCTGACTCTGTACAAAATAAGTTTGAATCGTAGACCGGTTTGAATGTATTTTTTTAATTTTGTCGGATTATAATTGCTCGGAAGATGAACTTTACACCAACTATGACTTATGACTGTAAGATGGCAGCTCTGAAGCAATGTTGTATGGCTCTAAACTTAGTGTATCCTTATATTTTAAATTATGGATCATTGTCAAGGGTTTTAAATTTATCGCACAGTATGACATTTCTATATTTCTCGATCAATAATTATCACCTATTGCAATAATTTACACCAATATTTTGCAAACATTCATCGGAGTGGTAGTAGAATTATTATTCCTTTGGTGGATTAGACGCGTTATGGCGCCCTGCTTATAAGAATGAAACTCTATCCAGTTCTTATAGATGTGTATTTATACCACAGCACAGTATCCAAGTGGCAGCGAAGGAATACATGTTTTATTTATTTATATATACGTTATTGTACCTACACCACAAAAATACATAACAAAAAGAATTATCGATCACTAAAAATATACAATGGGCGGCCTTATCGCTTTCTGCGACCTCTTCCAGGCAACCTTGGAATGGACAGTGATTTGCCTGGACATAAAATGGGGTTGTCGTTGGTGTAATAATAGGTATAGGTACTAAAATAGATACACAGATATTTACATATCCTAAAATAATAGATACATAAATACATGCATACTAAAAATATAAGCAACAAAATAAATAAAGACTAGATAATTACATTTTCGAGAACAAGATCACAATGTCCTAACGACTGCGCGCGTTTTATCTCAACTGGCAATGCATTCCAGAAACGAGCAGCCTGGAGGCCAAGCTGAACTGTTCTTCTAATTCGTACCATGACGTCAGTTTAACGATTCAGTTTAGGCCGTGCTATCTGCTGACAGCGATTGTCCCAAACTGAGTCGCAAGTTTTGGTTTCATTCATACTTGTTTGGTACCATGACGTCCATAGAGCAGCTCAAGCGATGCAGTTTAGGAACCTAAACTGAAATGTCTTGTTTTTTAATCGTTTTTAATTAGATCATGGTAGGCCACCTGGACAGTAAAAGATTTGTCGAGGAACGTTGTGGAGTGCATAGGCATTTTAAGCTTAAAGTTATCTGATGACCTTAAAACACAAAGAAACTGGAAACGTTTCTTAAGATAGATAGGCGTGAAAGGGGAAAAGAGCACATTAAACAAAAGGGAAAGTATATGAGCATTCCGGCGAAGGCGAATTGGTAACCACTTGATCTTCACACGAAATTCGGAAACATGGTCATATTTGCGCAAACCGAATATTAACCTTATACAGACATTTTGAGGCCGCTCAAGTTTATCGAGTTGGTCTTGGGTAAGGGCAAGATAGCTGGTATCAGCATAGTCAAGGATGGGTAAAAGAAGTGATTGAGCAAGCGCAATCTTGGTGGCAGTCGGTAGAAAATTACGCAATCTCTTCAACGATGCAGCTGATGCAAATAGCTTGCGGCTAACTTCCTGTAGCTGGGCAGTCCAAGAGAAGTTCTTATCAATTACTATCCCCAATTTTTTAACTTTCTCACTAAAGGGAACAACTGAGTTGTCAAAACACACTTGGGGAAGAGTCGTCCAGTCGACCCTTGAGACCGTCCTAGAACTGCCTACCACCACAACCTGCGTCTTTATGGGGTTGACCATAAGTCCATATCTCTTGCTCCAGTCACATATACCTACGAGCTAAATCACGATTGATCGTTAATATGGCCTCGGACAGATTTCCAAGAGGAGCCCGCGAGTAAATTTGTAAATCATCTGCATAAAGGTGGTAGGAAGAAATTAGTTCATCGGAGATGGAGTTAATAAAAACTGCGAAAAGTAAAGGAGATAGAACACCGCCTTGAGGTACACCGGCAGAAGTATTACTCCAGGAAGACAAGGTCTCTCCAAAGCAAATACGTTGCCGGCGACCGAAAAGGTAACTGCGGAACCAGTCAATTACCGATGGAGATATGTTAAGAGAGCATAGATTGCCAAGCAGCACATCAAAATCGACAGTATTAAAAGCATTACTGAAATCTAGCAAAGCTAAAACCGTGAGATTACCGCTTTCCATGGCTGACCTTATATCATCCGTAATGTTCAGAAGCGCTGTGTTGGTGCTATGACCAGGACGGACGCCAGACTGGAAGGAGTTGAGGAGATTATTTTTAGAGAGGAAAGTGCTTATTTGATTGTGAACCGTTCAAGGACTTTGGATAGGAATGGTAAGACGGATATTGGACGGTATTCAGAAAAGGATAAGGGATTAGACTTTTTAGGTAAAGGATTATTTGAGCATCTTTCCATGAACATGGAAAGACACCACTAGATACAGAAAAATGGAGGATGTGAGAAATGACGGGAAGGATAACATCCAGCACAGGGACTAACATATTAGAAAAGCTGGTAGAAAATGCCTATGGCATTAAGTCCGCCTCTGTACATTTTTGTGCTTGAAGTATTAAATAAATAAATAAATATTACGGCTGATACAGTCACTTCCTACTGCATTGGAAGTAATTGAAAGTATGCTCTTCTTAACATCACATGCGGAGAACTGACCAAAAACAAATGGAGAATAACTGGGAGTCGGAAGAGAAGATAGATAATTCAGTGTATTCAATTTTATTGTCCTATCAACATTGGACGAAGCAGTAAAGTGATTTTTCATTGCATCAATGTCTATGTCTTTTGGGATTGTCTCTTGTCGGGTTTTACCGACCCCCAATGATCTAAGAAATTTCCAAACTTTGAATGTGTCCCCATTTTGGACAGAAGTATGAATGTGATGGCGGTTAGCATTCCTACACACCTTATTGCAGTGATTACGAATTGAGAGATATCTTTCCTTGTTAGCGTCATTAGCCCTACGCTTAAATTTAGACTTTGCCGTAACTTTTTTGAGTATTAGTGTTTTAATATAATTTGTGAGCCACGGCGCCGGCAAATGTTTGACCTTAACGGCTCGTACAGGATGCGAGACGATCGTAAAGCTCGATAAGTTTAGCCAAGCCATCTCCAAGGTAAAGGTTTTGCCCCTTCTCCTTAGGATACGGTATGGCCCAGTGTAAGGAGGTTGCAGAGGCCGTCGAACAGTGTCGTCGCGGAGAACACGAAGGTTGACGGTCGAGCGTGTCGTGAGGCTGGTATTGGACGTAAAATTTCCATCCGGCTCCTCAACTCCGTGACGAAATCTGTGATGTCGTTTGGCTCCTGGGTTCTTCCGCTGGCATGATAAGTTCTCCAGAAAGTCGAAGAGGTTCTCCATAGACTAGCTCAGCAGACGAGGTGTTCAGGTCCTCTTTGAGGGCAGTCCTCATGCCAAGGAGTACCAGTGGAATTGCCTTGTTCCACGTTTGGGGATGGCACATTAAAGAAGCTTTTAGTTGGCGGTGCATGCGTTCTACCATGCCATTTGCGCACGGGTGGTAACTGGAGTGCGAATCCGCTTTGTTGCGCATACGTTCATAAGGCGCCGAAACAAGGCCCATTCGAACTGGCGACCCGGGTCGGTCGTCACCGTACTTGGCACCTCGAAACGGGATATCCAACCAGTCACCAGCGTGTCTGCCATTTCTTCCGCTGTGATAGATGTTATAGGCCACGCTTCGGGCCAACGCGTAAATCTGTCAACCGCGGTAAGACAATATGTAAAGTTGTTTGAAGGCGACAGTGGCCCTATGGTATCAATGTGGATATGACAGAATCTTTTTGATGCGATCGGAAAGAACATCAACGGTGCAGATGTGTGCCTGGTAACCTTACTGCGTTGGTACTGTAAGCATGACTTCGCCCATTGTCGGCAGTCGGTGTTAATATGTGGCCATACGTATCGCTCAGCCACCAATCGTAAGGTTGCTCTCACGCCAGGGTGACTGAGACCATTCAGTCGATCGAAGGCTGCTCGACGGAAAGGTAAAGTTAGGTATGGGTGAGATCTACCTATCGACGTGTCGCAGAGTATGGAAATACCAGTTCCTGGAACAACGATTTTTCTCAATTTTAGAGAAGTAAATGAACTCACCTCTTTGAGTTCCTCGTCTTTCTCTTGCGACTCTGCAAGGGCTTGGTAGTCCGGACACCACAGGGTGTCCGGACTACACACCGGGTGCACAATATACAGATATTGTGTTATTTTGGTGGGTATTGACCAAAGCTATCACCCCTGCAATATGTCGTACTATTTACCTGTAGATATTGTTTTTGTTTTTTGCATATTTGGCAGTGTGTATATTTTGTACCACAGTATTTGTATTGTTATTTATCACTATTGTATTTAGCTGTAAGTCTTCCAATGTCCAATAAATAATAATATGGTCGCTTGAAAAGCATTAGCTAACCATTTTTTAGACTCTAAAAGTTCGTCGCTGACCTATTAATTCATAAGACAACTAAATATATTTGAAGATGAGAATGACGTTTTAAAGAAGACTATAATGATTACTAAAATAAATGTGTTTGTAGTAATTTCAGTTTTTACCTAATTCATAAAGCGGTTTCATATTGAAAGATTAAAATATTTATTTATTTTCTAATATAATATTTTGGGCACTCTGGGCCTCGGGATATGTGCCTCGGGTCCAGTCCGGCCCGACGCTCACAGCGCGCAGGGCCGCATGCTGGCCCAGTCCGGCTCGACGCTCACGGCGCGCAGGGCCGCATGCTGGCCCAGTCCGGCCCGACGCTCACAGCGCGCAGGGCCGCATGCTGGCCCAGTCCGGCCCGACGCTCACAGCGCGCAGGGCCGCATGCTGGCCCAGTCCGGCCCGACGCTCACAGCGCGCAGGGCCGCATGCTGGCCCAGTCCGGCCCGACGATCACAGCGCGCAGGGCCGCATGCTGGCCCAGTCCGGCCCGACGATCACAGCGCGCAGGGCCGCATGCTGGCCCAGTCCGGCCCGACGATCACAGCGCGCAGGGCCGCATGCTGGCCCAGTCCGGCCCGACGATCACAGCGCGCAGGGCCGCATGCTGGCCCAGTCCGGCCCGACGATCACAGCGCGCAGGGCCGCATGCTGGCCCAGTCCGGCCCGACGATCACAGCGCGCAGGGCCGCATGCTGGCCCAGTCCGGCCCGACGATCACAGCGCGCAGGGCCGCATGCTGGCCCAGTCCGGCCCGACGATCACAGCGCGCAGGGCCGCATGCTGGCCCAGTCCGGCCCGACGATCACAGCGCGCAGGGCCGCATGCTGGCCCAGTCCGGCCCGACGATCACAGCGCGCAGAGCCGCATGCTGGCCCAGTCCGGCCCGACGATCACAGCGCGCAGGGCCGCATGCTGGCCCAGTCCGGCCCGACGATCACAGCGCGCAGGGCCGCATGCTGGCCCAGTCCGGCCCGACGATCACAGCGCGCAGGGCCGCATGCTGGCCCAGTCCGGCCCGACGCTCACAGCGACCGGCAGCGGCCCCGCCATACCGCACCGCTGCCCGCACCCCTCCATTACTTGTTTAATTATTGCTGAAATAATTAATATGTTAATTTTTTCTCTAAAAAAGTTTATCATATCGGATAATATTTAATATTCTAATAGATTACACTTGTTTAGGGTAAAATCACATGAAAACTGATCGTGCGGTTATTTTAGTAAGTAGGTAAAAGGAAAAGTAGCTGGGAAAGTACGCGCTCGCTCAGCGCGCCTGGCGACCTACAGGCATTGTGAGGGGCGTTGTGGTTGTCTTGAGCAGCAAACGTTCAGGATTTCAGAACCTTCCAGCAATACAAAGAGATGAAACAACTAACCCTCTATGCTGTTTAAATACAAAGAGACGAAACAACTAACCCTCTATGCTGTTTAAATACAAAGAGATGAAACAACTAACGCTCTATGCTGTTTAAATACAAAGAGACGAAACAACTAACCCTCTATGCTGTTTAAATACAAAGAGATGAAACAACTAACGCTCTATGCTGTTTAAATACAAAGAGACGAAACAACTAACCCTCTATGCTGTTTAAATACAAAGAGATGAAACAACTAACGCTCTATGCTGTTTAAATACAAAGAGATGAAACAACTAACGCTCTATGCTGTTTAAATACAAAGAGACGAAACAACTAACCCTCTATGCTGTTTAAATACAAAGAGATGAAACAACTAACCCTCTATGCTGTTTAAATACAAAGAGACGAAACAACTAACCCTCTATGCTGTTTAAATACAAAGAGATGAAACAACTAACGCTCTATGCTGTTTAAGTACAAAGAGATGAAACAACGACTTAATGCTCTATGCTGTTTAAAAACTAGCTTTTTTGGAACGAAGTTCTTGAATGCGGTTTGCAGTAGGAGTAAACTGGTAGAAATCGTCACCTAACGAAAGAGCGTTAAACCCCCCTCCATGTGTCTATCTCTCTCTCTCCGTCTCTTTCTATTAGAGAGAGAAATAGTTTCCTATTTTTCGAGGGTGCTGAAGCCAATATAAGGTAAATATGAAAATCCAAGATGGCAGCTACAAAAATGTTCAAATATTGCATCATGTGTGTCGTTTTAATGGTTTTTGAGGGTGCTAAAGTCGATAGCAAGGTCAAAATGAAAATCCAAGGTGGCGAGAACTTTATGAGAGCTTCTAAAAACGCGTTTTAAATTCACATATGTCTCTCTTTCTATTATATGCAAGTGTGTGTGTGTGCGAGTATCGCGTAAGAAACTTTGTTCCTGACTGCAGTGCCGGATTAAGACTATCTGATGCCCTAAGCAATCCACGCCTGTGGGCCCCCCTATCCTATCCTATCCCCCTAACGTCTCTAGAGTGACTTCTAGGTCTTGTAATATTTTGATGACAATCAGCCTTGCCTTGCATGTGCTAGCAAATATTTTTTCGATGCTGTTTATGAAATATTTTAGGGTTGTACGTCTCCTCGTTGGTCTAGTGGTCGCAAGCGTTACTGCTGACCATGAGGTCCTCCGTCCTGGTTCGATTCCCAGGCAGGCCGGGTAAAGTGTTATTAAGTTTTTCCATCAGGTATTTCTCACAAACAGCCCAGTTTGCTTGCTTGCTTGTTGGTGGCAGTATATAGGCTCGTACCACATAACATATCTGGCGAAATATGGGTATAAGTGCTATATGTAGGTACATACTGCCTAACTCTTAGGGGATTAAAGCCGTGATGTTATGTTAATGTTCATGTACATCTCCAACCTCACATTACTTAATTATGATATCCAGAGACGCAGCTTTTACATGGGGGTTGTTACTTAATAATGCTGCCAAATTAGTCGCAGCATTTTTTTATAAATAGTAGATATTAGAACAGTACGCACGGCTACACATCAAGCTACACATCAGTATAAGCTGACTTCTGATTGTACGAAAAACCACAATACGAGGACTACCAATGCGAGCCACCATGCCATGTGAACCACTATACAATGCGAGGTCAGCTAAAACTGGAAATTTATAGCTTGATGTGTAGCCGTGTGTACATTAGATACGTAGGGTGAGCAGAGCGAGCAAGCGAGCTCGAAAATGTTAACAACCCGCCTCGGTTATGTTAGGTTTTCTTTTATATTTTCAAACAGAAGTAGGAGTTACATTGTCGACTTATGCAGGAAAGCCCAAGCAGCTATAAAAATGTAGTGTAGAATGCAAGAGCAAGCGAAGCGAAGACGAAATTTTTTCACACATTTGGATAGGTTAGATTTTCTTTTCATGATTCCAAAAGAACCAGGAAATTGTCTCTTTGTCGACTTATGAAGAAAAATTAAAGAATCAAGGGAATGTAGAATGCAAGAGCAAGCGAAGCGAGCCTGAAAATTTCAGCACCCTACCTTGAATAGGTTCTATTTTCTTTTGACCATTATACAGAAGAGAACTTACTTTGTCGAGTTACGACGAAAATCTTTAACTTTTTGTTTTGGAATCTGGCCTTAACCTTAGCCTTCCGAACCTTACATATACGAGCGTGCTTAGCTCGCTCGTACATCATAGATTTTAAATTTTGTAACAGGCTTTTTGAAGTAAAACTTCTTTAGGCGCGTTTAGTGATTTTTGGCAGGGAAAATTTTATGCGTTCGCGTCGACACCGAAATGCTAATGCTACAGTATACCTGTGTTGCGCTTGTTGTTGCTCGGAGTGCCGATAGATGTAAAAACCAGACTAATGTTAATAATATTAATATACAAATTGTGAAATTATTTTTTTTATACTTACTACAATTAATTTGAAAATAAAAAAACACTGTTATTTCATAGTTTTAAGTTTTCACGCCTGTCGGTAGTCCCCACGACTGCCTCAATGTTTTTGAACCTATTTGCCCATAGGGGTATCCGTTGCTCAACTACAGTTTTAAGTTAGTAAAACAAGTAAAAATTCATTCAGGCTCTCGACAGCTTGAATGATTTTGGGGGGGCCCATCATGGCCCCCATAACCGGGACCTCGCCGGGTTTATGTTGCCCCCCGAGACGTGATGACCTAAGCAATTGCTTAATTTGCTTAGGGGCTAATCCGGCACTGCCAGGGATCCCCGCACACGTCTTTTTTAAATTTTATATTTGGTTACCAGCGGCTCTGGCCACGTGTCGGTCCTCCACCTCCCACACGAGCTCGTCGTGTATCTGCAGCACAAGCTGCGCGTCTACCGGCGGCGAACTGCTCCGCAGCTGCAGCTCAGTCAGTATCATCGCAGTCTTGCACAAGTCTGCCGCAGAACCTGTCAATGGAACGAATGAACATATTAGTGCTTAGTTGCATGAGAGCTCAGTTAGTTGTATGGGAGGGCCCTTAGTGCTAACTGAGGAATGGGGCGTTGAGGGAGGAATACTTCGACGGAGTCCTCCCTTCTACATCCGTCTCGTCTTACGTAGTGCCCCACGCTGATGGAACGACGAAAAACATTAAAATGAATGATGAGACATTCTAAATTCAAGCATCAAGACAAGTGGCCAGTGATGAAAGAGGCTCCTTACTTAGTAAAGAACTGATGATGAGAAGGATTATTGGTACTACTTCTTGGACGGAGCTAGAACTTTACACTCTGCAGACACCAACCAGAGTATCCGATGTGATGTTCCCTGCAATTAGCTCTAAGTAGTACCTACAGATTTAAGTTGTAGAATCAGATGTAACTTTGCGGAAACCACGGAACAGAGAAAAGGTTTTAATTCCGTAATAACAAGATCCTGGCTTAAGCGTTCTAGACGGGAGGGCGGTGCTGCTTACTGCATCCTAACCTGAATCTAGTTACTGCGAAATTAAACCAAAATAAAGTTTAACATTATAAGTAATCGAAAATCGAGAAATAGCTGCACAGTTTCAGATGTTGCCTAACCTTGCACTACGAAGTTGACAGCTTGCCGTTCAGCGTGCGACTTCAAGTTGAAGTCTTCGCTGGCGATGTTGGTGAACCGACGCACGCGGCCGCACAGCGTGGCCAGGCGGCCGCGCGCCGCGCTGCAGCGCGACACCACGTCGCGGCCGAACGACTTCAGCGATGGAAACGTTCCTGACATTGTTACAACGACTGTACATCACTGCTATGCTCTCAGAAGAGACAGACAGAGGTGTGCCTGACGATCCACTAATGTTTCACCAAAACATCATTGACAAATTTTTTGTTAACAACCAACGTTTCGTATACCTATATACATACTATTTATTTCACAAATAAATTATTCCTCAAATGTTTTATTTTATAAACACTCGCTTTACAAACTTTTATTTGGCAAATGCTTCTCTTTACAAATGTTTCGGACATTGACTTATATATTACTTTTTGAAATCATTGGTTTCGGATGGGGAACCCGATACGACGACGAAGTGTCACTTTGATTTTTGAAAATAAATAAAAATAAAAGCGCTGCTTGAGGCTGATTATCTGACCAAACAGCCATATGTCCATTTTATTTTGCGTCTGTTTTAGAATACTAACTTGTAAAATAATACCACCGTTTTATCTAAAGTAGGTATATCTGAGATAAGTAGGTGAAGTTTGAGGTTAGTTTTTCTAAGTGTTGGTTTCTTCTCTGCGGTAAATTTAGAAATACCTACTTAACTTGGTATTTTAGATATCTTACGTACCAATATAATGCCTTATAAAGCGTCGAGAAATCAAGGAGATAAAAGGAAGAATTCATCAATGATATCATCAACTCTTAAATCGTACTGGTCGTATCGTACTCTTAAATGGTACTGAAGTTTATCTGAAAAGTAGTTTGAAGTCTTTCTTAACTTATTCTGTAAACCTGTGCCCACATTTACTTAGCTCTCCCTTGATATCTTGTGGGTCGATATGATTTTAACCAAGACAATGGCCAAAAATTTAGTTATTGTCTCGAAGACATAATCTACAATACCTTTTTATGATATGGCAGTGCTACTTGGGTGTGCAACTGCCGTACCTACTCAATAAATCAACTGCCCGTCTGGTGGAGTGTGCTGAAGCGTTATCATGGTAAATTATGGTTAAAACTTGAAAGTAGTCATGATTTAAACCTTATGTCCTTAACTAAAAAAATGCCTCTCTGTAAACGATGTTTGAAATGTTGCTTGCCCCTTGAAAGAGCTTCCACATAAGGTTGCCCGTGTGAAAAGCAACCCATTTACTTTGGTTATATTCGACACCGGCCACCCTCGAAAACCATGAAAACGACACCCATGACGAAAAATTTTAAAATTTTTGCAACCGCCATCTTGGCTTTTCATTTTGACCTCACTATCGGCTTCACCACCCTCGGAAACCCTGATAACTATCTCTCTCTCTCTTTCTGTCTCTTTCTATTACTATGAAAAGTGAGGCATAACGCTTTTTCGTTACGTGACGATTTCTCCCATTTTACTCCTACCGCAAGCTCCGTAAAAGAACTTCGTTCCAAAACTTCAGTGTTATTCAGAATATGACGACATTTGCTCAAAGCCATCTATCGAACAAAGTGGTTAAATCGAAACTCGCATTGCATTAATCAACTTTCATAAATCAATAATTATCTAACATTGCATTCTTATCACTCAGAACACCACATCAATTATTATTATTATTATTTATTTTTTAATTTATATATCTCGGGACCATGGGGTCCCGGTCCTTTGGAAGGCGTACGAGGGGCCGAAGCCAACTCGCAGAGGCCCCTTAGGAAATTTTAAGGAAATGCGGCACCGTCCGACGATTATCCCTGTATGCACTATGCAAATGCACCCAAGGATAACCCCCGGTTGGTGTAGGACTATTGTAGGATAGGAAAAATAAAAAGTTGGACTATGGGTTTGGGTGGCTGAAGTGGACTGGTTACCAAGAACTATGGAAGAACTATGACCCCTGCCTGATCAATGTTTTATATATACACGGATAAAATGGCAGGGGGTGACTTGCACACTCAATAATGGGCCCCCGGAAACGGTCGCTAGCACATAGTGACGTAGCGACAAGGGGGCAACATGTCCTGAGGTGCTTATGAGGAGTGGAGAGGTATTCCACGGCTATCAGGACAATCCCGGAAGTACGGTCAAGATCCCTACCAGCATCTTACTGGAATACTTCCTTCCTCCGAGCACGTTTGCTCTTGCGAATCTCCACTCAAGCCGGCCAATAAAGGCAAGAATGAGGTGGGAGCTCTGTTCCTCGTCATTTTTCACTCCAGCCGGCCAATAAAGGCAAGCCAGAGGTGAGGAACAAGACTTCTCCCGGGAGATAGGGTCCGTGGGGTCGCTACTGCCCAACAGCTCGCCACATGCTGCCCTGCGGGTTTCTGTATCTCTCTTGGTCTGGCTCCTCACCTTAGACCCATTCCGGAGAGTAAACTCTTTCGGCGCAGGCCCAGAGTTCGGAGCGCGCAAGCCCCACCACGACGTCAACGTAGAGATACGGCGATGGGGTTATTATTATTATTATTATCTTACATTATCCTCACTTTTTATTTGAAATTCTTTTAGCGCCACAGGCGCCACTAATAAACCATCAATGGAAAGCGATCTTTCTAATATTATAATCAGTATCATTACTTTTTAAGTAACACAGACATAATTATAAGTAAATATCTGTGTTATTTCGTCATAAAGGTAAGCCTAATAGAGGACGTGATTATTCACATACTTAATGTTGTTTATATCACAATAATTATACGTTTTCGTTAGTAGGTACTATATCGCGCCAATAGATGTCGTTACGTGTTTCAAAAAACATGAAAAGTTGTTCTAGAATACTCTAAATTGATTATAGCTTTTGATAGAGTGAAGCGATTGCGATGATTCAAAAACTAATAACTGCTCCGAGTTCTACGCCATATTTGAGTTTAAAGATTAACCATATTGGTTTGGTACTTTTTACGTTCAACCTATTCAAGGAATCTGTCACATCCAAACAGACAAACCGACAAACAGACAAAAATTCAAAAAATTGATGAAATGGCATCTGTGGGTTATCCTTTAACACCCCAACAATTTTTTTTTGAAATATTTTCAATGTTGTACAGAAACGCCTCGTCTACAGATTTATTATAATTATGTACAATAGATTCTTTTGGATAAATCACGTTTACTTATACAAAATATAATTATAAACTTAATACATCTTCTAAACCAGTCATAAAGTGATCATGACGGTATTGTAAGTTAATATGGTAAGGGTCAGTGGGTCGTCTTAAAAGCGTGTTCAAGGTTTAAAGGAACCTAACACGAAGGAGATGACGGACAGGGGCTCGTTCGATCGCTTTGCTCGCTCACTTGAACCCGCGTCATCCCGTTCAAACCTAACTTGTCCGAGTCGAGGTGCTTCAAGTCCCGAGCTCGCTTGGCTCGCTCTTGGAGTAAGTAATTATCAAGCAATGCATTTTGCCAAACGTTATTTATGCTTTGCGTTGTTAACTTTTACAATATTTTACACAACTAACTATTTACACTAGGTACTAAATAAAATGACTAATAAGTAACTAACTTAATGTCTATTTTTTGCCCATTTAATGAATTTCAGTTTTAGGAAATTGCATTTTAATAAGTCAATATGTAAAACGTTTTTATTCCAAACGTTGTTTTATGAAATAAAATGGAAAAAATAATATAATTTTTTGTCAAATAATACGTTATAATTAAAAAAAAGTTTATCAGATAATTATTATCTTATTCTTTTTGTTGTGTATTTTTGGGTTCACTAATGTTTTACCAAAACTCCATTGACAAATTTTTAGTTTACAACCAACGTTTCGTATTCTATTTATTTCACAAACAACTCATTCCGCAAATATTTTATTTTATAAACACTCGCTTTACAAACATTTATTTGGCAAATGCTTCTCTTTACAAATGTTTCGGATGATATTTAATCATTTATACATTTCTTTTGAAAAAATCACGTTTATACAAACTATCATTTTATAATATACTAGCGACTGCATTAAAATCCGTTGCGTAGTTTAAAAGATCTAAGCTTACAGACAGCGGGAGCTACTTTGTTTTATACTATGTAAAGATTTTTTAAACCAGACACAAATTGATCATGACGGTATTTTTTCCATTTGGGTCAAATAATTACAGGCAAGTATTTTTTTCTATATAATCTAGTCGTTTCTGGCACTCGCCGGCCGCTGCCGCGGCACCGCTCGCTTCGCTCGCTCGGCTCGTGCGTAGGTAGGGGTCACAGTTTTAACCTAACCTAACCTAACAATTTTGTTTTAAATAATTAACCTAATCTAACTACTTAGTTCGGTTCCGGGTAGCCCACTAAAGATAGCCTCTTTTTTCTATTAGTGCAAGTCGATGAAAGAATGAGTTAAATTTTTAGGAAATTGCGTAATAATAAGTCAATATGTAAAACGTTTTTATCCCAAACGTTTTTTTATAAGATAAAATGAATTGTTTGTCAAATAACACGTTATTAAAGAAAAGTTTATCGGGTAATTATTTTGTAAAGTGATATATTTGGCAAACTTGTTGTTGTGTAATGATGAAATAACAAATCATGTTTTTGCCAATCGTTGCTTGTCAAGTAAAAATTTGTAAATTAATTTTTGGTAAACTGACAGGGCACCGTATTTTTGTGGTGTACAATAAAGTACCTACCTATATACACACATCAAAAGTGTCTAGGGATCAACATATATTTTTGCAATAACTTTTCTCCTGATTGATATTAATTAAAATTTTCTTTAAGGATTCATCAAATAAAGTGTTTTCGTTTGTCACAGTAACGATAAACCAAGTCACCTTTGCATTAATAAAGAAATTTGCCATTTTCCTAATAAAGGGATTTTTGACATTTGAACCACTAACACAAAAGTTCGAAAAAAAGACTGAAATAACAGTTTTCTTTAAAATTTTATTGGGTAACTTAAACAATTAATAATCCGTGTTTCTACCGCGAACACTAACAACACAAGAACATCGGTTTGGCATACTCAAAATGAGTTCATCCAAATCACGCTGTGAATGGCAGCCCATGTTCGTTGCAACAACAAAAAAAGGTCTTCTTGCGACTGGATACCCTCCATATTCGGCAGAGCTCTTCTCTGTAGCATATCCCATGCATGCTCAATCGGGTTCAAGTCTGGCGACTGAGCAGGCCAGGGCAGGACATTGATGTTAGCTGCGGCGAGAGTCTGTCTTACAACTCTTGCGGTGTGCGGTCGTGCATTATCATGCATTAACTGAAATAAGGGACCGATTTGCACTTGTAGAGGAACGATGACGTCTGATACAATCGTCTCAGCATAAATTTGAGCGTTGAGGTTGCCTCTGATCCAAATCAACTCAGTTCTTCCGCCGATCCAAATACCCGCCCATACCATGATGGTTCCACCACTATAAGGATGGACTTCCTGGCAGGATTTTAATCGCTGTTGGCGTCCAGGGGTTCTCCAGTGTCGTATACGTCTTGTATCCGGTCTCATACCAAAACGAGACTCATCAGAAAAGCACACGAAACGCCATTGTTCTTCTGCCCAATTTCTGTGTTCAAGAGCCCATTGATATCGAATCCTACGATTGTGCATTGCTATAGGTGGTACCCGTAGCGGTCTTCGGGAATGAAGGTTCACTTCATGCAAGCGGTTTCTGACTGTTTGGTCGCTAATTAAGTTCCCTGAAGAGTGATGAAGCCTCACGGCTAACATCATGGCGGTTATTGTTGGAGCTCTTCGAGTTAAGATTTGAATGTATCGGTCTTGTCTCCGTGTGGTGCAGCGATACCGTCCTCCATGGCGCTCAGCCACGGTACCAGTGCTTCGGTAACGTGTCCAAAGTCGACTGATAACACTCTGACTTGTATTCAGAGCTAAAGCCACAGTACGTTGCCGGGAACCAGCTTCTATCATTCCCACGGCTCTGAGCATTTCTTCCCTGCTTAAATGACGTCGCCGCTCCATAATAACGTTGGTTTTAATCAGTAGTAGGGAAACAGTAGCACTAATAATGTCTTCAATGCGTTGTATGTTTTTATAGGGAAAATATTGACAGCTGATTTTCATCTTTTACTCGAATTTGATTCACAGTTCCTGATTCAAATTATGAAATGCACCAAAAAGGATCCATATAAATTTATAAAATCATAAATTTATTACAAAGCCACATCTCAATCTCAAGAAATCCGCATAAAAATGCTTGATCCCTAGACACTTTTGATGTGTGTATAAATAAATAAATAAATATTATCATAAGTAGCAAACTTGTTATTTGGCAAACTTGTTATTGTATAATGATGAAATGACAAATCATGTTATACTCGTAGCCAATCGTTGCTTGTCAAGTAAAATTTGTAAATTAATTTTTGGTGAACTCACAAGACACCGTACCGGACGCTGACCTTGGGTTATAGGATAGGTATATTTTAAATTCCATGAAATAGGACTTAAAATATATTGGATTGCTGGATTAATGGAATGCTACTAGAGTTGTGTCTATAACAAAACACTATGTTGAAGCGTATAAGTCTACACGTGTACGAGAGCTTCAACAGCGCTTACTGTTGAAGCTAGCGGCGACCTGCAGCGCCTGCTGGTAGTCCGCGTGCAGGATCTCCATGAGCGTGCGCGTGCCGGCGCCGTACAGGCTCGCGTACACCAGCCGCTTGGTGCGCTCGCGCTCTTCGGCCACGATGTCGTCGGCCTCTGGCTTCTTCAGCCTGTTGATAATTCGAAAGAAAATGCTCGAAGAAGTCGGAGACACTAAATCAGATCGCTTGCGCTATTGCTTGTCAATTTGTGTTGAAATCTTTAAGCCAGCCAGATAAAACACTATCGAGAGTCGAGACTATGTCTCCGGTCTAAACACAACTCGTATTCGAAGCTAATGTTTAGTTGGGATAGAGAGTTAAAGCTAGAGGATACTCTCACCATCCGTGCTCTCACCCAAAGACAATATAATATGGCGTTTGCTCTCACCACTGTGCAGCCAGCACCTTGAACAGGTCGGCCTCGCCCGCGAGCGCGCGCAGCAGGCCGGCGTCGCGCGCGGCGTGCGCGAACACGCGACACTCCACGTGCTGGAAGTCGGCCGCCAGGAACGTGCGACCGGCGCGCGGGACGTACACCGAACGGAACATCAGCTGTGACCTGTCTGCTATAACATAGGAGTACGTAGGTACCTTTTCACTCATTGTCATTGAGTTCTTTAGCAGTTTCGTCTATTTAAAAACATGGATGAATGTGTATTTGCTATCGATTTAAGACTTAGATTGTGCGAAACTCACGAAAATAAGTATAGCATAGTTACAGATTTATAGGTAGTCACGATACAATATACTAAGGGTGGTCGCACATCTGACGGAAAATTCGCCGCGTAACACCAGAACCATAGAAATCTTCTTTCATATATCTATGGCCAGAACGGACAAGTAGATAGTAAAATATTCAACCTTACACACTCAACCGATGATGCGGTCGCCGGTCGCGCATCTACCGTCCTGATGTGCAACCTCCCATAAATCACACACGTGAATAATTTTTGGAACACGGGGTGTGTTCCCTTGTCATGTTCATGGAGGCACGCACAGATGGTTTCACGGCGATCTTGCGCAAGAAAGCGGCCTCACTGCTGCACAGAGTGCATGTGAGTAGCAACAGCATCCTGAGTGTGATAGCGGACAGGTATGACTTGTCTGTTCTTTAAAAATTGTATGCGTTTATGTGTGAACTAACATAGTACTAACAAAATGGATCATGTGACGTCTTTTGAAATATAAATAAATAATAATAATATGTTTGTGGGAACGTCAAAGTTTTTGTAATTTTACATAGTAGGCACTTGTGGCGAGGGGCTTATGGCTAAGGCTAAGTAATAACAGCCTCACGGTCCGATTAATCAGGTTAAGCTACGCTTGCCGCGGTTGGTCCGTGGATGGGTGGCCTCGTGCCTCGGAAAGCACGTTAAGCCGTTGGTCCCGGCTATTATTCTTGGATCTTTGACTATCGTTCCGGGTCGTTCCGAAATTCTGACAAAAACAGTGTTACCAAGGGGTATCGTATTGATTGCCCAGTAACTGGATTGAGGAGGTCATTAGGCAGTCGCTTCATGTAAAATAGTGTGTGTATTGAGTTGATGTTTATAGTTTTAATACTTTAGATTTATACATATTATGACGTAACGTAGCTTAGGATTTCTCCCCCCTTGTCACACGATGTCAGATTTTGTAGACCCCTTCCCCTTAACGTGTGACGTAATTTATGGATGGCCCTAAAGAAATTATAGAATACAGGTAGACCTAAGTAAAAATTTAAATTCTAAATTCAACGTATGGTATTTGGATGACGGAACCCTAGGGGCTGATGTAGACACAGTCTTAAAAGATTTAAAGTTTTTAAAAGAAAAATCAGTTCCATTGGCCTAGACCTTAATCTTTCAAAATGCGAAATTTATCTTCCCCAAACGACTGACAGACAGACTAGGACTACCATAGCAAAATTTAGTACAATAGCTCCAAATATCAAAATCACGGAAAGAAACTCTCTTCACCAACTAGGGTCCCCAATTTTTGACGAATCCTTTCCAACGTTCTGAGGAGAAGATACAAAATTTGAATGACGTCTCGGAAAGACTTTTCAAAATTAATATTCATTCGGCCTTCACACTCATACTGTTGTTTTGGACCAAAATTTACTTATAGCCTTCGCTCCTCTCATCCATGGAAGCATCCAAAACTTTTAGAAAAAGTAGACCAAATTATTAGAAACACATTAACTTCCATCCTAAATGTGGTCCTGGACGACCGGTCGTGGCAGCAAGCCAGACTACCCATTCGCTTGGGCGGTCTCTCCGTCCGCAAAATTTCAAGTATTAATTTACCGGCCTTCCTCTCCTCGGTCCACAGTACCGATAAATTAACCAGGAACGTTTTATCTTCCTCACTGGTCGATTTAGAAGTACCGTGTTTGACCGATGCGTTGAACGCTTGGAAAATGGCTTGTCCCAATACGGTTTTGCCCGATAACCCGTCTTCCCAGAGACGGTGGGACATGCCACTCTGCAGTATTATACGGAATACCCTTGTAAACAGGTCACGCAATACTGTTGAGCGTGCCCGTCTGCTGGCTGTGGGAGAATGGGAGTCAGGCTTGTGGCTTCAGGCGCTCCCGTCATCCACCATAGGCACAATGATGGATGACTCATCATTTCGGCTCGCTACGTGTCTTCGCTTGGGCGCACCTTATGTAGCTCCGCATCGATGTCACTGCGGTGAAGCTGTCGACAGTCTCGGACACCATGGCCTGTCCTGCTGCAGGAGTGCAGTTCGCATAGCACGGCACGCCAGCATCAATGATATTATTCGTCGAGCCCTTGTACCGCTGGCGTACCAGCGGTATTAGAACCAAACGGCTTGGTACGTGACGATGGGAAGAGACCAGACGGCATGACGTTGTTGCCTTGGAAGGTGGGTAGGCCTCTGATGTGGGACGCAACATGTGTCGATACCCTTGCGCCATCTCATGTTCCTAGCACGGCGGGCTGTGCTGGCGCCGCTGCTGCGGCTGCTGAGACCCTCAAGCGGCGCAAATACTGTAACCTTATGGGCAACTACAGCTTTAAGCCGTTTGGGGTCGGAACGCTCGGGTCATGGGGCCCGAGCGCGCGTCTCCTTTTTAAGGAAATTTCTCGCCGGCTGGTTTCTTCACTTGACCAGAGGGCTGGGTCGTTCTTTGGTCAAAGAATTTGCATTGCCATTCAACGTGGCAATGATGCCAGTCTTCTGGGCACGTTTCCGGATGACAGCGATGCGGACGAGTACTTCGAAGCCTAAGTGTCCTTTGTTTGTTTTTTTTTTTTTTTTGTATAAGTATTAAGTTAGTTAGTCATTTATTTTAGTATCTAGTGTTTATTATTTTATATTATTGTGTTACATTGTAATTATAGTCAATATGAGTTCTTTTTAGGTGTAAGTACAAAATAAAAAATATAATAACCATCATCGCCGGCATCGGGGAACATGACGAGATTGAAGGGAGCCTTCGGTATCGCCTGCAGGTTGGGGTTGTTGGAAGCGATGCGACCCGTCGCCGCCGCCGTCTGCACCCTACAGGCAAATCATTTCATATGTAGATATATACATACACACGCAATAATACCACAGTCTTACTTTTCTTTTAATGGGCTTTTTATTGTTGTGTCAGTTAGGTGGTTTAACCATCTTATGTAGCTAATAGTAATTGTTTGAGTGAATGAAGGCCATCGCCGTTTCTGGACAAGGGCCAGCGGACACACGGAGAGGAGACTTACTCAGTGGACGTTCACTCAGCGATCCCCGAGACGCCGATGTCATGTCCTCCCCAAGTTAGCGAAGTTTGAGGAGGAGACGAATTGATTCCCCTCGCGACGAGTTTTTCGAAGATGCGAACCTGGAGCCTCTCGACAAGTGTTGGAAACAGTAACCGTGGTGGTGTTCTTATCTAGTCTAGCATAAACTTCGCCTTCCTCTAGATTAAATTTAAAGATCACCTGACTCACCACGTTGGTCTAACAACTCCGTCTTTAACATGCTGAGCGATACCCGTGACGAAGGTGGCGTGAGCCTTGTGCAAGTGCCGGTACTCTAGGATTAGCTTCGGTAGTGGGTGCTCAGATACGAGGCTGCGCAACTAAAACAATATACGACGTTCATATGTATCTGCTTGCGGTGGTCCACGGACCGGGAATGTGCTTCGAAGAAGTCACACTTCAGTACTACATGAAATATGGGATCAGGCAACTAGCTGCCACATTAGATTTTTTCGATTTTATTGTTGCAAGTTTGATACCAGTTAAAAGCTCACCATAGTTTCGGACGTGGACTTAGCACCTTTGCATATAGTCTCTCTGATCTTGACATTGCACCTGGTGTCCAGTTGCAGCTCATCGTATATTATCGCGCGCACTTGCACGGCTGAGTTTATCTGGAACACCTTCCCGGCCGCCTTGTAACATTGCTGCTCTACCGACTTCATTCTAGTCAGCAGAACCTGTTCCATCGCATTCAGTTTGACCATATCGATACATACTCCGCGACGCTCCATATCTACAAATTTTAAGGAACCGTAGGTATAATTATAAAGTCATTAATGTCGGTTTCTAATTCTACTTACAATTATCATTCTCATCTTTTACCCCTACTAATCTTACAGCCTGTATTGTCCAGGTGCGGGGCAAAGACCTCCCTCTCCCTCTTCCACACAATTCAAATTATACCCCTACTATAAAACAAAATATCTACCGTACTATCACCGTATACTTATGAACATCGTTACACAGTTTACAATCTCGCGAGATAGATTATGACATCTATAAGACACTAACCTGCAATAATAGGTAGCAATTTCATTTCAATCTCAACGAAGACTTTCCACAGCGAGTCTTCCACAAGCGTCGCATGCAGTTTAGTCCAGCATTCTTTCAAGAGGGACATGTACCAGGCACATTTCTGCAGTATGCATTCTGTCGCTATTGTGAACGGAGCAGTAAAGGACAGCATCTTCTGAAGATCCGTGAAGTTCTCCGGAGAATGGTCAGGGTCCAGTAAACTGGCGCCGATCTTAAAATATTAATGTTGACTTGCAGTAGGGAAGACTCCACCGTTACAGGAATTATTATGTGAACCTTTATGCCTTTATTCATAACCGTTGCTTAAGTAGTGATTAGCGGCTGTTTAACCATACATTTTGACGTTTAAACGTCACTTAACTTTAATCATCGTTTATAAATAAACCCCTTTATTGCTAAATTCGTGCCTGCGTAGGTAGTGCGGTGTGGTTTTTAGTAACTACTCAATGTCTTTCCTTCTACGCCCAATGTAACCCCTCGGAGGTGTATTCGTAACATGTTAAAATACTTTATTAGCAGATTCTGCAGATACCTAGGTACTGTGGCTGATGGTAGGCTCTTTGTAGGATCTATGTATACCTAAATACATCCTACAAAGAGCTTACCATCAGCCAGAGGTTTCTTGGCTTTAAGGTCAGTTTTAGTCATTAGTCAGTGGTATTTCATTACTATTTACTATTAGAATATAAGCGATATTCTCAAAGACAACAATAACAATTTCATTTATTAACAAATCTAAGGTGACTTACCTTGGCATCATATATGTTGATCGAATTAATTTGCATTTGTAAGTGGGTCGCCAGGTAAATGAGAACGCTCCGGGCCCCGTAACATACCACTTTGTTATTTTCTAACAAGTTTATTAGTGTCTCTCTAAAATAAAAACTTTAGGTATATTTATTTGGTAGGTACATTAGTATTATCCACGGATTTCTATGGTATTATCCTATATGGGCTCGTGGCTAACTAATAACAGCCGTATGCGTCGATCGATTAAGGTAAGCCATGCTTGCCGAGGGTGGTCCGTGGATGGGTGATCATCTTTACAGATCCCGTTGGTCATTCGCAGTTACGGGTAGTCAGAACCCCGAAAGTCTGACCACCAGTCTTACCAAGGGTTATCGTGTTACCCAGTAACTAGGCTGTGGAGGTCAGATAGGCAATCGCTCCATGTAAAATACTGGTATTCAGCTGCATCCGGTTGACCCCAACATAATTGGGAAAAGACTAGGCAGATGATGATGAGTATTATTCTACAGATGAAATACAAAAAAGTAATGTACTTCTAGCCTATAATTTTGAAATTAGCAGATCTTAACTTACTTGAGCTTCTGGCCAGACCAGTGGCTACTCTTGAAACAGTAGAACATATCGTCATTATTGATAATGACGCCATCAGGAGCGCACGTGCCGTCAGTGTGATGACTATTAAGCTGACAGAAACCATTGCTACAAAACACAAGCGCGACAATTAAAGTCAATAATATTTAAGTAAATATATCAGGATAACACCTAGGTACCAACTGAAAAGAATTTAAAAAATAGTCAATGATAATGTGCTCGGCTTGCGCTATTAACGCGTAGTGAAACAAAATAGTCATTTACAATTCTAAATACCTACGCAATCATGAATATTAAAGTTATTTGGGGATACGTAGTTATCATTTAGACCAGAACCAGACCTACCTATAAATTAATACAGCAACGATTTCATTATTCTTTATCTCACGAAAATTTTCTCGGTAGTTTTCAATATTATCTTCATCAATCGTTAGTATTTCGTACATCACATCTTTAACCGGTATCTGAGATTTAATAGGAGCAACAAACTTCTTCACTTTTTTGTCTTTACTGTCTTTTGCTTTATTTTCTAGAGAATCTGTACATTTCTTGTTGTCTTTACCATTTCGTTTAGGTTTACTGAACTTCATGACACCATCTTTATTTGCTAATTGTGCCTGGATTACTTTCTTCGTAGTCTTTAATGTTTTGTCAATAAAAATGTTCTCACAATGCGTTATTAGTGTTTTGTTAAAAGGTGCATTTTGATCAATATTTTCTGCATCGGATTTACCTGTACCTCTAGAAGTACTTTGTTCAATATCCTTCGTGCTTACAACATTACCTAAGTCTTCAGCAAGATGATGCGGTTCAACATTATTGAGCCAGTTTTTAACAGCCTTTGTATACTTTTGTTTACGGAAATTATTCTTTTCATTCGGTAGCTTATCAGATTCCTTTAGTTTTTGTTTATTTTCTCCTACATTACTGTCGGTTTTAACTTTTTTTGCCTTATTATGATCATTTATCTTTTTATTCTTACGTTTTTCACTTTTGGTCATGTTATTTTTATTTCCGTTAGTTACGATTTTAGTCATTGAAATATTTTTGTTTGGAAACGTAATATCAAATATTTTATCTATGCTAGCGTCTTTATTTTCTTCTTTATTTGCAGTCATATTATTAACAAACAATTCAAAATCAAGCATGTCATCCCAATTATAAATGTCTCCACTTTTATTTTTATTTATACTTGTGCGTGTATTTATATTTGTAGTATGCGTTTCTTCACTTTCTTCCAAAAATGGTGTATCATCATCAGAGTTTTTGTTACGTAAATTGTACACTGAATTCTCATTAGCAGCGATGGCTAGATGAAGGAAATCATCTTTATCGCTATTTCTTGGTACGGTACTGATTAATTCTACAGACTTGGGTATTTGAAATGGTTTTTCTTCCAGATATATCTGTTCGCAAGGAGTATGTAGAATCAATGGCGGTGGTAGTGTGACCGGTGAATCAACAACTGTGTCGTCAATAAAGCTAGAACACGTATTCGGTGTGTTAGTATTAGTAGTTTAAACTTATTTATTATTTGTCTGCTTACATACAGTACTAGACGCTTTACTTCTAAGGTAAACGAACGCGACATTTCAAGTAAGTAAGTATAGTCTTACATATAATTTTCTTATGATACTCACGTTAACATCCTTTTATTTTGAGTGGGAAACTGGCGATGCTGAATATGCTGATAATCATTGTCATTTTGAAGACGTGCTAAAAATAAAAAGCAATATTTAGTTGCCTTAAAAAACAACACTACTTACAACACTGATTATGAGATATCTGCTATTCTACACAACTTCAATATTTTTTTTTACCTTTATCCCATTGCTTCATGAGTGCAGATAGTACTTTATTCCCAAAAGGAGACAAATGCTGCTCATATTTTTTTGGGTTCAATCGCATATTATAATAATTTCTTTCCATTTTTAATACTAACTTATTTGAGCAAGTATGAAGCAGGTAAGGTAATCGGGATTTAAAAAAAAAAAAAGCGCGGTATTTTATTTTTTTAATAAATATCCGGTTTCGTGAAAGATATCATATTCAGCCAACATCGATAATTTGCTTCTAAAAACGGTAGCTACTATCTAATATTCTCATGAAGCTCGTACAAAGGCACAAAGACTGATGACAGCAGTTAAATAGTTTTTTAAAATATTTATCTAATAATTTTATTCTACAGAATAAGAAAAATAGATAGATCTAAAGTTGGCTTCGGCAAATGGCAATTCTCATTAGTAAATGTCACTTGAACAAGGTGACACTTGACAGTTTTGACACTGACAGAAGTCACAATAAAAATCACAATTTCATTTACAAATTATTGTTCGTATTGTGAAACAAGGAAAAGGAAGGAAAATCCAGAATTATAAAATCTAAATATGTGACTACACCTGTTTTTTAGGAAAAAAATAAGCAGTCATGGCTGTGAATTTTGAAAGCTGTGACAGCTTGCCTCCCGACGAGGAGCCCAAATTAAAGTACGATAGACTGGAGAACGATGTTCAAAATATCTTGTTGAAAGACGCAGTGAGCTGTATTTGTGTGCATACCAAGTTTATATGTCTAGGAACACAATGGGGGGTGATACATCTTTTGGACCATGAAGGGAACACAGTGCCGATATCGCAAGACGGAAAGAACAAGGAGCTGCAGGCTCATACAATAGCTGTGAACAGAATCTCGGTGGATCTGAATGGGGACTACATCGCCAGCTGCTCGGACGACGGCAAGGTGCTGGTGTACGGGCTGTATACGGACGACAACACTCACAACCTCACACTGGGCAGGATGATTAAGTCTATCGCCTTGGATCCTTGTTATTTCAAGTCTGGCTCTGGGAGGAGATTTTTGACAGGTATATAGTAATATTGATAACACTACCATGAAATCCATAATATAATAAATGTGAAAGTAACTCTTTCTTCCTTTACAGCCTAGAAAAATAAGTTAAATTATAGGCAAATCGCTAAATAAATCCTTGTTTTAAGATTTATCATCGTGATCATCTTTATTCAAGCTTTAGTAATATTGTGTGAAAAAAGGTCAATAATTATGATATCTTGTGCCTGTAAAAAATATTGACTGTAGAAAGGTTCTGAAAGTCAGTGTTTTTCTAATATTCCGAATAATATTGGTTTTTCATCTATTTATGTTATTACAAGTTTATTCCTTATTAAATTCTGCTCTAAATAACCATACACAAGATTAATCTAGGACCAGTATGGTTTGGGAAGTCTTGTGTCTAGGGACATTTTGTATATTTATTTGTCTTAGGTCACAACACTTTTGGGTCAAGACTCATCACAGCTTACAGTCCCAAAATATGGATTTTTTTACTTTGAATTTAAGTAAAACTGCCTACTTAGTGCCCAAACCACCACCCAAACCCTATCTCCACCACCTTTAAGGTAGAGTAAAAGACATGTTTTTCTTTACTTGATATTGTAGGCCTAACTGTGAGTCCTGAAAGCATTTTGTTAATAATAGGTCTTATTTTATTCTCTCTCTCACTTTTTCCTGGGCTAACTGTCAATAAAATCATGCCAAAATATTAATTGCGGGTAAGAGGCATGAATATTTTTAGGTAGAAAAATAAAATGAGTGGAGTAGTATGTACAGTCAACAAAAGAGATAAGTGTGCAGGATCGTTGGATATAGTTGAAGTTTAGTAAGAAACTGACGGATTTTGTCGACTGTGAGCGGTTTGTTTTCTATTAATAAAATTAAATTTTATTCTAGAACATCTTACTAAACTTCAACTATATCCGAGGATCCTGCATACTTATCTCTTTTGTTGACTATACATACTACTGTGCTACAAAAACATTTTTAAATACCGTATGTTAACTAACAGAGGGCGTTCCCGTTAACCCGCAATAGTGTAGCATCCATACATGCTAAAAAAATATTACCATTCGAAAATAAAATGTTTTTTAAATTTTTTTTTATTAAAATATTCACTAAAAATGTTAAATTGATACGTAAAAGATTGCCGCATACGCGGCCCGTCATTTATAAATAAATTGCGACGTTGCCGTCCTTCAAGTACGCGTGTACAGAGTGTTTCTTTTACGTACCTATCAATTTAACATTTTTAGTGAATATTTTAATATAAAAAAAATAAAAACATTTTATTTTCGAATGGTAATATTTTTTTAGCATGTAAGGATGCTATACTATTGCGGGTTAACGGGAACGCCCTCTGTTAGTTAACATACTGTATAATTGAAACACGTACAGACGCCAGCACATCAACCTACACCTAACTGTCAAATTTTCCCAATCAACATTGAACCTTATGCTTTAGCGATAAAGTTGAAAATCTATTACAGAAATCTGACAGATTGTAGTAGGTTGATGTGCTGGCGTCTGTACATAATATGGTTTTATGCAAATGCATAATAATTGGGTTTTGTTCAAGAAATAGAAACTTCAGTATTATTTAATTTCATGTCTTTCCATGTGGTTGGTGGCTAAATCATGGTGAAAAGGGCTAAACTGATTGATGGTCACTAAAGACTCAATCTTCCACCTTTTCCTGGGTTTACAAAGTTATGTCACAAAGATCTCTGTTTCTTGTCTCTGTCCTTAATGTTACAATATTTTTAACGAATGTTATGTACCCCAAATGAGTCACTCTTGTGATTCATTGCTAAACGTGTTATTACAATAAGAAGATAATGTAATGTGCACAAACAGTGTAATTAACTAAAATGTTATAAAAACTAATTTAATGAAATGAAAACAAATAAACAATAATTATTATGTACACAACTTAATGTGTCTAATACTTGGACTAAACTGACCATAAAAGATAATCCGGAAATTTTGAATGATGGATGGTAATTCCGCCTCACTTGTCGCTCATATTAGTCCCAGAAAGACCACAAAGCGGCTATCGCATTGTGTTTTCATAGGGTATCTTCAGTATGATGGATGGGTCTTCAATTTACAGATGACTAAATCAACAGTGTGTTCAGTACAGAGCACCTGTTTACTAAGACAACTAGACACTGCTTAATTGTTAGGTTACTAAGTATTACTTATTTCTATTACAGGTGATAACAAATTAACATTATACGAAAAGACATTCCTCAACCGCCTTCGCAGCACAGTTCTGTGCGAGTGCGAAGGCTACGTGCAGGCCATGTCGTGGCACGAGCGCTTCGTGGCATGGGCCAGCGAGGTGGGCGTGCGCGTGTACGACTTGGTGGCGCGCTGCTCGCTCGGCCTCATCCAGTGGGAGAAGGTCCCCAACCGGTCCATAGAAGACTATCGCTGTAATTTGCTCTGGTGTGCTCCCAAAACGCTCATGATCGGTTGGGTCGACACCATCAGGATCTGCGTCATTCGAAAACGAAGTCAAATCGAACTTCAAACGCGAGATGTCACCGAGTATTTAGTTGATCCCGTGTACACTTTCCAGACGGACTACTTCATCAGTGGCTTAGGTCCCCTGGACGACCAGTTAGTAGTCCTGGGAGTTCATAAAGAGTGCGACCCTGAAACCGGTAAGGCGCAAAGACCTGTGCTTACCGTTGCTGACTATAAAGACTGTGAATTCTGTGAAGTATCAACAGATAGTCTAAACATTCGTGGTTATGAGGAATATTCATGTAACGACTATTATTTAGATATGCTCATAGAGGAAAACAGATTTTTCATAGTGTCTCCCAAAGACATTGTAGTGGCTAGCCCTTACGATATCGACGATAGAGTTAAATGGCTCACAGAACAAGGTCGATTCGAGAAAGCAATTGCCGTTCTCGAAGAAGTTGGCGGGAAGACGTCGAAACACTCGGTGGTGACCGTCGGCGTGCAGTACCTGGACCACTTGATGGCTGAGCACTTGCACGAGGAGGCGGCCATACTGTGCGCTAGGATTTGTAAGAATGATAAAGTGTTGTGGGAGACGCAGATATTGAAATTTGCTGAAGTGAACCAGTTGCGAGCGATCAGTCCGTATGTGCCTAAAACTCCTGAACAAGCATTGAGTTCTCACATATACGAGTTAATATTCTATGAGTATCTGAAGTTGGACTCTCATGGATTCCTGAAATTAGTTCAAGAATGGAACCCCGCGTTATACAAGACCGGCGTCATCGTCAAGGAAGTTTTAGAACATCTGTTGAACACAGAAGTAGACAAAAATATTTACTTAGAGGCTTTGGCTCTTTTGTACTGCTACCAAAAGAAATACGACAAGGCTTTAACTACGTATTTGACTCTCCAGCACAAAGACGTGTTCACTCTGATCACTAAACACAACATGCATAACGTAATACACGACAAGATACTGGACCTGATGACTCTCGACTGTGAGAAGGCAATATCAATACTTCTAGACAAGCCCAGAGTACCTGTAGAGGTGGTAGAAAAGCAACTTGCAAGCAATGACATGTTGCTGTTTAAGTACTTAGACGCTTACAGCAAAATTGAACCTTACGGTAAGTATCACGGAAAATTAGTTAGACTTTACGCTAAATATGCGCGGGAAAAACTTCTTCCATTTTTAAAATGCAGTGATAATTACCCAATTCAAGAAGCTTTGGATGTGTGCCAGAACAATGAGTTTTACCCCGAGATGGTGTTCCTATTGGGACGTATTGGCAACACGAGAGAAGCTCTGCAAATCATTATAGAGCAGCTAAAGGATATAAACCAAGCTATCAATTTCTGTCAAGAACACAATGATAAAGAATTGTGGATGGACCTCATCAAGCGCACAGTAGACAAGCCTGAGTATGTGACTTTACTGCTCAAGAGAATAGGAAACTACGTGGACCCGCGAATATTAATACAAAATATACAATCTGGATGTGAGATAAAGGATTTAAAAGACTCGTTAGCAAAGATGATGTGTGATTATCACCTTCAGCTGTCGGTGCAGGAAGCATGTAAAGTGATCACTTTGCGGAACTACTTCGAGTTACATCAGAAGCTAATCATCAATCAGCAGAGAGGTATATCTGTAACGGATGACTTCATGTGTTGTGCGTGCCAAGGTCGGATCATTATTAGGGACTTATCGAATGCCTCAGATTTGATGGTATACAACTGTAGGCATTCATTCCATAAAGAGTGCCTTCCCGAGGGAGTCCAGTGCGAGACTTGTACAGTGTGCAGTGCCGTCAAAATGTGACCAAATCAATAAAGCTCAACTCTTAGATAGATGCTGTATATATTATGTATTACGAATAATAATTAAACATTATTTTTCCATTATGAACTTGTAGAATTATGTTAATCAAACAAATTTTTTTAAATGTTTATCAATGTTTGGTGCTTTTATAATGAATTGGCTTGTATTATTTTTCCTTGTATTAGATAAACCCCAGATATCAATAAAATAAAACTAAAATTTGTGGTTGTTATAATTTCAATAATGAAAACTATAATTTTATATGATAGCTCTAGTATTCAACGGTAATTAACAGAAATCAAATTGAAAAAATAATGGTTTTTGTTGAAACTACAACCAAATTTGTAACAAAAGTTTGAAAAACAAAAAAAAATATATTTTCGGAACCCTTGGGTAAAAATGGTTAAAATTGTAATTGTTATAGTAAATGTATATAACGATATATCGTTGAAGAATACAAGGAACAATATCGGACCCATGTAGGAGCCAGCCTTGTGGAACTCCAGAGGTGGAATAATAAAAAGAAGACTGATGACCCTTTACTACGACCCTTTGCTTTCTGTCAGTCAGATAAGACTCGAACCATTGGAGAAGCTGTCTGAATATGCCGAGGTTTGAATGTTTCTGCAATAGGATCTGGTGGTCGACCTTGTCAAAGGCACTACTGAAGTCTGTATGAATGGAGTCAACTTGTGAGCGCGAGTCGATAAGTTTGCTTAGGGCATTGACATATAGAGTCGTTCGTCGTGGTGGATCTTTGCATACAGAATCCATGCTGTTGGGAAGCTAACTCTGTTTTGAAATAAGATGTTAGAATAGGGCACATGAGGGATTCAAATACCTTCGAAAACACAGATAAAATTTATATTGGCCGATAATTTTGAATGTTGGTTGGTTCACCTTTTTAGGGTTCCGTACTTAAAGGGTAAAAACGGTTTTTACATTTCAATGGCTATAAGACTACAAAAAAAAAGGAGGTTGTCAATTCGACACGTATGTATGTAATATTATTGGAACTGCAATATTTTATATTCACATATTATTATGACAATCTATTAGGGCTTCCAAATAAATAAACAAAACTAGCTGTTGCCCGCGACTTCGTCTGCGATGCAGGATGAAATATAGCTTATGTCCTTCTCCAGGTCATGGTCTACCCATGTGCCAAATTTCATCCAAATCCGTTCAGCCGTTAATAGCATGAAAGAGTAACAAACAAACTTACTTTTGCATTACTTAGATGTTACTTATATGTGATGTGTTTGGTATTTTTTACCCTTCCTTTATAATTCCGGCACAGTTTAATAGCATATACCGTCATTTTATCGCTGTTATTTGTTTATTACTTAGCGCGCGTAATACGTAGTGACACCAAAGCGGTACGATCGGCACTAATCGGCGGGTAAGAACTTACAGTCCAACAGTTGGCCGATATTTTTTGACACGTTTGCGCGCAATTGATGCTCTATCTAGACATTATATAATCAAAGTTCAATACCTATATAAGTCAATGGTCACAAATGACAAAATGTTTGCCAACCAACGTCCCTAGCTTTCTTAATTAATATTTGTGATTCTATGGTTTTGAATTCCAATTTGTTTAAATTTCCAGGAGTGGGGTTTTTACGAAAGCATAGAGTAAGTAACGTTCCTTAGATACACATGGATACACCACCATAACTATCATATCTATCGTTCCTATAGACATTGTACCCGCTAAGGCGCTAATGTAGTTCAACTTTTAGGATTTAGCTCAAAATTACAGTAATTCTGCTGCAATGATTATTAATCCCCGTTTTGTCTTTAAACAAACTTAAAAAATAACATAGAACTAAGGTCTTCCGTCAAAATCTGTTAAAATGACAGTTAATTAAAGTCAAAATATCTTCTTAGCTGGTTTGGGACTGGTACGTTCACCTTACTTATCAAATTTCGAAATTTGTATATTAACATTAGTCTGGTTTTTTAACCGACTTCAAAAAAAGGAGGAGGTTCTCAGTTCGTCTGAATCTTTTTTTCTTTTTTTTATGTATGTTCCCCGATTTCTCGAAGACGGCTGGACCGATTTAAAAAAATTTTTTTTTGTTTGAAAGGGTATATTTCCAGGTATTCCCATTGTCACCAAGTCAGGATCTGATGATGGGATCTTGGATAAATCGAAGGAACTTTTCAAATATTATAGGCACACCTACTCGTAAGTATAGCGATTTGGGTATTTTTTATAGTAACTCGTGCATTTGGTCTCGGAAAGCACCATTTGGTGAAGTGGAACTGATAATGAAGACCTCAGATGGCCACCGGAACTACTCAATAATAAGTATTTCACGTATGGTTGCTAAGCAATTTATGCTCGTCAGAAAGCGAATGATGAAATAGAGCTGATGGTGGAATACCAGGAGAATTCCTCAACAATTAAAGTCCCTGCATCGGGAAAAGCAATATTTTGTAAAAGGCGATGAGCAAGTTGACATTAGGCTATTGTAACTTAGATACCATTAAGTATAAACAGACCACTAAAAAGCGAGAAATAAAAACTTTTTAACAAAAAAAACCGACTTCCAAAAAACACTATTTTATAAAGTGAAAAATAACTTTCGGAAGTCGGTGGCAAAAAACTAAAATACAGATCCAAAGACACCGACTTCCGAAATTAAAGTTATTTTTCACTTTGTAGGTAGTGTTTTTTTTTACGTAGCATCGACTGTGCTATCGACAATCCGAGCAACAACAAGCGCAAGATGTCATAGACTGATAAGCATTTCGGTGACGCGGACCCATAAGATTTTCTATGGACAAAAGAATAAGTGTGGTTAGTCCCTTAGTCCCTATCCTATCTTGAAAATTACTGAATCGATTTTGATGAAACTTGCACTGTTCCCTAAGTTGAAAACGAATAAATAAAATGGTCACGATCCGATTAATAGTTGCGGAGAAATGCGTGGAAAAACATACATACCTACATACATCTATAAAATCCTACTACCTAATAATATTAAAGTAAAATTAAAGTTTTGTTGGTTTGTTACCTTTTCACGCTAAAAACCAGTGAACCAATTAAGTACCTACCCTGAAATTTTGCACGTTGTCAGGTGTACAGAAACGGACATAAGGTACAGACGCCAGCACATCAGGCTACTACAATCTGTCAAATTTCTTTAATAGATTTTCAACTTTATCGCTACAGCATAAGGTTCAAAGTTGATTGAGAAAACTTGTCAGTTTCGGGTAGCTTGATGTGCTGGCGTCTGTACCTTTCGTCCCGAAAAAAAGTGCTGTTCCCGAGGAAAACAACAATAACGTTATTATGATTATGATAAAACAATAACGTTATTATGATAATCTAAGTAATGCAAAAGTAAGTTTGTTTGTTACTCTTTCATGCTATTAACGGCTGAACGGATTTGGATGAAATTTGGCACATGGGTAGACCATGACCTGGAGAAGGACATAAGCTATATTTCATCCTGCATCGCAGACGAAGTCGCGGGCAACAGCTAGTTTTGTTTATTTATTTGGAAGCCCTAATAGATTGTCATAATAATATGTGAATATAAAATATTGCAGTTCCAATAATATTACATACATACGTGTCGAATTGACAACCTCCTTTTTTTTTGTAGTCTTATAGCCATTGAAATGTAAAAACCGTTTTTACCCTTTAAGTACGGAACCCTAAAAAGGTGAACCAACCAACATTCAAAATTATCGGCCAATATAAATTTTATCTGTGTTTTCGAAGGTATTTGAATCCCTCATGTGCCCTATTCTAACATCTTATTTCAAAACAGAGTTAGCTTCCCAACAGCATGGATTCTGTATGCAAAGATCCACCACGACGAACGACTCTATATGTCAATGCCCTAAGCAAACTTATCGACTCGCGCTCACAAGTTGACTCCATTCATACAGACTTCAGTAGTGCCTTTGACAAGGTCGACCACCAGATCCTATTGCAGAAACATTCAAACCTCGGCATATTCAGACAGCTTCTCCAATGGTTCGAGTCTTATCTGACTGACAGAAAGCAAAGGGTCGTAGTAGGTAAAGGGTCATCAGTCTTCTTTTTATTATTCCACCTCTGGAGTTCCACAAGGCTGGCTCCTACATGGGTCCGATATTGTTCCTTGTATTCTTCAACGATATATCGTTATATACATTTACTATAACAATTACAATTTTAACCATTTTTACCCAAGGGTTCCGAAAATATATTTTTTTTTGTTTTTCAAACTTTTGTTACAAATTTGGTTGTAGTTTCAACAAAAACCATTATTTTTTCAATTTGATTTCTGTTAATTACCGTTGAATACTAGAGCTATCATATAAAATTATAGTTTTTATGTATTATATAAGTATATTTAATTAGAGTTTTTGAAGAAAAAGTTAGCTCTTTTCTATTTTAACCCTAATTTTTAGCATAATCATGCAAATTCAGGAGCGATTTTGAAAAAAAAAAATGTCCTACTAAAATGGTTAAAATTATAATATGTTATAGTAAATTATCTGGTATATCGAATCCTTAACGGTGGACCACTATTTACGACACACCCTGTATGTGCTTGATGCTGTTCACTACAGTGAAATACATCAAGCACATACAGGCACATGCGTGCTGATACTGAGATGGTGGTAACCTGCAGCTCCTCCTTTAACATCTCTTTCGCCTTTTCTGATGCCATTGTGCGTTAATATTCAATGCGCCTTCCACGTGGTAGTTGAGTCGCCCGGCTATGTCTAACGCGATATCGTTTCCTGCCTGATCACGTCGGGGTCACCAATGTAGTTACTTATGTGCTCCTTAGGTGGCAGGATGAGTAAATTAATATTTGCACAGAGAGTTCACTTGTTGTTTTATTTAAACATCCAATAGTTACACAATGACACGCGATTATTAAGTACAGACTGGAGCACATCAACCTACTACAATCTGTCAGATTTCTGTAATAGATTTTCAACTTTATCGCTAAAGCATAAGGTTCAATGTTGATTGTGAAAATTTGACAGTTAGGGGTAGGTTGGTGTGCTGGCGTCTGTACATACTCGTATAGTTAAATCGCGACGCGATAATACTGATCCGAGTGGGGTTCACGGAGCGACTGCCTCTGCCGGTGTCGTCTGTACATTTTATATTAATAATGCTTACATTGCAATTGATGACGCTGTGCGGTCGCTGCACGGTACAAGAATGAGTCTATCAAAAAGTACCTACTCTATGAAGAATGTTTTGGCGCGTGGCCAATATCAGAGGGGCAATTCTCGTAATTTTAAAAACGTTCAAAGCCTGATCTGTCTCAATCTGTCAAAAATACCTCTAATTTCCCTACATTTTGACAAGTTTTTGACATTTGTTTGTCGCTGAAATGAGACTGCGAATAGATTTTGAACGTTTTTTAAATTACGAGAATTGGCCTTCTGAACTAAGGCCGTCATTTTTGAAGTGAAAACTTCTTTAGCGGCGTTGTACACTTTTTTTTGTAATGGGTAAAAAATGAACTCTCGTCAGGACACGTGACCCTGATCGAAAATTCGTAAGACGGATGGAGAGTAGACAGCCGGCGTGGCGTAGGAGTATCCCCCTCGCTTTCTACGGCGCGGCGCGGCGAAAATGTATATAACCCAATGACGTATATATCATTGATATAACCGACACCGCTTCGGTGTGTTCGGCTGTCCTCGAGATGTACTCGGTTTTAATGTATATCCGATATGTCAGTGAATGATGGCAAAGTATCAAAGTATTCTGTTTGTGTTTTGTTTTCACTTCTGTCGGCACTCCCGGAGTGTCACTGTTTTTTTTTTTAATGTTTCTATGACAATTT
The DNA here is from genome assembly GCA_914767645.1 of Hydraecia micacea. Taxonomy (NCBI): domain Eukaryota; kingdom Metazoa; phylum Arthropoda; class Insecta; order Lepidoptera; family Noctuidae; genus Hydraecia; species Hydraecia micacea. The sequence goes on from OU611780.1 coordinate 19,817,776, forward strand.
CACAAATGTTTACCAACAGCGCCCTCCTGTCAATGTCGTTCAGACGCAAAAAGATCCATGTAGCACTCTATACAGTCTACATACAGTGTGGGACCATTGAGGTACATAAAACATGGAGATGCCGCGTTATTCTATACATACATTTGCTTATACAAATATGAGTGAAATATGATTCAGAATGTGAAATATCATTATGTCTCATTCTTTCTAATGAGATAATTTTATTTGATAAAAGAGACAACAATATTTAAGTTGTTGCTCATTATGGCAATATTTTATCGTGACGTAGTGACAGTTGTAGGTAAGTGCCATAGCAGCCATCTTATGCTAAGAGTTTCATGGTAGTTTTGCTGTCAAATGGTTGTTTATTTTTTGTATTATTGAGGATTGCAAGAAAATTACGAGGATTTTACCTGTTAAAACTGCATGTAAATGTTGGGAAACAGAAATTCAACATGCCTGTGTGTTGTATTGTGAAGTGTGGTGCAAGAAAGAATGAAAATCAACCTCAATTGTCTTTGCACAGGTTAGTAGCCGGTTTTCATGCATTAACACATACAATAATACACATTCGATGATACAATTGTAACGTGATCATGAATTTATGGCTAAAGTATTGATATTTGGGTTCATTTCCGTATAACAGGCCTTTCTATTATATTTGTTAATTCGTTCGTTTGTTTACAATAATATGTCATAATGGAATAGTGTTGTACCGTTGCCGACTTGGCGTAATAGTTTCCGAAACTAGTTCCTCCGCTGAAACGATACCGGTATATTCTGCGATGTTAACATAAATAATCCTGCGTCTTATTCAGTCCGAGTGACCTTGCTAGGTCCGGCCTGTGGTTCACACTTCACAGCACCAAAATCAAAATATTTCACATAAACCTACATGGACACTTTTATGAAACGTCAGAAGCTAGGTGCACGGTTACAATTGGTAGTTTCCTATGGAGAAGAAACGGTAAGAAACTCAATGGTTACGCTTTTAAAATAATTGGCTTTTACAATGTTTTCTATTTTGTTAAGTACCTCGTACTTGTTGACAGGCCTACACTGTCCTCCCCTATCTATTAACATTGAAATTTCAAAAGTTTTTCTCGGCTCCTAAGGGTCGTAACGTGATGTTAAATAGCCTATAACCATCCTGGCTACCAAACGCAAAAATAATTTATGCATGGCATTTTTTTTGCGCGGAACCCTAATTATTTTTCTAAAATAAAGGTAGCCTAAGTTACTCCTTGTAACATATCTGTCAGTGAAAGTCCCGTCAAAATTGGTCCAGCCGTTTCAGATTAGCCGGAACAAACAGACAGACAGACAGACAAAAAAAAAAATATGCCATTTTGTTAATAGTACTGTTTAGATTTTTATAAGCATTTAGTAAAAAGCTGTTATTTTGACAGTACCAACAGACACTTCAATTTTATTTATTTTTATAGATAACGGAAAGTAAGATAACCTACTCATCTTTTTCTGTTACAATTACAACGGACTTTGTATACATAATATTAGGTATGATCTAAACGTGATAACTAGTAAGACTCGTATTTAGTATCGATACTAGTTATAGTAACACCTATGTTCCTTGATAGACACAACACTAGCAATGGCAGCCATTTTATGAGACAATACCAGTTGTAGGTATGCACCCTTTTTTCGTAGGTATTTCCAGTCCATATTGTTGTATGTCAATGGTCTAATACTATTATATATTCTGTGGCGCTAATTGAGATTAGCGCGTTCAACCAAACAAACTATTGAACTACTGGTTCGAATTGAAAAAATATATTTGTGTTGAATAGTCCATTTATCGAGGAAGGCTATAGGCTATATGTATAACATCTCGCTACGACCCTTAGGAGCGGAGCATCAATTAAAAATGTTGCAAAAACGGGAAAAATTATTCCTTTTGAGAGCTTCCTATGCGTAAACGGTTAAAGTTACGCAAAAATCATGTATGACAAAATTGTACCCCTTTAAAATTTCTAAAAAAAAGTCCGCGACAGCATATGTCTGTCTGTCTGTTACCTCTTCACGCTTAAACCGCTGAACCGATTTAGATTAAATATGATATACCTAGAGATAGTTTGAGTCCCGGAAAAGGACATAGGATAGTTTTTATCCCGATATTTCCACGGGAAACTTTCACCCGCATAGGGTGAAACCGCGGGGCGCTGCTAGTTAGTAATAATATCACAGACATTTTGTCACGTAATTATGACTTGCATACAAGTGCATGGAGCATAATAGGACATGACGTCTTTCTAGATGTCCAATGTGTAGTGCAGTAGTGGGTTTAATTGTACAAAGCATTGAGGTAGAAAAAACATGGAGATGCCGCGTTATTCTATACATACATTTGCTTATACAAATATGAGTGAAATATGATTCAGAATGTGAAATATCATTATGTCTCATTCTTTCTAATGAGATAATTTTATTTGATAAAAGAGACAACAATATTTTAGTTGTTGCTCATTATGGCAATATTTTATCGTGACGTAGTGACAGTTGTAGGTAAGTGCCATAGCAGCCATCTTATGCTATGAGTTTCGTGGTAGTTTTGCTGTCAAATGGTTGTTTATTTTTTGTATTATTGAGGATTGCGAGAAAATTACGAGGATTTTACCTGTTAAAACTGCACGTAAATGTTGGAAAACAGAAATTCAACATGCCTGTGTGTTGTATTGTGAAGTGTGGTGCAAGAAAGAATGAAAATCAACCTCAATTGTCTTTGCACAGGTTAGTAGCCGGTTTTCATGCATTAATACATCCAATAATACACATTCGATGATGCAATTGTAACGTGATCATGAATTTATGGCTAAAGTATTGATATTTGGGTTCATTTCCGTATAACAGGCCTTTCTATTATATTTGTTAATTCGTTCGTTTGTTTACAATAATATGTCATAATGGAATAGTGTTGTACCGTTGCCGACTTGGCGTAATAGTTTCCGAAACTAGTTCCTCCGCTGAAACGATACCGGTATATTCTGCGATGTTAACATAAATAATCCTGCGTCTTATTCAGTCCGAGTGACCTTGCTAGGTCCGGCCTGTGGTTCACACTTCACAACACCAAAATCAAAATATTTCACATAAACCTACATGGACACTTTTATGAAACGTCAGAAGCTAGGTGCACGGTTCCAATTGGTTGTTTCCTATGGAGAAGAAACGGTAAGAAACTCCACGTTTGCTCTTTTAAAAATAATTGGCTTTTGCGAAAGCACATTTTCTGCAAGCAAGTTTTTTTTTTCATGACATGGATTTTATTCTCAGACTAGCTATGCCCCGCGACTTCGCATAGAAGTCGTAAGATACACAGTATACTAAAATAACAGCCACACTAATAAAACTCATTCGTCCCCCGACCGGCCGCATTGCATCGCCCGCCCGCGCTATTATTTCGTTTTCGCTTAGCGTTCGTTTTTCTCGGCTCCTAAGGGTCGTAACGTGATGTTAAATAGCCTATAACCATCCTGGCTACCAAACGCAAAAATAATTTATGCATGGCATTTTTTTTGCGCGGAACCCTAATTATTTTTCTAAAATAAAGGTAGCCTAAGTTACTCCTTGTAACATATCTGTCAGTGAAAGTCCCGTCAAAATTGGTCCAGCCGTTTCAGATTAGCCGGAACAAACAGACAGACAAAAATAAAAATAAAAATGCCATTTTGTTAAAAGTACTGTTTAGACTTTTATAAGCATTTAGTAAAAAGCTGTTATTTTGACAGTACCAACAGACACTTCAATTTTATTTATTTTTATAGATAACGGAAAGTAAGATAACCTACTCATCTTTTTCTGTTACAATTACAACGGACTTTGTATACATAATATTAGGTATGATCTAAACGTGATAACTAGTAAGACTCGTATTTAGTATCGATACTAGTTATAGTAACACCTATGTTCCTTGATAGACACAACACTAGCAATGGCAGCCATTTTATGAGACAATACCAGTTGTAGGTATGCACCCTTTTTTTGTAGGTATTTCTCGTCCATACTTTTGTATGTCAATGTGTGGGACAGACAGACCATCAAACTGAAACAAATTCAAACAATATTTGTTGGTAAAAGTAGAGATATAATAGTTCCTTCTAAATACAGATCAATGTGTGACTGATTCCTTTTCGAGCGTGATTAAAAATGTTTGCTAATACTTTTTAACCGACTTCAAAAAAGGAGGTTCTATGTTCGACCCCGCGATTTTTATCAGATACTTTTGGAACAGACATGTGGTAAGCATGGAATTAGTATGAACTAAAATTAATACAGTAGTGATCAAATCAAAACTTCAACAAAATAATGAACGCAGTTGGATAACGTTCCTTTACTCCTTTTCAATTTCGTGTTTATAAAATGGGGTGAAAAGTTAATCATATTAAATAAATAAACACAAGGAAATTGATATATCTAATGTTCAAAATAGCCAAAAAATATTTGTGCTTTCATTATTAAAATAATCCCCAACAAGCACTTACGTGAAATGAAAAATAAATTTATTGTTTATTCCCATGTGGTGGAAAAATGGACGCGCACATGATTCTGTGAGGTTTTGAAAATGTTTTCCTTTAGTGATCGCGTTCGTTGAGCGGTAAAAATTGACAAATTTGTGACAAAGTGTTGTGTAAAAATGACAGAAATGCCTCCTTATCTCGCGGTCAAAGATGAGGAGAAAAACAGTGGTCAGGGTGACAGTGATACTTCTTCAGACGTAGACGACTGGGATTTACCTCTGAGTTTCGATAAACCAAGGCACCTTGAGCCTATAAAGGGCGCTGAGCGCGTGGAGCACACTTGGAGAGTCAAAGAGAAGGTAATACAGTGACTTTCAATTGATAACTTGAGTGTACGTTACTGCGTAGCTGAGTGTAACGTAAGTGCGATGAAAACAAACGCACATGGTTGAATTGAATGAATGCGTCGTTAGCTCAGCTTAGGTCGATAAAAAAAAAACAACTTTGTTTTTGTAGTAAATACGGTTGTGTGTTTTCCGTACCTGTTCCATTCATGATTTATGTAAGTACTTGGTTGTTTGCGTGCATTTGAGACTGATAATACCTGCGTTATTAAAATTGTATGAATCTACTTACATTTGGATGTAAACAATAATAATCAATAAAAAATAACTAATTAAAAAAAAAACAAAGTTGTTTTGATTTGTAAACAACAAATCAACAGTACTGTCTAAAATAATATCTCCTTGAAATAATCTTGGCATAGGTCCATAAATTATTTGCTATGAACTTCTATACTTACTGCTAATTAAGTCATGTAAAATGTTTGTTAATAAAGTTATTGGTCAGTGGGTCGTCTTAGGCGATTCCTTACACATGGTATATTATTTAATTAATGTTGATTTAATGTTATCCAAAAATAAAAGACTTGATAATGACAATGACTTGAGTTGAAAATCTTAATCTGAGTTCATTCATGCTTGATGTAATAACAGAAACAACTGTATAGTATGGGGCAGTAAGCAATAAGTGTATCTGCGATGAATCTAAATGGGCTCCACTGTACCTCCACACCCATTACACACTGAACCAACATAATATACAAAATAACACATTAGTAATGACAACTTAGGATGCAAGAGCGAGCGAAGCGAGCTCGGGACTTGGGGCACCCCGCCATCCCCTTTTTTTTTTAGACCCTAGAGCCCCGCGAAGCGGGGCTCCTACTACGCCTTTTAAGCAACTTTTATGTTTTTTGAGGTTAGGTTACACAGAAATAGGGGCCCCGCAAACGAAAAAAAAAAACTGGGAATTTTTTTCTCAGCCCCTATAGTTTTTCAAAATTTGCGGTTTTCAAATTTACACTAAAAAGGGTCTATTCTATCCAAAAAAAAATACCTAGTATCAAAATGCGCCAGGTGTGGAGGTACAGTGGTTCGCAAACACTTTTACACATCAATAATATTTTTAAAACTAGATGAGGTTGGTGTTTCGTATCTGACTACTCTGACAAGAAAGGCCACAGTCTCTTTTACAGTCAACATATAATGTTGGTCAGACCATGTAGATTGGTGTCTGAACTGGTCTTTTGTGGTTCTCACACAGTTTGCTAGTTTAGTGTACATAATAGCTAAAATCAACAGAAGGTTCATATAATTAGAAGCTTATCTGATACCATAATATCTAGGTTGTTAATCAATTTGTAAGCTATTCAAGTTTAGTTGTTTGTAAATAAGAACATTTATTTGTAACCCATTTTGGTTGTAAATTCTAATTTGTGACAGCATATTAGCCAAAGTAGCAATAATAATAATCAGCTATGGATTACAATATCAGTAATATTTGTTTTCTTGTGCTTGAATAAATTAGGTATTTTGGATATAATATTGTTGTTTAGTAATCATTGTATTATTTTCCTGCAGTATTATTTAATCAATTTATTAAAAAAAAAACAGCTAGGTAAACAGTCATGTTACGGAAGATGTGGTGGTGGTGTGGAGGTGGGTGTTTCTTTTCTTTCTTTCTTCCAAAATATGTATTTGTATTTGTTCAGTACAAGACGCACTGCGTAGCCCTGGTGCTGTGCCTCAATGTTGGAGTGGATCCCCCTGACGTGGTGAAGACACAGCCCTGCGCACGACTTGAATGCTGGATTGGTATGTAACCGTTTTAATTTAATGATGATACATAGCTTATTTATACCAACAGGGTAAAAACTATAAGTCCACTCAGCGGTTCAGCCAATTGATTAGTGTATTTAAAAGATACCTAATCTAACACTTTAAACTGGTGCTGTATTATGATGGCTGAATGCAATCATAATATGTGTAAGAGAGAGACGGAGCTATACATAACGGTGTGCACTATCCTTTTTGTATACAATTAATAACAAAATAAAGGTGAATCATGTTTTTATTTTTGTGACATTGCTTAGTAGCTTAGTACCTATTACGTAAACATAAGTACTATGTAACATAGATAACATAAAATGGCAGGCTTTAGTAAATTTAGAGCTCAGCTGAAATGTGTCGCATGATTCACTATTGACGCTGTTTGTGGTTTGTTAGAGTGTCGAGAATGAATCACATCACACATACTGACATGCCTAGTGATCAAGAGGCCTACCTATTTTGGTCCTACTAGTCGCACTGCGCATATTAAAGAATGTGATGTGATGCAATGCACTACCTATACCTACTACCTAATAAAAATAGTTAGCCTACAAAGGTCGTCATTCTTTTTTAATCCAAACTGCATACTTAATATCATAAATGCGAAAGTAAAGCAGTCTGTCTATGTCTGTCTGTCTTACGTTTTCGCGCCTTAACGGTTGAACGGATTTGGATGAAATATGGCACACGCACGGATAGACCACCTGTGGGCTGATTCCCGAACTCCATGCGAGCAAAGCTGCAGGCAAAAACAAGGTTTTATAAATTGCCATAAATTCGATTATGAACTCATTCTATGTAAGTTAAGTGCACATTATGAAATATTAGCAAATCAAAGGACATGCCTGTTCTTAAATTGGGGATAAAAACTACCGCTTGTTCACGTCCACGCGCGTTCACGCTATGTTTGAATGCTAGCTGTCACTATCCATACATTTATTTGTAAACTACTTCTTTTGCGAAGTTGTTAATTGCAGAAATACGGGGATCTATTTATTTCACAAATATTTTAATAGATGAAAACTACGGGAGAAAGCTCTGCAAGGAGAAATTTGGAAGGCCAGTAATTTTCCAATAAATCGGTCTCTTTTATCAATGGTAGACACATCTATTTTCCTTAACTCATCTTTTACTGGGTCACTCTACAAGTCGCACACGTGTTATACTGTTTCGTTCTAATGTTCGAAACTAAACAACAACAGAAACAATGACAGCAAGTAACATTACAACAGTGCTGCCATCGCACGGATAAGCTTTCAGTTTTTAATCCCATTCTTCTGGAGTTCCCTGTCCCGGGCCTAAATGATTCCCACGCTGACAATACTTGATCGCGTGTTGTGCCCCATTACGCGTGCCGTAAGTTCGTCCACCTGGCTCGTGCGACATTAATTAAAAAGTCTTTATGACTTAATTTATTAACACTTCGTGCCGTGTGCCTAACTGCCTAAAAAACGCTTTAATGTGTTTCAGTAACAAGTGTCCAAAACCAGGCTTTGATACTGCTACATTGTGAACTATGTATCAGTACAAAACGCCTGGTTTTTGTGGAGGTTTTTTTCTCACTTTGCGCTACAGATTATGTTCATTTCATTACTTCAGAGCGATTTGGTGTAGTCTGTATTTAAAGGCTCTGATCCAATTCCACAATATTTTTCCCCCGTGTATTTGTCAGGGAGTTAGTTCTCCTAAGTTGGATCATATAACTTTCCACAGTTTCCATTCTAGGAGGATTTCGCTTTTATATCACATTTGTTGTTTTTTAAATTAGTTGTTGGTCTTTTGGCGAAACGGTATTAAAACAATGATTACACTCATGAGCTTTCTGGACATACTTAATTAAAGAGATAAGACGTATTCGCGTTATGCCTCATATACTCGTACATAAAACAAGCCAAATTTCCGTTAAGTGATGACTCAGCTATGGAACGTTTTGAGGTCAAACGCTAGGCAACACAGCAAACAGCTGATCGTTCTGCTGGTAATATTGCGTAGCGCATACAAACGTTATCATGAAATAGTTACTGGTATTTTAGGATAACACAGGAAAAGCTCTCTGTACTGGAATAGCGAACGTTTATCTCGATCGATTTACTAGTTGAGATATTGGAATTTAACTGTATAAGACTTGAAATATTGTGAGCTGTAATCATAATCATGCATGGATAACATTAGTTCTCTCGCGCTCTGAGACAATTATAATTTATTTTATTTTATTGGGACATAAAACAGTTACACGTTACAATTTTGGTAAATAACAAACTAGGGTAATAGAGGTAAACATGTAACCCACACCAATGTCCGCGGAATAAACTATTATGGAGAAATAAAACAAAACCAAGCATCTACTGGATGCGATTTAGGTTAGGAAGAATTCATAATTATTGTACAAGCAATTGAATAGCCATTCCATTATATACAAAACTGTAAACGTATGCGGTCGTTTGAAATCAATTGAGGATCGCTGCATCGAATAACGAAACCATACATACTATAGGCTTTGTTAATAATGTTATCAACGTGAAGGTTGAAATGCAGTTTTGAGTCAAGTTTAACTCCTAAATAACGAATATGGTCAACTTTTTTAAGAGTGGTGCCTTGTAAAGTGTAACAGTATTTAATTATATTTTTGTTTTTTGTGAATGATATTACATTGCACTTAGGTAAGCTAAGGTGAAGTTTATTATGTGAACAATAATTGGAAAGTCTGTTAAGATCTTCCTGAAACAGCAAGCAGTCTTGTGTGTTTTTGCACGATTTTAATGTCGTCGGCATACATTAAGAAATGGGAGTTAATGAAGCAGCTTTTTGTGTCGTTCACGAACAAAATGAAAAGCACAGGGCCCAAAATGAAGCCCTGAGGCACCCCAGAAGTGACGATAACGGAATCCGATTCAACGCCGTTGATATGAATGCTATTTCGAATGATAACCTTAGGGCATCTTAGTGATATGATGGTACAATGTTATTTCAGACATCTGGACTGTAATATTATTTGATGGCTAGTAATACTTTCGTTAAACCTGAGGAACTGTCCACCCACTTTTTCTACTGTTACAAAACGGAATATGGTACAAAACTTGTTGAACAGGTAGTTGATAAATTGTAAACAGGAGCATATTATCGGTAGTACTTGATATTCACCAGTTCGATAGACCACAATGAAATCTTAAACCATTGCGACCAACGCCATCAGTATTGATATTAAAGCGAGACTTACGCAAGTTGTTCCTATTATATCTAAGATATCTTTGTCCTAGGTGCTAAGCATTGCTTGCTTGTTTTGCAGACCCTCAGTCGCTGTCTCCGAGCAAGGCGCTGGAGAGCATCGGCCACGCCCTCCAGTCGCAGTACGAGCGCTGGCAGCCGCGCGCGCGCTACAAGCAGAGCCTCGACCCAACCAGCGATGAGGTAACCAACATCTTCACAGTAAGGTCCGCAAGGCGAACCGGTGCCCGGATTGATTTGGTGTCGAACACCTCGTATCAAACAACAAAGCCCTATATGGTTTACCATTTACTACTACTACCATTTTGTTTAGGTGTAAACATGGACTATACGACCAAATCTTGACCATGGGATCCAGTTGAATCCTAGTCTATTCGATGTAGATGTAACCGACGTAACGCCTAAAGCCGGGTATTCATTAGGCAACATTTGTTAATAAACTGTTTATGACTGTTTCTGAAACTTGCACAACATCCACACCAGTATATGTTTGCTTATAAACTAGATGTTTCGTCTTGCTCTCCACTCGAAGTGGAGAACACAGCAACATGTTTAATAAACAATGTTTCATCACCTTTGTTTATAAACTGTTTTCAGAGATGATGAAACATTGTGAAACACTGTTTATATATTGTTTATAAACGGTGTTTATTAACAAATGTTGCCTAATGAATACCCGGCTTAAGCCAAATAATAATGTCGCTCTTGGGAAATATAATATGAGACACTTTATGATGTGTGCGAACGAAATAGGTTTCAGTAGGAAGCCTTAAAAAAGGAAGGTGTCGCAGGCTCGCGTAAATTAACGCAATAATTAGTTTAGGGCGCGACGGGCGACCTCCGGCTTACGCGCTCGACCTTGAGATAATTGTCGCGATACATCTACCGCGCACACTCGACAAAGAAGGTCCACTTATTGTATAGATTAGCCGTCCGGGTATACCTGATGAGATAGCGATAGTCTTTGAATCTACTGGTACTATCTTTACAAGACTTAGTTGGGTAATACTTACCAAAGAAATCGTCGTTTTGCTGTAAAAAAATTTAATATACGAAGGCGGCAGAGAAAATATATTTCTGTCAAGTTTACTTTTACTACTGGATAAGTGTGTCCTGGTCTCATTATTATTATGTTTTCACATATCTCGGTCCCGGCCCTTTGGAAGGCGTACGAGGTGCCGAAGCTAACTCGCAGAGGCCCCTAAGGAAATTTTAATGAAATGCGGCACGAACCAACGATTGTCCCTGTATGCACTACTTATGCAAGTGCACCCAAGCAAGGATAACCTCCGGTCGGTGTAGGGCTATTGCAGGATATGGAATAATAAAAAGTTGGACTATGGTTTTTACACGGATAAAACGGCAGGGGGTGACTTGCACACTCAATAATGGGCCGTCGGAAACGGTCGCTAGCACATAGCGACGTAGCGACAAGGGGGCAACATGTCCTGAGGTGCTTGAGGAGTGGAGAGGTATTCCACGGCTTTCAGAACAATCCCAGAGCCTGGAAGATGGTCAAGACCCCTCCGAGCACTTACTGGAATACTTCCTTCCCCCGAGCACATATTTTGTTCTTGCGAATCTCCAAGCCGGCCAATAAAGGCAAGAAAGAGGTAGGAGCTCTGTTCCTCGTCAGTGTTCACTCCAGCCGGCCAATTAAGGTAAGCCAGCAGAGGTGAGGAACAAGACTATTCCTGGGATATAGAGTCCGTGGGGTCGCTACTGCCCATCAGTTTGCCACATGCTGCTCTCCAGGTTTCTGTATCTCTCTTGGTCTGTCTCCCTAGACCTGTTCCGCCAAGGAAAATTGTACCGGCACAGGCCTAGACTTCAGAGCGCGCAAACCCCACCATGACGTCAACTTAAAGATAGGTACGGCATTGTCTATTGCTATACTACAGATCTAGACGAAAGAAACAACATTAGTAAGCTTCAGAGAATTAATCGTGCAACAGACTAAAATGAGTCTTAATTAATTTATAGTTGTTATGTATTGTTAGGGTGGGTTTTCTGTGCTCTCCTATTGTGTACATGTCCCGTGTTACTCGAACATCACACTCATACATGAGCATATGTTTTGACCAATTTAGTGTAGTCATTACGCATAGTAATTAAATTGATAGCATATGCCATAGTTAAAAGATAAATATAGCTGATTGTTTGTAAGTACGGGGTGTATGTAATTTTCTAAAATAATTAAACTTTATATAATTACCTTTGAAGCGAAGGCAAGAGTTCAAAGTGCGGCACTCATTATTTATCAGATTGTTTCTTTAATTTCCCTGCAAGTAAGCCAATATAGCAACAAAAACAGGTTCCTTTACTTTAAATATTATGTGCAGAAAGTTTATGACAATGTACAGGCCAAAATCATACCAATTTATATGAAAACATGTTGGCGTTCTATGCACAAAAGCAAATCTAGAAAAATATGTCATACATTAGCTGCCAACCTCACGAGTACTCGACTAAAATTGTTCTCGATGAAAAGAAAAAAACGAGAGGCGTCGTTGGACACCCGGTTGGAACGAAGAACGAGAGGCGTCGTTGGACACCCGGTTGGAACGAAGAACGAGAGGCGTCGTTGGACACCCGGTTGGAACGAAGAACGAGAGGCGTCGTTGGACACCCGGTTGGAACGAAGAACGAGAGGCGTCGTTGGACACCCGGTTGGAACGAAGAACGAGAGGCGTCGTTGGACACCCGGTTGGAACGAAGAACGAGAGGCGTCGTTGGACACCCGGTTGGAACGAAGAACGAGAGGCGTCGTTGGACACCCGGTTGGAACGAAGAACGAGAGGCGTCGTTGGACACCCGGTTGGAACGAAGAACGAGAGGCGTCGTTGGACACCCGGTTGGAACGAAGAACCTTTCGCTGTATATTATGCCGGCGCCTCCCATTGGGCATATTGGCCACAAGCTGCAGTCTTGGATCCACACACTGGTGCATTGGATCCAAGACTACAACTTGCAGCCAATACACCCAATGTGAGGCGCCGGCATTATGTTTTAAATAACAGGCACAATGAAATATATTAACAACGTTGGAGAGTAACTAAAAACAATATACATATGTATTACATATTATACAAACGGCCGCGCACAATGCTCGAATCTCGATACTCGCACACACACTCTTACTTTAATAGCAAGAGAGAGAGAGGGAGAAAGTCGCACGGAGGGCATAACTCTTTTCCTTACGTGACTATTTCTACCAGTCAACTCCTATCGCAAGACGCGTTAATTAACTTCGTTCCATTTTTTTAAACCTTTTATGGACCCAGTCGCTATAGCACAGGTTAGATAGATAATAATAATTAATTAATACTTACTACATAAAAGATACATCACTTGATCACTTTCATACAAAAGAGAAAATACCTTTGCTATAACTATAACAAACTACAAAATTTTAATAATATGCCCAGACGTTACCAAAACCGTTACGTTGCAGAAATATACCTTCTGCACGCGTGCTAACAGTTGAGGATAGTCTCAGGACTCGCAGGTCTCAGTTACTTCCCATTCTTCCGTTCCGGGTTTCAAGTAGGCCAATAAAGGGCAATTTTGAATGTCAACATTTACAAGAAAATAGAACTGATTGTAGGTTGTCCTTGTGTGTGACCAATATATAATAATATAATATAATAATATCGTTTATTCATAAAAATATAATATAATAATAAAATAAATACTAAAAAAATTGGCCCATACATAAAATAATAATGCTTTGTGTTTGTGTGTGAGCAGGTCAAGAAGCTGTGCTGCTCGCTACGCCGCAACGCCAAGGACGAGCGAGTGCTGTTCCACTACAACGGACATGGCGTGCCCAAGCCCACCACTCAGGGGGAGATCTGGGTCTTCAACAGGGTAAACTGGAATTTATGTATAGGCACAGTGCTGTATCTTTGTTAATACTATGGTATCGATTACGGAAAATGAAATTGCCAAAATCAGTGCGTTTCTTCCTTATGCAAGAAACCTCAAAAGTGTCTGGTACGGATTCTGATGCGTGATTCTGATTCGCACGTGTCCGCGTTTTAGTATAGCAGTTTCTGAAATTATTGCATGTCGATTATTAAAACACAGTTTATGATATGTAGTATCACGAGTGTTTTCCTAGTTATGCGCAGTTTCATACACTACCGTAAAATGGGGTTACATTGATAAATTTTGATCAATTTTAAAATTCGAGGTTAAATATTTCTGTACTAAGAAGGCTGAAAAATTAACAAAAATAAATGTAACGTCGGTTTTTTGGGTTGTATATGTTTACATTAAAGTAATATTTTTGGACACTCCTTTTTGAGAAATAAAAAATAATAATCATCGTGATCAGCATCATACTGACATCGGACATACTTTGATCGCACTAGTTTTTGGTACGTATTTTGATAGTAACCCCTTAACCAAGTAAAAAACTAAGAAATATCGGTCCACAATTTTTTGTGCTGCAGTTGTTTTAAGATGATGGGGTTTCTTTAATAAATACAATTATAACTGATTTTTTTGTTCAAATCTATACACCGTGTTCCGAACGATATACATAAACTTCGACCTGATGTTCAGACCATGGAAATAAGCATTTGTCATTATGGACACATTAATGAATTCTTATTTTTTAGTTTTTGTTAATTTTCATACAAACTAAATACCTTGACGTAAATCACCCGATATGCATGCCTCTTTATTCGAATTGACAACGACGTAATTTTCATTCATAAGATTTGGCGGGCTGAAACTTGTCAAAAATAAGTTAAGATCCTTTCTCACTGCATAGCTCAATTAAATTTCATTAAATGAAATTACAAATATCTTTGTAACGAAGCCTTTTTAAGTACTACTTCATTTTTAGATTTAATTTGTAAAAGCTATAAAAGCGTTTGACAAAGTTTATGGATAACGTGAAGAACACTTTAAGTTAAGTTAAGTTTTTCTTAAGTCGAAAGTTGTTATCAAAGTAAACCCGTAGTATCAAACTAACCCCATTTTACCGGTACTTTATCTAAACTCATTCAGTTTCATCAAAAACAGTTTTTTTTCCACCCGGGGGTACCCGCCGCAGCAGTGTCCATCACAGATATATATACACTTGCGTGCAAAAAAATCGACCCACCCCATGCTCTTCGATTTGAAACAATATAATTCAACAAGTTTTACTAACAATAACCTAATTTATTGTATATTAAAATCTTCCTAAAAGTATGTAGATTACGTTAGTGAAAGAATTATCAAAACAGATTCATTAGTTTTTGAGAAAATCTCGAACTTATAAATATGGGGGTTGAATAAAGAAGCTCCATTTTTTTTAAGTCCGTTAAAAAAGTCAAGTTCAATTTTGATTAAACAAACAGAAATACACAAAATTTTACATTTGTCAATTTCATTGACAAAAAAAGTCACACACTTTTTCCGAGCAAAAGTGAGTAATGAGGACATCTGAAGAATCAAGTCGATCTTGTCAAGGATATTTCTTTGAACAAAATATAGTGTATGTTCAAATAAACTGTACCTTACCTACCTTCACACAGTATAAAATAATAAATTATATTCATTACAATTTTTGAGATATCGTGTCTCAAATGGAGAGCATGGGGTGGGCCAATTTTTTTGCACGCAAGTGTATAACACTAAAATCATAGAAACCTGAACTTTAAAGCATTATTTGTTAGGGAATGTGTGTTTCCAAGACAACTTTTTATTTCAAGTGGATAAATTCTGTCTTTAATGTACCCTATTTTTGCCAAAATAAGAACTTTACGATATGAGTGTAGATAAATAATAATCATGGCGAGATTCTAACATTAATATGTACAAAAAAAAGAGTTCATTTAGAGGGTTCAAAATATTTTCCAATGTTGAGATACATTACTAGGAGTAGATTGATATACTTATCATATTTTTAAAATCCCGCATAATTAAAATGTTTCGAAATTAATATATCAGTTTTTCGTTTCATCTTGTTGCCCATATTGTATTTATTTTAATTAAAAATTACAGTATTTGACATTAAGTCAAACCCCGCCCCCTAAAGATTTAGATAGCTAGATTTGCTCTCACCGTACTTAGTCACAAGAAAACGTGACCATACTGAGAAGAGTGAGCACACAGCACACACACAATCAAGTGTAGTCACTGCGTCATTGTGTATCAGAGGTATCAAAACGATTCAGAAATGCGACTATATTTTAACGCGGTAGGGCGAATCTAAAGATTTAAATCTTTACCACTGCTGTTTACACTGACAGCCGCCGTTTCGATTTGAAATAATGAGTTACTCGTTAAACTATTTACTTTGAACATTATATTTTTATTGCGGGGTTATAAAAATATTCTAAATGCCAGAAGATACTCTTTAGGCACCCAAGAGTATAACAATTAGAATTCCAACTTCTCTAAACATCTTTATTTTTTAGTACAATCCTGTCATGATTCTTTATGTACTCCTATCGTACCCCCAGGTGAACTGTTGGTGCGGGGCGCTATATTTATGATATTATTTATTGGGTTTTTGATGAAATTGTATGAGTTTAGATAAATTAGTGTAAGAAACTGTATATTATATCCAGGTATTAGAACTCTCGTGTGATTGTGATACTATTATAAATTCATACTCGTGTTGAAATAACCCCTGTTGTGTAACAGTTTCATAAACTATTATTAAACGTATATTTCCCCACTAGGCGTACACGCAGTACATCCCGCTGTCGATGTACGACCTGCAGACGTGGATGGGCGCGCCCTCGCTCTACGTGTACGACTGCTCCAACGCCGGCGTCATCATCGACAACTTCAAGAATTTCGCCGAGCAGCACGAGCGCGAGTACGAGGTACTGTCCCAGCTGTCTCACATGTTCTTATCCCATTTATATGGGATCGCCGCAAAATATATTTTTATTCGTTTTGTTTAATGAGTGTAAGTACTATAAATAATGTATTTTGTTTCTTGCTTGTTAATAGTCGAAGAACCCTCCTCAGGCCCAAACGACCTCTAAATCAGAAGAGGGCTCGGCGCTGCCGGGCGCGGTGTCGTACAAGAACTGCATCCAGCTGGCGGCGTGCGCGGCCGGCCAGGCGCTGCCCATGAACCCCGAGCTGCCGGCCGACCTGTTCACGGCCTGCCTCACCACGCCCGTCAAGATGGCCATGAAGTGGTTCGTGCTGCGCGAGAGGACGCGCGTCGCGCCTGCGGATGTACACGATCTTATCGATAAGTATGTTCGCATATAAGATCTCCAAGGAGAACTGTGCGCTTCGGGAATCATCGTCTATCTTCGGAAATACGAACCCGCGACTAAATTATAGTCTATTGTGTGATAACGAAATTATAGATTAACGACACTATGCAATTCCAAAAATATTTTCAATACTTTTAATTGGCAAATGACGATCTGGGACCGGAGTAGGTAACCCGACAGAGAAAACTTCATATAAACGCGCACTGATAGGTGCACCACTACATAGCGCGGCAGTTCGCGAACACGAATATTACCGAAGCGTATACTTTCTTTGGTATACTTGTAACAACTGAGGCATGCAAATCACGCAGTATTTGGTTTTATCGAAAATCTGTATTTGAAATTAAATATGTGTATACCCAAATAAGGTTAGTTGTCACAACAGAAGCCAGAAAATGAGGCCGATCCTTTTTTATAAAAATCGCAAACATTATCGTCTTCCTTTCATGAGAAAACAAGTCCAATCCAGGGCTGGTCTCCACGAGCGCGCTGAGCACCAACATACGCGGTACAGGGTTACAATACAACAAAATGGGACATTAACAATGTATGCTATCGAGAGCGTTTGTAACTATTAGGAACAAATAATTGACACAGCTCTGCATGCAAATCCGGCGCATCTGTTGTTATTTGGTCAATAACTCTACTAACTTAAAGTAAATTAAAATTCAAACATCCTAAAAGAAACTTAGTATGAAGATAGTCTCAAGAGCTCGATATTCGGCCAGGATCCCCGGGCAGGTGACGGACCGGCGCACGATGCTGGGCGAGCTCAACTGGATCTTCACGGCCATCACCGACACCATCGCCTGGAGCTCGCTGCCGCCCGAGCTGTTCCAGCAGCTGTTCCGCGCCGACCTGCTCACGGCCTCGCTGTGCAGGAACTTCCTGCTGGCAGACAGAATCATGAGGTACAGTCCAGATTTTTATTATTATTCATTTATTAATTCAAGTTACAATGGCTCATAGACAATCCAAGTACATTACACATTGGTACAATACATTAATATTACAAAACAATACAATATAGAACAAAAACTACCGCATTAACAATACTTACATGACTGTAGGTGACGTGCAAGTCACTGCAGCGTCGTATGTATGGACAGTCGCCTGGCAGTTGTCAGTATCAGCATGCTTCAACAGTTCTCAAATTGTGTCTTTTATCAGGTGTATGTTTATAAACTTGATAAAAGGAACGGTACAGGGTCAAATTAAACCTACCAAAAACATTTCATATAAAGTAGGTTGCCAATTACATAACGCTTTCACTGTTAAAAAGTTATCAGTTCCTAATTTAATGTAGAGCCAAGTCCCTAACTCCCTCTAAGGGAGTTGGAGGGTGAAAGTTAGTTTTTTATTGTTTGTGTGTAAATCGTAGCCTGCTTAACAAATTCCAGTTTTTTAGGACTTCAGGAAGTGCCAAGTGCCCTAGAGGTTTTGATGAGTGAGTGAGTCAGCTAGTGACGTATTGATTAAGTATTAATAAAACCAAAGTGTAAAGGCCAGACAAATGAAACTTAGCAAATGAATCTGAGCTCTCTAGCATTATCCAGGCCGAAGCTATGAGGGTTTGAAAATACGTCGACACGCTTCGAGAAAAGGCAGGTAGTGCCCTTACTTTTTGTTTTTGGCTCTTCTTGGCGGGGGCACTACCGTGTCCCCAGATTAGTCAGCGTATCTCCCTAGACGTGACGGGTAACGACATTGAAACACGCCCGACACAGCGGCGCAGGCGGAAGTGTGCGTGCGTGTGTGTGTAATGTGCTGATGCTACTCGTCTTCACGCACGAATTGTATAATATTGTATGCATAGCATAGCTTGTATATAAGAGGACGTTTGAAAGTGACACCGGTGACTGAACAGTTGTGTGGAAATCGGTTGTCATGGTATGGGCATGTGATGCGGAGGAATGAGGAAAATGTCGCGAGGAAAATATTGAATATGAATGTGGATGGCTATAAGAGTAGGGGAAGACCAAACAATTGGATGGATGGACTGTGAAAGGTGATGTAACTAGAAAGGGGGTGACTACCGAGATGACGACTAATAGAGAAGTATGGAAGATAAAGATATGTTGCGCCGACCCAAAATAAATAATTGGTATAAGGGCAACAGAATGACAATGACGGTAAGCTTGTGTCAATAAAGTTATTGATTCAGGTCGTACAACTGCACGCCGGTGTCGCTGCCCGCGCTGCCGTCGCTGGCGGCGCACCCGCTGTGGGCGGCGTGGGAGCACACGCTGGACCTGGCGCTGGCGCAGCTGCCGCGCCTGCTGCGGCCCGAGCCCGCAGACTACACGCACTCGCCCTTCTTCCGCGACCAGCTCACCGCCTTCCAGGTGTGGCTGGACCTCGGCAAGTGTGAGTACCCGCAGGGAGCGCCTGGCGGCCCATGCCGGCGCAGCTGCCCATGGTGCTGCAGGCCCAGTGTGAGTGTGACGCGTGTGTGCCCGCAGGGAGCGGCAGGCGGCCCATGCCGGCGCAGCTGCCCATGGTGCTGCAGGCCCAGTGTGAGTGTGACGCGTGTGTGCCCGCAGGGAGCGGCAGGCGGCCCATGCCGGCGCAGCTGCCCATGGTGCTGCAGGCCCAGTGTGAGTGTGACGCGTGTGTGCCCGCAGGGAGCGGCTGGCGGCCCATGCCGGCGCAGCTGCCCATGGTGCTGCAGGCCCAGTGTGAGTGTGACGCGTGTGTGCCCGCAGGGAGCGGCTGGCGGCCCATGCCGGCGCAGCTGCCCATGGTGCTGCAGGCCCAGTGTGAGTGTGACGCGTGTGTGCCCGCAGGGAGCGGCTGGCGGCCCATGCCGGCGCAGCTGCCCATGGTGCTGCAGGCCCAGTGTGAGTGTTGACGCGTGTGTGCCCGCAGGGAGCGGCTGGCGGCCCATGCCGGCGCAGCTGCCCATGGTGCTGCAGGCCCAGTGTGAGTGTGACGCGTGTGTGCCCGCAGGGAGCGGCTGGCGGCCCATGCCGGCGCAGCTGCCCATGGTGCTGCAGGCCCAGTGTGAGTGTGACGCGTGTGTGCCCGCAGGGAGCGGCTGGCGGCCCATGCCGGCGCAGCTGCCCATGGTGCTGCAGGCCCAGTGTGAGTGTGACGCGTGTGTGCCCGCAGGGAGCGGCTGGCGGCCCATGCCGGCGCAGCTGCCCATGGTGCTGCAGGCCCAGTGTGAGTGTGACGCGTGTGTGCCCGCAGGGAGCGGCTGGCGGCCCATGCCGGCGCAGCTGCCCATGGTGCTGCAGGCCCAGTGTGAGTGTGACGCGTGTGTGCCCGCAGGGAGCGGCTGGCGGCCCATGCCGGCGCAGCTGCCCATGGTGCTGCAGGCCCAGTGTGAGTGTGACGCGTGTGTGCCCGCAGGGAGCGGCTGGCGGCCCATGCCGGCGCAGCTGCCTATGGTGCTGCAGGCCCAGTGTGAGTGTGACGCGTGTGTGCCCGCAGGGAGCGGCTGGCGGCCCATGCCGGCGCAGCTGCCCATGGTGCTGCAGGCCCAGTGTGAGTGTGACGCGTGTGTGCCCGCAGGGAGCGGCTGGCGGCCCATGCCGGCGCAGCTGCCCATGGTGCTGCAGGCCCAGTGTGAGTGTGACGCGTGTGTGCCCGCAGGGAGCGGCTGGCGGCCCATGCCGGCGCAGCTGCCCATGGTGCTGCAGGTGCTGCTGAGCACGCTGCACCGCGTGCGCGCGCTGCGCCTGCTGTGCCGGTTCCTGGCGCTGGGCGCGTGGGCGGCGCGCGCGGTGCTGAACGTGGGCATCTTCCCGTACATGCTGAAGCTGCTGCAGGCGTCCGCGCCCGACCTGCGCGCCTCCATGGTGTACATCTGGGCCAAGATCATCGCCGTCGACCCCGTAACTATCTACCCGCTACCGGAGGGACGATTCCCGTATTTCTAAGAACGTTCGCAGTCTAGTCTCAGTCTAGATCCGTTAAAATATAAAACTCAAATTATAAAGCATTTATATCAACTAAACCATTTACAGGCACTTTTGAATTATTGGCGTCAGTCTGTTAGTCAGAAAGTTGAAGGTAGTCGCCCATTCCAAAACGTAGATCTCGATGGAGAAGATCGCCCAAGAAATTCCAGGGACACCTTTTTAATTCAATATACTACAAAATCTAAGTACATTATTATTGTTGCTTCCAAATGTGAAAATAAAAAAAAAAACAATAATCTTCACAAAATATGAAATTGCGAATAAATTTTGAACGTTTTAATTACGGGAATTGGCCTCCAAATGTACACTCGTGAAGACTTGTTGTATAGTAGATCGACTGTATGTCTACCTAATATCTAAATTCATTCAATATCGTCAAATTGCAACTCTTTACCAGTAGTTTAAATATGCGGCTTAATTACGTATTTATACTTTTGAAACAGACTATTGTTATGCAGATACATTCAATTCCCTGACCACACAAACACGCTGACACTACTACCTAGTCTAGCCATAAATTCTTTCCCACGTAAAATGGTCTCTAACTATTTTTTTTAAAGAAAATAATTTACGAAAATACATTCTTTATTGCCTATTTTATAAAATAAAAGTTAAAATCATTCAAAGTGCCCTTTGCTTTTGACACACTTCTTCGATCTATCCGGCCACTCGTCTATCGCCGCACGCACTGTTTCTAGAGGTATCGAGGCTGCTGCTGGCAGCAAATCAGGTTTCAATGACTCAATATTACGGTGAGGCTTCGAGCAGGCTTTCTCCTCTTAAAACTTCCCGTAGTCGGTAGTGCAATGGGTTGAGGTCGGGACTTCGAGGACCAATCTTCGAAGGCAATAAAATCGGGTAAATAGTCCTTTAGCCAACGCTGCGTCGTTGGTGCGTTGTGGGCCAGTGCCGAGTCCTATTGAAATATCCAATGCTTATTATAAATATAGCGTTTAGGTCAATGGCTTAACCACAGGCTCCAAAATATCAGTCTGGATTTAGCTGCTTTGGTTTTTACTCCTTGTTGACAAAAATGAAGCGTAGTGACTCCCTCATTTTGTTTTTGTTGCGCGGTGGAAATCCTCATGGACTTCCTCCATCGTGGGGGGACAGAGGGGCATGCCGGACTCTTACCGGCTAAAACCACCGCGGTGTTCCACCTCTACCTATGACGACACGCCCCATCAAACCATGACTGAGGCCGGGTGATGGCCTCTTTCTACCTGGGCAACCTTTTCAGAAGCTTCTTGAGAGCTGTGTGCATAGACCCTGTCATTTTGGCGGTTGAATTTTTCCTCTACGGTAAAGATTTTCTCATCCGTAAAAAGGATTTGTCGATATTCGTTTTTTGCGTGCTCCTGCCACAACTTCTTTGCTTTGGTGACTCTGATGCTGCGTAAAGCAGCCATCAAGCGATGTCCAGTACTTCGTCGATAAGCGCCAAGCTTTAGGTCTTGTTTAATGATACGAGACATGGTCCTAGCTGGAATTTTCATTTCTCTGGCCATGATTTCCTGTTTGCGGAGAGGGAGGATTGCGGTGAATTCGCTCACCAACGGCTTTGATCGCTGCTGGCGTCCTTGAATCACGTGGGCGACCGCTCCTAGCTATGTCATCGACAGAAGGCATCTCTGTGAATCTTTTGATAGTACGATAGACGAACTTGTTTGTTACACCGAGCGACTTTAAGAGGTTGAAAATTTCGTCTGGCGTTTTGTTACACATGTGTAGCGCCATTCCCATTTACACCCCAGTCCATGTTTTTAGTTGGGATTGATGAGACCAAGTAAGGTTTTTTATAGAAGACCAAAGCCTGTTTATATCATAATAAAACAAATGAGTATCATAAGTCACTCAATTTATGAAATACTAACTTCTGCCCGCGACTTCGTCCGCGTGAAACTTCTTGTTCCCCCGACCCACCCCGTCGCATCGCATCACCTGCCCGCGCTATCACTTTTTCGCTCGGCTCCTAAGAGACATAGTGTAATGTTAAATAGCCTATAGCATTCCTCAGGAATTGGGCTATCAAATGTAAAAATATTTTTTCGAATCCGACTGGTAGTTCCAGAGATTACCCCCTACAACCTCACAAACTTTACCTCTTTGTAATATTAGTATAGACTAGCACCGCCCCGCGGTTTCACCCGCATAAGTGTCGATCCCGTGGGAATATCGGGATAAACGTAGCCTATGTGTTAATCCAGGGTGTCAGCTACCTCCATACCAAATTTTATCAAAATTGGTCCAGCCGTTTGTGCGTGAAGAAGTAACAAACATACAAACATAAACTTTCGCCTTTATAATATTAGTGTGATTCTATTTTTAAAGGTAGGGATAGAATTTATGGCCAGACTAGGTGCGTACCGCACTTCATCTTACACTGTTCTACTCTTTTTACAGAGTTGTCAAGTAGACTTGGTGAATGCGAAGGGACACAAATATTTTCTATCAGTACTGCAAGATCCCTCAGTTGACGTAAGTATCAGAGTTAGACATAATTATTAAGAATATTTTTGGGGGCGCACGAAAAAAAATCCCCTTTTCTCAGTTTATAATCTTTTGTAAGAAAGCTAACAATAATTTAAAGATTAATTTTACTTAAATGATAGCTGATCTCGATCTCCAGGTCCAGTTGAAAACCAGCGTCAGGCACTAGTTGTTGGCATTTTTGCTGAACTGGGCCTTTTTGGCGCAGCCGTGACGCACACTTTTCTGCTTATTTTTTATTATTTTTTATACGTAAATAATGTTGTTTAAATTCTTTTTCCCGTTCTCACTAACAGTGAACAAAATGAGTCGATTTCGCGCTCGGCCCAGTGAGCCAGATCGTAGTGTTAATTTATGGTACGTATTGCAGAGTGAACACAGGACGTTAGCGGCGTATGTGCTGGCCGGCATTGTGGACAACTACCCCGCAGGACAAGAAGCGGCGTTACAGGTATGAAATCATTTAGATCTACTCGAATTTGAAAAAAAATCTGCTGTTTCCTACATTTCGACGAGTTATACGAACATAAATGTAGGGAACAGCTGATTTTTCGTGATTTCAGGTTTGGTCCCATAGTAAAAATTGTTTGTTATCATGAGTACAATCACGTGTTTAGGTATCAGTCACTAATTACCGGTCACCCTATATATGACTAAGTGAGTGATTGTTGCACTGTTACATACACACTTTTGCATGTTACCTTTAGCATAAACCAGTGTAAGCAATTTTTTAGAGAATTAATAAAAATAAATAAATAACCGTGGTGACCCTAGGGTCATACATCCTAACTATCCTAACTAATATTATAAATGCGAAAGTAACTCTGTCTGTCTGTCTTTCTGTCTGTCTGTCTGTCTTTGCTTCACGCCTAAACTACTGAACCGATTTGTGTGAAATTTGGTACAGACATAGTTTGGAACTTGAGAAAGGACATAGGATAGTTTTTATTACAAAAAATAAAATAAAAAATAAAATTTATTCCGGACATATAGCGCCATCTATTGGTCAAGAGTCGGCATCAATTCAGTACTGAAAATTCATCGGAAAAATGTAAATAAATAGTAAAAAGGTATGAAAATATAATATAATACAACTTTTAGTACAAAGAAAATGCTCTAACGGAGTATAGATAATTCTATTAGTACTATATGTCGAGTTGGTGATCGCGCAATGGTGTCGATCGTTACACGAGTTCGGTTCATGTTATTGTTTTAATTCATCGGAAAAAAGTAAATAAATAGTAAAAAGGTATGAAAAAAATAATATCAATATAATAAAACTTTTAGTACAAAGAAAATGCCCAAACGGAGTATAGATAAATAATCCGAGTTGTCACTATGCTCGATAGATGGCGTTGGGATCGAAATAGATCGCGCTATGGTTTCGTTACACGCATTTGGTTGGGTATCGGCCGAGCGCTTCGGTACTGTCGTGGAATTGTGGATTGATCGTTACGTAAATTTAAAATTGGCTCATTATGTTGATTTTTGAAGAGTTCCCTAGAATATCTTCCACATTTCATTTTTGAAGAGATCCCGCGAGATCGGGAACTATGTGGGTAAAACCAAAAATCTGCCGGAAGTCACTATTCCACGCGAACGAAGTCGCGGGCAAAAGCTAGTAAGTCATATTTTTGGAATCGTCTCCTCGATCCCTTTATTTTGACGTGGGTACTATAAAAATTTTTCACGACTATTGGGTTATAAAGTCAGCCATGTTGACTTTTGTGAAACCTCAACTTTTGAATTAAGAATTTCCTTCAAAATCCTTCGGACTGCGATTCAAAGTGACGTTCGTTACGCTGAGCGGTCACCACAATTCTAACGACAAGTAAATCATTATAAGGCATCCAGACAGACATAATATATGGATGCTATGAAAGAATAAATAATCCTATCAATCAATCAATCAAATATATTTATTTCGGATTCTAAAAATTATATTCATAGGTGTTAGTAACAATAAACTTAGTCTAGTGTTAGTACAGTTTATTCATATGTATAGGTAATTTAATTTAAGCATGCGCCGGGCTGAGCGCCTATCGCTTGAACACTGCTTTAACAGTGGAGAATCCCACCTGTTTGCCAACGCGTCCACGACGCCTTTCGCAGTGCCACGCACGCGTCTGAGCAGCGACGCGCTTCGATTACGGATGATTGCATAAAAGCAATCAGTGTGCGCCTCAGCAAACATAGTCGATGCGCTGCAAAAACGAGGCAGCCCAAACAACACCCTAAACGCGTATATTGTACACGCAGAGTCCCGTACACTCGCTGCGTGTAGTTGACCCATAGACTACACGTGTAGAAACTAGAAGGCATAGAGCATAACTGTACAGACGCCAGCACATCAAGCTACTACATTCTGTCAAATTTCTTTATTAAATTTTCAACTTTATCGCTAAAGCATAAGGTTCAAAGTTGATTGGGAAAATTTGACAGTTTCGGGTAGCTTGATGTACTGGCGTCTGTACCATACAAAGACATGCGCTAAAAATACAACCCTTCTTGTCAGTCGGGTTTGATGCTTTCTATTTTATTTATAACTGTGTGGTGCCGCGTGTGACGGCATCATTAATGTTTTGTTATGATTTCTTGTGATTTGCTCAATAATATCATTGGCTGCGTTTCTGATTATCTTTTTTGCATTTCTGAGTGACTTCACCTTTCTTGGACTATGGATCTTCCCATTGCAGTTTACCACGGCTACAATAACAATACCTATAACTTGCATCTCGGACAAGTCTGATTTTGCCTGGTTTCCAATGGATATCCAACGTTCTATGAACTGGAGCATAGCAAATGAATAATTTGTGATACAGTCGTTAGATTTGAATGAGATTGAATCTGTCGGTAGACAGTGGATTACTCCGTGATCGACAGGTTTGAATTTAATATTTTTGACAGGTTTGTAGTCATCAGATTTGGGAAGGGTCTTATGGCCCTTCTCCAAGTTTTACGACAAAAATATACAGGGTTTTGAAACACTTTTGCTTCATAATACATTTTGTTTTATTTGTGTCCATTTCTCGGCCAAACCTGTATGGGACCGACGCGTGTCCATTTTCTTTGCACAAGTCTTCCGTATTTGTATAACGACATGAATGATGAAATTTTGTATGAAATCTTGCATTTTTACCGCTAGGAAAAATAAATTATTTGACTATTTTACTTTTTTATAATAACTTATGTCGAAATTCCTCACGATGTTTCCTTTCACCGTTTTAAGAGCAGTGGTGATGAAATTATTTACACAAAATAGCGCCTGCCTGGGTACGAACCCACGACCTACAACTCGGTAAGTCGGGGCTGTTACCACTGGAACCTGGAACCCAAGAATTCGAAGACATGTAACATCTACCCAACCCGCACTGGGCCCGCGTGGTGGATTATTGCCCACTCCCTCTCGAACAGAGGAGGCCTGTGTCCCAGCAGTCAAGCAGTGGGAACATTAAAGGCTGATTATGTATGTCGAAATTACCAGATTACGATCTTGAATGGCACTTATGCGCAAAAGTGTTTTTTGCATGGCTCCCATTATTTATAAGTTACCCAAAAGTTGGAGGGAGCTAAATAATGTACATTTGAGAAATCAACTAAACTAAAGTCATATCTAATTGATAAAGCTTACTATAATATTAATGAATTTCGGACAGAAGAATTTATATTGACATAGATTTTGATGCATTATTATTTTTTATTTATTTTTCTAATATTGACATTTATAATTTATTTTTTGTTTACTAATTCACATAACATTAATGTTTTTTTGACTTGAAATTAATAATTCAAAATCATAATTTATTCATAATATTTGCACGCCATAACTAGGTGGCAAACATGTCTGATCCGATATTTTTTATGTTATCCTGCATGCATTTATATTTTTGTATGTGTACACATGTTTGAGCAAATAAATATATCTTATCTTAATGTTGGGTTTATAGCAGGGTTCGTAAAAATCCCGGTATTTGTAATCTCCGATATTTGATGTCAATCAATCAACTTTATTTCTCACCCACAATACACATATTTTACATTGGTCAGATTCGACAATGACACATAGTATGGTACTTGTCTGTCCTTCCTCTTTTTAATCCATCCAAAGGTTGTCTTTAAAAGATCGCTTTTAGCGATAAGACCGCCCATTGTGTCACCCATTGTAAAATTTCTATATTTATGTCTGTAATTTATATGGTGTACATAATAAAGAGTATTCTATTCTATTCTAAGTATATATTGTGGGAGACTGGTGCCTAAGCTAGGCTCGTGGCCTGCGTTTCAGGACACCAGGATCCACCCCTTTACATTATCATTTCATAAATTATGTACTAAGCGCGCATATATCCGATATAATTATATGATGATGATGATGACCATATTTTTTCATTTCAGTATGTCAGGTTAATGTGTTGTTTTTGTCAAGTGTTGCTAGGGTAAACTTTGAATTTGCTAAATATCTAGTTTTGACAGTAAATATCAATAAAATTGATATACAGAGTGAATTTTCCAAGTGGGCGTGAATGGCCAAATCCGAAACTATGATGAATAGCTAAAAGTCCTCAAAGGAGTCACGGGCTCGATTTTTATGAAAACTAAAACTGCATCATTGGATTTTTGAAAACTCAATATTTCTAGCCAGGAATCGAACCCGTTGATTTAAAAAAAAACACTGTTTTATTACATTACTAGCTGCCCGGCGCGACTTCGTTCGCGTGGTGTCCTACTAATACCCCCTACCCTACTCCTACCAATCCTACCCCTGCCCTTCTCCTACCTTACTCCTACCCCTTCCCTACCCCTTACTCCTACCCTACTCCTAACCTACTCCTACCGTACCCCTACCCTACTCCTACCCTACCCCTTCCCTACTCCTACCGTACCCCTACCCTACTCCTACCCTAACCCTTCCCTACTCCTACTGTACCCCTACCCCTACCCTACTCCTACCGTATCCCTACCCTACTCCTACCCTACCCCTTCCCTACTCCTACCGTACCCCTACCCTACTCCTACCCTAACCCTTCCCTACTCCTACTGTACCCCTACCCCTACCCTACTCCTACCGTACCCCTACCCTACTCCTACCCTACCCCTACTCCTACTCTACCCCTACTCCTACCCTACCCCTACTCCTACTCTACCCTTACTCCTACCCTACTCCTGCCCTACCCCGAGCCTACTCCTAGCCCTGTCATTTGCGTTTTGTTATTCCAAGTCTGATTCTTTTTTTTTTTTTCTGTTTTTTTTAGTATCTTATGTCCGTCTCCTGGCTCTAAGCTACCTCCCTACCAATTTTCACCCAAATCTGTTCTGCCGTTCTTGAGTTATAAGTGGTGTAACTAACACGACTTTCTTTTATATATATAGATTCGATAGTGTCGCTAATAAGGATCGAATTCTGGGAAGTAATGACATACGGGAAACTAAAGAAAAGAGTAATTTTTTAACAAAATACTTTTTTATTTTTCTTATGTTACCTACCTGTTAAACATTAATTGATTAATTTTTCAAAATGATGACCATTGTTTTCATTACATAGCTAGATTCGACGTCTCAAGGATTTTACTGCGTTCAAAATTTGAATTTAGAACATAATGCTGTGAAGGTGACTGCGCTGCGGGTGTGTTACTAAAAATATTGAGCATCATTTCGAACAAGGTACAGGTAATGTAGTAATGTAGGTATGGCAATGACACCGCGCTGTTGCCGCAATATTTAAATGGTGTTGTTTTTTGTACACTTTTATGCTATTTAATATGTTAGAAAAAAAAATTTTTTTTGTTTATTTCATCGTTAGTATTTATTTGATAGTTCCTAAATACTCCTATGCATTAATATTGTTCGTGTTTTCATTTATTGTTGTACTAGCTTCCGCCCGCGGCTTCGCCCGCGTGAATGTCGGAAATTATCCCAAGGGACAGTACCGATGAAGTAGCCCGTGTACTTCCCTAGGATGCTACCTATCTCCTTGCCAAATTTTATCGACATCCGTTCAGTGGTTTAGGTGCGAAAAGGTAACATACAGAAAGAGGTACTTTCGATATGGCTCACTATTTTGGGCTTCCACATAAAAGGTAGATATATTCTGTCGCGTACATTTATTTAGAACTGTTTAAGACGAAAAGTCCCACGATACATTATACTCGTGTAACAACATCGCGTCTGCGAGATTCAGTCGTTGTAAAGGTTTCTGTGGCTCTTTGGGACGCCATGTAAGTCGCCTGCTGCTGACGTCGAGCTTGGGACTGTACTGGTGTTTCTGCAGCCCGTTGAGACACCAGATACTCAGCATGCTATTGATGCCGATCTTGGGACTGTTTCGGTGTTTATGCTGCCCGTTAAGACACCAGATACTCAGCATGCCGTTGAAATCGAGGTTGAGACTGTTCTGGAGTTTCAGCAGCTCGTTGAGATGCCAGATACTCAACGTGTTGTTGAAGCCGATCTTGGTACTGGTCTGGTGTCTTAGTAGCTCTGTGTGCCTGCTCAATCACCACCTGCTCAAACCTTCGCAGCTCAGTTTGTTGAGACGTCTCGGTAAGTCTAGCTATTTTCATAGCTCGAGCTTGATTGATTGAGCTTTGTGAAATATTAGACTTACGCTTTCGATTCATTATTGTAAATCACAAAATCGGTAGTAATTTTCAAACTAACTAAAACAATTCCAATAGTTAATTAAGAGGAAAACGGATCTATCTTCTTATTTATTTATTTATTTAATACTTTAAGCACAAATGTACAGAGGCGGACTTTATGCCATAGGCATTTTCTACCAGTCTACCTTTGGGTGATGCAGAGACAAACAGTGGTAGGTGCAATCCTTAACATTGAGGAATAAATATTTTAAATATAAAGATACGCATCGCATTCTTACTACTTACAAAATAACCTAAACCTAAAACTAACAAAAAAAAACAATTGTAATAATCTAAGTAATTAAAACAATCACGAATCTATTTAGGTACTTAATACTTTTACAAATACAACCTATACCTAACCCGTGACCTAAGTAACTAAAAAAACAATCCTATAATTAAGGCTGGTTTTATAGTCACGCCGCTAGACGCGCCTCTGGGCAGCGTGCGCTTGAACCACGGTGCACTGTATTACTGAACGGCGCTGCTCATTGCTCAACCACGCGACTTTGAAACGCAACTACTACCCCATACATATCCGAACGCGCGCGCTGCCCATCGGCGCGTCTAACGGCGTGACTATAAAACCAGCCTAAAACAAACAAAGAAAACAATTCTAATTTATGACTGTAATAATTAAATTAAAAACGAATCTATATTTCTACTTAAAATGTACTACCTAAAAATTTAAATAATTATGCCTACTGTAAGTTAGTAATAAATCGCTTCGAATCGAATAAGCTGTAAAAAATACGCAAAATGAACACTCGGCGATGCGATGGCGCGTCATTGCCTGGACCGCCCTCCAACCCCGCTCTGCGCGCATTAATGGCGCTCCACTCAGGTCAATCTTATCATGATAACTTTTAAAGTATTCGTCAAAATTGCTTAGTGTAAAAGACAAAGTTTATCTACATTAAATAACAAAAGCGATTAATGTATTAATTTTGATAAGAATTAACTAAGTACTCTAAAATGTGCATTGTAAAAAAAGTATCCAATTTAAATGTATTTATGGCTCACTATTTTGGATATAATGGCTTCCACATAAAAGATAGATATATGCTGTCGCGGACTTTTATTTAGAACTGTTTAAGATGAACAGTTCCACAATACATTATGTTCGTGTAACTCTAACGGTTTAGGCAGCGCACGCCAAGATAGGTCTCAGAGGGCAGGAATTTTTCCGACTTACTTGATACTTATCGTTATATTATGGCCAAATCACACAAAATATTTATAAATTGTAGCCTATGTGTTATTCTGATGTATAAGCTATATTACTGTGAAGTTTCATCGAAATCCGTTCAGTAGTTTTTGCGTGAAGGAATAACAAACATCCAAACAAACTTTCGCATTTATAATATTAGTAGGATTGTCATCTCCACATTGTGTAAGTTTGAAATCGCCAACCCGTCTTGACCAAGCGGGGTGGTCAATGCTCGTGCCTTCGAGAAGAGGGCTTTGCCCTGCAGTGGGGCAATAACAGGTTGGTATTATTATTATAATTGTTTGTGTGCAGGGTTCCATGATCTCGATCTGCTTGGAGCAGCTGAGCGACGGGTCGGCGCGCCTGGCGCAGTGGGCGTGCGTGTGCCTGGGCCGGCTGTGGCGCGGCTTCGACGCGGCGCGCTGGGCCGGCGTGCGCGACCTGGCGCACGAGAAGCTGTACCCGCTGCTGCAGCACCACCACCCCGAGGTCAGTGTGCGCGATGATCTATCTGCCTGTAGCAGCTAAGCGAAGTGGAGTGGAGAGCGGAGAAGCTCTACAATATAGAAGTACAAAATGTATGATCTGTTCCAATTGTGCTTTAATTATTTGAATACTTTAACCCGAAATTCAAGAATTTACTTATCATAAGCCCCCAATAGAGGTTAATTTTATAACTTCAATTTTCTTCGATGACATTTCAATTACTATTTCCATTTAGTGAGTGATTGCGCAAGAGTTTAACCTGAACAGAGTTTGTGTGTGAGTTTCATGTGATGCTTCCATGCAGGTGCGCGCGGCGTGCGCGTTCGCGCTGGGCACGTTCGTGGCGGCGGGCGGCGCGCGCACCGAGCACGCCAACGCGCTGGACCAGCAGGTGGGCGTGCAGCTGGCCGCGCGCCTGCAAGCCGACGCCAGCCCGCTCGTGCGGCACGAGATACTCGCAGGTACGTACAGTAACAACGCGCTGGACCAGCAGGTGGGCGTGCAGCTGGCCGCGCGCCTGCAAGCCGACGCCAGCCCGCTCGTGCGGCACGAGATACTCGCAGGTACGTACAGTAACAACGCGCTGGACCAGCAGGTGGGCGTGCAGCTGGCCGCGCGCCTGCAAGCCGACGCCAGCCCGCTCGTGCGGCACGAGATACTCGCAGGTACGTACAGTAACAACGCGCTGGACCAGCAGGTGGGCGTGCAGCTGGCCGCGCGCCTGCAAGCCGACGCCAGCCCGCTCGTGCGGCACGAGATACTCGCAGGTACGTACAGTAACAACGCGCTGGACCAGCAGGTGGGCGTGCAGCTGGCCGCGCGCCTGCAAGCCGACGCCAGCCCGCTCGTGCGGCACGAGATACTCGCAGGTACGTACAGTAACAACGCGCTGGACCAGCAGGTGGGCGTGCAGCTGGCCGCGCGCCTGCAAGCCGACGCCAGCCCGCTCGTGCGGCACGAGATACTCGCAGGTACGTACAGTAACAACGCGCTGGACCAGCAGGTGGGCGTGCAGCTGGCCGCGCGCCTGCAAGCCGACGCCAGCCCGCTCGTGCGGCACGAGATACTCGCAGGTACGTACAGTAACAACGCGCTGGACCAGCAGGTGGGCGTGCAGCTGGCCGCGCGCCTGCAAGCCGACGCCAGCCCGCTCGTGCGGCACGAGATACTCGCAGGTACGTACAGTAACAACGCGCTGGACCAGCAGGTGGGCGTGCAGCTGGCCGCGCGCCTGCAAGCCGACGCCAGCCCGCTCGTGCGGCACGAGATACTCGCAGGTACGTACAGTAACAACGCGCTGGACCAGCAGGTGGGCGTGCAGCTGGCCGCGCGCCTGCAAGCCGACGCCAGCCCGCTCGTGCGGCACGAGATACTCGCAGGTACGTACAGTAACAACGCGCTGGACCAGCAGGTGGGCGTGCAGCTGGCCGCGCGCCTGCAAGCCGACGCCAGCCCGCTCGTGCGGCACGAGATACTCGCAGGTACGTACAGTAACAACGCGCTGGACCAGCAGGTGGGCGTGCAGCTGGCCGCGCGCCTGCAAGCCGACGCCAGCCCGCTCGTGCGGCACGAGATACTCGCAGGTACGTACAGTAACAACGCGCTGGACCAGCAGGTGGGCGTGCAGCTGGCCGCGCGCCTGCAAGCCGACGCCAGCCCGCTCGTGCGGCACGAGATACTCGCAGGTACGTACAGTAACAACGCGCTGGACCAGCAGGTGGGCGTGCAGCTGGCCGCGCGCCTGCAAGCCGACGCCAGCCCGCTCGCAGTATGACATTGACAGGTACTGTCTGTCTGTACTATTATGAAATTCAGGACTTCATAGGCGTGATTTTGCTGACAGCTGTCTATCTTTCATGAAGTATAGTCGTTAGATAATTATGCGAGTTTAGCAGGTACAGACGCCAGCACATCAAGCTTCTATAATCTGTCAAATTTCTTTAATAGATTTTCAACTTTATCGCAAAAGTATAAGGTTCAAAGTTGATTGCGAAAATTTTACAGTTTAGGGTAGCTTGATGTGCTGGCGTCTGTACCGTAAATATCTTCACTTTAAAGCTGGCCGATACCTTCACATCAAGTAAGGGTATCCTTTAGGATTGTAATTTTGAAATGACTTTCGACATGATCACTCTTGAATACTGAAAATGACAGCCAGAAAATTAATATAAGGTCGGTCGTGAAAAAAACCCGTGCTTGCACCGCAGATGTGATTTAACGGACAATGTAAGGTCCGGCGTTTCTAAATTTGCCAAAGATGTAAACAACAATGGCCGCTCGAAATTAAAAAAAAACGATATACAAGAACATATTTTATTTTAAGTAATGTTTGTTTTCGTCTATAGCAATTTTGAGCGGCCATTTTTGTTTACATCTTTGGGAAATTTAGCGCGGCCGGACCTTAAGTTCGTCAATTTGTTAAACAGGGCAGTTTCCGGACTGTACATTTGTCGTAATAACTCCCAATATAATGAGATTGTCTTTTGTTTGCAGCCATACAATGGATGGTGTTAATATTCGAACAGCACTTCATCGCCGTGTACATACAAGAGAGAGTACGAAAAAGTGACAGGTGAGACAGTTAGATTTTACGATATTATTCAGAATCATGCAAACCAAACTTCACTATGATGGGGACGACGTACATAGTTCTGCTGATTCACAGCAGCCGAGTGGTCGCAGTCGTAAAATCGAGTTTGAAAACAATTCTGGCATTTTCCAATATCGAAAATCATTACTTTATCCGGGGAATAAAATTGACTTCTGATAGTTACAAGGAATATTATCATCTTCCTGCCCTTATCCCATGTTACTTGGGGGCGGCGCAACACGTTTTCATCTCCCATTCTCCACTGTCAACCGTCACGCTATCATTAACTCCCTTCTCTTTCATATCATTCCTCACACAATAATTCATCCATCTTTTCTTCGGCCGTCCTCTCCATCTCCATCCATCAACATGTATATTCATCACTCTTTTAGTCACATGCCCATACCAAGCCAAACGATTTCTAATTTTCTGTTTGCCAAAGTTGGTGGTTTGTGCTTTTGGACCGAGTGATATGGGGCGTTATCCATAATAATGTAACGTGGCTCCTTTAAATTTTCTAATAATTTTAAAAACCACTCCTTAAATTGTTCAAAATTCATTTCTTCTTGGTATTCAGTAGTTTTAGTTGATTTGAATGCCAATAGGCGATTAGGCACAAAACCAGATGACGTCCTAGCATGAGTGATGATTAATCTTTGACCTTTGCTTTCGGGTACTTTGGTGGTTGATTGTGCAGTATCATCGGTCCAAGCTTTGGATACGGTATGATTGGCGTTTAGCCATGTCTCGATGTCTCGTCTAGAAACGTTGCTTTATCCCAATTTTTTGTTTTTTTTTTTACTTTTCGGAGAAAATTCACTTAGAGCAAGAGCAATGTCGGTTATTTCCATAATAATTTTTCTTTTGTCAGTTTTTTTATGGGAAAAACCAATATTTTTCAATATCTTCGTTAGAGATGGCAAGTTTCCTTGAAGCATAAAGGAAGGGGCCCGCTAGGGCCGAAGCCTGCCGGGGTAGCGGGATCGTCCAAAAGGGTTACCGCTGCCCCGGAACATAAAGCGCTAAGGAAGGAACACGGGTGGGTTTTAGTCAGTAAGAGTCTGACACTCCCTTCCGCTCCACCCAGAGCGGGGGGAGTCATTAGATGATTTCCCATTCAAAAAAAAAAAAAAAAAGCTTCCTTTGAACAAGTCTGCGTCTTTGAGGGACGCGGCAAGGTTTTTCAATGTAGGCAATTCGCCCCGTGTATGTGTACATGGTTGCGAATCGCAACGGCGTCAAAGTTGTCAATGTTTGAGACAGGAGTACCCTTTTTCCTTTTTTTATTTGGCGTTGCAAGTTTTTTGTCCTCGCCTTCAGTCAATGCTGCGGTTGAAGATTCGCCATACTTTTCTTTGCTGTTTATTACTGTCGCATGTCCAATGCCAAGAGCAACTGCAATTCTATCACATACTTTCTCCATGGGTAATAGCGGCCCGCCATTTTGGCTCTCTTACTCAAAATATTCACGTAAGCGAATCACAAACTCACGACTCAAAACAGTTTTCCTCGTCCTCTTTGGCATTATGCCAACAAGAAACTAAAAATAATAACAAAACTCAACAAATGCACAGCAATAGTACAAAAAAAAAACAAAGTAATGAGAACGGAAAACACGTAGCGTATACAAGGCGTCGGCACTCGTACTGAGGAGAATGGAGGTTCATATGGATCTTTAAGATCTCTCTGTACCTACCTTATTTATGCAAATAAATTATTTTGATTTTGATTATCAAATAAGATTGCGGCGTGTCTTTTTTTTTTGAGTCTATGGCCTGGTAACACGGCCTTTGAGCCAAACGCGGCGTGTGTTCTCCCGAAACCCAAGGACGGGACGTTGACGGATGGAATGTTACATGAGTAGGTGAGAAATTGGATTTTATTTACTCACTATTATTTTAGATCAAGTATGTACAGACGCCAGCACATCAACCTACACCTAACTGTCAAATTTTCCCAATCAACATTGAATCTTATGCTTTAGCGATAAAGTTGAAAATCTATTACAGAAATCTGACAGATTGTAGTAGGTTGATGTGCTGGCGTCTGTACAAATGTAAATAATATGATGATATTAAATTAAAATATACAATAAAATTAAAAGATAAATTAATTTTAAATAAAGTTTTGTAACAAACATACAGCGCCATCTAGTGTAAATCACTATGCTGAGGAGCCTCATAAACTACGACAGCAACTACAAACGATTTCTATAGACAAGTGACGTCATCTACGATCTTCGTGTGCAACAATTTGCGCAAGCGCCACCCCGCGAGTAATCTGCACCACTACTACAGATGACTACGTGTAGTGATTACGCACACATATTTCGACTATCCGCCTTTACAAGCAGAGCTGTTTTCGAACAAATCGTCATTCACTAGCTAGAGGTTTCTGAGCTCGGTAGTCACGCAGCCAGCTCTAATCCTTAGTACGACTAGTTCCCTGCTTCGATAGCCTAGCAGTCTTCAGGAAACTAGCCAGCTAGGGGAGGTCTGAAGGGCGATAGCCACGCAGTCCCTTTCATCGCTCCACTTAGGGCCGAAACACATAACCGCGTTGCGACGCCGCAACGCTAAAATCGGCAGTTTGCGTTGCGGCGTCGCGAAAAAGAGCGTTTTATTGTCGTGTGGTAGGGTAACCAGTTCCTCGTGATTTTTGATTGTGGATAGACATGTCTCTGCCAGGGATGGTCGTAAGAAACTTATTTTTTAGAAGACATTACTCTGTTTTAAAATATACCTGAACCAAATATATAAATAAATCGATGTCAACGTCAGACATTTTCATTTTAAAACTGCTTCCGGGTTGACGCGTGTTGTTTGCAAGAGTGATAGAAATGTAGATAGAAACAAACTTAATCATTGTCAACAAGTATGACGTCATAACGCTGGAATTTGCACCGCGGTGCGGCGCCGCGCCGCTAGAATCGGCGCTGACGCCACTGCAAATTTTAGCGGCGCGGCGCCGCAACGCGGTTATGTGTTTCGGCCCTTAGGGTTGCCTCATGATATATAACTATTGTAACATGTAACGTAAAATAAGTTAAGTTGCCAATAAAATATCATCAAGTTCAACGAGGCTTTAATTTCACAACAAGCAACCCTACAGTTTTATTTAAGATATCGATGGTTTATAGTCTGTGATCACGATGATTCATCGCCTATCACTAATTAGGTCGGCATGCCCATAAAGTATGACATTGACAGGTACTGTCTGTACTATTATGAAATTCAGGACTTCATAGGCGTGATTTTGCTGACAGCTTCATGTTTCATGAAGTATAGTCGTTAGATACGCGAGTTTAGTAGGTACAGACGCCAGCACACCAAGCTTCCATAATCTGTCAAATTTCTTTAATAGATTTTCAACTTTATCACTAAAGCATAAGGTTCAAATTTTATTGGGAAAATTTTACAGTTTCGGGTGGCTTGATGTGCTGGCGTCTGTAATGTTGCCGAGTGAAGACGGATAGTATCTAGGTATCTACTATGTAGCTAGAGGTGCACGACTGTGAGTGATTTCTTTCAAAACTATATTCGCGGGGAGAGGGACACGTGAGTGGTTAAACGGAATGCATTTTACTGAGGCTATCATTATATTGATTAAAGATCATTCAGAACTCGGGATTTAGATTTTTTGTGTGAATTGATTTTCAACGTTTGATTTTAATCTATTCAAAGGCCGAAATTTTCGCATGACTGCATTATAATTAGTATTATGACTTGAATTTTTTATCATAGGATGATAGGAGGCACCGAAAGTATTCCCAATCTGCTTACCTCTGACGTCATTTGGAGATCAAATGAAAGTCAAGTGGTATTATGTTAAAATAAACTCCATCTTTTAATTTTATGCGCTAAAAATAGAAAAATAAGGTTAAGAATCCTAAAAGCTCGAAATGGTTTTGGAATCAGTGTAGGATTTTTTTTTCTTTACATACAGAATTTTACCCCTTGATATAAAAAGTTATTTTTTCCATATTTTACTGTTCTAGGAAAACGCAGAACTACTTCGATTTAATGCGTTTTAATTTGATAACCCAGTGGGTGTAGTATGCACACCCGCCTACGTACTACCAGTTACCAACCACCTCTTAGGGCCGGTTGTTTCAAACGCTTGGTTAACGTAACATACGTACGCAAGTAAAGGCTAT
Source organism: Hydraecia micacea (assembly GCA_914767645.1). Lineage (NCBI taxonomy): Eukaryota > Metazoa > Arthropoda > Insecta > Lepidoptera > Noctuidae > Hydraecia > Hydraecia micacea. The sequence continues at coordinate 19,856,381 of OU611780.1, forward strand.
AATTTTGTGAAATAACGCTTATTTTGGTTTGACGATAGCGCCATTTTTCACGTATACGTGTGCGTCAAGTGGAAGTGAAACAACACGCCCTTATACTCGTAGCAGTATTATAAATAATATTTAAACTTTTTATAAAGACTTCAGTGTCGGGTGGTCGTGTCTGAGAGTGAGAGAACAGACAGTACACTTGCTGTTTCTTCTCTCCCTCTCATAGTCCGCAATGACCGAAATTCGGTGTGGAGGGCTTATTATGAATGCTGTTGTCTGTCGCCAGGGAGACGAGTCGCGGCGGGCGCGTGGACCAGGGCTTGGACGCGCTGACGGGCACGCGCTCGCACGCCAACTCGCACTCGCACGCGCTCGTGCGCAACGCCGCCGCGCTGTCGCTGCCCTCCATTGGTAAGTCTGTCGCCAGGGAGACGAGTCGCGGCGGGCGCGTGGACCAGGGCTGGGACGCGCTGACGGACACGCATTCGCACGCCAAGTCGCACTCGCACGTGCTCGCACGCCAACTCGCATTCGCATGCGTCGCACGCCAACTCGCACTCGCATGCGTCGCACGCCAACTCGCACTCGCACGTGCTCGCACGCCAACTCGCACTCGCACGGGCTCGTGCGCAACGCCGCTTCGCTATCGCTGCCCTCCATAAGGCGGAGTGCGCCATGTCTGCTTACATTCGTACCGTGGGTTACAGTGCGCGGGAAGTATGCAAATTTGGCCACCCTTATTAAGGACCGAATAAACTCGCCACCTCCTGCCCCCGCCTCGCTACAACTGATACTAACTTACACTCGCACTGTAACTTAAAGGCAATCGAACCTCAAATAATTCCCATTTTGCTTTCCAAAAAATATTACACCAGACAACAACCGGACAATCCAAATTTGGATCGGTGCTTCATGATCCACGATCATGGAGCGTCGCTTTTGGATCGAAAGTTCTTTGGCACGATCCGTTTTAGGAAACCCGTGATCCTGCCGCGCGCTCCTGTGCCGATCTACGTTTTTGCTTAATTATGTTCAGTTGAACACACGTGCCTTTGCGCAATATCAAAAAACGGACATCGCTCAGATTGGCCGCTCCACCGCGTGTGCTCGGCTCGCGCGCGGCACGAGCACAGCGACCGCGCATATGGATCGCACTCCTGTCGCGCCCGATCGTCTGGATCGTCTGGTGTGGACCCAGCTAACGAACACTCGAATGCGTCTCTTTTTGTGAATTTCAAATAATTAAATTTTGGTGTCCTAAAAATACAAAATAGCCAAATAGCGACCAATTTGGATGTCGCGCTCGCCGGCCACGTATACTCGTACCTTACATTTAAGTTTTACTTTTTAGTTACTTACTTTAAAGTGCGAGATTTATCTCACATTCTAACATATTATACTCACACACGTGCATTGAATTCTGCTTACATGTATCCGAATTGAAGTTTTTTTTTTTGTGTTACTGGTATATCATATTGTTTTACAAGTCATCAAGTTTACATAACTGTTGTAACCTAGGTTTCGGCTCGGTGTACATGAAGCTGTGGAACATCCTGACGACGATGGCGCGCGAGCCGCACCCGCAGATATCGCAAATGGCGACCGACATCATCAACTATATCGCTAACCAGGTATGTACAGGTTGCAGGTTTCTAGGGTATACCCTTGGGACCTGTCCTATCTGTCTGTCTTGCAGGCACATGAGACAGGTGTAATGTAGTGGTCAGTGTGACCCAGTAGTAACGGCCCCAAATTATGAGTTCGAAAATTGTTCAAATCCTGATTCAAAATGACGTATTTCCGGTTCTCTATTGTGTTCCCCAACCTTTTTATCCATACTCTAAAATGCCATAGTTATTTTTTGTCTTAATCATCATTAATTGTTCGAATGATAACTTGCCCGAATTTAATGTCACATAATATCAGATGCCATAAAATTGAAATGCCTAAATACAATATGCCCTAAATTTGTTTTTCATAAATATTACAATCAATAATATACAGTATGTTAACTAACAGAGGGCGTTCCCGTTAACCCGCAATAGTATAGCATATCCATACATGCTAAAAAAATATTACCATTCGAAAATAAAATGTTTTTATTTTTTTTTACATTAAAATATTCTCTAAAAATGTTAAATTGATACGTAAAAGATCGACACACACGCGGCCCGTCATTCATAAATATATTGCGACGTTGCCGTCCTTCAAGTACGCGTGTACAGTGTTTCTTTTACATGCAAGCGAGCATGCAGCATGCAGTAAGCATGTAGCATGCAAGCGAGCATGCAGCAAGCAAGCATGCAGTAAGCATGTAGCATGCAAGCGAGCATGCAGCATGCAAGCAAGCATGCAGTAAGCATGTAGCATGCAAGCGAGCATGCAGTAAGCATGTAGCATGCAAGCGAGCATGCAGCAAGCAAGCATGCAGTAAGCATGTAGCATGCAAGCGAGCATGCAGCATGCAAGCAAGCATGCAGTAAGCATGTAGCATGCAAGCGAGCATGCAGTAAGCATGTAGCATGCAAGCGAGCATGCAAGCAAGCATGTAGCAAACGAGCATGCAGCAGGCATGGTTTCTGTCACGGCTCCGGCGCAGCGGGTCTCCGACGGCCGGGGTAGGGCTGCATGGAGTCGGAATTACAGCGATTCGTTTTTGTCACTAAAACCTAATTTTTGGAAAATGTTTTAGGACTAACAATTTTATTACAAATGAACATTCGGAATAATACACATTATATAATACAATACTTAGGACATATGACTTCATTTCATGCAAAATGATTTATTATAGTTTTAGAAGTAAAGATAATTAATTATGTAAAAAAACTAATTTTTGAATATTATGGTTACTAAGTTTATAGCAAACGTTATGGATAATGATTTTCGGACAAATAATTTTAGGAGAAGAAAGGGAGTACCCGTATTTCCACTTACCATCTTTACTTAAGTATAAATTAAGTTGATTTCAGAACAGGGACTTGAAAACGAATTGATCGATGAATCGATGAATTTCGTTCCGTTGCCACTAATGTTATCGTATAACGTTCCAAAATTTATAACGTTACTAAAACCTAAAAATATCCATAACGTTAAAAAAAACGTTATAGAAGGTCATTTTCGTAGAACAATATTATAAGACAAGTAACGTTATAGGTGTCAGTAACATTAAGCTTATCCGCTTGTAATAACGTTACAGATTCATTTATAACGTTATTCTTCATACTTTTTCGTCATCTTATCAAGTCATGAAGCTGGCAGCGTTGGCTATCGAAATGAATAACGTTATTAATAATATAACTGAAACTTTTAGTAGCGCCATCAGGATGGAATTTGGTGTGGACAAATGTGCGGTCATGCATGTTAAGCGAGGGGAGATTGTGGAATCCGTGGGAAACCAACTCTCGGATTCCACAAACCTTAGGGCCCTCTCCGCATCCGATACCTATAAGTATTTGGGTATGTCAGAAGCGTTGGGCATCAATGTTACTGACATGAAGCAATCGTTGAAGGAGCGCTTCTTTGGTCGCCTGAAAAATGTATTTAATAGTCTTCTTTCAGGCGGAAACAAGGTGCGTGCCTTCAACGATTGGGTCATGCCGGTTTTGATGTACTCTTTTGGCATACTCAAATGGACTCAGACCGAACTCGACGCCCTGGATAGGAAGGTCCGTACGCTGCTGACTGCAAATCGAATGCATCACCCACGGTCATCGGTAATGAGGCTGTATATTCCGCGAAAGTGTGGAGGTCGAGGGTTTTTAAACGCTAAGACTCTCCACAATCGCGAGATATGCAGTCTCAGGGAATATTTCCTTGAAACCGACGTGGGGATGCACCGAGATGTAGTCGTGGTGGACAATGGCCTCACCCCGCTCTCCTTAGGTAAAGAGAACTGGCGCAAACCAGTAGTGCTTGACACTAATGATCGCATGAAGGTATGGCAGAGTAAGGAGCTTCACGGACGCTTTTTCCGGGCCCTACATGGACCCGATGTAGATTTACTAGCGTCCGTAGCCTGGCTGCGTTTCGGTGATCTTTTTGGAGAAACCGAAGGTTTTGTCTGTGCAATTATGGACGAAGTTATGATGACGAACAATTACCGGAGATTTATTGTGAAAGACGGCACGGTTGACATCTGTCGGGCATGCCACCGGCCGGGAGAATCAATCAGGCATATTATCTCCGGGTGTACTCGTCTAGCTAACGGGGAGTACTTGCATAGACACAACCTTGTAGCCAGGATAATCCATCAGCAACTTGCTCTGAAATACAGCCTTGTGGAATCGGAGGTGCCGTACTATAGGTATGTGCCCGACCCAGTTCTCGAAAATGGAAATATCACATTGTACTGGGATCGATCCATCATCACTGACAGGACTATTGTTGCCAATAAGCCTGATATAGTGGTGATGGATCGATTAGAGCGGCGCGCAATGATTGTTGACATAACCGTCCCGCATGATGAGAACCTCGTGAAAGCCGAGAAAGATAAACAAATCAAGTATCTTGACTTGGCTCGCGAGGTTGTCGACATGTGGGATGTTGACTCAGCAATCATTGTGCCAATAGTCGTTACAGCCAATGGATTGATAGCCAAGAGCCTCGACCAACACCTGAGGAGGCTCTCGTTGGCCAGCTGGATCAAGGGCTTGATTCAGAAAGCAGTACTTCTGGACACGGCTCGCATTGTCAGGAGGTTCCTCTCTCTGGAGCCCTGACCACCGGTAGCTTGGACCCTGTTCCCGATACCGGTGGGCTACTATTTTTTATATTTTTGAATGTTTTTATATATTTTTTTTATATTCTAATATTTAAAAATATAAATTATATGTATATAGACGAATAAAGGATATAATAATAATAATATTGTTAGTGAACAGTTTTAGATTTCGTTCCGTTTGTCAGTATCGTTATAGCCAAGGAATTAATTTTGATACGACCTTGGTGGAACGGTACAATTTATCGTTACCGGAACTACGCTACTAATGAAAATCTCACGTCGCAGTCTTTATTTATGTTGCCTGTTACAGATGATGACATAATTAGAATAATTAACAGCCTTAACAATACTAATACTGTCGGATACGATGGGATATCAACCAAAGTGATAAAATATGTCAAAGAAGTTATAGCGCCACCACTGTCACATGTAATCAATCTCTGTATTGCTGATGGTATATTCCCAAATAGTTTAAAAAAAGTAATAATTAAGCCCATTTTCAAAAGAAATGACAAAACTGATGTTAAAAATTATAGACCAATCGCAAAAATCCCAGTATTTTCAAAAATAATTGAGAAAGTAATTTATAATTCCGTATATGCTTATTTTGAAAAATTTAAATTATTTTGCAATGAACAAAAGGGGTTCAGGAAAAATGTTAATATTAATATGGCACTATTTGACCTACTATCTAGTGTCACGACATCTGTCGATAAAAGAAATCATGTTTGTGCGATATACACAGACATGACGAAGGCGTTTGATTTTGTGGATCATAAAATATTATTACAAAAACTACATGGGTATGGCATTAGAGGGAACATCCTTAAACTTTTAGAATCGTACCTAAGTGATAGAGTACAATGTACGGAAATCTCTAGAATATGTCCTACAACCAAGTTAGAAATCGCATATACCTCTGAAGCAAGGTACATAAAATATGGCGTGCCTCAAGGTAGCGTTCTAGGACCGCCGCTTTTCTTGATATATATTAATGACCTCCCAAAATTCACAGGACAAAAAATGGTACTCTTTGCAGATGATAGTACGGCTATTATAGAATGTAATAATCCAAACAATTATGAAAATGACATTAATAATTCCCTATATAAAATAATAAATTGGCTTGATGATAATAATCTTGTAATTAATTTAAAGAAAACCAAAATTATGCACTTCCACCAAAGGCTTGAGAAACCACTTGTTAAAGTTGCATACAATGGTTCTGAAATAGAAGAAGCTAGTAATGCGAAGTTCTTAGGTATAACTATAGATGATAAATTAACTTGGAAACCTCATTTAGAAGAAATTTGCAAGCGATTAAGTAAATCAGCTTATATGTTATTTCAACTTTCAAAAAAAGTAAACATTAATACACTGTTAATAGCCTATCATGGACTAGTCGCCTCAGTTCTGCGACATGGTGTTATTTTTTGGGGACAGTCCACTAATAGGGAACTTGTTTTCAGGATGCAGAAAAGATGCTTACGCTGTATGTGTGGTTTAAAAACAACAGATAGTTGCATCCCATACTTTAAAAAGTTAAAAATATTACCCTTACCAGCTTTATACATCCTGGAAACAGCATTGTTTGTAAAAACAAATCCACATTTATTTAAAACAATACGTGCAGTAAAGAAAACGCCGATGCGTGCTCAATACATGAACGAATTATGCCTTGTGAAATGTAAAACTTCTCTAATGAAGAAAAGCTTCTTTGGTGTTGCTCCACAGGTGTATAATAAGATACCTGATGAAATAAAATGTATGCCATTGCAGAAGTTTAAGAAAACACTTAACGGGTTACTGCTTGAAAAATGTTACTATACTGTAGATGAATTTCTCAATGACAAATTATTTTAATTATAATCCTGACATAAATTCTTTAATACTATAGGTACACTAATAATAATCTTTTTGACTAGAATTATTGACATTAAATTTTGACATGGAAAAAAATTGATATTGATTCGTACATAATAAAATTGAGTTTTGCACGCATGAGTTAATTTAACAATTATGTACTCAAATACTTATATAATTGCATTGTAATATAGTTGTCATTGTAATTTAATACTAATGATTGAATAGCTTTTAATAATATTAATCATTTGTATGTCAATATTGGCAAAACCAATATAGGCCACGATCAACATTGGCTACACGTATTTAATTGCTTAAAAATAGTAAATATACACTTTATCGCAAAACAAAAAGTTATATATCATAATAATAGTCCAAATACCAAGTGACAGTGTTATCTCCTCGGAACTCTCAAGAAAAGTGCATAAATTACTTCAAAGCTATATACAGTGCAAACCAATAAAGTTTTGGTTTACAGAACACGAATAACTATTTATCTTTTCAATTACAGTCGTAAACAAACAGTGCAGTGCTTAAAACATTTCCATGTTACTATATAGAAAATAAAATAATAGTTAAGTGATTTCTTTAGTGACTTTTGAAAAATTTTAGGTCGTTACGATATTTAAAAAAAAAACGGAACCTACCGCGTTCTAACGTTTCTAACAAATTGACCGTAAAACAAGAACACTAATTTCATTTGTCAACATAAGTAACCAGTTGGCGTTGCGGCTAAGGGCGTGACACCGATTCTCCACACGAGGTGACCCGAGTTCAAATCTGGGTTCTACAAAGTCTTTTTGTGAATGTTTCTGGCTTTTAAATCATTCACAAGCAAATAAAAATAAACATCAACAAAAAATACGAAAAGAAGGACTTCGATTTTATTTATCACCATGAACTTTCTAGAAAACATAACGTTTCGTCGCAATCGAACACGATCCATTGCAACCACCGACGACGACAGTGACATTATCTCACAAACGTTAGAGAGCACGACAAATAGTATGCCCGACTTGTCCAACGAAGAAGACGAACAAATAAAAATTCTAAATAATAAGTTGCTAGACCTAGAGACACAGTTACAAAGTGCTCACAATGAAATTGAGATGTTATCATCAGAAAATTGTAAACTTCGACAAACCAATGAAGAGTTAATAAAGAAGAACAACTTATACAAAAAAGTCACGAGTAGTCCGGTGAAGCATAAAGTAGCATCTCCAATGAAGACGTCTAGTAAAACCATGAAAGTAAAACAAACACAAACCGAAACATTGGAACAGGAATACATCGAACCATCAACATCCACCACTATAATCCAGTCATCACAAAATGTCACAAACAGTATAGAACATGATATACGATCAGAAAATAAACAAAATGTAAAGGAAATTAAGCGAAAGAATAAACTTTGCATTATAAGTGGTAACAAGAATAATAACATCCTAACAACAGCTATGGATGTATTCCTGAATTATTACGATACATGTCATTATTTAAAGCCTACCTGCGGAGTTAAATTGTTGTTAACAGGTCTAAAGTCTAAATTGCAACAGTACACTATGGATGACTACTGCATCATATTGATTGGCCCTGAGGATTTTGAAAGGACGAAAGATTACTTTGAATTGATAGCTTTTATAAGAACCGCCCTCAAAGAAATAAATAACACAAATATTATTTTATGTCTACCCACGTATAAATTTAATTACTACTCAAATATGTTTAATGGAAGAATTGAAATTTTTAATAACTTACTTTGCCTAGATGTAATGTCGCATGAGTATGCATATGTACTTGACTCTAACTTGAATCTAAACTGTGATTATACCTCGTTTAATAAGTGGTCAGGGGCAATTAATAACAATGGTATTAACACAATATTAAATGATGCTCTGGAGCTCATCACTGAGATAAATATGTTTAATATTGTTACTCTGCCACAGTCTGAGTCTGTATTGACTACGAATGAAAATGATAGTCATAGTTTTAATAACGAAAAACAGGACATTCACAAAGATTTTTTTCGTATATAGTAATCTAACTGTTATGCATCAGAATCTCAACGGATTGATAAGCAAATCTGATGTATTGTGTGTAAGTATAGAAAACCTAAAAACATCTGGGAAAGAAGTTGATATTTTATGTATTACAGAACATAATATGATTGACTCAGACCTTATGTACCTAACCATACCGAATTTCACTTTAGCGGCAAGTTGTAATAGACATAACAGAAATGGAGGATCGTGTATACTTGTAAAAAATAATCATAAATATAAAGTTCTTCAAGATTTAGTTAGCCTTAGTGTTCCTAATATAGTGGAATGTTCCGCCGTTGAACTTCTGAATCATAATGTGGTGATTATATGTATATACCGACCTCCAAAAACTACACAAAACGAACTTAATACATTTTTTAACATACTTCATACAATCCATTACAAATTACGCAATCGTAAATCAACTAAAACTATTATTTGCGGTGATTTTAACATTGATTTGTTAAAAAGAACCTCCAGTTCTTTGAAACTTATACATATTATTTCCAGCTTTGATATGAAAATTGGCACACACAATCCAACAAGGCCAAAGAGCAACTCTTGCATTGACAACATTTTCCACAATATTAGAGGTAGCAAATGTGACGTCATTGACTTAGGTATGTCAGATCACACGGCACAATTATTAAAATTCCCGGTTAAAAAAACTTGTACTATCAACTTCTGGTATACAAAAAGGCGAGACTTTAGTAAAGAAAACGTAACTAAATTTAAAGAATGTCTAATGAACATAAGTTTTGATGATGTATACACAATTAATGATCCGGAGGTAGCATACAACATATTTCTCGAGCGTTATAAACTTTTTTATGACCTCTGTTTTCCAATTATAAAAATTAAAAACACTATTATTAAAAAACCTAAATGGCTATCTAAGGGAATAAGCCAGTGTTGTCGGCAAAAAAGAAAACAACTGTGGAAGTATAGACTCAGTCCTAGTGAAGACAAGAAACATGCTCTCAAACAATATAGTACTCGTCTCAAAAAAATTGTTAAACTAACCCAAAAGTCTCAAAATAATTACCTAATAACCAATGCAGAGAACAAATCGAAAGCCACATGGAAAATTATAAACTCAAACAAAACCCAACTTCCAAAAGAAAATATTAATAAAATAAAAGTAAACAATCATACAATATCAGACCCACGATCAATTGCTGAAGAATTTAATAATTATTATATTAATTTAATAAAACCAATAAATTTACTCAATAATAATAATTCATCAGTTGCGGACAATTTTAATAATAATAATCCTAATATAAATTTCACATCTTTCAATAACAAATTGACATTACCCATTAGCTCATATAAATCTTTGTTTTTAAACCCTGTAATACCTTATGACATTAATATTATAATTAAAGCACTTAAAAATACTAGAAGTACTGGTTATGATGACATTACTACATTCTCAATAAAGGAAGTTGCTCTAATCATCAGCCCAGTACTCTGTCATATTTTTAACTTATGTATTGAACATGGTGTGTTTCCGACTAAACTTAAAAAATCCGTAGTGAAGCCACTTTTTAAGAAAAATAATAAGGAAGACATGGCATGTTATAGACCAATAGCACTTATCCCTATTTTTTCCAAAATATTTGAAAAAATTATATATAATGCAATTAATACTCACTTAGAGAAGTTCAATCTATTTGCTAAAGAACAAAAAGGTTTTAGAAAAAATAAGTCAATTAATTTAGCAATTTATGACCTTTTAAAAACAGTATATACTAATATTGATAAACATGTTCCTGTCTCTGCAATGTTTATGGATATGACAAAAGCGTTCGATTATGTGAACCATGGAACACTTTTAAACAAATTGTACAGTCATGGAATAAGAGGTAACGTCCATAAACTTCTAGAATCTTATCTAACTGATAGATATCAGGTAGTAGAAATAAATAATATTAATCTCTTAAATAATACCGAACAAAAACATAAGTCCATGCCCAAAAAAGTACTATATGGAGTGCCTCAAGGTAGCGTGTTGGGTCCACCGCTATTTTTGATCTACATTAATGATCTGCCTAAAGTTTCACAGCATCCCATGATCCTATTTGCTGATGACAGCACAGCCATCTTTACAGGTCAAAATATTGATACTTTTGAAAATGAAATAAATTCCACTCTTCGCAATATAATTAACTGGCTGACGGTTAATAACTTAATTATCAATTTAGAAAAAACTAAATTAGTCAATTTTGGGCGTAACAATAAACATAACAACAACAATATTCATTATAATGGGACTAAAATTGAACAAGTTAATTGCGTTAAATTTCTAGGGCTTTGGATAGATAATGATTTGACTTGGCAAACACACATTGACACAGTATGCAATAAACTTAATCAGTACTCATATGCTTTATATAAATTATCCAAAATTGTTGATCAATCAGTTCTTTTAACCGCATACCATGCATATGTTTCGTCGACACTGAGATATGCAGTCATATACTGGGGCAATGCCACTAATAGGGATTTAGTATTTAAAGCACAAAAAAGGTGCATACGTGCAATTGCTGGTATCCGTGTTCCTGATTCATGTGAACCATATTTCAAAGAATTTAAAATATTGACCTTTCCTGCAATTTACATTTATGAAGTAGCCGTATTTATAAAGACAAATGAAAATCTATTCGATAAACTCAAATCGAGAAGATATATGTTAAAAATTTCTAATGTACCACATAAAACGGCTCTATTTAACAAAAGCTTCTTTGGCATGGCATCAAAAATATACAACAAAATACCTATTGACATTCTGAGCACTAAGGAACTTCCAGTATTTAAAAATAAACTTCGTTACTTTTTAATTGATAAAACATACTACACGATCCAAGATTTCTTGAATTATTGATTGAATTGTTGACCATGTATTAATTTGACTGTACATTGATATTTTGACATTTAGAATAACTAAATTTGAAAATGATTTTAAACGTAATGCCACTATGTAATTATTGTATGCCTATTAGGCAGGACATATTGGAACATTAATTTATTGTTAAGACCTGTAACTAACATATGCCCACAATAAAATATTTTGAATTTGAATTTGAATTTGAATTTGAAAACATAGCGCACTACCTAATATTTAAGATCTTTGTATATAATCACCTATGTTTGACAAATAAATTATTCTATTCTATTCTATTCTATTCTATTCTACGCGTAACGTTATTTTGAGTAACGTTTCAAGTCCCTGTTTCAGAATGACTATTACCATGCTATCGTGAAACTAAGCTATCGTTTAAGCCTAGTTATTTCTCTTTACAACATGGGACTTAAATATAACGGGGGAAAGGTGATGAAGTAACTATTCGTGGAATACGGCATGATGTCATGTTGATGTGCACTCGCGACTATAAATACCTTACACTTGTGCAAAATTCAAAGGCTATTGAAATAACGATTACAACTTTGACAATTTTTTTTTTCATAATTGTCTGGTTTTACACCCCATATCACATCATATTTTTTTTATTAACGTATGTCTGTGTGATCGTTCGCGTGGCGTGCAGGTGGACAGCGTGGGGTGCGAGCTGGAGCTGTCCCGCAGCAGCAAGGAGCCGGCGTCGCTGCCGCCCTCGCCCAACACGCGCTCCTCGCCGCTGCAGCACGACCACACCAGGACCTTGCCGGCAGGTACGACCGCCTGCACTATTGTCTCTCCTTCTCCATCCTAAGGTTGTCTTTAAAAGTCGTCGTCGCTTTTAGCGATAAGACCGCCCACTGTGTCACCCTATGTAAAAATTTCTACATTTATATTTACTTATGGTGGAAATAATTAAGAGTATTCTATTTATGTACATATCTGTATACTAGATTCGTTTACTCCTCTACCGATCGTTATTTCTCCTGACACTTCATTTTGTTTATCAGCCTCACTAATAAACTTTTACGCACGACGTATACCGGAGTTACAACGCTTACTCTACCAATAAAAGATATTTGACAGTTCAGTTGTACACATCTGTTATAGCGGGAGTTTTTATTGTATGAGAACTTACAAAACTGTTACTCAGTCCTCAACCCTTGTATAGTGTGCGCGTGACCTTAGTAACCGGAGATCTGGCGGGCAATTTCACAAATTTTTAGGAACGTTCGCATCCAAATCTCAGTCTCAATGAAGGATTATTTGCATTATTTCGATGTTTTTGATGAAATGGACCGTGAAGAACCACCAAGAAGAAGAATATGTTACAAAAATCGTTTCGATCCTTTTATTTTACTTATTTTTTTTTTTTTTTTTTTGTATTGGGCAAATCATCTCTACGATGTTCTTGTGATCATAATAATATTTTTTTCGATAAGGTTTAATATTTTGTTGTTTAAAAAATCGTCCAAAGGTAAGTACGTCGAAAAATACTTTTTTTAACACATAAAAGCTACTATATCTGCTAAAATATAAAAGATAGAAATATGGTGTCGCGGACTTTTTTGTAGAACTATTCAAAGCGGACCTAGTTGCCATACATTGTTTTCAATTATATACAACTGTTAAGGCAGCGTATGCAAATAACTCTGTTGTAAGAGCTATTTTTTTCCGCCTGGCTAGACAAAAATTGAGATAGTTCGGCTAATATGCATGATATCTTTATAATTTATAGCCTATAGCACTCCCGAATAATGTAGCTTGCTACCAGTGAAACAATTTTTAAAATTGGTTCATTACTTCCGGAGATTACCCCCTACATACAAACTTACAAACAAATGTTACCTCTTTATAATATTAGTATAGATATGTCACTGTTGTCACTTGTCATAGTAACTCTGCTGTTGTCAATCGAGTGTCGTTTTCAATTTGTAATTTATTTACGTTGTGCCATTCTCTGCGTTTTTAAAATTCAGTGAAATAAGTTTAGCACAAGATAATAATACAATGAGGACCAGTGTGGCACAATTTCCCGAAACTGCACCAATCTTGTCGCTTCTGCGTTAAAATTCGCGGGTTCATTTCCCGCATGAAGAAAAAATTTGTGTGATCCATTCTTCCACATAATACCTAGTTCTTCCGGGTCTGGGTGTTTGAGTATGTGTGATTTGTGTTTATAAAAAACTAGCTGACCCGTGCCCACTTCGTTGGGCGGTAAACATTTTAACTTGTGATGAAATTATGAGTGTGGTTCGGTCCTGCGATGTTCTCGCGCTTTGGCTAGCGAGCCTCTGCGAGCGTTCAGCGCTAGACTCCCTATCCGTTGTTGCAGAGACATGCTGCCTTAAATCACTGAGACGCTGCGCAAGTTCAGCGCTAGATTCCCGAGCACGGGCCTGCGATGTTCTCACAGTTTGGCTAGCGAGCCGCTGCGAGCGCTCAGCGCTAGACTCCGTATCCCTTGTTGCAGAGACATACTGCCTTAAATAACTGAGACGCTGCGCACGTTCAGCGCTAGATTCCCGTGCACGGGCCTGCGATGTTCTCACAGTTTGCCTAGCGAGCCGCTGCGAGTGCTCAGCGCTAGACTCCCTATCCCTTGTTACAGAGACATGCTGCCTTAAATCACTGAGACGCTAGATTCCCCAGCGCGTGCTTGCGAAATATTTTCTCTATTCCTCGAGAGGCGCTGATGTTTTTCAAGAGCAGACTCTTCCGTACGGCGTACTCGAGCTGCTCTTGTCTGGGATGTCTGACGGGAAAGTTGTGATTTCCTTTTAGGCATGATAAACAATCGCTGAAACTGTCCGATATCCCAAAAACAGAAATACGACAGCTTCGAACTCGAAGAATGAGAACGAAGTAGTATTTGTGTTTTAAGAAACCGAGCAACCAAAACAATTTTAAAGACCAACAACATCCAACCAACTACTTAGTACGTACAACTCACCTACCTAACGACGAAAGTTAAATAATAACTGGAGAGGGTCATTATGCACAACGCCATCTATGGGTAAATGGATAAAACGTCCGTACAAAGCATGTTCTAATGCGGTTCGTGAATGGACGGCGGCATTTTCCGATTTAGTAATTTTATATTATCTTGGGAACTATTTAACCAATTGACACACTGTTTTGGGCAAATCGTATCTCTACGATGTTCTTGTGATCATAATGATATTTTTTTCGATAAGGTTTAATATTTTGTTGTTTAAAAAATCGTCCAAAGGTAAGTACGTCAAAAAATACTTTTTTTAACACATAAAAGCTACTATATCTGCTAAAATATAAAAGATAGAAATATGGTGTCGCGGACTTTTTTGTAGAACTATTCAAAGCGGACCAGGTTGCCATACATTGTTTTCAATTATATACAACTGTTAAGGCAGCGCATGCAAATAACTCTGTTGTTAGAGCTATTTTTTTCCGCCTGGCTAGACAAAAATTGAGATAGTTCGGCTAATATGCATGATATCTTTATAATTTATAGCCTATAGCACTACCGAATAATGTAGCTTTCTACCAGTGAAACAATTTTTAAAATCGGTTCATTACTTCCGGAGATTACCCCCTACATACAAACTTACAAACTTACAAACTTACAAACAATTTTACCTCTTTATAATATTAGTATAGACTAGCTTTTGCCCGCGACTTCGTTCGCGTGGAATAGTGACTTCCGGCAGATTTTTGGTTTTACCCACATGACACATAGTTCCCGATCTCGCGGGAAGCGGGATCTCTTCAAAAATGAAATGTGGAAGATATTCTAGGGAACTCTTCAAAAATTTTAAATTTACGAAACGATCAATCCACAATTCCACGACAGTACCGAAGCGCTCGGCCGATACCCAACCAAATGCGTGTAACGAAACCATAGCGCGATCTATTTCGATCCCAACGCCATCTATCGAGCATAGTGACAACTCGGATTATTTATCTATACTCCGTTCGGGCATTTTCTTTGTACTAAAAGTTTTATTATATTGATATTATTTTTTTCATACCTTTTTACTATTTATTTACTTTTTTCCGATGAATTAAAACAATAACATGAACCGAACTCGTGTAACGATCGACACCATTGCGCGATCACCAACTCGACATATAGTACTAATAGAATTATCTATACTCCGTTAGAGCATTTTCTTTGTACTAAAAGTTGTATTATATTATATTTTCATACCTTTTTACTATTTATTTACATTTTTCCGATGAATTTTCAGTACTGAATTGATGCCGACTCTTGACCAATAGATGGCGCTGTATGTCCGGAATAAATTTTATTTTTTATTTTATTTTTTGTAATAAAAACTATCCTGTGTCCTTTCTCAAGTTCCAAACTATGTCTGTACCAAATTTCACACAAATCGGTTCAGTAGTTTAGGCGTGAAGCAAAGACAGACAGACAGAGTTACTTTCGCATTTATAATATTAGTTTGGATGCACCCACGGTACAGGGGAAATCCTAATATGGGGCAATGTTATAAAATAATTGTGTAGAAGTACGTGTTTTTATGTCAATGTTTGTGTTCCTTATTTTGTTATACAAAAAATACAATAAATAAAAAGGTTGTTTAAGAAAAATGTCCTTTATTTAAATTTAAGTTAATATTCATCACAGAAACTACACAATAAATAAAAGGCAAATCTGGCTATCCAATGGCATAAAAACGTGCAGCAAAATAAAACGCAAACTATTGTGGCAATACCGTAAAACAAAAACTGAGAACAATAAAACATTATACACTTCATATACAGCTCGATATAAAAAAATTATACGACTAACAAAGTATGTACAAAATAATCATTACATTAAGACATCTAATAATAAAAGCAAAGCAACTTGGAAAATAATTAATGACAACAAAGTTGATTTCCCTCATGAACCACTAACGAAAATTATTCACGATAATAAAGAAATAGTAAAAACTAAAGACATCTGTAATGCATTCAATGACTTTTACACTGATCAAATTACTCCATGCTGTAATAAATTGCCGCCACAAATAGACAGACTGAATCATTCGATTTTTTTAACTCCAACTACACCAGAAGAGGTATCGAGAACTATTCAATCTCTCAAAAATACTAAAAGTACAGGATATGATAACATAAGAACAAACATTATCAAAAAAGTCCATCATATTATTTGTCATCCACTATCTCATATTATAAACTTATGTTTTGAAAAAGGAGTCTTCCCAGATAAACTTAAAGTATCTATTATTAAGCCATTGTATAAGAAAGGGGAAAAGACTTCAATTAAAAATTATCGACCAGTGGCATTAATACCGATATTCTCGAAAGTCATAGAAAAAATTATACATCACCGAATGTACAATTTTCTCGAAAGTAGGAATGTACTAGTAGATGAACAAAAAGGTTTTAGAAAAAATAGGTCAATAAATGTTGCTATTTATGATTTTCTCAAGAAAATTATGTCAAGTGTAGATAACACACTACCCATCTGTGCCCTGTATATAGACATGACGAAAGCCTTCGATCATGTTGATCATACTATACTTATCGACAAACTAGAAAGATATGGAATACGCGGCAATGGTCTTGATCTGATCACATCATATTTAAGCAACCGGCAACAATACACAGAAATAACAAATATAAATATTAAAACCAAGCGTGAAATCAAATATCGGTCAAAACCTAGAACGGTGAAGCAAGGTGTACCTCAGGGGAGCGTATTGGGTCCCCCACTATTTCTGGTGTACATAAATGATCTTCCAAAAAGTATCAATCACCCAACGGTATTATTTGCTGATGATTGTACAATAATGATAAAAAAAGATGAGTCCTACAATTATTATTATGAACAAGAAATCAATGACACGGTAAAGCAAACTATAGATTGGTTACAGTCGAATAATTTAAAAATTAATTTAGAAAAGACGTGTATAATGCATTTTAGTCAGCGACAACGACAACAACTACCGGTTAATATTAGTCACAATGGACATTCAGTTACAAAAACGGATACTACAAAGTTTTTAGGGTTAGTAATAGACAGTCAACTTACGTGGAAACCGCATGTTGAGGAAATTTGTAAGAAACTTAACAGTTTTGCTTTTGCTCTTTATAAGCTGTCCAAATTTGTGAACCGTGACGTCGTGCTTATTGCCTACCATAGCTACGTGGAATCAGTTCTAAGATATGGAGTGGTTTTCTGGGGTAACTCGACAGACAATAATTACGCTTTCATCGCACAAAAAAAATGCGTACGCGCTATATGTAATATACACTCAAGGGACAGTTGTAGACCATATTTTGAATCCTTGAAGATTCTAACATTGCCGTCATTATACATCATTGAGGTGGCAGTGTTTGTTAAGACAAACCCACAGCTTTTCAAAATAAGAGCCCCAGCTGATCCACGGTTAAGGAAAAGGGATTCGAACATTCTCTGTGTGGATCACAGTAAAACAGCCCTCTTACGTAAAAGTATTTATCGAATGGCTCCAGTTATTTTCAATAAAATTCCACGACAGATAAAAAATCTTAATAATAATATGTTTAAAAAGAAACTGAAACAATTTTTAATTCATAAATGTTATTATTCCACAACTGAGTTTATGGAGGACACCACTGACATTTAGATTCATACAATATTACATTTTTCAATTTAATGATTTTATTCTCCTCACTGGTTTGGATGTTGTTGAAATGGCTGTTTCTTTTGTTTTCAATGTAGATTTAAGTATATTGTGTTACACTTGCTTATTCTCTGGGTCATACATTTAAATTATTATTATGTTGACATTAAGTAATTATTTCATTTTAAATGTGTGTCTGCGGTTTTGACACCATTAAATTTATTATTATTTGTATACTCTCGAGTAAAATGTAGCGAACCTACCACCTTATTATAACATCCTATTGTAATGAAACCTACATTTACGAATAAATTTGATTTGATTTGATTTGATTTGAGAAAGCCTCCTAGCTAGCTGCGTAATGTCCTGCCCATTGGTAAGCTAGAAGTTTCATTTTCCTGTAATTTTGGCTTGAATTTCACGTCGTTTACGTCGTCGGTCTTCAAATTCAGTGGCCCTTAACATATTCCATGCTAAATAAGCTGTTCCAGGCATAATTTTGACTCAAAAACGTATATAATTTTAATGTAAACATATGTTTCACACGTCAAAATGCTAGTGAGCTACGTAACTACTATCGTAAGCGTATTTCAAATCAAATCAATCTTTATTTGTGAACATAAGTACAAAAAGGTGTTATTTATACATATTAGCTGATCGGTATGTTCGGCCAATAATCGGCATACAAATATAATATTAGTAAGCAGGTTATTTTTACTATCATAATGAATAAAGTCTAGGATAAAGGAAATGAAGCAATTGAAAAATGTCATGAGCCGCATAAAATAAAGTAATAATATTATTAATTATTTAGAATGTCAAAGAAAATTAAATTTAGTCATAATTTGTCATTTAAAAAGTCTTCAATCGAGTAATACGTCTTTTCAACTAGAAACAGGAACAACTTTTTTTTTAAATGGCTGACATTTTCCTCACTTCTGATACACTTTGGCAATTTATTGTATAATTTTGGAGCCATTACGAAAATACTGTTCTTATATAAAGCAGTTTTAGATCCAACAGTTTGTAGCCGGTCAGCTCGACGCTGACTACCTACTCGGTCAAATTTATACATATTATTTTTGATGAACATAGATGTCTGGTATATGTACAGACGCCAGCACATCAACCTACACCTAACTGTCAAATTTTCCCAATCAACATTGAACCTTATGCTTTAGCGATAAAGTTGAAAATCTATTACAGAAATCTGACAGATTGTAGTAGTTTGATGTGCTGGCGTCTGTACAATGAGGGCACTGTTAAAATTTTCATACTTTTAAAATATTGTTTACAGCTGTCAGTGGTTTGCAAGTTACAGATCGCTCTAATACATCTTTTCTGACACTTAAACACCATATCTTTACCCGAGGCGTTTCCCCAAAACATAATGCCATATGCCATATTTTTCGATAGCGTCTGTCAAATTTGTGACTCATGGTGCCGTTTTGTATGGCGACAGCTGAAAAACGTTAGTGACTATCGAATAGATTACGTTAGGTTTCTTACCTATCGAAATCTATAGTGCTCATGGTACGGATTATAATTCTTTCTGTGACCGCTAGGGGCGCTGTACAATATTTCATACATATTATTTACGGAGACGCTACCGAGTTTTGGCTTTGCAAACTCATGGTAGAGCTACTGACCTTTTAATTCTGTTGTTGTTTTTTTTCTTATGCGCATGTTGAAGAATATTGCTCATAGCTCATGAATTCATGATACAAACGTGTGTGCGCAGGTAACCGGCGCGGCAAGGCGGGCCTGCCGCACACCATCTCCGAGGACTCGGTGGCCATCCGCGACAGGGATCTGCGCGACAGAGACAGCACCTCTTCTAATTCTAGTGAGTCCAGCAGGGTAATTGCGTAACACACTATCAGTAGCAATGGGTTTCATTTTGACAGTTCAATAATATTCATTGCGTTATTTACGTCGTTGAGCAGACACATTTTTCGAACATATGGAGCAATGGATTAGCAATATGCTTCAAAATGATTCAAATTGAGAGTAATAGTGTGTTACGCAATTAGGGTGCTGTTTTATAATATTAATAATATATCCTTTATTTCGGACCGCACATACATATACACACAATCCATAAAATATTAAACTCAAACTCAAAGCATTTATTTCAATTAAACCATTTACAGGCACTTTTGAATTGTCAAGAAGTCGGTCAGTCAAAAATATAATGAAGCTAGTTGCCCATTCCAAAGCGTAGGTACCTATGGAGAAGAACGGGCAAGAAACTCCATGGACACTCTTTTAAATTATATTTTTACAAAAATATTAGTTACATCATTAATGTTGAATTTATAATAATATGTGAGTGGTTGACCAAAAAGGGACCTGGAGGGATTGGAAACCGTTATTTATTTTTTTTGAATTTTTTAATCTGTGGTCTTTTAGCTTTGTTTTGGTCTAACCAGAATATTTTTAGGTGCCGTAGTGTTTTTTTTATGATTTTTTTTGTGAGCCGAGGCAGTTTTGGAAAAATTAGTTTTTGTGATGTCAGACGCACATAAAGACAAGAAACTGACACTAAATAAGTCGCCAATAACGTAGTAACCGTAAACACGTGTTGACACTCACTAACGAAGTCGCATACTGACATAAAACATGCCGCAACTTGTTTCTACACGAAATTTCAAACGCGATTTACTCGAAATCAATTATTTTCCCTTGAGGTCCCTTTTTGGTCAACCACTCACATATGTGAGAACGATGTAAAAAAAGACGTACTTATGCGTTAAAAGCGTCCAGAGTACAGCAAATATTAAATAATAAAAAAAAACAACAATCCAAAAATAAAATAATTAAAAATAAAAATAAGCCGAGGCAGCCGAGTGATGACCAGCCCCAACTGACGGCGCCCGTTCACGAACATGACGCATCATAGATCAGCACCATTCAGCTCAACCATTTTGAAGGGAGCTAAATGATCCAACACACACGCCACCGTCAGCGAGACAATTGTGTGAGCATGACATACTATCAGCTGCCAGGGCACATTCAAGTCAATGAAAGACATATTACCCGGTAAATGGTAGCTCTACAGTACATAGAACTCACATCTGTGCTATGCAATTATACAATACAAAGGAAATTGAGTTTATACAATGCAAAGATAGTCTTACAATCTTCAGCAGCTCCAACAGTATTTTCAAGTGTTAATCGATTAGTTGTGGTTGTGGAGCAGGACCAGCAATGAGCCAGGCATTTTTATCAGCGATGTAATCCCCTAACTTATAATATGCCTGTCTGCATAGTGTGCGTTTTATACAAGACTTGAATTTTGTTTCATTCAGTTGAAGAATGTGGGGAGGTATCTTATTATAACATTTTAAACAGTACCCCATAAAAGATGAGTCTACTTTAGCCAGTCTGAAACCTGGTTGAACCAATAGGTCCCTATTTCTAGTACTATAATTATGTCTTTCTCCTCTTTTACTAAAAAGATGTAAATTTTTCCTTACATACATGATGTTTTCGTAGATATATTGACAAGGTACCGTCATGATGTTAATTTCCTTAAACAGTTCCCTTAGAGAATCGCGCCCGCGGAGATTATATATGGCTCTGATGGCTCTTTTCTGCAGAATAAAAATAGAATCGATGTCTGCAGCCCGTCCCCAAAGTAAAATACCGTATGACATGATACTATGAAAATAACTAAAATAGACTAGTCTCGCAGTATCTACATCAGTTAATTGACGGATTTTTCTGACAGCATAAGCTGCTGAACTTAGACGTCCTGCAAGAGATGTTAAATGAGGACCCCATTGTAGCCTTGAATCGAGCGTGATCCCCAGGAAAACAGTTTTATCGACGAATTCTAGTTTCTCTTGATTCAATATTATCTCACAATTACTACCCTTGACATTTGGTAAAGAAAATCTTATGCACTTAGTTTTTTTTTCATTTAATACTAAATTATTAGCAGTGAACCAATTTTGGACCTGCAGTAGGGCGTTATTTACGTCGTCAAAATTTGTTATTAGTTACAACGTCTTGAAAAGTATGTGTATTATTAGTATGTGTGTGTTATAAAGTGTGTGTGTAGTAGGCTCCAAAAGTCCATAGGCAAAGTCACAAAGCAATAGCTTGACGTTTAGTTTGACTTACGACCTTCTTTTAATGAGTAATTAGACACACACACTCGCATATTACTCGAATATAGTTCCGTGTCATGTTCGTCTTGTTCACATAGTTCGTAAAACTTTATGATTATACCCGCAGAAATCTAAATAAATAAAACATAAGGTAGACAGATGCTTAACTCATTCACCGCTAGTCCCCGACT
Organism: Hydraecia micacea; assembly: GCA_914767645.1. NCBI lineage: Eukaryota > Metazoa > Arthropoda > Insecta > Lepidoptera > Noctuidae > Hydraecia > Hydraecia micacea. The sequence continues at coordinate 19,878,819 of OU611780.1, forward strand.
AAATAGAATGTTGTTGCTTCTTGGTTGGTGGATAATTTGATATGTGAAGTGTGTTTAATCTATTAGCGGTGTTGTAGTTCATTTTGAAATGCAAGCAAATTAAATATCGAGATGAAAGCTGATATTATCGCGCTGCGTAAATATGGACTTATTATTATATCACAAATATTTGATGAAACCGGACTGACTGTGAGTATTATGATTTCATTATTTTATCGAACATTTATCTAATTAAAGTATAAATGATGATCCTTGTAGTTATTTTTTTAAACGTTTTATATTTACCATAAGCCCTAAATAGAAAAAAAATAATAATTTCCTAAAGTTTATTTATTTACTTTTGGAATGATGAATATAATATTAAGCATAATTATAATATATAATCATTATAAGTAATCATTTTGTAACATTTCTATTTTCAAAATAATTTTGTTTCAAAATAGTAATAATATTTTATAATTTTGCTAGTACCCTAACAGTATTCCTTTTTTGTTTTAGAGAAATTACCTACTGTGAGTCGGAGGGTCAAAAGATACAAGGAAGAGGGTAGCCTTGCCAGTCGAAAGCGAAGTGGAAGGCCCAGCTGGTCAGTGAAAATATGAAACAAGTGGTTTCCGAGATATTTTGCCGAATTATTCAACAAGTGTTTACGAAGCGTTCGCCGTGCAAACGAAAACCAGCTCAAAAACATAATATTTGATTGGAAATAATAAACAAGAACATTTATACAAAGTATTAAGTTATAAATTGATTTTAGTAATATTAAAATAAAATTGTGTCATATCCGTAATAAGGATTATTTTGAGGTTTAGTTTCAATCTTCTTTTCATAATGAAAATGAATACTTAAGCTATAACCGCAATAAGTCCTAATAAATATGACTGTTTATAACGAATAAACATTTTGAAATCACTTAAGTATAAAACATTTTTATTTTTAACCCCATATAACATTACCATAACAATATAATAATAAAAACATAAAAATTATTACATTATTTTTCTCCTTTATTATCTCTATTGAATAACAAAAAAAAAACGAAAAAGATAATTGTTGAAAAGAAAAATAATAGTCTCATCTCGAGATTGGAACCCAGACTTTCACGTTTGCTAAACCATTAGGTTACGTTACCAGCTATCTATACTTGTTATGATAATGTGAATTTGAGCAGTAGTATGAACCCACCAAGGTTATGTGTAATTACGTAGTACCGTGTGCGTAAAAGCGACGATATGTTTTGTTTCGTTCGACGCTAGCTTATACTGTGACGCTAGCCAATGCGTGTTCGACTTACACACACAGATGTGGCCTGCGGCGCGAGGCGGCCGGTATTATCACAGCAATTTGAACTTTAATATGCTTATGCAAAATTGATGCCTGACTGTACAGTCAAGAGCATCAATATATTACTATGGAGAGCTTGGCAATAATTTATTTATTTATAGGAGAACCAACAGCTATAACAAAAGCATAACAATTTTATATGAGATATATAGCCAATTACAGGTTCTGACGGGTAAAAACAGAAAATGTAGTAGAAATCTTAGGAAACTCAAAATCAAAGCATTTATTTCAATTAAACCATTTACAGGCACTTTTGAATTGTGAAGAAGTCGGTCAGTCAGAAAATATGAAGCTAGTTGCCCATTCCAAAGCGTAGGTACAGTCAACAAAAGAGATAAGTATGCAGGATCGTCGGATATAGTTGAAGTTTAGTAAGAAACCGATGGATGTTCTCGAATAAAATTTTATTTTATTAAGTAATAGAAAACCAACAGCTAATTTATCAAATTAAATTTCAGTGAAATTTCAGTTAAATTATATGTGAGAAAGAAGTTAAAAATAAAGACTTACGCATTATAAGCGTCCAGAGTACAGCAAATAGTAACAAAACAACAATCCAAAAATATAATAATTAAAAATAAGCCGAGGCAGCTAAGTGATGACCAGCCCCAATTGACGGCGCCCGTTCACGGACATGACGCATAGATCAGCACCATTCAGCTCAACCATTTTGAAGGGAGTTAAATGATCCAACACACCGCCACCGTCAGCGAGACAATTGTGTGAGCATGACATACTATCAGCCGCCAGGGCTCGTTCAAGTCAATGAAAGACATATTACCCGGTAAATGGTAGCACTATAGTACATAGAACTCACATGTATGCTATGCAATTATAGAATACAAAGAAAATTGAGTTTATACAACGCAAAGATAGTCTTACAATCTTCAGCAGCTCCAACAGTATTTTCAAGTGTTAATCAATTAGTTGTGATGCAGGACCAGCATTGAGCCAGGCATTTTTATCAGCGGTGTAATCCCCTAACTTATAATATGCCTGCCTGCATAGTGTGCGTTTTATACAAGACTTGAATTTTGTCTCATTCAGAAGAATGTGGGGAGGTATTTTTACCGACTTCATATTATAACATTTTAAACAGTACCCCATAAAAGATAAGTACTTTAGCCAGTCTGAAACCTGGTTGAACTAATAGGTCCCTATTTCTAGTACTATAATTATGCCTTTCACCTCTTTTGCTAAAAAGATGTAAATTTTTCCTTACATACATGATGTTTTCGTAGATATATTGACAAGGCACCGTCATGATGTTAATTTCCTTAAACAGTTCCCTTAGAGAATCGCGCCTGCGGAGATTATATATGGCTCTGATGGCTCTTTTCTGCAGAATAAAAATAGAATCGATGTCTGCAGCCCGTCCCCAAAGTAAAATACCGTAAGACATGATACTATGAAAGTAACTAAAATAGACTAGTCTCGCGGTATCTACATCAGTAAATTGACGGATTTTTCTGACAGCATAAGCTGCTGAACTTGGCCGTCCTGCAAGAGATGTTAAATGAGGACCCCATTGTAGCCTTGAGTCGAGCGTGATCCCTAGGAAAACAATTTTATCGACGAATTCTAGTTTCTCTTGATTCCATATTATCTCACAATCACTACCTTTGACATTTGGTAACGAAAATCTTATGCACTTAGTTTTATTGCCATTTAATACTAAATTATTAGTAGTAAACCAATTTTGGACCTGCATTAGGGCGTTATTTACGTCGTCAAAATTTTTAGCACGCCTATTTACTTTAAACATTAAGGAAGTGTCATCAGCAAATAACACCATTTGTGGTTGATTTTTTAATAAATGGAGTAGATCATTAATATAGACTAAAAAGAGGAAAGAACCCGATTTCGAGCCTTGTGGCACACCCATTTTTACTGTTAAACCATGTGAATTGACACCATTTATTTGAACTTGCTGTTGTCTATCATTTAAATAAGAACTAACTAAACTGAGCGCAAGTTTTCCAAGTCCGTAATGCTCAAGTTTCAAAAGCAAGGTTTCGTGATCGACGCAATCAAATGCCTTGGAGAGGTCACAATAGATTCCTATGGCGTCTTGGGCCTCTTCCCAAGTTCCCAGTTCCCACGCGTGAAAAATGTGTTTTAATAAGGTTACACCGGCGTCGGTCGTACAACGTCCTTTGGTGAAACCATACTGTTGACCGTGATGGATTTTATTCGTGTTAAAATGATTGATCTTTTCAATGACCTTGCTGAAACCCGGCAACACGGATACGGGTCTATAATATTATTGGTATCTTTACTGTCCCCGGATTTGTAAAGTGGTATTACCTTACTGTATTTCATTAAATCGGGGAAGACTCCTTGATCAACACACGAATTAAATACTAAGGCTGAGTAAGGCGCAATAGTCTCAATTATGGAGGTACAGACTTTAATGGACATTCCCCAAAGATCTTCGGTCAATTTGATCTTAATTTGCTTAATAGAACTCAATCGACATACGAAAAGAACGTCAATAGCCTGGTCTAGATCGAGCGCGCCGGCCCACGAGACTGCAAACGGACTCGCGTGACATTGACACATACTTGACGCGTTCGAGCGTTAGTGGAGGAAGTTATTGTCACAGTTGAGGTTATGTTCTCCTTTTATTTTTTTATTGTGCAGGTCAACCAGCGAAGAAGGCAATAGTGACGACGCAGTTCGTGGAGTGGGCATCGTCGGCGTTCGCGCGGCCCGAGGGCGGCGACAGCTGGCGCTCGGACTGCGAGAGCCGGCCGCACCACGAGCGCGTGTGGCGGTACGCGCGCAACCGCAGCCTCAGGAAGGAGGCCGCCGGTGAGACACATACATCTAAGTGTTCAGTTCGCGCGGCCCGAGGGCGGCGACAGCTGGCGCTCGGACTGCGAGAGCCGGCCGCACCACGAGCGCGTGTGGCGGTACGCGCGCAACCGCAGCCTCAGGAAGGAGGCCGCCGGTGAGACACATACATCTAAGTGTTCAGTTCGCGCGGCCCGAGGGCGGCGACAGCTGGCGCTCGGACTGCGAGAGCCGGCCGCACCACGAGCGCGTGTGGCGGTACGCGCGCAACCGCAGCCTCAGGAAGGAGGCCGCCGGTGAGACACATACATCTAAGTGTTCAGTTCGCGCGGCCCGAGGGCGGCGACAGCTGGCGCTCGGACTGCGAGAGCCGGCCGCACCACGAGCGCGTGTGGCGGTACGCGCGCAACCGCAGCCTCAGGAAGGAGGCCGCCGGTGAGACACATACATCTAAGTGTTCAGTTCGCGCGGCCCGAGGGCGGCGACAGCTGGCGCTCGGACTGCGAGAGCCGGCCGCACCACGAGCGCGTGTGGCGGTACGCGCGCAACCGCAGCCTCAGGAAGGAGGCCGCCGGTGAGACACATACATCTAAGTGTTCAGTTCGCGCGGCCCGAGGGCTATACTTTTGAAAGCGATATGTTACGTTGTCTGCGCCGGACCGCGCCCTTTTTTATGATTCCTAACCTCTCCAAAATTTAGGCCAAGTTGCCTTCCTTTTGTTTGTTGGAATTCTCCTCTGACCGGTGCATGTGTCGGTGCTGCAGGCCTGCTGCACGCGCGCGTGGCTCGCCTGGAGACGCAGGCCTTCCACTCGCGCTGCCCGCTGCCGCCCGCCGTGGTGCTGTTCCATCCTTACGAGCAGCACGCCGCCGTCGCCTCCAAGGACAACTTCGGGTCAGTATCACACGCACTGTACTGTACAGTACCACACGTACTGCGTGCAGTACACACAACAGTACTGCATATACCAGTGGCAAAAGCTCCATACAAACAATCAGTCATTTAAAGTTACGAAACAAGCTGTGTAATGTACCCTGGTCTGTCCACTTGAAGAAATAACCATTATTTTAATAGCGTTCCATAGAAATATTTTGTGTACCAGGCGTGTATAAGTGGCGAGGCACCCCGTGGCGCGCCGACAAAAAATGTTCTGGGACATTCTAGACGAAGTCACGCGGAGAGCGGGACACGTCTGTGGTTAAACAACAAAAACACATAATCTTTGAATAACACCACAACAAAAATAACTTCAAAAGCGTACGTAACGAAGACGTGTCGTAACGTCACAACGCTATTGCGCGTGCGATTCGTACCGACACATGCGCTTGCGGCACAATATGCAATGACACAAACAGAACAGACAGCCCGGCGCCGGCGGCACGTGAATCGCGCTTTGCACGGGAGTGTGTTGCCAATTACACGAAATTTCGTGCAATAATGTTGTTCAACATAATAATTTGCCACTAAAATTTTAAGCTTTACTAAATGGACTGAAAGTTATGTTATTTTTTGTGGAGAAATGATTTTCCTACAGATATTAAGTGCACAAAAAGTTTCACATTTAATTTTATGAATAAAGGAGTTCTTAGATTTAAGCCGTAACCTACAGCATAATAAGGCTAAATCGGCGGCGAACGGCCAGGATGACGTCATCCCAGTGGAGCCTGACGCACGACAATTTTGTTCTTGGGTTTAAGCCGTAACCTACAGCATAATAAGACTTTAAATCGGCCGCCAACGGCCGGGCTCACGTCGTCGCAGTGGAACCTGACGCATTTTCAGGATATACAAAAATTCGGATGGTGTGTACAGTTCAAGTTAGTTCTAACATTTTTGTTCGCAAATCCAATTCAATTTATTTACTCAGTAACAATTTACATTGCACAATTTAAATTGAGGTCTAACAAGTTGGCAATACTATTGCGATTGTATAATTTTGCGCAATCGCCGACGACGAGTTCGATGAACTCTGTAGTTAGGCAGAAAGTGAACAGCTGATTTTACGCGTCGTTCGTTAGATTATTTCAACATCCATTGCTGGTTTTTTTTTATTTTAGCCGTATTGTTTACATAAATGGAGTGCTGTTTTCAGATAACGTAATTTTACATTGAAATAAAACTGAAATAAACGATTTAAAAAATTTCGTTTAATTTGAAATATGATAAGGAGCTGAATGCACCCTGTCAGTTTGTCGAGGGCTGGCCCTTACAACCTGTATACCATAGCGATCTGACAGAAAAATGCGTCGACGATAACAAGATTGAAGAGATGCAGAGACAAACATTAATGCTCCATTACGTCATGGATCATTAACGCTAATGATTTAATTAATTTAGTGAAAAATTTACTTTTGTACTACTGCTTTTTAAATAATAACAGAAAATTCGCACACAATACAATAAAATAACCACAAACTGCTGCAATAATAACGTTGGGCTAATAGACGTTTGTTGGCCCATTAAAATTTAACGCCCGAAATGTCAATTTAAAGGTCCTGGTGACGACGTTAGGTTGTTTATGCGTTGCAGATACTTTTGGAAGATTGTATAAATAACCAAACGCTACTGTTTGCTAGCTCTGTTTTGTGGCAACTAACATGCAAAACAGGTCCTTTAGGCATTAATGGCGCCTTGTGCAACAAAAAATGTGACAGAATGCCTCTTCCATTATTTAAAATTAAATACGAGTCTAATGTTGCTTTTTGCAATAAGTTGATGGAAAATTAGTATTTAATGGCAGTTTTAAAAGTTAAATTTTCTGCGACTGGCTGTGAGTAAAAATTTCCATTTACTTTTTTTAAATCGGTGAAAAAAATAACATGTTTGAAAATTTTGACATTAGATAAGTTTGATATGTTGTGACTTTGTTGTATTAAAAGTGCTCCGAGTAGTTTTTACTGTGAGACAAATACGAGATGAAAACACGAGACGAAATAAAGAGATAGGTGCTAATCTAGCAGAGTTATCTTCTGTACTATTCGACAAATCGTCGATTTGTGGACATTGGTCCAATCACGTAATACCTGCTGAAAAGATACTGTGGCAAAAATCTCAGGCAATAATAATAATAATTCAAGAAGGCAGTACTCCTCGATATGGTTCGCATTGTGAGGAGGTTCCTGTCTCTGGAGCCCTAACCACAGGTAGCTTGGACCCTGTTCCCGACACCGGCGTCCTACTTTTTTTTTATATTTTTAAATGTTTTTATACTTATTTTTTATATTTTAAGAAATATTTAAAAATGTAATTTAATATGTATATAGATAAATAAACGAAATAATAATTCAAAATTATATAATTTAAATTCACTTTAAGACTGATAAAAATTGCGTTATTTGAGTATTTTTTAATCGATTCAAACGATTGCTCCTTATTTATTGAAGGTATTATTTTATCGTATTTTATCGATTTGTAGCCGCGCGCTAGGGGCACGGCAATTGATATTTAGCCAAGCGCTTAAAAGGTTAAAGATGTCCCCGAAGAAATTACCCAAAAATTTTTAAAATATTCATATCTCTAAACTACCAAAAATCGCGGAACATACATGGGGTATTTTCAGATACCCCTAGGTATGAGGAATCCAATTTTTTTTTATTGACGTCACTATTTGGACCAGCCTGTATACATTCAGTCAAAAAAGTATCGGGAATGGATGATTTGTTTATGGTTCCAAATTAAATTTTTTGTTGTTAGATTGGCACAACAGGTTTTCTATTTTGCCGCGGAGTTTGAGTTGCATCTGTCATTTAGATTAAATACAGTGCTGTTTTTAGTCAGATCATATCTAGTGTGTATTGCGAATTTCATAATGGACAAAAACATCGAACAAAGTTTTTGTCTTAAATTTTGCATCGCCAATGGAATTTCGTGTTCGAAGTCACTGAAAATGTTACAGAAGCCTTACGGTGAATCTGCTTTATCAAAAACACGTGCAAGTGGTACAAAGCGTTATAAAGCGGTCGAGATATGCTGGAAGATTTTCTTCGCCCTGGTAGCCCATCAACGTCTTCAACTGAAGTTAACATCGCAAAAGTGAAGGAAATAGTGACTGAAAATCCTCATTCAAGTTTGAGAGAGATAGCCGCTGCACTTTCTGTGTCTCACGAGTCGATCCGTATCATTTTAAATAATTACTTGGGTATGAAACATGTTACCGCTCGGCTAGCTAAAAGACCTGAATTGTCTCCAAAAACTCATCGCATAAGAGTCGCTGAAGACATGCTAGAACGAGTCAATTCCGACCCAACATTCATGAAACGCATTGTTACTGGTGACGAGACGTGGGTTTACGAATTTGACATACAAACTAGTCAACAAGCTTCGGAGTGGCGCCTTCCAACTGAACCGAAACCGATATAACGCCAACGTCGATCAAACGTCAAAGTCATGTTGACTGTTTTCTTTGACTATCGCGGTGTTGTACACTCGGAATTCTTACCGGAAGCACATATTACCATATAAATCACTCCATACAAAATTTTCAATACCTGCTATAATAGCCTACACCTTCGAGTCGCTAGACGCTGCGATCGAAAACGTAGGTACCTATCCTTACAAGCGTAAAGTGAGTTTTGCTTTGTAGCTGCGCGCCGCCGCGTGGTTATTGTGAGTTGCTAGGGCTGCCTCTTTCGATAAAGATGTCAGTAGGTATTTGTAGTACACTATATGGGTCGTTCTTTGGCTAAAAAATTAGCATTGCCATTCAACGTCGCAATGCTAAAAATAAATAAAATAATGGTTTAATAGCCAAGAGCCTCGACCAACACCTAAGGAGGCTCTCGATGGGCAGCTGGATTAAGGGCATGATTCAGAAAGCGGTACTTCTGGACACGGCCCGCATTGTTAGGAGGTTCCTCTGTCTGGAGCCCTGACCGCCGGGTAGCTTGGACCCTGTTCCCGATACCGGTGGGCTACTATTTTTTAAATTTTTAAATGCGTTTTTTTTATATTCTTGTATTTAAAAATATAATTTATATGTATTTAGTTGAATAAAGGAAAAAATAAAATAAAATGCTTTTTAATGTTTAAGCATGTTTAATTGTTAAAAATACTTCTGAAATAAAAATAAGAAAAAAAAGGTTAAATCTTGCAGGTGTTTGATTTTTATTTTTTTAGCAGTAGTAAGTAGATTTTTGCTAAACGTAATTTTCAAATGACAGTTGACAATTGGAGGTCATTGTCCTTTCTATTCTTATCTCAAGACGAATTGTAGAAATAATTACGTACCTACCAATACAATAAAAAACACGAAACATGCAAGTTTAAACAATTTATAAAACGATAGTAAAACAAATTAGAAACTCAAATTTCTGTATCAGCAAGTAATCTGAAAAAAGATAAGTTTTTATATCTTCTCTTGCTGGATCTACATCTATCAACTGCACATAATGCACCAGAACCAGCCATATCAAAAGAATTCAAACTGAGTACGTCAGGTCGACCGAAATATATGCGTACGTACGCGCCTCGCGGCTGCCGGCAACCCACTGAGCGCGGACCGGCGGCGGCCGGTAGGTAGTTAGCGCGCGTAAGTACATGGAGTGATTTATCTCTTAGTAATCTGTGCCGGAATATCAAACGGTAAATAAATTTATTATTTGAGCGTTATGCGACGTTTAAAAGGCCAGATTTGTGGAAAGAAAATTGTTGGATTTTGCACCACAATAATGCGCCTTCGCACAAGGCCATCATTGTGAGCGAATTTTTGACCAAAAACTCAACAAATACCATCGAGCAACCACCTTATTCACCAGATATGGCTCCAGTCGACTTCTTTCTTTTTCCTAAACTCAAATTACCACTTTGTGGCACCCATTTGCATTCGGTAGAAGATGTTCGGCGAGAGCTAAACTCAATTCTGGAAAAAGCGTTTAAAAAAGTTTTGATGATTGGATTATTCGTTAGCGTAAGTGTATCGTTTCTGAAGGAGCATACTTTGAAGGCGATAAAATAAATTTGCATGAATAACTAACATTTTGTGTATTATTGATCTTTTCCCAGTACTTTTTTAACAGAGTAGTATAATGTTTAGATTATGTAATATGTATATATATATATATAATATATATATTTATATATAATATTACTATTTTGGCAGAAAAATGTGATGATTTTAGAATTCATTGATATATAATTAATTATATTGACAACAAATTTGAATAGCTACTTCTTTTGAAATTCTGTAACGGAGACGAAAATCTTCGTATTTTGAGAATATATTATTATCTTCTCTGTTTGCTATATGACGGCGATGACGGGGAACATATTCTTCTGCTTCAGACAATGATGACAGGCTGGACAAAGACATGTTGTATAATCCAGGTATGGCTAACTAGTTTTTTCGGAAAGTTTCGACTGTGAGGTTACGAGTGCGTCGAGTCGTATCCGTCAGCTGATTGTTGGTTGTCTACCTATCTACAGCCGAATTCTGGGCCGAGTCCATTTAGATTGCTATCGACACGCTAAGAAGAAGACCTAACTACACGTACAGATGTGAACTAAGAAGTGAAAAGTGCGTAGCGCCGATTTATTTGATCAAAAATCTTACCAGGACAGCAGTCGTGGACATACCTACTGCTGCTGAAGGTACCCCGTACACGCTGTTTTTGAGAATATCTTTACCTACAGAAAACCCAATTTCGTTGCCCAACCGAACCGGAGGAATCACAATCATCACGATCGGCACTCGCGACCCTATGATACTTGCGTTGTTGCGTCTGTTGCCCGATACCCGACGCGTGTTAGCAAAGGCGCAGGCGGTGCAACACGCGGATTGTCCGGGACTGATGAGACGCGCGCGCGGCTTGCTAGCGTTCGACTCTTTTGATCATTTATAAAAACAAGGAAGGAGCCAGTATTTATTATTTGCGTAAAATAATTTTAAATTATTTAATTAAAAAAATAAAATGCTTAGATTATTTTTGTCTCGATGGCTTCTTTACCACCATCCACCATTTTGGTGCATCTCTTAAAATATTTCGTGTATGAATAGATAGAACAATAACAAGTCAATAGGTAGTTATTTCGTTACTTGTTTTGTTTTGCACAAAAATAGTGTCGAAATTGTTTTTCCTTATTTTTTTATCCATTCTAACGTTCAAATTATGGATACTGCACCGGAAGTAGCCGCGCAAGTTGTGGCACTTCTTCAGTCTGGGCTTAGTCAGCGAAACATAAGTGCACAACTTCATGCAAGTCGTTCTGCCGTTCAAAGAATTAACCATCGATGCCTGGAGACTGGCAGCCTCGTGCGGCGTCCAGGAGGACCACTAAACGGGGTCATTACTGCACAACATGATCTGTTTATCTTTACCACCAGTCACCAGTTTTGTCTATTGTCATTTTTGATGTAATTAAAAATGGTGATTCTCAAGAAATGAGAGTAAGCGTTGTTTATACATTAACAGGATCTGGGACTGGGGCACGGCGGCCAAGCTGTGCGTCGGGTCTTGGCGGCGCGCGTGGGGCCGCATCACGGCGCTGGCCTACCTCAACGCGCACCAGCACGCGCTGCTGGCCGTGGCCTCGCACACCGGCAACCTCGCCATCTACAGGTACAGTAAGGCATCAATTTTGCATAAGCATATTAAAGTTCAAATTGCTGTGATAGTACCGGCCGCCTCGCGCCGCAGGCCACATCTGTGTGTGTAAGTCGAACACGCATTGGCTAGCGTGAGCGTCACAGTATAAATATCTTTCTACTGTCCTAGCGTCGAACGAAACAAAACATATCGTCGCTTTTACGCACACGGTACTACGTAATTACACATAACCTTGGTGGGTTCATACTACTGCTCAAATTCACTTCATCATAGCAAGTATAGATAGCTGGTAACGTAACCTAATGGTTTAGCAAACGTGAAAGTCTGGGTTCCAATCTCGAGATGAGACTATTATTTTTCTTTTCAACAATTATCTTTTTCGTTTTTTTTTTTTTGTTATTCAATAGAGATAATAAAAGAGAATAACAATGTAATAATTTTTATGTTTTTATTATTATATTGTTATGCTTATGTTATATGGGGTTAAAAATAAAAATGTTTTATGCTTAAGTGATTTCAAAATGTTTATTCGTTATAAACAGTCATATTTATTAGGACTTATTGCGGTTATAGCTTAAGTATTCATTTTCATTATGAAAAGAAGATTGAAACTAAACCTCAAAATAATCCTTATTAATACGGATATGACACAATTTTATTTTAATATTACTAAAATCAATTTATAACTTAATACTTTGTATAAATGTTCTTGTTTATTATTTCCAATCAAATATTATGTTTTTGAGCTGGTTTTCGTTTGCACGGCGAACGCTTCGTAAACACTTGTTGAATAATTCGGCAAAATATCTCGGAAACCAATTGTTTCATATTCATTGACCAGCTGGGCCTTCCACTTCGCTTTCGACTGGCAAGGCTACCCTCTTCCTTATATCTTTTGACCCTCCGACTCACAGTAGGTAATTTCTCTAAAACAAAAAAGGAATACTGTTAAGCTACTAGCAAAATTATAAAATATTATTACTATTTTGAAACAAAATTATTTTGAAAATAGAAATGTTACAAAATGATTATATATTATAATATTATGCTTAATATTATATTCATCATTCCAAAAGTAAATAAATAAACTTTAGGAAATATATATTTTTTTTCTATTTAGGGCTTATGGTAGGTAAATATAAAACGTTTAAAAAAATAACTACAAGGATCATCATTTATACTTTAATTAGATAAATGTTCCATAAAATAATGAAATCATAATACTCACAGTCAGTCCGGTTTCATCAAATATTTGTGATATAATAATAAGTCCATATTTACGCAGCGCGATAATATCAGCAGCTATCATCTCGATATTTAAATTTGCTTGCATTTCAAAATGAACTACAACAACGCTAATAGATTAAACACACTTCACATATCAAATTATCCACCAACCAAGAAGCAACAACATTCTATTTAGTCGGGGACTAGCGGTGAATGAGTTAAGCATCTGTCTACCTTATGTTTTATTTATTTAGATTTCTGTGGGTATAATCATAAAGTTTTATGAACGATGTGAACAAGACGAACATGACACGGAACTATATTCGAGTAATATGCGAGTGTGTGTCTAATTACTCATTAAAAGAAGGTCGTAAGTTAAACTAAACGTCAAGCTATTGCATTGTGACTTTGCCTATGGACTTTTGGAGCCTACTGTACACTACACTCCATCTGGGACTGGGGCACGGTACAAGCTGTGCGTGGGCTGCATCACGGCGCTGGCCTACCTCAACGCGCACCAGCACGCGCTGCTGGCCGTGGCCTCGCACACCGGCAACCTCGCCATCTACAGGTACACTACACTCCATCTGGGACTGGGGCACGGTACAAGCTGTGCGTGGGCTGCATCACGGCGCTGGCCTACCTCAACGCGCACCAGCACGCGCTGCTGGCCGTGGCCTCGCACACCGGCAACCTCGCCATCTACAGGTACACTACACTCCATCTGGGACTGGGGCACGGTACAAGCTGTGCGTGGGCTGCATCACGGCGCTGGCCTACCTCAACGCGCACCAGCACGCGCTGCTGGCCGTGGCCTCGCACACCGGCAACCTCGCCATCTACAGGTACACTACACTCCATCTGGGACTGGGGCACGGTACAAGCTGTGCGTGGGCTGCATCACGGCGCTGGCCTACCTCAACGCGCACCAGCACGCGCTGCTGGCCGTGGCCTCGCACACCGGCAACCTCGCCATCTACAGGTACACTACACTCCATCTGGGACTGGGGCACGGTACAAGCTGTGCGTGGGCTGCATCACGGCGCTGGCCTACCTCAACGCGCACCAGCACGCGCTGCTGGCCGTGGCCTCGCACACCGGCAACCTCGCCATCTACAGGTACACTACACTCCATCTGGGACTGGGGCACGGTACAAGCTGTGCGTGGGCTGCATCACGGCGCTGGCCTACCTCAACGCGCACCAGCACGCGCTGCTGGCCGTGGCCTCGCACACCGGCAACCTCGCCATCTACAGGTACACTACACTCCATCTGGGACTGGGGCACGGTACAAGCTGTGCGTGGGCTGCATCACGGCGCTGGCCTACCTCAACGCGCACCAGCACGCGCTGCTGGCCGTGGCCTCGCACACCGGCAACCTCGCCATCTACAGGTACACTACACTCCATCTGGGACTGGGGCACGGTACAAGCTGTGCGTGGGCTGCATCACGGCGCTGGCCTACCTCAACGCGCACCAGCACGCGCTGCTGGCCGTGGCCTCGCACACCGGCAACCTCGCCATCTACAGGTACACTACACTCCATCTGGGACTGGGGCACGGCGGCCAAGCTGTGCGTCGGGTCTTGGCGGCGCGCGTGGGGCCGCATCACGGCGCTGGCCTACCTCAACGCGCACCAGCACGCGCTGCTGGCCGTGGCCTCGCACACCGGCAACCTCGCCATCTACAGGTACACTACACTCCATCTGGGACTGGGGCACGGTACAAGCTGTGCGTGGGCTGCATCACGGCGCTGGCCTACCTCAACGCGCACCAGCACGCGCTGCTGGCCGTGGCCTCGCACACCGGCAACCTCGCCATCTACAGGTACACTACACTCCATCTGGGACTGGGGCACGGTACAAGCTGTGCGTGGGCTGCATCACGGCGCTGGCCTACCTCAACGCGCACCAGCACGCGCTGCTGGCCGTGGCCTCGCACACCGGCAACCTCGCCATCTACAGGTACACTACACTCCATCTGGGACTGGGGCACGGTACAAGCTGTGCGTGGGCTGCATCACGGCGCTGGCCTACCTCAACGCGCACCAGCACGCGCTGCTGGCCGTGGCCTCGCACACCGGCAACCTCGCCATCTACAGGTACACTACACTCCATCTGGGACTGGGGCACGGTACAAGCTGTGCGTGGGCTGCATCACGGCGCTGGCCTACCTCAACGCGCACCAGCACGCGTCTTTACATATTATAATAAATTAATAAAAAAATATTCTTAAACGTTTTAAACGAGTATCTATTGTATGTCTTGCCCATTCCTCACCTTTTGGAAGGGGCAACTAGAATTAATTATATATATTTTTGAAAAGTGACTTGTCATGGGCTACTTGACATAACTGTGTTGCCCGCAGACCGTCGGGCAGCAGCATGGAGCCGGCGCTGGTGTCGGCGTGGCGCGCGCTGGACGTGCGGCCCGCCGCCGACTACCGGCCGCCGCCCGGCCAGGCCGTCTACAGTACGTACACACACACACCACGCGCGCGCGCAGGCGCACAATGTATACTCTGGGTTAGGGATATCCACGCGAAAACTGTTTCCATCAATTTAGTACAAGATTCCAGCGCCCTATCATCGGTTATTTTAAAAAACGTGTTCAGTTGGGAAACCCCCGTCAGGAACGACGTTCCTTACCCGATACCCGCACGCACACACACTCATATATAATAGAAAGAGACTGATAGAGAGAGAAAGTCGCATGGAGGTGGCATAAATATTTTTCCTTACGTAACGATTTCTACCAGTCCATTCCCACCGCGAGCCGCGTTAAGAAACTTCGTTCTAAAAACATACTGTTTCACACTTAAGTACAATTCGTACATGATCGAAATGTATGAATACACTGATAGTTTTTGGGATAACCGACTAAAATTTTCAACGCTGGGTTTAGAAACATGTACTGATTTCAACTATTTGCGCGTCGATGTCCCTTACACCCTGTACAAATGATACTACACTGTCCACTAGGCTATTCGTGTTTTGACAGCTGCCTTAGAACGTAACTATTCCAGATTACGTAAAAGTTAACTTTAAAATGCGTAATAAAATAAATATATAAACTGTCTTATCTTATTGAATTTTCTTATTTATTACTTCGTACAGACATTAAAATTCCGTACGTGTATCAGTTTTGACAAAAAAATATATATATAGGATGACAGGTAATTAGTGACCGATACCTAAACACGTGATTGTACTCATGATAACAAACAACTTTTACTATGGGACCAAACCTGAAATCGCGAAAAAAAAATCTGCTGTTCCCTACATTTATGTTCGTATAACTCGTCAAAATGAAGGGAACAGCTGATTTTCTTTTCGCGATTTCAGGTTTGGTCCCGTAGTAAAAGTTGTTTGTTATCATGAGTACAATCACGTGTTTAAGTATCGATCACTAATTACCAGTCACCCTATATAATCGTTATGAATATTAAATTACATTCTGTCGTACAAGTGATGGGATCGAATGTAATCGCTTCAAATGAATATATAGAAAATAATATCTTTACGATAGGTAAACAATATAAAAAACCTTGCATCCACACAAATATCAATAAAATATATGAATTATTTGCCAGGATACGGATTTGCCACCATAAACAAGATGTTAATGTTTTATTTCGATTTAAACTTTCGTAAAATATTATGCATAAAAAACGTTGTGTTTTAATATGTAGTAAACCCTATATTTATGTGTATACACTACAACACAATTGATACGGCAAATCAGTGCATAATTTATTTTTACGCTGATTTCCGCTGTAAAAGCTGCAAAATTGAAATGAAAGTAAACAAAGCGGCTAATTTATATTATTTTGTATTTAATAATAATAAACATAGGCATAGAAACCGCACCATTTTTTATTCGACAGCAAAAAATCTATATTGATAGTACATACAAATTAAAGTGTAAATCAAAATCTGTGCGAAACGTTGCTGCAATCATTAGTTCCGTCTGTCAAAAAACGGTTAACCTAGTGGACAGAGTGTAGGCGTATGATACGCCCACGCTGTAGCCTAGGACAAAGGTTTCTTAAGAAAGCGGTGTCACATAAGCGGCGTCACATAACACCGCACAATGACGGGGAATATAGAGAGCGTTTTTCGACACCGTGATTCCGTCATCTACTGTCATATTGTGGCCGCTGTGCAGACGGCAACACTTTCTTAAACAACCCTAGCTCAATAACTATAACTGTTGTGGTACAGTAAACATATCACAACAGAGCTCGGCGGAGGGTCTTGTGACTTGTCGGTGTTGTCGGCGTGTTACATAACTTGCTCAACATTATTGTTAATTGGTTCATACAACACCACAGTTCAGCTTGTTACGAATATAACTAACAATTTCATGCCATTCGTGTGACTAAATCAAAACTAGACTCCATTCATAACTGCATGTCCACAAAATTCAAACATCATTTAACAAATATTGGCAATTGTTATTGGAATATCAGTCTTTTGGTAGTAGTTTTTTATTTAGATGATTTCAAAGTGCTAGCTTTCACACAGTACAATAGTGTTGGCGCTGATTCTGCGGCCTGCCGGCGTACCGACTGATCTACTACCAGTTACGACTATCTTGTACTGACAGGCTGCGACAACTGTCTAACTAGTTTATATTTTGTAAGTCTATTATCATGCGGCACTCGTTTTGTCTATCTGTGAAATAAAGCCCGAACAAAGTATCGAACGTAAGTAACCGATTGATGCTGCAGGCTGTACCTTGTCAGTAACATTACCTCCCTATAGAAACAATCTAAGAATAATAAGTCGCAAACGTCCCCGCGAACGATCAGATGTTCCATGAACAGATGCCGCTAACTGTAGTTGGGCTTAGAGTTAGATTTCGACCAAACGAGCATAGAACAAGAGCGTCATTCTATTCATGTTGAAAGAATGAACGCTCTGTCTCTGTTTACACAAAAAGAATTTAATAGAGTGTGCAATCGACGTTGACGCGATAGTGCAGATTGTATCATTCGCTATGTATACCCTGTTGCACTAACACTAGGAGAGCCCACAATATCATTGCACTGTTGGGTTTTCAACTCTCGGTGCTACGCCGAACATAGAAATTCCACTAACGCGCTCTAATTTAAGCATTAATTTAGGTGTCGTCTAGTGTTAGTGAAAACGAGCATTACAGCGACGACTTAGGTCGCGTGACGCGTCCGACAGTTTGCTCCAGGTTTAATTTCACAAAATAATATGACAGTTGTTATCTTTTCCAATAAATCTTTTTGACCTGCGATTTAAACATAGTAACCAGTTACAGATAGTGCCCTCCACGAAGACGCGCCAGACTGTTCCTCCTCATCGCTAGTGGTTATCGCTTGTTAATTCTTCGAGGGTTATTTTTTGTTATACACACTAATTATCCACTAATAAGTAATCAGTGTGTATCGACAAAACTAAAACACTAGCAGAATGTTGCACACTTGTAATGTAACCGCTTAGGAAGAAGAGTGGGGCGCCTCTTCGTGGGTGACACTATCTGTACCGTCAAGCCGGTGCGCACAGAATCAAAGCCACAGTTTGTATAGTATGTTGAGTGTCGATTGCCATGTGTTGACGATGGGTGTCGTGTTGGGGAGCAGGTCTAGCGCAGCTGGTGTCGGAGCAGTTCGCGTCGGCCGAGGACAAGCAGGCCGCCACCAAGGGCAAGCAGGACGCCAGCCGTGAGTACATGTCGCGGCATTTCACTCACACAACGCTACAGGGCCCTTTTGGCGCGTGGACAAAATGCCATCGTTGTTGCTTGTTTTGTGATTACAATTTCACAAATGTTGACCAGCAGCGCCCTATCAACGTCATTCAGGCGCCACAAGACCTTGTAGCGCTCCACTCACCACTCACATCGGAATAGATAGTGCAACGTATGGTTCACGTCGCTATCGGTCACACCCCTTATATTACACTGAATGCGCCTGCGGGATTCCGAGATTGATTGTCTCTTGTAACCCCGGAACATGAGTAGTACTTTTACGGCATGCATTAACTATTCCGAGCAGTGCTCATTACATTACGTTACGTACGTGTACCTCGCCTTTGTCATCGTATGTCAACATATGTATTGCAGTCATTTGCTGTTGTTAGTGCAAGGTTTTACTGTGGACAACGAGACTAGATTATTCGTTCGTTAAATTATGATATATTTTTGATAAGCATCAATTAAATTAGTTTATTATTATAAACTTCATGATCTGTACGTCTGCAGTAAATACCGTTGCTCTAGGAAATACGTGAAATCATTCGAGTTTCATTTCGTTTTACAAACTTATTAGGTCTTTCTTTACCTATGAAATTGGAGATTTTTATGAAAATTTTGGTACTTATTTTTTTATTTCAGCTAATCAAAGTATTGGCCCAAATTATCTATACAATTTTGCCATTCTGATGGCAGTTTGTTTATCCCTTTACTGTAGAAGTCTGCCGGACGGGAGGCGATGAAGTCAGCGAAAGCGTTTTGTACTGCCTCTCGGGTGTTGAATTTTTTACCACTTAAAAAATTGTCTAAATTAAAAAAAAGTAATAATCTGTTGGGGCAAGGTCCGGTGAGTACGGTGGGTGACGGAGAGCTTCCAGCTGTAACTCTTGTAGCTTTGCGATGGTCTGTCGCGAAGTGAGCTCGCGCGTTGTCGTGGAGAAGCAATGGGGAAGAGCGATTGACTAGTCTTGGTTATTGAATTGCGAGCTTCTCCATCATTGTTTGCAATTCTTGGCAATAGACATCTGCCGGCACTGTTGTGCCATTCGGTAAGAAGCTGTGATGTACAAGTCCGGCGCTGGTCCACCAGACAGTCACCAACATCTTCCTATGAGTAATCTTTTTTTTAGCGCACTGATTAGGTTCTGTACCCGGGTCCACCCACTGAGACGAACGCTTACGGTTGTCGTACAGGATCCACTTTTCATCGCAAGTAATAATTCGATTAAGAATTCCCTCGTTTCTATGTCGATTCAGTAGTGCTATGCATGCTTCGACGCGTAAGTGTCGCTGTTGGTCGCTTAGTTCGTCTGGCACACACTTATCTAGCTTTTTTATCTTTCCGATTTGACGCAAGTGCTTCAATGTTGTTTTGACACTAACTCCAAGGCCCGCAGCAAGCTCAGCCGTAGATTGAGTTTTATCCGCTTCCACTGTCGCATTCAATTCGTCGTTGTCGACAATGGTAACCGGCCGACCGCGAGGCTCGTTCTTCAACTCAAAATTTCCAGTTTTAAAACGATGGAACCAATAATGGACCGTGTTTATGCAATCTGTGTTAGGCCCGTACACGTCGTTAATGTTTCGTGTTCTTTGCGTAGCGGTATGTCCACGTAGGAACTCATATTCGAAAATTGTACGAATTTTCAGTTTATCTATGGTACCAAAAACTTCCACAATTTCACAAAATCTATTTAAAACAAATGACTGAATTTGAAATTAAATTAACACGGCTTTCGAATAAAATTTATTTGAATTTCGAATTGCGCACCAATCCACAGATAATTAAATCTGAAAATGCTGGTTATAGAATCTCCAATTACATAGGTAAAGACCTACCTATTATTTTTCAAATGTTTCGTTTGGCACATAACTGCCCAGCGGCGGGGTAATTGTGTAACACTATCAGTAGCAATGGGTTTCATTTTAACAATTCAACAACATTCATTGCATTATTTACGTTTTTGCGCCTACAAATTTTTCGAACATACGAAGCAATGGATTAGCAATATTCTTTAAAATGATTCAGATTGTGATTGATAGTGCGTTACACAATCAGGGTGCTGGTGTTAAATGATACATCGAGTTTTAGAAAAAGAGAAAATGTTTAACAAATCGGAACTATTGTTTAGCGGTTGTTCCCTAGGAATTTATGAAAACATGTTTATGGGAACTACATTTGTGTATAATTATTTTTCATGAGTTTCTTGACAGAATTTAGCACGGGCGCTTTTTTGACGCAATGTGGCGCTTTTCTGACGCGATGTTTATTTCTTGCGCACTGTTTGGGGAACGAAACCTGCAAAGTTATTCACAGCCATTCAATACGCTTCCGTGCCGAATGGAACAATGTTATCGAAGGAGTTCTCTAAACTCTAAAATACAAATTTGAAACCCGAATTGTTATCAGTTTAAACCAAGTAGACGACTGCTATTCTTCCGACACCTATTTGCTATCTGGGGCAAGGCAAATCAGGTAACTGAGAATGTGTCTTTTTCGACTCGGGAGCGTGCCCAATGGTTGTGAATAGCTATGCTGTTCGGGGCTAGCCTGGGTCTGACGGCGTGTCGTGTTACAGTGGGCCACGCCGCGGCAGGGGCGGCGCCCTACGCGCCCACGCCGCCGCCCACGCTCCTGCGCTGGTGTGCCGCGCGCCGCACGCTCGCGCTGGCCGGCCGCGCCGCCCGCGTGCGGCTGTGGGACGCCAGCACCGAGCTGCTGCTCACCGACATCGACACCGGTATGTACGCTCACGCCGCGCCGCCCGCGTGCGGCTGTGGGACGCCAGCACCGAGCTGCTGCTCACCGACATCGACACCGGTATGTACGCTCACGCCGCGCCGCCCGCGTGCGGCTGTGGGACGCCAGCACCGAGCTGCTGCTCACCGACATCGACACCGGTATGTACGCTCACGCCGCGCCGCCCGCGTGCGGCTGTGGGACGCCAGCACCGAGCTGCTGCTCACCGACATCGACACCGGTATGTACGCTCACGCCGCGCCGCCCGCGTGCGGCTGTGGGACGCCAGCACCGAGCTGCTGCTCACCGACATCGACACCGGTATGTACGCTCACGCCGCGCCGCCCGCGTGCGGCTGTGGGACGCCAGCACCGAGCTGCTGCTCACCGACATCGACACCGGTATGTACGCTCACGCCGCGCCGCCCGCGTGCGGCTGTGGGACGCCAGCACCGAGCTGCTGCTCACCGACATCGACACCGGTATGTACGCTCACGCCGCGCCGCCCGCGTGCGGCTGTGGGACGCCAGCACCGAGCTGCTGCTCACCGACATCGACACCGGTATGTACGCTCACGCCGCGCCGCCCGCGTGCGGCTGTGGGACGCCAGCACCGAGCTGCTGCTCACCGACATCGACACCGGTATGTACGCTCACGCCGCGCCGCCCGCGTGCGGCTGTGGGACGCCAGCACCGAGCTGCTGCTCACCGACATCGACACCGGTATGTACGCTCACGCCGCGCCGCCCGCGTGCGGCTGTGGGACGCCAGCACCGAGCTGCTGCTCACCGACATCGACACCGGTATGTACGCTCACGCCGCGCCGCCCGCGTGCGGCTGTGGGACGCCAGCACCGAGCTGCTGCTCACCGACATCGACACCGGTATGTACGCTCACGCCGCGCCGCCCGCGTGCGGCTGTGGGACGCCAGCACCGAGCTGCTGCTCACCGACATCGACACCGGTATGTACGCTCACGCCGCGCCGCCCGCGTGCGGCTGTGGGACGCCAGCACCGAGCTGCTGCTCACCGACATCGACACCGGTATGTACGCTCACGCCGCGCCGCCCGCGTGCGGCTGTGGGACGCCAGCACCGAGCTGCTGCTCACCGACATCGACACCGGTATGTACGCTCACGCCGCGCCGCCCGCGTGCGGCTGTGGGACGCCAGCACCGAGCTGCTGCTCACCGACATCGACACCGGTATGTACGCTCACGCCGCCCACGCTGCTGACTACCATGCTTGCGCGGTCGCGCGAAGACAGGCAGTGCAGACGAACACAACCTCACCTACACGCTGCGCGACACAGAATAAAATAGACGAGACGCAGCGACGCGGCGGCGGCACGGGCGCGGGACCGCGCCGCCGCCGCGTCTGGCGGGTCATTCATAGAATAAGGAGTAAAGGTTTTATGCAAGCAGTTTTAAAATTATAAATGCATAATTACATAACATCGTGGATAGCCAAATCCGAAACTATGAGGAATAGCGAAAAGTACTCAAAGGAGTCTCGGGCTCGATTTTGATGAAAACTAAAACGGCATCATTGATTTTTGAAAATCAATATTTCTAGCCAGGAATCGAACCCGTTGATTTTGAAAAAAAAAACACTGTGTTATTACACCATTCGATTGTGTCGCTAATAAGGATCGAATTCTGGGAAGTAATGATACCTATACGGCAAACTAAAGAAGCATTTTTAACAAAATTCTTTGGTACTCCCTTTCTTGTCTTAAAAATGTTTGTCCGAAAATCATTATCCATAACACGTTTACTATAAACTTCAGTAACCATAATGTTCAAAAATTCGAAATTTTGTTTTACATAATTATCATTACATAAGTTTGCCGTATGCCGTATGTTCGATTCCTGGCTAGAAATATTGTTTTTTCAAAAATCCAATGATGCAGTTTTAGTTTTCAACAAAATCGAGCCCGAGACTCCTTTGAGGACTTTTCGCTATTTCTCATATTTTCTGATTTGGCCATCCACGCCCACTTGGAAAATTCACCTGTATATTTATTTATTGACAAAGTTGAACAAATAAATGATAAGAGGGCAAGTTTTCATATTTTTACGAGCTTTTATTTAACTTGCAATGTATGTATGTAACTATGTTATAAAACTTATTTTACAAAAGTATTTTTACTTTTAATTATTAATTGGCGTGATGGAATTGATGACCTCAGCCAACCTTAAAGCAAATCGCATTTTATTAGATTATCGTGTAAAAATAATGTTTAATAAGTATTACGTATATTATATTTGATGTCTTTAATAGTGAGTATTATGTAAATGGTACACGATAGACAATTCCAATATTGTCTCTCCTTCTCCCTTTCAATCCTACTAATGGTTGTCTTTAAAACATCGCTTCTAGCCAAAAACTGCCCATCGTGTCACCCCTTGTAAAATGTTTACATGTATATCTGTCATGAATGTAGTGTACTTAATAAAGAGCATCGTGTCGTAATGTCCTCGTACAGAATGCGAGGCGGCGGCCACGTCGCTGTGGCGCGGCGCGGACGGCGCGCTGCTGCTGGGCTTCGGCGACGGCAGCGTGCGCGCCTGGGACGAGCGCAGCCCGCGCGCCGCGCTGTGGCGCCTGGCGCAGCACGCCGCGCCCGTGCTGGCCGCCGCGCAGCGCGCCGACCTGTACGCGCTGCTGACGGGCTGGTGAGCGCGCCCGCCGCCGAATGTAGCACTGTTGTTTTAATATTGCTTTATGGTGGGAAACAAATGCAGCCGTCCGTCCTGTATAGCTCCGTCTTATTCGCACACTGAAGTAATAATAAAATTATACTGCTATAAAAATTGATGATTCAGTCACAGATGCAACACATACGAATCCAATATAGAAATAAAATCCGTGAACATCCTGAATGTATACCTATCATTGTCATCGAGACTTTCACAAATAAAAAACGATTCAGTTTCACGTTCAGTATTCTACAAAACCGACATGAACCACTATTGCTACGTTATTTAACAGCAATACATTATTTTACCTCTTGACAGCAAGAACCCACCACCACATGAAACCACCTTGTAAGAACGAAAATAGAGATCACTGTAATTTTGTCAGACTTGCATTGGCAACAATCTTATTGTAACGAGTATAAAGATCACTGTGGTTTTGATAGTGATGTAAAATCAGAGGTAAAATACATGTGGAAAGACTGTACAGTGTACATGAACAGTTATGTAATCCGTATGCTCGTTGCAGCATGAACGGCGAGGTGTGCATCTACGACACGCGCAAGATGGCCGTGCTGGAGACCGTGCGTGCGCCCGCGCCGCTCGCCGCCATCGACGTGCACCCGCTGTGCAACCTCATCGCCTGGTACGTACTGGCCTACACTAAGTCTTTTTTTTTTATAAGTTTACTAGCTGCGCCCCGCAGTTTTACCCGCGTGTTTCGATTCCAAAAAATTCTGGAGAGGGCCACCGTTATCACCTAAGGGTATAAAAAATAGCCTACGACCTATTCTCAGACGTAGGTCTGAGGACGTTTCGGAGGAGTTTAGTAGCAAAAGATTTATATATACTTGTTACCGTTATAATACGGAATACGTTAATATGCCCATTAATTGAGTTAACCGCAAATTACCGGGTACAATCCGTTAAAGTGTGAAATATGTTACCGGCCAAACCCGATTTTAGGATGAACTAGTTTCGCCTAGGCCAAACCAGTTCTCATTCGCAAGCTCTTGCATTGTATGTCGACTTATTTCTGTGTAAAGGGTTTAAAGTAACCTAACCATTTTTTTTTTTGTAAGGATTGTATTGAGTAAAACCACTGACTGCTGATTAAATACTGACTCTTTATTAATAATGATTGATATTTAAATACACGAGTAAGATACATTGATATATGCAAACTTAGAACTATAGGTTATACACTACACCTTCCCCGGAGGGATAAAATAAAATATTATGTTAGTATTATTTTATTTTTATGATTAACATTCAATAAATTTTTAGTTTTTTATTTTACACTGTAGTAAATATAAGTTTACAGTTAATTAATGTTAATTAAGTTATACAAAAGTATAATGTACCTATGTAAGAGTATAAGGTTATTATGAATTAAAATTCAAGATAATATAACAAGATAAGTATAACTTACAAAATAAAATGTTCCTGTGTGAATACACATAAACACAAAAATATAGGGGTATAAAAATATTATGAATAATATAACTTAGTCCTATTCTTATGAACTAAATCAGTTTTTCCATTAGCTTTCAATATTTCGACATTTGGTGAAACATCTTTGATTACTAAATATGGTCCATTATAAATACTCTGGAGTTTGTTTCCTGTTTCGTTTTTCACAAGTATCAAATCATTTGGTTTATAAGTAATAGGATTACACCTTAGATCATGCTTTTGTTTTCTTATTGATTTACTTTCACATAAATTATCATACGCTTCTTTCTGAGATGTTTGCAATCTATATTTCAATTCCGATGGATAATTATCACAGTTATACAGTGGATCTACTGATCTTTGAGTTAAATTGGATGGTATATTGCATTTTTTCCCGAATACCAGCTCAAATGGCGTAAATTTAGTTGCGGTGTGGACTGAGGTATTATAGGCAAAGCACCAAAAGGGCAACCATGTACTCCATGAATTTGGATGGTTGTCCGTTTGAATTCTAAGATAATTACCCAAACTTTTATGAGTGTTTTCCAGAGAACCTATTGTTTCGTGATGGTATGCGGTAGAGTTTAAAGTTGTTATGTTGAGTAGTTTACATGTTTCTTTGAAAACAGATGACAAAAATTCAGTGCCTCTATCAGTAGCTACTCTAGCGGGGATACCAAATCTAAGTATAAAATGGTTAACAAAATTTTTCGCTATCTCCGCTGCACTTTTTGTTATCATAGGATAAGCTTCTACATATTTACTCAGCTCACATTGTATGGTTAAAATATAAAGATAATTATAATCATCTCGATCTAAAGGTCCTACTACGTCCAAAAAAACCTTTTCCATTGCCGAATTAGCTGTTGTTGTAACAACTAACGGCTCTTTAATGTAATGAGAAGTATGTTTTTGTCTTTGACACTGATCACATTTCTTAATGAACTCTTTTATATCTCTTTCAAGGCCTGACCAAAAGTAATACTTTTTGATGTTATTGTACATTCTTCTTATACCAGCATGGCCACTTGTTGGTAGAAGATGAAAATCATTTAATATTACTTTTTGGTCATCCTCGTTTTCAATTATTTTTACGTCATTTAATATACACAATCGCGGACCGGTCCAGTTTTTATACGACTTTATTTCTGTCGCTACTTTTTTAATAAATTCATCGTAGATTTTACTTCTTATAAAAATTAATTCGTGCACGTTAATTTTTTCACAAAAATATTTTAGTTCCCTCACAAATGCGCCTGGCGTCAATTGTGATCGGGCAACTGGATTTATAAATAACGTCATTTTTGATGACGAATAACAAAACTCTTTGCTCTCCATTTCTATGTCATTTGACCTACGTAGGTTATTTAACTCATTATAATCTATAAATTTTAGTTCTACAGACATCCTTGATTTACTATGAATCTCCACGACTCTTGGTTGCGCAGGCCAATCGTCAGTAGTACCCATAGCACTTGGAGAATGTTGCGACTCTTGCACTTTTCTATATTGCGAACGCGTCATGACCGTGATTATACTTTCATGCATATTTTTTAAGTCAGTTGATGTGATAGGTAATCGTGACATTGTATCTGCTGGAATATTTGTCGATCTTTTTATATATTCTACGATAAAATCGTACTCTTCAAGTAGAAGTCTGAACTTTATGAGACGACTAGATGGGTCACGCATGCCAAATAAATAAATAAGTGGTTTATGATCGGTTTCAATAACAAATGTACGGCCATACAAATATGGACGGAAATGTTTTACTGCCCATACTATTGCTAACAGCTCTTTTTCCCCAATGGGATAATTAATCTCGGCCTTATTTAAATTTCTACTCGCGAATGCTATTGGGTTTCTGTTGTCATTGCATAAAACTGCACCCAACGAATACTTAGAAGCGTCGGTTTGTAATATGAACTTATGATTACTAGAAAAGTTAGGGTATTGAAGTATGGGCGGGCTAGAAATTATAGACTTTAAAGTAGAAAAAGCAGTTTGACAGTCTTGATCCCATATGAATAACGCATTTTTCTTTGTTAGCTTTGTTAAGGGATAAGCTATATTGGCAAAGTTTTTGATAAACTTTCTGTAATAGTTGGCAAACGCGATAAACCTAATTAATTCTTCTACATTTTTCGGTATTGGCCAGTTACTTAAAGCACTTATTTTCTCAGGATCGGGCAAAACACCTTCGCTCGTTATAACATGTCCTAAATACAATATATCCTTTTTAAGAAAATTACATTTACGGGGATTTAACTTTAAATTAACTTGACGCAATCTAGTAAAAATATCTATGAGGTTTTTGTTATGGTTTTCTAATGAATTTCCAAAAATAATAAGATCATCTAAGTATACTAGACACTTCTCATATGTTAATCCCGACATTGCGACAGTCATCATTTTTGAAAATGCATTAGGGCTTGTTTTTAAACCCATTGGCATTCTCGTCATCTGGTATTGTCCAGATAAGGAAGCAGTACTTTTTTCTTCGTTCTCAGAAACTTTAAACTGTCCAGAACAAAATGCTGTGTATTTTCGACTGTCGGGGTCAAGGTCACATTGGTAATATCCATTAGAAAGGTCAAGAGTAGTAAAGTATACAGAACCAGAAAGCGAATCCAAAATTTCAGTAATATTTGGGAGAGGGAATTTGTCCTCTTGTATGCAGTTATTTAACTTCCTGTAATCTATTACCAAGCGCCAATTCTTATTGCCTGTATTATTTACCTTTTTAGGGACCAATAAAATTGGACTCGACCATTCTGATTGACATGGTTCAATTATACCTTCTCGTAACATGTTACTAATCTGCTTGTTAACTTCTTGTTTTTGCGAGTATGGTATTCTATATGGTTTACTATAAACTGGTTGAGCATTAGGAAGTAAACTAATTTTAAGTTTGTAAATATTTGTTGTTGTTAACTTATCACCGGGCATTATAAATATATCGGAGAATTTCGCACAAATATTTTCTATAGTGATTTGCTCTTCCTCATTTAAATGTTTTAAATTTAACAAGCTAAACAATTTTCGAACTCTGTCTGCGTTAATATTTCTACACTGTTCAAAAGTACACAAATTATAGTCGCTAATTTTATGTAATTTTGGTTCAATTGTGTCAATGTGAACCTCTGTTTCGTTTGTATTTAGTATCAAAATAGGTATCACACCATTCATGGGTTTAACTAACACGCTGGCAATAAATATTCCTGTTCGTAATTCAGACGAGCAAACAAGACACTCTTCAGTAATATCAGTAGGTATGTAATGTATTGATTCGGACCTTGGTGGCAAAGTTAAATTATAAGAACCTATTGTGTTATTTAGTTTTAAAGGCAAAATTACATTTGCATCGTTATTATTTAATGTTAAACTTCTACAGCCATAATCTAAAACAGCATTGAATTTCATTAGAAAATCTTGTCCCAGAATAGCATGTGCCTTACACGGCAAAGAATTAAAAACATAGAACTTCTGATTAAATGTTTGTCCTCCTAAATCATAACAATTGCTCATGGTTAAATAAACATATCCGATTGCTTCTACGGTGCCTCCGATTCCGCTTATCTTAATGCTCTCCTTATGAATAGGTATGTTTAATTCAATAACATGTTTATATTTAATAGCACTAATTGAAGCACCGGTGTCAATTAAAAATAAATATTTTGATGTATCTACGTACAATTCTACGTAACAATTACTGTTACTTGCAAATACAAATCCATTATTCACGAAAAAACTTGCTCTGCTCCTCGGTTGAATTACTTGTTGAGGGTTCATCGTTTTTTAGAACATGTATATTGGCATCAGAACGTTGACTATTCTTATGATGACCTCTGGAGCTGTTATATCTATTATTAGAATTATAGTACGTACCTCGATACTGTCTTGGCTGACCTCGGGTATAGTTTTGGGACGAACGTCCACGGCCACGGCCACGGTAGAAACTCGCACCACGATGGCCGATAAACCTGCTAAAGTTGTTATTCGCGAAGTTGCGACGAGTTTGGTGGATGGCTCCACGATTATGCTGTCCTTGAAAATAATTATTACGTTTCCTAAAAGTTAAAACGTTTTCCGAATGCGACGGAAATGCAATGGTTTCTTCATCTATAGCTGCTTGCACCGCGTCCTTTAAGGTTTCAAACTTTTGTGCAGCTATTATCGTACTCAGCCGTCTATTACGTAATCCGTCGGCAAAACGTTTAATAGCTTGTTTCTCATTTAAAGGTTGTAAAATCTTTAGGTTTTCAGTTTTTCCCTCGGATTGCGCTATAGACAAGTCCATAAATAGCTCAATCAATTCCTTACCATAATCATTAATCGACTTTTGATCTTGTCGCGAAGTTTGAAGTTTATTTTGCAAGGCAACTGCACTCTTTTTAGGTAAAAGAATCACACGCATATCTGTCAGTAATGCATCGATAGATGGGTAATCAGACTTAAGGCTTAATTTTGCTTGTTGAGAGAGGCGACTTTTTAAGACAAAGTTAATTAAACTTAATTTGCATTTTTCGGTTTTTAAAGTAGAACTATAGTACTCGATACCATCTGTTACGAATGGAAAGCATTTTAATTATAATAAATTAGTTTGTGAGACCTCGCTACGCATATTTACAATTTTCTATAAAATTTAATAAGTTCATCAAAACCATAACCTCCTTTTTGTTTAAAGGTGGTTAATGTTGGACATCACGTCGTCGCGCTTACAACAAGAGCTCACATTTTGCATAGAGGATTTTCCCGCTAACATTTTGCATGGAGGATTTCCCCGCTAACATTTTTACATGGAGGTTTTCCCAACTCACATTTTGCTTGGGAAAATTCCCTAACTCACGCTTGTGCACGACGATGCGAGCCCCGTTAGTTCGTCTTCAACTCTCACATAGCTCGCACAAGTTTATAGTAACGCGATCACGCCGATGCGAGGCCTCACTCAGTACTTCAACGTAACTGTATTTCATTTAATAAACCGATTAATCACGTACTGCGTACTGTACGCAACATTAAGTGGTCCTTCTAGCCGGATCTTGGATCTCGGCCACGTGTTTTAGTCGGACTGAAAACCTGTGTGCAGGGATGTCGCTGCTTCACACACCCCCAAAGGGTGTTACAACACGTAGTAAACGTGCTACGGAGCAGCTGACTACTAAAAGTGAACAGTTACTAGTGAAGTCAGTGAAAAGTGATAAAACCACATGTTCGTCGGCAGCGGCCCGTAAAAGGCTAGAGTATGAAGCAGCTCAACTTCAAGCACAAATCGACCTCGATTTAGCGCAAAAGCGTGCTCAAATTCAGAAAGGCTTGCTTTCGAAAAAACTAGAAGTCGATATAGCAGACTTACAAGAAGAGAATCACGGCTCGGTCTCGAAAAGTTCTAGATTAGTCGAGTCGTGGTTCGACAAACAAGATGAAGTTGCCCCCATCGCTAAAGAGCAGCAACAGGACTTTGTCAGCGAGCACCCGCCGCATGGCGACAGCATCAACCAGTTGACAGAGGCGTTGCACCAAGTACTTACTAGAAGTAACATTCGTGATAACAACAGAGAACTCCTTGCGCGCCTAGCAACCTCAAAAGATTTACCGGTATTCGACGGTGACCCTATGCAGTGGCTGCAGTTCAAGGAGTCATATAAAGAGTCGTCACACTTATGCAGTTATAGCGATGCAGAAAACATTTGGCGGTTACGAAAGTGCCTACGTGGTGACGCAAAAGAAGCCGTGTCATCGCTCCTCATCGGCAACACAACACCGCAAGGTATAATTGACACCTTAGAATTACGATTTGGCAGACCCGAGTGTATAATTAATAAAATATTCACTCAACTCAAGAAAATTTATCCACTCCCAACTGCATACCATACGGAGATCGTGAATTTCTCGATAAAAGTTAAAAACTACGTCACAGCTGTTAAAGCTATTAAGTTGCAGGAATACCTACAAAGCCCGGAAACGACGTCTATAATACTGTCAAAGCTACCGCCCGCCCTTATCAATAAATGGGCCGAGTATAAGTACGAGAGACAAGACAGCTCTACACCCAATCTAGAAATACTATCGGAGTTTCTATACAGAGAAGCTACTATCGTCGCAACCTCAGGTGTGAGCTACATATTCAGCAGTCAGAACGACGTAAGAAAGAAACACGAAAGAAGTCATTCAGTACTAGCGTGCACTACTACTTACGACAATAAATGCATGT
The DNA here is from genome assembly GCA_914767645.1 of Hydraecia micacea. NCBI lineage: Eukaryota > Metazoa > Arthropoda > Insecta > Lepidoptera > Noctuidae > Hydraecia > Hydraecia micacea. The sequence goes on from OU611780.1 coordinate 19,910,555, forward strand.
TTTGTCGTACCTCTCAGGCGCACGCGTTAGCCAACTGCGGCAAATTCAAACGCGCCATGAGACGCGATCGATGGCAATTTGTACGGTCTAAACATCTTTGCTACAAGTGCTTAAGCGCACGGCATAATAAACCCGCCGTGTGCAGCGCTCCTAACTGCAGTGAATGTGGACATCCGCATCATAATCTCCTTCACTGGACGAAGACTACAGCGGCAGCGCCGGCAGCGCCCGCGCAGCCAGAGACGGCGCGCCCCGAAGTGGACGCAGCCCGCGTGCACCCATCAACGCACGACGAGTCGCGGCGCGAGGATACCGTTGCCCACGCACACACCAGTGCGTCCTCTAGTGTTAGTGTACCGTCAGTGCCTAAAGTGTTGTTAAAAATAGTGCCGGTTACCGTTCATGGACCTAAAGACAATATCCACACACACGCGTTGCTTGACGACGGTGCCACCGTGACGCTGATATCTGCTGATCTTGCTGATCAGGCGGGACTCCACGGTAAGACAGTCACCATGCGCGCCCGCAGTGCATGGGACTCCGGTGAGCTCGTGTGCCAAACGGAAAACGTAAGTTTTGCCATTTCTAATAATACCGGTGATCGTTTTAATTTGTGTGCTCGAAAAATGAATAAACTTAATTTACCTATTCAACGATTATCGTGTATGGACTTTAGTAATTATTCTGACTATATTAACTACGACTTGTGCAAATGTGACGCACAACCTAAATTATTAATCGGACAGGATAATTATCATCTTATTGCTCCTATTTTGTGTTTAAAGGGTAATAGAAAAAATGAACCTTATGTTACAAAGACACCGCTAGGATGGTGTATACACGGTGTCGTAATTAACAATATAAATTTGATGAACATGTCAGCTGATCGTATCGCTAGTGATGACAGTCCGCAACATTGTTGTGATTCTGAGTTGAACGAGTTCGTAAAAAAATCATTTTCTTTAGAGTCAATAGGTATATCAAAACAACCGCGACAGAATGCGGACGAGTTGCGCGCTGTCACCATACTAAATAACACATGTGAATTAGTTGATAACCAATGGTTAGTAGAATTGCCTTGGAAATATGATAACTTTGTTATGCCTGATTCTTATCAAAATGCCTGTAATCGTTTAAAATCAGTCGAGAGAAAAATGTCAGCCGACAACACTTACGCGTCGCGTTATAGAGAACGTATTCAGCATTTATTTTCCAATAATTATGCCAGGAAGCTAAACGAGGGGGAGTCTAGCGACCATATTTGGTACCTACCTCATTTCGGGGTCGATAACCCCAATAAGAAGAAGTTACGTTTAGTTTTCGACGCGGCTGCGAGAACACAAGGATATTCTCTTAACGATTTTTTATTGACAGGTCCGGACTTATTGCAGTCTTTATTTGGAATTATGTTTAGGTTTACAGAAAATCAAATTGGAATTATTGCAGATATTAAAGATATGTTTCTCCGAATTAAAGTTAAAGAAAAGGATCAACATACACTTAGGTTTTTATTTACAGATGAAGCCACTAAGATCGTTAATAAATATGCCATGACGTCGTTAATATTTGGCGCGAACTGCTCGCCTTTCATCGCGCAACATATTAAAAATAAAAATGCATTGCGATTTAAGGATACTTATCCAACTGCTGTCGACGCTATTTGCAAGCAACATTATATGGACGACTATATCGATAGTTTACCAGAAATCGACCTTACAAAAGAAATGATTAAGGAAGTATCTTTTATTCACCAACGGGGTGGATTCGAAATCCGAAACTGGGCTAGCAACGTACCGGATGTTCTGGAAAACGTACCGAAGGAAGCTTTGAGTGACAGTGTCTGTTGCACCTTCGATAAAGATCAATCGGAAAGGACACTCGGTTTATTATGGTACCCTGCTAGCGACGAGTTAGGATTCGACTTAACCTTGAAGCGTATACCACCTGATGTTGTAAACTTAAAAAGAAGACCAACGAAACGCGAACTGTTATGTATTGTTATGTCTATTTTTGATATTCATGGTTATCTGATACCATTTACGATTAAAGAAAAAATAATAATGCGCGTAACTTGGAAAACGAAAATAAAATGGAGGGACAAGGGTGCACAATTGAAGATCGGTGATATGATAGTAATAGTTGACCCTAACTCCCCCCGTAACTGCTGGCCTAAAGGTATCGTACAATCTGTGTACCCCGGTGCTGACGGACGTGTAAGGGTTGTCGACGTTAGGACTAAAAATGGCATACTTAAACGACCTGCGGCTAGGTTAGCAATATTTTAGATTACATTCTATTTGTTTGTTAGTTGTTTATTTTTTTTGTTTATTTGTATTTGTGTTGATTTTGTTTTGATTATCGTTTTGAGTGTCGTGTCGACACTGAGGGGGAGAATGTTACGAATGGAAAGCATTTTAATTATAATAAATTAGTTTGTGAGACCTCGCTACGCATATTTACAATTTTCTATAAAATTTAATAAGTTCATCAAAACCATAACCTCCTTTTTGTTTAAAGGTGGTTAATGTTGGACATCACGTCGTCGCGCTTACAACAAGAGCTCACATTTTGCATAGAGGATTTTCCCGCTAACATTTTGCATGGAGGATTTCCCCGCTAACATTTTTACATGGAGGTTTTCCCAACTCACATTTTGCTTGGGAAAATTCCCTAACTCACGCTTGTGCACGACGATGCGAGCCCCGTTAGTTCGTCTTCAACTCTCACATAGCTCGCACAAGTTTATAGTAACGCGATCACGCCGATGCGAGGCCTCACTCAGTACTTCAACGTAACTGTATTTCATTTAATAAACCGATTAATCACGTACTGCGTACTGTACGCAACACCATCTATAAGTTGACGAGTCGTCAATTCCTCGTTATTCATGACTGGCAACAAACTCAAAGCTATCTTTAAATTAAACTCCATTTTGGATTCAAGATTCGATGTTTCACCAAATTGCTCACAACTACTTTTAGTTATAGGTAAATGCAACTTATTACAAAACTCTTGAATTTGGGCGTATAACTCTACAATTTTATCACAATGCGATTTAACTAATGACAAATTTTCGCCCCTAAATATCTTATCATCTATTTGTTTTCTAATGCTCACAAGTAAAACAGAATAATCATCATATATAATAGTTGCTTCATTCAACTTTTCTTTCAAACGATCTGGTGTCCTCCTTTCCAAACTTAATTTGAATAAATTCTCTTTTAATTTTCTCAACTTTTCGTATATATCATCGAGCTCAAGTGCCATTATTTGACATTTTTAAGGAAAGTGGAGTAACCAGCCTAAGCAATAATAACTAATAATTAGATTGTATAATATAAAACGCTTACCACACATAGTTCAACGCTTTAGTATCGGTTTCACTTTACACACACTTTACGCGCACTTAGTATCACACTTTTGGTTTACGCACCGAGATCTTCCTTATGACGTGGACGCCCCTGACCTGGACTGCTTGAGCACGCTGAACATCGTTTTCTTTCTGTAGTTTCCCTGCGACTACGCCGATGAGTCGAATTTCTCAGAGAGAGACGTAGGATTTGGTCATTGATCCACTCGTGATGGCAGTTCTTATAGCATTTGTACAGAAAATAGGCCGCCAATATCAGCAACAATCCCAGAATTATCATCATCACTATGCTGATCGCAGAAAGATGAAACTGTAGCTGTTCGGTACTAGCCACATTCGAAGCTCCAATGCCATTCTGGTTTATAATCACTTCTTCTCGTTTTGGGGTATTAGAATTGCACATTTTAAAGTTCTTTTGTTTTTATAATATTTATTTTTGAAAGTTCAATAACGCAACGTACAATTAGGATGAGAGTCTGTACCACCCACGTTGTATGCGGGTTACCCGACACCTCAATACCAATCCTGGCAGGGGCGCCATGTAAGGATTGTATTGAGTAAAACCACTGACTGCTGATTAAATACTGACTCTTTATTAATAATGATTGATATTTAAATACACGAGTAAGATACATTGATATATGCAAACTTAGAACTATAGGTTATACACTACATTTTAACTTGGAGAAATGCTCATCCATTCTGCACTACCACGGGGAGATGTGCAGTTATGTTGGACTCTAACCCACTAAAACCCCACGGTGTCCTCCTCTGCCGCTTACGGCGGGAACACGGGCACGCGTTAGCACTCATCCGTGAACCCGCCGCGGCTGTCCGTCACCGGACCCTCCTCTGGGGAGTATTCCCCATCACCGGCGCACCAGAACACATAGCACGCCGTCACCACCCCGGGGACCAAACCAGCACATGGGCGCCAGACGACCCCGTGTCTGGGCACCCTTGGTCCCCATGCGACGGGTCAGGTCATTGACCCCGCCACCTGCCAATTTTCGGCCGCAGAGGATAGGGAGAGCGGCCAACGTCATACCAACACTCCTCCTCCCCTGCGGCCCCACCGCGTCCGCCATCAGACGGTGCGACCCCGTCAGGCGTCTTGTGCGATCTCTGGCCATGTCGGCCCTGCAAATAATATAGATCGTCACACCACCTTCGCCTTGGTCTACCTCGACGGCGATGGCCTGTCTCAGGGTGCTTACATAAAGAAACAGGTTTCCGGTGCAGGCGGGTCTGTGCGGGTCGGTACCGATCGGTGCGGGTAAAATAGTCCCACATTAACTTATGCGTTCACACATATAGAAACAGGTAAAACATGTAACCGTGTCCTTCCGAAGATCAACTTGCAGAGGCCTGCACCGGGAGTCGAGACCGAAAACCCGCTTCTTTATGTAAGCATCCTCATACGTCCAGTGAGTGACAATCTTTGCTCATCTCTCCGAGTGCATTCGAGAGACCTGTCTGGCCTATAAAAATAAATAATAATTAAAAACTAAAAAATAATATATATTGGCCCTTTAAGTTTAATATAAGTTGCAGGAAATATTTTGATCCAAGCATCCTCACGTCGGGGGACGGCTAATGAAAACGCCAAACAGATGAGGCTTAAACCCAGCCATAATGAATGTATGCTATTGTTGAAAAAATAGCTGCGGTTAACTTCCAATTTTCATTGGCCGTCCCCCGACGTGAGGATGCTTGGATCAAAATATTTCCTGCAACTTATATTAAACTTAAAGGGCCAATATATATAATTTTTTAGTTTTTAGAGGTTTTTGTTTGAGTCGGGGGTTTTTTAAATTTTTATTCTTAATGATGAAGTTTAGGTGACCTTTTCATTAAAAAAAAAAAAAAAACTGAAAACGTAACTCCAAGATATTTATTTCATATAAATATATTTTGAGCGGTGCCGCTGCAGCTACGGCATAATGTGTAAACGGTCTTACATGGGACTTAAACGCAACTGGCGAAATGTGGGCGTACTATAGGTACACCTCTGCCTGACCCGTCGAGGAGTACAGGCGTGAGGGTGTGGCATGTCATGTAAAATTATGAAATAAGTACAAATTACACGCAGACTAAGTCGCAGGCAACAGCTTAATAACACTTGTCTATCAGTGGGTCAGTGAACCAGAGCATCAGCATCTACGACCTGAAGGGCGCTCCGCTGAACACCATCAAGTTCCACGAGGGATTCATGGGCGCGCGCATCGGACCAGTCTCCTGCCTCACCTTCCATCCGCTCAGGTAACCTCATCAGACAGATTTGGTGACGCTCTAGCATGCAACAAACAGTCATAAAAATGTCATTATTGACATTATTTTGTACTTTCAAATATGAGTGTCCTTCACCACACAATCCTCACCTTTGGAAACTTAATTAAAATCAATTTTGAGAACGCCATTCAATTCCAAAAAATAGTAAAGCAATAGTCGTAACGCTATGCCAAATCTCGAAAATAGTCATCAAGTGATTCCAGAGATATAAAGGTACCTTGGTGAGGATAACGCGGTGAGCCTTTCTCGCCACAATCCTCACCTGATTACCGCGGAACGCTTACGTTTTTGAATTTGAATTTGGTGTCAAAAAATAATCAAGAAATAGTCGTCTCCAACCATGATAATTTCGACCTGGTTTACTATGTAGAAGTATGTTAAACTTCCATGTAAATATCGTTGTAATTTACATATTCGAAATTGACCAATTTTGATTTAACCGTAAGTAAACAATCAAATATTCTTTGTATTTGTATTGTAGGATCAAAATATATGTTGTAGTTTCCAATCAGCGTAACGTCCGGCGTTTCAAAATTTGCCAAAGATGTAAACAACAATGGCCGCTCGAAATTGTCTATGGTTTAATGATTCTACTGTATGAATTTTAAGTTTTGGTGCTGTCGATGTTACGATGTTTGGGGTGGATTTTTTGGGGTTGATAAATGGAATAACCCACCAGGTACCTCCCCAGCAAAAGACCTGCAAGTTCAAATTCGACAAAGCTAAATAACAGCTATTTCTATTTTTGCAAAAACATTTTATACGCCGACCTCATCTAGCTTAAAAAATATATGATTGACGTGTAAAAGTGTTTGTACAAACCTACTTACAGAAATAAATCATTTATAATTTAGTATTTCGACACGTATCGATATACAAGAAGAAAGGAATTGATGACTTTCAGCCGCGTTAAACACTCTACTTTTCATTTCGAATATAAGGAAAGTAAAAAATTGTGGTTTTTCTAAAATATGTATTGATAATAATAACATTATTGAGTGTGCAAGTCACCCCCTGCCATTTTATCCGTGTATACAGTATGTTAACTAACAGAGGGCGTTCCCGTTAACCCGCAATAGTATAGCATCCATACATGCTAAAAAAATATTACCATTCGAAAATAAAATGCTTTTTTTTATATTAAAATATTCACTAAAAATGTTAAATTGATACGTAAAAGATCGCCGCACACGCAGCCCGTCATTTATAAAGAAATTGCGACGTTGCCGTCCTTCAAGTACGCGTGTACAGTGTTTCTTTTTTTACGTATCAATTTAACATTTTTAGTGAATATTTTAATTTAATATAAAAAAAATAAAAACATTTTATTTTCGAATGGTAATATTTTTTTAGCATGTATGGATGCTATACTATTGCGGGTTAACGGGAACGCCCTCTGTTAGTTAACATACTGTATATAAAACATTGATCAGGCAGGGGTCATAGTTCTTCCATATTTATTTATATATTCTTTATTGTACACCACAAAAATACATAGTTCTTGGTAACCAGTCCACTTCAGCCACCCAAACCCATAGTCCAACTTTTTATTTTTCCATATCCTACAATAGTCCTACACCAACCGGGGGTTATCTTTGGATGCACTTGCATAGTGCATACAGGGATAATCGTCGGATGGTGCCGCATTTCATTAAAATTTCCTAAGGGGCCTCTGCGAGTTGACTTCGGCCCCTCGTACGCCTTCCAAAGGACCCCGGTCCTTTGGAAGGCGTACGTTATACAATGTTAGAACAATTTGTGTACTATTTTAAATAATATGGAACACACCGTGTCACCGCCGCGGGCCGTCCCGCTTAATAGGTATTTTTTTTAATTCACACTGGCTGTTTATACACTCACAAGACCGCAACATTTTTCTTAATTATGTAAAAAATTTCGTAGCTACCTAACCAATTTATTTCTATATTTAAAAAATCATTCCCGCCCTAAGGTGGGAGGCAGCGTCTTCCACCCGCTATTCGGATCAAACAAACACTACTTTCCGAGTATGGGAAATGAAAAATGTTTTCTTTTTGTAGTAAAAAAGACCGCATCTTTATCAAGACGAACGCGGGCTAGCTCCAACAGCATCTTGGAAATCCTAACCTAGACACAATTCTTGTCAGTATAATAATGAATATAAATACTTTTTTTTTTTTCAATAAAAAAGTATTAAATAATCCTTGTATAAATAATCGATATTTTTTATGTCAATCACTTGCACAACTTGCATTTCAATCACAAGATAAATTTAGACGAGACAAAAAATGATGTCGCACGTTTGACATTTGTAAAAATTCAAAATCAATCCCAGTTTTCGCTTTTATTGTTAAATATAATAGAATACTTAAAAGTTTAGAAACACGCACAGGATGTAAAAGTGAATGTGATAATAGGTGTATCCTATTTAGTGCGAATTTAATCAGTGACACGCAGATGTCGCGTTCGATTCCCAGGCAAGTTCCATGTTATTGCTTTTGGCAAGTCACCTCCAATCTGTCTTTAAATACATAGTTTATAGATAGTTCAACTCATTTGTGCGCGCGGCGCTATGTGTGCATGCGCTTGTAATTATACAGCTTTACATTGTTTGGTAGTGACGCGGCAGTCGTCGTCCGAACAAAACATGTCCTTATCGCTTTACCCACACATAGCGCCGCGCGCACAAATGAGTTGAACTATCTATACTAAAGGTAATTTTGTTTAATTTTTACTCTAAACAGTCTTACTATATCGATCTAAGAAATCATTTTTATTCAATAAATTAATGTTTTCATTAGGAATAACGTTTACTGTACAACTATACAGGGTTAATTGCAAAACACCAAAAACCTTAAAAATAAGAATATTTAAAAGAAATGTTTGTGATTAGAATTAATACGTTTTATAAATTCAATCCGATCACTGATGTGATTATTTTGTCACATCGCTATTTAAATTTCGTTAAAAAGTGGTAACACATAAGCTGTCATCTTACTGCATCTGAGTCTCTTCATCTTTTGGAAGTGGCAATTAGAATCAATTCTATTTTCTTGTAAATTTCGAACTTCTAAAGTGCCTTTTATGAGCGTAATTGAAATAAATGCTTCGAATGTGGTAGATGCGCGATGGGCGTGGGCTCGAAGGACTCCACGGTGTCGGTGTACGTGTCGGACGCGCGCCGGTGACCCTCGCTGTACTCGCTGGCGCGGCCGCTGCCCTTCCACCAGTGAGCGCGAGCACGCGCCTACAGGTAAGCGCCTACTCACATACTACTTTGTAATACTCCAATCTTCTTTTTCCTATCCCTTACCCAATTCATCCATATTTTCTTTGGTCTCTCTCTGTCTGTCAATGCTTTAACACATTAATAATCATTATCATTATTAATCACTCTCAGTCACATGCGTTTCATTCAATAAAACGGATCGTTTCGCCCCCAGGTGCGCCGCGGCCAGCGCGAGGCTGCCACACAACACATGTACATAACTATATACAAGTATCTATTCACTGACATGGTCTACTCCTAGCCTAGTTTACTCCTAAGCGACGTCGTACCGTTAGTAATGCTTTCTATCTAGTCTCTGATACATTATCCACTTAGGGCCGTTTTTTCAATCGCCAGATACCTTTTATCTGAAGAATTAAACTGGCAGTTTCACATATTTTCTAAACAAAAACTATCATATTTATTCCTCAAATAAAACTTATCTGACGATTTAAAAATCAGCCCTTAGAATGTCTATCTAAATGATACATTTAAATATTTGTTTTGTTCGTCAATATGTCATTGAATACTTATTTAGTGTATAGGTATTTTAGGGTTGTCCTACAAGTCGATATAAGTGATAGTCTAAACGTACAGTTATCATTTATGTTGATTTGTGGTTATATTCGTATGTACCCGACAAAATATAGATCTAACGGCGTTCGATTGCACACTATAAGTGTAATAAAAAACTTACCAAAAAATATTCAAAACTTTACGGTTAATAGTTACGAGATAAGGCACATTATATTGCAATTTATTTTTATTAATATCGCGACATTCAAATTAATATTTTCTGCAATAGGAACATATTGGTATGTGCTGGTGTGAATTCGAACGCCTCTAGCAAGAATATTTGGTGCTACATTATACCGATACTGTAATGTTAATTTATTGTTATTGACGATGAGGGTCGCGCACTCGCGCCGCGTGAAGCGCGCGCACTTGTCTGTGGCTCTGTGGGCTTGTAACGCTATATTGCTAAATAATTATAATTGGTTGTGCCTTCTGTCGGAGGGTTAAGCTCAAAGTGGATACCAATATATCTTATACAAGTAATTACACGTTTGTGTCCAGAGCGACCTCACGGTACGGAAATTGTCTGCGTATTTTATTTCTTACGTCATAATTTTATTAGAAAATGTTTATAACAGAACAGTGTATTCGCGCTATAGTGGAATATCGTAATTATACCACATTATGTTATGTGGCCCACAGACATGTCACATTATCTGATACTGTACATATGAGGTGTCGTTCAGATTGCTGTGTCAAACATACACTGGACGCACGCCGCAGCGAACGCAACGCGTTGCAGACAATTTAGCCAAATAATACAACAATACACATATATTCATATTGTATTATTAATTAAATTATTCACAAAATGTAACGCTTTAAGTAGGTATGTAATTATCGTGTAAATAAGATAGGACTATATACCGGCTGTACTATGTGAACTCGTGTATTGATGTGCAGACGGCAAACGAGGTGCAAGAAATGATCGATATATGCATTCATAGAGGGCCTGAAGCTGTGCCGACTGACAACACACGCTCACACGCGTGGCATGACAGTTGCCCGCTAGTTGCTTGTTACAGAGCGGGCGAACAGGGAATACGTTCTTGACACCTGTCAGTTTCATACAAACGAATACGTGTTTTGCGAATTTGATCTTTCTAGAATTGTCGCACTGACAGCTGTCAGGCACGCATTCTGTCGACGGCCGCACTGTAGTAGCCTGCATAGTTGCATACTTGCCTTTTTTGCCGTTACTGTTCACGGACTATAATTATGTCAGTTTGAAAAACCCGGTAAACGTATCACAGACTAAGCTTATGACGCCTGAAGCGTGCACTGAAATCAGGAAATCGAGCTGGAAATAAATCAGAAAGGCGAAAGACTCGAGTTAAAGCTAAATCATAAAATAATGTACCACTAATGCAATATTTAATAGTTTATGTAAGTGTAGGCGTTTGTTTCGCGACATACGATTTTGTCATTATGGATATTGTGGAAACTACGGATAGTACATGTGTGATGCACATCATAGCACAAAATAACCGCGCGCGCGCCGCACCGGCCGTGCGCTCGGTGCGTCCGTGTTTTCATCGTTTAGTGATGTGGGCTCAACCCTGAATACGCAACATTACTTAAACAAGCCAGGTGCTAACACCTGGCTTGTTTTGCTACTTCTTTAATAGGACGCAATTTTAGACTTCTATCATTTAATTTTGTAACATTTGCTAAAATTTTTATTGACAAAATGAGATCCTAAGACTATCTCGAAAATTGACTATTGTAATAATATTGTAAAATTATGATTGTATTATTTGATTGAGTTTCCCAGTTAGAGCCTCTGCACACCACGTTTTTTAAACACGCGTCGACGGCGCGCTTTTATCCTACAGAGCATTTTGTTGTCGTTTGTATCGATACAAACGCGTATTTGAATTTATACAGGTGTGCAAAGGTCTACAGGCTGCGTCTGACTTGCGTGCGTATCGCGTCTGTATCGCTAGTCGCTACAAACGCGCATCAACGGCGCGTTTAAAAAACGTGGTGTGCACAGGCTCTTAGTGTCGCATGCCAGCCCTAGGCCTCGCGCCACACGCCACAAGTGTTCACGAGGTGCTACATACACACAACGTTGTCATCCAATATATTAGTTGTTACTTATACACTAGTACTCCAGCGCCTACTTCGTATTTGTACATATTAGTAAGCTTCTTCTGTACTATGATAAGCCGAGATATATGTGTATATTTTTTGTTCCAAATGATTTAAATTGTCTTGTGATTTACAGAAAGTTCCTAAGACTCAATAATTACTAGCTGCCATTTTTTTTTATTATAAGGTTTTGTTCACTACGTAATAAGTTAACGACTTTGTGTTCGTTTGTAGATTAGATTTAATGTTACAATAATTATGCCTGTGTGTAAGTCACAGGTTTTTAATTTTTATAATTTCACATGTCTACCGCAATGAAATGAAGGATACCGGTAGCTATAGTGTTAAGTGATATAATGAGCATTTAACTGTAATAATGAATAGTTTGTAACATGTGATGATTATGTTGATTTTCATTGAACAAAAGTTTGTTAATATTGGAGATGTATTACAGAATTCACTTATGAAATGTGTGGCCATAGAAAACTATAGTTGTAAGCGGTTGTCACCAGTTGTGATCAAACCTCAACTATATCAATACAATGAACAAATGGACAAGTTGCGAATTGGTTGTTGTGTATACTGAAACTTGCATTTCATCTATGAAGTGATCGATTTTTGCTTTTACGTATTACATAATATGTAATTTAAATGTACATTTTACATAATAATGATAATTGTTGTTGTTAAATAAAACATGTTTAAAATGTTGGGCTTTAATTTTATCTGTTGTTTGGCACATTCTCGTTTGTTGACGTCGGCGGAGGAGGCATCCGGGTCGGGCAGCGGGGGCCCACGGGTCGGGCGGCGGGGGCCCTCGGGTCGGGCGGCGGGGGCCCGCGGGTCGGGCGGCGGGGGCCCTCGGGTCGGGCGGCGGGGGCCCGCGGGTCGGGCGGCGGGGGCCCTCGGGTCGGGCGGCGGGGGCCCTCGGGTCGGGCGGCGGGGGCCCTCGGGTCGGGCGGCGGGGGCCCACGGGTCGGGCGGCGGGGGCTCGGGTCGGGCGGCGGGGGCCCACGGGTCGGGCGGCGGGGGCCCTCGGGTCGGGCGGCGGGGGCCCTCGGGTCGCGCGGCAGGGGCTCTCGAGCCGCGCCGGCGGGAGCCCTCGGGCCGTGCCGCGGGAGCCCTCGGGCCACGCGCGTACAGGCGTACAGTGGAACGAGTGTATGGACTTATAGTAATATGATTCACACATGGACTGTATTGTGAAATAGCTACTATAAGTCTAACGAAACCAGTATACTATAAGGACAAAATATGTTTTTTGTTAAAAATATATAAATTAACCTGTATGTCAGAAGGTGCACGTTTGGCGCACCATGTGTCTAAGCACTAAATGCGAAATTTGACAGATTGTAGTAGCTTGGTGTGCTGGCGTCTGTACATACATGTAATTGACTTATGTACCTTTCTGTTTTGTGGTATGGGAGAGGTTGGACTTAGGCATTTCCGAGAAAAAGTCTAATTTTGAAAAACGAATAATACCATCGTATTTAGTTATCAAATGCTTTCAAAACTTGTGCTGACGAATTTCTTTCTATCTCTCGTATTTCAGGAGTTAATTGAGAAAATGTGACATTTTACTATGAAAATTACTGTATCGAGCTCTCTGCAGCCTGATTCCGGCCTCGTTTCAAGTTGTGGGGCTTTACTATCGTATTATGCATAGCAAAAGGTACGTTTACTGCTAAGACACATGTTGCGCCATACACAAAACGCACCTTCTGATATATAGGATGATGTATTTTTTTACTGATTTAAGCTCTATGTCCGTGACCACCGCCACCCCACCAACGCCAATCGCTTCCATGTTTGGTGAATAATTAGTACTCAATTGGTACTAATTAGTACTCTAACAAAAAAATTGGTACCTTAGTAGTTTTCGAGAAAAACGACTTTGAAGGTGGTCCTGCGGTAGTCACGCTCCCTTCAGCAGGACCACCATGAGCGCCGAAAAAGGGGGCATGCTACAGCTATTCTAAGTATACAAATAATTAGTACCCATAAATGTGATTCATTTCGTGAAAAAAAACAGAACTGATACATTTGTATTTACCGAGAAATCAACGATGATAACTTTCGCGCAATTGTTCAGCAGGACCAAGATTTTGAATGTTGATTCCAAGTTTGAGAAGCTTGACGCTTTCCTCAAACCTACATAGAAAATTAGTACCCTGCAAGATAAAATTAGTACCCAAAATTCAACATTAGTACTCCAGTAGTTTAAGAGAAAATCGACTTTGAAGGTGGTCCTGCGGTGGTCACGGTGCAAAATTTTCATTTCAAGATTTCCCTATTAAAAACTCCGTGATTTCTTCCCAAATTAATACAAAAATTAGTACCCATAAAGAAGTTATAGCGACCAAAAATTCAAATTCCTAAGGGCCTCGTTCACCATCTCCAAGTAAAGCGTTGATTAGTTACTTCCCAATTAAAGTTAATTGGCAAGTAAAAGTTATGAGTATCCTCTATTAATTTCACAAGCGAAAATAAAGCTTCGAGTAACTACTTACGGGTTAAGTGAATGACGTACCAAATCGGTCGTCACATTCGTTCAATAATACGTCAGTTACTCGTCAAACGTCATTGTCAGTTGTCATTTTGTGTTTACTTGGTAGATTTGATAGTATCGTCCGTTGCGTCTTGAAAGTTGTGTTGTAGATTATTGCGTGTGAATTAATTTATTTAAACTTGCCTATTAACATGTATAAAGCTAAAAGAGACAGAAGTGCAAACTTTTCCACACATGAGAGGGATATTTTAGTATCTCTCGTTCAAAAATACCAAACTGTGCTCGAAAATAAGCAAAGTGATGCTTCGACATGGAAAATGAAGGAAACCGCTTGGGAAAGCATCCAAAGTGAATTTAATGCTCGATCTGGAAGTATATTTAGATCGACTAAAACACTGAAGGTGAAATACGAGGGCCTGAAACGGGCGGTCAGGAAAAAGTCTGCTGCAATACGCTCGGAACTTTACCGTACAGGAGGTGGTAAAAACACAGCACCTCCGCTAGATAATGTCGAGGAAAAAATAAAAGCCATGATTGCATTAAGCACAGATGGCTTAGAGAGTGTTTGCGACTCCGATGTACTACCACAAAATCTTGAAATTCAAGGTAAGTTTAATGTTTTTAATTTAAAAAAGTAATCACACGTGGTAAGTAGCTATGCTTCCCTCGTGTGATTTTTTATTTCAATTTTTCGGTTTAATTCATTAAACCCCAAGCAAACGCCGGCGTTCACTCGCTCATTGTCTTTCTATTGTCTCTAATTACGGTACTCGAAAGGTTAATGCAGAAATATGCATTAATGTATTTTTGATTATTGGATACCTACTTACTTAAATTCAAACATGCTTTGTTACAGATGCCATTGATGTTTCTAAAACGGAAGAGCTCGGAGAGATTCCACTGTTGCATATGAACGCAGATGTAGAAAGTGAAGCTACTGAAAACCGTAAGTATCTGTAGTTTTATCTGCCATATACCTATCTAAAGAATTAAAATATGCCTGTTGTGCTACAGTGTAGCATAACAGGCATATTTTAAGTCTTTGTATGGTGTTTCTTAACTACACAGTCAAATGTTTATTCCTTCTTAACTTGTTATACCTTTTTATTTATAGAAGTTCTATTGCTAGTGACAAATGACTGTGAACCGTTGCCGCCAACTACTAGTGCAGAAACAGTCCCAGGAGATTTTGAAGTTATGAATAATGTGAATGGTATGAATTGTTATTATTATTATATCTATTCTTATTTTGTAAGTCTGATATTCTTGGATGTACATAATGATAAATTAAAAGCTACCAGTCCTGTAAACTTATGTTGTTGTGTGTATAAGTGAACAGTTTATAATTATTACTATTTATTTACAGAAGCTGTCCCGGATACTCCTATTAATGCATATGCAATAACTCCAACTACTTCAGCAAGTAAAAAGTGGGATGTCACTAGTAGAAAGAATTTAAAATCAAGAAAACATCCTGCACTGATTGGTAGGTGACACATTAAAATAGCAGTAGGTAAATATAAATGTTCAAGTTGTGTTTGAATTTTACTTTAAAATTGTTTTTTTTTTTACAGCTAATGTACCAAAAAAATCTCAATTTGATGAACTCACTCAAGCAAAGTTGGAATTAGTTCAACTTCAAAAAGAATTGTTGGATGCAGAAATCGCAGAAAAAAAGAAATCGTGGGAGTTTGATAAAAAGGAGCGGGAGTTTAAAGAAAAGGAGCGGGAGTTTAAAGAAAAGGAGTGGGAGTTTAATGAAAATGAACGCAAGAAGGAGGCAGAGTTTAAAGAAAAGGAGCGGAAATGGAAGGAAGAAGAATATAAATTAAGATTACAATACAATTTTAAATGAATAGTTTTGTTTTATTTATAGTCTATTATTAAGCAATGGTAAAAAATATTCTTGCACCAATCTATTTCTGACATCAATATTTAGTTCAGGCATCTGTGCTGCAATTTGTTCATGAGTCTGTGTATCACTATGTGATTCGTAATTGTCCCCGAAGTTCCTTTCATTTATATCAATTGCTATGTTATGTAACACAAAGCAGGCAACTATTATAGCTTGCACACGATTTAACTTTAACGTTATCTGTCGTCTAAGAACAGGAAACCTATTTTTGCACACACCAAAACATCTCTCAACGGTATTCCTTGTTCTTATGTGTGACTCATTATATAAATTTTCTGCAGGAGATGACGGGTTTAGAAAGGGTGTCAGAAGATATTGTTTTAACTCATATCCACTATCACCAAGAAGTATGCCATCTCTAAATACACCACTTTCAAACCTTTGTTTTAAAAACGAATTATTAAAAATTGTCTGATCATGAACAGACCCTGGCCATCTCGCTACAACATCCAAGCATTTTAATTTGCTGTCACAAACCACCTGAACATTAATTGAGAAATTAGATTTTCTATTTCTGTAGTTTTCAGCTGAATCGCCTCCTGAAATGATGAGCATCACATTTAAAACTTGTAATAGGAAAGTCCCTAATATTACATTCATGTGACATAGAAATAAAACATACCAGGTGACTTTATTGAAACATGGGTACAATCTAGTGCTCCTATTACCCTGGGGAATCTTGCGATTTCATAAAAACCATTTTGTAGAATACTTATATCGTCAGGGAACTTTATTATGACTGGGCGTAGCTGAGCAATAGCCTCAGTAACTTTCTTAACAATACGGCTTGCTGTTGGTGGACTGACACCGCAGAAATCAGCTGCACTTGTTAAGTAAGATCCAGTAGCAAGATACCTTAATGTTAACAGTAGACTTGTTTTTGATGAAACTGCTTGATTTCTGAAATAAAGAATTCTCGTAAATTACTTAGGTACCTAGGTAACATAACCTACGTTAGGATTTGATAGGTTGTATTAGTGAAATTCACTTGAAAAAAAAATACCACTCACCTTTGCGACTTAGACATTATTTTATGTTTTATAAAGTTGTGCACTTGGTTTACTGCAGACTTCGATAAACGAAATCTAGCAAAAAAATCAGTTTCATCTAGGTCCGTAAAATAATCAATACGAAATTTAAAGACACGAATCCTCGGTAATCGCCGTAGCGCCGTGGAGTTTTCTAATTCATCTAACTGATGATCAATCAAATCAAACTCCATTTTTATTAATATATTTTAAAAGCTATCGTTGGAGATATGCATTAATGACAACAGACGCTCTACAGTTAACTGTCAAGTAAACACCCTAATTTGGCAGTCTACGTGGCAAGTAAGTTACTGGTCAGTTAATCTTATGATTAGTGCTACTCGCACATCGTGAAACTCGCACATGAAGTTACGGGTGACTTTAACTGATGATTAGCCTACTCGTCACTTTACTTGAGGGTGGTGAAAGAGGCCCTAAGTGTTGTATTTTAAGAGAAATTAGCTTTCATTACTTTTCCATACTAAAACTCCGCGTATAACCCGACCAAATTGAGTTGTCAATCTAACTTAACTAAAACTTTAAAGCTCATGCACATAAATATTTTTTCAGTACCTAATATGTACTTAGATTTTGTATAAAAATTTAGATATTGAACTGTTGTTATTACTATTCCGACATCCATAAATTTATGTGCATGAGCTGTAAAGTTTTAGTAAAGTTAGATTGACAACTCAATTTGGTCGGGTTATACGCGGAGTTTTAGTATGGAAAAGTAATGAAAGCTAATTTCTCTTAAAATACAACACTTAGGAATCTGAATTTTTGGTCGCTATAAATTCTTTATGTGTACTAATTTTTGTATTAATTTGGGAAGAAATCACGGAGTTTTTAATAGGGAAATCTTGAAATGAAAATTTTGCACCGTGACCACCGCAGGACCACCTTCAAAGTCGATTTTCTCTTAAACTACTAGCTGGAGTACTAATGTTGAATTTTGGGTACTAATTTTATCTTGCAGGGTACTAATTTTCTATGTAGGTTTGAGGAAAGCGACAAGCTTCTCAAACTTGGAATCAACATTCAAAATCGTGGTCCTGCTGAACAATTGCGCGAAAGTTATCATCGTTGATTTCTCGGTAAATACAAATGTTTCAGTTCTGTTTTTTTTTACGAAATGAATCACATTTATGGGTACTAATTATTTGTATACTTAGAATAGCTGTAGCATGCCCCATTTTTCGGCGCTCATGGTGGTCCTGCTGAAGGGAGCGTGACCACCGCAGGACCACCTTCAAAGTCGATTTTCTCGAAAACTACTAAGGTACCAATTTTTTTGTTAGAGTACTAATTAGTACCAATTGAGTACTAATTATTTACCAAACATGGAAGCAATTGGCGTTGGTGGGGTGGCGGTGGTCACGGACATTCAAGCTCTCTGCCTCCTGAATCTGATCCTATTTCAAGTTGTGTCTTTACTAGCATAATACACATACCAAGAGCTGCATGTAGTGCTAAGACACATGGTGCGCCAAACATGCACCTTCTGACATATAGGGTGATGTATGGGGGAGGTTGAACAATTGGCTTTTCCGAGAAAAAAAAAAGTCTCGTTTTGAAAAACAAATAATGCCATCGTATTTAGTTATCAAATGCCTTCAAAACTTGATGTGACTCAGGCTGGCTGGACAAATCTTCAAAATAGCTCGCAATTAACTAGGTCAATAGGGCACTTTATGTGACGGCTAAACACCATTATTTCAGAATTTGTAACGCTACAGAATCTTAGATAATCGATCGAAAACGTGTCCAGCCAGCTTGAAAAACCACTTTTCGCTGGTCTCTCAATCTCGGTAACGGAAGTGATTTTGACGACTTTTTGCATATCAACGGGCGTTACATAAAATTGTAACAGGCATCGAGCTAAAAGTTTTGTGGTACGTACAGCGGTTTAGTAGAAAAATGCAAAAATCTGTGTCCAGCCAGCTTGAATTTACGTATAAAACTTTTGGCTGGCACTTCCGAATCTCAACAACGGGAGCGTTTTCGAATATGGTTACTTTACTAACATTTAGTAACGCAATGTGTAACAGTAATAACGTTTGATTTATGGCGTCACATGTAAGGGTTTACGAGAAATCAATAAAAACTTAATGTCCAGCCAGCCTGAAATCAAGCTGGCTGGACACATGTATCTCCGCTGCCTGATGATCTACGACCTTCGAAATGTGTTCAAAATTTTGTACCGGGGACGATAATGATAACCTGAATTTGTAACGGAGAAACTTTGCGTAGTTTCAAAGATATTGATCATTAACCTTTTCGCCGCCAACGTACACAAAACGCAATGCCTCGCCGAGCGCCAAGCTATAAATGTATAACTAAATATATAGTAAACAGTAGTGATGGGGATATCGTCATATCGATGAATAAGATTTGTACGCGTAAAGTTAAGATTTAAAGTTGATTTTACGAATATAAATAAAAACTGATTAAATATTTCCAGATTTGTTTTGTTTCACAGTATCCTTAATAAGAAAAAACAGTATAAATTATGAGTATCAAAGAAACTAATACATAACTCAATTAGAACTATAAGGAATGGGGTACATCTCTATTTGTTTCATGATCTCATTCTTTAACTTCATATCAAGTTATTGGCACTGAGGGCACGTTGAATTCGATTCTGATCAGGGATGGGGTCTATGGTCTTTCTTTCTTCTATTTTTGTTTATTCCTGTGTTTTTTTAATAACTTCAGTTAACGTTTTTTACCGTAGGTATCTAAGTGGCAGAATTTTTAATTGTTTTTAAAGTGTTTTTTGAAATGGAAAGTAACTATATATTTAAATTCTATCACGCTTGTAGCCGTGTACTTATCAAAGCATTGTTTTTTAAGTGTTGTTTCTGTTCTTTTCTTAACTCATGTATTGTATTTACCATAATAGTGTATGGAGTACAAAAACAGTACCTAAATCTACTGTAATTACAGTGCATCTGGAGATACTGGGCTCACCGAACATTTTACATACTTATTGAATTCCTACTCTTTGATGAATAAACATTATTATTATCATCCAGTTAAACATACCTCAGAATTATCTTCTGGTTCAATGTTCTCCACAAAATACTCCGAGTCCGATTCCACACCTTGCAAAATTTTAAGAAGTTCGTCCGAATCAAGTTCTTCACTCATTTTTCTATTTGTTATCAAGTGAAAGAAAGAAAGATGCGTGCGCGCGAATCCGATTTTGTGCTGCACTATGCCAAAGTGACCTTGACAGCCGCACGCCTATGACGTCACTGACCAACTTCTATAGTAGTTCGTGGCACTCGGTGGCGCACAGGGGCATAGACGACCAATTGTTTTGTAGAGATGGGAAAATAACTATCGACAAGAATTGGTAACAACTTTATAATTACGTATCGGCATCTACCTGAAGGTCGAAATTCATCTACTATCCTTTGTAATGAAGTAGATAACTAAGTTCATATTTTATTGACCTCAAATTGTTTTCGATATTCGTAACTTTCTGTATTTATAAATATTTCAATGGTGAAATCAACCTTTCACGGCACATCACTGGCCAACTTGATATGAAGTGATTGGCGTTCTGAGGAAAGTAACAAAATTCGGATTTTCTGTTTTTGCCGATTTTAGGACAAACTAGGGCTTATTTTGTGTAGAAAAATAAAAAACAGGGTAGTAGACAGTGCTATCTTAAATAATAAAATGGAACAAAGCTTTTAATCACAGTAAATTTATTTTAATAAGATAGTTAAAATTAACAACTTCTATAGAAGTTGTGGCGCTGGTGGCACGAAAATCCCGAACTTCTATAGAAGTGCTTGGCGGTGAAAAGGTTAAAATGTTTTCATATGTGAGTGGTTGACCAAAAAGGGACCTCAAGGGAAAATAATTGATTTCGAGTAAATCGCGTTTGAAATTTCGTGTAGAAACAAGTTGCGGCATGTTTTATGTCAGTATGCGACTTCGTTAGTGAGTGTCAACACGTGTTTACGGTTACTACGTTATTGGCGACTTATTTAGTGTCAGTTTCTTGTCTTTATGTGCGTCTGACATCACAAAAACTAATTTTTCCAAAACTGCCTCGGCTCACAAAAAAAATCATAAAAAAAACACTACGGCACCTAAAAATATTCTGGTTAGACCAAAACAAAGCTAAAAGACCACAGATTAAAAAATTCAAAAAAAATAAATAACGGTTTCCAATCCCTCCAGGTCCCTTTTTGGTCAACCACTCACATATAAACACTGCAGTAGGGTTACCAATCTTGTAGGTTTTATGTAGGACTAAGTATATTTTAAGGTGTTTACTTTAATGGACGAAAATCCGTGTATTGGTGATACTAATACGAACAACTACAGTTCACAGTCTGATCTCAGTGTCAATCCGTCAAAAATACCTCTAGTTTCCCTTCATTTTGACAAGTTTTTGACATTTGTTTGTTGCCGAGATGAGACCGCCCATTGTGTCACCCATTGTAAAATTTCTATATTTGTCTGTAATTTATATGGTGTACATAATAAAGAGTATTCTATTCTATTCTATTCTGTGACTAGATTTTGAACGTTTTAAATTACGAGAATTGGCCTTCAGGTATTGTGTCACCCCAAATAGACCACATGTCTTTACTCTTTAGGATAAGGTTTTGATCAACGTTCGATATAGGTAACGTGTTCTGCCGATAAATAAAACAGGGCGCGTACATCCAACTGACGACACAAATCGTAAAAACTAACAACTTCCGCAAAAAAACATTGTAATTCACGTTAGTTACCAAGGACACATTACTTTTTAAACAAAACACAAAACAACAGTTGTATAAAAAGACGGTACTTATCTGAAAGTTTATAACGGTCAGTTACACACAAGAAGCTTATAGGTAAAAATGGAGACAACACTCTTAATACCTAAGTGAAACCGACTGTGGGCTGACGCTCTCTTTCTAAATACATAATACATACATATGACAAAGAAAGCACATATCACTGTCTCGTTCTTATGTGTGTATTTAGAAAGAGAGCGTTAGCCCACAGTCGTCTTCAGATAGGTATTCAGAGTGTTGCCTCCACTTTTATCTATAAGCTTCTTGGTTACACACAAGTCACACACACAGATTACACACAAAGCAAGTCTCATCATGGCCGCGTTCCGAATCGCACTCATGAGCGCTAAATCGCTCTTGCTGGTAATTCATAGAAATGGGTTAGTAGTGATTGAATGTTATAAAGTTGCAGCTGGGTATTGTTTATTTAATTATCAGAATAATAATTAAATAAACAATATCGATTTCAAAATTTGAAATCAATAAATTGCGTAAAAAATGTAGTTAAACAAACGTCGGGGGACAAAATAACTGTGAACGGAATGTAATACTTACTTCCATGATAGCTGATGTTGGTGTCTCTATCTATTGCTTAAAGTTGGTACTACTAGGACAACTGGTGGAATCTTAACTCTTATTTATGTTGTCTACCGCAGATTAATTGATAGTTGTCTTACTCTGATTAGTGATGACACTTCGAAAAGTACATACAATGCCGACTGTAGAGTTTAGTTCTCATTTTCAGTTACCTAAGATAATGAACTAAACGCGAAATACAAGACTAAGTGGGCTCTCTTTTGCAGCGCTGGTAAGTAGTCAATTATTATTTTGAATTAACACATACTTACGCTTTTTACTGCAGGAAAACCTTTTATTCCCACGGGAAAATCAAATACAAAGCAGGCGTGGCTGCTACCGGCCGATTCGTCGATTAAAAAGAAATCCTTTATTTATGTAAAAATTATGGTCACCTCACAATATTAATGGCAGTTTGTATGGGAAAATTTAAATGATCAATATCTTTGAAACTACGCAAAGTTTCTCCGTTACAAATTCAGGTTATCATTATCGTCCCCGGTACAAAATTTTGAACACATTTCGAAGGTCGTAGATCATCAGGCAGCGGAGATACATGTGTCCAGCCAGCTTGATTTCAGGCTGGCTGGACATTAAGTTTTTATTGATTTCTCGTAAACCCTTACATGTGACGCCATAAATCAAACGTTATTACTGTTACACATTGCGTTACTAAATGTTAGTAAAGTAACCATATTCGAAAACGCTCCCGTTATTGAGATTCGGAAGTGCCAGCCAAAAGTTTTATACGTAAATTCAAGCTGGCTGGACACAGATTTTTGCATTTTTCTACTAAACCGATGTACGTACCACAAAACTTTTAGCTCGATGCCTGTTACAATTTTATGTAACGCCCGTTGATATGCAAAAAGTCGTCAAAATCACTTCCGTTACCAAGATTGAGAGACCAGCGAAAAGTGGCTTTTCAAGCTGGCTGGACACGTTTTCGATCGATTATCTAAGATTCTGTAGCGTTACAAATTCTGAAATAAGGGTGTTTAGCCGTCACATAAAGTGCCCTATTGACCTAGTTAATTGCGAGTTATTTTGAAGATTTGTCCAGCCAGCCTGAGTCACATAAAACTTGTACTGACAAAATTAAATGATATGGACAAAAAAGTACATTCCATTTACACATACATAGTAAATAATATTGGATATTAAAAATAGAAAAATGAATTGATTCGTAGTTTTTAACCTCTCTGGACTCGTCAGTTTTTATTTCAAAATAATTAGTAATGAAAGATGAATTCAAAGTATCATTTGTCAACGTCTGCCATAATGGACCATAGAGAAAGATAAATATAATAATGGGCGTTCCACACCATGCATACTACTTGTAGATATGTGATATGGACGACAAAATGTTTTTATTAGGAACATTTTATTCATACAAAACTGGCTTCATCGGTATTTGTCGCATTTAATAAACTTATCTTTCCATAATGTTGATGCGTAAGATAGTTTTTTTTTATATTTCACACAAAAAAAAACTTAAAACGGAACGCGTTTACTTGTTTGACAATGTGTCATTGTCTATGTCAATGTAATGTTATTGCAGATTCTTCATTGCGTATTTATTGTGTTTGTTTCTGCGATTATTTTCTAATATTTTTTACCCCTGCTTATTTCTACGGACTGATACCGTCTACCACTCGATTACCTTGCTATTAACACTGGACTCTGATTTGCATTGCGTTTTGGATTTGTTTTGTGGATCAATATGAGGTGCATCAACTGCGGAATAGCTTTCAGTATATTATAGTGTACTCTGTGGGAACAGCCATGCAAAGGTTGCAGAGGCATCTCATAACCTCGCTTTCTGCACACCATCAAACAAGACTTTCGCGTTGAATAACCAATGCTCAAACCCAGGTAAGAAGTTGGACTAGAAAAAACTTCTGATTTATTTTAATACATTGAGGTAATTTATGTAAGTACATATTATGACCTCAATGTTTTTATATAATTCTGGTATGCGAAATTAACTTACAGTGTATCTTATTTTCAGTTGCCTATGGATACATTTATTTGGCATCCATGCTTATTATTATTAAATACCGTAGCTGGTGAACACGAGAGACTACTGGGGAATAACATGGTTTGCCTTGGTTGTGGCAAATCTGTGAGGAAAATAAGACACCATACTGTCAGTATGGAGTGTCCATTGCTGGCTGTCCTTATCACAAAATACTAATTATGTGATAAGCATTTTGTTTTTCATTATTATAAATACCTAGTTGTATTAATCTATAAAAAAAGGAGTTTTCATACTATGTTTCTGTGATTGTAATATCTGCGTTTTATATATTTTCCATCTTTAACATATACTTGCCTAAAGAAGGCATGTGTAACAATAACATAATACTTGAAAACATAAAGAGATGTATACAAAAGATACTCTTGTTACTAAAAATTATATAAACATAAGCATTTATCTGTGTTTATTCTAACTGGTTTACTTTCAGCCCTCAAGAAACAACTATGTTTGCCATGTGTGTTGGATGCGAGCAAATAGACAGGCAGTGCATGACTCATCACGAGACATGCAGGAATTGGCTTTGAACAATGATGCAGCAGCCCCTAATGTTCAAGTTGTTAGCCCACCAGAGCCATCACCATTGCCGCCTGTTCAAAGAGGGCCACTTCAATGGGATAGTAATACGATATCATTACCTAATTATAAGCCAGCTTCAATCACATCTGTTCACTGTATATTTCAACAATGCAGAAACAGATTGTTACATTTGTTATTTATGTAATTACTGAAGCCCTATACTTATAGCGGGATCGTCCGAAAGGGTTACCGCTGCCCCGGAACATAAAGGGCTAAGGAAGGAATACGGGTGGGTTTTAGTCAGTAAGAGTCTGACACTCCCTTCCGCTCCACCTAGAGCGGGAGGAGTCATTAGATGATTTCCCATCCAAAAAAAAAAGCCCTATACTTACACTTTATCCAGGTTAGTGTATTTGTGAAATAAAAATGCTCTGTTTTATCAAAGCTGGTTGATTGACCTCCCTCGGTCTCTTTATTAACACTATTGCTGCATTGCTGTAATGTATGTTACCTAGGTAGGCATTTAAGATATAATAATTATAATATAGCAAAATATTTTTATTTAATAAATAAATATTTTTTTTAACTCTTTTGTTTTATTTTGTGCTTCCCTTGTTTATTGTTAATTGAACTATTTAAAAAAATATAAGGGCACCCTGTAAAAATGTACTTTAAAGAAAAATATTAGTTTTGAATATGCTTTGTTAATATTGTTATTATGACTGCCTCGTTGGTTTACTGTCCTGAGTTCGATTCCCAGGTCGAGCAAAGTGATATTGGGGTTATTCATCAGGAATTTCTCAGTAGGAGCCCGGAGTCTGGATTTGTGCCCGGTTGATGGCAATAGACTCGCCCCCTAATACATGGGACTTAAACATAACTGGTGAAATGTGGGTGTACTATAGGTACACCTCTGCCCATGCCTTCGGGGAATACAGGCGCGATGTTATGTTTGTTATTATTGTCACATTTTTTGAGACTATTACCCAGTTTAATAAATGTAAATCAATACACAGTTTAAAATCCTTCATTTAGGTGGCCATTACTTTGTTTAAATGCTTAATAATCACCAACCATACCATATCAGTTATACGTAATAATTCACAACTGTTCGCTACTTTAAAGCGTCTTTAAGTTTTTTAATAGCGAAATTATAATCTATATAAGTATATACCTTATTGCTAGCGTTTTGATTAAAAGATTTTTTAATGAAATTGTTTTTTGTCTAGTATGTTGTGATGACAAGTTCTCAGAGTTTTTTATTTATAGCAATTTAATAGGCCAATATTCACGAATATAAAACACCAAAAATCATTGGTGTACTTTAAAGTTGATAACTATGCCGACGTCCTTATAAAAACTGGCCATGTTCTTTCTTTCTATCTCTCGTGTTTCGGGAGTTATTTGAGAAAATGTGAAATTTTACTATGAAAATGAGTGAATCCAACTGCCTCCTGAATCTGGTCCTTTTTCAAGTTATGGTCTTTACTATCATAATACACATACCAAGATCTGCATTTAGCAGGCGTCTATACTTCACTTTTCATACCTAAGCTCGGCGGTCGCGCTAGGGTTGTCAACTTTGGCTTATGCACAAAAACCTATAGTGGTAGTGGCACTCGTATCAGGTCACACAGTATAATGGGTCTTAGTGGCGGTTACAAATTAATTGGTACGTGCAGTGGGCGAACAGTGATCAAGCCACCCCCTACCTACATCCGTGACTATCGCCAACATAAGTTTACGACCCTGCAGACAAGTTCAGAGTTAGTGTCTAAAAGAACTCAAGTCTTCGAGTCCTATATAAACGGACTCGAATGATGAATTACAAGACTCGACTCATTACAACAGGACTCCAAGATTAAAAAACTAAATTCTCTACGAGCTCTTGAATGTTACATGACAGCTCGAGTCTCTTTGTGGGCTAGAGTCCTTTTTATGCGGCGAGTTGCACTCAAGTCCTCTTCATGTATGAGTCTAGCAATAAATTTGTTAAATTTACAGGACGGGGAGAAAGGCTCAGATAAAAAAATAACAGTACCTATTGATTAAGGATATTTTTAAACATTTAAATATAAACATCATATTTTTTTTTAAATGGTTATGAGTTTCATCATAACCACTGATTGAAACTTAGCACCAATTCGAGTCTTTTTGAATGATGAGTTTCAAGTCTCATCTTCATGCTCCGAGTTTTTCTTGAAGACTCGAGTTAATTTTAAGACGAGTCCTTTGTTAGACTCAAATGGCTGTTAAATGACTCGGGCTCAGCTTGACTCTAGTCTCTGTAGTGCTATTCTGTAAAAAGAACTCACCGAGGTGAAGTGAGCGTGAAGTGAGTTCTCAACACTACCAATCCCTAGCATCAAGTGGAATGACAGCTCATTTCAAGCTCACTTCACCTAAGTTTTCACGGTGAGATTTTTACAGAATAGATCGGCTGAGCCTTTTTAGCACACTGAGTCATGCATAATCGAGTCGAGTCCTTTGCAACACTGAGTCCACTATACACAGTTGATGTTCACTACAATATTCCCTAAGCTCATTATAAAAGGGCATGCCAGGATGCGCATTAAAATCATCCAACAAGTAAACCAAGTCCACATCTTCACTCTCGATAATCGCATACATTTCACTCAGACATGATGAGAACTCGCCTAGATTCTCTCATTCATCAGTAGGCATGTACACTGATAGTATTATCATAGATCTATCACTCGTTGTGACCTTGATACCCACTAAACGAATACTTCTGCACTGAATTACGGAGACACATGGAAACAAACTCCTACGCCACAGGAGCGCGACGCCACCGCGCGGCTGGCCACGCAAAACAAACTCCTACGCCACAGGAGCGCGACGCCACCGCGCGGCTGGCCACGCAAAACAAACTCCTACGCCACAGGAGCGCGACGCCACCGCGCGGCTGGCCACGCAAAACTCCCGAAGAAAGGTACAAACGCCAGCACATCAACCTACTACAATCTGTCAGATTTCTGTAATAGATTTTCAACTTTATCGCTAAAGTATAAGGTTCAATGTTGATTGGGAAAATTTGACAGTTAGGTGTAGGTTGATGTGCTGGCGTCTGTACACAGCCGTATTACCGGTGTATGAAAATTCCGAGTCTATTGTTCCTAGCATTGGAATGTCATGCTGTAGTAACCAAGTCTCTTGGAGTGCAAGGACGTCCGCTGACTCACATAGTTTCCTCACACACTCCATTGAGCGCGCAAGACTCTTACAATAAATTAAAACTTATAAAATTACAGTACCTAAGTACTTGTTTATAACTGCACTATCCATTGTTTGGGTCTTGTTCTTCCTTGTCTTTCACTTTGGATTTCGAGAAATCCACAAAACGCCTAAACAATACTCAGGCCAAAAGTTTTCATCTAGAAATATGTCTAGTTTGTGTTTGTACAAACACTTTGTATGCGCCATAACCTTTATCACTTTTCATATCTAGTTTATTTATTGTAACATGCATTTGAGATTTATCGTACACATGCGTTGTATATCATTCTGTGTAGTAGACTTGTCAACGTTGTATATTAACAACGGTATCTTTATGTCGGCCGCCTTAAATTTCCCTTTCGGTTCTGCGGCTGCAGCACCTAATCTTCCTACGATTCTGTTTCTAAGCCTTTTCTGAACTAAGTACTTTCCATTCTTCTGTTATATTTCCGGTTTTCCATTCGCCAGGAGGGGATTCTAGATGGCATTTTCGCTGTTTTTCCTGCGCAGAATCTAGTCTGTTTGCGACATTTTTTTTACAACAATTTCTTATTTTCCAACGGTGTCGATTATATAAAAAATTAAATTGCACAACTTATGTTGTGCAATTTTATTTTTAATTTGTGCTTATGCACAAATTAAGACGTAAAAAAAATCGTAGCTGTATGTCATGCCGTTTAAGAGATACAGCAATTTGCTAAACGTTACCCCAGCAGCGGCATCTTAAATATCTCTGAAGCCTCAACACGCGAACATTTCATTTGTTGCGCACAATTAGGCACAAATGAGATCTATCTAAGTAGCTAGTTTGTATTCAGCTACGATCACTGGTTAAAAAACAAAATCTGTTTTTCGTGAATATCTTTGGATCGGCTGGACGCACAAATTCTAAATTTCGGGCACGAGATGGGGTACTAATTATCTGTCAAGCCGAAATCCTGAAAAACGACAACATTCCGCTGGCGTAACGCACACCTGTGGGACTAACCGCCCCGAGCGAGTGGTGCGAGTAATCGCCCGTCGCACTCGAACACTCGCTGATAGCCCAGCGACAAAACTATCGTAACTACACACTCGCTGCTCGCCAATTCGTTTTCAGTTGCTAGTTCTACTCGCTACTCGTTCATCGCCGCCGGTGGGACAACTGCCTAGAAATAGGAAAAATTGGACGGGTACCGAATGACTTTTTTTGTTTTATAAATGGCATCCGTAGTTGATCTTGAGAGGTTTGAAAACCAAAGAATGTGGTTTACAAACTGTTATTTTGTGCCAAAAATAGTAACACTAAAACTTGATTTTTATCGGAATATCCCGCACTTTTGAGAGATGTCGCCATAGTAAAAATTTATCACCTTACTAAGATGGTTTGAATGAGATACATTTTAAGTTTGTTGGTCGATGTAAGGGTTGGGGGGACGTTCTGACGCATCGTCCTTTCTTTCATATTTTTAAATTAAATTATTGCAGTAGTTCCTGTACCTAGTGCAAGTGATTTTTATTACTTCATTATACGGGTAAATAACGACCCGGGCGAAATGGACACGAAAATATTTGTCGGATTTATTCGGCGTAAGCGGTTAAAAGGTTAATAACAGACCGGAGTTTAGAAGTTGGCGGAATACCCCCGTGCCTCGGAAAGCACGTAAAGCCGTTGATCTTGCGCCTGATCTCTCTCCGGTAGTGTCGGATTGACGTCCCTTTTCAATATTGTTATCACTTTTTTTTTATCGTGTGGAAATCCTCATGGATGTCCACCACTGGGGTGGCTGGAGAGGTATGTCAGACTCTTACTAACTAAAACCACACGGTGTCCTGCTGCTACCTTTAGCCGGGGTGCTGGAGTGCTTGCGGATTTCGTCACACTCCCCCGGATTTGTTCCCAACCAGTCACACTGTAACATGTCACAGTGTGACTCGTTGGGAACAATCGGTTAGGTTAGGTTAAAACTAAGACCCCTCTACGCACGAGCCGAGCGAGCGAAGCGAGCGGTGCCGCGGCAGCGGCCGGCGAGTGCCAGAAACGACTTGCGCAAATAGAAAAAAAAGAGCTAAAAAGAGAAAATTGCGATTGTTCCCAACGAGTTACACTGTAACATGTGTGACTCGTTGGGATTTTGGGAACAATCGCAATTTTCTCTTTTTAGCTCTTTTTTTTCTATTTGCGCAAGTCGTTTCTGGCACTCGCCGGCCGCTGCCGCGGCACCGCTCGCTTCGCTCGCTCGGCTCGTGCGTAGAGGGGTCGCAGTTTTAACCTAACCTAACCGATTGTTCCCAACGAGTCACACTGTGACATGTTACAGTGTGACTGGTTGGGAACACACCCTCCCCCGGCCAGGTGTTGGCCCGCATGAAACCATGCGGACTCCGTCACCCTCAGCGGCCGCATACGGCCACCATTCCTCTAGAGAGAGGCGAGGGGACTCCTATAGATGTAAGGCCGGTTTAAAACCGAAATAAACCATTTTTTCGATTTAAAACGGTTCGTGGACTATGTTTTTCTTAATTATAACTACATTTTCTTGATTTTACCGAGGTAGGGATATGACAGAGTACCTATAAATTGTGTAAAGATTTTTTAAATGTGTGATATACTGATATTGATATACTTAGCGGGTTTAGTTCTAGTTGGTCCGTCCGACCATGCGTAGGTATTACCTAGGTACAGACGCCAGCACATCAAGATACCCCAATCTGTCAAATTTTCCCAATCAACTTTGAAACTTATGCTTCAGCGATAAAGTTGAAAATCTATTAAAGAAATTTGACAGATTGTAGTAACTTGATGTGCTGGCGTCTGTACTTACCTGTTATAAAAAAAAAAACTTGAAAATTTTAAAACGGGAAATAATAATGGTTCCGAAAAACAAATTCAGCGATCTGTGGCCGACTATAAAAATGGATTTCGAATAACAAAACTAAACTTCCGAATAAAATACTAAACTTTCGACAAAATTACTAAGTTACCGACAACATATACGCGAGGCTACGTCGACTTAGGATGCAAGAGTGAGCGAAGGGCACCCCGAGGTTCGGTTTGGTTAGGTTACTTTAAATCCTTTACATAGAAGTAGGCTATTGTTTTGTTTTTTTCGATACACACGCTAATTACCCAGGGTAATTAGTGTGTATCGAAAAAACTAAACCACTATCGGAATGTTGCACACTTGTACTGTAAGAGATTAGGAAGAAGAGTGGGGCGCGTCTTCGTGGATTGTACTATCTGTACCTTTACCTAGGTGTATGTTAAAACGTAATTTAAGCTGGTAGAAAAGTATTGTAGCAATAAACAGTCATGTTTATTTTTCGCAGATTTCAGTATCTCATTCGGTCGTTTCGTCATTTTTATTCGGACAAAAGTAGTCGGAATGCTAGTATTTTAGGCAGTAGATTAGAATAGAGAGAGAGAGATTAGAGTAAGGACAATTCTTATTTTTTTGTCGGAGCTTTTATTACTATCCTTTAAAAACTGTGTTGGTACAGTCGCCATCAGATATATTGTAGCAGACAAGGTGACCAAATACCTACTTCTGAACAATTTAAAATGTCAATAAGTTCCATACACTACAAGTTACCATTAATATCTGAACATTCATTACTTCATTAATATCTGAGCAGATGCTTGTCAATAATTTCTATACAAACAACTAACCAAAAATATCTGAACACTTACAATGTCAAGTGTATCTACGCAGACAAACACTGAGCTTACCTAATTCGTTACTGCGTGATATAAAGATGAACCAAAAACGACTATCGACTTGACAATCTGTGGTTAGTCTAGTCATTTGGTAGTTTTACCTGGAAAGTTTTTAAACTGGTGATTTTATTGAGGTCGACGTGTTCTCTTCGAATTTCCACATTTTCCCCAGAGTTCTACCGCAAAGGCATAAATGACTATTGATTTTACCAAAAATATGTGAAGACATAAATTGAAGGAAATTTTCTCTAGTTTCATTTTGTTGATTAATGTGTTATCGTAAAATGAGTTGGAAAGGAGATATTGTCAAAAAACTGCTATTAGGCGCCATTTTTCCAATATGGCGGTGCGAGCGGCAAAGATAAAACAATGAGCGATAAAGTGAAAATTCGAAGAGAACACGTCGAACTCAATAAAATAACCAATTTTCAAAACTCCCGGAAACAATTCATGACAAGACTCAAAACTACAAAATGTTATAAACTGCTAGGGTCATCATAGTATATAAATTAGCAAAAGAGTTCTTATATACAGGTTGTGTCGTAAATAGTGGTCCACCGTTAAGGATTCGATATACCAGATAATTTACTATAACATATTACAATTTTAACCATTTCTACCCAAGGGTTCCGAAAATATTTTTTTTTTTGTTTTTTATTTACGAAATTTCAACCTTTTGTTACAAATTTGGTTGTAGTTTCAACAAAAACCATTATTTTTTCATTTTGATTTCTGTTAATTACTGTTGAATACTAGAGCTATCGTGTAAAATTATAGTTTTTTTATGTAAATTTAGATTATTACTTCTCTATTTTAACCCTAATTTTTAGCATAATCATGCAATTCAGGACCGATTTTGTAAAAAAAAAAATGTACTACTAAAATGTTTAAAATTATAATATATTATAGTAAAGTATCTAGTATATCGAATCCTTAACGGTACGACCACTATTTACGACACATCCTGTATATTGTATTTATAGTAAAGTTGGAAGCATTTCCTACTGCAATTTTTCCTCAACTGCTCAGATATCTAAGACTACCCCATCTGCGTAGATACGCTTGACGTTATAATTGTAAGTGTTCAGATATTTTTGGTTTGTTGTTTGTATAGAAATTATTGACAAGCATCTGCTCAGATATGAATGAAGTAATGAATGTTCAGATATTAACGGTAATTTGTAGTGTATGGAACTTATTGACATTTTAAATTGTTCAGAAGTATTTGGTCACCTTGTCTGCTACAATATATCTGATGTCGACTGTACACACGGCTACACATTAAGCTATACATAACCAGTATAAGCTGACTTCTGATTGTTCGAAAAACCTATACAATGCGAGGTCAGCTAAAACTGGAAATGTATAGCTTGATGTGTAGCCGTGTGTACAACCTACCTAAATAAACATTTTTTTTTTCATTATTTTCAAACGATATAAATAATACAAAGATTCGGTTTAAAAATCTTAGGGTCTCAATTACTTGGCATTGTTTTCTCCCAGTACATATTAAGACACTAACAAACTAAAGGCCTACTGTTTAACCAAGATGAATGACTGAGCTCTTGTTGTGACACATCACCACATCTCGCACCGAGTTTTAGTATGGAAAAGTAATGAAAGCTAATTTCTCTTAAAATACAACACTTAGGAATCTGAATTTTTGGTTGCTATAACTTCTTTATGGGTACTAATTTTTGTATTTTAGAAAGAAATCACAGTTTTTAATAGGGAAATCTTGAAATGAAAATTTAGCACCGTGACCACCGCAGGACCACCTTCAAAGTCGATTTTCTCGTAAACTACTGGAGCACTAATGTTGAATTTTGGGTACTTACTAATTTTATCTTGCAGGGTACTAATTTTCTATGTAGGTTTGAGGAAAGCGACAAGCTTCTCAAACTTGGAATCAACATTCAAAATCGTGGTCCTGCTGAACGATTGCGCGAAAGTTATCAAGTCAAGTCAAGTCAAATAATTTACGAGTATTTCAATTAGGCACACTAAAGGCACTTTTGAACGCCAAAAATTATAGTAAAACGAATTGATTCTAGTCGCGTATCATCGTTGAATGTTTCAGTGCTGTTTTTTTTACGAGATGAATCACATTTATGGGTACTAATTATTTAGTACTTAGAATAGCTGTAGCATGCCCCCTTTTTCGGCGCTCATGGTGGTCCTGCTGAAGGGAGCGTGACTACCGCAGGACCACCTTCAAAGTCGATTTTCTCGAAAACTACTAAGGTACCAATTTTTTTGTTAGAGTACTAATTAGTAACAATTGAATACTAAATTATTTACCAAACATGGAAGCGATTGGCGTTTGTGGGGTGGCGGTGGTCACGGACATGCTTGTTTTTAGCTTTTCAGTTTTTTTTTTTACTTAAATATTTTACCAGTAAGGTTATTTTTTTTTTTTTAATTACTTTTTTTTTATGTTTACTTTTTTTTTATAGCAACTCCTGCATTTGCTCTCGGAAAGCACCATTTGGTGAAGTGGAACTGATGATGAAGACCACAGATGGCCAGAGGAACTAGTCAATAATAAATATTTCACAGGTTGTGATTTGATTACTTTAATATGGTTGCTAAGCAATTTATGCTCGTCACAATGCAAATGGTAAATGCAGCTGATGGTGAAATACCAGGAGATCTCAACAATTAACGTTCCTGCAACGGGAAAAGCAATATTTTGTAAAAGGCGATGAGCAAGTTGACATTAGGCTATTGTAACTTAGATAAATTACAAGCAGACCCACTAAAATGTGAGAAATAAAAACCTTTTAACAAAAAAAAAAACTGACTTTAAAAAACACTACTAAGTGAAAAATTCGAAGTTGGTGGCAAAAAACTAAAATACAGATCCAGACGCCAACTTCTGAAATTAAAGTTATTTTTTGTTAACCAACTTCATTCACATTGTAGTTTTTTTTGTACATTGTTTTTTTTTTTTTGTTAATTGTTTTTATGTCTATAGTTTAATGTGTTGCAAAGTTCTTAGTAACCATTCTGCTAACAATAACATCAGTTAAGTCTTGATCAGTTGGTATACTATTCAATTTATATACATTATTCAGAGTATTCTTACATGTAAATTTTTTCAAGTCGCTTATAGGTAACAATTCACCTTCAATTAGGGGTAAAATCTCCTTACTTGCATCTGATTCTTCAGTAATTAGAAAACAAATCAACAGTTTTGTGTCCTTCTCTATGCCAAACTTGCTCAAACTCTGTGTGATGTTTTTTGAGATTGATAAATTATACAGTATCTCAGAAAACACTGTTCTGGTCACCATTACATTCTGTTTCTGACATAGCACGGCCCTATTTGCCGCAACCGCTACTTGGAAGGGCTCTATTATTAACTGAGGTTTGATTGCAGTGCAGCTCCAAGCACCTTGGACGATGTTATTTCTTATCACTTCCACATTCTCAACATTTTGGAAAAGATACATCTTCAATGTAGTTTTCGTATCCGGATCTAGTTCGACCACATAAGGCTCACGCGCCATAGTTGTAGCTGAAATAAACAAAGTTGATGACAAACAGAACTGTGTGTTTAGTTAAAATGATGAATAGCTGCGTGTTTAGTTAAATAATGAATAGCTGCGTGTTTTGATATAGCGATACGAGGTATTTTTACTTGTTACATATTCTTTACGAAGTAACAAAGCAATCTAACTGGGTACCAAGTTAATACCGGTTTGGACTTTAGATTGCTTTGTTGTGTTACTTGCTTGGTACTATCAACCAACGCCAAAGAGAAATAAATAAATCACAAATATTTAAATTTATTTGTCACGCACCCCTGAGAATCGATGTTATTTCGAAGAGTAAGTAACAATGCGCCGTCCGGTCTTTATTTTTCACTGATTTCCTGCTTGCTTTACTCAATCCAATCAAAAATATCGAATCGATTTAGGTTATTTTGTCCACAGAACACTTGTCTTGATAGTTGATTGATTTGTGAAAAGGTTACATGCTCTGTGGACTTGTGAATCGTGCGGTTTGGTCATTGACATACAAAAGTATGGACTGGAAATACCTACGAAAAAAGGGTGCATACCTACAACTGGTATTGTCTCATAAAATGGCTGCCATTGCTAGTGTTGTGTCTATCAAGGAACATAGGTGTTACTATAACTAGTATCGATACTAAATACGAGTCTTACTAGTTATCACGTTTAGATCATACCTAATATTATGTATACAAAGTCCGTTGTAATTGTAACAGAAAAAGATGAGTAGGTTATCTTACTTTCCGTTATCTATAAAAATAAATAAAATTGAAGTGTCTGTTGGTACTGTCAAAATAACAGCTTTTTACTAAATGCTTATAAAAATCTAAACAGTACTATTAACAAAATGGCATATTTTTTTTTTGTCTGTCTGTCTGTCTGTTTGTTCCGGCTAATCTGAAACGGCTGGACCAATTTTGACGGGACTTTCACTGACAGATATGTTACAAGGAGTAACTTAGGCTACCTTTATTTTAGAAAAATAATTAGGGTTCCGCGCAAAAAAAATGCCATGCATAAATTATTTTTGCGTTTGGTAGCCAGTAGCCAGGATGGTTATAGGCTATTTAACATCACGTTACGACCCTTAGGAGCCGAGAAAAACTTTTGAAATTTCAATGTTAATAGATAGGGGAGGACAGTGTAGGCCTGTCAACAAGTACTAGGTACTTAACAAAATAGAAAACATTGTAAAAGCCAATTATTTTAAAAGTGTAACCATTGAGTTTCTTACCGTTTCTTCTCCATAGGAAACTACCAATTGGAACCGTGCACCTAGCTTCTGACGTTTCATAAAAGTGTCCATGTAGGTTTATGTGAAATATTTTGATTTTGGTGCTGTGAAGTGTGAACCACAGGCCGGACCTAGCAAGGTCACTCGGACTGAATAAGACGCAGGATTATTTATGTTAACATCGCAGAATATACCGGTATCGTTTCAGCGGAGGAACTAGTTTCGGAAACTATTACGCCAAGTCGGCAACGGTACAACACTATTCCATTATGACATATTATTGTAAACAAACGAACGAATTAACAAATATAATAGAAAGGCCTGTTATACGGAAATGAACCCAAATATCAATACTTTAGCCATAAATTCATGATCACGTTACAATTGTATCATCGAATGTGTATTATTGTATGTATTAATGCATGAAAACCGGCTACTAACCTGTGCAAAGACAATTGAGGTTGATTTTCATTCTTTCTTGCACCACACTTCACAATACAACACACAGGCATGTTGAATTTCTGTTTTCCAACATTTACATGCAGTTTTAACAGGTAAAATCCTCGTAATTTTCTTGCAATCCTCAATAATACAAAAAATAAACAACCATTTGACAGCAAAACTACCACGAAACTCTTCGCATAAGATGGCTGCTATGGCACTTACCTACAACTGTCACTACGTCACGATAAAATATTGCCATAATGAGCAACAACTTAAAATATTGTTGTCTCTTTTATCAAATAAAATTATCTCATTAGAAAGAAGGAGACATAATGATATTTCACATTCTGAATCATATTTCACTCATATTTGTATAAGCAAATGTATGTATAGAATAACGCGGCATCTCCATGTTTCTTCTACCTCAATGGCGTAGACCGAGAATATCTGTCTACGGGCATGGGCTATCAAAAAGTACTCTGTGTCTGTGCTGCTGGGACGGGAGGACGGAATTCAAATCGAAGTTATGTTTATCTTGTATGGTGATAAGATTATTCAAGAATCGCTTAATATTACTTGCTCTTGTCATATAATACGATAGGTAGTGGTTGGTCTAGATAACAGTCTGGAAGTTAAACTGTTTTGGCCAGTGAGTCCTAAATAAAAATGTTGATTCCAAGGCTGTATAAATACAGTACAATAATAAAAAATGGGTCGGTGCGTTTATTAGCGACTCAGACGCAGCAGTATACTGAGAATGCAAGTCCTGTGGTGTATGAGAAGTTATTGGGGACGGACAGAGGCATCGCGCTGTACGGACTGCACAGTCCTAAGGATCGCAATGCGCTGGGATCCGACATGATCGAAGCCATGAGGGAAGTCAACCAGTTGATCAGGGAGGACACCAAGGTTTCTGTAGTCATATTGCACAGCATGGTGCCTGGCATATTCTGTGCTGGTAAGAATAATACAAGATTTTATATAACCTTGTATAAGTTAGTGAATTGTAGAAAATAATGACTTAAGAGCCATTTAGAATCATCAGATTGATAATTTTAATGTTTGTTACCAAGTATAACCTGCTTACAGAATCAGAACATATTTAAATACAATAGTTTTGTTTGTCAATTCACACATCTCATATAAGCATGTGTGCAAATATAAATGATAATTTTATTTGGCCTCCCACAGTTCTGTTTAGTTCAAACTTCTGTCTATTGAATCAAATTCTGCATTGGTTTATTTTAGGGGCCAATTTGAAAGAACGCTTCAAGATGGCAGATGATGAAGTAGCCAGATTTGTCAAAGGACTGAGAGCCACATTCATAGAAATAGAAGATCTGCCCATGCCAACAATAGCAGCTATTGAAGGTGTAGCAGTTGGGGGAGGCTTGGAGCTGGCCCTGGCTTGTGACATCAGGGTGGTGTCTGAAACAGCCAAGCTGGGTCTGGTGGAGACTGGCCGGGGGCTCATCCCTGGCGCTGGGGGCACTCAGAGACTGCCCAGAGCAGTCAACATCAATATTGCTAAAGAACTGATATACACTTCAAGAATAGTCAGTGGCCAGGAAGCTAAGGATTTAGGTAAGAGTTGAAGATCACCTGTCGAACATATTTGTTGTTTTAGATTTCCTTATTAAACATTCTGTATTAATCAATCGCAGGCATAGTGAACCATGTGGTACCACAGACCAGCTCAAACAATGCAGCACTAGAAAAGGCACTAACAGTAGCCCGGGAGATCATACTCAATGCACCAATCGCCCTCCGATGTGCCAAGCAAGCCATTAATGAAGGCATACAGCTCAGCATCAAGGATGGCTATGAAGTGGAGCAGAAGTGCTATGAGTTTAACATTCCCACAAAAGACAGGCAGGAAGGCATGATATCCTTTATGGAGAAAAGGAAACCCATCTATGAGGGTCACTGAAACCCATCTATGAGGGTCACTGAAACCCATCTATGAGGGTCACTGAAACCCATCTATGAGGGTCACTGAAGCTCAAATTATATTATTAGGTGTAGGCAAACCCGACATATCAATAAGTGTTATGATATAATGTTTACTGATGTTGTGTAAACCAGAGTACATATTTTTGATGGTTATATAATATTTATATTATGCAAGGCATTTTGAATCTTTTATAGTTGCATACTTTATAAATAAATTGTTAAAAATTACTATTAATTTGTTTCCTTAAAGTCTGTTTTGTAAAACATGTCGGCTCTCGGCAAGAATAACATGACAGTTGGATTCCCCATAGTAAAAATATAATGAAATTATTTAGTACAGTTTGATAGGGCAAAGTGTGAGTAAATAATATATGTAAGAAATAGGTACTCATTTTATATTATTGAAAACAAGAATAATCTTGCTTGATACACCTATCTATGAGGTTATCATAATATTATATGCTGTTTCGTGTTAATACAAGCAAAGAACAAAGACAGCTCATTGATGTTAATGATGTAATAAAAGCATTTACTATACATATTATACAAAGAGTTACTAAATATTAAGGCACTTCACTAGTTGTTCTTTGGTGTCATTGGGTGACGTGACCTTGTGGCCGATAGTCCGTGAGTCATTGTAGATTTCATAGTCATTACCTCCTGGCATTGTTTTATCTCCAAAGAAGTGGATTTCTTCAAAGTTCTGGTCTGCTACATGGTTGAGGCAGTAGGTCTTATCCCAGCCTGTAGGGAACACATCAACACTGATTTGTCCTCCAAGCGCAAATGTCAAGCGTGAACCTCTAAATTCACTTTGTAGTGCTTCCACAAATTTTTGTCTTACAGAGTGTTCAGTGTCGAACCTTACAAACTCATCTCTCTCTGCCTGGCTGCAGGACCGCCCCACCGGGCAGATGTTGATCATGCTTGACCTGAACTCAACAAAGTTGCCCCGCTTGGCAGGTAGTTCAATCTTAGACATCAACCTGAGTGAGAAATTAATGACTCGCTGTAGCAACTTCTCTCCCAGATGACTGAGGATACTTTCTGAACTGATCAACTTGCCGCCTCGATACTGCACCACACCATTTTCACAGAACACATAGTCAAACTTGGCTGCCACTTCATCCCCACCCATCTGTTCTGATATTTTGATGTAATCCGATCCACTGACGAGTCCTACGGTCACTTTAGATTGTATATTATCCAACAAGAACTGCTTCAGTTCCTCTGTGATGACCTGGCGCGGCTTGGTGAGGGTGCCGTCCACATCGAACAGATACAAAATGGATTTCCGACCAGCCATTGTGTTTTTGATAGAAAATTATTTGAATTTTGGAGGCAAAGCGGTCGATAAGTAGGGCACCGGCAGCAGTCGTAAAGTGCCAACACTTCACTGAGTTGAGACACGTCAAATAACGTTCTGCTTTGTTATCAGCCAGGCGAACAACATGGCGAGCGCGCCGGGTTCTGTTTACGTACTGTTATTGTGTATGTTTGTCGCTGCAACCGTGTTATCTGATAATACTGCTAAATCAGGAAATGTTCTTATACTATTTGGTGAGTAACACTCCAATCAAGTTCTCAAGTTCATGATCATTGTTATTATCAGTTTGACAGCTAGCAGGGATCATTGCCTATAGTTGCCTATATTATAGTGTACTCTGTGTGCCTATCGATTCTACAAAAATACGATAACACTAAACAATACGATTTCGATTATATGTTATCGATTCGATATCAATCCATACTATACTATTATAAATGCGAAAGTTTGTCTGTCTGTCTGTTACCTCTTCACGCTTATACCGCTGAACCGATTTATATAGTAGTATTGGTATAGTTTTTATCCCGATATCCCCACGGGATCGAAACTTATGCGGGTGAAACCGCGGGGCGCTACTTTTAGAAATTATAATAAACTAGCTGCGCCCCGCGGTTTCACCCGCGTATGTTTCGAGTTTCTAATATAGTTCAATCATGATTCGGAAGACACGTGGCGCCATCTATTATCATGATAACGTTATTGTTATTTTCCTCGGGAACAGCACTTTTTTAACCGAATTCAAAAAAGGAGGTTCTGTATTCGACCCGTATGTATGTATGTTTGTATGTCCGCGATTTTCTCAAAAACTAATGAACCAATTTTGATAATTCTTTCACTAATGTGATCTACATACTTTCAGGAAGGTTTTAGTATATAATACATTATTTAATTATTCTTATGTACGATGTTATATATATATGCATAAATGTACTGCATCTCCGGCATTTCTATGCGAATTTTGATGATTCTCCTAGTCGGTGTCTTCAATTCTTCAATGCACTAGTGTTATTTGAATTTTTGTGGAGTAGGTACAGACGCCAGCACATCAACCTACACCTAACTGTCAAATTTTCCCAATCAACATTGAACCTTATGCTTTAGCGATAAAGTTGAAAATCTATTACAGAAATCTGACAGATTGTAGTAGGTTGATGTGCTGGCGTCTGTACAACTAAAAAGTGAAAAATACGAACTTTTTTACAAAAAAAACAACCAACTTCAAAAAAAAAACAGTGGCACTCCGGGAGTGCCGACAGAAGTGAAAACAAAACACAAACAGAATACTTTGCCATCATTCACTGACATATCGGATATACATTAAAACCGATTACATCTCGAGGACAGCCGAACACATCCGAAGCGGTGTCGGTTATACATTTTCGCCGCGCCGTAGAAAGAGAGGGGGATACTCCTACGCCGCGCCGGCTGTCTACTCTCCATCCGTCCGTCTTACGAATTTTCGATCAGGGTCACGTGTCCTGACACGAGTTCATTTTTTACCCATTACAAAAAAAGTGTACAACGCCGCTAAAGAAGTTTTCACTTCAAAAAAACTACAAAGTGATAATTTAATTTCGGAAGTCGGTGTCAAATAATGAAAATGCGGAAAATTAAATTTATTTAAGTATCACTGTAGTTTTTTTTTGAAGTTGGTTATTTTTTGTAAAAAAGTTTTTTCGGGATGAAAGGTAGGAGTTGTGAGTGACTATTTGAATGTGACGCTGTCAGAAGCGAATTTGTCCACGACACGATACATTTTTTTTTTCATGCTTCATATATTTTACTACTATCTACTACTACTAGGTACTTTATTACTTTTTTATTTATTTCGTAATTTTTAGTTTTAAAAGTAAAAACTGGAATATTTGTTTGTAATAAGTAGGTAATAGTTTTGTTGTAAATAAAAAGTCGGTGGCAAAAAACTAAAACTAAAATAGGTACAGATCCCAAGACACCGACTTCCGAAATTAAAGTTATTTCATAATTTTGAGTTAATTTCTTTTTGAAGTCGGTTTAATTTATTTAAATTACTTTTTTATTTAGATACTAGCTTTTGCCTGCGACTTCGTCCGCGTGGAATAATGACTTCCGGAAAAAAACAATTTATCCCCCTTTTCTCCCCGATGGGAGGGAATTTCCAAAAATCCTCTCTTTGTGGTAGCCTAATCCTCCCAACAAACACACATGCCAAATTTCAGCTCTCTACTGCCAGTAGTTTCGGCTGTGCGTTGTCTGTCAGTCACTCAGTAACGGAAGAGTTTTATATATATAGATATAGATCAGTGGCGAAGGTACCATACAACTCGATTCCCGTCGGCTTCCCTTCGAAAATTCAGAACATAACCACTCTATAGTCAATTCATCATTGTAATTTTCTTTTGGTATTTTTTTTTGCTCCGGCCTACCTCTGTCATAAATTCACCCTTCGCCACTGATATAGATAGCTGTGCCCGCAACTCCGTCAGTGTGTAATTCCTTGTGTGTTATTAAGTTA
This sequence comes from Hydraecia micacea, assembly GCA_914767645.1. Classification (NCBI taxonomy): domain Eukaryota; kingdom Metazoa; phylum Arthropoda; class Insecta; order Lepidoptera; family Noctuidae; genus Hydraecia; species Hydraecia micacea. Next base: position 19,953,431 of record OU611780.1, read on the forward strand.
ATGTATTGGTAATATTGTTTAAATCACGTTCACATGAGGCTTAAGTACCTATACAACGAAATTACTACTTCACCTAAAAAGAAATAATTTGTAATTTGAACGAATATAATACACTACCGAAATAACTAATACCTATTTTATAAAATAACAACAAAAGAAAACTAAATAAATTAAATTAATTTAAAGACTAAAAGTCGCGCTGATAAACAATATTGTCTGTCAATAAGGTCGAATGCTCGGAACGTCTACTCCAAAGAGGTCTACTCGCATCAACAGCCAAATATTGTATGAAGTTCGCGTTTTTTTTTTTTTGGGAATGGCATCTCGCAGTTCAACCTATGAGGTTGTCGTCTGCTTAACCGGGCTTGCCTGTGGATGCCTCAAAATTAAGGCCTCCAGCCAGGGCTTAAAAAAAACTTAAAAACTAAGCGACTACACGCTAAGGGCACCCCCTGTGGGGTACGGACCTCGGCTTAGGGCGTCGCTGGGAGGGGCAGCAAGGGACAGGCTGGATCGGAATTATTTAGGGGCGAATTTAATACTACAGGCTCAGCGGCGAGGGCTGGCTCGAGCAAGGGTCGGGGAGGAGAATTTACGGGGCGTCGCGACGGGCGTCCTCGACGGCGAGGGCGGAAGGACGGTTGTCGGTTTTGTGTCTCTTAATGGTGCTGGTGGCTTTCCTGTAAGAGGGTAGTGGCGTCGTCGGGGATGGTGAGGGTGTGCCTTGGTCGGCGAATCCTACTTATGCGGGAGGGAGTATATCGGGAGGCCGCCGCAATCAGGGCAATTGGGGTGCTTTATAGCAGAGTCGAAGAAACGCTTGGCGAGGCGCTTCATGAACTGCTGGACGGTGTGAAGTTCGCGTTTGGATCCCCCGCCCTTTTATACCTCCCGCCGCGAGCCGCGTCGAGCGCGGCGACCGTTACACAAAAATAATCCTTATAGCATGATTCAGTATTCACGCGCGATGGCTTATTAGCGTATTTCATGTATAACTTTGGTGTTTCTGTACCGATTTCTGTGATTCTTTTTTTTATTAAATAGGTACTTAATAATGTTAACATTTTTTAATTAGGGATGAGTGAGAGTGTCATAAACGTAAGAGTAGACAAATATAATCAGAAAGCTCCGAACTGCTAAGCTATCGGGAGTTACACGTATTATTGTGAGTCAACCATAAGAGATAGACATTTGCTGTCGTGGAATATTTTTTATATAATTTTAAGGAGAACATTTCCGTCATACATGATTTCTGTGTAGCTTTAACCATTAAGGCTGCACACGCGACGGAAGCTTAAAAAATGGAGTAAGTTATCCTGTTTTCCCAACATTTCCCTTCACTGCTCTGCTCCTATTGATCGTAGCGTGATGAAAAGTATACTATAACCTGCCCAGGAGTATGAAGAACAATAGGGATGACGACGGGGTAAAGTAAACGAAATTCTATTTAGTCCGTCAGTTAGATTATCAAAAAATAATGGACACATATTTTTTCTTGTGTCAATCAACCAAAAAATTACAAAGATAAAGCGTGTCAAAGTTTGGGAGTGGGGGCTCGTGACTCGTGACGTCACGTGTAGGTAAAAATTGTACCAACACGTGACGTCATGCGACATTTCAAATCAATATATCTCTGTAATGTATTGATTATGTGAAAAAAGAAAAAATACGTGCCCAATACTTTTTAATTATCTACCTGATAGACGAAGAAAAAAAAGTTAGTCTTCATCCCTATTGTACCAAGTTTGGTTGAAATCCGTCGAGTGGTTTTTGTTTCTATAAAGAACATACAGACAGACAGACAGACAAAAATTTTACTGATTGCATTTTTGGATCGATCACTAATCACCCGCTGATAGTTATTTTGGAAATCTATATACAGGGTTATTGGAAAAACACCAAAAACCTCTTAAGAGGTCATTGTACTCATCATTATGAACAACTTTTACTATGGGACCAAACCTGAAATCGCAAAAATAAAATCAGCTGTTCCCTACATTTATGTTCGTATAATACGTCAAAATGTAGGGAAAAGCAGATTTTTTTTTCGCGATTTCAGGTTTGGTCCCATAGTAAAAGTTGTTCATAATGATGAGTACAATGACCTCTTAAGAGGTTTTTGGTGTTTTTCCAATAACCCTGTATATAAAAGGAGAACTGACTGACTGACATATCAACGCACAGCCCAAACCGCTGGGTCTAGAGATTCCAAACTTGGCATGTAGGTTCCTTATGAGGTCTAGGGGTGCACTAAGAAAGGGTTTTTCGAAATTCCACCCCTAAGAGGGTGAATGGGGGGGAGGGTGAAATTTCACGCGGACGAAGTCGCGGGCAGAAGCTAGTATATTTCATGTACAGAATTGACCTCTCTACAGATTTATTATAAGTATAGATAAATTAACCACAGAGGTTTAATGTCCCCCATTAAGTTTAATATAAAATGTCTTTGAGGGTTACCTATGATTGAGGGTAGCTTGCTCTATTTAAATTCTACTGATACAAAATTGAGAACGTGTGTAGTTCTGATTTAAGATCTTTATGTTGCTATTACTACTATTGTAATTATAGTGTTAATATTGTTTTAATAATAAATATTTTAACAGATACGTAACTTCGTAAGATCTTTGTTTGTATTTTGTTTGGAATACATGATCAGATATCAGATTCGACTTGAAAAATTTATCAAATTACGATAGTTAGGTCGGCTTAGTCCAAAATGTCAGATCTATATACGTCACTTAGTTGGATTAACGACGATATTGCCCGGACTTCCTCTACGCCAATGGCGGGCATTAGCTGCCGGTCGATATTCCATAGCTTTAAATATTGTGTATGTTGCAGCGGACGATGGAGGTTTCGAGCAAGGCTCGTACTTGAACAAGATATGCCAGACTCCGAACATCGACGCGCTAGCAAAGCGCGGCCTACTCTTCAACAATGCCTTCACTTCCGTCAGCAGCTGTTCGCCAAGGTTTCTGAGCTCCTAATTATCTAGTAATCACATCTTATTTAGATTTGCAGGAGTAAGTACCGAAACTCACTTCCAAGCTGTAGGTGCCCATACCTACCTACTCACCAAGCTGTAGGTACCCCTACCTACCTACTCACCAAAAAACATCAATATTTAATAATTATCTAAGTAACTGGTCAAGTAATTTTAAGAGATAAATAAAACCTTTGGTAGATTTACCTACATTCTTAGGAAAATAATTTCAAAATCATCGTTTATCTACGATGGTTTTGAAATCATACCGAAATAAACACCGAGACAAGAAAAACGGAGATAACACCGAACCTAGGTAGATTTTGATTGTACGACGTTTTTATCTTTACGTCACGTCACTTTCCTGGCCATCCTGTATAGGAACTTATACGGGACCGGAAGAATCAAAAATAACCAAAAGTGATCGTTGCGCGAGTGCGGTATCGCCGCGATTGTTTGTGGCAACGAGATGCGACGATTGCTCTTGTTTAGGACGCCGGTTTAAATCCCAAAACCCCTCGCCAACATTACAGTGGGTAAGTACCTACTTATATAATAATATATTACCTCATCGTCGTAAATATGACTCGGACTTCGTGTTTTAGTAAGAGGCTCTAAAAAGCCAAGCCAAAACTTTTGCTAAAACTCGATGTGCCATATGCAAGGCCGGTACTTGAGTTAGAGTTAGCACTCGATAACCGTGACGTCACGTGCCCTGCCCGCAGCCGCGCCGCGCTGTTGACGGGCGCGCCAAGCCACCAGAACGGCATGTACGGGCTGCACCGCGCCGAGCATCACTTCAACTCCTTCGACGCCGTCGCCAGCATGCCCAATGTGCTCAGCAAGCACGATGTGATGACTGGTAATTAAGTGGGCGGAGCACAGCTCATTGCTTGATTTCTTTATCCGTCTGATAGCAAATAGCGATTCTAGCATAACATTAAGTTTTATAAACTTCGTATTCTTATGACGTCATAAATTAACGTTTTTGTATTTATCAACTTGTAGCTAAAGGCTGGTCTAGTTCTACCTTCAGTTTATTCTACGTTACAATAATCTCTTCAATTATATTAATAAAGAATTTTATATTTCCAGGTATTATTGGTAAGAAAGACGTGGGCCCCGCCGCGGTGTACAAGTTCGACTACGAGCAGACAGAGGAGAACAACCACGTGAACCAGGTCGGCCGGAACATCACGCACATCAAGCTGCTCACCAGGGAGTTCCTCGCTAAAGCGAACCAGGATAACAAGTAAGATCTCATCTATTGGAAATACATTGTTGCCCATGGGTTCAGTCATAACTTATGAGTAAGTTAACTGGAGAGATTTAGTATGAGCAGTCATAATAAGTCAGTTAGTGTTTTCTTATTTTAAATACAACATTCCACCATGATTAGGTAAACAAATAAGTACCTAGGTCGTTCTCAAGAAAGTGGCTCTGTAACCTGTCAGGCAGTTTTAGTGGAAATGTGTGATTTTTAAAATGCTTTTTTATTAAATTTTACACTTTTCACACAGAGGCTGGGTAATTAAGAAAATTGAAGTGATATTCTTACAACAAAATAAAATTGTAACATCTGTTTCTCACTAACCTGCCATGACACTTTGAATAAACATAAAAAAATAAATATTTAAAATAGGTATAGGTTCAAAATTAATAAAATACTAGCATGTATAGGTATTCATAAAATTAACTTTTTTTTACACGGTATATTAATTCCTTTATTCGTCTAAATACATATAAATTATATTTTTAAATATTAGAATATAAAAAAAATATATAAAAACATTTAAAAATATAAAAAATAGTAGCCCAACGGTATCGGGAACAGGGTCCAAGCTACCGGTGGTCAGGGTATATTAATTATCATTATGAACATTTTGCGAGTTATTCATGTTCAAATCGTTTCCGGATTGATTTTCTCCATAACCGTGCTTGCACACTAACTCGCATCACAGAAACACTACTACGTAGGTACTCAACATCCCATCCCCGCGCAAAATGATCAAACCGTATCGGACTAAACGATACCAAGGAAAGAAGGCGCCATTTTTTTAGAAATAACGTCTAATCTGAGTTTGTAACGGGTATTTATCTATAATCTGACTTTATATTTTGATTTGCGGTTTAACTACTTTGCGAGTATAAACGTTACATCCCCTAAGACGACCCACTGACCCATTATGTAATTTACTGTCTATTTATTATTTTATAAGTATAAACTCCAAATACATCACCGTTTTGTTGTAAACCATATTTTTTCCTCTTTAAGAGGCGTATTACAAAAAAACGCGAAATTTGAAGTTTTCGACGTTGAAATTGTATGTTTTACGTTCGTTGTATGAAATAACAATTACTTGGTAAAAATAGTTCGTTTTCTCTACTACAATAACCTCAGAACCGATTTTAGATAAGTTATTTAATTATTTAGTAATAAGCTTTCTCCCGATGAATGTTTAGGCAAAAACTCACGGAGACATGATTTCGGAGCTCTAATTTGGAGATTCTACTGAATATCTACCATCAAAAAAAATATAATTAGCTTTCAAATATACTATACTTCAATAATAATAGAATATATTTTCGTTATATGCCTTTTATGTAAAGAAAAAATAATCTACGTAATTCAATTATCGACCGAAAAGGCTTCGAAACAAGCCCCGATATCTCTAAAGTCCTACATTATTTAGGCGTAAAATTTATACCAAAATAATCATCAACATTTGCTTAGAATATAGTATTATTTTTATTTTTTAAATCGCTACCATTATTTTTTAATGAAATAAATAAAAATACTATATATTTCACTGCGCCGGCCAGCTGCGATTAGTATCGCGCGAGCGCTTGTCGAGGTTGGACCTATGTCAGTTTATTTCCCGCGCGCCTTCTTTCCGATACTACCGTCGTGTGCGCCGATTGTCGCATCTAGACGCTGCCGCATTGCTTTTGTGTGCGTGTGAACTACGGCCGCAGTTTTTGATCTTTGTAAGTATTTATTTTCGAACGGTATATTTAAATTAGTATAAAGTTCACACTTTATTAGTATACCAGATAGTCAACTTATTAAAGTTATTTTGATTGCAGCTGATTTGAGTTTTCTTACCAATCGAAATGGGGAAAAATAAATACAAATATAATTGCGTTGCAAAACACAATAAAAAAAAGGAAATAAAAATAAATAAAAGAGGGTAAACGGAGCCGGTCGAAACCCAGCAAGGTTTTGAAAAGGCAGGATCCAGAGAAGGACACGTGTGACAAGGATGGTTTCATCAAAGTGGAGAAGAAGAAGAAGAAGCATCCTTGTCGGAACCAGTGCGGCACCGCGCTGGCAGGACCCAACATGCTGCTGCGTCCAGCAATCCCGACGACGCAGCTGTACGTGTCCAGACTGCACCACTTCACGAAGGTTGAGGAGATCGTGGAGTACATGCGTGTGGAGACCAACTGGACTTGGTTGCAACCATACTACTATATACAATTTATACAACTATGCTATCAACCGTAGATATTATAATCAATTACTGCATAACAATTAAAATATTTGTGAACATATTTCAACAGTAAAATTCATAAATAATGAAAAATATAACAAAATAATTCATAATAAAATTGAAATAACACGTAAAAAAATTTCCGCCCACTAAACTCCATCCTAAAAAACCTTCAGTTACGGAAGATCAAGATCGTTTAGTCGCCATATTCACAGTATCATAGTCATAGTGCGAGCGAGAAGCATGAAAGAAAGTATCGCTCGCGTAGTTTGCCGCGCTCGGTGCGTAAAATACCTAAATTTGCGAAACGCCGAAATGTGAGAGGGCTCTTAACCTGTTTGGAAAGCACAGGTTATTGAGACTATTACTAAAGAGACTTTGCCTGATATTGTTTAATAAAACTGTCTCACTAGAAAAATAAATTTATGATTTGGTGTGAATACTAGCACATTTACTTAATATTTACTATGATGATAAAAAAGTTACGTTAATCAGATAAACTTTTTAATTAGGGCATTTTTATTGTTTTTTTTCACAAAATGCTTATTCTTGGTGCATAAATTTAGGGTTTTATTCTAACCTACCTACTTATTTATTTTTCAAAGGTAAAATTTGGCATTTTACCTTGAAAACTGAGAAAAAAGAAGACACCTTAGCTAGGTGGGTAAAGAGAACTTGAATAAAAAAAACGATATGAAACTCATTAACCTGTACGATATCTATTTTTTATTCCCTAAGAACGATGTGTTATTCGAGCGGTGCCACTTTTTTGAGAACGACCCAAATTCTTCTCATAATTTTCAGGCCATTTCTCCTGTACGTGAGTTTCCACGACCCGCACCGGTGCGGCCACACGGAGCCGCAGTTCGGTCCATTCTGCGAGCGGTTCGGTTCCGGCGAGGAGGGCATGGGGCTCATACCCGACTGGCATCCGATATACTACCAGTGGGAGCAAGTGCAACTGCCTTATTTTGTCCAGGTACCCACTTAAATACAGAGATAAAACAATAAAAAAATCTAGGCGTGTGTATGATTCCTTTCTAATGCCCCAGGACACAGAAGCAGCAAGAAGAGACATCGCAGCACAATATACAACAATGTCGCGACTCGACCAAGGTAGGTACTTGCATCACTTACTTACATGCTATAATGGACTTTTAAGAACATAGTGGCAACTAAACAAAACATATCTCACAGGTGTAGGGCTGGTGCTCAAAGAGCTGCTAGACGCTGGACACCTGGATGATACCCTCGTCATATACACGTCGGACAACGGCATTCCATTTCCATCTGGCCGCACGAACTTCTACGACCCTGGTCTCCGCGAGCCCATGATCATCGTCTCTCCGAAGCCTCACACGAGGAAGAACGAAGCATCCTACACCATGGTCAGCCTGCTGGACGTCATGCCCACCGTGATGGACTGGTTCAACATCCCATTTGGACAGAACAGCAATGATATACTGCAGTCGGATAAACCAAAAAGTTTGCTTCCTATTTTAGAAAAAGGTTAGTAGGTACCTACTAAGTGGCGTCGAATCCAGTGGTTGCATAGTTTGCGTTACGTGCGATTAATATTGCATATCGTGTAATACCTATTTATTTTCTAGAACCACCTTACTCCGAAGATGAAGCAATATTCGCATCACAGACTCACCACGAGATCACAATGTACTACCCAATGCGCGCAGTGCGCACGCGCCGATACAAACTGATACACAACCTCAACTTTGGAATGCCCTTCCCAATAGACCAGGATCTATACGTGTCTCCTACCTTCCAGGTAAGTGCACTTACAGCAGGTCCATATACCGACATATCATCAGGTATTTATTGAAATTGGGATCTTTGGTACATTCAGTAGGTATGGTTATGATTCCAGGATGTGCTGAATCGCACGCGCAGCAAGCAGCCGCTGCCGTGGTACAAGACTCTGACGCAGTACTACTACCGACCGCAGTGGGAGTTGTACGACATCCGCGCTGATCCCACCGAGAGTAGAAACTTGCATGGTATGGCCGTCCTCTTTATTTCAACGGATTTCCGTTGCTCTTTTATTTAAAAGGGTAATGTCTTTTACCGTTTCATCTCTCCTACCCACAACTTCAAGCGAACACAATTTGTTTCAGGCAAGCCATCTCTGCAGCAAGTGGAAGCGGAGCTGCAGACGCGGCTGCTGCGCTGGCAGCGTGACACGGCGGACCCGTGGCAGTGCGCGCCCGGCGCAGTGCTGGAGCGCCAGCAGTGCCGCAGCCTCGACAACCAGCTGCACGACTACCACCAGCGCCAGTAACAACCTGCACGCTAACGGGTGACATCGTTTGGGAAGGAGTACAGAGTCTCATTTTACATGTCTAATAGGTCATCCATCCTTAAGGGTTGATTTTATGATCACACGTAATAGTAGATTGTACAACTAGTGCATAAAATGGCTCGTTTATGCCCGAGTTATACACTCTGCTTTTCACTTCGATTGCGAGAAATGAACGCATTCTCTCATATAGAATATAAACAATAGAACTGCAAGTGTAGGGTAGGTGTATTTGGTAAATCCCTGACCTGTATCGTACGTATTGCATCACATGAAATTCAATATTATCGTAAGTTTATCTAGTTAGTACAATCCGAACATAATTGATGCACAAATTGCACGGCACAATTCTTTATAGATACTCTATCCTCGCGTCCTAACTGCTACTATTAGTTTAACCTATAAGAGCGCTATCGGGCTATCGCTCTAAGTAAACTCTATTTCTCAGAAGAAATTAATAATTTTGTATACCTACTCAATATACAGGGTGAACTGATACTAAATGCCTGAGCGAAACCCGCGCGGTATGCACTTATACCAACAGCGACAGCGAATACCGCTTAGGTCCGCGGCTAGAGCGGAATAGTTGCTGTATTCTTTGGCGATACAGAAAAGACTAACTGGCGAAAACTTCTTTACCTTCCTGAGCGAAACTCTAACTTGGTATTCTACCCACAAGGATAGCGAAATCAGCTTTGGTGTGAACAGTAATATTACCGTACCACTCGGTTTTCTCTACCGCAGATATTAGTGAACACCGCTTAGGTTTGAATAGGCCTTTAAGAAAAAAAAAGGTACTTACCTGTATGTACACAGAGATTATACAGGTGGTCAAAAAGTCGTGGATCAAACGTTCATACATACATACCGGTCAAAATCATAACCCCCCTTTTTGCTTCGCCGTAGTCGCGTAAAAACAAATGGTGTTGTATTATTACTTGATAATGTATTAAATGTATCACTACTACAAAAGTTCTATTGCAGCTCTGGGTACCAATTTCAAGAGTAATTAATTTTTTTTCCAAACATTTTTAAGCGTTACAAAAAATTATTTCTCATTTTAAAAGCGTTGGAAATGACCTCCTTTATCTCCCTACTTCGTTTGATCCACGACTCTGTATAGAGCGAAGTTTGAAGATTGGGACTTCAGGCCAATTTCAAGATAAACTTTTAACTGCATTTTTAGCTTTTTCTCTTTACTACATCCGGGTTTCGCCCTGAAGTCGCCATCCCCAAAACTAAATCTGTGCATTGGTTTATAGTTTATAATCTTATTATAATTTATGTTAATAGCTCTTAACAAACATTTTTAAAATAATAAAATACCACAATCCACATTTCTGTTCTTTTATTTACTGTTTTTACTTTACAATTAATAACAGTCTAGGTATACATTTAGGAATAATAATTGGTACATGAAACTGACATACAATAAGTACAGGCAAGCTCATCGCATGAACATAGCTTAGTAGCTATGTCGTCTGTCGACTCTGTAGACCAGTAGACCTTCACTGGGCTCTGGATATCTACCTCTTTTGTTTATTATCTCATTTGAACACACAATTAAATACACTCTATTAATCAGTCAAATTAATAATATTAGGTATTATTAGTTACGAGCGGCCCGCTTCTGCTTACCACGGTTTTTACGATCTCATAGTAATATACCTACAACTTACGGTGAAAGCCTCATCAAAACCCATTGGGTAATCTAACAGAACTATGGACACACAAACACGAACGACTTTATTTATTTAAACTTATTTATTTAAACTTCGCACAAAAAAGGTACAAAGGCGGACTTAATGCCTCAGGCATTCTCTACCAGTCAACCAAGGGTGGTGAAGAGATTAGATGGCAGGTGCTTTGGTTGAGAGGAACAAGGATAAAAAAAAACTATTAAAACTAGGTACACAAATACTTAAATAGGTTATATACAGATACATACTATAATATATACTTATAATATATATATATTTATACATATATACAAATTCAAGGGAGAGAGATGTTGAGATGACTACGCTACCTGTTTTGAAAAAACTGCAATTTCCGCTTAAATGCATACCGACTGGTGGCTGGTTATTTCATAGTGATTTTTAAATAGAAGTTGTGCATTGTTAGAGAATTATTACTAAAATAAATAATTAGTACCTATAACACGATGCCTTACGCCATCTACCGGATTGTGTGCACAACACTACGCCACCCGAGTAGATCGCAACACAAAATCATCAATAAGACGACTACTAGCTACATCTAACATGCGACGTGTGAAGTGTCCATGACGTCAACGAAGGTCACCGCTTCATACAAGCATGAGATAGTGAAGACACACACATTGATGGCTGCAACTGACTATATAAACGGTCAACCGTTGAAGAACGATCATAATTCCGATCCAGCCTGTCCCTTGCTGCCCCCCCCAGCGACGCCCTAAGCCGAGGCCCGTACCCCACAGGGGAGCCCCTTAGCGTGTAGTCGCTGTTTTTAAACTTTTTAAGCCCTGGCTGGAGGCCTTAATATTGAGGCATCCACAGACAAGCCCGGTTAAGCAGACGACAACCTCATAGGTTGAACTGCGAGATGCCTTTCCCAAAAAAAAAAAAAAAAAAAGAACGATCACTCGCAGAGTCGCAGCTTAGAAGGCACAGTGGACGATAGCCCCGCAGTCACCACTGTTGTCATAAGCTTGAACTGAGCGGAGGCCCCGTCGCCCTCAGGAATAGCATAGCTAGGAGGTTAAGGGATAGGATAGCCCCGCAGTCCATCCCTGGAACCACCCATAGGTTTTGTCTAGGCAACTTTTGTACACTAGAACTTAAGTATTGTCTATAGTGACTAAATTCCTAACTGTCATCGTTGGTTTCATTCAACCGCCACCATTATATTAGTAGCTTTATTAAGTAATAATACAATTTTACAATATAATAGTGTAAGTACTTATATTATATCATAAGAACTGATAAGTATTTAAAGTTAATCTTAAAGATTGTGTGTGTCGCCAGTAAAATACGACCAAAAATAAATAACGCGACTAGTGCATTATAATAATAAAATGAAGTGGCGCCAGTGGCCACTCCAATTTGGCAGTCGCTCCATGTAAAATACTGGTATTCAGCTGTATCCGGTTAGGCTGGAAGCCGACACCAACATAGTTGGGAAAAGGCTAGGCAGATGATGATGCCAGTGGCCGGCCCACGCCAGCAAGAATACAAGACAAGTGAAGTGGCCGGCCCACACCAGCAAGAATACAAGACAAGTGAAGTGGCCGGCCCACACCAGCAAGAATACAAGACAAGTGAAGTGGCCGGCCCACACCAGCAAGAATACAAGACAAGTGAAGTGGCCGGCCCACACCAGCAAGAATACAAGACAAGTGAAGTGGCCGGCCCACACCAGCAAGAATACAAGACAAGTGAAGTGGCCGGCCCACACCAGCAAGAATACAAGACAAGTGAAGTGGCCGGCCCACACCAGCAAGAATACAAGACAAGTGAAGTGGCCGGCCCACACCAGCAAGAATACAAGACAAGTGAAGTGGCCGGCCCACGCCAGCAAGAATACAAGACAAGTGAAGTGGCCGGCCCACACCAGCAAGAATACAAGACAAGTAGCTAGGTATGACATTTGGCTAGGTACTTTTACATGATACACACGATCATATTCCAACCTTCTGTACAACGGGTACAAGGAATCTTACTCAAAAACTAAGTAATAGCACTTTGTGCCAATTGCTAAGATTTGGCTGAAGCCATAACCCGAAAAAAAAATTGTATCCGACTGATGTCGGGAAATAACAAATGGGTTCAGTTTTACTGACCCCTTCAACGTTTGTTGTATAAATTATGGTAAAATCTTCGTTTTTTGGTGAATCCTTATAGGCAAGGACTTACCAATGGGATCTGTAGGCAGCCCCCCTTATTTTCGATATGCACCGACACGGCGGCGGCGACACATGTGATGTCGGCCGAACGTGTCGACGGTTGTTAGCATTTATTTATAGAATAGATTTTTTAATACTGATGGTAATTATTTTAGGAACATTACATAACTTTATTATCAGTTTAGATTTTTTTATGGAGATTTCGATGGTATTTCAATAGGACTGTTGACAAATAAAAAATATTTTTACAAAAAAAAAAAAATACAACAGACTTCTAAAAAAAAAACCGGCCAAGTACGTGTCGGGCCACGCACAGTGTAGGGTTCCGTAGTAGCCCGTTATCACAATATAGTACGATTCTGTTGTTCTTTATTCTGAATATAAGTAATAGTATGCGTCATGTTCGTGAACGGGCGCCGTCAGTTGGGGCTGGTCATCACTCGGCTGCCTCGGCTTATTTTTATTTTTAATTATTTTATTTTTGGATTGTTGTTTTTTTTTTATTATTTAATATTTGCTGTACTCTGGACGCTTTTAACGCATACGTCTTTTTTTACATCGTTCTCACATATTATTATAAATTCAACATTAATGATGTAACTAATATTTTTGTAAAAATATAATTTAAAAGAGTGTCCATGGAGTTTCTTGCCCGTTCTTCTCCATAGGTACCTACGCTTTGGAATGGGCAACTAGCTTCATTTTATTTTTGACTGACCGACTTCTTGACAATTCAAAAGTGCCTGTAAATGGTTTAATTGAAATAAATGCTTTGAGTTTGAGTTTGAGTAAAGATATTAGAAGTTAATGGTTATAATAACAAAACATTATCCAATACCCAAGTTCAACGACTATTACTGCTAAACTAATAAAATTATCTTAACCGCTATAATTTTCCTTTAAAGGTCATGATATGCACTATCGGTGTAAATTTTTCCAGATTTTCCAAGGCAGCAGTTTAGCTTTTAGAGGGGGGGGGGGGGGTTAATATTTCGTAAATGGAGTATTAAATCGAAAAATAAATTTAGCAACCCCCAAGAGTCATTTTAGAAGACCTATTCAACGATACCCCACACGATGGAGTAGACGACGAAAAAAATATTCATGCTCACTTCAGATGTAGGGGAGCTACTCTAAAAAAAAATATTTTGCAAAATTTTATTTTACCACTTTGTCGGCGTAATTGATATACACACTCCTACATAATTACAGCTATCTAGTACTAACGGTCTCTTAGCAAAACCTCGGACAGACAGACAGACGGACATGACGAAACTATAAGGGTTCCTTGTCAGAACTACGGAACTCTAAAAAACAGTAAAAAGTGAAAAATAACTTTAATTTCGTTGGGTTCGCATTTTCGTTGTTTGTCAACGACTTCTGGAATTAAAGTTATTTTTCACATTGTAGGTACTTAGTGTCTTTTTTGGAAGTCTGTTGTTTTTTTTTTGTAAAAAAGTTTTTATGTTTCACTTTTAAGTTGTACTTGCCTCACACAAATTCGTATAACACTACTTGCTATGTAAATATCAGTGACAGGAAGTCATTATAACATCATCAATATTGAAGCTAACTCAAAAACCCCCCAAGCAAAGTTAATAAAATTTATATGGGACCACCCCTGACCCTGAGGCATACCCTATCCAATAAAAAAAGAATTTTTGAAATCGATTTACAATTGCCGGAGATATCGCGTAAAAAACATACAAAAAAAAAACAACAGACAGTCGAATTGAGAATCTCCTTTGTGAAGTTCAAATTTTCTTACGTTTTTTGCAATTTGCAGGTCAGTGTCAGGTTTTGTCTTGATCAAAATTTGATTCGCGACTATAACAGGTACGTATTTATGGAATTATAATCATTAGAATCATTAATATACATCTTTCTAAGTTAGATTTGTACCATTAAGCACTTTTTCATAAGAGATTTGTTGTTATGGTACAAATCTAACTTTAATTCTATAAATACGTACCTGTTATAGTCGCGAATTAAATTATGATCAAGATACAACCTGACACTGACCTGCAAATTGCAAAAAACGTAAGAAAATTTGAATTTCGCGGGCTATCACTGCGCATTCACCTTAAAGAAATTTGACAGATTGTAGTAGCTTGATGGGCTGGCGTCTATACCTTATTACTTATAGAATTTTAAGTATTTTAGAATGACTTATATAAGAGTTAATAAAAGTTTATATGTCTGTAAATATAATAAATTAAACAAGTATACAAAAGGAAAAACCATTTTGAACAAATACACGAGCGGCATGTTGTAGACGGCAGCCGCCGACACGTCGACGGTAGCAGTTGTCTCTGTCGTCCACCCCTGTCACTCGTGTGTATGCACACGTTAACATAACAAGAAACTTACCAAAATGTCCACAAAACAAAATAAAAACAAAGTGCGCGTACGCGATAGCCGACTCGTGTACAACGGACAGACGAACCTAATCGACACCGGCGTCGTCGGACTAGACCACATATGAGGTACGTCGGACTGAGTGACTCTCGTACATACCAGCGCACGCGCCGGAGAATTACGAATCTCGACACACTCGGCCACCACCAATTTGTTGTATTCAGGTACCTACATTTTTCGCACCTCCGCCGCGTGGACTTTTCATTTGATTTCAAGCATAGAGAATCCGTCAAGGTAGCCAGCGAAAATAAAAATCTAACGTTCTTTTGCATATTTGTAAAACAGCGCTGCATGCTTAATGCCTTATGACATTATGGACTTTTTACATACTTATGGCGTATACTATGATCTGCAGCTTCTAGTACCTAGTCTTCATAAAGTCGGTCAATCTGCGCCATCTGCCTTGCCAGTTTCTTGTCTAAAGTGTGAACATTCAGCAACTCTCTTTCTGTATTCAATGCCTGTAAGAACGTCCATGAGATAATACAACAGGTTGATTTTTCGGCTTAGTATAATAATGTCATAATTATAAAGTCCAATACGAAAAAAGGTCAAATACGAAATATGTCCAAAAATAAAAACGTCCAATACGAAAAATGGTCCAGTACCTACGAAAAATTAATTAATCAAGTAAAGTTTTTTTTTTAAAGGTGAGCATAACTAAGTACTATTAATTATTCTGTGGCATAACTGACTGTGGCATATATGCACAACATACCTTACTCTTAAGTAAGGTACTTATGTGAGGAAATTTCATCAATTCAGAAAATTATCCAAAATTGGCCATAATTTTGCATTTATCCCTAAATTAAGGAACCCAATAGCTTCGATTACAGTTTGAATCAGAAGGTGACGTTTGTGGTGAAGATTTCTCGATATTGAGAAGTGCGAAAATACTAAACTCAAGTGTTTAGTATTTTCACAGACCGTTTACACCGTCGGAGTACATACACTATAAACAAAGTTGATTATTTCAACATTTTACTATGACATTAAGCAAACCAATTATTTGAAAAATATCCTTATCTTATGGGCTTATCTATCGAGCTAGCAACGTTTTAATAAATATTGCGAGATGCCCGTCAATTGTTTGTTATTTATAGCTGGCAAAGGTGGAAAGCCATACTTACTAAAATTTACGAAAACATTAAACTAACGATTTGTTTACGCCGGCGCCGTAATACTTTTCTATTCGAGGTTTTATTGTAACTAGGAACCTCTGCGCTCGATATCGTTACTAATATCGCCTCCAATTATTCTGTGATAGTTCGTTATGAGAGTTTTATTAAACAAGTCCCAACACTTCTGCTTAGGCCGCCAAGATTAAATGAAAGATCATGAGATACAATATTATTATTTCTAACCGATTTCTAACAGAGGGAGGTTATAAGTTCGTCTGTATATACGGGACTAGCAGTTTGCCCGTGACTTCGTCCGCGTGTAGGTATTTCGTACTTTCCTCTAAAGATTTATGTTTAAATGTTTATGATCTTTATTATTTATTTAGATAAATAAGTATTCGGGACAATTTTTAAGTTTAGGTACCTATAGATCAAAGGAATCAGATTTTTCAAATCCCCGCTTTTCAATCCCACAGGGGTGGAATTTCGAAAATTCGTTTGGGATGTGTTCATAACTTGACTCAAAAACCCATACCCTTTATCGAGTTAATGGAAGCAAGCAGTTCAATCCACCCCTTAAACTTAATTACCCTTTTCCACCTTCGTAAGAGTCGATTTTTGAAAAACTCTAAAACATAGGTACATTTTTATTTTTTGTTTTAGTAGCACCGAGTTTCTTTTTATACTCTTACGGGGAGAATTTTGAAAAATCGTCTGGGATGTTTCTATAACTTGACTTAAAGATTATTTATTCCAATTTTCCAGTTAATCAAGCCACTTAATAAAATACTCCCCTGTGAAATCGATTACTACCACTCTCCACATCGTTAGGGGTAGATTTTTTAAAAACCCTGGTACACTTTATTATTTATTTTGGTTGGTTGGTGGTGAGCTTAGAGTTAATTGGACCGCGCGTTAAAATTTTTCCATACAAAAACGGGGGTTTTAACTTTAGAATAAGAAAAAAATTACGAATTTTATAATTTACTTAGCAGTTTTTGTGCCAAGTTTCAAGTTAGGTATTCAAGCGGCTCCGACGCAGAATGTCCACTGGTCGCAAAATGTCTCTTTCGCAGAATGTCCACTTCGCAAAATGTCTCTTTCGCAGAATGTCCACTTCGCAAAATGTCTCTTTCGCAGAATGTCCACTTCGCAAAATGTCCCTTCGCATATTGTCCCCTTTTTATTTCTGACTTACTTTAATCATAATTCATTTTAGCAATTAGCTTTCACACATCATTTTTGACGTGTGTTTATTTGTATCGATATGGGTAAGCAAAAAAAAAAAATAGTACAAATCACATTTATTTTTTTGCATAATCGCTTGCAATAATTAATTAATAATTGCTTGCTTTTTGTGCAAAGAAATAAATGTGATTTGTACCTACTATTTTTTTTTTTTTTGCTTACCCATATCGATACAAATAAACACACGTCAAAAATGATGTGTGAAAGCTAATTGCTAAAATGAATTATGATTAAAGTAAGTCAGAAATAAAAAGGGGACAATATGCGAAAGGGACATTTTGCGAAGTGGACATTCTGCGAAAGAGACATTTTGCGAAGTGGACATTCTGCGAAAGAGACATTTTGCGAAGTGGACATTCTGCGAAAGAGACATTTTGCGACCAGTGGACATTTTGAGAAGTGGACATTCTGCGTCGGAGCCATTAAGCCACTCACTAAAATCCCCTTAAAAATCTAAGTCAAGGGTCAATTTTCAAAAATTCGTTTTCGAGATATTGCATTTCCTGCTGGAGTGACGTTTTGCAGAATCGTGTATCTCTAAAACCATTGTATGTGCGCCTGTAGAATAAACATACACGAGTAGCCCTTAATTTGTGCGTATTTGTGACAGAATTAGATACAAGAAAATATTTATATATTTCAAGTAATCGCGCTTTTTTGAAAACGCTAAAACATGTCACAGTGCCTAAATGAGAAAACGTATAAGCTCGCTGAAAACTGTGTTCGGTCCTTCTTGATGCTTATAATAACCATAAAAAGTTTCAAAAGTGTACATGCATGCGTTATTGAATAATATTGTCTAAAGTCAAAACGACGGGGTCGTAAATTTGACGGCAAAATACAAGAAATCGGCTCAACCCAAGATGTGTAGGTGTAAACCAAAAATTAGTGCGTTTAGTCAAGAATATATAGTGAAAATATTCAGCTTAGAATGTTTCGCATTAAAATAGATATAAGCAAAAAACATAACATGTAAACAACAGCTAGTTATCCGACTAAATTCGAATGACCACAAAAAAGCGACGGATATATCGATGACCTTCTTTATTGGTCGTATTAAACCTAAGCTGTTGTCCGTACAGTCGCGTTCAAACGTTTGTTGGCAATTCTCCCAATTTCTTCCCTACGCATAAATTAAGGGCTACTCGTGTATGTTTATTCTACAGGCACACATACAATGGTTTTAGAGATACACGATTCTGCAAAACGTCACTCCAGCAGGAAATGCAATATCTCGAAAACCTGAAGACGCACAAATTATATTTTCAGCGCACATTTTTGCACAAATATAAGCTCTCTGCGCATGCACAATATTTCTCTCTCCGATCATTCGTTTAGAATTTTCCTGCTAGAAAAACGTTACTCCAGCAGGAATCGTTATGGTTTTTTCAGTTTTTTTCCAAAACGACAAAGCGCACAAATTTTTTATTTGGCGCACATTTACAGCAGATTACGCACTAATTATACGTTCCACTCATATTACTCTAGGAGCTGCTTTCCTGCTGGGGTAACGTACACCCTTAAAGTGCCATTGAAAAATCTTAAGTACAAATTAATCTTATAAGTAAGTACCTATTACATATAATTAAAATAATCAGTTTGTGACTCCCGTGCTGAGTAACGTTAATAAAATAATTAATAGATACAAATTAAAAGAAACTGAAGAACAGAAATAAAGTCAAATAGACTCCTTGTCAGATTATTAAACATAACATAAACAAAAGTAACAAAACAATTTAACTTCACTTAAATCAACATAAATTTGGCAACGTAAAAAAACTATGTAATTTTTTGAGACATAAAATGTCGTCCATTCTCGTTGGGAAGTCATAAAATATCCTTCCTGTTGTCCCCATTGATGATTTCACGTTATTGGGACAACGGGAAGTCATAAAATACCCTTCCCGTTGTCCCCATTGATGCTTTCACGTTATGGGGACAACGGGAAGTCATAAAATATCCTCCCCGTTGTCCCCATTGACGTAGGCATAGTTTACATACATACAAATGAAACAAATTATTTAAACATAATAGGTTTTTTAATTAAACGTGAAAACATCTAATTTAAAAAAAACACAAATAACACAACCTTAACGTTATAAAAGAGTAAAAATAACACAATCATTTGTTTGGATCATAGAATCACCGTTGTATATTTACAAAAACATATCACAATAATTAATTTATATCACACAACCAGCATTGTACAGACGCCAGCACATCAATCTACACCTAACTGTCAAATTTTCCCAATCAACATTGAACCTTATGCTTTAGCGATAAAGTTGAAAATCTATTACAGAAATCTGACAGATTGTAGTAGGTTGATGTGCTGGCGTTTGTACCTAGAAGAAAGAAAGATACAATATATATATATATATATTATATTTTATTTTCTTATAAACATAACATAAACAAAATATGACTTATGTGTTATGTTTAAATCCCATGTAATTAGGGCGAGACTATTGCCATAGTAGATGTCACATTTCTTCGAATTTTTGGTTCTAGGTAGGTAGGTTCTAAATTTCCTTATAATTTTAAATAAAGAATGCAGAAAAGATACAATTTGTACCTAGTTCTTAATATATGTATGTATCAAAAACCAAACGTTTAAAAAATGTGCTGGCAGTCTATCGAATGATAAAAATGGCAGTTTTTAAGGACTCACAAAAGCTAACGAACTTACAAAAACACAACTACTTAATTATATCACAGAATCAAGATATACCTAAAAGAAAACACAACATAAATAAACAATTCAAAGTCAAAGTCAAATCATTTATTTCAAATAGGCACACTAAAGGCACTTTTGAACGTCAAAAATTACAATAAAACGAAATTGATTCTAGTCACCCCTTCCAAAAGGTAGTTTTCGTATAGAGAAGAATGGGCAAGAAACTCGACAATTAAAAGTAAAATTAAATAAATAAAAAAATAAAAAATTAAATTAAATTAAATTATGGAATAACATTAGCGCATCATTTCAAGAAAATGACCAACAGTTATTTCAGTGTGGATAAGTTTAATTTGGCACTCTTGAATAAATTTGTCGGTATCGATTAAATTACGCGGGCGGCGTTTTGGTGACTGGTTGGCTTTAACGCTGAATAAATTGGCATCTTCGTATAATACTGTAAGCAGTTTAAAAATGCTGGGTTTTTTTTTACCAACTGCATTATTTAATTTGCAGTGCCACCCTTCGGCAAAGTTGTTAGTTCGGTGTCGTTTGCCGAAACTACACCACACTTTAATAAATTTTGGGCGTAGCCATTGTGTTAGCATATATTTTCTGAATGTTGTGCTCTGGGTGTCATCAGGACTAAGGTTGGCAATGTAAAACCATCCTTCCATTACACGTTCTTCTGGCAACAATGGAAGCACTGCACTAAGTGCTACTTGACGGCGCAGAATCTTCGATTTTGTAAGGCCTAATTCACGGCCCTTCTTCCAAATTGCTTTATTGAAATGGTAATAACAACCATGCAGAAGTATCACCGGAAAAACTTCCCTAATTGCACATAGGTTTGCGTCTTCAAAATCACATGTAAAAGACTCTGGATTCCAATCGGGAATTTGGAATTTAATAAGTCTGTAAAGAATTTCATACGTTTTTTTTTTCTGTCCGTCATTAAAGCATACACTAGTGGTGTTAGTGCAGTGCTTTCATTGTTGCTTCCTAAATCGGCATGAATGGTATATAATTGATTAAATATAACTGGACAACTTTTAAAAGTTCCGTCTCCAAAAAAGTCCTTAAGAACTACCATTTTATCTCTTGCCTCACTAGAACAAAACATAATAATACGGGTTTTACCCTCACAATAGTCCGCTAGTAAAAATTTTTCATATCTTGCTGGTACTTTCACATTCTTGACATCATTGAAAACAGTTTTAGAAACCCCAAGTGTGGAATTTCGGTGGCGGTAAAGAGATGTTTTCTTGCTTTCAAATTTAGGAAGGTTAATTACTTGGTCGAGTCCCATATCTTTGATTTCTGAAATCATTTTGTTGTAAGCTGTCGGTATGGCAGGTACATCAGCTGTGGCGATTTTTTGTTTGCAGTCGTCCAAGTAAGTGTCAAGCACGTTTTTGTTGACATCCGATGTACAAAGTGTGTGCGGTCTCCTTCAAAATGTGACCTTCCTGTAAATAATAATAATAATGAAAATGTCAAGCGCGCATACTTTAGGGTTACAGAGGGAAGTAACTTGACTGCGTACCGTGGTCGGATGCTGATGAGGAATAGCGAGCCGATAAGGATCGAGCGAGGCATATTCCAGGGCGACAGTTTGAGTCCGCTTTGGTTTTGCTTAGCCTTGAATCCTCTAAGCACACTGCTGGAGGATTCAGGTCTAGGCTATCGGCTGAGGAGAGGTGGTCAGGTTATATCTCGCCTCCTCTACATGAGAGAAATCGGTGTGTAACTATTCACCTGATATAATACGTTTATTAGTAACGGGGTAGTGTTTTACTTTTTAAAATACTTACTTGAATCTTTATTGTACCCGTGCATTTGTTTTTTTTTTCGCAAGTAGCATTCCCACAAAACTGCTCCGCTTTTATAATAAACAATCAAATAAAATAATCAATTATTGAAAAAAATCAAAGCCATTTAAAGTTACGAAACAAGCCGTGTAATGTACCCTGGTCTGTCCACTTGAAGAAACAGCCATTAGTTTAACAGCGGTACATAGAATTTTTTTGTGTACGAGTCCTGTATAAGTGGCGAGGTGCCCCGCGGCGCGTCGAAAAAACGTGTTCTGAGACATCTGAGACGATTTCAGGGGGGGGGATAAGTATTTTCTGGAGTGGGTTTAACATAAGCCAATGAAAGCTTTGCAAAAACAATGTTATCTGTACGCTTTTGTGTGTGCCTCGGCTGCCGCCGGCGCATCCTTTTCATGGACGCTTGTTTTATCATAGATAACTAGTCTAGACAACTAGGAAACAAATAATAAACTATTTTACACAGTAACATTAAGAATGTGTAATTTTAAGCAAAAGTAACAGTTACGTATATAATTATTATACCAATGTAAACTCCATCTAACGTCACTCGATGTAACGACTGCAAACTTTATTTTATTATGTTTGGTTTGCCCCCGTTAACAGGGACACCGTCAATGGGGACAGCAGCAATAAAATTTAATTATTTTTATTGAGTTCGGTTGTCCCCATTAACAGGATACCGTCAATGGGGACAACATGAATAAATTTTAATTTTTTTATTGAGTTCCGCTGTCCCCATTAACAGGAATATCGTCAATGGGGACAACGGGAATACATTTTAATTATTTTTATTGAGTTCCGCTGTCCCCATTCAATGGGGACAGCGTTAATGGGAACAGCGTTAATGGGGACAGCGTTAATGGGGACAACGGGAATGGACGTAAAATGTGACCTCAAAAATAAAAAGGCATCTAAAGTGCAGTCCTTCCGCAGCGAGGTGTGACACAGGGAGACGTTATCTCTCCGAAACTGTTCACCGCTGCATTGGAGGATCTCTGTAAGGTTTTGGACTGGAAAGGGGCTGGCATTAACATCAATGGCGAGTACATAACTCATACACCTTCGGTTTGCCGACGATATCGTAGTCATGGCTGAGACTATGGAGGACCTCAGTACAATGCTCGATGACCTCAGTAGAGCCTCCGATAGCGGGTCTTAAAATGAACATGGACAAAACGAAGGTCAAATGACTATTTAACACCCGCTCTCATGAAGATCGGAGACGCTACACTCAAAGTCGTGGACGAGTATGTTTACCTAGGACAAACTGTCCGGTTAGATAGGTCCAACTTCGAAAAAGAGGTCAATCGTCGAATGCGACTCCGCTGGGCAGCCACGCAATATCTTCTCGTCCCACATACCGCAGTGTCTCAAAACAAAAGTCTTTGACCAGTGCGTGTTGCCAGTGATGACATATGGCACTGAAACGTGGTCGCTCACAATGGGCCTTATTAGAAGGCTAAAAGTCACCCAAAGGGCAATGGAGAGGACTATGCTTGGAGTTTCGCTGCGTGATCGAATCAGAAATGAGGAGATCCGCAGGAGAACCAAGGTAACCGACATAGCCCGAAGAATTGCTAAACTTAAGTGGCAGTGGGCCATTGCTCGCAGAACAGATAGCCGATGGGGCCGAAAGGTTCTGGAGTGGCGACCGCGTACCGGAAGACGTAGCGTTGGAAGGCCTCCCACAAGGTGGACCGACGACCTTGTGAAGGCCGCAGGAACCCGTTGGATGCGAGAACCACAGAACCGGTCGAAGTGGAGCTACTTGGGGGAGGCCTATGTTCAGCAGTGGACGTCTTTCGGCTAAAATGATGATGATCTAAAGTGCTGCCGTTTAACCTGCTGCGAATTCAGTTGCACATAAATCCTGCTGCATGCTATGATTCGACGCTTGTAGGCGGAATGCACTGAAGATGCTTGTAAGCGGAATGAACGGATTAACGGAACGATCAAGGACGCCTCACACACTTGCTCGACCCGCGTCTCGCGTCCCGCTTGCTCCCCCCAAGAACCGATATACTCGACACTCGTGAAACGCGACGCGCGAACAGCGAACTCGCTCGTTTCGATTTTTTTGTTACAATTTCTTATTATTCAAAAAATCCGGATTCGATTTTCATATCCGGGTTTGTAAGTCTAGTAAAAATTGAGGATATCCGGATTTTTCGGATTACGGATAGTCCGGATTGCTTTCCCTAACGCAGACGATATGAATATCCTTAAATTGGTGCGTACATTATCTGACGCGGAGCAACTCCAGTCCGATCTGGACGGGTTCGTGGTATATTGCAGGTATAATAAACTGCAGCTTAATGTGTCAAAATATTTTCATATACCGTTTACACGGCAAAGATTTTTAATTGATTCTGCGTATAAATTGGATGGTCACTACATAAATAAACTGCATAGTGTTAGAGATTTTGGCGTGATACACGACAGTAAACTAATTTTTGACGAACATATGGGTTCCATCCAGTGTATATTGCATGACATCCAAGATTTATAATAAATTGCCATGTTGTATTACAGACATTGACAACTTGCACATATTTAAGCGGAAGCTAAAGGAATTTCTGACTGATAAAGCCTATTATAGTGTGAAAGAGTATCTAAAAGGGAATCCTTATGGCCAATAATATTAAGCAGATATTCTTTGATAGAAATGACGTGTAGCTCACAATTATTATTTATTTAGGACTTTTATTTAATTATTCACTATTTACTATGACATTTTACTATGTACTATGACATTTTACTATTTACTATGACATTTTAGTAATTGACTACTGGATACTCCTTGCCATTAAAAAAATTAAAATAATATCGTTCAAATGATTTTCCAATTTAATAATTTTGTAATGTTTATTGTTATTCACCCATGGTGAATAACAATAAACATTCAATAAATAAAATACCATTATTTTGATTCTAAATTATGTGTAAATTTTGCATGCCCAAGTGACGGCAGAGCATGGATAACATTTTCAAAACATGTATAACATCTATACCCCTACCCATGTTGGCAATAAAATAAATGATTTGATTTGATAGTGAAATTGTATATGTTTTTTTTTTTGTCTAAA
This sequence comes from Hydraecia micacea, assembly GCA_914767645.1. Classification (NCBI taxonomy): domain Eukaryota; kingdom Metazoa; phylum Arthropoda; class Insecta; order Lepidoptera; family Noctuidae; genus Hydraecia; species Hydraecia micacea. The sequence goes on from OU611780.1 coordinate 19,978,490, forward strand.
ATGCGTAGTAATATCACATTGATTCAGTAATAGCTAAATCTAGACATATAAGTATTTATTTGTAACTATAAACTAAAAATATTGGACACCCATTTTTTTTTTGAGGGTGGGAAATCATCAAATGACTCCTCCCGCTCTGGGTGGAGCGGAAGGGAGTGTCAGACTCTTACTGACTAAAACCCACCCGTGTTCCTTCCTTAGCCCTTTATGTTCCGGGCAGCGGTAACCCTTTCGGACAATCCCGCTGACCCGGCAGGCTCCGGCCCTAACAGGCCCCTTCCCTTGTGCTGACATCTCCTTGAGGCGCGCGTGGAACACGTACGCGCCGTCCGGCATGGACCTGGTCCTGATCGGACGGTGAGCTACCGATTACTCTCCTCCCGCAGGCCCGCATATTGGACACCCTTACAAAAAGAAATAGCAATATTTACATGATAGCCATCGAAATTAAATAAAAAAATATACAGTTATTTTTTACTCATGATAATGCATAAACTGAAATACAATTCTTTAGCGCCGGGCGTTATGAAAATTTTGGGTCAATTTTGACCAGTCTTCATTCCAGACTTTACCTAGATCTCCGTTTTCAACTGATGTGTGGATATGGCGGCGTTAGGAATCTCTACACACCTTATTGCAGCGATGCGAGCATCCACAAGGACGGTTTGACGACGAGGACCGATACTTAAATTTTGTTTTAGTTACAGCTTTCTTATACATGATGCTTCTAATATCGTCGGATGCTTGATTTTTACTGCATGAATTGAGCGTACACATCGTATAACTGAACAAGGATGTCTCATGTCTGTTAGCAGAAAGCAGATTGACTTTTTCATCCATTGAATCAACACTGAATTAAGGACCCGACGACAAAATAAATTTAAAAAATATTATTGTGATGATTATAAGATATTTCTTACCATCGTGTTTGATTTGAAGCAAAATGGTTGTTTTTGGATATGTGAAAAAATTCACGGTAGTAGTATATGTATACAGAATGATTTTTTTTACCGGTTCCAAATTTTTACAGGGACCAACTCTGAAATCACGAAAAAAATCAGCTGTTTAATACTCGTACTAAAGTTCAATACCCTACTTGACCAAAACAGCTAATTCTTTTTTCGTGATTTCAGAGCTGGTCCCATAGTGAAAGTTGTTTCATTGTTAGAACACCATGTAAAAATTTGAAACCGGTAAAAAAAATCACCGGTATAACGAAATTAAAAGGAAAACTATCACAGCTAAGTAGGCTTTACAAGTTAAGGATAATAGTCGACCAACTTACATGATTGTATGGGAGAACATGATTTTCAACTATCTTGGGTACATTCATTTCATTTCCCTTCATTGTGGGTGGCTCGACACGCACTTGGCCAATTTTTATCTGAATGTCCTGCATATACTACGCACTGCACTTGAAGGAGTACCGAGTTTCGTTGCGTGTATCGTCACGCCACCCGTGGTTGTTATTCGCACTAATGCGGGTGTTGCGAGACGCGCGGGTGAAATCAGATTTTATCCTGTCATTGGGCCCGCTCTTAACATCTGTATAGAACTCGAAACTCAGCATTTATACTTAAGACCAAAAATAAAGAATAACGTGTATCAGGGGTTTTGGAAAATCTACCCCTAACGGGGTGAAATTGGGTAGTTAATTACACAGGGGACGATTTTACTGCGTGGCTTGATTAACTCGAAAATTGGTATAAATAATCTTTGAGTCAAGTAATGAACATATGCCAAACGATTTTTCGAAATTCCATCCCTGTGGGGGTGAAAAGCGGGATATACAGTTTATATGAACAATCTTATTCATTTGGATAATAAACTTGAAACTTCCACCCCTAAGAGGGTGAACGCGGACGAAGTCGCGGGCAGACGCTATTTATAACATAAATGTTAGACCACTCTGTCACCTGAGTGACGCTACCGCAAGGTATTTTCGTCTTTTATAGTTCGATTAAATGCTTCCAGCGCATTGTTAGTTGCCGGAGTACCTGGAAGGCCTCCTAAATACCAATTGCAATTCATAATCAGCCATTCATCTTGAAAGTTTTTAATAAATTCCTGTTGATCTTTCCACTTCGCCAAGAAACATTCACAAGCATGGTCGGAGACATCAGAAAATGATGAACACTGTAAAGCATCTATGTCAGACAAGTTGTTTGTGCAATGATTTGTCTACTGATTTTTCAACATGTTATTGAATTTTTTTTTGCATGTGCCCAACACAAATTCTTATTTTGGCATTTGGCCCAAAAAGTTTTTTTATTATGATTTGGACATTTTTATTTTTGGTCATTTTTATTGTTGGACATTTTTATTTATGGACATTTTTAATTTTTGGACAATTTTAATTTTTGGATATTATTATAGTAATCCAATTTTTCATGCTGTATGTTGGTGTAGTTCTTTGATGATTTTTGGCTATCTTTTTCCATTATCTTCAAAATAAATAAATAACTAGAAGCACAAAAGTGTTGCTTACCACAGCCATGATCTTGTCAAGTCTTTTATTTTTCAGGTAGATGGTTTTGAAGTACATTAAAAGATATACATATAATATGAGAACTACTGCCGCCAGGATGGCTTTCATCTTTGAAGTTGAAAGGTTGATCATCTTGCCCTGCAACATTGTTCTATAGATAAACATCATTTGATATTAATATATTCAGTGATGAATTTACACTACAGTGAAAATACAATGATGGGATGTTATTAGCGTGTACTTTAGACAACATTGCAATAGCATTACTAAGTACTGAAAATAAACAAACATTTAAAGTGAATAATTTGTTGAAGGTTTATTTATGACTGGCACCGCCGTTTTAGTAGCCAGCACAAGAGGACTTACCTGGGTTCAACGTTGATATATAAATCAACATTGAACCCAGGTAAGTCCTCTCTATGTTTTTAGAACAATATCCAGCGTATCTTTAATTACTCACCGGTTTTACGACGACCTCCGGCAATTCCGACACGAAGTAAGACATTCAGAATAAATTTAGGGAGTTTGTTTAAAACTGCTACAAACGGTCAGTGGGTCGTCTTAGCAAACACCCAAAACACCACTGTTACCTCGTACAGTGCAACAAACGTTAGGTCAGAGAATAACTGAAGCTGATTAATTTCCTGTTTCTTGATGTAGAAATCGATACAAAAAAATATATTTTCTTAAGTTTTATTCGTTTCGTAAGTACAAAGAATACTATTTATCTACTCCAGCTAGCGGTACACCGTACGGTAAAGTATTTTGCTAACCCTGTATTATGCACCACAGATTACTAATATGTAGCAAGCTATTATGCACTGTATCACTGTATCAAGCAGGGGGGGCACCTTCCGTATTATTATATTACTCTTTGGGGGGCACACTTAGCACTGTCATCAATTTCCATAGACGACAGCGACATCTGCAGTTTGGTGGGTTAAAAAAACTTGGCAGCCATTTTCTTGTTTGTCAAATTGTCAAACAAATGTCATTGTCGCCGCCGGCCATTGAGGTACATAAAACATGGAGATGCCGCGTTATTCTATACATACATTTGCTTATACAAATATGAGTGAAATATGATTCAGAATGTGAAATATCATTATGTCTCATTCTTTCTAATGAGATAATTTTATTTGATAAAAGAGACAACAATATTTAAGTTGTTGCTCATTATGGCAATATTTTATCGTGACGTAGTGACAGTTGTAGGTAAGTGCCATAGCAGCCATCTTATGCGAAGAATTTCATGGTAGTTTTGCTGTCAAATGGTTGTTTACTTTTTGTATTATTGAGGATTGCAAGAAAATTACGAGGATTTTACCTGTTAAAACTGCATGTAAATGTTGGGAAACAGAAATTCAACATGCCTGTGTGTTGTATTGTGAAGTGTGGTGCAAGAAAGAATGAAAATCAACCTCAATTGTCTTTGCACAGGTTAGTAGCCGGTTTTCATGCATTAATACATACAATAATACACATTCGATGATACAATTGTAACGTGATCATGAATTTATGGCTAAAGTATTGATATTTGGGTTCATTTCCGTATAACAGGCCTTTCTATTATATTTGTTAATTCGTTCGTTTGTTTACAATAATATGTCATAATGGAATAGTGTTGTACCGTTGCCGACTTGGCGTAATAGTTTCCGAAACTAGTTCCTCCGCTGAAACGATACCGGTATATTCTGCGATGTTAACATAAATAATCCTGCGTCTTATTCAGTCCGAGTGACCTTGCTAGGTCCGGCCTGTGGTTCACACTTCACAGCACCAAAATCAAAATATTTCACATAAACCTACATGGACACTTTTATGAAACGTCAGAAGCTAGGTGCACGGTTCCAATTGGTAGTTTCCTATGGAGAAGAAACGGTAAGAAACTCAATGGTTACGCTTTTAAAATAATTGGCTTTTACAATGTTTTCTATTTTGTTAAGTACCTAGTACTTGTTGACAGGCCTACACTGTCCTCCCCTATCTATTAACATTGAAATTTCAAAAGTTTTTCTCGGCTCCTAAGGGTCGTAACGTGATGTTAAATAGCCTATAACCATCCTGGCTACCAAACGCAAAAATAATTTATGCATGGCATTTTTTTTTGCGCGGAACCCTAATTATTTTTCTAAAATAAAGGTAGCCTAAGTTACTCCTTGTAACATATCTGTCAGTGAAAGTCCCGTCAAAATTGGTCCAGCCGTTTCAGATTAGCCGGAACAAACAGACAGACAGACAGACAAAAAAAAAAATGCCATTTTGTTAATAGTACTGTTTAGATTTTTATAAGCATTTAGTAAAAAGCTGTTATTTTGACAGTACCAACAGACACTTCAATTTTATTTATTTTTATAGATAACGGAAAGTAAGATAACCTACTCATCTTTTTCTGTTACAATTACAACGGACTTTGTATACATAATATTAGGTATGATCTAAACGTGATAACTAGTAAGACTCGTATTTAGTATCGATACTAGTTATAGTAACACCTATGTTCCTTGATAGACACAACACTAGCAATGGCAGCCATTTTATGAGACAATACCAGTTGTAGGTATGCACCCTTTTTTCGTAGGTATTTCCAGTCCATACTGTTGTATGTCAATGCCGCCGGCCATCCGCCACATTGACATATGAGTACTAAAGTATGTATCCATTATATAATCAAAGGTATGTATCGTAGTCATGTCAGAGGAGCAATTCTCGTAATTTTAAAATTTTCACAGTCTGATCTCAGTCTCAATCGGCTAATTTCCCCACATTTTGACAAGTTTTTGACATTTGTTTGTCGCTGAGATGTACGTTTGTACGTTTTATTACGAGAATTGGCCTTCTATAGTCATAATCTTAAAGGTTATAGCACACAATATATCAACTCGGAAAGGGATCGTCACCGTATCCATAGAGTAAGTAATGACCGTATCGCCTTTTGCCTTGGCGCAAACCTAACGTAAGCACGTAACCAAAGCGGATCAGAAGATCCGATTCGTCGACTCGGCTACGGCCAAGCGACGCCGCGCCTACGGCTCGCCGGCCGCTGGTTGGTGCAGCAAGCAGGCAGGCCGCGGGAGGGGTGAGTGATAGGGTGGACTAGCGGCTATAGCAATTAATTAAAACGTAAATAATACTTGAAAACATTGCGTTTACTTGTATATGAGAAAATATATATTTTATATAAAAATGACACCGCACATCAAAAGTAAAAGAACATAATTCAAATTCAAATGCAGTGCATCATAGACAAGTGTTAGATCACTTATTAAAATAAGTCCACGTATTACAGATAATTAGTTTATTTCACTGCAACTACAGTACAATTCACAACACATCTACTTAACTCAAAAATAACACACCGATAGTTTTACATTTTGTTTCATAAAAAGGCGCGAACCCACTCCTTCATAAAAACGACCCCGTCTATCGTTATTTTGTTTTTTTTTTTTATTTTTTTTTGTTTACAATAAGCAACGAACGAAAATGCTGTCAGCTGAATCAATTATGGAATAATCTTTTCTTTTTCTATTTAGAATTAATTTACTGGCCTAAAATAAACACAAATGTACATAAATGTTACCAGCTGAATTAAAAATGGAATAATCTTTTATTTATCTATTTATAATCATTTTAATTCTACATAAATGTTGCCAGCTAAGTAAACTTTATTGGAACAATGTTTATAATACCTAATGTTACCTATTACAAATCAAAATATATTTCTTTAAATAAACCAGATTTATAATCGTTTGGTATTATTGTACACAAGCGTTTTAACAACTCGTCCATCCTGATAACCATACACGTCCTCGTGTATAATAAATAAAATAAACACAGACAAAAAAAAAAAAGGAAATACCAAATTGTCTATCAAATCACAATAAACACGTTTTCCACAACACATTGAACACCGTGTGCTTCATATAACGCAAACGGCTTGCACGTACAATACATCACTTTGCCCATTGCACTAATTATCGCATACTTTGACTCCGCATCGAACACCTTGTGCACTCCGCATCACACACTTTGTGCACTCTCACATGGCACTCCTTATGCGCCTCGCATTGCGCACCTTGCGCGCCTCGCATCGCGCAGCTTGCGCGCTCCGCATCGCGCAGCTTGCGCGCTCCGCATCGCGCAGCTTGCGCGCTCCGCATCGCGCAGCTTGCGCGCTCCGCATCGCGCAGCTTGCGCGCTCCGCATCGCGCAGCTTGCGCGCTCCGCATCGCGCAGCTTGCGCGCTCCGCATCGCGCACCTTGCGCGCTCCGCATCGCGCAGCTTGCGCGCTCCGCATCGCGCACCTTGCGCGCACCATGCGCGCTCCGCATTTCGTTCCACATTGCGCACATTGCGCGCGTCGCATTGCGCACGTTGCGCGCTCGCATCGCGTTCCTTGCACGCCTCGCATCGCGCTCCATGCGCGCTTCGCATTGCGCACCTTGCGCACTCCGCATCGCGCACCTTGCGCGTTTCGCATCGCGCACCAGTTGCGTCCCGCATCGCGCATTGCGCGCTCCACATCGCACACCTTGTGCACTTGAAAATTTTGCTTTGCGCACCTTGCGCATTGCATCGCACACCTTGTGCATCCTATTAATTATGCGTTGCGCACCTTGCGCGTTGCATCGCACACCTTGTGCATCCTATTAATTATGCGTTGCGCACCTTGCGCGTTGCATCGCACACCTTGTGCGTCCTGTTAATTATGCGTTGCGCACCTTGCGCGTTGCATTGCACACCTTGTGCGTCATATTAATAATGCGTTGCGCACCTTGCGCATTGCATCGCACACCTTGCGCATCCCATTTATTATGCGTTGCGCACCTTGCGCGTTGCATCGCACACCTTGTGCAACCTATTCATTATGCGTTGCGCACCTTGCGCGTTGCATCGCACACCTTGTGCGTCCTGTTAAGGCAACTACATGACCTAAAGCGCGGTCACTGTCGGACTGCATAGAAAAGATAGAGAAGCGCGATGACACAACGGTGGCAGTTTATTGCAAATATGAAGAAATTATCTATTTACAAAAACTATTTAATAATAAATAATCCATCACTGAATGCAGTTTGGCATTAGACATTTAATGGTATATTTTTAATTGTAATTAAAATTGTTAATGAAGGGATAAACTGCTTTTAAAGAAAATTAAGAGGTGTATTTGAACATTATTTTGATGCATTAATGTATATTTATTTATGATTTCAGTTCCACCACTGTATTAAAGTAAGACTTGAAAATATCATTTGATGATGATTTCTCATGTTACGTGTTGGTTTGTTTAATGAACAGATATATGTGGTTGGTTCAATTTTGATACAATGTTCCAGGTCACTGTCTGTGAGCTGCATATATGTCTCTTTTCTTATATTGAGTGCGACATATTCCGAATTTGTTTTCATTGTGAGTGAATGTTTGCTATTTGTTATCATTGGTATAGGAACTGTTCTATAGACAGTAAATGGAGTGTCCCCTGTTAGTGGTAATGTTATTTCGATGATAAAATATTTCTCGTACAATCTTGATTTTACCTCTAGTAGTTTGTATATGTCAGCTAATTGGGTTTGAATATTGTCAACGGGTATCGATAATTGTTGTGGCAATTGTCCAGAAATAACGTTGAGCTCTTGAAAGAGCTGGCTCTGCGGTAAAAGTCTGGTGTCCACATGACCGTGATGGATGTTAATTGCTGTATCTAGAAGCATATGTTGGATGTGGCGCAGTTTAGATAGTATTGTTGAACTGGTCAGAGCCATGATGTTAAAGTAATTTAAAGATTCCTCTTGCTCAACAGCCTTACCCAATTTCTGTAAATAGTTCTCTGTAGCGTTAAGATGTTGATCTAATAGGTTGAACTGAATGTTCATCGCCTCTTCATTTCTCTTTAAAATGTTATTATGCGCCTCAATGATTGATGTTTGCCCTTTTATCAATTTCAGTAAATGGTCTCTGTTGTTTTGCAATGTTTCTATATCTTTTTTATATTGTATTGCGAACCTTTCGTCTAGTACGCCGAACAGGCTGTTTGCAAGGTAACCTATTCCATTGACAAGACCTCGAGTAACGCGCCCTCTTGTCTGTCCATGATGTGTTTCCAACATGTAATTGTTATGATCAAGTTCATTGAGTTCCTGTTCGAATTCAGTCATAATAGTTTTACACATCGTTTGATATGCAAATTGCTCACACCTTTCTCCCATGTGTTTTACAACTCGACGTATGTTCTCCATGCCTTGCCAGTAAGTAGTCATGTTGTAGTAGGTAACAATCTTCCAGTCATCATGTACGCTTTGCAAATTGCCGATTTTGTCAAAATATACTGCTCTATTTGGATCGAATGGTGTGACCTTTATAGCGTCACTGCTTTGCTTTGTGGGCTGAAATAATGTTAATAATGTTATGAGTGTACACAGCAAGCTGGTACTTGTTTTCTTTGATGCGGATCGTTGTTTTCGGTTGGTGTTGTTTATTGTTGATTTTTGTTTTTCCTTACTGGTTGTTAAATTTGAGGTGGTGATGTCAGATTTTTCTATATGAGATTGTGGTATTGGGAGTTTAACTAATTTTGTTATTGGTCGTGTTAGTAGCCCTGTCTTTGTTTTCATCGTCACTACTCTGACCAGATTGTCCCTCCCCGGATGAACTTCCTGTATCCTGCCAAGTGCCCATTTCGCAGGAGGAAGGTTATCTTCTTTGATTAAAACAATATCCCCAATTGATAAATTTTCTGTTTTGTTTAGCCATTTACTACGAGCTTGAAGTTGTTGTAGGTATTCTGATGACCACTTGGTCCAAAACCCTTGTTTCATTTTGTTTAGTAACTGCCATCTATGTCGAATGTTGACGTTTTTCTCTTCGAGATTTTCAGTTGGTAGGAATGTTACTGGCCGGCCAATTAAAAAATGTGCTGGAGTAAGGTAATCAATATCTTCCACGTCCTCAGTTAAAGGGCAAAGTGGTCTAGAGTTCATGCAGGCTTCGATTTGAGTAAGCAGTGTTAAAAACTCTTCGTATGTCAACTTTTGCTCTCCTAGAACACGTTTTAGGTGGTATTTCATAGACTTGACTGCAGCTTCCCAAAGTCCTCCCGCAGTCGGCCAGCTTGGGGCGTTGAAATGCCACTCTATTCCCATTTCGGTGCTTCTTCTCGACAAAATGTCGTTGTTGAATGTTTTTGATATATGCAGTTGTTTAGCTAGCTCCCTTTCGGCCCCAACAAAGTTTGTTCCATTGTCAGAGTAAATATGTTTCGGGCAGCCTCGCCTTCCAATCATGCGGTTGAGAGCCAGTATAAATGTTTGTGCTGATAAATCTGATGCGAGTTCTAAATGCACCGCCTTTGTTGCCATGCATACAAATACCACGACGTAACCTTTACTCGTTCTGACGCCTCGGCCCTTGTTTAATTTAACGCTAACGAATCCCGTAAAGTCCACCCCCGTGCGATAGAAAGGTGGTGCTTGCGTGATCCTTTCACTGGGTAAGTCAGCCATCAGTTGGTATTGTTTCGATGGTTTGAAGCGACAGCATTTTACACAGTCTTGCAGGTATTTTTTAACAGTGTGGTTTCCTCCTGTTATCCAGTATTTTTGTCTCAATGTAGCCATAGTTAATCTCGCTCCACCGTGTAGTGTTGTAATATGCGCACGGGCAATGAGAAGGTATGCCAGCTTGCTGTTTTTTGGTATGATAACAGGATGTTTTGTTTCTTCAGGTAAGTTTGAATTCTGTAGTCTCCCTCTGACGCGTAATATGTTATTCTTATCTAGATAAGGGCAAAGTTTCAGAAGTGCTCTATTGGTGCTAACCTTCCCCTTTGTTTTTAAATCTTGGATTTCTTGTCCATAATGTTCATGTTGTATGTGTTTTATTATTATGTTAGTAGCGCGTCGAATATCGGCGAGTGTTAAATTACATTGTTTTGACGCGGGTGGGTCATTCATATTTGTATGATTCATAGCCAAGACTTCCCGGTGACGATTATTTTGTGACGTGTTTGTGATGAAACGCGACACCCAAGCTACGATGCGTATTATCGTCGTAATACAGCTGTTATCATTAAGGAGTTCTGTTACAATGTTCATGTTTTTGTTTTCGGTGGTTCTTGACGTAACTGCATGCACCTTTTTAACTTCTATTTCTGGTGTCTTAAACATATCACCTGTTTCAGGAATGTTTTCATTGCTAAGCCATTCGGGTCCATTAAACCACTGATGAAAGTTGTGTAATTGAGAAGGTAGTAATCCTCGTGACGCGCAGTCGGCCGGGTTTTGCTCCGATCTTACGTGCTTCCAACTCTCGGCGGGCACTACAGATGTTATCTCCTGAACTCTGTGTCCGACGTAGGCCTTCCATCGCGAGACATCGCCCTTTAACCAACCAAGCACAATCATTGAGTCCGTCCATGCTGTTACTTTAATGTTAGGTTTATTAAGGCAATGTTTTATTTTCTTCACCAATTGAGCTAACAGCTGAGCGCCGCATAACTCAAGTCTGGGAAGTGTTTGTTGTTTTTGGATTGGAGCTACCTTTGTTTTTGCCGCAACTAATGCTATTTGTTTCTGCTTTTCCTGTTTAATTGTGCTGTATACTACGCACGAGAACGCCTTTTCCGATGCGTCACAGAATGCGTGTAATTCGCAATCCTTATTTGTTTCTAACCCAAGCCATCGGTTAATTTTAAAAGGTTGCATATTTGTTAACTCGGTTTTTAGTGCTCTCCATTCCTTTTCTATTTCATCTGGAACGGCATCATCCCATTCAATCTTGTACTTCCAGATCTGTTGAAATAGAATTTTGGCCTTGATTGTTATTGGGGATAGCAACCCCAACGGATCAAAAATTGTTGATATGTCGCTTAATATTTGTCGTTTTGACGAATTTTTCTTAATGCAACTGTTGTTTTTGTTTTTTAATGTAGGAGAAAATATGAATTTATCTTGTTTCGGATCCCATATCAAGCCTAATGCTTTTGACGCTGACGTCTCTGTAAAGCTTAAACTGACTGGGCTAACCATATGTTCTGGCAGATCTTCTAGCAGTTGATGTTCATTACTCGACCACTTTCTGAGATTGAAACCTCCTTCTTTCAATAGTTGTATAAGTTGGTCTCTTGTATTACGGGCCTCAGCAATGGTATCTTTTCCGAATAAGGCATCATCTACAAAAAATTGGTTGAGTAAGATGTTTTTAGCTTCCGGGTACTTATCACCTTCGTCCATCGCTAGCTGTTGTAGTGTTCGGAGCGCCAAGAACGGAGCGGCCTTAGTACCATACGTAACTGTACACAGTTGATATTCTTTTAGCATTTGCTTCGGGCAATTTCTCCACACGATTTTCTGTAGGGGTTGATGTTCTGGATGTACCATTATGAAACGGTACATTTTCTCAATGTCTGATGTTAACACATATTTGTACTGTCTCCATTTCAGCAAAATACTAAGTATGTCTTTCTGTAGATTCGGCCCCGCCTCCATTAAGTCGTTTAGACTGTGTTTCGAGCTTGTTTTAGCCGACGCGTTGAATACAACTCTCAGTTTCGTTGTGATAGCACCTGGTCGCACTACCCCGTGATGTGGGAGAAAATATTCAATGTTTTTGTTCTTAGTGTTGCTTTCGACTTGCTCCATGTGACCCATTTCTTCATATTCTTTTATAAATGTTTTATAATCTTCTGCAAACGCAGGATTTTTTGCCATCTTTCGCTCTAGTTGTTGAAATTGGGCTATGGCCTGGGGTTTCGATGTTCCTAAATGTTCAATAAAATTGTCCTTAAGAGGGAGGCGAACTTGGTATCGCCCATCAGGAAGTCGTTTTGTTGTTTCCTTGTAGAAGTGTTCGCACTTGTTGTCAGGGTCCATATCTTCATTGTTTTCTTGCAAAGACTCTTGTTCCCAGAATTGGGCAAGCTCCTGAATGTTGTTGACAATTACATGGCAATTAAATGTTTTGTAATTACCACATACCACCCAGCCTAAATGAGTCCGTTGCGCTATGATGGATGACGTGTTTGTTTTGATTAACCCGTCTAATAATATCTCGGGATATACATCGGCTCCCAATAGTAAATCTATGCCCTGAGATATATTGAAATCTGGATCGGCGAGTTGTAAATGTTGTATATGCTTAAAACTGTCTTTATCCACTGTTTTACTTGGCAGTTTGTTTGTTATTACCGGCATAATAAGTGCCTTAATGTTAATGTTGAATTCATTGTATAACGCTTGGCAATTAAGATGAAGCACTCCTTTACAAGTGGTGGTGGCTGAAGCACCAACACCGGACACCACGGCGCTCATCTTGCTCCGTTTTAACTGCAATTTTTGTGCAGCATTTTCTGTAATGAGGCTGACCTGGGAGCCCTGATCTAATAGAGCGCGTAAAATGATCGTAGTTCCATCGCTGGCTATCGTTTTGACTTGAGCCGTGGCTAGCAATACCTCATTCGAGTTGTCATGTGCTAAGTGCGTGTTTAATTGTTGACCTACATTTGCCCTCCCGCTACTCGATTTTGCAACGCCAAGCGCTTCATGCAAAATGCTATTATGCGACTCATCGCAGTGCTTGCACTTTTTTTCCGACGTACATTTTTCGCCGTTGTGACTAAACAGGCAATTTAGACATACATGTAGGTTGTTAGCGGTCTTTAACCTTTCCTCTGGTGACATACTTAAAAATTCTCTGCAATTATAGAGACCGTGTTGCTTATTACATTTAGGGCAACTATGAAATGTTTGCTTGTTATGGAATGTTCTCGGCATGTTCTTAGTTCCATCTTGAGTGTTATGTTGCTGCCCTTTAGGCTTGCTGTATGTTGCATTATGAACTGTTTTCGTTTGAATGTTTTGCTGTTGACTATTGAAGTTTCGTGGGCGGTTCGGGTTTGTACCCGGTTCCATTGACATGAACTTGGTTTCAATGAATTTCAGGAACTCGTTTAATGATGGCATTTCCCTTGGATTTTCCATGGTTTCCTTGAAGGACTGGCGTGTGTCTGAATCCAGTTTTTGCATTAGAATGTGCACTACTAAGGGATCCCAGTTAGAAGTATCGTACTGCAGATTCTTAATAGCCTCAAGGCACTCGATAGTCGTATCATGCATTCGTTTTAGTAGAGATGCGGTTGGAGCTTGTTGTATGTTGGGTAGACCAAGTAGAGTGTTTGCTTGGTAGGTAAACAAGAGTCTTTTATTATCGTACCTCTGTTGAAGGATCTGCCAACTGGCTTCGTAATTATCAGCACTAATGTTCATGTGCTGTATTAATCGCTCAGGTTCTCCCTTCAATTTCGCTTTCAAATGTTGCATTTTCTGAGCATTAGGGATAAAAGTGTTACGATGCACGATTTCTACGAATAAGTCCTTAAATGTTATCCACTGGGCATAGCTACCACTGAAAATCGGAAGTTCAATTTTGGGCGTAGATTTTTCCTGGTGTTTGCTATCCCAAATCCTCTTGTTAATTTGTTCCTTGCTGAATTCATACAGCCTTTCTAATCTGTTATAATCGCTTTCAAATGCTTGCATGTTGACCGACATATTATCGAGCTTCCAATAAGCATTGTCGACCTTTTCCCACCGTTGTGTGATTGCTTTCAACTTATCTTCAAGTTGCCACTTCTCCTTTAAATTTTCGATGTCCATATTTCGTATCGTTCTCTCAAAAGCCTTGATGTTTGACCGCTGCTCATTTATTATGTCTTTATTCCGTTGGTTCACGACTAACTCCTCATTTGACGTGTTCTTCATACCATCCGCGATATCATCGGTCTCCTGTGGCTCTGAAGCATTCTCTTGAGCACCTGACCTTCCTTCTTGTTTTTGCAATTGACTGAATGAAGTAAATTTCTCGTCTTCTATTTTCGCCAATAATCTTTGCTTAGACTTATTTATCATACTCTTCGTTTCTTCATATATTTGTTCCAAACGCTCGTAAGCGCGATTCTCATAGTAAGGTCCCGATTTCTCACCTTCAAACAAAGCTAACTGAATGTCGTTCCTTTTAAACTCACTCCAGCACTCTTCCAGCCTTTCAAGTCTGTTGTCATGATACTCGAGAGTGGTTTTACGTGCCAGACTATCTTTCTTAAAGTTTTCACCTATCCGTTTGATAGTATCAAGATTTGTAGACTGAGATTTAAGTAAAGCATCGTAAGCAGACATTGTAGTTTATCGGTGTTTAATGCACACAAAAAATCCAAAATTGCAGTAACGTAGGTAATATGGAACGTGCTCACCGGATTCGCTGCTTCCACCTGCTGCTACTACTCCACGCCAACCTGTGCTCTCACTCTATATATCACTGTTAACACTGTTTTTAATGTTTTGTAAAAATGTTCTCGCGAGTGAAACCGTACCACGGCACTGATTTTACTCAAAGCTCGAAGGACCAAAATGTAAGAGCAAGCCCTTACATATAATGTTTAATGTTAATAAAATAAATGTTAATGTTCAATAAATATTTAATGAGAGACTACACTAAATTAATGTATTATAAAATGAATAGAAAATGTTATAAAAAACTAGATGTTGCGCGAGCTCGATATAAAACCGAAGACTGACGTACTTGCGTACGTCAGTCTTCGGTTTTATATCGTCATTATTAACATTAAACATTATATGTAAGGGCTTGCTCTTACATCATTTTTTTTCTTTGGTCAAAAGTATTTACGGTTTAAGAGATACACTGCTTTAAAAAAACCAACTTTTTGACCGTTTTCGGAAACCTCCGCCTTAATTATGCGTTGCGCAACTTGCGCGTTGCATCGCACACCTTGTGCGTCATATTAATAATGCGTTGCGCACCTTGCGCATTGCATCGCACACCTTGCGCATCCCATTTATTATGCGTTGCGCACCTTGCGCGTTGTATCGCACACCTTGTGCATCTTATTAATTATGCGTTGCGCGCCTTGCGCGTTGCATCGCACATCTTGTGCGTCATATTAATAATGCGTTGCGCACCTTGCGCATTGCATCGCACACCTTGTGCGTCCTATTAATTGTGCGTTGCGCACCTTGCGCGTTGCATCGCACACCTTGTGCGTCATATTAATAATGCGTTGCGCACCTTGCGCATTGCATTGCACACCTCGTGCATACAAGTTATCATGCGTCGCGCACCTTGCGCATTGCATCGCACAATTTGTGCATTGCCTATTCTATGCAATATTAGTTATGTATACAAAACTACCCAATACATAAACTCTTAAAATGTACAACAGACCTTACGCCTCCTTAGCGCACTTCGCGCTGGCTGTTTATTAATTTACAATATATTTTAATACATTGTCAGACTTACTACCATCTACCTCCATTTCTTTTAACTGTTCACTTTAGCACATTAAATTTTGTTTAATGATTCGTCAGTCTGATCCATTTCAAAACACAACCACAGATATATTTTATCCACTGCGTAGGTATACCCCTTTGTAAAGGTTCGAACTTTTCTTAGTCGTGTCGTACGGTATTCTATTGTGGGGAAATGCCACCAATATTCCGACTATCTTTGTTTTGCAGAAGCGAGCTGTTCGATCAATTTGTAAATTAAGTCCGAGACACTCTCTCAGAGACAAATTTAAAGAGATTAATGTAATGACTGTGCTTTCTCAGTATATTTATGAAAATCTTTTATATGCCCATAAAAATATAAAGTTGTTTAAAATATACAGTGATATCCATAGTATAAATACTAGGAACAAACACAAATTTGTTGTACCTACAACAAGGCTAGAAAATAGGTGGCTCGTTCAGATGCCAATGTATACACTTTTACAATAAACTACCACGAAAAGTTCAAAAACTTCAAATCATTTATGCCAGAAAGCCTTTACTTACTGTTAAAGATTATATTGAGGACAAAAAAAACTTGCGGTTGAGCTGCTTCCAATTTTTGCATTTTGAATATATATATATATTTTTTTTTTATATACACATTGACATTAATGAATCTTCTATATATATAAAAGGAGAACTGACTGACTGACATATCAACGCACAGCCCAAACCGCTGGGTCTAGAGATTCCAAATTTGGCACGTACGTTCCTTATGAGGTCTAGGGGTGCACTAAGAAAGGATTTTTCAAAATTCATCCCCTAAGGGGGTGAATGGGGGGGGTGAAATTTCACGCGGACGAAGTCGCGGGAAAAAGCTAGTTTTATATAAACAATGACATTTGCTTACTTTGTAAAGATTATATTATTTTAATTATTATTGTGAATATGAAGACAATGTGGGTCATTTTTTTTTTTTTTTTTTTGTTCTGTTAGTTTTTGTCATGGTCTGGAAGTTTGAGTAATTTATGTGGCCTACCCAAATGTCCTTTCTTTGGTATTGTTCGTCGAATCGTTGAGCTACTTAAGTTTTGAGTTGAGCTGCACGATTTCTGACAAATGCGTGCACTGACTGGACAGGTCCATTCAATCTGTGAGGTTCTTTCCTCAAACGACCATCTCAGACATCGATTTACATGGTCTTCATATAACCTGACCATAGAAATGTAAAAAACAGGAGAAGTGGCAAGGGGGCGTGTCTGTGTCCACGCGCCATGGGCAAATTGGGCCTGTACTCGGCAAATGGCCGTCTCCGCGAACTAGTGCGCTTTCGACCGTGATCGTGATAAAATATAAAAATGCCGAGTTGTTCAGTGGTTTCCTGTAAAAACCGAAGTCAAAATAAAAACTTCGTATCTCATGGAATCACTTACCTACCATATATATGTAAAAGTATTTTACTGTATTTGTCTTTAAAATCATGAAAAACAACAAATGGTAAAATATTTCTTGCTTTTACTACGTTATTTTTGTTTTCAAATATCGCAGCGGCTGTACTATTTTTGCAGCAAATACATTGCTTCTTAACCACTAACCACTAAGTATGTCGTTAAGTGACTGAACAAGCAATGTAAACATTACAAAACGATACTTTATTTTCTATTTATATATTATATATTTCTTTCATATATCTATGAACCTGACCAAGATTATATCTGGACTAAAGATTTACCTCTGAGTTTGTTTCGGCCTTTCTTCTCAGAGTAGTCAGATAGGAAACGCCGATCTCATCTAGTTTTTTTTTTTTTTAAATATCCTTGCTTGACGTGTAAAAGTGTTTGTGCAAAGCTACTTACAGAAATAAAATCATTTATCATTTAGTTAACAGCATGTCAACAACCTCATACCTATTGTCATTGTTAAATACTTTTGTAATACAGACCAGCACCCTAATTGCGTAACACACTATTACTGTCAATTTGAATCATTTTGAAGTTTATTGCTAATCCATTGCTTCAAATGTTCGAAAAATGTGTTTGCTTAGCAACGTAAATAACGCAATGAATGTTGTTAAACTGTCAAAATGAAACCCATTGCTACTGATAGTGTGTTACGCAATTGCCCTGCTGATAACTTTGGCAACAGTTTCTACTTGCTATCTACACTTTGAGTCTCACCTCGTTGCGTTCTGTGTGACTAAGTGTGTGTCTGTGTAACTATTATCGTTTAATTGAATATCCATAGCTGTTACGGTAGTGTGACCGAATTCCGACATATTCGTCGCAAAATAATCACGAAATTCGTCAATTAGTTGTTTTAAGTTTTCTTTTTGACTATCATTTATGGGACCAATATTTAAATCAACAAATGTAATGTTTGTAAGCTCTCTAAAAATTTTCATCAGTTTTAATTTGTTTTCATTTACTTAGTCAAATAAACTCGATCCTATCTTTTCTAATCTCTCTTGTACAGTTAGGAATTTAGGATCATCATGACAGGTCTACTCCCATGCATTTTTGACATTTAACTATTGGGTTTTGACAGTTAGCAACGATGTGTCCGACTTCGTGATAGTTAAAACATTTTCTAACCCTACTGATGACATCGCCTTTGAATTCACGTCGCGATAAATCTGATACAGTTTTCACTATTATCTTGTCAGCATTTCGTTCAATACGTTCATGCTTCACATTTCTTAAAAACCCCAACAACTTGTCAACATTATCAAACCCTACAGCCTCTGCGCCATAACGGACCGCCCTATCCTCTATCCCATACACAATGCAGTCAATAGCATATTTTTCTGCTATATGACAACGATTCACCAGTCAAACGTGCACCAGTATCAGCAGACTGAGACACAACCACAACAGTAATTTCTCGCGAGCGGTGCAATCTTTTATGTCTGTAACGTCGGTTTTTGCTAAACTCCTCTCCTCGAGGGCAGCTTCGCATTGAATTATTCGTACTGCGTGACGGACTTCGAGAATATTGCAATCGCGAAGTATATTTATGTGACGTACTACGATGCTGTCGATCCTTGCGTCGAATGCGAGAACGAGACTTGCATGACCCAGAACGTGTTTGTCGTTTTGCAACACATGTCCGGCTAGGTCTTCTGTGGTGTCGACCTCGGGATTTCATTCGTGATTGCACAGGAAACACCGAACTACTATGCGAACGCGATGTACGTCGCGTTCTTGATCGTAATAGTCTATCACGTTCCATTGAGTTTATTCAGTAACCGCCAAAAAAAAAAGTCAAACCTTTGTATCTGACCGAGAACGGCGCGTAGCGATCCCGCTTCGGATTTGTTAGATCACTTATTAAAATAAGTCCACGTATTACAGATAATTAGTTTATTTCACTGCAACTACAGTACAATTCACAACACAAGTATACGTGGACAGCATCACGACCTTCCAACAGTGAGAGGGGCAAGGGTGGACGAATAGACGTAAGCTCGGGTACGGAGACGTAAGCGCGGGGACGACGAGCCGTAACGCATCGCACCATGGTTCATGAGCTTGTCCTGAGGCGAGGCTAGTGCGTAACCCCTCATACAAATAGGACTATGGACACTTTGGACCTTTGGACCTGCATTTCTTGGATTCGGATCCGAGAAATCAATCCGAATTGGAAATTGTTCTAAATTCTGACGGATAGAGTTCGGATGTAGTGCGCAACCCCTCATACAAATAGGACTACGGTCACTTCGAAACGGCATTTCTCGGATTCGGATCGGACGTAGTGCCAACCCCTACGAATGCCTACGATCCCTTTCCGATCCGATACGTGTGCTATGACTTATGACTTTATGAGTCTATGTAGTACTCCCATCTCAGTGGTCTATGACATGCATGTTATAAGTATAAGTACTCTGTGCTTTAGTTAGTCATTCATCTGTCAAAAAATTCAGCTGAGGTTATTTTTTATTACGAATTTTGTTTTGCCCCTTAATTATAATATTTTTGAGATAAATTAAACATTAAAAAACTGAAAGGTAAAAAAGAATTGGTTTATTTACCCGCTTTGTAGAATTATTAGTATAACCTAAAACTTATTTGCAGGTAAACAATGACTACAAACTACGCTAAATATTCTCAATTAATAAAGGCATCGACGAACTATGCGCGTCGTATGCAACGCCTATCTAATAGGATCTTCGGCGAGGTCGCAATACCCACCAATTCCAAGTCCATGAAAGTCGTCAAAATGTTTTCTGAACGGCCGGTTCATACTAACGAGGAGATCATTCACTATTACCCGAGACACGTTGAGACTCACAGCTTGATGCTGAAGCTGCGAGAGTACGGCTTGTTCCGAGATGAGCATCAGGACTTCAAGGATGAGATGAAGAGACTGCGGGAGCTCCGGGGCAAAGTCAAAGTGTGGAGGAGGAAGCTTGACCAGAAGACTGAATAAAGCACAGACTTCTGGCAATGAGAGCTATGTGTTTCTAACTATTCATGAGCTGGGTAAAAACTGTATCACTCATCTGATGTGATGGATGGATTGTCACTTAAAATGCCCGTGTTAGTGTAGTTGGTAGGTGATATTGTAATTATTGTTTGTAAATAAAACACTATTATTTAATAAAACAACTATGTTACACTAAACGTGAGTTACTTTCTTAGAATAGCTAAGTTTACTATAAGGGATGTCATTACCCCCGGAGGAAGTAACATAAATGAAAAACAACATGAACAGCACAGAGGGCAGCACTATTGTTACAAAGAAGTACCAGACTGGATGATGGAATGTTTTCTGAGTGTACGCAAGTCTCATTTGCTGATAAGTATGGTTGCGGGTGAGGGCAAACTTCTTAAAATAATTTTTCATCCATATGTACACCCTGTAACAAGTTATTTTACTGATTAATCATTGGCTGTGTAATATAAAACAAAACATAAATTGGACCACCATTCCTCATTGACAGAGTTACAGTGGTTCTAAGATGCAGCTTAAATGTACCTACCCAAATGAATCTATCTATGAATCGTGAGTGTCAAGAACTCAAGATGACAGGATCGAGTCCCCAATTTAAAATATATCACATTAAAGTGTTTGTACTACATAATATTATGTACTATTTGTACCCTAAACAAGACATTTGTACCTCTTAAAGGTAAAGGAAGTATGTCAAGGCGTCCCTGGTCCCGCCACTTTGACGTCAAAGTGGCGGGACCTTCTGGAAGCGCTACTCAGAGGCAGATAATTCACACCCGAAGACTTAGTATAGTACTAAATATGTACAGGTATATACTCAATTATCAATACAAATGTAACTGCCAAATTCAAGTTATGTGATTAAAACATTGGTCCTGCCAGTTTGATGATTCATTTTATCGCTGAATTTATATGAAACTTTTATTGCCCATGGTCCATCCGCCTGGTTCACCTAGGTGGACAACGGGAAATAATTTAATGAAGTTCAGTAAAGTTATTCCACTATTCAAATCTGGGGACAGCAATGACACTAATAATAATAGACACGTTTCGGTTTTGCCGGTTTTCAGCAAGGAGTTTGAAAAAGTAATGTTAAATCAAACACTCAATCATTTTAATCGTAATAACATCCTACACGATCAACAGTATGGTTTCACCAAAGGACGTTGTACAACCGACGCCGGTGTCACCTTTTTTAAACACATCTATAACGCATGGGAAGAGGCACAAGATGATAGGCATTTTTTGCGACTTATCCAAGGCATTTTATTGCGTGAATTACGATTCTCTCGATGCTATGCTCGATGCTCTAGAATGCTCTTGAAACTTGAGCATTACGGACTAGGTAAACTTGCTCTTAGCTTAATAAAATCATATTTAAATGATAGATTTCAGCAAGTTCAAATTAACGGTGTGAATTCATCGGGTTTAAAAGCCAAAATGGGTGTACCGCAGGGCTCAATATTGGGGCCATTCCTATTTTTAGTATACATTAATGATTTACCTCATTTGACTGATAAACCGATCACAAATGTTGTTATTTGCTGATGACACATCTCTGATTTTGAAAGTAAGCAGACGTGCACAGGAGCTTGACGACGTAAATAATGCTATGCTTTTGGTCCATAATTGGTTTACTGTAAATAATTTGGTATTAAATGAGAAAAAACTAAATGCATTAGATTCGCTTTACCGAATGTTAGAAGTAGTGAATGTCACGTTGTATTGAATAAGGAGATACTTGAATTCGTCGAAAATACGGTTTTCTTTGGGATCACACTTGACTCAAAGCTACAGTGGGGTCCGCACTTAAACAGCCGCTTACGCTGTTTGGAAAATCCGCCAATTAACAGACGTGGATACCGCGAGACTGGTCTATTTTAGTTACTTTCATAGCATCATGTCTTACGGTATTTTGTTGTGGGGAAGGGCTGCAGATATTGATTCTATCTTCATTCTGCAAAAGAGGGCTGTCAGAGCCATCTACAAGCTCGGCAGACGCGAATCTCTAAGGGGACTGTTCAAAAAAATTAACATCGACATCATTTCATATAAATAAAAACATTATGTACAGACGCCAGCACATCAACCTACACCTAACTGTCAAATTTTCCCAATCAACATTGAACCTAATGCTTTAGCGATAAAGTTGAAAATCTATTACAGAAATCTGACAGATTGGAGTAGGTTGATGTGCTGGCGTCTGTACTTAAAGTAGGTACCTACCTACCTACTTTAAGTACAAATTAAAAAAAAATGTCGGAACCCCCTGTGAATAACAATGTATTTACCTTAACTTTCCTTAACTCTTTTTTTTTAATAGGATTTAAATTTCCGTTTTAAAGTTACCTTCAAATTTGGCATTCAAGTAGGTAATTTTCCGTTCCGTTATGTATTCCGTTACTATTCGATTTTAGGATTTTTTATCCTCCAGCAATCATATATATCAATCCGTGCGCCGCACCTCGGATACTATAATAAGCAGTGTAGTACCTAGTACTTTTAATCCCGGTAGTACGTTCCCGTGGGATATTTTCCGACATACACGCGGGCGAAGCCGTGGGCAAAAGCTAGTGTTATAATAAAATACCACTCGATATTCTTCAACTAAATGAGAAGAAATTTAAAACATGCATTAAACGCACACTATGTAGACAAGCATATTATAAGTTGGATGATTATCGTAGCCTAGGTACTTAGATAAAAATGCTCTGCTCTGTGGAGCAGGACCAGCATTTAGCCAAGCACTTGGGCTCACTAGTTAAAAGTTTCAATATTTGGAAGAGGTGCTTCACTTTTTCTTTTTTAGTGTTTCTGACATTACGATCATAGAGTAAGTAACGTTATTACGATCTCAATGTGTAAGGTATAATAACATAAATAATAAAAAGGAATTAAAAGGTTGGCTACACTACGTAGAGTATTATATTATCTGTGGCTACACTGATCGGACGGATGACGTGAGCGGGGTTTTTGGGCGGAATGGCGGGAAGCGAACGAAAAGAAAAGGAGAAGTTTTGGTTTGCAATAAGTTTAGTTTTAATTGCTACAATAAGTTTGGTCTTAAAAGCCACAATAAGTTTTGAAATTGGATGATTATCTCGTCAATAAGTTTGGTAGCTAATAGTTTTGGTGCAATTATTGTTACACATACAATAAACAAGTATTGAGTAAAATTGGTTTGTGCTTTATTTCTGAGGTTGATTAAAAATGTTTATTTTTATTTTAATCAATCAAGTTTAAATTGTTTAATACTGAACAAACACCTTTTCCTGTTTGTCTTGTTGTATCTCTACAGGGCAATCTATAGTTTTGTATAATTTAGATGCATTTTTTCAATTTTGTAAATGTAAGAACCATGGATCCGTTTATTATGATTTTTTTATGTTGACTTGAAAGAGCATGGCAGTTGAGAATGTGTCATGCTCACTTAAATGTCTCACTGATGGTGGCGCGTGTGTTGGATCATTCGGTTCCCTACAAAATGGTTGAGCTGGATGGTGCTGATCCACGCGTCATGTTCGTGAACGGGCGCCGTCGGTTGAGACTGGTCATCTCTTAACTGCCAAGGCTTATTTTTAATCTTATATTTTGAATTGTTCCTTCATTTGTGTGTTTTTTTTTTACATTGTTCTCACATATAGAAGCAACAAGAATAATGTACCCAGGTTTTTGTAATATCTTGATTTAAAAGAGTGTCCATGGAGTTTCTTGCCCGTTCTTCTCCATAGAGATCTACGTTTTGGAATGGGCAACTAACTTTAACTTTCTGACTAACTGACCGACTATTTAATTTTGACAATTCAAAAGTGCCTGTACCTACATGGTTTAATTGAAATAAATGCTTTGCATTGAATTGAATTTTTCGGGACGGTAAAAAAATCACCCAGTAGGTATACAGGGTGAAATTTTAATCACCGTTTTCCTCTTAAGGGGTCATTGTACTCATCATTATGAACAACTTTTACTATGGGACCAAACATGATGTCACCAAAAAAAAGTCAGCTGTTCCCTACATTTTGACGTGTTATGCGAACATAAATGTAGGGAACAGCTGATTTTTTTCACGATTTTGGGTTCTAATGATAAAAGTTACTTACTTATATAATAAAAAGAAAGTTTGATAAAACTTATTTTAGCGCATATATTAAGACGGCGCCGACCGCACACTGGCGCCCTCATCGTTTTTTTGGTTATTTATTTTGTTTTAGAATGAAAATTCAGAAAGTTGTGCTCCACAAGATTACCTACTTATACTTTAATATTATTACCTACAAACGGTAGTTTTAATTGTTTAGTTTTATTATAATCATTAAAACGGATAATAGGGCCACTATTATCCGTTTTAGTGATTATAATAAAACTAAACAATGTAAAAGTACCGTTTACAAATAGTAACATAATTAAGTAGTAGACAAACACTTTAATGTGATACATTTTAAATTCGGGACTTGATCCCGTTATCTTGACGCTCACTATGAACCTGTGAGGAGGCACAAAACTAATAAACACCTTACCAATTACACAATATTGCCAAAACTTCAGTCAAATGAAAAATATTAAGGTTGGCCTGTCTTGGATTTTATAGTAGCTAGTCCTCTTACCAAGCTTTAGCATAGTGTTAGTTACCCGTGATGGTGCAGTCTGTTGCGGAACTTGGTGGCGTTGGCGAGGCTGTCCACGTCCAAGTAGGGGGTCTTCACGATGATCAGCGCCAGGTCGAACCACGGGTGCATCACCAGGTTCCGCACGCGACGCGTGCTGCGCGTGTCCCAGTTGCCTGGTCGCAAACATACTAAGGTAACACGCAGATTGGGATATTGGTCAGTGTCGTCCTAGGCGCTTGCTGTATTGGTCAGTGTCGTCCTAGGCGCTTGCTGTATTGGTCAGTGTCGTCCTAGGCGCTTGCTGTATTGGTTAGTGTCGTCCTTGGCGCTTGCTGTATTGGTCAGTGTCGTCCTAGGCGCTTGCTGTATTGGTCAGTGTCGTCCTAGGCGTTTGCTGTATTGGTCAGTGTCGTCCTAGGCGCTTGCTGTAGGTATTGGTTAGTGTCGTCCTTGGTGCTTGCTGTATTGGTCAGTGTCGTCCTAGGCGCTTGCTGTATTCTGACTAGTCCCTACTACTCTTTGAAGACGTAAGAGGCGAATTTAAAAAGTTATTTCGCCGATGACAGTAGATCCGCATTTTAGGGCCGAGACAGACCTTTTCTCGCATAGTAGGTACTCTACTACCTCTTTCTGTCGCTCAGAAACATCTTTCACTAGATAGAGTGAGAAAAATAACACGCTGTCTGTCTGGACTAGTGAAGGATGTTCCAGGTTATGAAAAAAAGAATACATGCATTTTGAATGCGTTTCGAAAAACCCTGGAACCGATTTCAATATTTGGTTGGTGGAACACAATAATTAGAAGAACCTAATGTACTTATGTACCTACTCTCGCTTCTGTCAATATCCCTTTGCGCTAGTGATGTGATCTGCTAAGCATGGTATCCTGCTCACCCGCGGCCAGGCGCTCGCAGCTGCCGCCGGCGGTCGGGCGCTCGACGGTGAGGTTGGCAAGCGGCACGGTCCTGATGCACTGCGCGTGCGCGATCACCCACTCGCGGTTGTAGAGCGCGCCGTCGCAGTGCCGCCAGCCGCTCGCAGTCGCCACGCATATCGACATCTTGTTCCGACCTTCCAGGCCGTGCATCGAGTCCAAGAACGTATCTTTCTTGGCGAATGCGCCGCTCGCTATCACTAAGACATAAACGATCTTGAGCCACATTATTTGGGGCCTCGAAATTTCACTGAATGACAGGCACGCCATGTTAGATTTGTTTCGAATTTTTCGTGCGGCCAGTGTGCTCGCGGTGTTGTAGAAAGTTATGTTGCAGTCACCTTGATATTGCGCCGCGCCTGAACCCTGAATACGATAGGTAGGTACATGAACGTTCATCATGATATCACACTATTACTGGCAGACTAAGTTTATTTATTTATTTATTTATCACATAAAATGTTTCGTTTGCCATTACAGATTAAATCTAATGCGACAAAGTAACTTAAAATATACTTATCTATACCTTACATGCTAAACAGTACGTGGCCCTTGTGAACTCACCCAGTGTACAGGTGAATAAATCTATGGCATCCGCCACCGTGTTGAGAGTGCGCAGCGCACGAGTCACCGGTGCGCGCTCCAACAGGTTAGTGCGCGCACTCGGCACCACCAGCAGCTGCGGCTTGCGTCGCCGCGCCACGTACCTATCCGGTACATGAAACCCTATTTCTGATAGTATACCTGAGTTTTGTATACTACCTCTTAAAACTTTGAAAAGATACGTTGCCAGTGCCACTTCACGCCTAATTTCTAATTTGTAATAGCCCACCATACCGAGACAGAATAAGGTAGGATACAGTAACGGGTATCCCGGGTACCTCCCATACAGCTTTAAATAAATAAATCTGACGAATTTATTCTGTATCCGTTCGAGCATATGTTTGTATTTTATTTCACTCGGGCTCCAGACGGCCGCATTATATTCCAGATGACTCCTCACAAGAGCCTCATACAAAGCCTTTAATGCATTGATGTTTGTGAAGTCATTTGCCTGACGCACCACAAATCCCAGATTCCTGTACGCCTTTTTACAAACGAGTACCACGTGTTTGCGAAACTGCAGATCACTGGCGAAATTGATGCCTAAATCCTTAATCTCTGTGACACGCTGCAGCGGCTCCCCGTCCATGATGTACTGGTAGTGTTGTGGTATTCGTGTGCGTGTGAATGAAATCACCGAGCACTTTGATACATTAAAGTATAGCTTATTGCAGTGACTCCATTCAGTGACCCTATCCAAGTCGCGCTGCAGCATGTCACGATCCGCAGTGTCTTTTATGACTGCAGACAACTTAAGGTCGTCAGCAAATAGCATGCATGTTGACCTGACTACCTTTGGTAAATCATTTACCACAATAATAAATAATAAGGGTCCCAAATTTGTACCCTGACTGACGCCCGATCTGGTGTAGTAGGGCTCCGAGAGGTGTCCGCCACAGTCCACATACTGACGTCTATCTCGAAGATAACTGGCGAAGAACTGTAGGTACAGCATGTCGATTCTGTAAAAATCTCACCGTGAAAACTTGCGTGGAGTGAGCTGTCAGTGTCATCCCACTGATGCTAGGGATTGACCAAGCAAACATTTATAATCATAATCGAGATTTTAATCATATTTTTTATGTTAATTCTATTGAAAATTTTATATAATTTCAAAGCTAGTATTTTAGTGATCAAAACATTAATATTTTGTGGGGTTTTAAAATTAAATAGCAAAACAGAATCTTAGTCAGAAACTCAATGTTGTTTTTTTTATATATTTTTTTCCCTAGACTAGTCCTTATAATTATGGCCTGAGGCGCGAGCGCGTCACGCACGAACAGTAAATAAAATAAAACATTCACGTTTAAGACAGCTAGACTACTGAAAATACGCATCGACATTATTTGTTTGTTATTATGAGCGATTGTAGATCAAGTCTAGAAAAGACTGCGACGATGTTCAGCGTTGGTAACCCAATCTATTCTATTAGAAGAGATAATTGTGTTAAGTTATCGAGTGCTAACGGCGTGGCTGGCTGACGGACCATAGAATTTAATCCCACATAGTT
Source organism: Hydraecia micacea (assembly GCA_914767645.1). Taxonomy (NCBI): domain Eukaryota; kingdom Metazoa; phylum Arthropoda; class Insecta; order Lepidoptera; family Noctuidae; genus Hydraecia; species Hydraecia micacea. Next base: position 20,006,356 of record OU611780.1, read on the forward strand.
TGAGTGGCGCGATCACTTTACCCGATTCACGACATTAAATGTCGGGTTATGGGTTTACTTTTTGGGGTCACATAGAAAATTTAAAAAAGCTTTGCTTACTGTAGGTATCGTGTGATATATCAAATGAAAAGGCTTGTCGTGAGGGTCATAAATATATTTTTATAATAACAAAAAAAAGTTAAGCAAATCTCTATTGAGAGATTTGCTTAACTTTTTTATGACCAAATGTAAGTGTGTACCTACGCAGTACGAGTATATTGATACTGCGTAGGTACATACCTACTTACATTTGGTCATAGGTAGTCAAAACATGTTCGGGATGTTGTATTCAATTTAAAGTTGGTATTTTTTAAAAGTTATGCTTAAAACAGTTGTTATAAAAATAAGATTTTTGGCATTTTCAATCTCAAGTAGCAGCCAAGGGGTTAATTGCAGACTTTCGCTGTAATAGTAAGAAATGCTCAAGATGTTATTCCCCATAAGAAAACAGTACTTTTCTTTTCTGGTCGGCACTTTAATTTATGGGTACGTTATGAACTTATGAATGATGAGTTTATGAAATACAAACATATTTGTAGTTGATCAAATTAATTATGTGCATTTTGCATGCGTAAATATTCAACCCAACTACGGAACCTTTCAATGTGCCGACTGTGAGAAGTCCGATATAAACATGGTCAGTTTTTTAAATTTCTTTGGTAACCTACCACAAAAAAAAACAATGTATTACTCAAGTAAACTAATAGAAACAAAAACTAACAAGCTCATACAACTAACAAAACATATTGAAATGTAAAGTGATTGCGGAATACCCAATTTATACAATTAATAATCATCATTCCCTATCTTTTGCTAAGCCTACCTAAAAAAATGTATACTGGGCATTCTGTAGCAAACTATTAGAAAGTATCAAAAATAAATAATTGTACAATAAATAAAAAAAAATTAAGCGGCGAGCGCATTCCGAAGATAAATATTCAAATATAGAAACAATTCGGCGCGAAGTTCAATAAATGACTATGGTCAAAGGTCCTCCTCAGGTATTGACTCAGTTTCAATATAATGTCCAAAAAACTATTAAAATTACATTAAAAAGCATAAGTCATTATTATTAACAATGCTTATTGTTTTTAATGTTTAAAATAATTTTATTTCAATTTCCGAGTATCGATTTCCGATATTCGACATATTAATTACCCGAGTCAATCGAAATAAAAAAAAAATCGTTTAGCATTATCGCTTTCGCACATCATTACGATAAAAAAAAAACAATAATGGACGGCGATTTTGAACACAAATTGAGTAGTGGTAATGAATAATAAGTGTTATTGGACCTGTGTTTTAATATTACGTTAAGATTTGGGCATTTTCGTGTCGTTCATAATATTTTCAATAATATTTGTCTCATTTTAAATCTTATCTACATGTGTGTGTGTGAAATTTGTGAAAAGTAAAAATGTAAACACGCACGATTGGCGCGAAACTTCGACATTAGATATCAAAAAAATTCATTACCACTACTTATTTAACTTGGACAATGGATGAATTCGTCAAATAAAATTAAATGATGTATTATTCACTCCCCATGTGGTGGAGTTTGAATTTGAATGTTCGAAGTCCCCAAATTTTATGTTTTTTAGCCTCGACCTGTTAGATGATTTGCGTCTAACGCGCATGCGCGGCGTGACTCACGGCGTGAGTCTCACGCCGCGCATGCGCGTGAATTCTGGCTCGTTCCGAATTAAGCCATCATCACCGACAGCGCTCACTTGGATATTAAAAAAAATTAGTTTGATACCTAACGCGCATGCGCGGCGGGAGTTATGGCTCGGCACAGCGCTCACATAAGTAATTAGCGTTCCGATTTAGATAAATCACTATTATGGCAGCTAAACTATATTCACTTGAATAGGTACTAATGGTTGGATGGTTGGATTATAGTATTTATTTGTGTATGCACCACGAATTTCTTCATCTTTGTTAAGGTGGCGACTGTACTGGCGGAAGCACGATTTAAAAAATGCCACGTTAGTTTAAAGGCAATATATTATGATGCGACACAAAACAAAACAGCACAACAGGCTGTCATTCATTTGTGACAGCGCCCGCGGTGATAATTATTAATTTAGGGCATGGTCGCCGTTATCGGAAGATGGCGCATGCCATGACGTCATCTATGTCGACTTACGGGACATCGTTATCGCGCTCACGCTAATTCGGAAAAAGGGCCCTAATTCAATATGACCCACTTAATGATTCTTTACTTCGAAACCACATCAATTCCTTACCTATGTAATCACGACATATCTGCTATTTACGTATTCTCTATGACACAATTTAATGAACGAAACCGGTTTGAACTGTCAAAATACCACGTTTGACAACCGTACGGCGTGGTAAGATTATGCGGGGAATAATAGGTAATTTATACCATACAGAATAATTGAGGTCAAAGTGTAAGCAAGCTGTAAACGATTACAGTGCAATTCGGAATGTAGTAATTCTTGGAAGTGAATTACGAGTTCACTTCCAAGAATCTCGTAACCCATAGCAACATCACTTCGGCGTAGGGTTGCCACCAACCACTTCTTCATTTAAGAGTTACTAGCATAAAAAATACGGGTCTTAGTTATTTTTACGGGAGACACTGATTGCGAGCTGAGCGAGTGTCGATTGAACCGTTGAATTTTTTAATATTATTTGATTAATGTTCTTTTAATAGTGGCATCGGCGAGTTACCTAAGTAGGTATCTATTTACAATAATATATTTGCACGCGTAGAGGGGTCTGTGGCTAAATAATAACAGCCGCACAGATCGAACAATCAGGTTAAGCTACGCTTGCCGCGGTTGGTCTGAGGATGGGTGACCATCTTTACATACTGAGACCCCTCCGTGCCTCGGAAAGCACGTTAAGCCGTTGGTCCCGGCTGTCATTCGTGGATCTTTGACAGTCGTTACGGGTAGTCAGAAGCCCGAAAGTCTGACAACCAGTCTTACCAAGGGGTATCGTATTACCCAGTAACTGGGTTGTGGAGGTCAGATAGGCAGTCGCTCCATGTAAAATACTGGTATTCAGCTGCATCCGGTTAGACTGGAAGCCGACCCCAACATTGTTGGGACGCCTTACAAGTTAAATAAGTAAGAACAAATCTCCAATGTGGTAATGACAGTGACTAACGCGCAAGCGCAGCGTGATCTTATCACTTCACCCCCGATTCACGCCATTAAATGTCATGGGTCGCGTGAAGTGATCACTTCACCTGATTCACGCCATTAAATGTCATGGGTCGCGTGAAGTGATCACTTCACGCGACCCATGACATTTAATGTCATGGGTCGCGTGAAGTGATCACGCCGCGCTTGCGCGTTAGTCACTGTCATTATCACATTGGAGATTTGTTCTTACTTATTTAACTTGTAAGGCGTCCCAACAATGTTGGGGGTCGGCTTCCAGTCTAACTAGTAACTAGTTCTAGTGAAGTGATCACGCCACACAAAGTGGGGTTAAAGTCTAACCATGGTCCGTCACGCATCAGCAAGGCACACCGTTAGCACTCGGTGACTTGACACACTAGGCTATCTCTTCTAATTGAATAGATTAGCGTTGTTAGTCTTTACTAGACTCGATCTAAAATCGCTCATACTAACAAACAATGTCGATGCGTATTTTCATTAGTCTAGCTGTCTTAAACGTGAATCCATTTTCGTAATTTTTTAGTTTGGTACTATGTTGTTATTAAAAAAAAAATCATATTTTATTTTGGTCTATTGCTGATAAGTGTAACTATCATAGGAGTGGGAGAATCGTAGCGGTGGTTGGCTTTTTCTACTTTACCTAACTGATTTATAAATGAAACTTGAACCTTAAAAGTCTTATACTGAAAAAATACGTTTTTGGACTTAACAGGTTTCTCCCAGACACCACAGATTTTATTTACTGTTAGTGCGTGACGCGCTCACGCCTCAGGCTATATTGACTAGTCAGTCTAGGAAAAAAATTAAAAAAAAAAACATTAAGTTTCTGTGCTGCTATTTTATTTAAAACCCCCATGAAATAATAGTGTTTTGACAACTAAAATACTAGCTTTGAAATTATATAAAATTTTCAATAGAATTAACATAAAAAATATTATTAAAATCTCGATTATGATTATAAATGTTTGCTTGGTCAATCCCTAGTATCAGGTGGAATGACACTGACAGCTCACTCCACGCTCACTTCGCCTAAGTTTTCACGGCGAGATGGTTACAGAATCGCAGTGCAGTATGAAATGTGCAGCCTATACCCGCCAGCCTTGACAAGAGTATGTCGTGGTCGACTGTGTCGAACGCCTTCTTAAAGTCCAGATAGGCTACGTCAACCTGCAGTCCAGCGTCAACAGCTGGTACCAACTTGGTTGGTGGCTAGTATTTTCAAGCGCGCACCGCTTGCTCCTATTTATTTAGCTTATTACCTACTTCTCAAACGTTTCTGCCTACCTGGGCGGGAGCCAGGCGCGGTCGCAGCGTAAGATTGGGGGGGGGGGGGGGTCACCATGGGTGCCGAGAAATACTTTAAGGGTACATCTCCTCGTGGGTCTAGTGTTCGCAAGCGTTACTGTTGAGCATGAGGTCCTGGGTTCGATTCCTAGGTCAGGTGAAGTGTTATTAGGTTTTTCAATCAGAAATTGCTGAAAGGGCTGGCTTTTACCTTGGCCAAAGGCTAAGCATTGCCATACAACGTGGCAATGCCGCCAGTCTCTTGGGAACATTACCAGTCGACAGCGATGCGGATGAATTTTTCGACGCTATATTTTAGTTTCTGTATAGTTTTAGTTAAGTTAGGATTTAATTTTGTTATTTTTAGTATTAGATATACATAGATATTATATTTGTATAGCCTATATTATGAAAATAAATCAGAAATTTCTCATAGGCAGCCTGGCGTCTGGATTTGTGCCCGGTTGATGGCAGTAGGCTCGCTCTCTATAACATGGGACTTAAATATAACTGGGGAAATGTGGATGTACCTAAGTACTAACTATATGATCGAAGGTAGGTACACCCCTCACCCCTGCCTAACCCTCCGTGGATTAGAGGCGTGGTGTTATGTTAAGGTTCATGTACAGACGCCAGCACATCAACCTACACCTAACTGTCAGATTTTCCCAATCAACATGGAACCTTATGCTTTAGCGATAAAGTTGAAAATCTATTACAGAAATCTGACAGATTGTAGTAGGTTGATGTGCTGGCGTCTGTACATCTCAGGCTCCACATTACTTATGCTATTCAGGGACGCAGCTTTTACATGGGGGAGGGTGCGGTGTTATTTAATAATGCCGGAAAATTGGTCGTATGTATTAGAACGGCAGATTAGTACGTAGGGAGGGAAGAGCGAGCGAAGCGAGCTCGAAAATTTTAACAACCCGCCTCGGTTTGGTTAGGTTTTGTTTTATATTTTCAAGCAGAAATAGGAGTTACATTGTAGATTTATGCAGGGAAGCCCCCTTGGGCTTGCCTGCATAAATCATAAAAAAACATCGAACCAACTATGAGAATGTAGAATGCTAGAGCGAGCGAAGCGTGCTCGAAGATTTTGCACACTCGGATAGGTTCGATTTTCTTTTTATCATTCCAAAAGTAAGTACCTACTAGGAATTGCTTGCATTGTCGACTTATGAAGAAAAGCTCAAGAATCAACAGATTATACAGAAAGAGAACTTACTTCATCGAATTGTGACGAAAAGCACACGTTTTACAACAGTTCAGGTTTTGGAATCTAGCCTTAACCTAAGCCTTTCGAACCTTACGTACGAACGGGGTGCCCAATATCCCGAGTTTGCTTCGCTCGCTCTTGCATCCTAGATTCTACAGGATGAAATTGAAAACTTGCGCCAAATCGAAATAGGAGGTGCAGTAACCGCTACATAGTCATTATAATTGTCATGTCCCAAACCAATACTCATGAAAAAAATCGTGTAATTATCGTCAATTATATAAAGTGTTATAAAAATATCTGCCACGGCTTCAATGGCAGACAGTATTCTGTAGGTATACGGATTACAATTAGTAAAGATACATTAGACATTGATCTTATGTCATAAATTATTTCATACAAAAAAATGTGCGTTAAAGGGCTTTGCCTGAAATGTATGGGCAAC